>JASAUF010000316.1:0-2400000 GCA_030180095.1 Magnolia changhungtana
ATTCTCTTCATTCTTGACTTGGTTTTCTTGGATCTTTAGCATGTGAATTCATTCTTAGTCGTCTAAGATCCAATCCTTGGCTTAGTGATTATTGAGCATTAAATCCATTCTTTTAGCATCCTTTTCAATCTAAACTCTTGAATTCACCTTGCAACACAAACATGATTAAAATAGAACATTAAACATTATCATGTTCATAAAACCAAGTAATAAATGGGGTCTAACATGCAGTATTTAACCCTCAACACAATCTCCAACCAGCATTTTGTTAGTCCCAAGCAAAGTATGCGAAAAATATTTCGAGAACCACATGACAATTTCTATAAGCTCAAGTAGTTTTTAAAAACAATCCAAATAATAAAATTCTAAGATACATCAATGTTAAGTATCAACTTCTCCTTAGCTCTAGCACTCAGTAAATTTCACAATATAGTTCAAAGTATTAATCCATAAATTAAAATAATTCTAAACATTGAGTTCATAGTGAAATCTGGACTTATCACAATCAAAGGTTCAATTCTTAATTTTCATGATATCATTGATAATCAAAAGAGGATTCAGGACAACCAAAACTTGCCTTATAGTTCATATTTTCATTCTTCCAGCTTTTGAGTTTTCCATCGATGGCTTTCATGCTACGTCAACCTTTATAAAGATCTTCAATAGGTAGCTATTTTTAACGAAAACTGTTTTTTAGCTGGGTATTTATTTATTTTTCTTTCTTTTCAATTCTTATTGAATATGATGGACAAATTCCCTAAGTTGGTTCCTTCCATGATTAATAATCACCAAGTTAACAATTCAATGTTGACTGAAACTTTAATGTGAAAGATAGATGTGACATGTGAAAGCATGATTCAAGCAATGTTTAAAACTTCTAATCATGGATTGATAATTTGAAATTAACTGTGAAATCTAACAAGTAACTGAATCCACAAGTCATAAATCACCAACATTAAGTATCTTATACTTCTAAACCATGGATGAACTTCAAAATCACTCGAATTTACAAAATTTTTAGAAAAATTTTCACAATTTTTGCTCAAAGACTAAGAAAACACTGATTAGCTTACCTAATCCACACCCCCAAACCTAAAATCTACATTGTCCTCAATCATGCAATACACATGAGAAAATGAAAGTCAAGGAGAAGTGATGGAAAGGTATTACTTAAAGATGGAATTTTGAGGTGTTTCCAATGATCTCAGTGTGAAAAATGGTTTAACACAAAAGACTCAAACCGATGATAGGAAAACTATCCTAAAACAGCTGAAAGCAAACTATCCTAAATTCCATGAAAGCAATAAACTAATCTTAAACTAGGAAAGCAAGGGAAAAGTTACTCAGTCATGCCACAACATTTTTCCTCCAGCCAATATCTTGATAAATTTCTCAATAGGTTTCTCAACAAGATCATCCAAACGCCCTTTTTGCAATAGGATTGGATGCCCTAGGGCATAAATTTCTAGAGAAACTTATATACCTCAGCATAAGGTTTCCTTTTGATCTCCTGAGGTGTCCAAAGTATATATGATTCACCTGTGGCAGAGAAAGTTTCAGAGTTAGTACCCCATGGTGAATCAGAGACTACAAGTAGATAAAATTTAAAAAAATTCTTAGCAGATGATGTAGCCTCAACACATTCTGAAGTTTCGAATTTTGATTCATTTTCTAGCTTCTCCTCCTTTAATGGCAAACATTCAAGGTCTGGGGAAGGAGGGGCTTCAAAATAAGGGTTTTTCGATCCATGACAACCACCGAGGTATTGTCTTGCACGACATCCACTATTTCTATTATCATAGGATCGTTTGAATCTGTAAAGTATGTCAAGCATTTGTCCAAACATGTCTCATAAGAGTTAAAATGGTCGGTTGAAAGGGGTTCATCCTCCACATTTAAATCAGACATGTCAGATGAGTGGAGTAGATCCTTATGATCGATCACTTCGTGTACTTCTTGATCACTAACCTGGACTAAACTTGAGATTGATTCCAGAGAAATTTGGGCTGGACATTCATGATCGTCATCCTAATACTCATCATTTTCTAATTCAATGCAGTACACACTTGGGATGGGATCACTTTCCTCACATTCTATCCTAAATTGGTTTGAGGTTCAAATAAACTAACCTCTCCCTCATCATTGAAACCAAGTGTGTCATGTGGGTCAAGTGTGTCGGTATCATTATATTTGAAAGATACCCATGTCTCTTGATCCTTCCTTTAGACTATCATTGAGATCGACTCTTCGAGAAATTGAACCATATGCTCATTAACACAATCTAACTCTTTATTCTCAATTTTAGTATTCTCCATAATCGCATCACGTGAACTCCACTATTGTATATCTTTTATAAGTTTTTGAAGTCTCTGTAGTGTGCTTTGTTGGTGAGCTCTAGAGTTCGTATGAAATTTTGAAGTGAATTCTCTTGGATCGTTTCTTGTTGGATCTCAGAGGTATAGGACCCCAGAGAATTGTCACTATGATGCATTGTTGGTTCAACTTCCCAATCTTGATATTTCCATTGATCATAAATTAGGAGTTGGGAATAAAGAATTAGATTGGGTTGAGGCTAGGGTAAACTAGCCTCCATTAGCTTATCGAGGTGCAATTTAAGCGCTTCTATTGTTCTTCTGATGTCACTATGATGTGTTGCTGGTTCATCTTCCCAGAATTGATGTTTCCACTGATCATAGTCATACGGGTCATATGTGGGAGAATCTGATGGTTATTGATACATATTATTACCCATAATATTATCACGCATTGTTTTCTTCTTGTTTGATGGGTGATAATAGTTCTCACTCCCATAATTATGATAACCCCAACACTCATGTACTGTCTTCCTAATCCATGGGGTGTAATTATTCTCATGCATATGATCGTGTAAGGACTTCTTAACCGGTGCAGTATTATAGTCTGGTCGGTTCTCGATGATGGTTTCAGAAAAATTTTGAGACATAGGTTAATTTCTATCATAATCATCATACATTCCTTACCAATATCTTTTATCCATCTCAGCATTCTGATGTACCCACTCTTGCATGGTGAAACCCTAACTCTGACTCTAATCCAATAAAAAGAATAAAAGAAAAATCCTACAATAATAAGAAATTTAGAAATAGAAAGAGAGAGAGTTAGAAAGAAGTTACCAAGTTAGAAGTTCCTAAATTAAGATCCTGCAAAATAAAACAAAACAAGCCAGTTTCTAAAAACAAAAAATAGAAAGTTTCTAAACCTAGAACTAGGAAGCTAAGTTAGTTTCTAAAAATAAAACAGAAAAAAAAGTTTTTAAACCTAGAATTAGAAGGTAAGTTAGTTTCTAAAATAATTCAGAAAAACCTAATCCTAAAAATAGAAAACAGAAAAACCCTAATCTTAAACTAATTCCAAAACTAGCTAATCTCAAAAAAATGAAACCATCAATCCCCGGTAATGGTGCCAAAAACTTGTTCACAACCCTAAGTATAGGGTCGTGACCCATTAATAATCTCTGTGAGACTGAGGTCGAATCCAAAGGGACTGAACTTGTGTGTCTTCTGAAAGTAACTAGAACTAGAACTAGAAGAAGATGAAAACCTAAGTCTTGAATATTTCAGAGAATAATTGTGATTAAAGTAATTTAAACTAATAAATTTAAAGGTGGGAACTAGGGTGCCAAGGATCCACTTATGGCAATTGGGAAGCTACTTTGCACGATTCAAGGACACAACTGGAATCAAAGTCTTATCCTATCCAATTGGTACAAAGAGATTTGTCAGATCTCTGAACTTCTAATGGATCTAATCATTAATGGATGCTAGTGGTGAAGATTTGAAAGTAATTTCATCAACTAACCATGCCCAGGAGACAAGGCAAACAACAGGATTTACCAATCCCACATCCAACCATAAGAGCATTGTGAAAGTTAGGAAGGATTTTGTCACCCTACCATGCCCAAGGGATGATGGTGAACAATGGGACTTACTAATTTCACAATCTCAATTCAGGAAAAGAAGATATCTTAAGCTATCACATATCTATTGTAATTTGTTAAAACAAACCATTAAAAACTAAAAATATTCCTTCATAATCAAACTAAAATCCAAGAGAGTTCCACAAAACATGAATCAAAACAAAGCAAACATCTCAATCACACTACAAGCTTCACCTCTTAGCCCTATCTAAGAGGTTTAGCCAACCATAGACATGATTGAACTAAGAACTCTTAAACAAAACATCAACTAAAGAGGAAGAAGAAGAACTCCCAGATGGTGGCTTTACCCTTTTGCTCCACTCCTCAAACCCTAGAAGATGCCTTCGAGACTCCTATTTATAGTTTTGCAACTCCAAGTTTCGCACTAAGTTAGAAATTTTCAGAAATCACCTTAAATTTATGCAGTCCGCACGAAATCTGCGTAACTCTTGACTAGTCGTGGACCATCCTCGACTGGTCGAGGGCCACCTTCGACTGGTCGTGGGCCACCCTCGACTAATTGAAGATCGCGCAAATTTAGAATATGATGTTGCTGGAGTTTGAGTCGAAGTTTCCTCGACTAGTCGAGCAGGTGCCTCGATTAGTCCTGCAGGAGCCAAGACTAGTCGAGTAGGAGCCAGTACTAGTTAAGCAGTAGCCAGGACTAGTCGAGGATCATAAAAATTTACTTCAAAACTTCAATTCTCTTCATTATTGACTGGGTTTTCTTGGATCTTTAGCATGTGAATTATTTATTCTTAGTTGTTAAAGATCTAATCCTTGGCTTGGTGGTTCTTGAGCGTTAAATCTATGCTTTTAGCATCCTTTTCAATCCAAATTCTTAAATTCACCTTGCAACACAAACATGATTAAAATAGAGCATTAAGCATTATCATGTTCATAAAACCAAGTAATAAATGGGGTCTAATATGCAATATTTGACCCTCAACAGCTCTGAGCGGTACGCATCGGCTCCTTGATAATAACAACCTTTTCTGTCGTCTCCCTCACATAATCTGGATTGAGAAAACTACGTTCTTCAACCTCCGCCCAACAACTAAGGGATCTATAAGGTCATCCATACAAGGCCTCATAAGGAGCCATCCCTATACAAACTGATATTTCTTGTTGTAAACGAATTCTACCAATAACAGGTGGTCCTCCCAACTTCCCTTGAAGTATTGAATGATGGAACACAAAAAGTCCTCCAAAGCCTAAATAACTCTCTCTGACCAACATTTAAAGTGGAAAGCAGTATTGACATTTGGGGTTGTACCTAGTGCCTCTTGAAAGCTATTCTAATATGGAATCCCGATCCGACACAATAGTCACAAGCGCCCCATGCAACCTCACCACCTATTATATATATATATATATATATATATATATATATATATATATCATGCTAAGAAAGCAAAGATGGTACATTATCAACAATGACTCGGAATGCATTATCTCCTTGTGCATCATGGCCAATGTATTTAACATGATCTCATTTCGGCAAGATGGATGGTCGTCACTTGTAGCTTCATCGGATGGTCATGCCGGCAAGTGAGACACTTAGACACATAGTCTATAACATCTCTCTTCATATTTTACTACCAATACTGCCACTTTATGTCTTCGTACATCTTCGTTCTACCTGGGTGAATGGTAAACTTGGAATGGTGGGTCTCGTCCAATATTATCTCCCTCTTTAATGTTGTCACATCCGGGACATACAACTTCCCATGAAGATGTAAGCCACCATTACTACCAACCTGCCAACCAAGGTGCTCTCTCCTTGAAGGATCGGCCGCTTAGGCCTGCGCCCATGGATCTGACTTTTGTGCCTCAATCACCTTGCTGACTAGGGTAGGCTGGAGAGATAAGGATGAAAGATGTACAACAATAGACTCCAAGCGTTGTTGGAAATTGAGGTCTACCATTGCATCCAACATCTTCCACTCAGCTATCATCATCTGAAAAAGGATGCGTCGTGGCTTGCCCTAATGATATAGTAAAGCGAAGTCATAGTCCTTCAATAATTCCATCCATCAGGGCTACTGCAAGTTAAGCTCCCTTTGCAAAAACAAGTATTTGAGGCTCTTGTGGTTGGTAAAGAGCTCAAACTTCTCTCCATAGAAATAATGCCTCCACACTTTTAGTGTGAAGATGATGATTTTCAATTCTAAATCATGGTCGGGGTAGTTCTGCTCATGCAACTTCAAATGCCTAGAAGCATACGTAACCACCTTGACATGCTGCATTAATGCATATCTTAAACCTTAAAGTGATATATCACTATAAACCACAAATCCACCACCCTCTATAGGGATGGTGAGAATAGGTGGAGATGTTAGCTTCTTCTTCTTTAACCTAGTGAAGGCCTGCTCACAAGTTTTTGGCCACACAAACTTCACATTCTTCTAGGTCAAACGCGTCAAAAGACATGCAAGATGAGAGAATCCCTTTATCAAGTGACGATAGTATCCTACTTGTAAGTGCATTCACCTCTCCACACTTGTTTGTCAACCACATGACTAGTTGTGTCTTGTAGTCGGATGAGTTCTTGGCAAATGAAGACCAGCGATGCAACTGGATTAGAAGCACTAAAGCCACATTGAAGACAAAGAACTGCTTCTACGATCTTGACCTTGCAAATAGATGATCCCAACCCAAATTGGAAAACCTACGTAGGTCATCTATTCAAAGCCAATTCCGAGTTCATATTTTTTATCCTTTAATCTTGGCTTTAGGAAGCTCCAAGTTGATTGAATGACTAAATGGACAAGGAATTAAAATAGAAAAATCTATCCACATTCGGTAGGAAAAGGTCCCACCAAATAGCACTTTCGGTATCACCGAAGATACCTTCGATGTTACCGAAAGCGGTCAAAATAGTCCAGCAATATTTCAAACATAATTCAGTACCACCGACTGGACATTTTAGTAACACTAATTGCCACTGACGAACAAAGTTCAGTGTCACCGAACGGGATATTTTTCATCCAGCAACTTGAAGATTTAATTCCATACTACCAATTTCTAATTCGGTACCATCGAAGCAAGTTTGGTGATACCGAAGTTAGCTTCAGTAGCACTGTAAACTATATGTTTTCTATTCGTTGAAACTTTTGTTCTATAAAAGTGGCTTGTAGAAACTTGCAAAAATAGTGGATTAAGGCATCTTAGAGTCTTTAGTGTATCCCAAGCTTATCTTTGCCTACCTGGACTCTATCCATATGAGTTTCATGCTCTCTTCATTGTGATTTTTCACTTTTATGAGCATTCAAAGCTCCTATTAATGAAGAACATGAACTGTGCCTTCTTTAGAGTACAAAGACCAAACCAATAAGAAAATCCATTGTCTTTTTTTATACTCTAGAGTATCCATAGATTGAATCCCTTAGAAAATCCACTCATTATCCTAGATAGATAATTCAACCAACTCCCATTACCTTGGTCACCTTTATAGGTATATCTTATACAAGGTTCTTGATCGTGAAGTTGAACCAATAGGAAAATCCAAGGTACGCGATCGGGGGAGTATCGGGAAGTTGATTCAAGCACGAGAGCACGAAGATCAAGCAACCCAAGATGAGCTAACAAAGAGGACTCAATCCGACAATTGTCATTGTTAAGAGTCCACAGTTTAGTCTCCATCTTCATATAGGATTGAGGCTAAGAGTTTGCTATTAACAAACTCGATTAGGTGCCTTATGTGGGACCTTGGCTGGTGGGCCTAAACGGAGGTGCTTTGTGTGGGACCTTGGCTAGTGGGCCTAAACGGAGATGCCTAGTGTGAGACCTTGGCCGGTGGGCATTCTAGGTGTAGGACCTTTGCTCTTACGAAGAGTATAAATTGGTGTCCTTAGTTTAGGACTGTAAAGGTTATTGGTGAACCTGATTTAAAACCATTAATAGTGAAATTCGGTGCACCCTAGGATTGAGTGTGGATACCAAGAGTGGAGTAGGCAAGTAGCCGAACCACTATATATTCCTTTGTTTGAAATCGTCATTTGTGCACCTATTTAACCATGTTTATTTAAGGTTGAATGATTTATTTTTTATGCATGATTAGTGAATGCTTAAGATTGATAGGAAGCACATTCCACATACACATGCTCACTATGCTATAGGCTAGTCTCTTACTTTACATATCTTGAGTAGCCTATGTGATTGGAACCTCTATTGGCTTGGAAGCCTTTGGAGTTATATTGCCTTACTTGCTTTAAACTAAATGATTGTTTAAATTAGGCAATTAGGATTTTTAAATAGGCATAATATTTGAAAAGTCTTATTCACCCTCCTCTAGGACCTTGTCTCATATTCATTCTTCAGTATCAGCAGTATAAACTGCAATTTCAATTGACATCAGACAGAGATTCCTCTAAAAAAGGTCTAACAACCCAGAGGAAGATCTTGACTAAAGAAAGAATTATTGGTAAAGAAAAGGGACCATCCGTCTTATGACCACCCATCTTTAATGGTACAAATTATGCGTACTGGAAGGTGAGAATGATATATTTTCTCCAGGCCTCAGATGATGATGTATAGGAGATTGTTGAAAATGAATATATTGCACCAACAGAACAAACTGTTCTCGAGGATGGCACAACAATCACCAAACCAAAACCAAAGGCCAAATGGACCCAGTATGACAAAGAGATGAGGATGTATGAGGCTAAAGCCATGAATACAATATGCTGTGGAGTTTCCCAGGAAGTATTTCATCAAATAAGCATGTGTGCAAATTCTAAGGCAGCATGGGAGTTATTGGAAACTACCCATGAAGGAACTAATATGGTAAAAATGTCAAGGCTTCAACTCCTAACATCTTAGTTTAAACACATAAAGATGGAAGAAGATGAGATGCTCATAGAGTTTTTCATAAGATTAAATGGTATATGCAACTCCATGGGAGGACTTGGAGAAAGAATTCCGATACCCAAAATATGTAAGAAAATTCTGAGATCTCTATCGGAATGTTTTAACTCCAAGGTCACTACCATTTAAGTCAATACCATTGAAGAGTATAGGAATATAGAAGAAATGAAAGTAGAAGAATTATTAGGTTCCCTATAGACTTTTGAACTACACTTCAAACCACCCACAAAATCCAAAAATATTGTTCTCAAAACCTCCAAAAACATGAATGCAATTGAGGAAGAAGAAAATGACGATGAAGATGTTGATAAGGAAGTAGCTCTATTGGCTCAACAGTTCAAAAAATTCTTCAACAAGAATCGTGGGAGACCATACAACAACAAAGGAGCACATCCGGACCACAAACGCCAAATAGGCAAATCTTTTAGGAAGTGCATTGAACTCCAATGCTATAATTTCCAAAAGTATGGACATATATCTACTGAATGTCCATCCAAGAAATCAAAAAGAAAAGTCATGGCAGTAGCATGGGATGACACAGATGATTCCAAGTTTAAAAACAGTAAGTCCGAAAGTGATGATGACTAAAAATCATTAAAATTGCTTATGGATTTACAACTATAGTCATTTCTAAAATGAAGAAGGATGAAAGCCAAATGTGTAGTTTATTGGCTCACATTATATCATCCCCTCAAGAATGTTGAAAAATGACTCCAGAGGTGTTCACTCTCCAAGTATAGGGTTGTGATGGAGTAATAAACTCGGTGAGACCGAGGTCGAATCCACAGGGACTGAAACCTGTACGTAATCTAAAAATAAGCAAAACTAGAACTAGAATAAGATGAAATCCAAACCAAGTGAATAAGAGGGAATAATAGTGAAATACTAATCTAAAACTTAAGGAATTCAGAGGTAGGAAACTAGGGATTCAGAAGATCCACTTGTAGAGATCAGGGAAATCTACGGTTGATTAACGAACTCAACTGGACTTCAAGTCCCATCTTTATCCAGTTGAAAGATATAACCTGAAAATCAATTCTGAACTTCATTTAATCTAGTTTTCAAGAGATCAGACGAGTGTAAATTAGAATAGATTCCATCACAAAATCATGCCCATGAGACAAAGCAAACAACAGAATTAACCCAATTCACAGCCAATATGAGTGATGTATGAAAGTTAGGAAGGATTCCATCATTCAACCATGCCCAGGAGACGATGGTGAAGAATAGGGTTTCCTGATTTCATAATCATAATAAGAGAAAGGAAATACTCAAAGCCATTGCAGATCTATTGCAACAAACCATTAAAAACTAAAGGCATTCCTTAAAATCAAACTATATTCAAAATCAGTTCATCTAACATAAATCAAGCCGTAAAATCCTTCCCATTATGCCACAAGCTTCACCTCTTAGCCCTAGCTAAGAGGTTTAGCCCATCATCGACATGGTGAGGCTAATCTCTCTGAAAAAAACATCATAAGAAGAAAAGAAATTAAAAGGAAAAGAAAAAAAAACCACCACTGTCTTTCTCTCTCTCTCTCTCACGCCCTCCTCCTCATGTTCTTCTCCTCTTATTGTAGGTGTAGGTCAGCTGGAGTGGAGAAACTTCATGCGGAAGTTTTCCTTACGCAGCCCAGCAGCGTGCGCACGAGCCATGCGTAACTACTCACGTTTGGAGAAGAGTTTCGGCACGAAATCAATTCATTTATTGATTCTGACATCTTGGCTAGGGTTATGGCCACCTTTTGTAACATGTGGACGGTCCAAATCATGGATCCGACCATCAGTATGATCGCACTATGGCCCACGGAAGTCGGTTGCATCCGGACGTGCATTTTTGGAAAGTTATTGCGTTGGGACGATCGGTGGGCCCCACAGTTGTATTTTTAGAAGAATCTACCCCATCCATTAGATTCCTGGCAAAAAACCAGCTGGGAAGGGGTGGTTTTGGTAGGTTCTAGCGTGGCCCACTAAATCAACTCAAGCCGCCGTTCATCCTGCTTTTTACAACAATCCAGTGTGTACACGTGTATGGGGTTGAAAGGAGATCTTGGTGAGGGTCTTGGCCACCTCCTAGACCGAATGAACGATCTTGATTATTTTTTTGATGAATGGTGAGGGTTCACTACATGTCCTAGCGTCTGGTAGTGCGGACGCTAGAACGTTTGAAAATGGAAGTTCCGTTTTCGAGAGATGAGGTCGGTCAAACTGACTTTGACCAGATGCAGTAGTCCAGTGCACTTCCAGTGCATGTACATGGTGCACACACCTCACGTATATGGGTCCAATGTGATGTTGATGAGAAATCGTCTCTGTCCATTCCATTTATAACCTCATATAATGGATTGAGTCCAAATTGAGGCATGTCCAGATCTCAAGTGGGTCCCAGATTGATAATTCATGGTCTGATCTGACCATTGGGCCACTTATAAAGGGATCTAATAGCTGAAATTTGATGTGTGCAGTTAATTTGTGGTCCTCAGGCCATATATGAAGTCTTGAACCGAACGGATTGTGAAAACCCTGTAATCTTGCATTCAGGACATTTTTCAGGCCTCTTTGATGTGATCGGCATGACTTTATTGGATCTCTGGCATGTAAACTCTTCAATCTCGGTCCCTTATAGTCCCGTCCATTGCCTTGGTGATTCCTAAGCATTAAATCCATGCTTTTAGCATCTTTTTCGGTACAAGCTCCTAAATTCACCTTACATCACAAACATGATTAAAATATGTCATTGAACAATATCATGTTCATAAAAACAGGTAATAACTGGGGTATAATATGTAATATTTGACCCTCAACACAACCCCCAACCAACATTTTGCTAGTCCCGAGCAAAGTATGTGAAAAATAAGTTGAGAATTACAGGACAATTTCTATGAACTCGAGTGAATTTTGAAAACAATTCAGATACTATAAAATATAAGATTCATGAATGTTGGGAATTACTTTCTCCTTGACTCAAGCACACGGCAGACTTCATAATCAAGCTCAAATTATTGATCTGTCAATTAGAAAAAATTTTAAACATTGAGTTTCATAAGTGTATAGTGTCATCTCGGTTTATCACCGTTAAGAGATCCAATTATCAATTTCTTGATATATATCATCGGTAACCAATAAGAGAATTTATGACAACAAAAACTTTCCTTACAGATCATCCTTTCATTCTACTCACTTTTGAATTTTTTTCCATTAAAAGTAACGCCAAGGAGGGGGATCAAATCTTTACTTATAGGGAGTAAACCTATGGTGAAGACCATTGCCCACCCCTTTCCAAATGTCAACCTTGGGAAATCAAATCTTCATCTATAAGGAGCAAACCTATGGTGAAGATTATTCGACTAACCCTTTCAATTCTTCTTTTTCTTTTTCTATTAATCATGAGGGGCAAATTTTCCAGGCCGGTTCCTTTCATGCTTAATGATTTCTAAGTTAATCCTTCAATATTGAATTGAAACCTTAATGTGAAAGCGAGATGTGACATATGAAATCCCGATTCAATCAATGTTTGCAACTTCTAATTCTAGATTAACACTTCAAACTTAACTATGAAATCTAATAGATAATCGAATCCAAGAGTCATAAAATCAATATTACGTATCTTATAATTCTGAATCAAAGACGGCCATCAAAATCACTTCAAATTCACAAGAAAGTCAAGAAAATTTTTCACAAATTTTGCTCAAGATCAAGAAAACACTGATTAGGTAATCTAATCTCCCACCCCAACCTAAAATCTACATTGTCCTCAATGTAAAAGATATATGAGTCATGCCATGTACATGGGACAACGAAAGTAAATGAGAAGTGATGGGAAGATAATACCTGGACGAAGGAATCGAGAAAGACGTTTCCACAATGATTACAGCATGAAAGCCGGTCAGCACGAGAGTGAAGACACGAAAGTAAACTATCCTAAAACAATGCAGGAAGCAAACTAACTTGTGACATAAAACCATCTATCCTAGAACAACATAAAGCAAACTACCCTAATCCTATAAAAGTAAGGGAAAAGCTACTCAGTCATGCCGCGAGTTTTCCTCTTCCGGCCAATATCTTAATAAGTTTCTCAGTAGGTTTCTCAACAAGATCATCCAAAAGCCCTTTTTACAATAGGCTTAGATGCCCTATTGCATGACGGTCCAAAGAAACTTATGTACCTCATCAAAAATTTGTCGTCGATTCAACTGCGACAGAAGAAGTTTCAATGTTAGTATCCCATGGTGAATTAGAGACTACAAGTATATAAGATTCGGAAAGGTTTTCAGGAAGTGATGTAGCCTCAACATATTCCAAAGTTTCAGACTTCAGTTCAATTTTCAGCTCTTCCTCCCTTAATGGTAAACAATTAAGATCTAGGGAAGAAGGGGCTTCAGAGTAAGGGTGCGCTTGGTCTGTGATAACCACCGAGGTAGTGTCATGCAAGGAATCCACCAGGTGTGCCAAGCATGAGTTCAAAGATGTGGGAAAGTTAGCTGGGAGTGACTCGTCTCCTGCATCGAAATCTGTGATGATGAGCCCAAGGATTCCATCATCTTTTGAAGTATATTAACGTATTCTCTCTTGCTCTTAACCTTCACAGACAAATTGACAATCAATAGGCAAAGCATTGATGTTAATACTCTGTTTATTGAAGCTACTCAGTTGAGGCATTGAATCGTTAAACGTGTACAACTCAACTGATGGCCTCAACTAGGTGGTTTCAATATACAGGGTCATATCAAGCAAATCGTCCATCCCCTGAATCATATCATCGTTCAAGTCAGGGAATCTATCTAGATATGTCTCACAAGAGTTAGAAGGGTCGGTCGTAAGGGGCTCATCCTCCACATTTTAAATTGGCCATGACAGATAGGTGGAGAAGGTCACTTTGGTTGACAACTTCCTGAAAGTCTTGATCATTGGCAGCGGCTACACTAGAGATGGAATCCCAGTACTCATCATCGTCCAATTCAGTGTAGTATACACTTGGGATGAGAGCACATTCCTCACTTTCTATATCTAAAATGGGTTGAGGTTTAAATGAACTAACATCTTCCTTGTTATTAAAAGTAAGTGTGTCATGTGAGTGAAGTGCATCATTATCATTGTATTTTAAAGATACCCACGTCTCTTGATCATTCCTTTGGACAATCATCGAGATCGACTCTTCGAAAAATTAAACTGTATACTCATTAGTGGAATTTAACTCCTCATTCGTAATTTTAGTTTCTGCCACAAGCGAGTTATGATCACTTTCTTCACATTGTGCTTCTAGATTAGGGTGAGGCTAGGATAACCTAGCCTCTTCCTTCTCCATAAGTTATGACTGAATTATTGGAATAGAGGCTGTGAGCAATTCACATGATTGTATGACAAGTTGATTGAACTGCTCTTGTGCTTTCATGAGCTTCTGAAGTGAATCCTCTTGGATTGTTTCTAATTGGGTGTCAAAGGTAGAGGACCCAAAAGAATTATCACTATGATATATAGCTGGTTCAGCTTTCCGACATTGATGTTTCCATTGATTATAGTCATACGGATCATAGGTGGGAGAATTTGATGGTTAGTAATACTTATTATCACTCATAATATAATCACGCATTGCTTTCTTTTTCTCAGATGGGTTATAATAATTCTCACTTCCATATTATGATAACCCCAACACTCACGTATTGTCCGTGGGGCAGAATTGTTCTCCCGTATATGATCGCGTAAAGACTTCTTAACCGATGGAGTGTTATACTCTGGTCGGTTCTCGATGATTGGTTCAGGAAAATTCTGAGACATAGGTTGATGTTTATCATAATCATCATACATCCATTCGTACTGTTTCACATGCTCAAAAGCTATCTCAGCATATTGACGTTCCCACTCGTGCATATACATGGCAAAACCCTTAACTCTGAATCTAATCCTAAGAAAAATAAAAGAAAAGATCCTACAGCAGTATTGGGAGAAGTTAGAAAGAAGTTACCATATTGGAGTTCTATGTTAAGGTCCTGCACAAGAAAACAAAATAAATTAGTTTCTAAAAATAGAAATCCTACAGTTATAAAAGTCTAAAATGGAAATAGAAAGTTAGTTTCTAAAAAGGGAAAGTTTCATAAACCTATAAGCTAAGTTAGTTTCTAAAATTAAAAAGAATTCTATAATTAGAAATTTTCTTAAAATAGAGCCTAATAGAAAGATGAGTTAGTTGCTAAAATGGGAATTAGGAAAGTTCTAAACCTAGAATTAGAAAGTTCTAAAATAGAAAACCTAATCCTAAAATAGAAAGTAATGTTAGTTTCTAAAAAGGGAAGAATTCTTAAAAATAGAAAATTTCTAAATTAGAAAATCTACCCTAAAATTAGAGAGTTTCTAAAAATAATTAATTCATAAAAAGGAAAGTTTTTAAAATTAAAATAAATCCTATGAGAAATTCTAAAAATAGAAAATACACCCTAAGCCTAAAAATAGAAAAAGTAGAGACGTTAGGAAGGGATTACCAAATTAGAAATTTATATCAGAATCCTATAAAACATAAAACCAAGTTAGTTTCTAGAAATCAAACAAAAAAAATATACCCTAAAATTAGAGAATACTAATCTTAAACTAATCCTGAAACTAGTTAATCTCAGAATACGCAACCATCAGTCCCCGGCAACGGCACCAAAAACTTGTTCACTCCCCAAGTATATTGTTGTGATGGAGTAATAAACTCGGTAAGACCGAGGTCGAATCCACAAGGACTGAAACCTGTATGTAATCTAAAAATAACCAGAACTAGAACTAGAATTAGATGAAATCTAAACTAAGCGAATAAGAGGGAATAATGGTGAAATACTAATATAAAACTTAAGGAATTCAGAGGTAGGAAACTAGGAATTCAGAGGATCCACTTGTAGAGATCAGAGAAATTTACAGTTGATTCATGAACTCAACTGGACTTCGAGTCCCATCTTCATCCAGTTGAAAGATATAACCTGAAAATCAATTCTGAACTTCATTCAACCTAGCTTTCAAGAGATCAGACGGGTGTAAATTAGAATGGATTCCATCACAAAACCATGCCCATGAGACAAAGCAAACAACAGAATTAACCCAATTCACAGCCAATATGAGTGATGTATGAAAGTTAGGAAGGATTCTGTCATCCAACCATGCCCAAGAGACGATGGTAAACAATAGGGCTTCTTGATTTCATAATCATAATAAGGGAAAGGAAATACTCAAAGCCATTACAGATCTATTGTAACAAACCATTAAAAGCTAAAGGCATTCCTTAAAATCAAACTATACTCAAAATCAGTTCATCTAACATAAATTAAGTTGTAAAATCCTTCCCATTATGCCACAAGCTTCACCTCTTAGCCGTAGCTAAGAGGTTTAGCCCATCATCGACATGGTGAGGCTAATCTCTCTGAAAAAAAAACATTAAAAGAAGAAAAGAAATTAAAAGGAAAAGAAAAGAAAAAAAAAACACTACTGTCTTTCTCTCTCTCTCATGTTCCAACTGCTGTCCAAACTTGGATGATCCCCTCCTCTTCACGTTCTTCTCCTCTTATAGTAGGTGTAGGTCGGCTGGAGTGGAGAAACTTCATGCGAAAGTTTTCCTTACGCAGCCCAGCAGCGGGTGCAAGAACCATGCGCAACTACTCACGTTTGGAGAAGAGTTTTAGCACGAAATCAATTCATTTATTGATTCTGACATCTTGGCTAGGGTTATGGCCACCTTTTGTAACATGTGGACGGTCCAGATCATGGTTCCGACAATCAGTACGATCGCACTACAGCCCATGGAAGTCGGTTGTGTCCGAAAATGCGTTTTTGAAAAGTTATTGCGTTGGGACGATCGGTGGGCCCCACATTAGCATTTTTATAAGAATCCACCCTGTCCATTAGGTTCCTGGCGAAAAGCTAGTTGGGAAGGGGTGGTTTTGGTAGGTTCTAGCGTGGCCCACTGAATCAACTCAAGCCGCCGTTCATCTTACATTTTACAACAATCCACGTGCGTACACGTGCATGGGGTCGAAAGGAGATCTTGGTGAGGGTCTTGGCCACCTCCTGGACAGAATGAACGGTCCTGATTATTTTTTTGATGAATGGTGAGGGTCCACTACATGTCCCAGCATCCGGTAGTGCGGACGCTAGAACGTTTGAAAATGGAAGTTCTGTTTTCGAGAGATGAGGTCGGTCAAACTGACTTTGACCAGATACAGTGGTCCAGTGCACTTCTAGTGCATGTACATGGTGCACACTCCTCACTTATATGGGTCCCAATGTGATGTTGATAAGAAATCCTCTCCGTCCATTCCATTTATAACCTCATATAATGGATTGAGTCTAAATTTGAGGTATGTCCAGATCTCAAGTGGGTCCCAGATTGATAATTCATGGTCTGATCTGACCATTGGACCACTTCCAAAGGGATCCAATAGCTGAAATTTGATGTGTATGGTTAATTTATGATCCTTAGGCCATATATGAAGTCTTGAGTCGAACGGATGGTGGAAACCCTGTGATGTTGCATTTAGGACATTTTTCAGGCCTCTTTGATGTGATCAGCTTGACTTTCTTGGATCCCTGGCATGTAAACTCTTCAATCTCGGTCCCCTATAGTCCCGTCCATTGCCTTGGTGATTCCTGAACGTTAAATCCATGCTTTTAGCATCCTTTTCGGTACAAGCTCCTAAATTCACCTTACATCACAAACATGATTAAAATATGTCATTGAACAATATCATGTTCATAAAAGCAGGTAATAACTGGGGTTGAATATGCAATATTTGACCCTCAACAAGAGGTCCACTTAAGCTAAATCGTATTTCTGAGGATCATGCCTCCTATATAAGCATTAGAGTCAAACCAAAGGATTAAGCCTGATGACAGGTCTAATTGTTAAATCTGAGGATTCCTTGCCTCTAAAAATTTTGATAATTTCATGTTAAAATCATATCATGAACACATTTGCATTTTAGGAAAATCTGTTACAGTAACCTCTGAGTTACAAGGATACTTCGATAACACCAAACTTACCTTCGGTACTACAGAAATCGAGCCACGTCAAACTACTTAAAATCCCTTGCTGCTCAGTTCTGTTTAGATTGTCACTTCTCTTGCTTCTTCCTTAGTTCGATTGAAGGGTTGTGTAACCAAAATCAGCAAAATCTAAGGTATTCCCTAGTGTTTTCTCTTTACATCTTGAAAACTAGGATCATTTGCCATAGGTTTGTCTCCTCTTGATAGGTCTTTATCATTCCACTTCATTTCCCTAAACGGAGTCATCACCGCCTAGAGAAAATAGATCCAAGAAGAAGCATGACAGATAAGAATCAACCAAAACTAGGTAAAAAACTCTGCCCTCCAAAGCGTGGACGATCTTTTAAGCAATCGTCTAGACCCTCATCCTCTTCAGATCCTGACTCTACCAGTCTCATTGCTGCTAGATTTTTGAAGAGAAGGATTGTATGTGAAAGAAAAGTAGATGTGAACTGTCTTAAAAATTTTAAGGTGTAAGAAATTCTTTCACGACAAGGATGGCTATAAGTTCTCTCGTTTGGAGGGCTAGTTAACGAAACCTTGGTCCAATCATTCTTATCTCATTGCACATTATCTAGGGGTTTCGAAGCTAACTATGATTGTCGAATAGTTAAAATCACCTCATATCACATTTAAACTCTTATAGGAATACCATTAAGCTCCAAACAACCCTCTGAGTTAAATCTACCCATTGAAGCAAAAAGGGCTGTTTGGAGCAAATTTTTGTGCAATGGGAACAATGTACCTTGGCATCACGGGAACGCACTACGGGCTACAAATATGTCTCATGATTATCGTATAATTCATCTGATTTGTATTTCTAACATTTATCCTAGATACAAAAATCATATTGAGCTTACACCATTCATGGTGGAGACCCTATATCACATTGGTAAAATTGAACCATTATGCCTGCCTACTTTAATATACAATCAAATAGTTTCAGGATTTGAGTTTAATTTCACAGCAATACCTTTCGGACATTTGCTGTGCAAGTCGGCCCGTCAATGTGGGTTCAGGGTGCCTAAAGGTAAATCTATATCAGCCCCAGAAATCAATGTGCCCAGTATCAGGAAAATGAATCTCCCTTATGTGAATGAAACTGACAATCCAATATCGGCATAAGAAGAATTTCTAGACAAGGAGGACGAAATGGTTAAGGACTAGAAACTCATCCCAATTTATGCTCCTACTGCTTCTACTCCCCAGAATAATACTTCATGCAAATTTTGGAGGAGCAATCAAGACTTGCTAAGATGGTGAAGTCAATGGAAGAAAAGCTCCACTCACTCCAACAGTCGATGGAACAGATTGCGATACATCTGTCATGCCCACAAGAATATACTGTTAATGGATTTTCCCTAGATTAACTGTGTGTTAGGATCAATATTTATACTATGGATTTTTTTTATAATATACAGCTGGAAACCTATTCTTCTTGGTATATTGATGCATCAATTATCCATTCCCTTGATAACTAATTTTTCAAGAAAATTAGAGGTTCCCAGCCTTTTTGTTATGTTGATAAATTTGTTGTTAGAATCTTATTTTGGAGATAAGTTTATTTGAAGTTGCATATACATAATTTAATCTTCTGATGAAATATTCAACTTACATTTAATGTTATATCTGAAGATCTGGAATTTCATGTTGTAGCTCCAATATATGCATCCTCATAAACTTAATTGAATATCATTATTTTTGCTTAATATTTCTGAACTATGATTATAACACAACAATGGTTAGAGACAAGGGCAAGGCTCTTGCGAGAGGAGAAAATTCCTCCAGAAGAAATAATTGATCTCAATATTCAAATCCTACTGAAATGGCTATGTCGAATAAAGTTGTCCATGACAGATTGATCAGATCCCTCCTCATTGAACCATATGGGATTGATCTCTACTTTGGATCAATTGGGTGGTATAACCTGTTGTATTTTGGAGGAGAGGTCCAATATGACCTCATTCCTCAGTTTTTAAACTCCTGTCATGACACAGAAGATGACTGTTGAGGGTTAAATATTGCATATTAGACCCCAATTATCACATGGTTTTATAAACATGATAGTGCTTAACATCCTATTTTAATCATGTTTTTGTTGCAAGGTGAATTTAGGAGCTTGGATTGAAAAGGGTATTAAAAGCATGGATTTGATGCTCAAGAATCACCAAAGCAAAGGATGGATCTTAGGAGAACAAGATTGAAGAATTTACACGCTAAAGATCTGAAGAAATCAAGTGATCGAAGATAAAGAAGCTTGAAAACTGTCCTGAATGCAAGATCACAGGGTTCCCACCATCCGTTTGGCTCGAAACTCTATGTCTGGGCTGAGGATCATAAAGTAATCATACAGGTAAAATTTTAGCCATTGGATCTTTGTGGAAGTGGCCCAATGAAATATCAGCCACGAAATCACCGATTTGGGGTCCACCTGATCTCTGGATATGCCTCAATCTTGAACTCAACCCTTTAAGCTAGATGGCAAAACGAATGGATGGTGTAGATCTCACACTACATCACTGTAGACCTCACCTCGAGTGGTGTGCACATGCATCACATGCACACTGTCATTGCACCAGATCACAAAATCGGTCAAAACCGGTTTAACTCGAGTTCTCCCATGCGAAAAACTCCTCTTACGCTGACGTCCGTCTGCTGGGAGTCGAGATGGCCCACCATGATCATCCAAATGATGATCCGAGACGTTCATTATGTCCAGGAGGGGACGTCGACCAAAAGCTTATTGTTCTTGTGCAACCATGCACAAGAACAAGCTCGCAAAGATACGAGAAGCTGAAACACGTTGATCAGCGCTGTGGCTCACCCAAAACTCTAATTTTTTAAACCTCTACTCGTGGCCTGGATCGACCCTACAAGGCCAATGAGTGACCCTGTTCCACTAAAAAATTACTCTAAGTGGGCCTCACAAGGCTCAATGTAGCTCCCGTGCATAAGGTTGCGTACGTCTATGAAATTAGGGATTTTTGGGAGGTTGTGGCCACCATCTCTGATTGGTTGGCCAATCTGAACCGTTCAAGTGGAACCCAGGCTAGAGCCGACCCCATTCATGAAGACAAAACCAAGAATAAGATGGTCAGCCATCCCAAAATTCATTCCAACGTAAGAAGTTGTGTGTGTTTCGTTGCGCAAAGGGAGTGCGTTAAGTTTACGCATGAAACCGACCGGTTTCGACCGACTTCCAGCACCTATGAAGAGCCAGGGATGTGATAAGAGAGGGATTATCAGGTGTAGACGTAGAGTGGAGGACGTGGTGAAGAGAAAAGAGAGAGATGGAGAGAGAGAGAGAGAGCCGTGGAATGGGTCGATTTCAAGGAGTTTTTCTTCTCTTTCTTCATTATTTTCTTCCTTGATATTTTTAGGAGATTTTAGATCATCATGACTATGATGAGCTAAACCTCTTAGTTAGGGCTAAGAAGTGAAGCTTGTAGCGTGATGAGATCTTTTCTATGACTTTGATTCATGTTAAGTTGAACTGCCTTTGAATTTAATTTGATTATAAAGAATACTTTTAGTTTTTAATGGTTTGTTGTGACTTAAATTATAATAGATCTGCGATAGCTTTAAGTATGTTCTTTTCTTTATAGGGATTGTGAACTTGGGAACCCTGTTGTTCACCATCGTCTCATGGACATGGTTGGATGATGGAATCCTTCCTAACGTTCATAATTTTCCCAGACTGGTTATGGATTAGTAAATTCTATTATTTTCTTTGTCTCACAGGCATGGTTTTGTGATGGAATCACTTCTAGTTCTCATACCTATCATTCATTGAAAACTAGATCAAAGGAAGTTCAGAGTTGAGTCGAGATATCTTCCAATTGGATGAAGATGGGACTCTAATTCCAGTTGAGTTCGTGAATCAAGCATAGATCTCCTTGATCTCTACAAGTGGATCCTTGGAAACTCTAGTTTCCTACCTTTGAATTTTACAAGTTTTACTTAAATAATTCACAATTATTCTCTTAAATTCTCCTAATTTAGATTACATCTTCTTCTAGTTCTAGTTCTAGTTACCTTCAAATTACGTACAAGGTTCAGTCCATGTGGATTCGACCTCGTTCTTACTGAGATTATTACTACATCGCAACCCTATACTTGGGGTTGTGAACAATGATTCACCATCAATCAACATTAACTACATGAACAAAGTCAAGGAGATCACTCCTTCAGTGTTGAGCCAACTATTGCATCTTAGAGTCACACACACTCCCCCGACTGATCGTCCTTTGAATCATTTGGGAGTCTGGGGAGAAGTAACCCGAGCATTGTGTGATGGCTTCACAATCCCCCGAAATAAATAGAACTTCCTCCATTCATCACATTTGGACTCAACTATGAAAGTAATGCACAACATTCTGAGTACAAATGCATACCCATGCGAAGTTTCTGGAGATATGATATCTCCTTTTGCTATGAATATCCTGTATGACATCCTTCAAGGGAATGAGATTTGCCTACCCACCCTTATCGTAAAATAATTGATCTAAGTAGTCAAGGGCAATCATTTTACTAACCTTCCTTTCCCTAGTGTCATCTACAAACTCTCAAAATTCCTTGGGTTGCCACTTACTCATGATACGGTATATTCTGCCATGTGCTTCACCAAAGAAGCTCTAATTCAACTGAATGTGTTTGCAACTACACTTGAGAAAAATAAGGAATACAAGAGCGGCGACGAAGCTTAAGACACTCCCATGGCCACTAGCTAGGACTCTTGTCGCACCCCAGTGCCTGTACTAAGTCCATTGTTAGTCAGCACTGGGGGTCATCTTCGCCAAAACGATCCAATTCGTCTTATCCTTGAAGGACAGTCGAATATTGAAGCCCGTCTCTGCAATGCGAAAATTGGCTCTTTGGATTTGAACTGCATCTTGATGCTCTTAAACATATGGGGAGCATATTACGGAGGGTGCACGCTTACAATGGGAAGCCATATGTGCATGAATCCCATAGTTGTGGCGTTATCCTAGAAATTAAGGGTACGTAAGTGGTTGACTTGTGTATGCTCTTGTTGCCTGCCTCTTTGTGGCACTTTGATGAGGCTGGGGCGTAGCTCGCCCTTTCCCCTTTCTCTCCTGATCTTGTCAGTTCTCTTCTATATCTTCCTCCACTACTTGCCCTCTGGATTAGACCAGCGTAAGAGATAATATTCAATGTCGCTAGCCTGCTTTTGATCACGGGTCAGAGCCCTTGTCAGAATTGACGCTCCTCATCTCCTATCAAATGGGTTCCGGAACGAGACAACTCAGTAAACCATGTCTCATACTATGCAACAGATAGGGTACCCTACTCCAAGGCCAAAAACTCCATCTCTTTCTTCTCCCTCACGCTTGCCAGTAAGTACTTAAAATCAAACCAAGTATGATAGGTGGTCCATGTCGACACTATACTCGATGGTGCAGTATGCATCTCTAGCTGCCACCAATGACGGGCCTCACCCTCCAATACAAATGTTGACAGAGCCACCTTCTACTCTTTTGAACAAAGCATCATAGAAAAAAGCTTATCTGTGCCTTCCACTCCTCATTCACCAACAGGTCTGACTCCCCTCGAAGAGTAGGTGGGTTTATCTTCTTAAACTCATGAAGAAAATCATCGGTCCGAGTCGACTGCTTACTTGCCTCGCCACTACCGCTCCTACCCAGGCCTCCCACTCCATAAAGGCCTCCATACTACCCACCACTCAGAATACATCCTTGATAGTCGATTCCTCCTATGCCCTTGAAGATTCAGGCATGTTTGCATGCTGGGAGTCTTGCTCTTCTTGGGAACCATGCTACAAACAAAAATCAAACCTTAGGGACCGTTACAATAAAAAGGAGTCTTATGTTCAAATTTCTATGTTCCAATGGGAGCCTACATTCAAATCTCTGCATTCTAGCGTGGAGTCCTACTATTATTCTAAGTTCTCAAACAACCCTCAAGGATTCAAAAGATTATTGCTCTGATACTAGGTAATCACACCCCACAATCTAGGAACCAGAAATGTCACTTTCTGACTCCCAAATACGACACTGATAGGAATTTTTTAAAATCTCCCATTATCATGCTCCAAACTTGGTGAACAGGATCACTAAATTCCTGAACTCCAAATCTGGTTTGTAACAAGGAAAGTTTCATTTTTCTCTCTTATAGGATATTTCATTTAAGATAACTTTTACTGTAAACACCCCAACCACCCCACATGTACAAAAGTCTCAACACATTATTTGTCCAAAATATTACAATTCAAAATTTTCAAAATAAATAGACAAAATGAAAAGCAAAACAATCATTAGGTGCTTGAAGATGGTCTAGTAATACCTTCCCGAAAAAGGAAAGAAAATGTGGCTTCAGCTCCATGAGCTTATTAATGGGCATAATATATGGAATCAGGGGTACAAACAAGCATACAACGAGGAATATTATCATATGTCAGAATGTTATGGCATATAGAAAATAATTCATCACATGATGTGGTAAAGATGATAGTGCATGGTTTTGGGGTTGTGGGGTCCATCACAAGGAATTTCTATCCAAGTCAGTCTCATACCTTCTTTGGATAGTGAGTTGTAATGTGATAAACTCCTGATCTCAGGGTTAGTCCCATACCTAACCAAAACCTTAGCCATTGTGAATAAGTCTATGTAGTATAATTGTGCATCCACCAACCCGAGTAGATAATGTGTGAACGAATGTATGGTTTAATGCTAACTTTACCTTTCCTTCATTTGGCGCGTCTCTAATATGCTTTTCATTCTATTTCATAAGCCACAACTATTCCACACAAGTGTTAAACCAACATCTTCAATGCAAGTGTGATACATTTTCAAAGAATCGAATTTTGGGCACGTCAACCCATTCCCATCCAGCCGTCGGCTTAACAATACAGGACCCGGATTTGTTTTACACGACTCGACCTCAATAGTCGAAATGAAATGCTCTCGACCTGGCACGTGACAGTAGGTAGGCTCGTCACACCTCTTCCATTACATAGCCACCATACAAACCATTCTACCAATAATAATGTTCCATGCATAGATGCTTATGTAGTCAAATCACAAATCATGTCGGCATATTACCATTCACATGTAAAGGAATGAAGATGAAGCTCATGGGTCTAGTCTTACCTTACTAGCCCTCATTAATGAATAAAATAAAAACCAACGTCTATGTTATAAAATATTGATTTTTAATATATTTTAAATAAAAAATATTATATATATAATAAAATTGTTTACAAAAACCCATTTTCAAGTGTTTTGGGAATAGTCCCACATTGAAAAAAGAGAGAAACTTTTGTGGTTATATGAGAAAGGTGGAGTATTATAATGTTTACTCACCTAGTCTGAGAAGTATCGGGCTTGCATGTTCCAGTGCAAAGCACCGAAACACCCACGTGCACTTGTGCTCGGGCACGGGCACAGTCTCGGTCACAGTCACGGGCTTGGTGCAAGGGCGTGGGCATGTGAGGTAGTGTGGCTATAGAGGCAATAGTGGCGCTTTGCACTTTGCATGTCTACATCGTGTCACGGATGGTTGCTCCTTCGCGACCTTATGCAAATCGGCGCGAGATGAGTGCGAGTTGCAGTGCGACAGAGAGCTAAGGAGGATGGATGAGAGTCTAGAGGACTGAATGGGATCCTATGACTTATATGGAGGCTGAAAATATATCTGTTGGAGTAAGGTGTAACTCATGCAATTGATAGCTGACCATGCAGATACTGTTGCAAGTGGCTAGTCCAACAAAAAGAAAAGGCTAGCCAATATGTTTAAACAGTCGGACACTATAGCTAGCAGCAACTATTACACCACATGCACAACAGTAAAAAACTACCAATAATGGCTAGTTTCTCCCAACAACTAGAAAATGGTCTTGTGGATTAATGGCCTTGGACCAAAACTGTCAGTTGTTGAGGGTCAAATATTGCATATTATCTCCCATTTATTTCTTGGTTTTATAAACATAATATGGCTTAATGGTATATTTTACATGTGTTTTTGTTGCACGGTGAATTTAGGGGCTTGGATTAAAAAGAATGCTAAAAGCATGGATTTAGTGCTCAAAAGTCACCAAAGCAAAGAAGGGATCTTTGGAGACCAAAATTGAAGATTTTGAGACTCCAAGATCTAAGAAAACCAAGTAGAGAAGGAAGGAAGTCAAAAGAATAAGCGCAGAAATCATAGCAACTGTTGTATCGAGAACTGTTCGATGACATCAAATTTATGAGAAAATATTGAGTTAGTTGCTAAACATATTGGGTGCTTTTGTCGATCCATCGAAGACATGTTTAATGACTCGAAAAAAGGTGCTCGATGACATTGAATACTGCTCGATGACATCGAATTTATTGAAGAAATTGAAGCAACTCGCTGGACTGTTTTGGACACATTCTCGATGACTCGAAGACCTGTTCGATGGATCGAAGCTTCGCTCGATGATATTAAAGGACGGATCGATGACACTAAAGGACTGATCGATGACACAGAGACTTACGTAGTGAGAATGATGAAAAAGGAGCGACTTCTGGATTCAAACCCCTTCAATGACATTGAAGGGTGTTTAATGACATCGAATCGGTTACACAGTGTTTATGTGGATTGCGTAAATTTGATCCGATTTTGCGATTTTGCGGAACTTTACTTATAAATAGGGTTTTTTAAAGTCTTTCTAGGATCTCTAGGGTTTGAAGAAGTAGAGAAAAAGGATGGAGTTGTCTCCTAAGAGTTCTTCTTCTCTTTTTCTTAGTTTTTAATGCTTTCTTCTAGGGTGTTTAATCTAATCATGTGTATGGTTGGCTAGATCCCTTAGCTAGGGCTAAGGGATGAAGCTTATAGCATGGTTAGGATGTTTTTCTTGTTTAATTCTTGTTATTGTTGAACTCCTTTGATTATAGTTTGATATTTATGGAATACTTTTAGAGTTTAATGGTTTGTTGTGACTGAAATTACAATGGATCTGCAATAGCTTGAAGTACTTTCTTTTTCTATTTGGAGTTTATGAAGATAGGAAATCCTGTTGTTCTCCATCGTCCCTTAGGCATGGATGGGTGAAAGAATCCCTTCTATTCTTCACAATTCTCCCATGTTAGTTGTTGGATCGGTATACCCTATTGTCTACCATTGTCTCCTGGGCATGGTTAGGTGATGGAATCACTTCCAATCTTCACAACTTTCATCTGTTGAGAATTAGGTTAATGGAAGTTCAGATATGATCTTCTTGAATATCTTCCAATTGGATAGGATATGACTCCAATTCCAATTGAGTACCAAGAATTGAATAAGGAAACATCCTAATAGTTGCAAGTGGATCCCTGGAAACCTTAGTTTCCCACCTTTAAATTCTTAAGTTTTTAAATTCATCATCTCACAATTACTCTCTGCTTTTCTGATTTAGGTTAGATCTTTTCTTTGTTTTGATTCTAATTACTCTCAGAATAGACACACAAGATTAGTCCTTGTGGATTCAACTTCTATCTCACCGAGATTATTTCTACATCGCAACACTACACTTGGGGTTGTGAACAAGTTTTTAGCACCGCTGCTGGGGATTAACGGTTGTATTTTTTTGAGATTGATTAGTTTTAGAAGTAGGTTAAGATTAGGGTTTTCTATTTTGTAATTATAGGTTTAGAAATTTTCCTTTTATATTTTAAAAAACTTTCATCTTTTTTACTTTCTAATTTTAGG
Source organism: Magnolia changhungtana (assembly GCA_030180095.1). NCBI lineage: Eukaryota > Viridiplantae > Streptophyta > Magnoliopsida > Magnoliales > Magnoliaceae > Magnolia > Magnolia changhungtana. The sequence goes on from JASAUF010000316.1 coordinate 27,524, forward strand.
TTAAGAAATTTTCCTAATTTGATTTTAGAAACTAACTTTGCCTCTTTTTAGAAACTTTCTATTTTCTATTTTTAGAAACTTTCCTTTTTTCGTTTTTAGAAACTAGGTTGCTTTCTTATTTTATTTTTTTAGAAACTAACCCATCTTTGTATTTTTGTGTTTAGAAACTTTCTAATTTTAGAATTTCTATGTTAGAAACTGACTTGTTTTGTTTTGTTCTGCAGGATCTTAATTTAGGAACTTATAATTTGGTAACTTCTTTCTAATTCTTTCCCTTTCTATTTCTATATTTCTATTTCCTCCTTTTTATGTTTAGGTTAGATTCTGAAATTGAAGGCTAAGAGTGTTTCATGCCCAAGTGGGTCCGTGACAACACTCAATGTCTTTTGAGTGAAGGAGGATTAGTTGAGAGGTTATTTATCCATCACAGGATTAGACACCAATCGAGATCCTTAGAGTCAATTGAAGTGATAGCTGCCAATCAACCGGTCAATCAACTAGGAAGACAACCTCAACTTTGGGTTGAGGAAGTCCAGGATGAGAATGAGGTGCATCAAACACCCTCGCCTCATACTTTGTGAGACTATTTACAACTGGCGGGGGTGAGTACACCCTCGTGCATGGTTTTTCAAGAAAATAAAGGACGTGTGGATATCAAGCCAGGGGTGATCCAACTCCTTTCAAAATTTCATGGGCTTGAATCTGAAAATCCGTACCTACACTTGAAAGAGTTTAACGACATTATAACCACTCTATACTTTCCAAACGTGTCTGATGACACGGTCAGGCTGAAACTCTTTCCTTTTTCTTTAAAAGGGAAAGATAAGATGTGGTTGCATTCACTACGTCCTCGATCTATTGGTAGATGGAATGACATGACAAGGGAGTTCATAAAGAAAATTTTTCCATACCATAAGACGAACACTCTTAGAAAGTCGATCATGAACTTCACCTAAAAGGAAGATGAAACATTCTTCCAATGTTGGGAGTGGTTCAAGGATCTTGTCAGTTCATGCCCACAACCTAGTTTTAAAACATGATGCATCATGAACTTTTTCTATGATGGATTGACATCTCCCATGCACCAATTGGTCAAGACAATGCGCAATGGGAAATTCATGAATAAAAATGTCGATGATGTGTGTGACTACTTTGATAAGCTTGCTGAAAACACACAATCATGAGACATCTCCCCAAAATCAAGCACCATGTTTAGGGCGACTCAATTTAAGGATAGGGGTAGAATTTACCTACTGAAAAAGGATAATGATATCAATGCTAAAGTGGCAATTCTCACTAGAAAACTCGAGGCCACGGAATTAAAGAAGGATAAGGCTAAGGAAACCGTTTACAGTATTTGTGCTTGCAACATTCATACAACTGAAAATTGTCCAACAATACCTACCTTTCAAGAGGTATTGAATGAGTAATCCAATGTCGTGAATAATTACCAAAGACCTTTTGGTGGACCCACCTCTAATATGTACAATCCCAGCTGGAGAAATCATCCAAACTTCAGTTGGAGAAACAGACAAAATGCTACACCTCAAGGATTCCCTAATTAAATTCCACATCAAGGGAAACCTCAGGAGGATCCAGTCTTAAAGCATCTTCAAAATCAAGAGCCTTTCAATTAGGGTATGCTACAAGTCTTTCAAGGCCTCACAAAGGCCATATAAGGACTTGAGACTAAAAGTACGATTGAGAACAAGGGGAGCCTTCTAGCTCAACCTCTTCCCAATCTAAAAACGCAATATGAAGTTAGCAACCTGAGCTCTTCAAATTAGATAGAGTAAGATAAATCTATTACCACTCTTAGGAGTGTGAAGACCATTGACAAAACCATTGCGGTCAGGGTTGAAAAGCCTAAGGACCCGGAAGAGGACAACAATGATAGATCTAACCATGCCCCACAAGAATTAGAACTGAAACCTCAAGAAAAGCCGATTGCCCCATTTCTCCAATGGTTGATAGCACCAAAAGCTCTCTCTAACTCTCAAGACATTCTAAAGGTTCTTAAGAAAGTGCAAGTCAATATTCCTCTACTAGATGACGTGAAACAAATACCTTCATATGCTAAATTTATGAAAGACTTATGTACGACCAAAAGACGATAAAATATTTAAAAGAAGATCTTTTTAACTAAAAAAGTGAGTGCCATCCTGAAGCAAGATGTGCCACAAAAGTACAAAGATCTCGGTAGCCCAACCATCGCTTGCGTAATTGGGAACTACCGGATTGAGCAAGCACTTCTTGACTTAGGAGCGAGCGTGAATCTGATCCCATACTCGGTCTACGAGCAACTGGATCTAGGTGAATTAAAACCCACCTGGACCACATTACAACTTGTCGATCATTCAACCCCTATACCAAGAGGGATAATCGAGGATGTGTTGGTCCAGGTTGACAAATTCTACTATCTGGTAAATTTTATTGTCTTAGATACTCAACCCATCGTAGACATGAGCACTCAAATTCTTGTCATTCTTGGTTGCCCATTCTTGGCCACTTCAAATGCAATCATTAATTGCAGGAATGGAGTCATGAGTATGTCTTTTGGGAATATGGATTGGAGTTGAATATCTTTTTCAGTACAGGAAAACAATCAGAGGATGATGACGATCCCCATGATATTAACCTGATTGACTCTTTCATGGAAGATAAAACACTCTCGACCTTATCCTCTGACCCACTAGAGACGTGCCTAGCCCACTCCCATAATTTTGATGATGACATGATTAGAGAGATGGGGACCATGCTGGACACTGTGTTGGTACTTGAAGTTAATTGGTGGAGGCCACAATTTGAAGAATTGCCCTAGACTAATGTAGTGCCTCTACCGTCTAACCTCAAGGTATCAAAGCTTGACCTAAAACCTTTGCCCTCTGATTTGAAATATGCCTATTTAGGTCAAGATGAGATATACCCGGTGGTGATTTCTTCCCACCTTGAGAAAGAACAGGAGAGTATGCTCATCTCTACTCTCATTGAGCATAAAGGAGCCCTTGGATGGTTGATTGCGGACCTCAAGGGAATTAACCTTTCAATTTTTACTTACCGTATTTATCCAGAGGATAATGTGAAGACCTCCCGGCAACTACAACATAAATTAAATCTAAACATGAATGAAGTGGTTAGGGCCGAGGTTCTTAAGCTATTTGATGTGGGTATCATATACCCTATATCCGATAGCTAATGGGTGAGTCTAACTCAAGTGGTTCCCAAGAAGTCCAAAATCACCATTGTAGCCAATGCTAATAATGAACTCGTGCCAACTAGAATTACTACTTATTGGAGAATGTGCATTAACTGCAGGAAGTTGAATACTGTCACGAGGAAATACCACTTTCCTTTGCCCTTTATTGATCAAATCTTGGAGAGGCTAGTTGGTCATTCCTATTACTGTTTCCTTGATGGATATTCGAGCTACAATCAGATTAGATAGCCCTTGATGACTAAGAAAAAACCACATTCACTGTGTAATGTCCCCACTACCTTTCAGTGATGTATGATGAGTATTTTTTCTAACATGGTGGGGTAATATTTAGAGGTCTTCATGGACGACTTCTCGGTCTTTGGTCCATCTTTCAGCGATTGCTTAGAAAATTTTACATGTGTGCTGAAAAGATGCGAAGAAAAGAATTTGGTACTTAATTGGGAGAATTGCCACTTCATGGTTCATAAGGAATTGTTCTTAGACACCATCTCGTCCAAGGGAATTAAGGTTGATAAACCAAAAATTGATCTTATCTCTACCCTACCTCTACCCAAAAAGTATATGAGATATGCGATCCTTCTTAGGACACGCTAGGTTTTACAAGAGATTCATAAAGGATTCAGCCACATCTCTTGCCCTTTATGCAATCTACTTCAAAAGGATGTACCATACGAGTGGACTGAGCAATGCCAGGAAGCTTTTGCTAAGCTCAAGGGCATGTTAACCACTGCACCTATCATGCAGCCACCTGACTGGAGCCTTCCTTTAAACTTATGTGTGATGCATCTGACTATGCTCTTGGGGTGATTTTAGGCCAGAGAAAAGAAAAGAGGCCCTACGTTATTCATTACGCAAGTAGAACTCTAAATTCTGCCCAAGTGAACTACTCTACTACGAAAAAGGAACTCGTAGTCATAATGTTCGCTTTGGGCAAACTTAGGTCCTACTTGATCGGATCCAAGATCGTCATTTACATAGACCATGCAACGCTCAAGTATCTTCTTTCTAAGAATGATGTTAAGCCTCGCCTGACAAGATGGATCCTCCCACTCCAAGAATTTTATTTGGAAATAAAAGATAAGAATGAAATAGAAAACGTAGTGGCTGACCATCTTTCTAGACTTGACCCACCTGATTCCCTTGAGACGACACCCATAAATGACACGTTCCCTTACGAACAATTTTTAAAGTCTCCCACACACCTTGATTTGCTGATATTGCTAATTATCTTGCCACAGGTTTTACATCGACACATTGGATTGCGCAAGATAAGAAGAAATTTTTCACCAAGGTACGCAAATTCTTCTGGGATGATCTGTATTTATTTAAATATTGCCCATATTATATTCTAAAGAGATGTGTGCCAGAAAATGAACATCAGAGTGTCATCTCCTTATGTCATTCTCTGGCCTGTGGTGGTCACTTTTTTACTAAAAAGACCATGACCAAAATTCTGCAGTGTAGCTTTTATTGGCCCACTATGTTCAAGGACACTCATGAGTTTTGCAAAGCTTATGAGCGTTGTAAAAAATTAGGAGCATTGTCCTGTTGGAATATGATGCCTTTAAACCCTATTCTGATCATTAAAGCATTTGATTGTTGGGGCATCGATTTCATGGGACCATTCCCCCAATCTCATGGAAATTTATACATTCTATTAGCCGTAGACTATGTCACTAAATGGGTCAAAGCGATCCCGTGCCGAAATAATGACCATCAAACAGTCATTAAATTCTTGAAAGAGAATATCCTTTCCCGGTTCGGAACACCTCGGGCCATCATTAGTGATGGAGGTTCACATTTCTGCAATAGGCCATTTGCAAACCTAATAAAGAAATATGACATCTCTCACAAGGTGAGCACTACATACCACCCATAGACAAGTGGGCAAGCTGAGATTTCCAATAGGGAGATCAAACATATCCTGGAAAAGAGAGTTAACCCTGACCATAAGGATTGGTCAATCTGCTTGACCGATGTTTTATGGGCTTTCCGTACAGCCTTTAAAACTCCCATTGGAATGTCTCCCTTTAGACTTGTCTATGGGAAAGCTTGCCACTTATCGGTAGAGTTGGAACATAGAGCCTACCGGGCTATAAAGAATATGAACTTTGACTTGGACAACACTGGCTTGCTACGTAAGCTACAATTGAATGAACTTGAGGAGATCCGAAATGATGTATATGAGAACTCAAGAATTTACAAAGACAGGATGAAGGTGTTCCATGATAAGAACATCATTCGGAAATCATTCTTGACTAGCCAAAAAGTCCTTTTGTACAATTCTTGGCTACATCCTTTTCCAGGAAAGCTCCTATCTCGTTGGACCGGCCCTTTCACTGTTACAAATGTCTATCCGCATGGGGCTGTTGAGATAGAGAATCTAAACAATGGCAATGCTTTTAAAGTAAATGGACATTGGTTGAAGTCATTTGTTGAGAAATTCGATTCAGAGGACATGTCCATGCCTTTGAATGATCTTGTGTATCAGGATTGATGTCCTAGTCTGATGGAGGTATAAACAGATTTATCGCTTTCTTAGGACTAGGATAGTTTCCTTATACTCTATTGACTTTCATTTTGTGCTAACCCATTTTATGCTAAGATCCGTAAAAACGCTTCAAAATTCCTTCTCCCAAGTATTATCTTTCCAACACCATCTCCTTTATTTTCATTGCCTCATTTGCATTACATGCTTATTTCTTGTACATTGAGGACAATGTAGATTTTTTGTGGGGGGTGTGGGGGATTAAGTAACCTAATCATGTTTTTCTCAATTTTGAGCAAAATTTTTGAAAAATTTTCAATATTTTAAGTTAAACTCTATTTGGAAGGCTAGAAATTGTGTAATTAAGAATGCTTGGAGTATGATGAGATGAGATATTGGATCTTAAATTATTGGAGCTTGATCATTTAAGTACATTATCACCAAAGGTTCTTGAACGATTAAGAGGAAATTTGTATATCATGTTAATTTAGATCACAAAACACATTCAAGTGACTTCCTTGGGATATGCTGGGGTTTCTAATTGTTAGTATGTGAATCATTGATAGATGTTGAGAATTGAGTCTGGAGAATTTTATCTACCTTAAAAGATGAAAAACCAGTAAAAAAATAGGAAATCGACAAAAAGGTCATGAAAAAAAATCGACAACATCGCTGAGAAGAATGAAAAAGGTCTTTAAGAAAGATGAATTGTCCAAAAAAAAAAAAGAGGAATAAAGGTAGCTATCGATAAAAAATTAAAAATTGGAAAAAATAAGAAAAAAGGGGGTATATTCAAAATCAGTACTTGAGTTTTCGACTTATTTTAATATGATGAACATGACTAACATTATGAAACACTAGTACTCCCTTGGGAAGTAAGTTAACATACATTAGAAAACTTGATATTTGAATTTATTTTCTGATTTAGGTAATATACTTGATCAATTGCATGTTTAAGTAACATACATTGGAAAACTTGATATTTGAATTTATTTTCTGATTCAAGTAATATACTTGATCAATTGCATGTTTGATTCAGTTCTAAGTTTTCAAAATCTCACCTTCTTGTCTTGTCTGTACTCATTCATACTTGATTGTACAAAAGATTATTTTGCAAAAAAGGTTTTGAACTTGAGATTGAAGATTATTTTTTGCATATTTTACTCGGGACTAGCAAAATGCTGGTTGGGGGTTGTGTTGAGGGTCAAATGTTACATATTATCCCTGTAACAGCATGAATTTTTACCAACCTGGAATTAGACGTCCTTAGGCAATGGGTCGCTCCTAACACCTTATTAACTTGTTAGAACTGAATCCCACAGTCTAAAATCGCTTCTAAACCCATTTCCTTCACAAATCCCACCCTTCACCACCTTGTTCTTTAAATCCTTCTAAGTACTTTCACATTAGACCCTATCTTAAAGTTTAGGTGATGAAGAACAATACTTAAACTAAACATTACTACAAAGGACTGAGTACCACCTCGACCAGAAATCACTTAGGATTAAATCCTTTGGAAATTTGACAAAGTTAACCAAGTGCTAAACTAGATTAGCCACAAAATCCATTTGAATCGCTTTAAATACGATCTGCAAGACCCAAAACTTGTAGAATCATTGACGCTAGCTTACCCTAAAATCTAGGATCAATCTCATTACCCGGTTGCTCTCGGGAGCATCTCAAAACTCTGTATCAATTCTAGACCGCACATCGAAAGTCCGAATGATACGAGGTTAAGGACTTAGGACCGCCTCGCTGGGCTTGACAACCATCTCAGAAATTAAATCCAGATAGTGTCCCACGGCTGTTCGCTTGAGTCCGGAGCGAGAGAGTGTGAGAACACTTGTTTCTTTACAAAATAAATATCTTGAATAGTAATCTGAGACTCGTCGCTTATGGATCAATATTAAGCAACCAGACCGTCAGAATCAGACCAAATTATACCCTTGGATCAGGAGAAATTTCATACACATATCCATGTACTCGGAATCTCCGATCGAGATCCGCTGACCGTTGAACTGAAATTGGTCCGCCACGCGTGATCTGAAAACCCTACTGGAACGAAAACATAATGCAACCTAGATCCAGCGTCTGTGAGCTTAAGTCCGACCTTTGGCTCAAGGGGGGCTCCGAAAATGCTCCGTTGAGCTGAAACAGATGCCCTTTGGACAAAACCCAAGTATACCTTGTTCCCAAGTCTGTTTTGGTGAAGTTTTAGGCTATATAAGGACCTTAAACCCTCTCTCCTTTCAGCCATCCGAATTTGAGATTGAGAAGAGAGAAAAGATAGAGAAAGTGTGGGAGATGTGGGAGAATCTCCCTGCCACTCCACGAGTTCTACCACTCTGTTCTAATCACTTTCTCAGCGATTCCAGCTCCGTTTCTAGGTAAGAAATCCTAACCCTAATCTATTTTGGGGTTGTTTAGGTTGTAGGTTATGAAATAGCTAACCTATTTTGTTCTATAGGTTGCCAAACTGCCGAATACGGAAGCTTAGCAAACCTATCGACTCCGTTACGATTCTACGACACAAGGTGCAGACTTTAGGTGTATAGGTTATAGTTTTTAATGCTTTTAATGTCAGATAATGATAGATTCATGATCTACATGCAATTTCACATGTACAAAGTGCTTTCTGTTTTCTGTTTTGATTAAAGATGTAGATTATGGAATTTTACATATTCTAGGTATTCGTAGAAAATACCGTATACGTATAAATTTTGGAAATGTGTTTGACATAATTATTTGTTGTATGAATATACGATATATAGATAAAATACTTATTTGGCGAAAGGATTCGCCCAAATACATGTTTTACTAATACACACTATGTATGTAGAAATACTGTATTGTAGAAAGTACCGTATACATATATATTTTAGAGATGTTTTTGCCATGATTATTTGTTGTATAAATATATTATATATATGTAAAATACTTACTTGGCGAAAGGACTCGCCCTAATACATGTTTGCTAACATACACTAAGTATGTTGAAATAGTGTATGTTAAGTGTTTGTGAAAATGCTTGTGTGAGTAAGTGTTTGGATGTTGATGCCTTAGGAGGGTGTTGAGATGGGACTCTCAACTACCTTAGAGACATGTATGATTTCCTCCATGTGGTTGTTTACTTTAACCGCTTACTTTTGAAACATATGTGTTTGTGTGCTTGTTTATATAGTGTTTTACAACATGCTTTATAACATGCTTTATGATTGTATGATTTTGTTTATGTAATGCGTATGTTTAAATTCATGTTTATGTTGTATGATCCATCATGGGTGATGGGGGAGTGGAGCAACAAGTGCGTGCAACAGCCCTGGCAGCCCTAAACAGATAATACCAAACTTGATTGTATGATTTGAATCTTGATCCATTACTGCTTTACCTATCTGTAATTGAATGTGATTGGGGCTATTGTATGGTCCATGCAGTAGGTAATGGGATCGAATTCGTCGCTGAGATTCATTCGCCACGTAGGACGTGTTTGACGAACCCGAGTCGTGTGTTGCTTGTCGATAGTGGTTAGGCCATACGAAGTGTTTATGTACTTCATGTCGTACAACTCAACGGGCGCTCATGCTAGTCGAGCTCGCCAAGTAACCCGATCTGTCTAATGTTTGTTCACCATGTTTGGATGCAACTGCTTGAACCTAAGGTACCAAACTTACCAGTGAAATCCCTTTAATCATGGTACCTCAATCCGCTAAGACTCATGAGCCGGGCATGGTAATATGGGACACCGTGGTCGAGCTGTCGGCCTACACTGGGGCCACGTGCCTCCCCGTAGTGACCATTAAGCAACCAAACTCGTGAGCCAAATACGGTGGTATGGGACACTGTATTCGAGCTGTCGACACCTACGGCGAGAGCCGAGTACGGTGAGATCTGTACTCGTGCTGACGGGTGACGAGTCCTCCGTAGTGTCTTCGAGTAGACTCTAAAGTTTGTGATTGGCGATGAGCCCTTCGCAGTAACTAGAGCATCAGTTGAGCCGAGTACGGTGAGACCTGTATTCGAGCTGACGGCCCGCGATTGAACCAAGTACAGTGAGACCTGTATTCGAGCTGACGGCCAGCAATTGAGCCGCATACGGTGAGATCTGTATCCGTGCTGATAGGTGACGAGCCCTTTGCGATGCCTTCGCGATGCCTCTCGAACCATAATATTGTATGAGATTAACTAGGATTGACGACCCTAGAATGGATCATGTTTGGGAATGATACAAGGGAGGTACCTTAGTTTCCCAATACTGCTGTTTGAAATGGACTAATAACAACTCGGTAATCATGCTCATCATAGCATTGCATGTGCCTGGTAGATGTAGGGCACTGAGGGATGAATGTATGGGCGAACGTAAGATGGTGTCGCTGAGGGTGGTTTGGCAAGGGCATACATCATGTCATTTCATACTTGTATTAATAAGAGTACTTAGAATTGTTTGATTGTACTGCTTTATCATTACTGCTTGACTGAGTTGATAACATGTTAACCTATGCCTTATTGTTCCACTGAGTTGATCACTCACTTCCACATTACGGGACGGTGTTTGCAACACCAACTAGATTTGTTGAGTTCCAGGTGATGGCGATGCTTATGAAGCAGAGTCAGACTACTACTATGATGTTGAGGAGGAGTTCTCCTACATATAACTCTCTGACAGGTCTATAAAGACCTGGTAATGTATTGACGGGGCTATGGTACTCGGGATAGAAGACATTACACTTTCTCACATTTGGTAAATTTTAGAATTGTACTTGTAATTATTTAACATGGTAATTATCACACGGAGACTCACCACAGTTTTTATATTCTATATGTCTATCACAGTCTTCCGCTTGCAATTTAACTGTCTCTAGAGTATGATATTCTGTTTTGGCTTATTCTCACTCATGTTCAATGCACGAATATAGTCAACATTTAATCATCATTCATTTTATTGCATAAGTGATGTTCTAGAACTCGGGAGTTGAGTTACTACTCGACCCTCGATTTTCAGGATGTTACAATCCCCCATTTATTTCTTAGTTTTACAAACATAATATGGCTTAATGGTATATTTTACATGTGTTTGTATTGCACGATGAATTTAGGGGCTTAGATTGAAAAGAATGCTAAAAGTATAGATTTAGTGCTCAAAAGTCACCAAAGTAAAGAAGGGATCTTTAGAGACCAAGATTGAAGATTTCAAGACTCCAAGATCTAAGAAAACCAAGTAGAGAAGGAAGAAAGTCAAAAGAACAAATGTAGAAATCATAGCAACTGTTACATCGAGAACTGTTCGATGACATTGAATTTATGAGGAAAAATCGAATTGGTTGTTTTTCATATTGGGTGCTTTTCTCGATCCATCAAAGACATGTTCGATGACTTGAAGAAAGGTGTTCAATGACATCAAAGACTGCTTGATGACATCAAATTTATTAAAGAAATTGAAGCAACTCGTTAGACTGTTTTGAACACATTCTCGATGACTCGAAGACCTGTTCGATGGATCGAAGCTTTACTCGATGACATCGAAGGATAGTTCGATGATGCAGAGACTTACGCATTGGGAAAGAAGAGAAGGCGCGACTTCCGAATTCAAACCCCTTCGATGACATCTAACTGGTTATACTGTTTATGTGGACTGCGTAAATTTGATCCGATTTTGCAATTTTGCAGAACTTTGCTTATAAATAGGAGTTTTTTAAGTCTTTCTAGGATATCTAAGGTTTGGAGAAGTAGAGAAAAATGTTGGAGCTGCTTCCTAAGAGTTCTGAAAGGGCCTAGCTATATGCCCTAGAGGGGGGTGAATAGGGCAATGCCAAATAAAACTTAAAACAACGGAATAATAAAACCCCAAAATCATATATTATACATCATATATATAAATAACAATGTCAAATAATAACATCTCAAAACATATGAAATATGAGAATGATACTAAATCAGTTCTAAGGACAACCTTACACCAAAAACCAATGGCTTATGGTAGGACAACCTTATTTCTAGAACGATCTAGAAAACACAAATGATATGGAAAATAAATCAAGAATAACTTAAAGAAATAAATCCTAAGTTATTATACCATTCAACCACACTTGCTTTAAATGAAAATTACAACATTCATCCACAAAAGCAATTCACAATACTGAAGGAATAAATGAATAAAGAAATCAAGCACATCCACAATACAACGATATATAGTGGTTTGCCTGTGTGTTCACCAACTGTTAGCCAACAGCCACACAAAATGCTACTCCACTCATAATATCCTCACACATGGGATATTAGCATGCACTATCAAAATAGGTTTTCACAGGTTCACCCAAAACCTTCACAATTGTGTCTTTTTATCTCGGGCTTACACAATCCAAAAACCCCCACAATTTGGAGCCTTTACAACATCTCGTTGAGGCTCACATCGAGTTTTTTGGCTCTCCTCAGATAACCAAAACAATGAGATTTTTCTGGCAAATCTCAAACAAAACCAGAGAAAGTAAATTACAAAGTAAAATACCTAGATCTCCTTTTGAAGTAGCCCAGTAGAACCAATCAGAGTAGATGAATGATACGCCATTCAATGTCCAATACTCACATAAAGAATGGTTTTATGTCTAATTGATTTTAGATTAAATCAAGAAGAGCAAGGTCTATTTGATTTTGATCCCAGAAGAAGGAATATCACAAATTCCTCTTTACTAAATAAGATTGGAATATGGATCAAAATCATAATAGAAAAATGCTAACAAAAGGAATATTAAATATACACAATAGCTTAAAAAATAATCACTACTTATCTCAGAGTATAGCCTTAAATCGCTTGAATTGAATGGAATGGAATGAATAAACTCTGAAATTCGTGCATTATTTATAGCCTAAAAAATCCCATCTTTCGACCGGGTCTTAGATCCTAGGAGATCGGTCGTAGCGCCAAAGATTTTGAAAGATTTCCGTGGGATTAGATTAGCTGTTCTCACGACTGGTCTTAGGTAGCCTACGACCGGTCGTGGACCACCTACGACTAGTAGTGAGACACCTACAACTGGTCGTGGGACTCGAGATAGGTCGCTGGAGTTCGAGTCATAGGATTACGACCGGTCGAAGGATGAGTTGTAGGACTTCTTAGGACTGGTCGAAGCAAGTCCAGGATTGGTCGAAGGACAACCAGGAAAATCGAAAATCAGAATAACCTAGGATCGGTCCCGAGAAACCTAAGACTCGGGTCGAAGCAAAGCTAGGATGGTCTTAAGATTTCTAGACTCGGTCTTAAACAGTCACACCAAGTAAATTAAAATATTCGAATTATGTATCCAGAATGACCTATCATACAGACCAACCTAAGGTCAATCTAAGGTCAAACAAACCTTGAAGTGAGATGGACATTGAAGTCTTGAAGGTCTGTATTCTCATATGATCTTGAAGTAGAAGCTTGAGTCAAGTTGATGGTCTTTCTCGAGCTTGGTACATTCTTGACTTGTCTTGATGAAGTCTTCTAATCTTGAACTTGATAGAAGTAAACTTGGAGTCTTCTATTCTTGTAGACTTCATTCATGACATGTCTTGCAAACATTCTTCATTTATGATCTTGTCTTGAAAACATTCTTCATTCATGATCTTGTCTTCAAGCAAAGGTGTAGTCACAAACAAGAAACACAAGAAGTACAAGACATATAGGTTTTGGCACTACAAAATTTGACAACCAAAGGGATATAAAATCATAGCACTAACAATCTCCCCCTTTGTCAAATTTGTGACAAAACACATTTATAAATATAAGAGTAAAATGAAGAAAGAATCATGAGCCATCGAGAAAAAATACTCTACTCCCCCTAAGTGAGTAGAAACAATCAACCATATTCAAGTACTTACTCTCTCCCTTTCTCCCATTCTCCCCATTTCCATACTACTCCCCCTTTTTGTCACAAAATGACAAGGGAAGGCCAAAGGAGAGAAGAGCACCATTTTAAGAGTCAAGATTTAATTATCAAATTAGTACAACACTTCAATGTCATCAATCCAGAACATACAACCAAATTCATCAATCGTAATAATAATACAGAATCCATCATATTCAAACCAAAAAAATAATAATCCACCTAATCAGATCCAGATGAAGGAGCAGGGATGGTTAGATCAATCTGATGTAAACCCCTATTAATGCGATGAAGATATTTTTGCATATATTTAAATTGCATATCATGGGCTACACTCAGGTTATCAACCTTCCCCTCCAATGCACTTAGACGTGCATCATAACCAGAAGATGGATCGTAATCAGAATCATTTTGGGAGTCAGTTTCAATGTCTTCAAATATATCATCTATATTTATATCAGCTTGTGGAGGAAGATCAGCAGCTTCCCCTTCATTTCCTGCTTTAGCACCTTCACCACCACCTTTATAGAATTGACCAGGAAGCAAATCCAACTTCATCTTATTTAAATTAGTATTATTGAATAAAAGATGATGAATTGGTGCCTCATTCTCAGGTAAAGCAACGAGTATATTTGTGGCTAAACAAGTCATAAGATAACCAAATGGAATATCACTATGACCCGGATGAAGACGAAACTGAATGATAAAATGACATATCAAAGAAGGTAAACAGACAACAATGCCGGACACAACAGAGTGCAATACCCGAACCATGAAGGCGCTTAACCGGTTTTTATTGCCGACCGAGGATACACATTTGAAGTGAAGATCCGGTGCAAAACTCAGATCTGGGTAATAAAATTTTGAGGGAAGCACATTTCCTTCAGGTGTCCAATGCACTTCCATATTGCATAAATCTCTTGTCAACATTTGTTTTTCCGATTCGATGGTTTGTCATATAATGTATGAATCGAATATCTTCATCTTTGACAGGTATATCCATAATACCTGATATCAAATGTCGATCTATCAAAAATTTCCCTTCTCTAGTAGTAATTGAGAATGTTAAATTATTAAGGGAAAAATCAGAGATACATGCAACCATAAATTGTGCAATGGACTGGTATGCAGGCCCACCCCAAAACAAAATGTTAGTCCAGCCAACAGATTCAAGGAGAGGTGTAATCTCAAATTGTTCAAAGTGACTGAGACTTACAGGACGTTCAACGATAACTTTACGGTTACGTAAATCCCGTACATCATTTAGATCATCTTCGGGTGACCGAAGGTGCCGCCTTGTTATAGATGTAGATCTAGATGAAGATGGACCACGGGATGTTTTCTTTTCCCCCCTAACATCCATTTTCAACAAGATTTACCAAGGAGCAAGCACAAAGAACACAAGTGGTGGTGGGTTTCTCTAGATCAGATTTTTAGAGAGGAAACCCTAAACAATCAACAAAAGATGAGATCAAGCTTATGGAATTTACAAATCAAAGCATAGAAAGCATAAATCTTCAAGAAAAATGAAGAAAAATGACTTATCTTGAAGAAAATCATGAGATCTCAAGACAGGTCGAGCCACGACTCGTCGAAGGAAGAAGAGGAAATGAAGAACAAAGTGATTTTCTCCAAATTATATGATGCTCACGATCTCTACGACTATCGGCCGAGTGATCCATGACTGACCAATCGAGTTCAGACCGAATTGTATGGCAAGGGCCTACGAAAGCATCGACAAAAATAAATATTTTTATGCGTAAATTGAAATTTATACACATAAAAATTTAAAATATAGTACACTATGATACATGCACAAGTATATTCAATTTAAAATGCACATACCAAGATCAAATTTCATTTTAGTAAACCTCGCTTTTTTGTCGAAGCGGTTTAGTAAATATATCAAGCAAGTTGGACATCGGGTTGGAATATATTCTAAAGAGATAGCTTTTTCTTCAATTAATTCACAAATGTAATGATACCTAATGTCAATATGCTTAGTACGCGAATCTTTGAATTGGATTTTTGAAAATATTGATAGCACTGAATTATCACAATGTAAGATCATTGAATCTTGATTAATTCCATAATCGCTTAACATGCGTTTCATCCATACGAGTTGTGTACATGCATATCTGTCATGATATACTCAAATTTCTCAAGAAGTGGAAAGCTGATATTGAACTTTGCTTTTACTAAACCAAGAAACCAAACAATTTCCAATGTAAAAACAACCACCACTGGTTGATTTTCTATCATCAATATTACCAAACCAATCAAGATCGGGGAATACCTAATTAATTTAACATTAGTATCAAAAGGATACCAAAGACCCAAATTAGTTGTACTTGCGACATATCTAATAATCCGTTTGACAGTAGTAAGATGTGAATCTTTAGGATTAGACTGATATCTTGCACAAATATCAACGCTAAAAGTGATATCAGGTCTACTAGCAGTTAGATATAATAAACTACCAATCATACTATGATATAGCTTAGGATTCACATCTTTACATGTAAAGTCTTTTGAGAGTCTCAAGGTTGTACTCATAGGAGTATCAAATTTTTTACCATTTTCAAATCCAAACCTTTTAACCAAGTTCGTAGCATACTTGGTTTGAGAAATGAAGATTCCATCAGGTTGTTGTTTTACTTGTAACCCTAGGAAGTAATTTAGTTCACCAACCATGCTCTTTTCGAATCTTGATTTCATCAACTCTGCAAACTCAATAGACATGTTAGAACAAGTTGATCCATAAATAATATCGTCTACATAGATCTGAACCATTAAAATCTCATTATTATGTTTCTTAACAAATAGCGTCTTATCGACACTTCCCACTTGAAAACTATGACTAAGTAAGAATTTAGTCAATTTTTCATACCATGCCCTGGGCGCTTGTTTCAGACTATAGAGAGCCTTTTTGAGATGAAATACATGATCAGAAAGCTTGGGGTCTTCAAACCCTAAGGGTTGTTCTACATAAACTTCTTCATGTAAATCGCCATTTAAGAAGGCACTCTTTACATCCATCTGATAAATTTTAAACTTTTAAAGAAAGCGATGGAAATAAAAAGTCTGATAGATTCAAGGTGAGCAACTGGAGCAAAGGTTTCATCGTAATCGATGCCTTCAATCTGAGTGTACCCTTGTACAACCAGTCTAGCCTTGTTTCATATAATATTTCCAAGTTCATCAGACTTGTTTTTAAAGATCCATTTTGTTCCAATAATGTGTTTATCTTTAGGTCTAGGAACAAGATACCAGACATCATTATGAACAAATTGATTAAGTTCATCCTGCATAGCTACTATCCAATTTCGCCGAAAGAGCTTCTTTTACATTGATCGGTTCTATTTGGGATGTAAAACAAACATAATTGCATATGTTTTTAAGTTGTTTGCGTGTACGAACTCCAGTGAGAGGGTTTTCAAGGATTTGATTAGTTGGATGATCTTTGACAGTCTAGGTTCAGATTGAGATGAAGAGGTATCTTGATTTTCAATTATAAGAATTTCATCATCATCTGAACTCGGAGCAAGTGTATTCAAATGATCATCAATGACCACATTGATGGACTCTTGAATCACACCTGTTCTTTTATTTAGAACCCTATAGGCTCGACTGTTTAAGGAGCATCCAAGGAAAATACCTTCATCACTCTTCGTATCAATTTTTTCCAAATTTTCACGATCTCGTAAAATGTAACACTTACTGCCAAAAATTCGAAAGTATTTGACAGTAGGTTTCTTTTCGAACCATAACTCATAAGCAATCTTATTTTTAGATTTACTAGTCTAAACACGATTAATAATGTAGCAGGCAGTATTAATTGCTTCGGCCTAAAGATTTTTGGAGAGCTTCATACTATTCAACATGACATTAGCCATATCCTGAAGCACTCTATTTTTTCTCTCAACTATACCATTTTGTTGAGGAGTTTTAGGCGCAGAGAATTCATGTGATATTCCCTGATTGCTACAGAATTTCTCAAAACTTCTATTTTCGAATTCAGAACCATGATCACTATGGATCTTATAAACTTGAGAATCTTTTTCATTTTGGATTCATTTGATGATCTTCTTTACTTCATCTAGGGTTTCAGATTTGTCTTTTAAGAACGATACCCAAGTGAATCTAGTAAAGTCATCTATGATAACCAAGATGTATTTTTTCTCACCTCGACTTTTCGTTCTGGTTGGTCCAATGAGATCCATGTGGAGAAGCTCGAGAGGTCTAGATGTGGTATTGGAGTTCACTTTCTTGTGAGAGCTCCTAATCTGTTTGCCCAACTGGCATTCACCACATATTTTGTCTACTTTTTGTAATTTGGGTAGACCTCTTATACGTTCTCTTTTGATCAATCTAAATAAGTTTCGGTAGTATACATGTCCAAGGCGTTTATGCCATAATTCAGTCTCATCAGTATGGACCATGTAACACGGTTCAGTAGATGAGCTTGCATTACTAACAATATAGCAGTTTTTAGATGTTCTGCGACCAGTTAATATAACAGAACCTTCTTTATTAACAATCTCACAACCTTGATTAGAAAACTTTACGTTATGATTGTTGTCGCATATCTGAGATATACTCACTAGGTTGTGTTTCAAGCCCTCAACATATAATACATTTTTAAATAAGGGAAGGTTATAAAGCTGAACCGTACCTTGGCCAATGATTTTGCAATTGCTTCCATCACCAAAAGTGACTGACCCATTAGTCCTATCTTCAAGATCGGTGAATAAAGATTTGTCGCCTGTCATATGTCTGGAGCAACCACTGTCAAGGTACCACTTTGAATGGCTTGTAGCTTTGAAAGAAAGTAGTGGGCAACCAAGCAAATAACTTTAGGAACCCATTTCAAGATCTTGTTTTGGGTTTAGGAGTGTAGTTGGACTTTTTCTGTCTATTGTTATATGAATGACCTATAGAGTTAAATTTTAATAGCTCCTTGAGAAGATCAATAATCTTTTCAACCAAAGGATTTTGGTTTTGAAGATTGAAGATGGCATAACTATTTTTAGATTTTTGAAAGGTCCTTGAATTTTTTAAAAAACCTTGATAAGTATACTTTACTTTTGAGTTCGAAGACTCTCCTTTCACAAAGTTAGGAGCAGTATTCTTTTGTTTAGGAGAAGTATTCTTATCATAGCCCAACCCGGATCTATCGCCACATTTTCTCGATCCGAATAACAATTTTTCTAATTTAGGATCACCTTGGGCATATCTCCAAGTGTCTTTTAAACTCAAAAGAGAAGCTACTTCATTTTTGAGTTTCTCGTTCTCAGTTTTCAAATCATCAACTTGGGAGGTTTTGATTTTTAAATCACATTTGGTCTTTTCAAAAAAATCAGAAATATGAGATTTTTCTAAAACAAGAGACTCATAATCTTCTTTAAGTTTAGAAAATTTTTCCTTTTGTAATTTAAGCTTGACAGCAATTTTACAACTCTCCTTATAAAGGGCATTGTATGCATCCTGAAGATCATCTTCATTGTCACAATCACTATTCAGATTCTCTTCGCTAGTTACTTCATCATAATCTGAAAAAGTGACTTTGGCTAGAGTCATAAGGGCTTTAACATCATCTCCTGACTCGTTTTTAGAATCTTCTGATTTCAAAGATGATTCCGAATCAGATGATTCATCCCAAGTAGCCAACATACTCTTCCTTTTTTATTTGTCCTTTTTGGGACATTTGTTAGCTAAGTGCCCATACTCTTGACAGTCATAACATTGACTATCTTTCAAAGTTTTTCGAGCTCTAGGTTTAGATTGTCTCTTATCGTTTGATTTTTGAAAATCTCCTTTTTTCTTATTTTTTAAAATTTTATAAAACCTTTTTACAAAAAGTGTCATATCATCTTCAGAATTTTCAAAGTCTGAAGTGCTCTCTTGTGGAATATTTTTTGATGACTTGAGAGAAATTGATTTTCCTTTTGGAGCTATAAAGTTCAATTCGTAGGTCTGTAAAGAACTAACTAGTTTCTCAACCCTCATGTTATCCGTATCACGAAGTTCCTGAATCGCGGTTACTTTTGAATTGAACCGTTCAGGAAGTGAGCGTAGTATCTTTGCACATACTTTACTTTCTGGGATTCTATCACCAAGACCTCACATTGAGTTTACAATGTCATTCAATCTAGTGTAGAAGTCCATAAACATTTCATTCTCCTCCATATGAATTTCTTCAAATTTAGTTGTGAGGAGTTGGACTTTAGATTTCTTGACAATTGATGTACCCTCGTGTGTTATTTCTAAAAGATCCCATGCTTGTTTAGCATTTTCACACGAGATGATTCTTTTGAATTCATCTGGTGACAATGCACAAGTAATTGCATTTAGTGCTTTTGCATTGGCATTACTCTCACTTTTCTGAAGTGTGGTCCAAAGAGCATAAGATATTACTTTCATTGATTTTGAACCATCTTCATCAGTTACTTCAGTGGTAGGTAGTTTCCATCCATTTACTGTGGCCAGCCACACACTTTCATCCATGGATTTGAGAAAGATTCTCATCCTTGCTTTCCAATAAGCATAGTTTTTGCCATTAAATGGTGGTGGCCTAGTGACAGATAGGCTATCAAAATTTGACATCTTAATATAGCTTAGATCGTTAGCTCAGGAAATAAATCCAATAAATAATCAATAAGCACGAGCTATTAGGCTCTGATACCACTTGAAAGGGCCTAGCTATATGCCCTAGAGGGGGGTGAATAGGGCAATGCCAAATAAAACTTAAAACAGCGGAATAATAAAAGATATAAATAACAATGTTGAAATAATAACACTCTCAAAACATATGAAATATGAGAATGATACTAAATCAGTTCTAAGGACAACCTTACACCAAAAACCAATGGCTTATGGTAGGACAACCTTATTTCTAGAACAATCTAGAAAACACAAATGATATGGAAAATAAATCAAGAATAACTTAAAGAAATAAATCCTAAGTTATTACACCATTCAACCACACTTGCTTAAAATGAAAATTACAACATTCATCCACAAAAGCAATTCACAATACTGAAGGAATAAATGAATAAAGAAATCAAGCACATCCACAACACAACGATATATAGTGGTTTGCCTATGTGTTCACCAACTGTTAGCAACAAATGACCACATGAATGCTACTCCACTCCTAATATCCTCACACATGGGATATTAGCATGCACTTTCAAAATAGGTTTTCACAGGTTCACCCAAAACCTTCACAATTGTGTCTTTTTATCTCGAGCTTAAATAATCCAAAAACTCCCACAATCTGAGTTTTCTGGCTCTCCTCAGATAACCAAAATAATGAGATTTTTCTGGCAAATCTCAAACAAAACCAGAGAAAGTAAATTACAAAGTAAAATACCTGGATCTCCTTTTGAAGTAGCCCAATAGAACCAATCGGAGTAGATGAATGATACGTCGTTCAATGTCCAATACTCACATAAAGAATGGTTCTATGTCTAATTGATTTTAGATTAAATCAAGAAGAGCAAGGTCTATTTGATTTTGATCCCAAAAGAAGGAATATCACAAATTCCTCTTTTCTAAATAAGATTGGAATATGGATCAAAATCACAATAGAAAAATGCTAACAAAATGAATATTAAATATGCACAATAGCTTAAAAAATAATCACTACTTATCTCAAAGTATAGCCTTAAATCGCTTGAATTGAATGGAATGGAATGAATAAACTCTGAAATTCCTGCATTATTTATAGCCTGAAAAATCCCATCTTCGACTGGTCTTAGGATCCTAGGACTGGTCGTAGCGTCAAAGATTTTGAAAGATTTCTGCGGGATTAGATTAGCTGTTCTCACGACTGGTCTTAGGTAGCCTACGACCGGTCGTGGACCACCTACGACTGGTCGTGAGACACTTACGATTGGTCGTGGGACTCGAGATAGGTTGCTGAAGTTCGAGTCGTAGGATGACGACCGGTCGAAGGATGAGTCATAGGACTTCTCAGGACTGGTCGAAGCAAGTCCAGGACTGGTCAAAGGATAACCAGGAAAATCCAAAAATCTGTAATAACCTAGGACTGGTCCTGAGAAACCTAAGACTAGTCGAAGCAAAGCTAAGACTGGTCTTAGAACAGTCACACCAAGTAAATTAAAATATTCGAATTATGTATACAGAATGACCTATCATACAGACCAACCTAAGGTCAATTTAAGGTCAAACAAACCTTGAAGTGAGATGAACATTGAAGTCTTGAAGGTCTGTATTCTCAAATGATCTTAAAGTAGAAGCTTGAGTCGAGTTGATGGTCTTTCTCGAGCTCGGTACATTCTTGACTTGTCTTGATGAAGTCTTCTAATCTTGAACTTGATAGAAGCAAACTTGGAGTCTTCTATTCTTGTAGACTTCATTCATGACATGTCTTGCAAACATTCTTCATTTATGATCTTGTCTTGAAAACTTTCTTCATTCATGATCTTGTCTTGAAGCAGTGTGTAGTCACAAACAAGAAACACAAGAGTACAAGACATATAGGTTTTGGCACTACAAAATTTGAGAACCAAAGGGATATGAAATCATAGCACTAACAAGTTCTTGTTCCATTTTTCTTAGTTTTTAATGCTTTCTTCTAGGGTTTTTAATCTAATCATGTCTATTGTTGGCTAGATCCATTAGCTAGGGGTAAGGGGTGAAGCTTGTAGCATGGTTGAGATGTTTTTCTTGTTTGATTCTTGTTGTTGTTGAACTCCTTTGATTCTAATTTGATATTTCAGGAATACTTTTAGTATTTAATGGTTTATTGTGATTGAAATTACAATGGATCTGCAATATCTTGAAGTACTTTATTTGTTTAGAGTTTTTGAAAATAGGAAATCTTGTTATTCTCCATCATTCCTTGGGCATGAATGGGTGACGAAATCCCTTCTATCCTTCACAATTCTCCAATGTTAGTTGTTGGATCAGTATACCCTGTTCTCTACCATTGTCTCCTGGGCATGGTTAGGTGATGAAATCACTTCCAATCTTCACAACTTTCATCTGTTGAGAATTAGGTCAATGGAAGTTCAGATCTGATCTTATTAAATATCTTCCAATTGGATAGGATAAGACTTCAATTCCAATTGAGTGCCTTGAATCAAATAAGGAAACATCCTAATAGCTGCAAGTAGATCCCTAGAAGCCCTAGTTTCCCACCTTTACATTCTTAAGTTTCTAAATTCATCATCTCACAATTACTCTATACTTTCCTAATTTAAGTTAGATCTTTTCCTAGTTTTGATTCTAATTACTCTCAGAATAGACACACAAGATTAGTCTCTATGGATTCGACCTCGGTCTCACCGAGATTATTACTACATCGCAACCCTACACTTGGGGTTGTGAACACCAGCAATCCTAACCTATATATGGGTTTACAATCCATCATAAAATCACACTCCGGCATACTCATACGAATCAAGTCCTTTCCTGCAAACAGACACTTCAACAAGATAGTAAGGTTCATTTGAACATTACTTGAAGAATAGACCAGTGTTGTAGTCTAGAACCGTTCATCTGAACCATTAGCTGAAGAACAAACTAGTACAGTGGTCTAACTCATATTTCTTCTTCTCTTTTTTGGGATTTTTTCTTTTTATTATTTCTGTCAAACGTTTGTGTACAAGAGTTCCATTGGTGGGTCCTCGTATTTGCTGAACGCAGATCCACACCAGGCTCGTCGTATCCTAGAAGCGATTTGCCTATAACCTTTTAGCATACTCAATCTATTTGAGTAGGGGCAAATAATGCTTTAAGGATAGCGTTCTCATACGTTCTTCAGCCTATCCTAATTTCACATTATTTTTCAGTTTTTCATATTTTACAGAAAATATTATATCTGTATTATTAACAATCTTAAAGCATTCACTATGCCAAAATCGCGGATTTACGACAAACCAAATTCGTCTTAAAACCAAATAAAAGACGGATTTTGTTTGTCACTGTTTACTGGGTCGTTTTTTTTCGATGGATGAAATACGTCATTTAATCTGCGATGGATAAGGTCCGTCGCATATTAACGATGGATAAAATCCATCACAAAATATAAAAAAATCGTCGATAAAATTCAAAAAAATAGTCGTCATTAAAAATATTAACAACGGATAAGGTCCGTCGCTGATATGAGTAAGCAACGGACCTCAAATCCGTTGATATTTAACGTTTAGAAATTAGCGATTGATTTGGTCTGTCGCTAAAATATCTGTAAATGAAAAAAAATATATCGTTAAATTATTATTATTATCTTTTTAATCTTGCACCTGATAGTCATTCAAAAAATAATTCACACTATTGTTTGATAAGAATCCTATTCACAAAATTGGTAACAACTCAATTCAATAAAGAGGAAATGACTGAAGTGGGGCTAACCCAAGCTGTAACTTAAACTACCTCATTGACAATAATATGTTTGATCATGCTTCTTGGACTTGAATATTAGCCATTAAAACTTTACTTTTTAATGCTCCATATCCATCTCCATGCACAAGCATCTCTTTAGAGAATGTTTCTTCAGATGGCCCCTGCAGCATTAGAATCTAAATTCAAATGATTATCTAAGATGATTCAGCACTGTATGGTAGCCGTGGTATGATTGGCACCATTTTCCATCAAAACCTTAGAGATGTATGCAAGGTGTGTAGGCATTAGGTAAGTGTCATGTGGCACAATCCAAACCATTCATATAAATCCCCTGGGACTCTAAATCCCACTTTATAGTTGTAATATTCTCACTACAGGGCAATTCACAGCTATCTTTGTGAGAGTAGCATGATCAGAATCCTGGTATAGCTATCTTTATGAGGTTAACATGATTGGGATCTTTGGATTTTTAGGTCTGGTTACTATTGGTCATGCATTTGAATATAATGCATTCCAACTGGCATTTATTAAGGAAAGCCATCTAACTTACACAAATTGTGAAAATTTCTACACCAACAAAAGTCAATGTAAATATTGTGAAAATGAACAAATCTATTTTCTATTTACCACATGCTCTGTCCTACAAAGTCCAATCCCTTATCAGCATTTTCCATAACCTATCAGGACAACCCAATTCATGTAAGACCTGGAGGAACAATACAATTCTCTCTATGAGTATAGGATACAAAAAATCATGTCATCATCTTACCTTGTCTGTATCATTTACATGGATCTCTTAGCATCTAGAAACACAATATTTTCCCCGGCCACGTACGATCACGTTGCAATGACTGTCTTTATATGCAGACGTGTCCTCAAACTATTTCACACATAGTTTCCTAAATTGCCAAATCTATACTTTTTCTTTGTCATCTCAAAATTACGTCCTCCTAAAATAGAAATGCTTACTGATCAAGTCGAACTTTTTAAGGAACTGTTAAGATGTTATCACCTAAAAAATTGGAATACGAAGTCTAAGAAAATGTATAAAGTGGTTAGGATTGTTTAACCAATTTGATCTTGCTCTTGTAACTTGAGAACTGTGGGCGGCACAATTAGTTGGTTTTATTTGGACCTACATATGACATACAATTTCTGAGTGCATCTGTATCAACTTTACCTTTTTTCCTTTTTTTTTTTTTTTATCGGTAGAATCATGTGATGTAGAAGAAGAAACTAACCTGTGTTCCCTTCTCAAGTGAATTGTAAAAGATGAGACTCTAAACCAAATCTTCACATAGGACTGCATAAAGACAGAGAACACAAACCATTAGCAAAAAATCTAAATATCTCGTCTTTTCAGCAAAACTTATGTACTACCTAAACAATTTTAATGATTTTCTTTTACCCCTTAATATTGCTTTTACAAACTGATATTTGGTCAACCGATAAACACTAAATAGTTTTGGAAGTGTAAAACCCTATCCTGACTACATACAGTTGTAGAACTACAATTTTGAATTCTAAATATGATGGTTACATTTCATGTTGTTCAAATTGTCTATGTTAACATTCCAGCTTCTGTAGATTTCAATTACTCCCATCTATAATGTAGTTGGTATCTAGGATTGCTGATTTAAGGTAGGAAATTCAAACATCTTTCTAAAAAATTATACAAACAAAATAGTGAATCTAGATGCTCCTTTCTTTGGTTGATGAAATCAGAAAGTATAGATATGTAAAACAGAGTTTGAAGGTGAAACTCAAAATTCTTCCTTCACTTAAAAGCTATGCAGTCGGACATGGCTATGCATAGCCAGTGCACTCCCACATTGACCAAAACCAACATTAGTAAAAAAATAATAATAAGAAAGAAAGAAAACAACAAAATAGGTGCAATTGGCACACTCATTGTTGCTCAAACACAAAACACAAGTGATGCAAAGTTGCTTAAATGGAATTTTGAATAAGGGAGATTTTTAAATCAATAGTAAAAGAATGAAAAAATTGTCATGATATATGAAACATCCTCCATTCAGATTTTCTTAAAGTGAAATATAGCTTTAGACCCTAGTTCGAAGTACTAGGCTTTAAGTATAAATAAATAGCAAGATGATTAACTGGAGAATGGTAATATCAAGTCCCACCTCATACGTGCACATTTAACAAGGAATAGAGCATACATTATGCATATGTGCTATATAACTGATTGAGAGTATGCATGTTCTAAAAAAGATAAAGGTGGCTTTTGGATATAGTGACTGATTGTGGTCAGCAAGGATAGTTAATATGGTTGGTGCTAGAGGCAACATAGAAAATGGAAGGTGAATGAAGAAGGCTTCTGTTTTCCCCCTTTAGCACCACATCAATCACAAGGTAAGAATATGCAGGTGTCTTTTCATGCCTAAGTTTTATGTAAGTACAAACAACAAGATAAAAGAAAATTTTGCCTATGCCTAATCGAATTGAAGTAGTATTTTGGCAAGAGGCAAAGTGGAACTCGAAAAGCAGTACCAATCAAAAAAAAAATTTGGAATATCTATGTAAAAGTTGAAAAGTTTTTTATTTGGCAACCAAACCACACCTTTGGTATAAACACCAAAAAAGGCACCCAAGCCCCAACCCCAATTTTTAGGTTTTGAAAAAAGAATCCGTATTCTGTTTTTTCCTTGATTAAATATCAACAAAAATGGTGCCAAACTGTTTGAGTAGACGCAAGTCCATACATGCATGTCCAACTGGTAAATTATTTTCCGAAATAGATTTCCTCGTATCAAAGTAAAGAAATAAATAATTTGCAACTTTTGGGGAATGAACATATAAGGCCTTCTCCTCCTGGGTGCACAACCATCTTATAAGGTACATCACCACTAGTTCCAAACTTATTCACTTGAAAAAGATAAACATACACTCAATGAAAATGAAGATAACCATTTGTAATGAGGACAAACAATCAAAGTAGACAAACTATTATACAACTACAAACACTGCCCAAAGCCTTCCTAAAGCTACTCAAGCAGGGCACATGTTCCACAATGGCACACTGTAGAAGATACTAGTTGTTTGTCAAGGTGGTACTGGCACACCATACATGTACATTGTACAATTGCACATAAACTAAGTAATGGACCTTTGGAACCAAGAGTTTTAAGGACTGTGGTATAGGCTATAGATATGAAACCTTAGTTGGGACATGTGGCTGCATGTGGGGTTAGTAGCTCCTTATTGTTTCTTGATTCTTATCAAACTTATGAATATAGTAATATTTCCAGGTATTGGAAAATCTACTTGAAAACTCCATCCCTTACCTAAAATTCAGCTACAAAAAATGTAGAGCTGTTTGGTGAGATTCTAGACCCTCCATCTTGCCATTGCTCCTTATTTTACAAATTCTCAATATTTTACATCTGCACGTTTTGTTATTAATTTATCTCCCTTTTACCAGTGTATGAGATCTAATGCATGTCTTGGGTTAAAAAGCAAGAGAAAGCACGAGAAAGGGTCATCAGAAGTGTTTCGACAAGGAAACAAAAGTATTTGATTTGGGAGAATAATCTTATTCAAACATAACAATGGAATAATTATAAAGACAACCATCACACACTTTATTGATTCTGAATTCATTTTACATCCTCTGATATCCCTTGATTCTAAGATAGTTTACAAAGAACTCATCAAAAATATCAATTATTATAGCTAAATATAATTTTCGGCAAAGATAACGGCAATGATCTCAATCATCTCCAATGACTTAGGAGGAATAGACAAGTCGATCAACAGTCTTCAAGAGAATGAAGATTCCGGCAGCATTTCGATACTATTTTGATCATCTCTCTGAAACTTATGAGGAATACGCCTCTTGTCGATGACTCTTCCTTTCTCTTAATTAAGAAGAACTTGAAGCTTTGAGAAGATCATTGAAGATTTCTAGCCATTCCTTTGTTAAGAATCGCCAATCATTAGGTTTGTTATAGATCACAAGAACGATGCTTTTCTTGTGGTCCGCAAAACAAAAGACATGATTTGCTTTTGCGGTCCGCACAATCTTCCAAGAGTCCAATACTCCTTTTTGCTGAGTCCGCACAAACTTGGGAAGTCCAATACTCCACACTTCGTCTTCTTCTTCGCTTTCTTTCTTCACTCAAATCTTCGAACCCCTTTTGAGAGAAGGAATGGGGTATTTATAGACATTTTCTCAAATAAAAATCTCAGATCTGGTCGATGTGGGACAAAAAATATCATCCAACTATTTTTATCGCACTATTATAGACTTTGCGCGGACACGCGCAAAACGATATACTTTGCGCGGTCTCGCGCAAACCCCAATCTCGCGCAAACTTCTCCTTGATCAATCCCAAAACTCTTCACTTTCGCGCGGTCTTGTGTAACTATTCATTTCACTTTGCGCGACTCCGCGCAAAGTGGTCTTGAAGCTGTTTTTCTTTCATTTTCAAAGTGATTTTTGATCTTTTTATTCTTCTCTTCCTTGCTTATTTTATGCCTCAACAGATGCCCCCTTGATCCGTTCTTTGTTTGTTCAGAAAATCAAAGAAAAGGATCAAACTATTCTTTTTCTCGTAGGGTTTGCGCGACCCCAGCACAAAGCTCTACTCGAGTACCGTACTCGGCCAAAACTATAAATAGTCCAACTACTGGTCATTTTCACGACCGCTCTTCAAGAACTCTTCTAGCGATTTTATTCGCGCAAAGCTTTTACTTTTATGCGAACCCGCAAACCATTTTAGTTTTGCATGAGAGTCCTTTGAACTTTGAATTTTTTCGCACAAACCTATATACTTTGTGCGACCTCGCGCAAAGTGCTCGAACTTTGGTACTTAGAAAATTTTCAACACTTTTAGCCATTTTCTTTTCTTCTTTCTTCATCATGGCTCGTATAAAACAGACTCGTCTTCATCCTCCTTCCGATTAACCTTCGATCAACCTCCCGCTAAAAGAACAAAACAACTTCTAGAAATCCCGCTTATTTTAAAGAACCTGTTCTTCCCACATTCGATTTTCTCGATCGCATTAAATCTTTACCCTCCCCATTCATAGATCCATCTCCTTGGGAGATATCAAATGCCCTCCAAAACATGGGAGAGAATATGATTGGGATGAATGGTTAAAACCACAGCCCACATTCGATCGATAGTGGAGACCACCTCCATGCGTGAAGATACTCCTCCGCTTCTCGTCCGAAGAAACTTCGCCGCAATAAAGCGAAAGAATTTGCAGAGAAAATCAAGGAACACAAGAAAAAGGCTTCAAAACTCGTGGGACTCAAGTGCGAGTTGTTGAAGGTGTCATGAAGTTTGACAACCCTCATGTAGAAGGCATGACGATTATTCCCATCAAGTATATCGCCATCACCCATGCTTGACCGTGAATCAAAAGATTGTTCCATGGCAAAGGTTATGTATATACCGAATCATGGGCCTCAAGAGAGCCCCGCATCTTGAGGAACCATTCAACTCAAAAGCCACGACAAAGGATAGGAGAAGCTCATCCCATGATATTCTTGAGTTCCTTTCCACAAGTCCTCATGATCTCTTTCCTTCTCATTTTTATGAGACAGTGCGACAGTGTTTTAGAGATCGAGAGCAACTCTGGAGGACAGACGTAATTTCACATTAGAGGCATGTTGTTAATTCGCCGCGCTATTACTCGAATGGGCGGAAGCTATCTTTGAAGCATACGAGCACTCTTGCAAAGATAGGCCTTTATGATGCAATAGAAGTAACCTCAAAATACTTCTATCGGGAACCCAATATAAAAGGCTTCCTTGAATACCGGTCGCCTACAACCAACTCCTTCCATCTTCCTTATGGTGAAATGAGCATATCTTTATGGGATCTTCATCGTATAGCCTGGTCTCACAATAACAGCAAATTCTATGATGAAGTTCATTCCTACAAACAGAGAATTAGCCTTTGTATCTTTCCCAGGACCGCAAGCCTTCCATCTCGAGACCACTATAGAGTTATTCAAAGAGATGGGCAAATTTCCAACTTCCACAAAATTCCCCTCTTCAATGGGTGGCCCATTTCTCTAGGGGTCTCGTGTATTTATCAATCCGAGTCTAATCATTATTTTCCTTCTTATATTCTTATTATTTAGTCATTCTCGCAAATTAACCTTCTCCTTCATTTTTTCTTTGAAGATTTTTGATTGTCATTCTAAAGAATTAACTAAGCTCGAGACACGATAAGAGGAAAACCAGGATATAAGCTCTTTTGGAGAACTTACAAAGATTCTTGGCCTTGGCTAAGTTTAGTTGTATTGCCCACTCCAAGTGGGTAGATGTTGTTCGCCCCAAGCGTCTTTGTTGTAGGTGGTGCTTTAGCGAGAAGGTCATAAATACTCTCTTGCTCCTCCGGATTATGTTCTATTACTGAGCCCTTGGAGAAATAGCTACCCATGTAAAAGATCCAATTCTTGGGAGCTTCATCCGCACATACTTCTTGGCATTATTACTGGGGTGGCTTGGAGTTTATTTTCCTTGGACTTTTAAAGTCTCTAGAGCAAGCATATTCTCATCCTTCTCATCTTCCACTCTGGTTTTTTCAAAGAAAGAGCAATGGCTAAAAGAGCATATGAGTGGGTTGCAAATAAGATTTGGATGATGATCAGATAAACTTCTTTCGATTCCGCCTTTATCGCTATCCACCGAAGATACGATATGGTGGACAACGAAACTCTTCATCGCATGAGAGAGAGCTTTCTTCTTTTCTATTCGCTCATGCGCTTTGCCTCTTTGGGAAGGAACGGAATTCTGGAGAGAACCTTACTACCCCAGTCGTTTTGCTCATCAATTTGGTTATGATCAAACTGTACCCCGAGAATGCGGGTTGGTTACTAGAAAAATGCGCTGTTATGGAACTGGTCCTCTTAACTGGGCCATGATATGGAAACAATTGCTGAATGGCTGTGTTGGATCCTCCTTCATAATTCCAGGCTGTGATCGCATAGTCCGTACATTATATAGGCTGGATGCGATGGTGGGATCACCAATCATACTTGGTCAATAAATGCTTGCCGTGGATTCTTCTATCTTTCTTCATCCACCCAGTGAAGGGCGAAATTTAGAAAGCGGGATTGGCTATATTTCGGAAAAGAGCCATGCATCTCATCCCGGAGAAATTTGTAGGAAGATATCATTAGAAGATCCCATCCGTGAAATCAAGCCCATCAACACTTTGGATGGTGGTTTGCTCATGAGTTTCGAGAGAATTTGAGAAATCTCGTCGGGATTTTCAAACCAAGCGCGGATGACGATGCCGAAGGTACATCTTCTCCAATCCCGCAGAGATCGCGGCGGTTTCAAGAAGGACCGGCTATTGGTACTTCCACATCTCCTCCACAACCCCTTGGTCCTAGTCTCCTTCTCGATGACTAGATCAAGAACGCGTTTACAATCATCATCCCTACTAGAACTCTTTTCACAAGCACGCTTCTCCTATAGTCCAAGAGCTTGCACCGAGAGCAAACATCAACCCGTTTCTTATAAAGGAAGCAAGTTATCGTGAAGAAGCGATGAAGAAATTTTGGGAGATGAAAGTTCTACTTCATCATCAGGTACAACCGAATCTTCACAGGATGAAGATAGCGGAGATAATGATAATGGCGAAGATAAAGATGATGACTTTGAAGAAGGAGAAGTTGATATTGGCGAAGAAGAGGAAACAATTACGAAAGAAGTTGAGATAGAATCTTCCCCTGCAACTGCTAAGACTCCTTCTAGCATTAATGTTCTGCTAAATCTCCGCAAATGGTGAGGAAGATGAAGAGGAACCTTTAGATTATGGAGAATATGGATATTCACCAGGTAAAGGAAAATTTCACATATATATATCTAATTTATATTTTGACAACTATTATTTATTTAAAATCATTGCATCTCCCTTTTTAGGTGCCCAAGTTGCGAGAAATAGGTACTATCTCTTGGTGAGCCCTCTGTGATATCTTCACCAAGAGCATCTGTAGTTCCATTGGTAGTACAGAGAGTAGTGGCTCAGTGAAATTATATTTCCTACAGAAACTACTGACTTGCCAACTCCGGCTACTAGAGATTCCAGTACAGAAGCTAGAGCACCATCTTTCGCTGATATGGTGGGACGTGGTCCTTCCATAGCCCAAAGAGCTTCTCCTCTATCGCTAGTCGTATTCTAGTGATGTATACATATATGCATTGATTATCTTCATTCAAGACTATATATATTTCATAATAATATATTGAATATTCTTCTTCTTTACTATAGGAACTTATCCCCTTAGTGGTGTGGCTAGTTCGATTTTATAACCACTACTTCGAACTATCATCCTTTGTGAAGATTCGTTGTTCACAAAATGCTTATGGTGAAACATTCTCTTGTTAGCAATAATCCATATCTTAGAAATCGATCAATGGTTGGACTTGGATGTTGCTATAGAAATTTTGGAAAGCTCTGCTAAGATGGCTAGAATCAACATATCTCCTTTGCGGGATTCACTTCTCAAATTTCGTGATTCAGTAATTTCTTTGGCCTCAGAGAGAATATTACAATTGCCCCGAGATTTTAGAGTGTAGAAAAGCGATTGGCTTCATCTCAAGAACAAGCCTTTCTCGATGACTTCATCAATTTCCAAACTTGAACAAGAGCATACAATTCTTCAAGATAAATTAAAGATTCATGTTGATGAAAGCAAGACTATCAAGATCGCATTGCAATTTTAAAGGAAGAAATCTTGCAGCTGGAGAGGAAGGATCATGAGCAAGCTTTAATCATTCAGGATATTGAAGAGAAGATACGGGTTAATGCTCAATCTATTGATGTCGAAAAATCCGCACATCTTCAAGGTAAAGAAATGATTGCTTCTTTGGAGAATAAGCTTGCTGGCGTTCCTGATCATGCGAGACTTATTTTTGAAGAAAAATCTAGACATGATGCAGCTCAGGCGCAATTAAAAGAAGATTTGCTCAGGTATTCAGAAGCAATGGGGATTATAGAATCTTTGAATCATGTAATTTTAATCATGTGATATTTGCTTTCGTGTTTCTTGGATGTAATTTATTTTGCTTGACATCTATTTTATGAGATTATTTTGGGATGTTTATGATGGTATTTTCTATCTTGCATATTGATGATATTTATACTAATATTATCAAATTATATTTGTGCTTTATATGATAATTTCATTATATTTATATTTTTTATTAATATTATTAAATTATATTTATATAATAATTCTATTATATTTATATTTTTATTAATATTGTCGAGTTTTATTTACTTTTTATGTAATAATTTTATTACACACATTTTTTTTACAATTTTTAAACCTTTATGCTTTAGATTTTCTAGGTGAGTATTTAAATTTCAAGTTTCAATTCAATTAGCCACACGCAGTTTATGCTCATGAGTAGTGGAGCGTGCGACACACACATAGTTTAAGCTCGTGAGTAGTGGAGCATTTATGGGTCTTATGTGATGGCCACTGTAACTCTCTAGAGTTCGCTTTTGGGCTTCTCACTGCCTTGAGCTCATGGTCACGGTCCATCAGAGGGGCCCATTGACGCTACCGGACGGTGAACTGTTGGTTTTACGGCGTGGTTGGCCACGGTAACTCTCTAGAGTTCACAGGGCTCGCAAGGCTACCTTTGGGCACCAAATCTAGGGTTGCCAGTCCATCAATGAGTAGGTTTAAGCCCTTCCTCACGAGTTACTACTGAAATTAAACCCTAGACGTGGAGGGTCTTACGCACGGTTGGCATAAAGCTCGCACTGCGGCCCCTGTTTTCTTCATCTGCAAGGTCGAGCCCATTCACAGGAGGGCATTTTCATCCGTTCCCCGTGGCGCTGCCGGAAGCTATACAGACGGCATGGGAATTACGGTGACTAGTCTTCACGGATTTATAGCCTTTTAGGCTTTGAATCCTTGACTTCGTCAGCTACCCGCATGGGTGCGCACGATGGTCTTCGCGGGCTTTTTAGGGCCACTGACTCCTCGCCGCTGCCCGAATGGCGATCTTCATAGGTCTTACGTATAGTTGGCCGGCTCTTTTAGAGCTTGATCCTTTGAGAGCATTTTTTTTTTCCCGAGCTTGATCTTTTTTTGATTTTGCTCCATTTGGCTCTTTTAGGATTTGGCTTGGCTATACTGCCTCTTTGATTGATATTGATACATCCTTGCTTTTGATAATATCTTCAAGAAAATCCATGCCTTATAAGGCAATAATATATATATGATCATCATCATTTGCAAATATAGTAGATATTTCTGAAATATCTTCAAGAAGATCCATGCCTTGCAAGGCAATCTAATTCTTAGCTTAGATAATATCTTCAGGAGAATCTTTAAGAATTTGTGCCTTGTAAGGCAATATAACTTTGTCAATATCTTCAAGAGAATCTTCAAGAATTTGTGCCTTGTAAGGCAATATAACTTTGTCAATATCTTATTTGATGATGATGATCATATATATTTTCCAGATTTGCTGCTTTGATAATTAATATGCTCGTGAATTTCTTCTTTACAGCTTCTTTTGTTGGCATATAGACATGATCTTATTCATCTTTGCCCCCTTTTGATACAGAATCATTATGGCGATAATATTCTGGGTCAAAATCCACATCTCTATCTTTAGGGATAGTATTTTTTGATAAAACGGGCGTTGACAAGTACACCGATACCCTGTCCTTCTTGATTTGTGATCCTATATGTCCCATTGGAGTATACTTCTTTCACCACATATGGGCCGTCCCATTTAGGTTCGAACTTGCCCCCTGTCCGGCGAGTGACCATTATAGGTCTTTTCAACATTAACACCATATCCCCTTTTTTGAAAGAAGTGGTATTTAACCTGTTTATCGAATGCAGCCGATATCTCGCCTGATATGATTGCACACCGCTGCTATGCTGCAAGACGTTTCTCATCGAGTAAGTTTAATTCTTTCAGCCTTATTTTTGCATTTTCATCATCTATTATAGACTGGTGCACTGCCACTCTGAGTGACGCCACTTGTATTTCAATTGGAATAACTGCCTCCATACCATAGATTAATGAATATGGTGTCGCCCCTGTTGCTGTACGATGAGTGGTTCTATAGGCCCATAACGCTTCTTGTAACTTTTCATCCCAATCACGCTTATTGCCTGTCACTGTTTTCTTCATAATCTTGACAATTGTTTTGTTAAACGCCTCTGCTAATCCATTGGCTGGAGGATAATAAGGTGTTGAAAAAGAATGTTGGATGCCGAACTTCTGACATAACTTTTCCATGCCTCTATTTTTAAAAGGGGTGCCATTATCAGTGATGATCTTCTTCGGAATACCATGACGGTATATTATAGCATGACGGATGAAATTGACCACGCTCTTTTCTTTAACACTACGCAAGGCGACCGCTTTGGTCCATTTGGAGAAATAAGTCATTCTTTGCAAGATATACTATTTTCCTTTAGACGAAGAGGATTTATGGGACCAATAACGTCAAGTCCCAGTGAGAAAGGCCAAGATGCAATAGACTGATGTAATTCTTCTGGAGGAACATGTATTACATCTCCATGTATTTGACATTCATGACACCGTTTTGCATATTCTATCGCATCTTTAAACATAGTAGGCCAATAATAACCCATTTGATGCACTCTATGGCATAAATTCGGCTACTTGATGTGCTCCACATTCACCTGAATGTGCCTCCCGCAGCATTTGGTTTGCTTCTCGCTTGTCCAAGCACCTTAACAGCATTCCATTTTAAGATTTTCTATATAATATTTCGCTGCATATGACAAATTTCCCTGATCGCTGCTTAATCTGCTGTCTTTGTACATTGTCTTCTGGCAAGATATTATATTTGAGATAATCAACAAAAGGCTGACGCCAATCATCCATTGTTACTTCCAGACAGGATATAGGCAACATTTCAACAGTTTCTTCAATAACCTCTGCAGATGGCAGGAATCTTCTTTCTTCTATAGTTACCTGAAGAGGACTTCGGTTTGTGCAGGATAAAGCTGCTGCCAAACTGGCTAAAGCATCTGCTTTTGCATTTTCTGACCGCGGTATGTGTTTAATTTCCACATAATAAAATTGTTCGAGCAACTGTTGTGCCTTCCGATAATAAGGCAGGAGTTCTTCTTTCCTTACTTCAAACTCTGTTGTCAATTGATTTACAATTAATTTAGAATCTCCGAAGATATGCAATGATTTTACTTCCATTTGCTGGGCTATTTCCATTCCGATGATAAGAGCTCTGTATTCAGCTTCATTATTTGTACACGCGATACCCAACGTGAAAGAGTATGGTAATAAATCGCCCTGAGGCGTAATGAATATCACTCCTGCCCCCGCTCCCGATATTCGAGCAGCACCATCAAAATACATTTTCCAAAGATTCTGAGATTCACCAACATAACTGTTCATCCGGGAATTCATCATTGATTTCTTTATTTTTCGCTATAAGATGTCTTGCGAGAAAGTCGCCATAGCTTGTCCTTTTTTCGCTTTTGTGACTTATACGAAATGGTATATTCGATAACAATAGCATCCACTTAGCTAGTCTTCCCGATAACATTGGCCTGGTCATCAAAATTTTATCGATCGCTCTTGAGATCAAAAGTGATGTCATGGGAGAGACAATAATGCCTTAACTTTTGTACAATGAATACCAATGCCAACATTCTTTTTCAATCGGAGAATAATTGGATTCTGCCCCCATTAGTGTTCAAATTTAGATAATAAAGAGCGATCACTTTTTCCGCTTCGTACAATTGCTAACAAAGCACCCAAAGAATTTGTAGCGGCGGATGTATATAAGATAAGTGGTTTACCTTTTACTGGAGCTGTTAACACCGGCGGCTGTTTTAATAACTCTTTAATTGAATCAAAGGCATTCTGGCAAGCCTGATCCCATACAAATTCTATATCTTTCTTCATTAACCGAGAAAATGGCTGACACCTTCCTGCAAGGTTTGAAATAAAGCGGCGAATATATGCCAATTTTCCTTGTAAGCTTTTTAATTCCTTCAACGTCGTTGGTGGCGGCATATTTTGAATAGCTTTAACTTTTTCTGGATCAACTTCGATTCCTCTGTGCCGTACCACAAAGCCGAGGAATTTACGAAAGACACTCCAAATGCACATTTAGTAGGGATTCATCTTTAATTGCTTTTTTCGAGTCGTCGGAAGATCGATGCTAGATGTTCGCGGTGCTCTTGATGATCTTCGGATCTGACTACCAAGTCATCAACATAGCATTCGACATGTTTATGCATCATTTCTTGGAAGATATTTTTCATTGCCCTTTGATATGTTGCCCCAGCATTTTTTAGCCCGAAAGGCATAACTTTATAACAGTAAATTCCAAGCGGCGTTCTGAAGGCCGTCGCCTCTTCATCTTCAGGCACCATCCTGATTTGATTATATCCTGCATATCCGTCCATAAAGGACATGATAGCATATTGAGTAGTGCTATCGATTAGTAATTCTGTTATCGGGAGAGGGAAATCATCTTTTGGACATGCCTCATTCAGATCTCTGAAGTCAATACACACTCTGATCGTCCAGTTCTTCTTTTCACTGGAACAATATTTGATATCCATTTGGGATATTTAACTTCTCTGATAAACCCAACCTTTATTAGCTTATTTACTTCTTTTTCGATTAACGGAATTAAGTCTGGATGAAATCGCCTTTGTGCCTGCTTTACCGGTTTCTTTTCTTTAGAAATATTTAATCGATGCATTGCTACGGAAGGTTCCAGCCCAGGCATTTCTTCATATGTCCAGGCAAAAATGTCCTTATTTTCCTTGAGAAGTTGGCCATATTTCTCAGTTTCCTGATCTGAAAGGCTAATGCTGATGAATGTGTTCCTTGGCTCTTCTGCTGTTCCCAAATTTATTTCTCGTAAGCCATCTATGTCAGTTGCCCCCGTCTTCTAATTGCCTTGGAGCGGTTTCAGGATATTCAATTACCTTAGTATCGGTGTTCGACATTTGAAGTTGTATTCATAGCGATGATACCATATTTATCTGCTGATTCTGCTCCCAATCCTTGGAATTTTCTTCGCTTTTCCTGATTAACCCCGAGAGGGATCTGAATTCCTTTCCCATTATTCAAGCCGGTGGGTTTATCACAATCAAAGCCCATATTTCTCATGATTTTCTTACTTGCTGCACTGTATTTCCTCAAATTTTGCGATGCTAACTCTCCATGATATATGTTGCTTATATTTTCATCCCTCCCTTCTGATGCAGCGTGAAACTCTATTGGTTCAGGATATTTAGCACTAGCTTTGACTTGAAATGTTCTTGGAGCGGCTGCAAATGGCTTACATCTTTCGATATTGGGTAATGGCACCGTGTAATTAGGATCGTAAGACTTTTAGGCTGTGCATTCGTCGACAACAGTGTCAATGGCGGTTGTCCCGGCTGTCTCAGGCGCTTCGGTATAAAATAGAATTTCTTTCTTGTCTCTGCAGACCTAGAAGATTCTGCTCTTTCTTCTTTATCTTTATTTATCCTGACATCTTTTATGATTCTCTTCCCATCATCATTTCCCATTTCTTCAGAGAAACATTTATAATAACTAGCATCCGCAAAGAAAGACTCAGCTTCTGTATAGGGTTTTGCATCAGCCATTACTTTATATTGCATCCCATCTTTACAGTATTTGAAGCACTGGTGTAGAGTAGAAGGTATAATATTGTACTGGTGTATCCACGGCCTTCCCAGGAGAAGGTTATATGTTGTCACAACATTTATAACGTGACATACAACAGTAGTGATTAATTCTCCCACTTCTAATGTCACCGTAATTTTACCGAGCGCGCGTTGTCCATCTTGATTGAACCCTTGTATCATTATTCCGCTAGGGCGCAAGTCTGAACGACGAAATCCCAATTTAGTAACCATTGAGAGTGGCAAAAGATTTACTGCGGGCCCATTATCTATCATAATTCTTTTTATCTTCTTCTCACAAATATATCCTTCTATCATCAATGGCCTGTTATGTTCCTTTTCACCAATTAAATCATCATCAGAGAAAGATATTACTGGTAAACAATTCATTTTTCCATTACTTCTCTCATTCTTCATTTCTGTCAGTAAAGTTTTCTCACATTGTGATCAGACAGTGCTTGAATCAAACTCTCGTCGAAATTCTTCCGACAACTTGAGCGCATCATAAACACTTAGCGTGCTTCGGTATACCCTTCAAGTGGTGACTACATCATAAGCCACTTTTTTGTCACGCTCCATTTCTACTTTGTCCTCGGTATTCTGTCTTTCATCACTTCTTTCCTTATGATTTACGCTTTTTTTTTCTTGGACTCATTATCTCGCTTTCCCGATCGCAACGTAATCATTGTTGCACTTCTTATTGACAACTTTTCCTTTTTCTCCCCGCTTGTTTTCTTGTATTGGATTGACAATACATTTACTGTTGCCCTTGCATTCTTTTCTTTGCTTCCGCTGGTTATTATGTCACCTCTATTTATCATCCGCTGTATAATGCATTTTAACGTATAACAATTTTCCGTCGGATGTCCTACTAGGCGATGATAACGGCAGAAGTTTCTTTCCCGAGTCCTTGTCGCATCTTCAGGACGTTTTGGTTCTGGTAATTCCAAGGTACCTGCCTTTAGCAATTGTTGCATCATAGGCACCACGTCTTCTTTATCGAACTCAAATCCTTCATGTGAATCGAGCATTCTGAGCTTTTTTCCACCGTATCTGTCCCTTGTCTGATTCCAGCCTTCTTTTCCTTCTGGCCTTTTATCTCTTGAACCCCTCACATCTTGATTCTTCTTATCTCGGTCGATGGTGTTGACAGTTGTCCTGCTAGGTATTCTTCTGACAGTCTCATGATGAAATGCTGGCATCTTACGAGTCATCAATTCCAGTGCATGGGCTTTGGTAGCCAGATCGCGAAAGGTTCCGATATCAGTATTTGGTGAGTCCAAATGCAATTCCTGTCTCCATAGAGTTTAGACACATTTTGACTTACTCCTTTTCTTCCCAAGAATCGCCACATAATGCCCCCGGTGTCTTCCATCCGTCTATGAATTTTTCACCTGGTTCTCCTCTCTCGTCATCATCGAAGCTAATTCGTGATGCTAACATCACGCTCGACGAAAAGAAGTTTGACATAAAAACATCTTGCATTTCTTCCCATGTTCGTATGGACCCGGTGCAAATTTGAATACCATCCGAAAGCTTTACTGTAACGATGACCCAAATAAGCGTAAGCAATATTGAGGTATCGGGAGAAATTTCCCATCTTGGTGATGAAATGCATCAGGTGTTCCTCGGTGATCCTTCTCCATTAAATTTCTGAAAATCTGGATGCTTAAAATTGGCTGGGAATGGAACATCCTCTACCTCTCTTGGGTATGGTGTTCGATATCTGAAACGACCAGTGTTTGCACGCTCCCTTTCTATTCTGACTGCTTCTTCAACAACTTGTCTTACATCATCTTGTGTTATGGCTCTTGTCACCGGAACGGACCCTCGGGATCCTATCCCCTGCGGACGGAAACCTTCAGGATGGTTCTCTTGTCCATTTGTTGTTCCCATCATAGGTGGAGCCACTATTTGGGCTACATTATGTGCCAGAGTTGTCAGAGCTTCTCTGAGATTCCGGCATTCATCCATCAGTACTCTTTGTGCTTCTGCCATCTGATCAACACGTTCTTCAGTAGTCGATCTATTTCCTTGACCTGTCTCTGCCATATGTACCGCGGCCTCTTGACTATTCACCGAAGCTGTGATTGGAGTAAAATGAGAGTATGTTGACGTAACAGGGCTTTCAAAGAGGGGAGAAATTGGAATCTTGTTTGATTCTTGCGTACTTCCCATACTTTTAACCGATTGGGGTGATACAGGCGAGCTTGTTTGAAGTGAAGTAGGAATCGGGGATCCTATCATCAATGCTTTGCTTTTCTGTGCTTCTGTCCATTTGGTCTTTAGGGCGACTAGAGCTGGAAAGTCTTGTGACGAGAATTGCATAGCAGCTTGTTCAGGATAAATTGCCGGAGGAGCGAGTTCGGGTTTTCTTCTTGCTATGCTCCGCGTGATTGGTCCCTCCGCTCTTAGTACAAACAATTTTGCTTTGCAATTTTTTAATGTTTTTGCTTTCGTCTTTCTAGACAAGACCAAAGTCCAGTTTTCATCACTCTCTTGTGGTTGAGGTGAAACGGAAATGACTCCTGCTGTTACTGGGACCACTTTGCGCCTGCTTGTAGTGCTTGCTTTCGTACGCTCAGGAGTTTGGTTTGGTACATATTCAATTATGAACCCAGTGGCGATGAATCGGAAGTTCACTTTTCTCGCGATATTAGCCATTAATAGTGTTGTGTGTTTGAATTCAGGTACCTTCAATAATAAAACATACTTGAAATTAGTACATGAAAAATTAAGTAAGCTATCTTGGAGATGAAGGGGAGGATGTTCCCACTGAGAGTCGCCATTTTGGCGTCAAATATACGCCAAAAATAGTGACGAGAGTCTTACAACTTTCCCAATGTTAATGTTAAATAAAATAATTTTCCCCAGCAGAGTCGCCATTTTGTTTCGACAAGGAAACAAAAGTATTTGATTTGGGAGAATAATCTTATTCAAACATAACAATGGAATAATTATGAAGACAACCATCACACACTTTATTGATTCTGAATTCATTTTACATCCTCTGATATCCCTTGATTCTAAGATAGTTTACAAAGAACTCATCACAAATATCAATTATTATAGCTAAATATAATTTTCGGCAGCATAACAGCAATGATCTCAATCATCTCCAATGACTTAGGAGGAAATAGACAAGTCGATCAACAGTCTTTAAGAGAACGAAGATTCCTAAGCAAAGATTTCGGTACTATTTTGATCATCTCCTGAAACTTAGGAGGAATACGCCTCTTCGTCGATGACTCTTCATTTCTCTTAATTAAGAAGAACTTGAAGCTTTAAGAACTCCCATCATTCCGACAGCATTTCAGCCCATTGCTGTCAAAAACTACCAATCAATAGGTTTGCACGGATCCGCGCAAACGATATGCTTTGCGCGGGTCCGCGCAAACCATAAAAGCACTCAGCTGCTTTGTGCCGACTGGCGCATTCTTCCAGGAGTTCAATACTCATTTTCATATCAAGAATCGCAGAAAGCGGGGAAGTCCAATACTCGCACCCTTCATCTTCTTCTCTTTGCTTCACTTTTGAAATCTTCCAACCCCTTTTTAGAGAAGGAATGGGGTATTTATAGACATTTTCTCCAATGAAAATCTCAGATCTGGTCGATGTGGGATAAAAATATCATCCAACTATTTTGATCGCACTATTATAGACTTTGCGCGGACACGCACAAACAATATACTTTGCGCGGTCTCGCGCAAACCCCCAATCTCGCGGAAACTTCTCCTCTGTTCAATCCGCGCAAACTCTTCACTCTGCGCGGTCTTGTGTGACTATTTCACTTTGCGCGACTCCGCGCAAAGTGGTCTTGAAGCTGTTTTTCTTTCATCTTCAAAGTGATTTCTTGATCTTTTTCTTCTTCTCTTCCTTGCTTATTTTATGCCTCAACAAGAAGGAAAGGCAGTCCAGCTGGCTTATAGAGTAGAGGAGTATATGAAACCATCTTATAATGCAAGCACTGGGGAGGAATTAGAAGATGGTTTATTTGATGGTAATGGTCTCAGTAACCACCAATTTCCATGGCAAAATCAAATTTACATCTTTCATTTTCTGTGAATTGAAAATATGAAAATTTATTGTAGATTTTCTGGAGTTGGCCTTGCAATTTGGAATGATCATGATGTTTGCATGTGTATTTCCTCTTGATTTTGCTTTTGTTGTTTTGGTAATGTCGGAACAATGTCATGTTTCTCATTCTAGTTGGATTTTTTATAGACCTGTAGGTGGAGTTCTTGTCGAAATGGTAATCTGTATCCTCTGTTATCCTGTGTGCAGAATAACATTACAGAGATTAGAACAGATGCACTTAAGCTGCTTGTTATGTTATGGAGTGTTATGGAGGCCTATTCCTCGTGCTGCCGCAATAATTGGTGCCTGACTGAACATATTTCAACCCAGTCTGTATTTGGGTCAAGTAAACAGGTTTATCGCTTGTCACTCTGATACATTGTGCAGGAATGTGTATGGAGAAGGCTACTTCGCTGCATGGTATGATTGGGAATTTGGCATAGGATAATGTTAAGTATATGCAATACAACTTTATAAATGATATTTTAATATATGTATGTTATCATGAGATCCCGTGTGCATAACACTATATTATATTATCATATATTATTGTATGCATGTAGTTGCATAAATCAAACTATAAATTTCTATGCCTAATATAAATTTACATTACAACATAGAACTATAATTTTAGATCATTGAAAATAGTTACCTGGATTACAAATGACCCATAATCCGGGTCACACAATTCGGAAAGAGCTGAAGGGGGAGTTGTGATTTAGGTAACATTGGTTTCCCTTGTAGCCTAAAAAAAATGACTAAGTACAGTTTAGCGCTGGAAATTTAAATTGAGAACATGTTAGATTCAATTCAATAATCGAAAAGCAGTCCTAGTACTTTTTGAGGACTCAAAGATCACAAGCACTTCCTGAGCTCTTACATTTT
This sequence comes from Magnolia changhungtana, assembly GCA_030180095.1. Taxonomy (NCBI): domain Eukaryota; kingdom Viridiplantae; phylum Streptophyta; class Magnoliopsida; order Magnoliales; family Magnoliaceae; genus Magnolia; species Magnolia changhungtana. Next base: position 71,082 of record JASAUF010000316.1, read on the forward strand.
CAGGAAGTGGAACTTTAACAAGGTTCCAAAGCAAGCTCACTTGAACAATGAAATGGACAACTTAACAATTACACAAAAACAAAAATCATAATGTACATCCTCAGAAGTTTAATAATGCTGAGATTGACTCCTCAGTCTTAACAAAAAAGTGTAACAATTAGGTAACTTTGATATTGTATGCTGAGATGGAAATGAGAAAGCAAGGGAAACAGTTTCTGACTTGGTATATCTGAAGTTTGTGACCAACTTCATTAGCAAGCCAATACAACCCTAGGGAATGTTCAAACCAAGAATGTACAGCTCTTGGATAAACCAAATGCATAAGACCTGAAAGATGTTAAAATTTTATGTTTAGCAATATTAAGGCCCATCAAACAACATCAAGAAAGCTAGATCTATATGTTGAAAGTTAGGACATTATTCTGGTGAATGGCTTCTCACCATCCATCCAGGAGGCCGCCACAACTTCCCTTCCTTGATTCACCAACCGCTAACAGAAGAATCACTTCAGTAGCATTCAACAAGTTCATCTTTTTCTTCAAGATTCTTTCCACATGTTCAACCATCCACAAAAGAGGAAAGATGCTCCAAAGCATTAAAAGTTACTAACGACAACTAGAAACACCTAACCTCAAGTAAGGATACTGAACGACACAAACACACCCAACAATAGAAATCACTGCTTAAAGAAACCACATAATCATGTGGCAAATGCCACTGATGCAGATAAATGCCAGCAACCACCAGCTGAAAATTAGTAGATAATCAATACTAATCTCTTCAAGAAAGAGCAAACCTTAGCTCAGTTTTTCAAGAAATCCTAGATGGGTTTGCAATTTTCCTTAAAACCAAGATAAAATCAATAGAGAACAAAGCTAATCCCCTCTTGAAATAGCCAATTTCTGCAAGAATTGGCAAGAAATTAGAGCATTAACACCCAACCCTCATTGAAATCCCTCGGAAATACCAGAAAAACAAAAACCCCCCAAATGTGTTTTCAATTCCCTCAAAACCTAGATAAAATCAGCAAAAAAAGAAGCTAATCCCCTCCCCAAATAGCTTTTATTTTTATGAAAACACCATTACAACAATCGCTGATATTTTCCTCAACGTTCGGAATGGAGATCTTCAGCTAGCTCGGTGGAGTCCGCTTGTACGGAAGGGCCGAAAAAGAAATACCTTTTCCACGACTGTGCATGCGACCAATGGTTACTGCGATTAGATGGAGTGCGGCTCTCTCTCTCTCTCTCTCTCTCTCTCTCTCTCTCTCTCTGATGGAGTACGGAAGGGCCGAAAAAGAAATACCTTCTTCTTAGCTGCGAAAGATGTAGGTCTCCCCAAACAGCTAATCTCTGAACTAGCTGACTAGTTTCTAACAAACCAAAGCAGCACGGCTTGCACTCGACAAAATTCCATAGAAAGGCCAGGAGAAAAAAAAACCCCCAAAACTGATTTCTAATTTCCTTAGAACCCAAACAAAATCACCAGACAACCCAATATAACCCCTTCCCCAAACCACCACTAACAACGCCCAACTTGGAGGGAGTACGAGAGAGAGAGAGAGAGAGAGAGAGAGAGAGAGAGAGAGGTGTGGATTTTGGGGGGGGGGTAGAAAGGAGGCGATTTTGGGGATTTTGGGAGAGAGATGGAGGGACGCGGTTAGCTAGGGAAACGGATTGGCTACTCCCCCTGATACCAGCCAATGGCTGGTGGTTGGTGCTTTGTGGGCCCCACCATGATGTATGTATTTCATCCATTCCGTCCACATATTTTTATAAATCATTTTACGGTATGAGTAAAAAAATGAGGTATATCCAAATATCAAGTGGACCACGTTATAAGAAACAGTGTTAAATGAGGATCGACCATTAAAAACATTTTGGGGGCATAAAAGTTTTGGATCGAGCTGTTCTTTGTTTTTTCTCTTTGTCTAGGCCTGTATGACCTAATCGAATGATTGGATGTCAAATAAATAGTCTAATGGGCCTTAGGAGGATTTTAATGGTGGATATCCAATCACTATTGTTTTCATGTGGTGTTGTCCACATGAGATTTATATCCCTCTCATGTTTGGGATGAAGTCATAAAATGATATGTAAAAATGGATGAATGGAATGGATGAAACACATACATTATGGTGGGGCCCACAGAGCACTAACCACCAGCCACGGAGCTGGTGGCAAGGGGAGTAGCCAATCCATTTCCGTTAGCTACAAAGGACGGAAGTGGCCTGCGTCCTACCCCCGCCCGAACCATGATTGGTCTGGGCAGGGCTCTGTGGGGCCCACTGTCATGTAATGACTTTATCCACACTGTTAATCCATTTTTAAAGTTCATTTTAGGGATTTATTACAAAAATGAGAGGTATGTAAATCTCAGGTGGACCACAACCACATGAAAACAATAGTAATTAGATATCCATCATTAAAATCCTCCTAAGGCCCACTTTACTATTTATTTGACATCCAATCTGTTTATTAGGTCATACAGACCTAAATGAATGAGAAAAACAAAAATCATCTCGATCCAAAACTTTTATGGCCCCCGAAATGTTTTTAATGGTTGATGCTCATTCAAAACTGTTTCTTGTAATGTGGTCCATTTCAGATTGGGATATACCTCATTTTTGGTCTCATACCGTAAAATGATCTTTAAAAATAGATGGACGGCATGGATTAAACACATATATCATGGTGGGGCCCATAGGGCACCAACCACCAGCCATTGGCTAGTGTCAAGGGAAGTAGCCAACTATTTCCCTTATTTGTGGTGCGGTCCATTTAATCGTTGGATATGATTCATTTTTTGGATAATTCTCTAAAATGATCTCAAAAAATGGATGAACGGTACTGTGGGTTGATCCTAAATTTTTGATAAATCCAAAACTCAAGTCGTCCATGCCACAGGAAACAATGTGAAATAATGATTTCCATCGTTGATACCTTCGTTGGGCCCACAGTAATGTTTATTTGTCATCCAACCTGTTCATAATATCAAAAATATACAAATGAAGAGAAAACACAATCATCAGCTTGATCTAAAACTTTTATGCCCTCCAAGAAATTTTCAATGGTAGAGGTTCAATCACACTATTTCCTGTGGTGTGGTCCACTTGAGCTTTGGATATGCTTCCTTTTTGTTCTTTAGACCCCAAATCATCTATTAACATGGATGAATGGAGTGAATAAAATAAATAAATAATGGTAGACCCCACAGAGTTTACTCAGGGTAATAGTAAATCACCTAAATGGAGTGAAGAGGGGTTTCCTTTCATAATCATATATTGGGCTTGCCTGGATGTGATTCACATATCCAACCCACTCATTATGTGTGTCCCACTTTGATGAAGGGTCAGTCCAAGTTTCAGTAGCATCCACAAAACTCACGTGGGCCTCACCAAGTGCTTTTATAATTTTTAGGATGCCTTAACATGGTTTTAGATGGTATGGCCCACCTGAGTTTCATATACGGATGATTTTTGAGATATCTCATAACCTAAAGGAGGCACATTAAATGCACGGTGTTGATGTTCGACACACATCATGATGGGGCCCACAAAATTTACTAACATTATTCTTAGGTTCTCGCAAGGTTAATAAGTTGGGTCACAATTTTGACCAGAATATTTGACTCATTTTATTTGTTGGTCCATTCACTCTATCTTACGGATCAATACCTTCAATTTGACTATTTACTCGCCCCGATCGGGCTACATTTTTTTTTCACAGATAAATTTCAATTTCCATTTAAAAATAACATTTTTTCAAATTGTATATTTTTTTTACTCTTAATTTTTCTTTGAAAACTTTTAACAAAATATCATTTTTATTATAAAATATTTCAAAAAAAAAATAAATTAAAATATAAATTCTGAATTTTATTTTCAAAATCTCAAAAAATTTCTCAAATTTTAATTTTTTTCTCAAAAAACCCAAAATGCCAATTTTTTTTCTTTAAAAGCATCATTTTGTTTTCAACTTTTCAATTTTCCTTTTTAAAATGATATATATATATATATATATATATATATATATATATTTTTTTTTTCAAAATCTCAATGATTTTATAGATAACTTTTTCTTTTAATTTCAAAATTTGAACATTTTCAATTATTTTTGAAAATCACAAATTTTTTCAAGTTCTTTATTTTTCATTTCAAAATGTTTGTTTTTTGGTTGAAGTATCAATTTTTTAATATCGTTTTATTTTAAAATTTTCAATTCTTTCAAACTTCTCCAAATTTTTTAAAAAATATTTTTTCGAACTTGTCAATTTTTATTGAACTTCTCAATTTTATTTTATTTTTCAAAATCAAAACTCTCATTTTCTTTTTCAAAATATCTTCATTTTTCAGCATTGTGAAAGTTTTAACATTTTTAAAAATATTTTTAAATTTCTTTTTCAAGATATTATTTTTTCTCGAAATAAAATTCTTTTTTTTATACAAAATTATCAACTTTATTTAATATTCTTTTTTTTTTCCCACAAAATAGATTTTTATTAAATCACGATTTTTATTTTTTTAAAATCTATTTTTTTCTCAAACTTTATTAAAAATTTTAAACTTCTCAATATTCTTTTTCATGTGATATTACAATTCATTTAAATATTAGTTTTAAATTATATATATATTTTTAAATTCCATTCATTTAATATAAAATAAATAAATTTTCTTTTTGCATTCAATCATTTGTTAAAAAATAATCTTAGATACAAATATGTACAATTAAACCACTGAAATTTTATTAAAAAAATTATTAGACTACAAAAAAACTTAATTTTCCACCATATTCTTAAAAACATGAAAAAAAAAAATTAATGTTTTAAGGCAAGTCCTTTTACGACGGACCACGATCCGTTGCAAAAGCAACTAAAAAATGTAAATTTGCGACGGATTTAGTCTGTCACTAACTTACATGACAGACCGAAATCCGTCATAAATACGTTGTAAATTAGACTTTAGTGACGGATTTTGGTTCTTCGCTAAATTCCGTGACATTTGGACTACAGATTTTTAAGAAAGATAGGCTTAGCGACGGACGTTTTCCATTAGTGACGGATTAAATCCGTAGTTAAACCAAGCGATTTTCGTCCATTGCAAAAATATGTCATAAATTCACGATTTTGGTGTAGTAATTATTTGAGATGGAAGCCAAAAGTGTATCATCCATCAAACTGATGAATCAGTACTTGTTCGCCTTGATCGGTTCGATAGAACTAATTTCATTAGGTGGCAAGACAAGATCAAGTTCCTTCTAATGGCACAAAAACTTTTACATCCTAAATCCAAATCTGCAGCCACTGCCTGAAGCAACCGATAAAGGTACATCTGAATAGATCGCTGCCCTCAACAAACGCGCTAAAGATGAACTCTTGTGCCGTGGACATATACTGAATGCGCTCTTCGACCGACTGTACGATCTGTACACAAACATCATCTGCAAAAGAGATTTGAACCGCCCTGGAGTTCAAGTACAAAGTTGAAGAAGAAGGTACCAACAAGTTCTTGATAGCCAGGTACTTTGACTATAACATAGTAAATAACAAACCGCTGCTAGTTCAAATGTAAGAATTGCAGCTAATAGTAAACAAAATCAAAGCCATTGAGATTGATCTTCTTGAGTCATTCCAAGTCGGGGCCATTATCGTAAAGTTGCCCTCGAAGTGGAAAGACTATATAAAGAAGTTGCTCCATAAAATAAAGGACTACACACTGGAACAAATCCAAAAACATCTAAGAATTGGGGAAGAATCTTACAATCATGATAAAAAGAATGACAATGGGAATTCCTTGTCCAAAGTATACGCAATAGAGAATACAAATAACAAGAATCCCGAGAAGGATGATTCCCTGAAACCCAATAAAGGAAAATTCAAGAAAACCACCCAAAAGAAGAACGAAAAGTTCAAATGCTCTTACCATGTCTGTGGAAAAACTGGGCACTATGCTCATGTTTGTCGATATCATAAATCAAAAAAAGAAGCAAGTGCAGTAGAAAGCGATATAGTGGCAATGATCACTGAGGTGAACACAATCTAAGGGAAAGTTCTTGGTTGGTGGTACAATACTACTGCTACCGTACATTTCTGCTACGACAAGTCAGCCTTCAAAACCTATGAGGAATTGACTATTGGTCAAGAAGTCCAAATGGGTAATGAAGTCCAATCGAAGGTTGTTGACAAAAGAACCGTTAAATTTGTGTTTATTTTTGGGAAGAAAGTGATTTTAACAAATGTACTGCATGTCCCAGACAAGAGGCGAAACATAGTTTTTGGGGATCTTCTGGAAAAACTTAGAATAAGGGTTGTGTACGAGTCAAGAAAATTGATTATATTAAAGAATGACAACTTTATCAGAAAGGGATGTGCTTGTAAGGGTATGGTAAAGTTTTTTCTGAATGAAAGTAGCACTTCTGCGTATATGGTTGAATCCATTGGAATATGACATGATAAACTAGCCCATATAGGGTATAGTACTTTAAAATTCATTGCTAAAAATAGTTTAATCTCATACACAGATAATGAAAACGATAAATGTGAAGTGTGCATACGATCCAAAATGACAAAGAAACCTTTTCTAAGTGTCAAGAGATCATCTCAAGTTTTGGATCTTGTACACAATGATATCTGTGACTTAAACGACATTCTTACTCTTGAAGGAAGAAAGTATTTTATAACCTTTATTGATGATTGCTCAAGATATGTGTATGTATACCTATTAAAGAGCAAAGATGAAGCATTAAACATATTTAAGGTATATAAAGTAGAAGTAGAAAATCAACTAAACAAGAAAATTAAGATTCTCCGAATGATAGAGGAAAATATTTTTCTAATGAATTCGATAACTTCTGTAAAGAACATGGACTAATACACTAATGTATTGCACCATACACACCGTAACAAAACATAATAACAAAAAGGAAGACTATGACATTAGTAGAGATGGTTAACTCAATGTTAATACTAGCAAAGTTGCCACTCAGTCTATGAGGTGAGGCACTGCTTGCAGCGTGTCATATATTAAACAGAATTCCATCTAAAAAGTATAAAATATCACCATATGAAACATGGAAAGGTAGAAAACCTAACCTAGGATATCTTCAAGCGTGGGGGTGTCTAGCATATTGCAGAACTCCTGATTAAAAAAGAACTAAGTTAGGACCCAGAGCTATAAGTGCGCCTTCGTAGGGTATGCACAAAATAGTAAAGCTTATAGACTCCTAGATCTAGAGTCTAACACCATAATAAAATCAAGAGATGTTGAGTTATTTGAGAACTCACTATCCTAGGAGTCAAAGGATAATGGTCCATACTCCTAATAGAGAACCAGATAGTATAGCTCCACAGGTAGTGGAAGCCCCTATTGAACCTCATACGAGTCAAAGGATAGGAGTGGAGAAAAGTCTAGATGATGATTATATAGACTCTCAGCGCATCTTTTTCCATCTTGTAGAAGAAGATAGAGAAAATGTTATAAGAAAATTACCTATAATAATGATTATAAAAGATGACCCTAAAACATATAAAGATAATATATCTTCTAAAGTATCAGCTTTCTGGAAAGAAGCAATTATTAATGATGAAATAGAATCTATAATGTTAAATCAAACATAAGAACTAGTAAACTTACTTCTAGGTTCTAGACCCATATGTTGTAAGTAGGTATTTAGGAAGAAATATTATACTAATGGGACTATCTAAACCTTTAAAGCTAGACTAGTAACTAAAGGTTTTAGACAAAAAGAAAGGATAGATTATTTTGACACATATTCTCCTGTAGCTAGGATAACTTCCATTAAGATATTATTCGTGCTAGCTTCCATACATCATCTTCATATCCTCGAAACGGATGTAAAGATTGCATTCTTGAATGGGGACCTCAATGAGGAGGTATAAATGAAACAACCTAAAAGATTCGTTCTACTAGGAAATGAAAATAAACTGTGTAGATTAATTAAATCTTTGTATGGATTAAAACAAACACCAAAACAGTGGCATGATAAGTTTGATTCAAAAATACTACCTCATGGTTCCATACATAATGTAGTTGATAAATACATGTATTCTAAAATTGATGGTAGTTGTATAATTATTATTTGTCTATTGTTGAGTATGAAATATTTTATATTTTTTCCTATTTATATCTTAGTTTTATGAACATGATAATGCTTAATGGTATATTTTATACGTGTTTGCGTTGCAAAATGGATTTGAGAGCTTAGATTGAAAAGAGTGTTAAAAGCATAAATTTAATGTTCAAGAATCACCAAGGCAAATGATGGATCTTAGGAGACCAAGATTGAAGAATTCATATGCCAAATATCCAAGGAAACTAAGTGATTTTCGACTAGCCTAAGCCCTGCTTCGACCAGTCCAAGATCTGCCTCGACTAGTCAAAGAAACTTTAGCTCGAACTCCAGCAACATTATCTTTTAAAATTTATGTGATCTTTGACTCATCAAAGGTGCCCTATGACTAGTTGAGGATTACGCAGACAGCACACAGACTGCGTAAATTTGAGGCAATTCCACGTTCAGTTTGTAAATTTTCAAAGTCGGTTCATAAGAGGGTGTGGCGCAACTATAAATAGGAGTCCCTAGGATGTTCCTAGGCATCTTCTAAGGTTTGAAGAGTAAAGCAAAAGGGTAGAAAAGCTGTCATCAAGAGTTTTTCTTCTTCTTCCTTAGTTGTTTTCATGTTTTATTTAAGAGACTTTGGTTCAATCATGTTTATGGTTGACTAAACCTCTTAGATAGGGCTAAGAGGTGAAGCTTGTAGCATGATTAGGATGTTTTCTTTGCTTTGATTCATGTTTATCTTAAACTTCATGGATTCTAATTTAATTTTTAAGGAATACTTTTAGTTTTTAATGGTTTATTGTGACTCAAATTACGATAGATTTGTAATAGCTTTGAGTATCTTCTTCTTCCTATTTTGAGATTGTAGGATTGGTAAATCCCTTCCAACCTTCACAATTCTCCTCTATTAAGAATTATGTCAATAAAAGTTCAAATTTGATTTAATTATTTTATCTTCTAATTGAATAAGATATGACTCCAATTTCAATTGTGCTTTTTGAATCAAAGTAAGGTAGCATCCCAAGAGCAACAGTAGATCCTTGACACCCTAGTTCCCACCTTTAAATTTACAAGTTTTAATTACTTTAATCACAATTACTCTCTCAGTTACTTCAGAATTAGATTCACATCTTCTTCTAGTTCTAATTAATTTTAGAAATGTACAAGTTCAGTCCTTGTGGATTCGACCTCAATCTTATTGAGATTATTACTATATTACGATACTATGCTTGGGGTTGTGAACATCTATATGTTGATGACGTGTTAATAATTAGTAATAAAATAGAAAGTGTAACTAAAACAAAGAGGTTTTTATCTTCTATATTCAAAATGAAGGATCTTGAACAAGTAGATATAATCATAGGTATTAAAGTTAAAAAACATTATGGGGGTTATGTGTAACGACCCGTAAATTTCCGTACAAGGCTCGAGTATCACCTCGACCAGAAATCACTTAGGATTAAATCCTTTAGAAATTTAACAAAGTTAACTAAGTGCTAAACTATATTAGCCATGAAATCCATTAGAATCGTTTTAAATACGATCTGCAAGATCCAAAACTTGTAGAATCATTGATGCTAGGTTACCCTAAAGTCTAGGATTAAACTCATTACCCGACTGCTCTCGGGAACGAATTGAAACTTCGTATTAGGTCTAGACCGCACATCGGAAGTCCGATTAACATGAAGTTAAGGAACTAGGACCGCCTCACTGGGCTCGATAACCATCTCGGAAATCAGGTCCAAACGATGTCCCACGACCATTCGCTTGAGTCCGGACCGAGGGAGTGTGAAAACCACTATTTCCTTTACAAAATAAATATCTTGAATAGTGATCTGGTACCATTCGCTTGCGGATCAGTATTAAGCAACCTGACCGTCAGAATCAGACCAAATTACACCCTCGGATCAGGAAAAATTTCAGGAACATTTACATGTACTTGGAATTTCAGATCGTGGCCCACTGATCGTTGAACTGAAAATGGTCCGCCACGTGTGATCTGGAAATTCGACCGAGACAAAAATGTAATCCCACGTGGATCCATGAGTTGTGAGCTTAAGTCTGACGTTTGGCTCAAGGGGGGCCGCCAGAAACCCTCTTTTGAGCTGGAACAACGCCGAAATGCTTATAATAGACGTACCTCTCGAACCGGAGTCTATTCCAGAGAGATTTTAGGCTATATAAGGGCCTTAGAACAGCCCCTCTCACAGCCATAAGAATTTGGGATAAAACCCTAGAGAGAGAGAGAGAAAAAAAAAAGAGAGAGAAAGCTTGGGATTTGTGGGAGCACCTTCCTCCTATCGCTTTCGATCATTACACGGGCTGCACCACCTCTTTCCAGACGCTTTCCCAGTATACCGACTCCGTTTTAAAGTAATAAACCCTAACCCTAGACCTGTTTTGAGGTGTATAGGCTACAGGTTATGAAATAGCTAACTGATTTCACTCTTTAGGCTAGAAAACTCCCGAATACAGAAGCTCCTCAACCCTTGTTGATCCGTTGAGATTCCAAGAAGAAAGGTGAGGACTTTAGGTGTATAGGTTATGGTTTTCAACGCTTTCAATGTCAGATAATGATAGATTCATGATCTGCATGCAATTGCACATGTACAAAGTGCTTTCTGTTTTCTGTTTCGATTAGAATTGTAGAATATGGAATTTCACATACTCTAGGTATTCGTATAAAATACCGTATACGTATTTTTTTTGAAAATGTGTTTGACGTGTTTATTTGTCATATGGATATCCGATATATGGATAAAATACTTATTTGGCGAAAGGGTTCGCCTAAATACATGTTTACAAATATACACCATGTATGTAGAAATATGGTATTGTAAGAAGTAAGGTATACATGTATATTTTAGCGATGTGTTTATCATGATTAATTGTCGTATAAATATATTATGTGCATATAAAATATTTGCTTGGCGAAGAGAATCGCCGTAATATAGGTTCCCTTGTATACACTATGTATGTTGAATTTGTGTATCCTAGAAAATACCCCATACGTATAAATTTTGGTGATGTAATTCTAATGATTATTTGTTGTGTAAATATGATATATACGTATAAAATACTAGTTTGGTAAAGGGACAGCCCTAGTACACATTCCGCTAACACACGTCATGTATGTTGAAATTGTGCACTCTAAGTATTTATGAAATTGCTTGTGGGTGTAAGTGCTTAAGTGTTTGCACCTTAGGTAGGTGCTGAGATGGAGTTCTCAACTACCTTAGGGTCACGTATGATACCCTTCATGTGGTTATTTACTCTAACCACTCACTTATGAAATATATGTATTTGTATCCCTATTTGTATAGTGCTCTATAACATGCTTTTTAACATGCTTTGTAACTTGTTTCATAACATGCTTTATACTATGCTTTATAACATGATTGCTAGTGTGCTTGAATTACCTTGTTTATCATACTTTACTTCACATGCTATGGTTGGGAATTGATTGAGCTTGGGACTATGTCCATAGTCCAGACATTCGGTATCAGACTTGGAGTTGTGGTTGAGATTCATTTCGCCACACATGATGTGTTGGCGAACCCGTGTCGTACTTCGGTTGGCGATAGTGGTTGGCCACACGAGGTGCTTCTGTGCTTCATATCACTCAACTTGTTACGCGCTCGAGCCAGCTGAACACGTCAAGTAACTCGTGTGTCTTATGTATGTTCACCATATTTAGTCGTTAATGTTTGAACCTAGGGTACCAAACTTACCAGTGAGAATCCTGTTAACCATGGTACCTCGATCTGCTAAGACTCATGAGCTAGGCATGGTGGTATGGGACACCGTGGTCGAGCTGTTGGCCTACGCTGGGGCTACGTGTTTCCCCGTAGTGACCAGTGAGCAACTTAACTCGTGAGCCGATTATGGTGGTATGGGACACTATATTCGCGCTATCGGCCTACATTGATAAGGTGATGGGGGAGCGGTGCAACCTTTGTGCGCAACAGCCCTGACAGACCCTTTGTAGTGACCGCGAGCATACTCTGAAATTGCAGTGCACCTTAGGGTTCGCCGCGATATATAAAGTATGAACTAGGCCTGTTTCTGTATAGTGATGAATCGTTTAAGGGGTGATGGGGGAGTGATGTAACCTTTGTGCGTAACAGCCCTGGCAGCCTCTGCAGTGACCTAGAAAACACACCATCGTCTGATATTAACTAGGACTGATGACCCTAGAATGGATCATGTTTGGGAATGATACAAGGAAGGTACCTTAGTTTCCCAATCCTGCTGTTTGAATTGGACTAATTAAAAACTCGGTAATCATGCTCATCATGCATTGCATGTGCCTGGAAGATGTGGAGCACTGTGGGATGAAAGCATGCCGCGAGCGTGAGATGGTGTCGCATGAGGGAGTATGTCGGTGAGGGCATCCATCATACCAGCATTCATACTTGCATTAATAAGAGTAACTAGGAGTGTTTGATTTACTGCTTTATCATTATCGCTGATCGCATTGATAACATGTTAACCTATGCTTTATGGTTCCACCGAGTTAGCTACTCACTCCCACGTTACGGGATCGTGTTGCAGACACCAACCTGACTGCCTCGTGTTTAGGCGAGCCGACGACTCGGGAGGCGAGCTCGATTATGACGAGGACCAGAGGAGTTCTCGTATATGCGCTTTCTCAGCGGCTTCGACTAGGTCACAGACCGATGGGTTTTCACAAGAATTGTACTTAGTTTTATTTTTGACATTTTATTTATAAAACAGACATGTATATGGTGACTCAGATGGATTCATACTCTGGAGAATGAAATGTTTATTTTGTTTCTTTACATACATATATATATATAATTCAGTCTTCCGCTTGCTTTTATACAATTGATCTGGAGTATGAATTACTGTTTTGGTATAATCTCATTCATTTTTATTGCTCTAACATAGACAACATTTAAACATCGTTAATTATGTTACATAAGTGATACGTTGGAACTCGGTAGTTGAGTTACACTCGACCCCCGATTTTCAAGGCGTTACAAGTTGGTATCAGAGCATGATTTTGATTAAACCGGACCTGAGTTATATTCCCACGATGTCCACTGACGCATTACAACCTAGGAGGGTGCGAGAAAATTTTAGAAACAGTCCTAGGATTTTCGATTTCGCCATTTGGAGAAGTTCGTAGAAAATGCACGTCTTGATCGAGTCCATGCTCGATCCTGGTCGCACGAGTCTAGTCCAAATCACTTCTAGACCATCTATTGACGTGTCTAGATCGCTATCCACCCAAAACCAATTGTTAAAAATCAGAAATGATCAGTGGGTGTCCGGAATTGCCCGAAAGTGCCCGATCTGGAACCAAATCGAGTCGGGGGCCTCCCCACTTAAATACAATAGGACCCGGGGTCGAACCATGGTGCATTTGGCACCTTGGGACCATGGAGAACATGGCCCCACTACGGTGGCGCGGTGCCGGCCAAGGTGGACCGCGGTGGAGCCGCGGTCGGGTGGGCCATCTAACATGGGGCCAGGCCTGGGAACGGTCGGCCCGACCTCCCCAAGCATGTGGTGTGTGTGGTTAGGGCTGGGGTTTGGTATTTTTAGTGCTGGAGCCCCCCTCTCTCTCACATCTTCCCTTCTAAATGCCCATCCCCTCCATTTCTGATTTTTCTCTCAACCCATTCCCCTAAATCATTCAATCCCCCATTTTCGTCCATAACTCACCCACTCCCATTGATCACAACAGCCCTAGCCACCTACCCTACCCCTTCCTTTTACGTTTGAGCTCTCATCTCCCCCATTTGGAGCTCAAAATCGGGTAACCTCCTAACTCATCCCTATTTCCTCTTGTTATTTCTTCATTTCCTACCCCTAGTGTCTCTTCTACACCTGTGGGGACTGTTGCTCGTGGAGAATCAAAGAAATCAGCCCCTTTTTCTCTCATTCCTTCATTCCATGGCTCTTTTTGAGTTGGTTACGGCTATCTTCTCCATTTCCTCCATCCTATCTCTCATGGGAAAGAGGAAGAAACTGATGACGCTGGCCCGAGCAGCCCAGCCCATTCTAGAAGAAGAGCTGACGATGGGGCCGACACTAGCACCGTTTGAGAGTTTAGGTCGAAGCGAGACCTGGATCCTCAACATCCTGTCAGAAATGCCTATCCGATAGGCATTGAATATGGGCGTTTTGCTGGCCATAAGGTCGTGTTTGAAGCTCACTTGGATGAGAGAATGTTTGGCCTACACCCGATGATGGACCACTTGGTGGATATCGGATGGAATTCTATATTTAACGATGAGTTCCCTATATGTGAGAACACGGTTCGTGCTTTCTACGCCCACATCATAGATCCATCATTAGAGCCTCTTCGGTTCATTGTCTCTGTGAGGGGCATAAGGCGCACAATCACTGTGGATGAGGTGGTTCGGATCACAAAGATTTCACGTGGTCAAGTGCTTCCTATTGACGACTTCTCAAGAAGTGCGCGGGAAAGGGATCGCCGCACGCGATACCTTTGTGGTCGCCGAGTTACTTGGACACGAGGAAATTGTATTGCGGTGACAAAGATGGCCGAAGACTTCCGTTTACTCCATCACATTTTCACATACAATGTATACCCACGGTGGGGTAACCGCACGGAGTGTACTCGGTTGATGGTGGACTTTCTGTATAAGATGGGACGCGGGGACAACATATGTCTACCCATATTCATCCTATTTCAGATAGTTCAGGTTTTTTAATCTACCAGGAACGACCTTTCGCTCTCATTTGGCTGCCTGATCTGTAGGATGGCTCGTAATGTCGGCTACAGGTTGAACATGGAGGACCTTGCACCAGTTTGAGTCATAAGCGAGGCGACACTTAAGAATATGAAGATCGGCCCTCAACAGCAACAAGCCCGACTCGACGAGTCTGGAGATGAGTCGGATAGTGCCGGTGAGGAGAGTATTGACCTCGAGGTGGGAAGCGAGGAGGAGGGCGGCGATGATGTACCAGAAGTGGGAGATGAGACTCAGGATACTGAGGAGAGTTCTCCTCCTAGCGCACCTAAGTCTGACGCTGCTCAGGTAGCAAGGGAGGCTCGTATGGTTCGCATTGAGGAGAACCAGGCCGCCCTGCAGCAAGAGGTTGGACAAGTTCGTACTGAGCTTAGTAAGACCCGAGCCAAGCTTGAAGAGACCGAAGCCTACATGAAGAGGAGCTTTAAGAAGGTGTCTCGTACGTTGAAGGTCATTCTATGCTGTGTATAGGACAAGAATGCTCCTCTTCCATCGCCTGACTCGAATGCCTAGTCATCTACGTTGTTGTGTGTGGTTGTTTCTTTTGCTTACTCCGATAAGCGGTTTATGTTTTCATGTAGAAGATCTAGTAGATAGTAGTATGTTTTAAGTGTTTGATGTTGTAGACGTATCGGCTTACTTGTTATTTCTATCATGATTCATGTAACTCTGTATTCCATGTATTGTGACAATTTTGGGTAAATGAAAAGCATGTAGCCTCTTTTGTTATGATGATGTGTGGAATGCTTAAAGTGCTTATATGATGCGTGCTATGCTTTATCTCACCAATATTATACCCTATGTTGTATAGGGCATGCCGCGACAATATATGCGGAGCACGGCACACCTCCGCCTTACTGACTCTATGGACCAGACTCCTTCTGGTAGTAGCGGTCCTGTGGACCGAGGGTTAGGTTCTGATCAGCCTTCTGCTGGTCCTACCGGTGGACTACCACCTTACACGCCCCCAGTTCGTGAGCAGTACCGGGCATCATCATCTGCACAGCATGATTCATAGGCTGCTCCACCTACTGATAAGATCGAGCAGTTGATGTTGATGACGCACCAGCAGCAGATGTAACAACAGCAGATACAGATACAAAGAAGCAACGAAGACCAGCAGCCTTATGGCCACTATTGTCGAGGCCTTATCCGTGGTGGTAGTGTGACTCCACCTACGACATCCGCACGCCCCGGCGGAGCATCTTGAGCCTCCTGCTCAGTGTGAGGATGTGCCTCTGCCCTCACCCGTTGCACCTCCTACTGAAGATGTCAGTACCTGCGGTTTACTCGAGCGATTTCAGCGCTTGAGACCTCCCTCATTCATGGGCTCTCATAGACCCAATAAGGCGGAGTTTTAGCTTGACCGCATCTCCAAGATGCTTCGGATGTTGCACTGTTCAGAGGCAGAGCAGGTTGAGCTGGCCGCTTTCATGTTTAAGAAGGAGGCCAGTTTATGATGGGATAGTGTGCTGCGGTCTGTTGCAGCAGACTACGTTTGGACTTGGGAGGCTTTCGAGTTCCGGTTCCACGAGAAATACTACCCGCAGACTTACCGACATGAGCGGGAGGATGAGTTTCTGCGTCTCAGGCAGGGAGGCATGACGATTACGGAGTACGAGCACCGCTTCAAAGAGTTGGGACCCTTTATTCCGACTATACTGGTTGATGAGTAGATGCGAATGCATCATTTTTCTTTGGGTTTACGACCGGAGATACGGTCGAAGATATGCTGCCTCAGTATACCTACCTATGCAGCACTAGTTCACATGTCTATGACGGCAGAGCAGGATGTGGACCGGTTGGCCCAATCTCGTGGTGCTATAGTTGCGAGGCCACGACAGGAGATACAGAGCAGGCCTATCCTAGGTAAGTGGCCTCGTGCTTACTCGCCTCCCAGGATCGCAGCGCCAGTGGCTCCGGTGAGGTGCCCTATTGTGACCTGCACGTACTGCGAGAAGCAGGGTCATCTTATTGGGAGTTGTTTCACGCGGATGAAGGATAGTGGTTTCTCTCCGCCACAGATGTTGGGTCGTTCTCGCCTGCAGGCCTTATCGACTCCACCTTTACAGACTGTACCTGCCCATCCTTCCTTCCGACCTCCTGTATCACGGTTCAGGCCGCCGCAATGGCCCTTGCCCCCTCACCGAACCGTCGCAGCAGCGCGCGTACATACGCTTGGGTCGGCGGCACCGACACGTCACTTGCGGCCCCGACAAAGCCTTTTGAGGGTATGGCTCACATTCACGTACTGCTTTCTTGTTGGTGGACACCGGGTCCACTACTTCTATTATTTCTTGTGGGGCGTTAAACGTCTATCTTTGCATACTATTCCCACTAAGGGATTGAGACTTACTACGGCCACTGGGACTTTTTCTGATATCGCACGGTTATGTGAGGGTTACTCTGTGGATTTGGGTAGCCGCACCGTGCTCGTCGACCTCATTGTTGCTCCGCTGTGGCACTACGATGTTATTCTCGGTATGGACTGGCTCTCAAAGATGAGAGCAGAGATAGATTGCGATACTCGAGTCGTGACGACCTATGAATCAGACGGCGTAGCTTTCACGTTTCCAGTACAGGTCAGTTGGCGCTGCCGTGTTGACTATTATACTACTTTATTAACGCTAATTGATGGTCCGACGTTGAGGAATACGCCGGTGGTTCGAGAATTTGTAGACGTGTTTGAGACTATTCCTGGTTTACCTCCTCGGCGCGAGATCGATTTTACAATTGATCTTACGCCTGGTGCGACACCCATCTCATTGCCGACTTATCGTATGCCTCTATGTGAGATGGAGGAGCTGTGGAAACAGATTGACGAGCTTGTAGAGAAGGGTTTTATATGACCTAGTGTGTCTCCTTGGGGAGCACCTGTGCTATTTGTGAAGAAGAAGGACGGGTCACTACGGTAATGTATTGACTACCGTAGGTTGAACCAGGTCACGGTGAAGAACAAGTATCCTTTGCCCGGGATAGATGATCTGTTTGATCAGTTGAGGGGGGCGAAGTATTTTTCGAAGATTGATCTACAGTCGGGATACCACCAGTTGCGCGTGAGAGATGAGGACGTGTAGAAGACAGCCTTCAAGACGTGCTTTGGGCACTATGAGTTCCTTGTGATGTCGTTCGGCCTTACGAACGCACCAGCCGTGTTCATGGATCTGATGAACCGGGTATTTTGGCCCTTCCTGTACCGATTCGTCATCGTCTTTATTAATGACATTTTAATATACTCTACTAGTCGGGAGGAGCACGAGGAGCACCTGAGAGCGGTGTTGGGTACACTGAAGAAGAACTAGTTGTTCGCACAGTACAAGAAGTGCGACTTCTGGCAGGAGGAAGTCAGGTTCCTCGGACATGTAGTGTCCAAGGATGGGATAGTAGTGAACCTTGCTAAGGTGGCAGCAGTTCAGGATTGGCAGCAGCCTGGCTCGGTTACCGAAGTAAGGAGTTTTCTTGGTCTGACAGGGTATTACAGGCGCTTCATTTGGGATTTCTCGAAGATTGCCAGGCCGTTGTCTTAGTTGACCCGGAAGGACCTGAAGTTCGCCTGGAATGAGAAGGCGGAAGCAACTTTCAAGGAGCTGAAGGATAAGTTGACGTCCGCCCCTGTGCTAGTATTGCCAGAGCAAGGGGAGAAATACATGATATATACTGACGTGTCTCGCGTTGGTTTAGGTTGTGTCCTGATGCAGAAGGACAGGGTGATTTCGTATGCCTCGAGACAATTAAGGAAGCACGAGGAGAATTACCCTACACACTACCTGGAATTGGCAGCTGTCATCTTTGCATTGAAGCTCTGGAGACATTACCTCTACGGAGAGGAGTTCAAGCTTTTCTGTGACCACAAGAGCCTTAAGTACATATTCATACAGCGAGACTTGAATATGAGACAACGCTGATGGATGGAGACCTTGAAGGACTTCAAGTTTGAGGTTCCTACCATCCTGGCAAGGCGAACCTTATGGCAGACGCGTTAAGCCGCAAGAATGCTATAGCATTTACGGCACCATTGATGATAGCTGAGTGGGACATGGTTGAGTTCATGCGGGACTTCGAGCAGAGACTCACTGTGGAGGAGCCATTTGAGTGTGTTGCGCACGTCCGGGTGCGACCACTTATTGACGACAGGGTTATTGAGGCCCAAAAGGGTGATGTGCGGCTGTTTGAGCTTCAAGAGCAAGCTAGCGACGCCGAGGACTCCGAGTGGAGAGTTGGTTCTAATGGGGGTCTATGATTCCATGGCCGTCTATGCGTTCCTGACATGCCTGACTTGAGACGTGAGCTTCTCGAGTCTGCCCATAGCTCGAAGCTTGCGATGCATCCTGGTAGCACGAAGATGTACCGGGATTTGAGACAGACGTATTGGTGGGATAATATGAAGGCCCACATCGCTGAGTATGTGTCTCGATGTCTTACGTACCAGCAGGTCAAGGTAGAACATCGCCGACCTCCTGGACTGCTTCAGCCCATGCCCATAGCAGAGTGGAAGTGGGACTTTATCTCCATGGACTTCATATCTGGGCTACCGAAGACGAGGAAGGGACACGATTCCATTTGGGTGATTGTGCACCTGTTGACCAAATCGGCCCATTTCCTCCCTATCAGAGTTACGAACTATGCAGACGAGCTGGCTAGATTGTACATCAGGGAGATCGTCCGTCTGCATGGAGTTCCTTTAGAATCGTGTCGGACAGAGACACTCGGTTCACATCTATCTTCTGGACTCGTATCCAGGAGGCGATGGGTGTGAAGTTGAAATTCAGTACGGCGTTTCATCCTCAGACTGATGGGCAGACAGAGCGGGTGAATCAGATTCTGGAGGAAATGTTGCGGGCATGTGTGTTGGACTTCAAGGAGAGCTGAGATGACTGTCTTCCTTACGTAGAGTTCGCCTACAACAACAGTTTTCAGGCGACTATTGGTATGACGCCATATGAGGCCCTATATGCTCGTCCCTGCAGAGCACCGCATTGTTGGGCTGAGGATGGCGAGCGTAGTCTGATTGGCCCGGAGTTGATTCAGGTGACTACAAAAAAGGTCGACATCATCAGGCATCGACTACTTACAACACAGAGCAGGCAAAAGAGTTACACCGATACGAGGCGGCCACCGCTTAAGTTCGAGGTCGGGGATCATGTATTCCTCCGAGTTTCTCCTATAAAGGGAGTCCTTCGGTTTGGGAAGAAGGGGAACCTCACGCCGAGGTTTATCGGTCCGTTTCAGATACTGGATCGCGTGGGTGATGTGGCGTATCGTCTCGCTTTGCCCACACTACTTGCATCTGTACACAACGTATTTCATGTATCTATGCTGAAGAAGTACGTTCCTGATCCTTCACATATCATCAGATGGGAGCAGGTACAGCTGAGCGAGGATGCTACGTATGAGTTACGCCCGACGCATATCCTTGACAAAAAGGAGCAGGTACTGTGTAGCAAGGTCATTCCACTTGTGAAGGTACTATGGACACATAATTCAGAGGAGGAAGCTACTTGGGAGACTGAGGCCGGGGTCAGGAAGAACTACCCTCAGATTCTCAAGGAATATGAAAAGGTACAAATTTTGAGGACAAAATTTTTGTTTAAGGGGGGTAGATTGTAGCGACCCGTAAATTTTCGTACAAGGGCTCGAGTATCACCTCGACCAGAAATCACTTAGGATTAAATCCTTTAGAAATTTAACAAAGTTAACTAAGTGCTAAACTATATTAGCCATGAAATCCGTTAGAATCATTTTAAATACGATCTGCAAGACCCAAAACTTGTAGAATCATTGACGCTAGGTTACCCTAAAGTCTAGGATTAAACTCATTGCCCGACTGCTCTCGGGAACGAATTGAAACTCCATATAGGTCTAGACCGCACATCGGAAGTCCGATTAACACAAAGTTAAGGAACTAGGACTGCCTCACTGGGCTCGATAACCATCTCGGAAATCAGGTCCAGACGATGTCCCACGGCCATTCGCTTGAGTCCGGAGTGAGGGAGTGTGAAAACCACTATTTCCTTTACAAAATAATTATCTTGAATAGTGATCTGGCACCATTCGCTTGCGGATCAGTATTAAGTAACCTGACCGTCAGAATCAGACCAAATTACACCCTCGGATCAGGAAAAATTTCAGGAACATTTACATGTACTTGGAATTTCGGATCGTGGTCCACTGACCGTTGAACTGAAAATGGTCCGCCACGTGTGATCTGAAAATCCGACCGAGACGAAAATGTAATCCCATGTGGATCCATGAGTTGTGAGCTTAAGTCTGACGTTTGGCTCAAGGGGGGCCGCCAGAAACCCTCTTTTGAGCTGGAACAACGCCGAAATGCTTATAATAGACGTACCTCTCGAACCGGAGTCTATTCCGGAGAGGTTTTAAGCTATATAAGGGCCTTAGAACAGCCACTCTCAGAGCCATACGAATTTGAGATAAAACCCTAGAGAGAGAGAGAGAGAGAAAAGAGAGAGAAAGCTTGGGATTTGTGGGAGCACCTTCCTCTTACTGCTTTCGATCATCACACGGCTACGCCGCCTCTTTCCAGACGCTTTTCCGGCAATACCGACTCTGTTTTAAGGTAATAAACCCTAACCCTAGACCTGTTTTGAGGTGTATAGGCTACAGGTTATGAAATAGCTAACTGATTTCACTCTTTAGGCTAGAAAACTCCCGAATACGGAAGCTCCTCAACCCTTGTCAATCCGTTGAGATTCCAAGAAGCAAGGTGAGGACTTTAGGTGTATAGGTTATGGTTTTCAACGCTTTCAATGTCAGATAATGATAGATTCATGATCTGCTTGCAATTGCACATGTATAAAGTGATTTCCGTTTTCTGTTTCGATTAGAATTGTAGAATATGGAATTTCACATACTCTAGGTATTCGTATAAAATATCGTATACATATTTTTTTTTGGAAATGTGTTTGACATGTTTATTTGTCATATGGATATACGATATATGGATAAAATACTTATTTGGCGAAAGGGTTCGCCTAAATATATGTTTACTAATATACAAGATGTATGTAGAAATATGGTATTGTAAGAAGTACCGTATACATGTATATTTTAGCGATGTGTTTGTCATGATTAATTGTCGTATAAATATATTATGTGCGTATAAAATATTTGCTTGGCGAAGAGAATCGCCGTAATACAGGTTCCCTTGTATACACTATGTATGTTGAATTTGTGTATCCTAGAAAATACCCCATACGTATAAATTTTGGTGATGTAATTCTAATGATTATTTGTTGTGTGAATATGATATATACGTATAAAATACTAGTTTGGTAAAGGGACAGCCCTAGTACACATTCCGCTAACATACGTCATGTATGTTGAAATTGTGCACTCTAAGTATTTGTGAAATTGCTTGTGGGTGTAAGTGCTTAAGTGTTTGCACCTTAGGTAGGTGTTGAGATGGAGTTCTCAACTACCTTAGGGTCATGTATGATACCCTTCTTGTGGTTATTTACTCTAACCACTCACTTATGAAATATATGTATTTGTATCCCTATTTTTATAGTGCTCTATAACATGCTTTTTAACATGCTTTGTAACTTGTTTCATAATATGCTTTATAACATGATTGCTAGTGTGCTTGAATTACCTTGTTTATCATGCTTTACTTCACATGCTATGGTTGGGAATTGATTGAGCTTGGGACTATGTCCATAATCCAAACATCCGGTATCAGACTTGGAGTTGTGGTTGAGATTCATTTCGCCACACATGATGTGTTGGCGAACCCATGTCGTACTTTGGTTGGCGATAGTGGTTGGCCACACGAGGTGCTTCTGCACTTCATATCGCCCAACTTGTTGTGCGCTCGAGCCAGCCGAATACGTCAAGTAACCCGTGTGTCTTATGTATGTTCACCATGTTTGGTCGCTAATGTTTGAACCTAGGGTACCAAATTTACCAGTGAGAATCCCGTTAACCATGGTACCTCAATCCGCTAAGACTCATGAGCCGGGCATGGTGGTATGGGACACCGTGGTCGAGCTGTCAGCCTACGTACCTCCCCATAGTGACCAGTGAGCAACTTAACTTGTGAACCGATTATGGTGGTATGGGACACTATATTCGCGCTGTCGGCCTACATTGATAAGGTGATGGGGGAACGGTGCAACCTTTGTGCGCAACAGCCCTGACAGCCCTTTGTAGTGACCGCGAGCATACTCTGAAATCACAGTGCACCTTAGGGTTTGCCGCGATATATAGAGTATAAACTAGGCCTGTTTCTGTATAGTGATGAATCGTTTAAGGGGTGATGGGGGAGTGATGTAACCTTTATGCGTAACAGCCCTGACAGCCTCTACAGTGACCTAGAAAACACACCATCGTCTGATATTAACTAGTACTGACGACCCTAGAACGGATCATGTTTGGGAATGATACAAGGAAGGTACCTTAGTTTCCCAATCCTGCTGTTTGAATTGGACTAATTAAAAACTCGGTAATCATGCTCATCATGCATTGCATGTGCCTGCAAGATGTGGAGCACTGTGGGATGAAAGCATGCCGCGAGCGTGAGATGGTGTCGCATGAGGGAGTATGTCGGTGAGGGCATCCATCATACCTGCATTCATACTTACATTAATAAGAGTAACTAGGAGTGTTTGATTTACTGCTTTATCATTACTGCTTGACTGCATTGATAACATGTTAACCTATGCTTTATGGTTCCACGGAGTTAGCTACTCACTCCCATGTTACGGGACGGTGTTGCACACACCAACCAGACTATGTCTCAGGTTTAGGCGAGCCGACGACTCTAGAGGCGGAGCCTGATTATGACGAGGACTAGGAGGAGTTCTCGTATATGCAGTTCTCTGGCGGCTTCGACTAGGCTGCCAGGACCGACGGGTTTTCACAGGGATTGTACTTAGTTTTATTTTTAACGTTTTATTTATAAAACAGACATGTATATGGTGACTCAGATGGATTCATACTCTGGAGAATGAAACGTTTATTTTGTTTCTTTACATACATATATATATATATATAATTCAGTCTTCCGCTTACTTTTATACAATTGATCTGGAGTATGAATTACTGTTTTGGTATAATCTCATTCATGTTTATTGCTCTAACACGGACCACATTTAAACATCATTAATTATGTTGCATAAGTGATGCGTTGGAACTCGGGAGTTGAGTTACACTCGACCCCCGATTTTCAGGGCGTTACATTATGCTCTGTGTCAATCTGATTATATTGGGAAGATACTAAATAAGTTTAACCATCTAAATATAAAAGAAGCAAAAACCCCATTCGATCCAAGCATCAAGTTAAAAGAGAATAACGTAAGAGCAGTTGCACAACTGAAGCATACGAGTGATATATGGAGTCATATGTATGCTATGCAATGCACTAGACCAGATATCGCATATGTTGTGAGTAAGCTTAGTAGGTTTACTAGTAACCCTAGTACTGAATACTGGAATGCAATAAGTAGAGTCCTTGGTCACTTAAAAGTAACCAAAGACTTAGGGCTATTTTAGTCCGAGTTTCCTGCCGTATTGGAAGGATATATCAATACAAGTTGAATATCGAGTGCAGGGGACACCAAGTCTACTACAAGGTGGGTATTCACCCTAGGAGATGCAACTATATCTTGGGGATCCAAGAAACAGACCTGCATAGTGCACTCGACGATAGAGTCTGAATTTATAGCCTTGACTGCGATAGGCAAAGAGGCTGAGTGGCTAAGGGATCTTTTATTAGAAATTTATTTTTGTGTAAAGTATATTCCGTCTGTGTCACTACATTGTGATAGTGAAGACACATTAGCTATAGCCTGTAACAGTACTTATATGTTAAGTTTAGACATATAAGTCTACGACATGATTATGTGAGATAATTGATTTGAGATGGAATGATTACAATTTCCTATGTGAAATCTAGTAATAACTTAACTGACCCTTTTAGTAAACCTCAATCGAGAGAGGTAGTAAATGCAACATCTAAAGGGATGGGGTTGAAACTCTTCTTCTAAAGTTCCACCAGTGATGGTAATCCAACCTAAAATCAGAAAATCTCTAATTTTGAGTTTAATGGGTAAAAATAAGTTACTGATATGTGGAATGTTTTCAGCACTAAAATTATATACGACCTCAACCATAATAGATAAGTGCTGAGCGTTACAAAAGAAGGATGTGTTTTAGAACTCTTAATAAAATCTAGTCTAAAGGACAAGTGTCTTAATAGTAACTAAGACACTAAAAGGATTTCACCTATGTGGACGTAGAGATGGTGCCGTCTCTCATGAGAGTTGAAGTTTCTCTCAGGATCGTTCATGAAATAGGATAAGCACATGACTATTAATTGTGTTGTACAAGATTGTGGGAACTCTAAAATACACGATAGTGAATATGTGTGTAGTTTCTCCGGCGCTGTTATATAGGAATAACTAGTTCAACACTGCGGCTACTAGTAATTTCGATAGAGCTTTGAGATACTTACACTAAGGGAAGATTCAAATTGAAAGATTTTTTTTATGCATAAGCTATTTTTATTATAGCAAAGATATTTTTTTTCAAAAAATATAGTTTAAAAATCAAGTGGGGGATTGTTATAAAATATTGATTTTTAATATATTTAAAAAATATATATATATATATTATAAAATTGTTTATAAAAACACATTTTCAAGTGTTTTAGGAATAGTTCCACATTGGAAAAAGAGAAAGAAACATTCGTGGTTATATGAGAAAGGTGGAGTATTATAATGTTTACTCACTTAGTCCGAGGAGTATCAGGCTTGCATGTTCCAATGCGAAGCACTGGAATACCCATGCGCGCGCTCGGGCTCAGGCATGGGCTCAGTCTCGGTCATGGGCTCAATGCGAGGGCGAGGACATGTGAGGCAGTGTGGCAGTAGAGGCGCACTTTGCACTTGTAACGCCTTGAAAATCGGGGGTCGAGCATAAACTCCACTCTCGAGTTCTAACGTATCACTTATGCAACATAGATAATGATGATTGAATGTTATTCATATTAGTGCAATAAACATGAGTGGGATTATACCAAAATAGCATATCATACTCTAGAGACAGTTAAATTAAGCAAGCGGAAGACTATGATAGGTATATAAAAGATATAAACTGTTGTACGTCTCCAGAGTATGAACATGTTACCAGGTTAAATATAGACATGTATACACCAAAAATGAACATAAGGAATATACAGGGGTGTTCCAAAGTGCAAACTAAAGTAATCCCTGTACTCTCGTCGATCAGAAGATGGTCTACATAGACTTGCCTACATAGACTCGCCTGATAGCTGTAAAAGGAGAAACCCTCCTCATCATCATAAAAATTCGGCTCCGCTTTGCAAGCATCGCCATCATCTAAAACTCAAACAGGGTCTCGTTAGTGTGTACAACACTGTCCCGTAACGTGGGAGTGAGTGATCAACTTAGTGGAATAATAAAGAAAAGGTTAACATGTTATCAATTCAATCAAGCAGTAATGATAAAGCAATACAATAATCAGGTCTAAGTACTCTTCTTAATGTAAGAATGATATGAATGATATGATGCATGCCCTCGCTTACGCTCCCTCAATGACTTCATCTCACGTTCGCGCATGAACAACACTGCCTCAGTGCTTGACCTACTACGCCTGACTGCACACGTAATGCGGTGCATGCATATGATTACTAAGTTCTTATTAGTCCTTTTCATACAGCAAGATTGGGAACCAAGGTACCTCCCTTATATCATTCCCAAACAATGATCCATTCTAGGGTCATCAGTCCTAGTTAGTCTCATACGATGTTGCGGTTCTAGGTCGCTGTAAAGGCTCGTCTAGGGCTGCCAGGGCTGTTACACGGAATCGTTACACCACTCCCCCATCACCCGTCACGACTTGTCACCAAATCAGTGCAAGCCTAATTTATACTCTTGTTGTAACGGAAGGGTTGTCGCCTCCACATAGACTCAGAGTACGCTCGAGGTCACTACATGGGGCACGTCTAGGGCTGCCAGGGCTGTTACACGAAATTGTTACACCACACCCCCATCACCCATCATGGCTTTATCATCAAAACATTGCAGGCTGATATCTCGAATACAGTGTCCCATACCACCGTATTCGGCTCACGAGTCTGGGTTGCTCACTGGTCACTACGGGGAGGCTCGTCGCCCAGCGTAGGCCGACAGCTCGACCATGGTGTCCTATACCACCATGTCTGGCTCATGAGTCTTAGCGGATCGAGGTACCAAGGTTAAAGGGATTTCACTGGTGAGTTCGTTACCTTAGGTTCAAGCAGTAGCGTCCAAACATGGTGAACTCACAATAGGCCAATCGAGTTACTTGACAAGCTCAACTGGTACGGGCGTACGCTGAAGTAACTGATAAGGTACTGCTGTTGACAACCATCATACGACTTGGATTCATCGAACGTGTCTTTTATGGAGAAATGGCCTCAGCCACAAAATCAAGGCCTGTTACCGATTGTCTAGACTATACAATAGTCCCAATCACATTCAATTACAGCAAAATGTCCTAGAAGATAGTTAAAGCAGTTATGAATCAAGATTGTAAATCATATAATCAAAGGTCCAATAATGTCCACTTTAGGGATACCAGGGCTGTTGCACGAAATCGTTACACCACTCCCCCATCACCCATCACGGATTTGTTTCTGCATTTTATGGACTACAACTTAAACATACATCCACACGTATGCATTCCATAGATAAAACAGACGCTATAATATACGGTACATGAAGGAAATCATACACATAGTTAAGAGAGTTGGGAATCATAGCTCAACACCCATATAAATTATAATTTACTAACCACTTACTCATTCAATCATTTTAACAAACACTTAGACTACACGTACATCAACATACATGACGTATGTTGATCACACAGGTAGTAGGCCAAATCCTTTCACTAGGGAGTTGCCCCGTATACCACACGCATATACCCATGACGGATAATCATGGCATGCATGAATCTGGGTTTCATACTCATTCAATCATTTCCACAAACACGTGAGCTACACACTTAGACATATATACGTGCATTAATCATGGCGTGATTTAGGGCAAATCCTTTCGCTAAGGGTTATCGCCTATACAACCATCATATATCCATGATTGTTGGTCATGGTGAGCATGAATGCAAATTCTATACTCATTCAGTCACTTTCACAAACACATAGGCTACAAAATATAACATACACGACAGATGTTGATATAACATGCCTTAGGACAAATCCGTTCACCCAGAAGTTAATACTAGTAAGTCTAGCATACATATACAGCAGTTAATCATGGCCAACATAATTTCAAATTTTATACATATACGGTATTTTCTATAAATACATGGAATATAGTATATTCAACATAGTTAACGTATAACTGAAAAATAAAATGGACAGCACTTTGTACATGTGCAATAGCATCCAGATCATAAATCTACCATTATCTAAAATTAAAAGTATTGAAAATCATAACCTAAGAATCTATAGTCCGCATCTTATGCCGTAGAAGCGTAACGAAATCAGTTTAAACACTGAGCCTTTGTCTACGGCGCCAGAACAACCTATAACAGGGAATAGGTTAGTTATTCTATCAATTGTTCTATTTGAATCTCTAAAATAGGTTAGGGTTAGGATTTCTTACCCAAATACGGTGTTGGAAACACTGGAAGAACTACACGGGAGTGGTGTTTCAGCAGGTGGATTAGCAGGGAAGAATCCCCACTTCTCTCTCTCTCTTTCCTCTCTTCTCTCTCCTAGGGTTTCCTAAATTCGTATGGGATGAGAGAGTGAGGGCTTAAGGTCCTTATATAGGCCTAAAACTGATGGAAATGGCCCCAGGGCCAAGGTATACTTAGGTTATGTCCAAAGAGAGGTTGTTCCGTCTCAACAGAGCATTTCTAGAGCCCCCCCTTGAGCCAAAGGTCGTACTTAAGCTCTCTGACTATGGATCTAGGTTGAATTAAGTTTTCAATCCAATCAAATTTACAGATCGCCCGTGGCGGACCAGTTTCAGTTCAATAGTCCACGATCACCGATTAGGGCCATAAGTACGCTGACCTGTGTAGGAAATTTCTCCTGATCCGAGAGTGTATTTGGGTCAGATTCCGATGATCTGATTGCTTATATTCAGCCTGCAAGCGACAAGTCTCAGATTACTTAAATCTGATTTAATTTCTAAAGAAAACCACGTTTTCTCACACTCTTCACTCCGAGCTTAAGCGAATAGCCTCGAGACACTATCTGGAGTTGATTTCTGAGATAGTTGTCAAGCCCAGCAAGGCAGTCCTAAGTATATAATTTTGTAATAATCGGACTTCTGACGTGCAGTCTAGATCCGATATGGAGTTTCAATGTGCTCCCGAGAGCAACTGGGTAATGAGATTGATCCTAAATTTTAGGGTAACCTAGCGTCGATGATTTTATAAGTTTTGGATCTTACAGATCATATTTAAAGTGGATCATGTGGATTTTATAGCTAATCTAGTTTAGCACTTAGTTAATTTTGTCTAATTCCTAAAGGATTTGATCCTGAGTGGTTTCTGCCTGAGGTGATACTTGGGTTTTTTTTGTACGAATTTCTAAAGTATTGTTCTTCATCACCTAAACTTTAGGATTCCTGCCTAACATGAAAGTACTTAAAAACATTTAACGAATAAGGTGGTTAAAAGTGAAATGGGAGATTTGAAAGGAAATGGGTTAAAAAGGGATTTTGGCCTTTGGGATTGAGTTTTGAGAAATTAATAAGGTGTTAGGATCGACCCATTACCTAAGGACGTCTAATTCCAAGTGGCAAAAAATTCGAGGTGTTACAATCTACCCCTCTTAAAAAATAATTTCATCCCCGAAATTGGCTAAGGATAAGTAAAGATTTTATTAGTGCAATTGTCTACATTTTTATAGATTTCAAGTTTATACGCGTGGCAGGGTGTATGCTATCTATGCTAATCTGGCTCATTATAGTCTACCCTCCTTAAAATTGTTTCGCCCTAACCTAAGGCTCCTATTAAGTTCGTAGTCAATGAGCACAGTTGTAGATACACCGACCTTACCAATTGTTAGGCCTATTCTGTAATATGAATTGGTTTAGCACTTGGACCCTAATTGCTTTTATTCCAATAGCTTCAACGTTGACTTTCGAAGGAAGATTCAGATCCTATTTAATAACCTATCCTTACGTGTATCCTAGATCAATCCCCTTCGATCCTGGGCCAGTGGGGCAGGGGTCCACCATGCTTCCGCTACGCCACTAACTTCACTAGATTAGGCTCATAATGCTCTACCCCCCTTAAAAAAATTATTTCTAGTCTCAAGGCTCAAGAATCTTTCTCGCTTCGTATGTCAGAACGAGGTGTAATTTAGAACTATCCTTCTAAGTTCATATTCACAATATGTATGCCAGAATGGTCTGTGATTCGGGACCTAATTCCTAACTGTCTGTTGCTCATTTGTGAAATTTCTTATGCTCGAGCAAAGTATCCCTATTGGCTATATGTCCTTAACACTTCTCAAAGACAAAGAAAATTAAATTTTTAGTTGTAAGTGGTAGGGACAATAAGGAAGGAAAGTTGTGTAGTAGGTCTGAGCCGGATACGTAGACCTTCTACCTCGCAAGGACAGAAAATTTGTCGTATCAGTTCTTGTAACACCCTGGATTTTTGCCAACTTGGGATTAGACGTCCTTAGAAGATGGGTCGATCCTAACACCTTATTAAATTGTCAGAACTGAATCCCACAGTCTAAAATCGCTCCTTAACCCATTTCCTTCACAAATCCCACCCTTCACTACCTTGTTCTTTCAATTTTTCAAAGCACTTTCGCCCTAGACACTATCTTAAACTAGTTAAGTAGTATAACTTGGATCACTTTAGATACAAACTACAAAGGACTAAGTACCACCCCAGACAGAAATCACTTAGGACTAAATCGTTTAGAAATGAGACAAAGTAACTAAGTGCGAAACCAGATTAGCTACGAAATTCGTTTGAATCACTTTAAATATGATCTGTAAGACCCAGAACTTGTAGAATCATTGACGCTAGGTTACCCTAAAATCTAGGATCAATCTCATTACCCGGCTGCTCTCGGGAGCACATCGAAACTCCGTATCAGATCTGGACCGCATGTCGGAAGTCCGAATAACTCGAAGTTAAGGAATTAGGACCGCCTCGTTGGGCTTGACAACCATCTCAGAAATCAAATCCAGCCAGTGTCCCACTACTGTTTGTTAACAGTCCGGAGCGAGAGAATGTGAAAACACTTGTTTTCTTTAAAAATAAATATCTTGAATAGTAATCGAGACTCGTCGCTTCAGCATGGATCGCTTTAAGCAAACTGCACCGTCAGAGAATCTAACCAAATTACACCCTCGGATCAGGAAAAATTTCATACACATTTACATGTACTCGGAATCTCCGATCGAGATCCGCTGACCGTTGAACTGAAACTGGTCCGCCACGTGTGATCTGGAATTCCGATTGAAACGAAAACTTAATAGAACGTAGATCCAGCGTTAGTGAGCTTAAGTCCGACTTTTGGCTCAAGGAGGGCTGCCCGAAACCCTCTTTTGAGCTGAATTAGAACCGATTTGGATATAACCCAAGTGTACCTTGAACATAAGTCTATTTCAGAGACTTTTTAGGCTATATAAGGGCCTTAGAGCACCCTCTCTCATAGCCATACGAATTTGAGATTTGAGAGAGAGAAAAGAGAGAGATAGTGTGGGAGTTGTGAGAGATCCTTCCTTCCACTCTTCCCTGCCGCTCCACGAGCTCCACCGCCTAATTCTCATCGCTTTCCCGGCGATTCAGCTCCCTTTCTAGGTAAGAAACCCTAACCCTAACCTGATTTGGGCTTGGGTGGTTGTAGGTTATGAAATAGCTAACCTGTTTCGTTCTCTAGGTTGCCAAACTCCCGTACACGGAAGCTTAGCGAACCTATCAACTCCGTTACGATTCTACGACTAAAGGTGCGGACTTTAGGTGTATAGGTTATGGTTTTCAACACTTTCAATGTCAGATAATGATAGATTCATGATTTGCATGCAATTGCACATGTACAAAGTGCTTTCCGTTTTCTGTTTCGATTAAAGTTGTAGAATATGAAATTTTACATATTCTAGGTATTTGTAGAAAATACCGTATACGTATTTTTTTTGGAAATGTGTTTGACATGTTTATTTGTTGTATGGATATACGATATATGAATAAAATACTTATTTGGCGAAAGGATTCACCTAAATACATGTTTTACTAATATACACTGTATGTAGAAATATTGTATTTTAAGAAGTATCGTATACATGTATATTTTAGTGATGTGTTTGCCATAATTAAATGTTGTATAAATATATTATGTGTGCATAAGATACTTGCTTGGCGGAAGGACTCGCCCTAATACAAGTTTGTTCACATACACTATGTATGTTGGCATAGTGTATGTTAAGTGTTTGTGGAAATGCTTGAGTGAGTAAGTGTTTGGATGTTGATGCCTTAGGAGGGTGTTGAGATGGGATTCTCAACTACCCTAGTGACATGTATGATTACCTCCATGAGGTTGTCTACTTAAACCGCTTACTTGTAATATATGTGTTTGTATTCCTATTGATGTAGTGATTTACAACATGCTTTATATCATGCTTTATAACATGCCTACTAGCATGCTTAAATTACTTTATTTATCATGCTTTACTCCACATGCTATGGATGAGAATTGATTGTGTTTGGGGCTATGATTATAGTCCAGGCAATCGGTAATGGGATTGAAAGCGTGGTTAGGATTCATATGCCACGTGAGACGTGTTTGACGAACCCGAGTCGTACTTCGGTTGGCGATAGTGGTTGGCCACACGAAGTGCTTATGCACTTCATGTCATCCAATTGATTGTGCGCTCGAGCTATTCAAGCTCGTCAAGTAACCCGATCTGTCTAACGTATGTTCACCATGTTTGGACGCTACTGCTTGAACCTAGGGTACCAAACTTACCAGTGAAATCCCTTTAACCATGGTACCTCGATCCGCTAAGACTCATGAGCCGGGCATGGTGGTATGGGACACCGTGGTCGAGCTGTCGGCCTACGCTGGGGCCACGTGCCTCCCCGTAGTGACCAGTGAGCAACTAGACTCGTGAGCCGATTATGGTGGTATGGGACACTATATTCGAGCTGTCGACACCTACGGCGAGAGTCGAGTACGGTGAGATCTGTACTCATGCTGACGGGCGACGAGTCCTCCGTAGTGTCTTCAAGTATGCTCTAAAGTCTGTGATTGGCGATGAGCCCTTCGCAGCAACTAGAGTATGTGTTAAGCCGAGTACGGTGAGACCTGTATTCGAGCTGACGGCTAGCGATTGAGCCGAGTACGGTGAGACCTATATTCGAGCTGATGGCCAGCAATTGAGCCGCATACGGTGAGATCTATATCCGTGTTGACGGGTGACGAGCCCTTTGTGATGCCTTCGCTACGCCTCTCAAACCATAATATCGTATGAGATTAACTAGGACTGACGACCCTAGAATAGATCATGTTTGGGGAATGATATAAGGGAGGTACCTTAGTTTCCTAATACTGCTGTTTGAAATGAACTAATAATTACTCGGTAATCATGCTCATCATCGCACTGCATGTGCCTGGTAGATGTGGAGCACTGAGGGATGGACGCATTCACGAATGTAAGATGATGTCGCATGAGGGTGGTTTGGCAAGGGCATTCATCATGTCATTTCATACTTGCATTAAATAATAGTAGAATTGTTTGATTGTACTGCTTTATCATTACTGCTTACTGAATTGATAACATGTTAACCTATGCTTTACTGTTCCACTGAGTTGATCACTCACTCCCACGTTACGAGACGGTGTTGTACACACCAACCAGATTTATTGAGTTTCAGGTTATGGCAATGCTTATGAAGCAGAGCCGTACTATTGCTATAATGTCAAGGAGGAGTTCTCCTATCGTGTACCTCTCGACGGGTCTCTGAAGACCTGGTATTGTATTGACGGGGCTATGGTACTTGGGATAGAAGACATTACACTTACACATTTGGTATAATTTAGAACTGTACTTGTAATTATCTAACCTGGTAACTTTATCACACTCTGGAGACTCACCACTGTTTTTATATTATATATATCTATCACAGTCTTTCGCTTGAAATTTAATTGTCTCTGGAGTATGATATGCTGTTTTGGCTTAATCTCACTCATGTTCAATGCACAAATATAGTCAACATTCAATCATCATTCATTTTGTTGCATAAGTGATGTTCTGGAACTCGGGAGTTGAGTTTATGCTCGACCCCCGATTTTCAGGGCGTTACAAGATGGTATCAGAGCATGATTTGGATTAAACCGGACCTGGGTTATGGTCACACGACGCACACTGACGCACTCTGACTTAGGAGGGAGCGACGGAATGTAGAAACACTCTTAGGCATCCCTGTTCCGTCCAACGGCTAGTTCACTGAAAACGAACGCAGAAATCGAGTCTGTATTCAACCATGGTCGCATGGGTCGTCCTTCCAACATTCCTAGGCCTTCTATTAATGATTCTAGATTTCAATTCACCTCACCTCAACCGTTGAAAATCGGTAGATCCTCAGAGCTTCTCTGGACTCCTCTCAGAGACTTCTCGAATCCATGAGGAAGAAGGCAGAAAATAGAAATAAATTCTAATACATTCGAAATTGATTAATGAATGACAAAAAAAAATGAGTTCACAACTCTTTAAATAGGGATACCAAGTAATGGGAAGGAAATCAGAAACAAACTACAACTAAAACTCCTAGAATTTGTGACTTACTATAGGGTCGTGATGTCTACTAGTGCACAAAGTTTCTGGCCAAAAATAATAAGTGTCCTATTTGGCTTCACCAAACCATTCTCCTAATTATTCTAAGCTCTTTTCGCATTGGGCACAACTCCTACAGCCCAATGGATGAAGAGTAATTAAACTAAAGCCACTATTTTTAGTAAACGAAATTGAAACAGGGAAATGACCGTCAATCGGAGGGGTTTTTTTCACAATTTCGAGCTACGCAACCCTGCATTGCTGGGTCGGTTGGCTTCATTAGCTCGTTCTACCCCAAATTCATATATTTTATGTCAGACAACTCATTCTGGATTGCAAGATACGTCCGATCTTCCCGAAAGTGCCCGAAATAGAGCGAATCGGGGTCGGAGGCCTACCCACGCTGATCCAGGGGTACCCAGGGTGGGACCCAGATATTTTTGGGGCCCAGGGGACTGTACGAACAGGGCCATGGGGCCCCTTTTCAAAATTTCAAAAAAATTTTGGCGAGGCCCTAGCCGGTTCGGCGAGGCCTCGCCGACTTTTTGGTTGGGCCGTGCTCGCGGCCTGGGCCGGTCGAGTTTGGGGGTCCCTACAACCCCCTGCCCTAGCTCCTGTCCTAATCCCATCTCCTAAAACCCCACCTCCTTCACAAACTCCCTCCCCATGCCGTTTTTCACTCTTGCGTTACTGCCCTCTCTTGCAAATCGCCTTTTCAATCCTCTTCTCTACTGTTTTTGACCACCCCTACCCTCCTCCATCGTGTATTGCAGCTCCCCTCTCCATTCCTCTTTCGTTTCCCTCATTTGGACCCCCCACATGCCATTGGAGCTCCCAAAATCGTGTGAGCTATCTCCCCACCTGTTCTTCCCATTTCCTTTCTTCATTTCCCTACATTTTGCACTCTCCCACGCCTGTTGGGGCAGTTGATCATGGAGAACCAAAAACTCCAGCCCCCCATTTCCCCTTTTCCTCATTTTCCATGGCTCTATCCGAGCGTGTACGGCCATTTTCTTGGAGGCCTAATCATCCATACTATGTTTGGAATGTAGGCAATTAAACGTAAATCCCATATTTTTCTTTTCAAATTATACTTAGAAATACCTCATCCTAGGATTTGGAAATCCCATCTCACACTTTTCCAACACCAGGCTCATTTTCCAAAGCCTATGAAAATTAATCCCCACCTACCCTCCTACCAAACAAGCCACTCCCAATCCCGAGGTGGGATTAGCAATACAGTCCCATTTAATATAACTTAAGACCACTGGCCAAATAGACCCTTGGAGTTTTGAACCTAGAGCGGTGCTCCTAGATTTCGATAGACCTGACCGTAGAGGAAATCCAACAAATTAATATTATGAACCCACTCTAGTTAGGTCACCTAATACACCTCTTTGATTTGGGTGGCGCAGCGGAATCGTGGTGGACCCTATCCCACTGGCCCAGGATCGAAACGGTGCTTGTTAACATACGCACATTGTAGAAGCCCTAGCAAGTTCTACTACGAGAAACCGTTTTAGGATGATCTACTAAGATTTGATTCACCACTTTCTTGGACATAGATAATATCACGGCTTCTCTTAGACTAAGACCTAAAGGGTAACCTTAGACAGACAATTTGAGCTTTTCAATGATGGACATTCTCTACGTTTTTAGAGTGATCGAACTATGGAGTTACTGAAATATACAACTGCGAAACATTCGCGGCTTGACCCAATTCTCAATCCTGGGTGACTACCAACGGACTCCCTGCTTGACCGAGCAGAAGACCAGGATCTACCAGGACTGGGAAGAGATACGATGAGCCTTCTACCCTAGTCAGGTAGATGATCGATGTATCGGGATCGAGCCTACCAAAAACGTCTCTCCGTGTTAGTCAAATATTGAAAACAACTATCTTACTCTAAATTGTGGGCATTGTCGTCGAGACTCCAACTAGGTAGAGAAATAAATTGTAATAAACAATCAGAGTATGAGAAATGGATAAAGAAATAAGTTTTAAGGGGGGTAGACTAAAATGAACCAAGCTTGTATATACCCTACTACGCGTAGGAACTTGAAATCAATAAGTCTTAGGCAAATGAAATAATAAAAATCTTCCCTTATTACCCTTAGCCAATTTCGGGGATGAAATTTTGTTTTAAGGGGGATAGATTGTAACACCCCGGATTTTTACCAACCTAGGATTAGACGTCCTTAGGAGATGGGTCGATCCTAACACCTTATTAAATTGTCAGAACTGAATCCCACAGTCTAAAATCGCTCCTTAACCTATTTCCTTCACAAATCCCACCCTTCACTACCTTGTTCTTTCAATTTTTCAAAGCACTTTCGCCCTAGACACTATCTTAAACTAGTTAAGTAGTATAACTTGTATCACTTTAGATACAAACTACAAAGGACTAAGTACCACCCCAGACAGAAATCACTTAGGACTAAATCGTTTAGAAATGAGACAAAGTAACTAAGTGCGAAACAAGATTAGCTACGAAATCCGTTTGAATCGCTTTAAATACGATCTGTAAGCCCAGAACTTGTAGAATCATTGACGCTAGGTTACCCTAAAATCTAGGATCAATCTCATTACCCGGCTGCTCTTCGGAGCACATCGAAACTCCGTATCAGATCTGGACCGCACGTCGAAAGTCCGAATAACTCGAAGTTAAGGAATTAGGACCGCCCTGTTGGGCTTGACAACCATCTCAGAAATCAAATCCAGCCAGTGTCCCACTATTGTTAAATGAGTCCGGAGCGAGAGAGTGTGAAAACACTTGTTTTCTTTAAAAATATATATCTTGAATAGTAATTCGAGACTCGTCGCCATGGATCAGTTTTAAGTAACCAGACCGTCAGAATCTGACCAAATTACACCCTCGGATCAGGAAAAATTTCATACACATTTACATGTACTCGGAATCTCCGATCGAGATCCGCCGACCGTTGAATGCGAAACCTGTCCGCCACGCGTGATCTGGAATCCCGACCGAAACAAAAACTTAATAGAACGTAGATCCAGCGTTAGTGAGCTTAAGTCCGACTTTTGGCTCAAGGAGGGCAGCCAGAAACCCTCTTTTGAGCTGAATTAGAACCGATTTGGATATAACCCAAGTATACCTTGAACATAAGTCTATTTCAGAGACTTTTTAGGCTATATAAGGGCCTTAGAGCACCCTCTCTCATAGCCATACGAATTTGAGATTTGAGAGAGAGAAAAGAGAGAGATAGTGTGGGAGTTGTGAGAGATCCTTCCTTCCACTCTTCCCTGCCGCTCCACGAGCTCCACCGCCTAATTCTCATCGCTTTCCCGGCGATTCCAGCTCCCTTTCTAGGTAAGAAACCCTAACCCTAACCTGATTTGGGCTTGGGTGGTTGTAGGTTATGAAATAGCTAACCTGTTTCGTTCTCTAGGTTGCCAAACTCCCGTACACGGAAGCTTAGCGAACCTATCAACTCCGTTACGATTCTACGACTAAAGGTGCAGACTTTAGGTGTATAGGTTATGGTTTTCAACGCTTTCAATGTCAGATAATGATAGATTCATGATTTGCATGTAATTGCACATGTACAAAGTGCTTTTCGTTTTCTGTTTTGATTAAAGTTGTAGAATATGAAATTTTACATATTCTAGGTATTCGTAGAAAATACCGTATACGTATTTTTTTTATAAATGTGTTTGACATTGTTATTTGTTTTATGGATATACGATATATGAATAAAATACTTATTTGGCGAAAGGATTCGCCTAAATACATGTTTTACTAATATACACTGTATGTAGAAATACTGTATTTTAAGAAGTATCGTATACATGTATATTTTAGTGATGTGTTTGCCATAATTAAATGTTGTATAAATATATTATGTGTGCATAAGATACTTGCTTGGCGGAAGGACTCGCCCTAATAAAAGTTTGTTCACATACACTATGTATGTTGGCATAGTGTATGTTAAGTGTTTGTGGAAATGCTTGAGTGAGTAAGTGTTTGGATGTTGATGCCTTAGGAGGGTGTTGAGATGGGATTCTCAACTACCCTAGTGACATGTATGATTACCTCCATGAGGTTGTCTACTTAAACCGCTTACTTGTAATATATGTGTTTGTATTCCTATTGATGTAGTGATTTACAACATGCTTTATATCATGCTTTATAACATGCCTACTAGCATGCTTAAATTACTTTATTTATCATGCTTTACTCCACATGCTATGGATGAGAATTGATTGTGTTTGGGGCTATGATTATAGTCCAGGCAATCGGTAATGGGATTGAAAGCGTGGTTGTGATTCATATGCCACGTGAGACGTGTTTGACGAACTCGAGTCGTACTTCGGTTGGCGATAGTGGTTGGCCACACGAAGTGCTTATGCACTTCATGTCATCCAATTGATTGTGCGCTCGAGCTATTCAAGCTCGTCAAGTAACCCGATCTGTCTAACGTATGTTCACCATGTTTGGACGCTACTGCTTGAACCTAGGGTACCAAACTTACCAGTGAAATCCCTTTAACCATGGTACCTCGATCCGCTAAGACTCATGAGCCGGGCATGGTGGTATGGGACACCGTGGTCGAGCTGTCGGCCTATACCGCGGCCACGTGCCTCCCCGTAGTGACCAGTGAGCAACTAGACTCGTGAGCCGATTATGGTGGTATGGGACACTATATTCGAGTTGTCGACACCTATGGCGAGAGCCGAGTATGGTGAGATCTGTACTCGTGCTGACGGGCGACGAGTCCTCCATAGTGTCTTCGAGTATGCTCTAAAGTCTGTGATTGGCGATGAGCCCTTCGCAGCAACTAGAGTATGAGTTGAGCCGAGTACGGTGAGACCTGTATTCGAGCTGACGGCTAGCATTGAACCGAGTACGGTGAGACCTGTATTCGAGCTGACGGCTAGCAATTTAGCCGCATACGGTGAGATCTGTATCCGTGTAGACGGGTGACGAGCCCTTTGTGATGCCTTCGCTACGCCTCTCAAACCCTAATATCGTATGAGATTAGCTAGGACTGACGACCCTAGAATAGATCATGTTCAGGGAATGATACAAGGGAGGTACCTTAGTTTCCCAATACTGCTGTTTGAAATGAACTAATAATTACTCGGTAATCATGCTCATCATCGCACTGCATGTGCCTGGTCGATGTGGAGCACTGAGGGATGGACGCATTCGCAAACGTAAGATGATGTCGCATGAGGGTGGTTTGGCAAGGGCATTCATCATGTCATTTCATACTTGCATTAAATAATAGTAGAATTGTTTGATTGTACTGCTTTATCATTACTGCTTACTGAATTGATAACATGTTAACCTATGCTTTACTATTCCACTGAGTTGATCACTCACTCCCACGTTACGGGACGGTGTTGTACACACCAACCAGATTTGTTGAGTTTCAGGTTATGGCAATGCTTATGAAGCAGAGCCGGACTATTGCTATGATGTCGAGGAGGAGTTCTCCTATCGTGTACCTCTCTGACGGGTCTCTGAAGACCTGGTACTGTATTGATGGGGCTATGGTACTTGAGATAGAAGACATTACACTTACACATTTGGTATAATTTAGAACTGTACTTGTAATTATCTAACCTGGTAACTTTATCACACTCTGGAGACTCACCATTGTTTTTATATTATATATATCTATCACAGTCTTTCGCTTGAAATTTAATTGTCTCTGGAGTATGATATGCTGTTTTGGCTTAATCTCACTCATGTTCAATGCACAAATACAGTCAACATTCAATCATCATTCATTTTGTTGCATAAGTGATGTTCTGGAACTCGGGAGTTGAGTTTATGCTCGACCCCCGATTTTCAGGGCGTTACAGTTCTTAATCCTAGTCGATCCCGACCTTCTGCTTGATCAGAGCATAGAGTTCATTAGTAACTACTAGGATTGAGATTTCAATTCAAACCGCGAATACCTCGCTTATATATAGTTCTCTACTCCATGTTCCCAGTTGTAATAAGCCCTTGAGAAGACAATCCTAGGGGGTGTGTTGTTTTAATCTAACGTTCAATCAGAGGGATATATAACTTTCTCTAAGTGTGAATAATTTCTAAGTGAAAACAACTTTTCTAAGAGTCATTAAATAACTAATCAAGCCAACTAACTAAATTTATCTTTCAATTGTCTTAGCATAATCAGTGTTTTACATTCCTTAGTATAACCAACCAATAGTTGTAATCCAAGGTCTATGCTTATACGTTAGATGATTTCATACCCTTTCTAATACAAGAAATTGTTTATCGCTTAGGATCAAATGTTGTCTGATTGGAATTGAGTTGCCTGAACTTGAATTTAACTACGCTCGAGCATTTCACATATGCTCATACCAGCTAAGGAGGTTCTAGAGTTCACATTATTACTTTATTGGATTCCTTATACTGTCAAAATTTTCAAAATCTAAGACTACCAACTTTAGGTCCAACTCGCTAAGGGCTTGTTAAATGGGATTACATTGCTAATCCCACCTCGGGATTGGGAGTGGCATGTTTGGTAGGAGGGTGGGATGGGATAAAAATCAATTTCATAGGCTTTGGAAAATGAGCCTTGTGTTGGAAAGTGTGAGATGAGATTTGTGGGTTTGGAAAGTTATGAGACACAAAAGTTAGGTTTTGTGCTCATATGGGTGTGAAATGGTGAGGCCAAGAGGAGTAAGAGATGGGTTTAGAAGTGTAATGGTGGAGGGGTAGAAGGAGTTCACAATTATCAAGCATAGCTCCAACTTGTCAAGCATTCTACATAAGCTAATACAATTAAGGCTTCAAACACTAAAACGTACTACCAAACTACTACACTACGAAGCCTCTCAACATGAAAATATAAAAGTCCTAACACAACAACAAACAAACTATGAGACAATGACACGGATGACTAGACATCCGAGTCTGACGACGGAGGAGGGGCATCCTTTCTCTTTCCCATGAGAGAAAGAAAGGTGGAAATCGAAAATACGGCCGTAATAAGCTCGAGTAGAGCCATGGAAAAGTGAAAAAAGGGAGGAAAGGGTTGGGGTCTTTGGTTCTCCACGGATTTGATCCTACAAAGGTGGTTGTAAAGGCCCAAATGAAAGGAGATAGAGAAGGAAAATGGCAAAGTAGGGTAGGTTAGTGGGTTTACACGAATTTGAGACTCAATTGGGGGGTTTAAGAGCTCAAATGAAAGGAAATGAGAGGGCTGAGAGATAGGTGTTGCTAAAAACGATGGAGGTATGTGTGTTTGGAAGGAAAATGATGAAATGGGTAAATGGAGGGGAGGTTTGAGAGAGAAAACAGAAATTTTTGAAGAAAAGGAGAGCTTGGAGTGGTGATTTGTGAAGGAAGGGTGACCTAGGAGGGTTTAAAATCGACCCACCCTGGATCAGTGGGCCCCACAACACCCAAGACCCATTGGCCCGAGCCGGCCCGCCCGGCCTGGCCCGTTTGGCGGTGAGGCCTCACCAAACCGGTGAGGTCTTTGCTGACCTCTGGAGGATCTGGCGAGGGCTCGCCCATGGGGCAAGGTCCTCCTATCCCGTGGGTCCCAAAAAGGTGTGGGTCCCACCCTGGGTCCCCCTGAAATGGTTCTAATATGTCTCTGACTCCGGTTTGCTTCGTTTCGGGTCCTCTCGGGCAAGATTCTGATGTACATTGACATTCACCGATTGTTAAAGGCTGGGATGAGGTAAATTGTGGTCTAAACCCGTCAAATGATAGTCTAGGGGTGAATGGGGATCGACTCGTGCGATCATGGATGAGTACGGACCCGATCTCGGCGACCGTTTCCAATGAATTTCGCCAATTGGCGAAACTAGGACACCTATGATTGTTTTTACATTTCCTCGCACCTACCTAAGTTGAAATGCATCAGCGTACGTCAAGTGACCATAACCCAAGTCCGGTTTAATCCAAATCATGCTCTGATACCATCTTGTAATGCCCTGAAAATTGAGGGTCAAGCATAAACTCCACTCCCAAGTTTCAACGCATCACTTATGCAACATAGATAATGATGATTAAATGTTGTTCATATTAGTGCAATAAACATAAGTGGGATTATACCAAAACAACATATCATACTCCAGAGACAGTTAAATTATGCAAGTGGAAGACTGTGATTGATATATAAAAGATATAAATTGTTGTACGTCTCCAGAGTACGAACATGTTACCAGGTTAAATATAGACATGTATACACCAAAAATGAACAAAAGGAATATACATGGGTGTTCCAAAGTGCAAACTAAAGTAATCCCTGTACTCCCGTCGATTAGAAGATGTCTACATAGACTCGCCTGATAGTTGTAAAAGGAGAAATCCTCATCATCATAAAAATCTGGCTCCACTTCGTAAGCATCGCCATCATCTAAAACTCAAATAGGGTCTGGTTGGTGTGTACAACACCGTCCCGTAACGTGGGAGTGAGTGATCAACTTAGTGGAATAATAAAGCAAAGGTTAACATGTTATCAATTCAGTCAAGCAGTAATGATAAAGCAATACAATAATCAGGTCCTAAGTACTCTTGTTAATGCAAGAATGATATGATGCATGCCCTCTCCTACGCTCCCTCAGCGACTTAATCTCACGTTCGTGCATGAACAACACTGCCTCAGTGCTTGACCTGCTATGCCTGACTGTACCCATAATGCGGTGCATGCATATGATTATCAAGTTCTTATTAGTCTTTTTCATACAGCAGGATTGGGAAACTAAAGTACCTCCCTTATATCATTCCTAAAAAATGATCCATTCTAGGGTTGTCAGTCCTAGTTAGTCTCATACGATGTTACGGTTCTAGGTCACTACAAGGGCTCGTTTAGGACTGCCAGGGCTGTTGCACGGAATTGTTACACCACTCCCCCATCACCCGTGACGGCTTTGTCACTAAATCAGTGTAGGCCTAGTTTATACTCTTATTGCTAGGGAAGAGTCGTTGCCTCCACATATATCAGAGTACGCTCGAGGTCACTACATAGGGCACGTCTAGGGCTGTCAAGGCAGTTACACGGAATCGTTACACCACTCCCTCATCACCCATCATGGCTTTATCATCAAAATAATGTAGGCCGACAGCTCGAATACAGTGTCCCATACCACCGTATTTGGCTCACGAGTCTGGGTTGCTCACTAGTCACTACAGGGAGGCTCGTCGCCCCAGTGTAGGCCGACAGCTCGACCACAGTGTCCCATACCACCATGTCCAGCTCATGAGTCTT
Source organism: Magnolia changhungtana (assembly GCA_030180095.1). Taxonomy (NCBI): domain Eukaryota; kingdom Viridiplantae; phylum Streptophyta; class Magnoliopsida; order Magnoliales; family Magnoliaceae; genus Magnolia; species Magnolia changhungtana. The sequence continues at coordinate 114,903 of JASAUF010000316.1, forward strand.
AGCGGATCGAGGTACCAAGGTTAACGGGATTTCACTGGTGAGTTCGAGGTTACAAGTTATGGCGTCCAAACTTAGGTTCAAGGCCAATCGGGTTACTTCGACAACTCGATTGTCTTTTACAAAATGGCATCTACGACCACAAAATCAAGGCCTCTCACCACAAAATCAAGGCCTGTAACCGATTGTCTGGACTATACAATATTCCCAATCACATTCAATTATAGCAAAATGTCCTAGAAGATAGTTAAAGCAGTTATGAATAAAGATTGCAAATCATATAATCAAAGGTAAAATAATGTTCACTTTAGGACTGCCAGGGCTGTTGCACGGAATTGTTACACCACTCCCCCATCACCCGTCATGGATTTGTTTCTGCATTTTATGGACTACAACTTAAACATAAATCCACACGTATGTATTCCATAGATAAAACAGATGTTATAATACATGTTACATGAAGGAAATCATACACATAGTTAAGGGAGTTGGGAATCATAGCTCAACACCCATATAAATTATAATTTACTAACCACTTACTCATTCAATCATTTTAACAAACACTTAGACTACACGTACATCAACATACATGACGTATGTTGATCACACAGGTAGTAGGCCAAATCCTTTCACTAGGGAGTTGCCCCGTATACCACACGCATATACCCATGACGGATAATCATGGCATGCATGAATCTGGGTTCCATACTCATTCAATCATTTCCACAAACACGTGGGCTACACACTTAGACATATATATGTGCATTAGCCGTGGCGTGATTTAGGATAAATCATTTCGTTAAGGGTTATCACCTATACAACCATCATATATCCATGACTGTTGGTCATGGTGAGCACGAATGCGAATTCTATACTCATTCAGTCATTTTCACAAACACATAGGCTACACAATATAACATACATGACGGATGTTAATATAACATGTCTTAGGAAAAATCGGTTCACCCAGAAGCTAATACTAGTAAGTCTAGCATACATATACAGTAGTTAATCATGGCCAACATAATTTCAAATTTTATACGTATACGGTATTTTCTATAAATACATGGAATACAGTATATTCAACATAGTTAACGTATAATTGAAAAATGAAACGGACAACACTTTGTACATGTGTAATAGCATCTAGATCATGAATCTATCATTATCTAACATTGAAAGTATTGAAAACCATAACCTAAGCGTCTATAGTCCACACCTTATGCCATAGAAGCGTAACGAAATCAGTTTAAACACTGAGCCTTTATCTATAGCACCGGAACAACTTATAACAGGGAATAAGTTAGCTATTCTATCAACTGTTCTATTTGAATCTCTAAAAAAGGTTAGGGTTACGATTTCTTAGCCAAATACGGCGTTGGAAACACCGAAAAAACTACACGGGAGTGGTGTTTCAACAGGTGGATTAGCAGGGAAGAATCCCCAGTTCTCTCTCTCTTTCTCTCTCTTTCCTCTCTTCTCTCTCCTAGGGTTTCCCAAATTCATATGGGATGAGAGAGTGAGGGATTAAGGTCCTTATATAGGCCTAAAACTGATGGAAATGGCCCTAGGGCCAAGGTATACTTAGGTTATGTCCAAAGAGAGGCTGTTCCGTCTCAACGGAGCACTTTTGGAGCCCCCCTTGAGCTAAAGGTCGGACTTAAGCTCCCTTACTATGGATCTAGGTCGAGTTAAGTTTTCAGTCTGATCGAATTTACAGATTGCCTGTGGCAGACCAGTTTCAGTTCAACGGTCCACGATCACCGATCAGGGCCACAAGTACACTGACCTGTGTAGGAAATTTCCCCTGATCCAAGGGTGTATTTGGGTCAGATTCTGATGATCTGATTGTTAATATTCGCCCCGCAAGAAACAAGTCTCAGATTACTTAAATCTGATTTAATTTTTAAAGAAAACCACGTTTTCTTGCACTCTTCGCTTCAGGCTCAAGTGAATTGCCCCGGGACACTATCTGGAGTTGATTTCTGAGATGGTTGTCAAGTCCAGCAAGGTGGTCCTAAAAATATAATTTTGTAATAATCGGACTTCCGATGTGCAGTCTAGATCCGATATGGAGTTTCAATGTGCTCCCGAGAGCAAGTAGGTAATGAAATTGATCCTAAATTTTAGGGTAACCTAGCGTCAATGATTCTACTAGTTTTGGATCTTACAGATCGTATTTAAAGTGGATCAAGCAGATTTCGTACCTAATCTAGTTTAGCACTTAGTCAATTTTATCTAATTCCTAAAGGATTTGATCCTGAGTGGTTTCTGCCTGAGGTGATACTCGGGTTTTTTTTGTACAGATTTCTAAAGTATTGTTCTTCATCACCTAAACTTTAGGATTCCTGCCTAATATAAAAGTACTTAAAAATATTTAACGAACAAGGTGGTTAAAAGTGAAATGGGAGATTTGAAAGGAAATGGGTTAAAAATGGATTTTGGCCTTTGGGATTGAGTTTTGAGAAATTAATAAGGTGTTAGGATCGATCCATTGCCTAAGGACGTCTAATTCCAAGTGGTAAAAAATTCAGGGTGTTACAGTACTTCGCATGTTCGCATCGTATCGCAGAGGGTCGCTCCTTCACGACTTTATGTGAATCGGCACGAGTCGCAGTGTGACAAAGAGCTAAGGCGGGTGGCTAAGAGTTTAGAGGACTGAATGAGATCTTGTGACTTATATAAAGCTGAAAGTACAGTTGTTGGAGTGAGGTGTAACTCCTCATGCAATTAATAGCTGACCATGTAGAAACTGTTGTATGTGGCTAGCCCAACAACTAAAAACAGCTGGCCAGTGTGTCTAAATAGTCAGAAACTGTTTCATGCAACAACTATTACACCACATGCACAATAGTTAGAAACTACCAATAACGGCTAGTTTCTCCCAATAGCTAGAAAATGGTCATATGGATTGACGACCCCGGACCAAAACTGCCAACAATCTTAACCTATATATATATAGGGCCTAAATGGGTTTACAATCCATCGCAAAATCACACTTCAATATATTCATACAAACCAAGTCCTTTCCTATAAACAGACACTCCAGCAAGACAACAAGTTTCATCCACGCATTGCCTGAAGAACAGACTAGTGTTGTGGTCTAGAACAGATCATTTGAACCATTAGCTGAAGAATAAACCAGTGTAGTGGTCTAACTCATATTTCTTCTTCTCTTTTTTGGGATTTTTTTTTTAAAATTATTTCTGCCAGACATTTGTGTACAAGAGTTCCATTGGTGGGTCCTTGTATTTGTTGAACGCAGATCCACACTAGGTTCGTCCTATCCTAGAAGCGATTTGCCTATAACCTTTCAGCATAGTCAATCTACTTAGTAGGGGCAAATAATGCTTTAAGGATATCATTCTCATACGTGATTCAGCCTATCCTGATTTCACATTATTTTTAAGTTTTTCATATTTTACAGAAAATACTATTTCTATATATTTTTTTTCAACAGTCTATGTATCTAAGCATGACACATTTTCAATATTCTAGTGTCCAAATATAACATTCATGGGCCTACACAGGCTTCCAACAAAGGTGGCTTATAAAGCCAATAATTTGGCTCGGTTATTTGTCCATTGGGCTTGCATTTCACATCACATTCCTTTTTGCCACTAGTTGGCTTGCGTAAGGCCCAAAGTCCATATATGGGCAGCTCCAAGTACCCAAGGCCCTTGAATTTGGAGCGCAAAGCATATCCTCAATTCATTTGATTATTATAACATGTTATAATGTCATCATCAACATTAACGACATACCAAACCTTCATCATGCAGTACACACGGTCTGTGTGGTCCAAAATCAGGAGTTAAGTATTCATACATATCAAGGATTGGGCTCCACTACGTGTGGACCATTGGTTATCCAAAAACAAAAATGACCGGCCCCTTGGACGGTCAAAGGAATAATATATCACAATCACATTGTCAAATGGGCTGAATAGAAACATAATATCACACCACAGACATCACCATACAACCATATCTATACATAAGATAAACGACACAATACATACGTAGAGAAGGGCCCCGATTATTGGCAACACACAATAATTAGATGGGCCGCACATTATGAGGCACCGAGCCTCATTTTGCTTTGAATATGCCTTAATTTGGGTTCCACATGTGGCTGACACATCAACCCGCAATTTCAACGGTTCCAATTTTTTGGTAAACAGGTCTTACCATTCCCCTCCCCTCTTAAGTGTCTAAAGAATGTGCAGCTTGGGCCATATTGTACAAGCATCAAAGTGGGCCACATGGTTTGCCCAAAACTAGTGGGCAGCCACGTATACAATGCATACATCATATTAGGTCGAACGGTGAGTGGGCCCACTTACAGGTACCAACCCATCCACTAAAGGGTCCCACAGATGTTGGGCCCAAGCCACAGTCCTAAATCGTCCGCAGAAATTTGCAATGCTTTAACTAAGAAGTTCCCCTTCATGTGTGGGGCCCGATGACCCATGAAGGTCTTAACAGGGGCAGCATGATCCCACTGTTTTTCGTGACATGGCCCACCTAAAATTTAGATCTACCACACATGTGGGCTCATTGCCTGGAATGATGTAATGCCCTGAAAATCGGGGGTCGAGCAAAGCTCAGCTCCCGAGTTTCAATGCATCACTTATGCAACACAGATAATGGTGATTAATATGAATGCATTCAAACATGAGTGGGATTATACTAAAACAACTTATCATACTCCAGGGATGACTAAATAAAGCAAGTGGAAGATTATGATATATATATATAAAGTACATAAATGGTTTCAAATTCCCAGAATACGCATATGTAACAGGGCTAAATATATACATGTTTTGTGCCAAATTATACAAAATACCAAACTATAAAGTGTTCAACTAAATCATATATCTATGTAATCCCGTCGAATCAGAACCTGGTCTACATAGACCCGCCTGATAGCTGCATATAGGAGAAACCCTCCTCATCAACATACAACTCCGGCTCCGCTTCGCAAGCATAGCCATCATCTGAAACTAAGACAGAGTCTAGTTAGTGTGTACAATACCATCCCGTAATGTGGGAGTGAGTGATTAACTCAGTGGAACTATAAAGCAGAGGTTAACATGTTATCAATTCAATCAAGCCGTAATGATAACGCAATACAATAATCAGGTCCTAAGTACTCTTGTTAATGCAAGAATGATATGATTGATATGATGCATGCCCTTGCCTACGCTCCCTCAGAGACTTCATCTCATGATCGCACATGCAACCCTTCCTCAGTGCTTAACCTGCTACACCAAATGCACACGTAATACGGTGTATGCACATGATTACCAAGTTCTTATTAGTCCTTTTCATATAGCAGGATTGGAAAACTAAGGTACCTCCCTTATGTCATTTTTCAAACAATGATCCATCCTAGGGTCATCAGTCCTAGTAACTTTCATACGATGTTACGGTTCTAGGTTGTTGCAAAGAGCTCGTCACCTGATCAGTGTAGGCCTAGTTTATACTCTGATTACAATAGAAAGGCTCGTCGCCTCAACGCAGGTTCGGAGTATGCTTAAGGTCACAACAAAGGGCTCGTCACCTTATCAGTGTAGGCCGATAGCTCGAATACAGTGTCCTATACCACTGTATTCGGCTAACGAGCTTTGGTTGCTCGCTGGTCATTACGGGGAGGCTCGTGGCCTCAGCGTAGGCCGACAACTCGACCACAGTATCCCATACCACCATGTCTGGTTCATGAGTCTTAGCGGATTGATGTACCAAGGTTAACGGGGTTTCCACTGGTAAGTTTGGTACCTTAGGTTCAAGCAGTAGCGTCCATACATGGGGAACATACATCGGGTCAATCGAGTTACTTGACGAGCTCGACTAGCACGAGCGCACATCGAACTAATCGACATAAAGTGCGTGAGCACTTTGTGTGGCCTAACCACTGTCGATAACTGTAGTACGACTCAGTTCATCGACACATCTTGTGTGGTGAAAGCAACCTCAGCCACCCAATTCAAGGCCTGTTACCGATTGCCTGAACTATATCATAGTCCCAACTACATTCAGTTTCAACCAGGAATCATGTGAGGAAATCAAACGGTAATGAATAGACAATTTAAAATCCTATAAGCATTTGATCATGTTTGAAGATACAAGTTAAACATGAATTTACACGTACACATTCCATAAATAAAATAGGTATTATTGTATACAGTATATGGAGAAAATCATAGACATCTTTAAGGCAGTCGAGAATCTCATCTCAACGCCCTTAATTATGCACAACTTAACAACTACTCGCTCATGCAAACATTTCTACAAACACTTAGACTACACTTTCCAACATACGTGACGTATGTTGGCTACATCACGTGTTAGGATAGATCCTTTGGCCAATGAGTCATTACACGCATAACTAGTATATACACATGGCAAATAATCATGGCAAACACACTTTCAAATTTCATACATATAGGGTATTTTCTACAAATACAGAGAATATGTTAAACTCCACATAGTTCGTATATAACTGAAACGCAAAACAGACACCGTATTTTGCTTGTGAAATGGCATCCACGTCAGGAATCTATCATTATCCAACATTGAAAGCTTTGAAAACCGTAACCTATACGTTTATAGTTCGCACCTTACGCCAGTAGACGCGTAACGAACTCAGTTCGTACACCCACGCTTTGTCTACGGCATAACAGCAACTTATTACATGAAATAGGTTAGCTATTTCATAACTTACATTATCTGAAATCCTAAAATAGATTAGGGGTTGGATTTCTTACCTAAGAATGGGATCATAATCACCAGAATAACGATACAGAAAAGCTGATTCAGCCCGTGGAGTGATGGGATTGAATCCTAGGGATGAATTCCAACTCTTTCTCTCTCTCTCTCTCTCTCTCTCTCTCTCTCTCTCTCTTTCCTCTCTTCTCTTTCCTAGGTTTTCCCAAATTCGTATGGAATGAGAGAGTGAGGGCTTAAGGCCCTTATATAGGCCCAGAACTGATGGAAATGGCCCCAGGGCCAAGGTATACTTAGGTTATAGCCAAAACCCATCTGTTTTGGCTCAATGGAGCACTTCTGGAGGCCCCCTTTCTGCGTGCGGTGGGACTTATGCTCTCCCTGACATTGGATCTAGGTCAGGTAGAGTTTTTGTTCTGATCGGATTTACAGATCGACCGTGGCGGACTAGTTTCTGTTTAACGGTCACCGGTACTTGATCAGGGCCACAAGTTTACTGACATGTGTAGGAAATTTCTCCTGATCCAATTGGGTCAGATTCTGATGATTTGAATCCTTATATTTGGCCTGCAAGTGACACATCTCAGTTTACTTAAGTTTGAATTTTATTTTCAAAAATATTCACATTTCTCACACACTTCGCTCTGGGCTCAAGTTGTACATTTATGGATACAGTCAGGACTTGATTTTCGAGATGGTTGTCAAGCCCAACAAGGCGGTCATAATCATTTAGTTTCGCGGTAATCGGACTTTCGACGTGCGGTCGAGGTCCGATACGGAGCTTCGTGATGCTCTCGAGAGCAACTGGGTAATGAGATTAATCCTATTTTAAAGGGTAATGTAGCGCGTCGATGATTCTATAAGTTTTAGGTCTTGTAATTCATATTTAAAGTGGTTCAAGCTAATTCTACCGAGTATTCAGTTTAGTACTTAACTAAATTATGCCCTAATTACGACAGAATATGGTCGTGGTGCAGTTCTATGCCCCTTTTCTGGCACTTTTAATTATTATATTATTTTAATTATTTTTTTAGTAGTTCTTCATCAAGTTTACTTCATCTCTACCAAATTTTATTAAATTTTGTGTTGTAGAAAAATGCTAAAAATTCTAGAAGCGGCAGCTATCCAAACTAATGAATTTCAGACAGTCGTCAGAACGACATATATTTAATTATATCAAAATTTTTTATTATATTTTTTTACTTATTTTTATATGAAACTAAACTCATCAAGCTTCAATCATGTTTTTGAATCACCTAAATCGGAATTATAATGAGGGAGATATGATTTTTCAAATTTGGATGAAAATTACAGAATTTTTCTACGAAAATGGGCTGCTGGCCCGCTGCGGCCCGACCAGGCCTACTGTACGGACGAGGCCTCGCCGGTCGCTGGATTATCTAGGGTGGTTTCGCAACACAATATTTGAAATGGGTGTATTTTGCACACCGGAATGAGTTATTCGACATGCAATATATGTTTTTGGGGTAGGAGAAGCTGGTTTATCCAACTAAACTACTTATTCTGTGAGATTCCAAAAGGTTAATGGCTAAAAACTCATTTTATTTACTATTCATAGTAATTTTTAGTTTATGTATTGTTCTTCATCACCTAAATTTTAAGATTTATGTCTAATATGAAAGTCCTTGGTAAAATTTGAAGAATAAGGTGGTGAAAGGTGAGATTTTTGAAGGAAATGAGAGATTTTGAAGGAAATGGGTTGAAAGGTGATTTGAGACTTTGGGATTGAGTTTTTTGAGAAGTAATTAAGGTGTTAGGATCGACCTATTGCCTAAATACATCTAACTCTAGGTTGGTAAAAATCCGAGGCGTTACAATCTACCCCCCTTAAAAATAATTTCGTCCCCGAAATTGGCTAAGGGTAATGAGTAAAGATTTTATTATTTCTTTTGCCTAAGTTTTATTGACTTCAAGTTTATATGCGTAGCAGAGTGTACAATATTTATACTAGTCTGGCTCATTTTAGTCTACCTTCCTTGAAACTTCTTTGCCTTAACATTGGTTAAGGCTCCTATTAAGTTCGTATTCAATGAGCACAGTTGTAGATACACTGACCTCGACTATTGTAATTCAGTTCATACCCATTGTTAGGCCTATTCTGTAATATGAATTGCTTTAACACTTAAACCCTAATTACTTTCCTTTAAAGACTAAATTATTGACATTCTAAGGAAGATTCAGATCTTATTTAATGACCTAACCTTACGTATAACCTGAATCAATTTCCTTCGATCCTGGGCCAGTGGGGTAGGGGCCAACCACGCTTCCGCTGCACCACTTTGATCCAATGGATGTATAGATTGACTTATCTTAGATTGGGCTCATAATGTTCTACCCCCCTTAAAAATTATTTTCATTCTCGAAGCTCAAGGATCTATGTCCTGATCCGTATGTCGGAACAATGTATAATTTAGGACTTATCCTTAACAAAAAAATGGGAAACGATCTCTCAATGCATTGGTCTTCCTTTCATCGATGATGTGTATTATGCCATTGGTACCTATGGTTATAGAAAGGAGCTAAAGATGATGGGTGTTGTGGTTGATGTAACGCCCTGAAAATCAGGGGTCAAGTAGCAACTCAATTCCTGAGTTCTAAAACATCGCTTATGCAACATATATGCTTATGATTAAATGTTGTCTGTGTTAGTGCATTAATCATGAGTGGGATTATACCAAAACAGTAATTCATACTCTAGATCAGTTGTAAAATGCAAGCGAAAGACTGAAAGATATAGATAATGTATATAAGTCAAAAAATCACGATCGGTGTCTAAAGTTTGAATATAACACTAAGTCACTGTGTACATGAAATATTACATGTCATATTACAAAAGTCAACAGTATCTAAAATGGTTCAACTGTAATAAAACCCTGTAACCCCGCCGAACAGGAGAGCCTAAGCGAAGCCATCAGAGAACTGCATGTAAGAGTACTCGTCTTGATCGTCGTAGTAATCAGGCTCTATCTCAGGAGTCACACCATCATCTGAAATCAAGACAGAATCTGATTGGTGTTTAAATTATCGTCCTGTAATGTGGGAGTTAGTGATCAACTCAGTGAAACAATAAAGCATAGGTTAGCATGTTATTAATTCAATCAAGCAGTAATGATAAAGCAGTAAATCACACATACCTAAGTACTCTTGTTAATGCAAGAATGGTATGAATGTTTGATGCATGCCCTCACCTATACTCCCTCAGCAACTTCATCTCACGTTCGCGCATAAACAACACTGCCTCAGTGCTTGACCTGCTACGCCTGAACGCACGCGTAATGCAGTGCATGCTTATAATTCCCAAGTTCTTATTAGTCCTTTTCATACAGCAGGATTGGAAAACTAAGGTACCTCCCTTATTTCATTCCCAAACAATGATCCATTCTAGGGTTGTCAGTCCTAGTAAATCTCATACGATGTTGCGGTTCTAGGTCGCTGCAATGGGCTCATCGCCAAATCATTACATGCCTAGTTTATACTCTAGATGCTACGGAAGGGTTATCGCCTCCACGTAGACTCAGAGTATGCTTGAGCTCACTACAAAGGGCACGACTAGGCCTGTCAAGGCTATTGCACAGATCATTACACCACTCCCTGATCACCCATCGCGGCTTCGTCATCAAAACATTGTAGGCCGACAGCTGAATATAGTGTCCCATACCACCGTATTCGGCTTACGAGTCTGGGTTGCTCACTGGTCACTACGGGGAGGCTCGTCGCCCAAGCATAGGTTGACAGCTCGACCATGGTGTCCCATACCACCATGTCCGGTACATGAGTCTTAGCGGATCAAGGTACCAAGGTTAAACGGGATTTCACTGGTGAGTTTGGTACCTTAGGTTCAAGCAGTAGCGTCCATACATGGTGAACATACAATGACACATCGGATTACTTGGCAAGCTCGACTAATACGAGCGTACATTGCATTAATCGACATGAAGTGCATAAGCACTTGTGTGGCCTAACCACTGTCGACGACTAACACAAGACTTGGGTTTGTCAAACACGTCCTATGTGGCGAATGAATCTCAGCCATGACTTCAAGCCTGTTACCAATTGCCTGGACTATAACATAGCCCGAATCACACTCAATCCGTAACCAGAAAGCATTATAGTAGTCTAAGCAGAGTTAACAAAGTAATTCAAACATGTTAACAAGCATGTTAGAAAGCACAATGCAAGCAGGAAGTACAAACACATACATGTCATAAATAAGCGATTAAATTAAACAACTTGCATGGAGGAAATCATATAAATCTCTAAGGTATTTGAGGATCCTATCTCAACACCTACCTAAAGCACTATCTCCTAAGTACTTACTCATATAAGCATTTTCCCAAACACTTAGACTACACTTATTTAACATACATAACGTATATTAGCAAAAACATGTATTAGGGCGAATCCTTTCACCAAGTACGTATTACACATATATATAGCATATACACACAATAATTAATCATGGCAAACACACTTTCATATATTGTACGTATATGGTATTTTCTACAATTATACAGAATACACTAAACGCCATAATTTGCATACGTAACTGAATCGCAAAATGAACATCGTATTTTGCATGTGAAATAACATCCAGATCATGAATATATCATTATCTGACATTGAAAGCTTTAAAAACCATAACCTATATATCTATAATCGGTACCTTATGCCGTAGAAGCGAGTAACAGACTCAGTTTAAACACCAAGTCTTTCTCAATGGCAGAATGGCAACCTATGGCATGAAATAAGCTAGCTATTTCATCACTTACTCTAGTTGAATCTCTAAAACTGATTAGGGTTAGGATTTCTTACCCGAAAACGGAATCAAAATCGCCAGAAAAGCGATACCGTAGTGATGGATAGGCACAGAGAATAGCAGGGATCGATTCCCAGGAATGACTCTAACTTCTCTCTCACTTTCTCTCACTTTACTCTTTTCTCTCTCCTAGGGTTTTCTCAAATTCGTATGGAGGGAATGAGAGAGGGTTTAAGGTCTTTATATAGTCCTAAAACTAATGAAAATGGCCCCGGGGCTAAGGTATACTTAGGTCATGTCCAAAGTGCATCAATTTCAGCTTAACGGAGCACTTTTGGAGCCCCCCCTTGAGCCAAAGGTCAGACTTAAGCTCACTGACAATGGATCTAGGTCGAGTTAAGTTTTCATTCCAGTCGGGTTTCCAAATCACACGTGGTGGACCAGTTTCAGTTCAACGGTTACCGAAACTCGATCAGGGTTACAAGTACACGGACATGTATTGGAAATGTTCCCTAATCAGAGGGTGTATTTGGGTCAGATTCTGACGGTCTGATTGCTTATATTAGGCCCGCAAGCGACAGGTCTCAAATTACTTAAATTAGATTTAATTTATAAGGAAAACCACATTTTCTCACACTCTTCACTCCGGGCTCAAGCGAATAGCCCTATGACACTATCTGGATTTGATGTCCGAGGTGGTTGTCAAGCCCAGCAAGGCAGTCCTAAATGCTTAGTCTCGTGGTCATCGGACTTTCGACGGCGGTCTAGATCCGATACGGAGTTTCGATGTGCTCCCGAGAGTAACTGGGTAATGAGATTGATCCTAGATTTCAGGGTAACCTAGCATCAATGATTCTACAAGTTACTCCCTTTCGGTACGTCTGTTTATCTAAGTTTTATGCCTTAGTAGTGTAAGGATTTCCCTAGCAAGAACATAAGAGCCTATAATAACGTCACGAAGGTCTATCACAATCTCAACAACTCGGTCAATGAAGAGGAACATGTGGCCTTCTTGCTTCTCTGGATCTGTTGGCATCTGCTCTATGTGAATGCTCAACAAGTCACCGCATAGTATGTTTCCTTGGCCAAAACCCTCTCACAGGGTCACAATCTTGATCTAGCACCCTTCATGCTCTGCCACTTATACGGGAGGATTTATGAAGTCGCCCACATGAGTTTGTACTTTAGAGAAGGACCACTGTCACTCCTATAGATGTGGCTCTACGAGTATTTTCGCCCCTCCTGTGTACAACATACCATGCATTTTGAAGCTTCTTACGCTTCGTAAGGTGAATGAATCATCCATTCTCTTCAAGAGCATCACTCATGTATGGTGTACATGTCAACATTATTTTTTTCTTTGAATAAAAATAAGAAGAACTAGTCCTTCATGCCTTTCTCCGAAGGAGAATATGGTCATGGCTAGCTCACTAGCTAATTTATGTCAAATGATGAGGAGGCAATGACTCGATCGCATCAGGCTTGGGGAAGTTATCTGATTGGCCAAGATCTTTCATATGGAGGGTTAGCCAAACAAGGCAAGAATGTCAAGGCTAGGGTCGAGCAGTACTACCCTTAGTTACTTGCTCAACAGTTTGTCGTCGTCCAGTGCATTCTTGCCCCCCTCACTCGCAAGACTTGTAACCAACCACCATTCAGTCGCTGTGTTATGACTAATTCAGGTCTGTACCCTTATCTGGATTTTTCCTATCGCAAGGTTGCCAATGCTCTTAAACTCTCGAACTACCCAAATTGATCACGAGCAATGGATAGCTTATTCGAATGGTGGGAGAGCCATTATTAAAAGTTGCTAAAGAAGCACCCAAGAGACATCGCCCATCACTTCTCTTCACAAGTTGAAGGGTAAAAAGAGAGCATCAGCCCCATTCGCTATAACACCAACCAAGAAAATAAGTAAGTCAAAGATACGGTCAGCCACCTCCTCCCCTTATAAAGCTCCACCGATGGAGGCTATTACTCCAACAAGCTAAGAGTTCTTGACAAGGATTTTTGCTGCTCCTGCACCTCAGCCAACTCCTCAGCCTCTAGCCCCAAAGAGAATTCTAAACCTGTGAGCTCCACTCGGTCCACCTCCTAAGGCAACAGTTCTAACCCATCGGTATGTTAATCCTCTTTAACCAACAACAGTAATCGACGATTGACCGCTGCCAGCATCACTAGGGCCTCGATGGTCAACAGGTACTTCTTCGGCCGAGGCCATATCTTCTTTTTAAAACTACTTTAAAACCAAGTACTGGCCAGGTCTCTCCATTGCTGATTACTCAAAAGAGATTGAGGAAGGCTTGAAAGGTCATTAGGAGGCTAATTATAATAAATGCTAGAATAAATAGTGGCAGGATAAAGAGAAATTAAATGACCATGATCTTACCCTCGATGGAAAATATCTTACTCATCATCTTAATCCGACACCATTCCCTACTTCGACTGGACCGCTGGCGACAATAATAAAAAATCCTCAGGCCATTGGTAATCAGCCCATCATCTACGCCGTTCAATTTGACTTAGGTGGAGATTGCTCGCTTATATATATATATCTGATTGTTTTGGATTCTTTTTTTTCACATTAACTAACTCTCTTTGTTCCTTTTATAGTTACTCGGGAGTTAACAACCACAGACAAATTGATTTTCGTGGCACAACTACTGTAACAATGCCCATCAGTGATCGATGCTCCCATGATCACTAAAGTCCAAACCGTTGATTCGGAGACAATGATCAGTGTTGAGGGTATCCCTTCTCATAGCCCTCTCGAAGTCAGCACTCTCCCCACTAATTCTAAATATATGATCCTAATTCTTCCCAGTCCTTCTGTTATGGTCGATCAAGGCATTGATGAAGTACCCCTCCTTCACCAATTGACTAAGAAGTCATCCTCCCATCCGATGGTCCCTTCTCCTGTAGAACCAGCTCCTCTAGTGGTTGAAGAAGTCCCTGCCTTGATGAAGTTGCGGTCACTACTGAAGAAGTGACAATGGTCGAGACTGTAAACCCTATATCTTATCCAATGTCCGTCCCAAAACCCACACGATAAGATGATGCTTACACTTCTGACAATGAGGATCCTTCTTACGAAGATATCATTTCTTCGTTCGAGAAGGCCCTTGCTAAAGATATTCCCCTTATCTTATGGACAACTTGTAGGATCTTGAGGCAGAGCTTTAAGGTGTCTTGCAAATGGGATTATCTAGATTCCTCAATGCCGAGCTGGTCGACAAACTCAATCGACTGGTCGAGCCATATCACGTTTATTTCTAGTCTGATCCCACCTTGGTAGACAAAGTATTAGGTCTTCAAGAGTTCTAGGACTTATCAAGACACACCACCATGTTTGCATCATTGTCGACCGACTCAAGGAGAGAGCACTCTGTAGCTGAGTCCCAAAGGGCATCTGCAAAAGACATCACTAACGACCTCACAACTGGGATCATTGAATTGAGGGCTTCTGATATCTAGCTGGGTAACCTGGAGGTTAGGATTACAACTTTAGAGGTATAGTTGTTCACTATTAAGAGGGAGTTTGTAGAGAAGCATGCTAAACATATTCATCGCAAGAAGAGGGCCAAACAATTGGCCTCCGCTGTGAAGTCCCAAACAGCCGTCATTAGTCGACTATCTCGATCAGCCGCCAAACAAGAGGCTACTTTATAGGCTATAAAAAACTAATAGGAGACGATAATGGGATCAATGCAGTGTTGTTTCTACTAGAAACGAATGTATTTTGATAGGGAATTATTATTCAATAATAACAAAGAAATGATGAGAGAACAATCATCATGAAATATTTTATTGATTCTAGAATTCATTTACATCATCGTATTTCCCTTGATTTTGAAATAAAGTGTATAGTTATGAACACAATAATCAATAATGTTCAAATATCAATTTTGACGGCATTTCGATTCATGATATGATCTTCCCAATAGAGAAGTTGTTGTGTGGAAATGATGCCTCCTTATCGATTTTTTTTAATTCTTCAGAAGTTCTTTTCCCTTCACATCGATCAGACTCTTGGAAGAATTACAAAGATATAAATAATGAATATGAAGTCATTGCGCGCAACACCCTTGTTGCGTGCTACGCTATGAACTTTAGCTCCACCATTGCACAACTCCCTTGTTGCATGTATGTAGTACAATAGGTATCCTCGGATACCTGTGAACTTCTTTAAAGAATTTCCTGGCTTTCTGTTGGCTTCTAGAGTTTATGTGTGTTGCAAATAAAGAGGGAAGAGAGGTATTTATAGGCAATCACACGTGTGAACCCTGAATTCCCCACAATAGCTCCTTATTACGCGAGGGATGGGTCCCATGCATTCCCTGCCACAATATATTCAGCTTCTGCGATGGATAACGACACCAAATTTTACTTCTCCCTCATCCAGGAAATAAGGCAGTTTCCAATATAAAAACATCTACCACTTGTAGATTTTATGTCATC
Organism: Magnolia changhungtana; assembly: GCA_030180095.1. Lineage (NCBI taxonomy): Eukaryota > Viridiplantae > Streptophyta > Magnoliopsida > Magnoliales > Magnoliaceae > Magnolia > Magnolia changhungtana. The sequence continues at coordinate 130,863 of JASAUF010000316.1, forward strand.
AATATTACCTGCCCAGTCAACATCAATGCATCCAGCTATTTATAGTGACGTATCATGTGGATACCATAAACCTAAGTTAGTAGTACTTGTAACATATCTGAGAATTCTTTTGACAGCGGATAAATGAGATTCTTTAGGGTTAGATTGATATCTAGTACATATGCCAACACTGAAAGAAATATTAGCTTTACTGGTTGTTACATATAATAGACTACCAATCATGCTACGGTAAAGTCGAGAATCAACATTTTTACCTAATTTATCTTTAGATAGTTTGAGTGTTGTACCCACAGGTGTTTGAAAATTTTTACCATTCTCAAAACCAAATTTCTTCATTAGATTCATAGCATGTTTGGTTTGATAGATAAACATCCCATCTTTGAGTTGTTTCACTTAGAGACCAAGAAAATAATTTAGCTCACCAACCATACTCATTTCAAATTCTGATTTCATCGAATCTATAACTTAGAGGAGAGGTCAGTACAAGTTGATTCATAAATAATATCGTCAACATATATTTGTACAATCAGCGTATCTTCATTACATTTCTTGATAAATAATGTTTTATCAATACTCCCCATTTTAAAATTTTTACTAAGTAAAAATTTAGTTAGTTTTTCATGCCATGCTCTTGGGGCTTGTTTTAAACTATACAAAGCCTCTTTAAGATGGTATACATTATTAGGAAGTTTAAGATCTTTAAAGCCCTTAGGTTGTTTAACATACACTTCCTCGTTTAAGTCACCATTAAAAAAAACACTTTTAACATTCATTTGGTATATTTTGAAAACTTTATAGCATGCAATGGAAATAAATAATCTGATAGGTTCAAGACGAGCAACTGGTGCAAAGGTCTCATCGTAATCAATCCTTTCAATTTGAGTGTAACCTTGCACAACCAATTGTGCCTTATTTCTTATAATATTACTAATTCATCAAATTTATTTTTGAAAATCCATTTAGTTCCAATCACATTTTTTTCAGAAGGTCTGGGAACCAGATACCAAACATCGTTTCTAACAAACTGATTTAATTAATCTTGCATGGCCAAAATCAAACTTATATCAGCTAGTGCTTCATTTACATTAGTCGATTTTATCTAGGAAGTGAAGCAAACATGATTACATAAGTTTTCTAACTGTCTTCTGGTTTGAACACCAGTGTGAGAGTTACCAAGTATTTGATTAGTCGTATGATCCTTGACTAATCTTATCTCATTCAAATATGATTTTGATGATGATTCAGATTGATTGACTATAGTAATTTCATAATCTTGATCAAGTTTGGGTGTAATGTTTGATCATCAATAACAACATTTATAGATTCATGTATCACTCTAATTCTTTTATTTAGGACACGATATGCTCTACTGTTTAGAGCATATCCTAAAAATATACCCTCATCACTTTTAGCTGCAAAATTTTCCAAATGTTCTCGGTCTCGTAAAATGAAGCATTTGCTTCTGAAGGTACGAAAATATTTCACAGAAGGTTTTTTATTAAACCAAAATTCGTAAGTTGTTTTATTTTTACTTGCTCTTATATACACATGGTTAATAATGTAGTAGGCAGTATTAATAGCCTCAACCCATAAATTTTTAGCTAATTAAGCTATTTAGCATAACACTTGCCATTTCTTGCAGAAGTCTGTTTTTCCTCTCAGCAACTCCACTTTGCTGAGGAGTTTTAAGAGCAGAAAATTCATGTAAATATTCCATGGGCATTATAGTACTTCTCAAAATTGCTATTTTCAAAATCAGTGCCATGGTCACTTCTTATTCTAATTACAGAAAGTTCTTTTTCAGCTTGGATGCATTTAATTAACTTTTTGACGAAGATGCATTTAATTAACTTTTTAACTTCGTCAAAAGCATCTAACTTTTCTCTTATGAATGCTACCTATGAATATCTAGTATATTCATCTACTACAACTAGAAAGTATTTCTTTTTGCCTCTACTCTCCATTCAAGTTGGTCCAACTAAGTCTATATGGAGTAGTGCAAGAGTTCTTGTAGTGGCTAAGGAGTTCACCGTTTTGTGACTACTAATTTGGTTGCCTATTTGACAGGCACCACATACTTTATTTTCTATCATTTTCAATTTGGGTAGACCACATAGATGATCTCTTTTACTCAATTTGTATAAGTCTCTGTAGTTTACATGTCCAAGATGTTGATGCCAAAGTTCAATTTTGTCTGTTTGGACCATGTAATATGAATGATTTGTTGAGCAAGAGTCATCAATGATATAACAATTTCAGAGGTCCTGTGACCATTTAATATTATATGGCCTTGATTGTTAATTATCTCAAATCCGTGATCTGAAAATTTTACACTATGATCATTATCACAGATTTGAGATATGCTTAGCAAATTATATTTTAATCATTAAACATATAACACATTTTCAAAGATAGGTATATTGAAAAGTTTTACATCGATGATTTTGCAGTTGCTACCATCTCTAAAAGTAATTGATCCGTCATGATTTGATTGATGTCAAATAGAATCACCTTATCACCTGTCATGTGTCTAGAGCATCCACTATCGAGGTACCATCTTGAATGACTACTTGCTTTGAAAGTTGTATGGATGACAAAACACTTAACCTTTGGAATCCATTTCATTATGGTTTTAGGTTTATGAGGATCTCTTACTATTCATTATGTTTGGGAGTAAGAGTTTTTTTTTTTTTTTTTTTTTTTTTTTTTTGTTTCTACTTACTCTATTATTTCCAGAGTTTGATTTCAAGAGCTCTTTAAACAAGTCCACTATCTTAGCTGCTAGAGGAGGATTATTATTTTTCATTTGATATTTGTGGTAGTTCGCATTAGTTTTTATATTAGAAGTTTTTATAAAGGTTTTTACATTCTTGTTTACTTCTTTTAGAGCTATAAGAGCAGAGTTTTTTAATTTTTCTGTGCGATTTTTAATATAACCCAAGTCAAATTTGTCACCACTTCGGTGAGATGCCGTTAATAATTTTTCAAGTTTCTAGTTTCCTTGGGTGTATATCCAAGTGTCTTTTGAAGTCTTAAGGGAGGAAACTTCTATTTTTAGATTCTCATTTTCTTATTCGAGATTTTAAATTTCAGAAATATTTAAGTTCAAATCTAATTTAGTTTTCTCAAAGTAATCAGAGATTTTTTCAAAACTACTTTTTCAAGTTTTAATTAAAGCTTGGCACATTTTCTTTTTGAATTTTTAGTTTAGCCACAATCTTACAACTTTCTTTGTATAGGGCATCATATGCTACTTGGAGATCATCATCGTTTTCAGAATCACTTTCATGAGTTTCATAATTAGAAGTTTCGTATTCATATGAGGAAATATTTCGTCAATAATAGTCTTTTTTTTTTTTTCAAAATTCAGGAAAAATTTCTGATATATACCTGTAAATACACCTATTACAATACATTTTCATCATATTCACATCCACATCCATCCAAACACAAACTACATCCATCCAAACACAAACCACATCCATCCATACACAAACAATCCTATCCACATCCACATATATAAAACCCACATTAATCCATGTACAAATACATATAAGTTTAACATTCGTATATAAAAAAAATTATAAATAAAATTTAAAAAATCACGAAGATGAAGGCGAAGGTGGTGGGGCATCTGTGGCAAAGCATGCAGCGAGAGGCTGAAACATCTCATGCATCCATCGCTCATGCTTCACCCTCATCTCCTCGATCCTCCTCTCCTGCTCCTCCCATCGCCTCTCCTCCTCTCTCCACCTTTGTTCCTCCTCCTCCATATGCCTATGCTTCTCCTCTCTCCACCTCTACTCCTCCTCCTCCCTACGCCTATGCTCCTCCTCCCTCTGCCTCTCTAACTGCTCTCGGATGTCATCGATGACGAACTGTAGTTGTTGAACCTCTCTCTCTACCATATCAGCTCAGCGTAAGGTGCTCTCCCCTCATGACGGATCTTGTAAGGCCCGTATCCTAGAAACTGCGTTCCATCTCGCGGTCCTCTCGACTCCCTCCGGTATTTGCGTATGCGAGTCGTGTCCTGTATATCAGAGTCGGCGCGACTCGAGACTTGTACCCTTGTGACTATGCCGTCGTCGTGGTTCCAACGCCGTGTCTCACACGCTGAGGCGATACTTGGGGCAGAAGATGTGGGCCCGTGTTTAAATAGAGGAAAACATCGTGCATTGCAATCCTAAGAGAAATATCCCATCAATCACCTCTCATGTCAACTACAAAACCCCAAAGTCAAAGCAACCCATCCCTCACATGTCAAAGTACACATCATACATCACTCACACACTCTCTCTCATCTCTCTCTCTCATTTCCTCCCAAGCAATCCACATCTAAGCTATCTCCATGAGAGAAGCCATGTGTGGCCCACCTTCCTACCTCCCATCTCCACCATCCAACGATCATCTCTATCGTTGAAATGCATCCTTCAGAGCTCTAGGATGCTTTGATGGAAGAAGAGGTCCAAGAAAAATCATAGGTGGGTGTTCATAGCATTAAAATTACTGATTTTTTTTTAATGATTTGAGGGCCCACATTTGGTGGACCCATCTTAATGTATGATTTGCACGAGGGGCCCATGTGGTGGGGTCCCTCTGCTACTCTGATCTCTCTCTCTCTCTCTCTCTCTCTCTCATATGTTGTGGACCCATTGAAATGTATACATCTACGTTGTCCAGCTGTGGGGTGCCCACTGTCCAGTAGCAGTGGCCCACCTTGCTGCTGACCGGTGTGGATGAAGGAAAATATAAATGTGTGATTTTGCCAACACGGGATTAGGACGTCCTTAGGCAATGGGTCGATCCTAACACCTCATTAACTTGTCGACCGAATCCCAAAGTCTAAAGCGCGCCTTTGAACTCATTTCCTTCACAAATCTCACCCTTCATCACCTTGATCTTCCAATTTTTCTAAGGACACTATCTTAAACTAGCTAAGTAGTATAACTTGGATCACTTTATATACAAACTCCAAAGGCACGAGTACCACCTCTAATTTAATTCACTTAGGACTAAATCCTTTAGAAATGAGACAAAGTAACGTGCGAAACCGCATTAGCTACAAAATCCATTTGAATCGCTTTAAATACGATCTGCAAGACCCAAACACTCAGAATCATTGACGCTAGGTTACCCTAAAGTTTAAAACCAAACTCATTTCCATTTGCTCTCGGGAATGAAACGAAGATGTAGGCGAAGTTTAAAACTAGAGGAAAACATGACACTCATCTCAAAATCAAGTCCATAAGATGTTCCATGACCATTCGTTTCGATCGGGAGCGAGGGTGTGTGAAAACACTATCATCCCAAAATAAATATCAGTGTCGCACTCACTATGCAAAACAACCCGACCGTCAAAGACCAAATTACACCTCGGATTAAGAAAAATTTCAGAACTCACATGACCAGTCAAACACGCCATGTGATCACCCATCTCGAAAACTCATAGATCCATAGGTGGTGAGTTTAAGTCGACGTTTCAGGGCTACAGAACCTCTCATTTGGAAAAGTGACGAATATCCTATATTAGCATAACCCTTGAACCTAAGTCTATTTTCAAATGTTTTGGCTATAAAAGGAGCTTAGAATAGCCCCTCTCATAGCCATACGAATTTGGGATTAAAACCTCTTGAGATTTGTAGGAGATCTTCCTCCACTTTGCTTTCGGTTGTCGGCCTACACTCGCTCCTTTTGTCATTCCCTAACCCTAGGTCCATCGTTGTAGGTTATGTCTAAGATTATCTTTAGGCATGAGATAAGCCATCGATTGTTGTGATTCCAAAGGCAAAGGTGAGGACTTTAACCTCAACACTTTCAATGTCGGATAATGGTAGATTCATGATCTACATGCTCCACCATCAAAGTGCCTTCCATCTCGATTAGAAGTGTAGAATTTGGAATTTCACATACTTTAGGTATTCGTGTAAAATACCGTATACATATTTTTTGGGAAATGTGTTTGACATGTTTAATTGTCGTATGGACATATGATGTATGGATAAAATACTCATTTGGCGAAAGGGGCCTAAATACATGTTTACTAATATACACCATGTATGTGAAATACGGTATTGTAAGAAGAGGTCCAAGTATATTTTTGCGAATGATTAATTGTTGGTGGTATAAATTAATTGTGGCGAAAAGTCGTCATACAAGTTCCCTTGTAAACACTATGTATGTTGAAAAATTACTGATTTTTAATGATTTGATGATGGCCCACTATTTGGTAAAGGGACCCATCTTAATGAAATATGATTCCAAGTGTCGGTGAAACTTGTGAGTGTAAGGCCCTTAGGTAGGTGCTGAGATGGGATTCTCAGCTACCTTAGATCACATATGACATCCTCCATGTGGTTATTCACTCTAACCACTCACCTATGAAATATATGTATTTGCATCCTTATTTGCATAATACTTTATAACATGCTTTTGAACATGCTTTGTAACTTGTTTATTAACATGCTTCATGATATGCTTTATAACATGATTGCTAGTGTTCTTGAATTACCTGATTTCTCATGCTATGGTTAGGACTTGATTCTTCTATGTCCATAGTCTCTCTCTCACTTGAATTTGGTGGACCCAAACCCGTGTCGTACTTCGGTTGGCGATAGTGGTTGGCCACACGAGGTGTATGCTTTATATCGCCCAACTTGTTGTGCGCTCGAGCCACCGAACACGTCCACCCGTGTGTCTTATGTATGTTCCCATGTTTGGTCGCTAATGTTTGAACTTAGGGTACCAAACTGTATGAATGAAAATTCCGTTAACCATGGTACCTCGATCCGCTAAGACTCATGAGCGGGCATGGTGGTATGGGACAAGTAGTAAATGTCAGTAGCCGATCGTGGGCCCACTGCCTTGACCAGTGAGCAACTTAACTCGTGACCCACCGGCGGCCTACATTGATGTGATGGGGAAGTAGTGGTCCAGCTGTGGAGCCCTTTGTAGTGACCCAGCATATGGGAGTCGCGTGGACCCGATATATAGAGTATGAACACGTTTCAGTATAGTGATGAATCGTTTAAGGGGTGATGGGGAGTGGTGCAACCTTTGTGCGTAATGTTGCCCTTGATTCCTCTGATGTGTATCGGATATTCTAGGACCTGACGAACCATGGATCATGTTTGGGGATACAAGGGAGGTACCTTAGTTTCCCAATCCCGCTGTTTGAAATGGATTAATTAAAACTGTAATCATGCTCATCATGCATCGCATGTGCCGGAAGATGTGGAGCATTGTGGGATGTAAGCATGCCGCGAACGTGAGATGGTGTCGCATGAGGGAGTATGTCGGTGAGGGCATCCCATTCATACTGCATTAATGAGTAACTAGGAGTGTTTGATTTACTGCTTTATACCGCTTGACTGTATTGATAACATGATAACTTATGCCTTATTGTTCCATGAGGCTACTCACTCCTAGGGGTGGCACACCAACCTGGTACTACGTCCTCGGGTTTGGCATCCCACTCTGGAGGCGAGTCTGTCCATGACGAGGACCGGGAGGAGTTCTCGTATATGGGGTCGACTAGGTATGCCAGGATCATTGTCCGGGGATTGTACCTAGTTTGTTTTTGACATTTTGATTATAAAGAAATTTATATGGGACTCGGATGGATTCATACTGGAGAATGAAACGTTTATTTTGTTTTTTTACATACATATATATACGATTCAGTCTTCAGCTTGCTTTTATATACTCGATCCGGAGTATGCATTTTGTATAATCTCATTCATGATTATTGCTCTAACGACAACATTCAAACATCATTAAATATTGCATAAGTGATGCGTGGAACTCGGGAGTTGGTTACACCACCTCGATTTTGCCAAAATGGCTTGTTCATGGGGTAGATGGGACCCACGATGTGTTGGTCGTCAAGATGGAACGTGGACCCCACTTTGAAGATGTGTTATATCCAAAACATTCATCTGGGCATGGGGCCCACTCGTGTGGTATCCATGCAGTCTGTCCATCTGGACCATGGACCCACCTTGGCTGGTATACCACACACCAGTTAAGTTGTTGCTGTAGATGGGGGTAAATCCACATTGTCCATTGATAGGGACGGTGGGTCCTAGCAGCTGCAAAGATGCTGTAATATTGACGTCAACAATTCTAGTGGGGCCCACATGCCAGGTGCATGAGATCCATCGTCCAGTAGCAAGGCTGCTGCAGTAGGTCCCGTTTGATATATGTGTTTTAACCACACTGTCTGTCCAGGACGTGGGACCCACTCCACATGTGTTACACGTGTGGAGGTGGGACCCACCTTGATGTATTTATTCTAATCCCATTATCCATCCCTCTCTGGATGATGGGTGAACATCGTGGTGTATGTGATCTGCACCGTCCATCGGGACGGTGTTGTGTGTGTAGGCCACTTTGATGTCGTTCTTTATCCACTTTGAAGCATGTATTCTATCCCACCATCCATTTCAGGGATGTGTGGATGCATCTGGATGGTGGGCCAGTAGGTCACATCACGCAGCAGCAGTTGCCTATGAAGTCAGCGAGTTCTGTGGCCCCCACCGTGAGGTACATTTTATATCTAAAACGTCCATCTGTTTTGATGATCGTGTGGACCCACCTTGATCACCATGTGTGACTCCATCGTCCAGCAGCTAAGACGGTGGGTCCCACATGGAGCTCATATCCCAACCGTCCGTTGAATGGACGTCCAGGGCTGGACGTTTGAGTTTATTAAATTATAATATTATAAGTATATATTTATATCTCTGGTGGGCCACACGTGTGGACCCACTTACCACGTGGGGCCCCTCTGTGATGTGTATGTCATCTGCACTGTCCATCTGGATGGTGTTGTGCAGGCCCCTCCGTGATATGTGTGTTATCTGCACCGTCCATCTGGACGGTGTTGTGAGGGCCATTGTGATGCATGTATTTTATGATCACCATCCATTTGGACTGTTGGACCCCCCTTCCCACATGTGATGTGTGGATTTTATCCACACCGTCCATCAGGTGGACTCCACTATAACAAATGTGATGTATTTGGGCCATCAAGCAGTGTTGGAAGTGGCCCACCTTAATGTGATATATTCAACCGTCCACCTGTTTTGCACCCATTTTTGGATAGGTGGGGCCCACCTTGATGATGACTAGTATTCGTACCATCCACATGGGACGTGGGTCCCATGTAATGTACGTGTTGTATTTACTCCGTCCATCTGTGCTAGGTAGTTTGGATGGTGCTGTGTTACCCCATCGGAATGTATTTGCTCATCCACACTGTCTAGATGATCTGGATGGTGCTGGACGTGTTTGGACGGTGATGAGGACTCCACCATGATGTATGTATTTTATGTCCACGTCGTCCTTCTGCCAGTCCCCCCTTGATGGATGTGATTAATCCACACCACCCAGCCATGTGATAGGGGCCACTTGTTGTGTATATTGGGCCCATTGATGCGGCCCACTTGTTGTATTTAAGGCCTATGGGTTGTGGCCTATTATGATGTACTGAGGCCCATGGTCGTGGCCCATTGAGATGTATTTTTAGCCCATATGTCGTGGCCATTGTGATGTATTCGGGGCCCATGTGATACGACCCATCATGATGTGTATTAGGCCCATGTGATGCGGCCCACCGAGATGTGTATTAGGACCATGTGATACAACCCATCATGAGGTGTATTAGGCCCATGTGATGCGGCCCACCGAGACGTGTATTAGGATCATGTGATGTAGACCATAGTGATGTGTATGTATCTGTTGATGAGGCCCAAAGCGATGTACGTATGGCCCGTTACATTGTGTATGAATCCCTTGTATGGGCCACTCCTTGGGAGCAATGTTGGTTAAATGTCCACATTAATGGGCAATAATGGTTGAAAGTCCTCATTGTGACATTTCCTTAGGCCTTTGGTTGGGCCGATTACCGATTCCGATTACCGAAGCTGATTCCGATTGTCGAGGCCGATTGTATAGGCCAATTCCGATTTGTCGAGGTTGATTAAATAGATCGATTTTGATTGTCGAGGCCGAGTATCGAGGCCGATTCCAATTTGTCGAGGCCGATTATATAGGCTGATTCCGAATGTCGAGGCCAAGTATTAAGGTCGATTCCGATTCTGATTGTCGGGGTCGATTATATAGGCCAATTCCGATTGTAGATGCTGAGTATCGAGCCCGATTTCGATTTGTCGAGGCCGAGTATCGAGGCTGATTCCGATTTATCGAGCCCGATTGTACAGGGTGATTCTGATTGTCGAGGTCGAGTATCGAGGCCGATTCCGATTGTAGAGGCAGAGTATCGAGGCTGATTTTGATTGTCGAGGCTAAGTATCGAGGCCGATTCTGATTGTCGAGGCCGAGTATCGAGGGTGATTCCGATTAGTTGTGGCTGATTGTATAGGCCGACTCCGATTGTCGAGGCCAATTCCGATTTGTCGAGGCCGATTCTGATTGTCGAGGCCGAGTATTGAGGCCGATTCTAACTGTCGAGGCTGATTCCGATTGTCGAGGCCGATTCTGAGTGTCGATTTCGATTGTTAAGGCCGATTTCGATTGTTGAGGCCGATTTCGATTGTTAAGACCTATATGATGTATATGCGACCCATAGTTGAGGCCCATTGTGATGTGTATTCGGCCTATGTGATGTATATGCGGCCTGTGTTTGAGGCCCAATGTGATGTGTATACAGCCCTTACTTGAGGCCCATTGGAATGTGTATTCAACCCGTGTTTAAGGCCCAATGTGATGTATATGAGGCCTATGTGATGAGGCCCATTGTAATGCATTTGAGGGCTAGGCGATGGAGCCCATTGTAATGTACGTTAGCCCATGTGAAAGGCCCATCGTGATGTGTATTAAGCTCTTGAGTGAGGCCCATGGTGTTGTATATCAGGCCCTTTGTGAGGCCATTAGTCCACTATATGTTAGGCTCTATATGGGCCACCCCTTGGGGGCAATGTTAGTTAAATGTCCACATTGTCGAGGCTGATTATTGATACCGATTATGAGTATGTGACAGCATAACATCATGATACATACTCATACGCATCATTTGCATATTTGTTATGAGATGTGATTGACCATTGCATATACCATAGGGCAGGTTGGTCATGGGGCTCCCTGATAGGGGGACTTGCCCCACATGAGCGCACGATATGCGCAGGATTGATGAATGATTGGACTATGTGACTCATGCATCTCGCATTTGTATGTCATGACCACTATACGCCCTAATGACATTAGGGTCATATCCTCCACAGGTATTTCGTGGATGGCCAGATGGGACGCTGAAAATCTGTTCTACATGGGGTGCTATAGATATCACTGGGTGAAAGTCCCTAAACCCTCTTGGTTCCAGAGTTTACTCCAACGTCTTGACTAAGTGGATGAATGAGCGCATGAGGGCCATATACTGTTAAGCCGCGTCTCCCACTGTGTCATGGTCAGTTGGAAGGGGGTACGACCTTACCTGCCCGAGAGGAGGGGGCAATGCTAGACTAAGTCTGACCAGCTCGAGGAATGAGACACTATCAACGAGCCGGGCCCAATATTGGCAGGCAGGTAGTGAGGTCTCTTCCACTCACCTTGTTAAGCGATGGGGCGACAACATGGTTTGGAGTATGATAGAGCCCGGTGATTTCTCAGAGAGGAATCATACTGATATGTGGACTTATTGAGTAGGAGTTACATACTCATTCATTTATCCATTCACTATCCACTCGGGCTGGTGGTGCGCAACTAATTATTGTGTACCTTCGTATGGCTAAGATTTCAGTTGGGCGAGCGACTAACTAAAGATCAGGAGTCTACCACATTGAGTCTGACTATCAAAATTTAGGTATAAGACTGGTTTGGATAGAAGTCCTTTGTGATAGACCCCGTGGCTTGCGATACTATGTACTATTATCCCTACTTCACACTCCAACTTAGTCATTTCATTTACATCGCATATTGCATTACATCCGCAGGCATATGGCATTTTGGGTTGCTATGTTTCTACACTTATATGGCCTAGACAGACTTAGCAGGATTTACATATTGGATTGTACCCTTGGCATCTGATATTTGGCTCTCTTTAACTCATTTGCATAACTGATTTGTATTGCATACTCTGATATTGTATGACTCATGGACTTGTCTGTATTTCCGCTTAATCTGATTACTCTAATATTGTTTATTTGACACTTACCTTGTGCACACACTTTCACCACCCACTAAGCTTTCTGTAAGCTTATGCACGATAGATGCGTGCAGGTGGCGTTAGGTTACAGCAGTGTTGAGCTTGAAGCATGCAGCAGACCTCTGGAGCTTTGATTTTCAATATATGTATTTTCTTTTCAGCATTGTATTCAAATAATTATATTAGTGGATATGTGATGATGATGATGCCTTTGTGATTTGGGTAAACTTGTGGTTATGCTTCTTACAAGATAAATGTACGTTGAAAAATCCTCCTTGTAGGATCCCATGATCGGAATCTGGGGTATGGACGCTAGGAGCCAAGAATTGGGTACTACGGAGACTGTCGGTACCAGATTCGACGATCAAGATTCCTATGAGTTCGATCTTCAGGTTTGGGGCGTGATAACAGCTTTAGCAGGTGTCATGAGCTTTACATCATGTCCAAGCCCACGCACATATACAGAATAAGTGCCAAGCACCTCGATCATGATATCTAGCTCACTCCACTGACTACCATCAGGAGTGGGTTGACTGCGTATGGTGTCCATCACCACCTGTAATGAAAATATATGAATTTTCATAACAAATGACATTATTATAAATCAATACAATTAAATTTTACAGTGTAAAGATTTTTACTCAATTTCCGCTGGCTCTAAGATGAACCTAAGATCTAGTCGCCTGCCGACAGTGAGTCCCACTATAGAGGTCTACTAGTCCAGGCTCCTGGCCGGTGACGGAATCTCGCTGTGTAATTGAAAGGACAATAGAGTTAATATAAATGACTTTGAAATATTAACTAAATAATCACCAGAAATTTCTTACCATGTCGTGATGATGTCGTACAAATTACTTTGAACTAGCTACGTGGTTCACTTCTAACTTTTACCTATTCGCAGAATTTATTCTGCTCCTCTTCTTAACACATTATTCATAATATATTATTATTAATTGTGAGTTTAATTTTTACTTAAGATATCGTAAATATGTAAATATTACCTGAAAATCCTCAAATGAAAATCTCTCATGAGTATCCCGATACTCAGTCAGTCACGTGTGGCAAAAGGACAAGACTGACCTCCGTGGTGTAACTCCCATGATACTCCTTGAGCCACTCCTTGACCATGTCATCTACGATATTGAAAATGTAGGAAACACTTAGATATAAGATAAATTTATCTTGCAGTTTTGTAGATAATAGATTAAGACAATAAACTTATTAAGAAAATAACTTAATCATAAATGAACTTTCACAAAAGAAAATTTAATTTACTAAAATTTACCCATAGGTGATGACGGATGATCTACCACACATTATTTATCACGTCTGCCCAACGGGGGTGGTGGCAGGGATCAGAGATCGACATATGATACTGACCTCCGACGTAAACAATCGGTATTGTCCCCAACAGGTCTAAGGCAGTCCTATGGGAACTCTACCGTCACCCTACCCTCACGCGTAAGTCGTTCTAAAACTAACCCACGTGTGGGTCCATATCCTCGTCGGCTGGTAGACGATGCTGTCGCAAAAGAAATATGTAATTCTAAACATAAACAGAAGTAACTAATAGAAATACATGTCTACACTTACATGCAGTGCCCAGTGTATGCTCAACTGAGGGCTCAGACGCCTGTGATGCAACATGCGACGTCGATGTTGTCTCCACCGCATATGGATGGAAGGGATAAATCTAGTGCGTGAACGACGTGATCTCCCACCTGGTGCCATGACTGAATATGTGTGAACTACGAACTTATAAATTTAAACAATGTCAGTACAAATGTATGAATATCAATATAATAAACAGATTAAACTTTACAGTGTAAGTGAAATATACTAAAACATTATACAAGTAGCGTTGATGGTAAAATGAGTTTATGCTTAGAGAGATTATTAAAATATTATTAGACCATTACACTATAATGTAAGCATAATATAATAAAACCGTAAACATTCTAGTAAAATTTGGAAATTCCATTACACATTGTCATTCTATATTAAATACATGTATTTCATTGTAATACGAAACAACTTCAGATCAACTATCTGAAGTAATCCCTGCATAAGTTATAGTACGCATCAGAAGTATATGTTAAACTATGTGAAGTACTCGACATTGTTACAGCCAACATTTCAGTCACGATAGGAGAAATTTAGTCTCTTGAGACTCCATTCAGATGTGCAAGTGACAAAACCACATCTTTCATACGAAGTTTTCCACAGTTATATTCCTCCATCAGGTCTAAAATTTCTTTGAGATTGTATAACCTTTCATTTGAGTCACCGTCGATATTTCCTCCCTACACTCATCAACCAGACTGGGTATCTCTTTGGCCCCACCAGAAGAAGATAGGGCCGAAAAGTCCATCCGCAACAGCTGATGAAGTATGTTGTGAGCTTCCGCTACGCTCTGGTTTGAGGAGGACATGATCAGAAATTGACTCAACGGCAAATGTGGATTATAAACAAGTCGATTAAAGGAATAAGTCATGACTTGTAAAACATGTATACATGTAATAATCAAATTATTCGAATTGAAAAATGACATGTAAACCATGTGTACATTTAATAATCATCGTCTGTATCACTATCGCTTAGGACTATTTCTTCTTCACCATCACTATTGTTGATCAGTATTTCCTCTTCATCGTCTGCAACGTTATCATCAATGAAACTGCTATCATCTCTAACAATTTCATGTATTATTGAGGCATCAACATGATCAGGTGGCACATCATCTCTATCCAATTGCACCACATCATTATCAATATTTGGATCAGTCCCTTTATCCCCAGATGACGTGTCTTCTTGATATGCTTGTTCAACCCTAGATGTTTCATTTTTCCCAACCTTGCTATCCTCAATGTCTGATTTGGGAACATCAAATACGTTCTTAGGCTTTATTTTCTGCACCACGTGCCAAGAGCCACCTAACTTGGTGTCAGCGAGGTAAAATACTTGTTCAGCTCAGCTGGCGAAGACAAATGGGTCGTTCTTAAACCACTTTCAAGATAAATTTATGCTCATAAAGTAGTCGTTAGTCTGTATTCCCAACTTCTTATTTCCAATGTCCTACCAATCACATTTTAATAAGTACACCCGTTGTCATGCCTCGAACTCAGAAACCGGGCTCAAAAAATTGCTAATTGCCCAATTCGGTGCCGATAGCCTCCGTAATACCTCATTCTCGGCTCCCAACGCCCATACGCCAGATTCCTATCCTGGGATCCTACAAGGAGGATTTTCGACATGAATTTGTCTCTTAAGAAGCATAACCACAAGTATACCCAAATCACAAAAACAACATCATCAACACATATCCACTAATATAATCATTTGAGTACAATGTTGAAAGGGAAATATAATATAGAGATATCAAGAAAACTCTAGAAGTTCAACCGCATGCTCTTGCCTCAGCTCGGCTGCATCCTGACGTCACCTGCATGCATCTATCGTGCATAAGCTTATAGAAAGCTTAAAGGGTAGTGTAAGTGTGTGAATAGAATATGCGTGCTTATAATGTAATATCAGAGTAAACGGAAATACCGGTAAGTCCACGAATCATACAATATCAGAGTAAGTAGAAATACCGACAAGTCCATAAAATATCCTCAACCTTATCCAGGATATGTGATGAAATGACACAACAAGCCAATGTCATAGACTGAGAAAGTAATGTAAGTCGGCTATGTAATGCGGAAACATAATGATCCAAATATCAAATATCGGATGTAATACAATATGCAATTTCGAAAGATCTATGAATACCATTAGCCTCATGTGGGTCATATAAATGCAGAAACATAGTAACCCAAAATGCCATATAACGTGGATGTAATGAAATATGTGGTATGTGGTGCGTATGAAATGACCAAGCTGCAGTCTAAAGTCGGGATGATAGTACGTGGTATCACAGGCTATAAGGTCTATCACAAAGGACTTTTATCTAAACCAGTCCCATACATAAATTTGGATAGATAGACACAATGTGGTCAACTCTTGATCTTAGGTTAGTCGCGCACCCTAATCAAAATCTCTGTCATAGTAAAGGTACACATGATGACTTGATTGTGGACCACCAGCCTGAGTGGATAGTGAATGAATGAATGAGTATAATGCTGAGTATACAACTCCTGCTCCACAAATCAGTTCTGTACATTTCTGGGATCATCACCGGGGTCTAGCACACTTTAAATAGCTTGCCGCCCCATCAAGCGCACAACTGGGTAAGTGAAAGAGACCCACTATTCGCCTACCAATATCGACCCGCTTATCGATAGTGGACCCATTCACGAGCTGGTCAGACTCAGCCTAACATTGCCTACTCCCTCGGGCAGGTAAGGCCACACCCCCTTCCAACCGACCACGACATAGTAGGAGACGCGGCCTTCTGGTATTTGGCACTCGGGCGCTCATGTATCCACTCAGTCTCGACATTATGGCATCATCTGGTACCAAGAGGGTTTAGGGATTTTCACCCAAGGCTATCTATGGTAGCCCGATGCTAATAACAGATTTTCAGTGTCCCATCTGGCCATCCACGACATGACTGTGGAGGCTATGGCCCTGATGTCGGTAGGGCGTATAGTAATCACCATCACACAATGCAAGATGCATGAGTCACGCAGTCCAATCATGCATCAATCTTGTGCAAACCGTGCGCTCATGTGGGATAACTCTGCCTATCAAGGAGTCTCATAAACCACCTGCACTATGGCATATGCAATGGCTAATCACATCTCATAACAAAAATGCAAATGATGTATATGGGCATGTATCATGATGCTATGTTGTCACATACTCATAATCGGTATTAATAACCGGCCTTGATAACTAGCATCGACAATCGGCCTCAACAATGTGGACATTTAACAAACATTAACCCCAAGGAGTGGCCCTTATAGAACCTAATGTATAGTAGACCCATGGCCTCACAAAGGGTCTAATATACAACATAATGGGCCCCACTCAAGGGCTTAATACACATCACAATGGGCCTCTCCCATGGGCCTAATATACATCACAATGGGCCTTCAACACGGGCTGAATACACATCACAATGGGCCTCAAATACAGGCCACATGTACATCACATTGGGTCTCATCAATCGGCCTCGGCAATTAGAATCAGCCTCGGTGGTCAGCCTCAACAGTAGGAATCGACCTCGACAATCGGAATTGGCCTCGACAATCAGAATCGGCCTCAACAATCGAAATCGGCCTCGACAATCGAAATCGGCCTCGACAATCGGAACCGGCCTCGATAATCATAATTGGCCTCGATAATCTAAATCAGCCTCGATAATCAGAATCAGCCTTGACAATCATAATCGGCCTCGACAATCGGAATCAGCCTCAATAATTGGAATCAACCTCGGCAATCGAAATCAGCCTCGATAATCGGAATCAGCCTCGGTAATAGGAATCGGCCTCGATGATCTGCCTTAACAATCAGAATCGGCCTCGACAATCGGAATCGGCCTCGATAATCATAATTGCCTTAATAATCATAACCGTCCTTGATGATCGGCCTCAACAATCAGAATCGGTAATTGGCCTCTACACAAGGCGGGATCCATGGATGGACAATCGATGATGGACTAAGCGATATCAATGGGGCCCAATCGTTTGGGGTAACCCACTAGAGAATGACGAGAATGGGCCTAACCTGGCCTAAGGGAAGGTCACGATGTGGACGTTTAACCATCATTGCCCATCAATGTGGACCTTTAACCAACATTGCTCCCAAGGAGTGGCCCTTATAGGGCCAAACATATAGTGGGCCCATGGCCTCACACAAAGGCCTCATTACATAGTCTTCACATACATCACACTTGGCCTCATATCTGGGCCTCAAATACATCACATTGGGCCTCATTCAAAGGCCACAAATACATTACAATGGGCCACAACCCATGGGTCTCATGTACATCACAATGGGCCTTGCCAGATGGTCCATAAATACATCACAATGGGCCTTACACACATGCATAATATACATCATGTTGGGCCTCACTTATGTAGGCCACACCAATGGGCCTCATATACATCAAGTGGGCTGCATCAATGGGCCGCACCAACGGGCTTCATAAACATCAAATGGGTTATGTATAGCTAGCAGGTGGGCCCAACACAGTAGGTCAGTCCTACGTACACGGTAGGTGGGCCTTATGAATCTCAGAATGGGCCCCACCAGCTGGATATACAATGCATACATTATGGTGAGTCCCATGGATGGACTGTATAGATAAAACACATATATGATGTGGGACCCATGTCACTGAATAGGACAACATGAACAAAACACATTCATCATAGGTGGGTCCCATATAGATGGACGGTGTGGAATATAAAACATACATCGCAGTGGGTTTCCACAGATGAACGACGTGGAATACAAGACATACATCACAGTGGGCCTTGTCCAAATAAATGGACGGTGTGGAGGTACCCAACATACATCAAGGTGGCCTCACACCACCCGTCTAGGTGGACGGTTTAGATATAACACATACATCATGTACAGGCCCCACAGATGGGCGGTCTAGATGCAATATAGATGGACAGTGTTGATGAAACACATAATCACGATGGGGTCCTCCGTCCCTACTGGACGGTGCTAGACTCCACACTTGTGGGTCCCATTGTCCAGCCAGGTGGACGGTGGAGATATAGCACATACCTCGTGCATGGGACCCATAGGTCTTGCTGACGTTACAGCTACATGAGGCTGGCTCATCGTTCATAAGACGGACAGTCTGGATAGTTAACAGACGGATGGTGTGGGTGAGATTCAAACATCAGGTGGGTCCCATGTGGATGGACCACTACTTCTATATATATTATCATTATTATATTATTATTTTAAAAAAAATAATCCAACATCCAGATGGTTGGATGTCTTGATGGACTGACGATGGAATGGAGCCCACAGAACTTGTTGACGGTCCATGTTTCGACAAGGAAACAAATGTATTTAATTTGGGAAAACTATCTTATTCAAACATAATAATGAAATAGTTACAAAAACAATCATCACACTTTATTGATTCTGAATTCATTTACATCCTCTGGTATCCCTTAATTCTAAGATAATTTACAAAGAATTCATTATAAATGACAATTATTATAGTTAAATATAATTTTCGGCAGCATAACGGCAATGATCTCAATCATCTCCAATGACTTAGGAGGAATAGACAAGTTGATCAACAGTCTTCAAGAGAACGGAGATTCCTATGAGCATTTCGGTACTATTTAATCATCTCAAACGGCGAAACTTAGGAGGAATACACCTCTTTGTCGACGATTCTTCCTTTTCTCCTGAACAAGAAGAACTTGAAGTTTTGAAGACTTTAATTATTCCAGCAGCATAACAGCTTATTACTGTTAAAAAACTGCAAGCAACCAGTTTGCGCGGGTCCGCGCAAACTATATACCGATTCGGTCACGCAAACTATATAAGCCCCATGTTCTTTATGCGGGTCGTCAACAAACTTAAGGAGTCCAAGCTGCTGCGCTCATTCGCGTAAATTGCAGGAGTCCAATACTCCGAACCTTCTATCTTCTCCTTCGTCTTTCTTTCACTATGAAAATCTTTGAACCCCTTTTGAGAGAGAGAATGGGGTATTTATAGATATTTTTACTAGTAAAAATCTCTGTTCTGGTCGATGTGGGACAAAATAACATCCAACCATTTTTATTCCTCTGTCATATACTTTGCGCGGACACGTGCAAACGACATGCTTTGCATGGTATCGCGCAATCTATCAATCCCGCGCAATCTGTCTTCTAAGATCAACCCGCGCAACCCATTTACTTTGCGCGGTTCAGTGCAATCCATTCACTTTGCGCGGACCCGCGCAAAGTAGTCTTGAAACTTATTTCTCTGATCTTCAAACTGATTTCTTGATCTTTCTCTTCTCCACTTCTTTGCTAATTTTATGCCTTAACAGATACCCCCTTGATCCGTTCTTTATTTTTTCAGAAAATCAAATAAAAAGGATCAAACCACTTATTTTGTAGGGTTTGCGCGACCTCACGCAAAGCTTGGTCGAGTACCGTACTCGGCCAGAAATACTATAAATAGTCCAATGACTTCGTCATTTTCACGAACTGCTCTATGCTGAAACTCTGCTCTAGCGATTTTTTCCCGCGCAAAGCTCTTACTTTGCGCAAACCCGCGCAAACTGTTTCACTTTGCGTGAATTCCTCTGAAGTTGGAATTTTTTTCGCGTAAACTTTATACTTTGCGTGATCCCGCGCAAAGTGTTTTGGACTTAGCCAATTTTCCTCTCTTTTTTAAACCTTTCAATCACTTAGCCGCTTTCTTCTGTCTTCCTTTCTTAACTTGTTTTCATGGCTCGCATTAAACAAACAGCCCGTCTTGCGACTCCTTCTGACTCGCCTACTTCTGATCAACCACCTGCTAAGTGGACAAAGACCACTTCCAGAACTCCCGCTTATTTTAAAGAACCTGTTCTTCCCACCTTCGATTTTTCTAACCGCATTAAATCTTTGCCTTCCCCTATTCACAAATCCATTTCTTTGGGAGACATCAAATGTCTGCCTAAACACAGCAGAGAATATGACTGGGACGAATGGTTAAAGTCCACAGCTCATATTCGTACTGATAGTGAAAGACCACCTCCCTGTGAAGACAGTCCTCTGGCTTCTTGTCCAAAGAAAATTTGCCACAATAAAAGGAAAGATTTCATAGAGAAGATCGAAGAACATAAGAAGAAAAGACTTCAAAACTCGTGGGACTCAGTACGAGTTGTTGAAGGTATCATGAAGTTTGACAATCCTCATACAGAAGGGATGACGATTATTCCCATCAAAGTATATCGCCATCAGTCTATGCTCGACTGTGAGTCTAAAGACTATGTCCATGGCTAGAGATTAATGTTCACTGAATCATGGGCCTCGAGAAAGCCCCGAATCCTTGAGGGAATCATCCAGACACAGAAGCCACGTCAAAGAATAGGGGAAGCTCATCCCATGATATTCTTGGTTCCTTTTCACAGTCCCCATGATCTCTTTCCTTCTCATTTCTATGAGACAGTTCAACAGTGCTTCAGAAATCGAGATCAACTCTGGGGCCAAGCAGAATTCCGTATCAGAGGCTTATTAACTGCTCGCCGCTACTACTCTGAATGGGCAGAGGCTATATTGCTAAAGCATACAAGCACTCTTGCAAAGATTGGACTTTATGATGCAATAGAAGTGACCTCCAAATACTTCTATAGGGAACCCAACATTCTGAAAGGCTTCCTTGAATACTGGTCGCCTACAACCAACTGTTTCCATTTACCCTATGGTGAAATGAGCATTTCACTCTGGGACCTTCATCGTATAGCCGGTCTCACGATAACAGGCAGATCTTATGATGAATTCATTCCTACAAACAGAGAATTGGCCTTTATATCCTCTCCAAACCGCAAGCCTTCCATTTCTGAGACTACCATAGAATTATTCAAAGAGATGGGCAAATTTCCCAGCTTCCACAAAATTCCCCCTTTACAATGGCTGGCTCATTTCTCTAGGGGTCTCAGGTATTTATCAATCCGATCATTATTTTCCTTCTTTATATTCTTACTATTTAGCCATTCCTTCATATTAACCTCCTTCATTTTTCTTTGAAGATTTCATGACTGCCGCTCTAAAGAACTAATGAAGCTTCGAGATGCAGTAAGAGGAAAGCCAGAATATAGCTCTTTCGGAGAACTTGTAGTGTTCTTAGCTTATTGGCTAAGTTTAGTCGTATTGCCCAGCTCCAAGTGGGCAGATGCTGTTCGTCCAAGCGTCTTCGTTGTGGCCGGTGCTTTAGCGGAAGGCCATAAATATTCTCTTGCTCCTCCCGTATTATGTTCTATTTACAGGGCCCTTGGAGAAGTAGCTACTCATGTAAAAGACCCTATTCTTGGAGCTTCATCTGCACATACGTCTTGGCATTATATTACGGGGTGGCTTGGAGTTTATTTTCCTTGGACTTTTGAGGCTTCGGAGCAAGCGTATACTCATCCTTCTCACCTTCCACTCTGGTTCTTTCAGCAAAGAGCAATGGCGAAAAGAGCGTATGAGTGGGTTGCTAATAAAATTCGAGATGATGACCAGATAAACTTCTTTCAATTCCGCCTTTATCGCTATACTGAAGATACAGACATGGTGGGCCAAGAAACGCTTACTACAGCAGAGAGAGCTTTCTTCTTTTCTATTCGCTCGTGCAGTTTACCTCTTCGGGAAGGAACAAAATTTTGGAGAGAGCCTTACTACCCCAGTCGCTTTGCTCGTCAATTTGGTTATGATCAAACTGTACCTCAAGACTGCAGTCTAGTTACTAGAAAAATGCGCTGTTACGGAACTGGTCCTCTTAACTAGGCTATGATATGGAAACAGTTGCTGAATGGCTGTGTTGGATCCCTCTTTATAATTTTAGGCTGTGATCCATAGTTCATACATCATATAGCTGGATGCGATGGTGGGATCACCAATCATACTTAGTCACTAAATGCTTGCCAGTGGATTCCTCTATCTTTCTTCATCCGCCCAGGCTGAAGGGCAGAAATTTAGAGAGTGGAATCGGCTACATTCCAGAAAAGAGCCATGCATCCCATCCTGGAGAAATTTGTAGGAAGATATCTTTGAAAGACCCCATTCGTGAAATCAAGCCTATCAACACTTTGGATGGCTGGTTTGCCCACGGAGTTTTGAGAGAATTCGAGAAATCTCGTCGAGACTCTTCAAACCAAGCCGCAGACAATGCTGAAGGTACATCTTCCCCAATTCCTACAGAGACTGTAGCGGTTTCAGAAGGACCAGTTATTGGTACTTCTATATCTTCTCCACAACCCCTTGGTCCTAGTCCATCTTCCCCGATGACTAGATCAAAAACGCGTTTGCAAACATCATCCCTATTCTTCCGTAAAGAACCCGCCAAGCATCCGCTTCCCTATGGTCCAAGAGTCTCTGCACGGAGAGAAAGCGAACCAACCCGTTTCTTACAAAGGGAAGCAAGTTATCATTGAAGAAGTTGATGAAGAAATTTTGGAAGATGAAAGTTCAACTTCATCATCAGATACTACTAAATCTTCTCAATATGAAGACAGATGAGATGGTGACAGCTTGTGAAGATAAAGATGATGACTTTGAAGAAGGTGAAGTTGACATTGACGGAGATGAGGAAACAGCTGCGAAAGAAGTTGAGATGGAATCTTCCCCTGCACCTGCTAAGGCTTCTCCTAGCATTAATGTTCCTGTTAAATCTCCTGCAGCCGAGGAAGATGAAGAGGAGCCTTTAGATTATGGAGAATATGGGTATTCACCAGGTAAAGGAAATTTAATTTTCATATGCATATATTTTATATTTTAACAACTATTATTTATTTATTTAAAATTATCGTGTCTCCCTTTTTTAGGTGCCCAAGTTGCAGAAATAGGTGCTATCTCCTCAGTGAGCCCTCTTGTGGTATCTTCACCAAGAGCACCCGTAGTTAGTTGGTAGTACAACAGAGTAGTGGCTCGTGAAATCATATTTCCAATGAAACTACGGACTTGCCAACTCCGGCTACCGAGAGATTCAAGTACGGAAGCTAGAGCACCATCTTCTTTCGATATGGTGGAACTTGGCCCTTCCAGACTCGAGAGCTTCTCCTTCTGTTAGTCGTATTCCAGTGATAGGTATATATATACGCTGAATATCTTTACTCAAGACTATATATTTTATAATAATATATTGAATATCTTTCTTCTTTTGCTATAGGAACTCATTCCTGCAGCGGTGCGGCTAGTTCTGATTCTGTAGCCACTACTTCGAATCTATCATCCTGCGAAAATCCCTGTTCATAAAATGCTTATGGTGAAACATTCTTTGTTAGCAATAATCCATATCTTCAGGAATCTTGACCAATGGTTGGACTTGGATGTTGCTATAGAGATTCTGGAGAGTTCTGCCAAGATGGCCAGAATCAACATATCTCCTTTACGGGATTCACTCTTCAAATTTCGCGATTCCGTAATTTCTTTGGCGTCGGTAGAGAATGTTACAATCGCCCCTGAGATTTTAGAGTGTAGAAAGCAGTTGGCTTCATCGCAAGAACAAGCCCTTCTGACAGCTTCATCAATTTCTAAACTTGAACAAGAGCATATAATTCTTCAAGATCAATTAAAGATTCATGTTGATGAAAGTAGGACTATTCAAGATCGCATTGTAGCTCTGAAGGAAGAAATCTCTCAGCTGGAGAGGAAGAATCACGAGCAGGTCTTAATCATTCAAGATGTTGAAGAGAAGATACGGGTGAATGTTCAATCCATTGATATCGAAAAATCCGCACAACTTCAAGGTAAAGAAATGATTGCTTCTTTGGAGAATAAGCTTGCTGGCGTTCCTGATCAGGCAAGACTTATTTTTGAAGAAAAATCTAAACATGATGCTACTCAGGCACAATTGAAAGAAGATTTGCGCATATACTCAGAAGCAATGGGGATTACAAAAGATCTTTAGACATGTGGTTTTTGCTATGTAATTTTGAACATGTGGTTTTTGCTTTCATGTTTCTTGGATATATAATTTATTTGGCTTCTTATATATTTCATGATAGTATTTTGAGATGTTTATAATGGTATTTTCCACCTTGCATATTGATGACATTTATACTAATATTATCAAATTATATTTATACTTTATATAATAATTTCATTACTCCCTTTACAATTTCTAAACCTTTTATGCTTTGTTAGTGCGGGATTCTCTATGTGAGTATTTAAATTGGTGGTACTAAGTTTCAATTTAATTAGCCACACACAGTTTATGCTCATGAGTAGTGGAGCGTGCGCACACACACAGTTTAAGCTCATGAGTAGTGGAGCGTTTATGGGTCTTATATGATGGCCACTGTAACTCTCTAGAGTTTGCTTTTGGGCTTCTCACTGCCTTGAGCTCACGGCCAAGGTCCATCAGAGGGGCCCATTGATGCTACCGGGCGGTGAACTGTTGGTTTTACGCACAGGGTTGGCCACGGTAACTCTCTAGAGTTCGCAGGGCTCGCAAGGCTACCTTTGGGCACCAAATCTAGGGTCGCCAGTCCATCAATGAGTAGGTTTAAGCCCTTCCTCACGAGTTACTACTGAAATCAAACCCTAGATCTGGAGGGTCTTATGCATGGTTGGCCTAAAGCTCGCACTGCGGCCCCTGTTTTCTTCGTCTGCAAGGTCGAGCCCATTCACAGGAGGGCATTTTCATCCGTTCCCCGTGGCGCTGCCGGAAGCTATATAGACGGCATGGGAGTTACGGTGACTAGTCTTCGCAGATTTATGGCCTTTTAGGCTTTGAATCCTTGACTTCGTCAGCAGCCCGCATGGGTGCGCACGATGGTCTTCGCAGGCTTTTTAGGGCCACTGACTCCTCGCCGCTGCCCGAATGGCGATCTTCATAGGTCTTATGTATAGTTGGCCAGCTTTTTTAAAGCTTGATCCTTTGAGAGCATTTTTTTTTCGAGCTTGATCTTTTTGATTTGGCTCAATTTGGCTCTTTTAGGATTTGGCTTGGTTATACTGCCTCTTTGACTAAGATTGATGTATCCTTGCTTTTGATAATATTTTTAAGAAGACCCGTGACTTGTAAAGCAGTAATATTTATGATCATCACCAATGCTAGTATAGTAGATATTTCAAGAAGATCCATGTCTTGTATGGCAATATATCAATTTTATCAATATCTTCAAGAAAATTCGTGCCTTGTAAGGCCATATATCAGTCTTGTCAATATCTTCAAGAGAATCTTCAAATTTATTTAGTGATGATGATGATCATATATATTTTTTAGATTTGATGCTTGATAATTGACATGCTGGTGAACTTCTTCTTTATAGCTTCTTTTGTTGACATATAAACATGCTCTTATTCATTCTTGCCCCCTTTTGATACAGAATCATTATATCGGTAATATTCTGAATCAAAATCCATATATTTATCTTCAAGGATAGTATCTTTTGATGAAACAGGCGTTGACAAGTACACTGATACCCTGTCCCTCTTGATTTGTGATTCGATATGCCCCATTGGAATATACTTCTTTTACCACATATGGACCGTCCCATTTAGGTTCGAACTTGCCCCTTGTCTGGCGAGTAATCACTATTGGTCTTTTCAACATTAACACCATATCTCCCTTTTTGAAAGAGCAGTATTTAACCTGTTTATCAAAAGCTGCCGATATCCTGGCCTGATATGACTGCAACTGTTGTTGAGCTTCAAGACGTTTCTCATCGAGCAGATCTAATTCTTTCAACCTTATTTTTGCATTTTCATCATCTGTTATAGACTGATGTACTGCTATTCTGAGTGATGCCACCTACATTTCAATTGGGATAACTGCCTCCATACCATAGATTAATGAATACGGTGTCGCCCCTGTTGCTGTATGATGGGTGGTTTTGTAGGCCCATAATGCTTCTTGTAACTTTTCATCCCAATCGCGCTTATTGCCTGTCACCATTTTTTTCATTATTTTGACAATTGTTTTATTAAATGCTTCTACTAATCCATTGGCCGGAGGATAGTAAGGTGTTGAAAAAGAATGTTGGATGCCGAACTTCTGACATAACTTTTCCATACCTCTATTTTTAAAAGAGGTGCCATTATCAGTGACGATCTTCTTCGGAATACCATGACGATATATTATAGCATGCCGGATGAAATTGACCACGTCTTTCTCTTTAACATTGTGCAAGGCGACTGCTTCGGTCCATTTGGAGAAATAGTCTCTAGAGGTCGCTTGAGAATGTCTTGTTTTCCTCTAGATAAAGGGGGATTTATAGGACCAATCACGTCGAGTCCCCATGCTGAGAAAGGCCAAGAAGCAACAGACTGATGTAATTCTTCTGGAGGAACATGTATTACATCTCCATGTATTTGACATTCATGACACCGCTTTGCGTATTTTATTGCATCTTTGAACATAGTGGGCCAATAATAACCCATTCGATGTACTCTATGGCATAAATTTCGGCCGGCTTGGTGTGCTCCACATTCGCCTGAATGTGCCTCCCGCAATATTTGGTTTGCTTCTTGCTTGTCTAAGCACCTTAACAGCATTCCATTATAAGATTTTCTATACAGTACTTCGCTGCATATGATAAATTTGCCCGATCGCTATTTAATCTGCTGTTTTTGTACATTATCCTCTGACAAGATATTATATTTGAGATAATCAACAAAAGGTCGTAATCATCCGTCATTACCTCCATGGATATAGGAAACATTTCAACGGTTTCTTCGATAACCTCTGTAGATGGCAGGAATCTTCTTTCTTCTATAGTTACCTGAATAGGACTTCAGTTTGTGCAGGATAAAGCCGCTACCAAACTGGCTAAAGCATCTGCTTTTGCATTCTCCGACCGCGGTATGTGTTTAATTTCCACATAACAAAACTGTTCAAGCAACTGTTGTGCCTTCCGATAATAAGGCAGGAGTTCTTCTTTCCTTACTTCAAATTCTGTTGTCAATTGATTTATAATCAATTTAGAATCTCCAAAGATATGCAATAATTTTATTTCCATTTGCTGGGCTATTTCCATTTCGATGATAAGAGCTCTGTATTCAGCTTCATTATTTGTGCATGCAGTGTCCAACGTGAAAGAATATGGTAACAAGTCGCCTTGAGGAGTAATGAATATCACTCCTGCCCCCGCTCCCGTTATTTGAGCAGCACCATCAAAATACATCTGCCAGAGATTTTGAGATTTAGCCAACATAACCTGTTCATCTGGGAATTCGTCATTGAGTTCCTCATTTTCTGCTATAGGGTGTGCTGCGAGAAAGTCTGCCATAGCTTGTCCTTTCACTGCTTTCGCCGGCTTATACGTGATAGTATATTCTGATAACAATAACATCCACTTGGCTAGTCTTCCTGATAACATTGGCCTAGTCATCAAAAATTTTATGGGATCTGCTCTTGAGATCAAAGTTATATCATGGGAAAGACAATAATGCCTTAACTTCTGTACAGCGAATACCAACGCCAAACACTCTTTTTCGATCAAAGAATAATTGCATTCTGCCCCCATCAGTGTTCAACTTAGATAATAAAGAGCAGTCTCTTTTCCGGCTTCGTTTACCTGTGCCAACAAAGCACCCAAAGAATTTGTAGCTGCAGATGTATATAAGATAAGTGGCTTACCTTTCACTGGAGCTGTTAACACCGGTGGCTGTTTTAATAATTCCTTAATTGAATCAAATGCATTTTGACAGGCGTGATCCCATACGAATTCTGTATCTTTCTTCATTAACCGAGAAAATGGCTGACACCTTCCTGCAAGGTTTGAAATGAAACGGCGAATGTATGCCAATTTTCCTTGTAAGCTTTTTAATTCCTTCAATGTCGTTGGTGGCGGCATATTTTGAATAGCTTTCATTTTTTCTGGATCAATTTTGATTCCTCTGTGTCGTACAACAAAGCCGAGGAATTTGCCAGAAGATACTCCGAATGCACACTTAGCAGGGTTCATCTTTAGTTGCTTTTTTTCTGAGCCGGTGAAAGACTGATGCTAAATGTTCGTGGTATTCTTGATGATCTCTTGATCTGACCACCAAGTCATCAACGTAGCATTCAACATGTTTATGCATCATATCTTGAAAGATATTTTTCATTGCCCTTTGATATGTTGCCCCAGCATTTTTGAG
This sequence comes from Magnolia changhungtana, assembly GCA_030180095.1. Lineage (NCBI taxonomy): Eukaryota > Viridiplantae > Streptophyta > Magnoliopsida > Magnoliales > Magnoliaceae > Magnolia > Magnolia changhungtana. The sequence goes on from JASAUF010000316.1 coordinate 159,705, forward strand.
ACCGAAAGGCAAACTTTATAGCAATAAATTCCAAGCGTGGTTCTGAAGGCCGTTGCTTCTTCATCTTCGGGTGCCATCCTGATTTGATTATATCCTGCATATCCGTCCATAAAGGATAGGATAGCATACTGAGTAGTGCTATCAATTAATAATTCTGTTATCGGGAGAGGGAAATCATCCTTTAGACATGCCTCATTCAGATCTCTGAAGTCAATACATACTCTAATCTGCCCATTCTTCTTTTTCACTAGAACAATGTTTGATATCCACTTGGGATATTTAACTTCCCTGATGAACCTAACCTTTATTAGTTTATTTACTTCTTTTTCGATTAATGGAATCAGATCTGGATGGAATCGCCTTTGTGCTTGCTTCACTGGTTTCTTTTCTCTGAAAATATTTAATCGATGCATTGCCACAGAGGGTTCTAGTCCCAGCATTTCTTCATATGTCCAGGTGAAGATGTCTTTATTTTCTTTGAGAAGTTGGCCATATTTCTCAAATTCCTGATCTGAAAGGCTGACGATGATGAATGTGTTCCTTGGCTCTTCTGCTGTTCCCAAATTTATTTCTCGCAAACCATCTATCGTCGGCTGCCCCCCCCATCTTCTATTTTTCTTGGAGTAGTTTCGGGATACTCGACTACCTTAGCATCTTTTGCAGCTGAAGTCATGTTAACTGATATCATGCTTACTGATGATTCTGCTCCCAATCCTTGGAATTTTCTTTGCTTTTCTTGATTAACCCCTAGGGAAATTTGAATTCCTTTCCCATGATTCAAGCCGGTGGGTTTGTCACAATCAAAACCCATATTTCTCATGATTTTCTTGCTTACTGCACCATACTTCCTCAAATTCTGCGGTGCTAACTCTCTGTGATATACATTGCTTGTATTTTCATCCTTCACTTCTGCTGCATGTATTTCGCCTTGCGGTTCTTTAGGGTCTTTGTTTTTATCTTTTTGGACAAGACCAGAGTCCAGTTCTCATCACTTTCTTGTGGTTGGGGTGAGACGGAAATAACTCCATTATCTGACATTACTCGAAAGTCACTTTGTGCTTGCTTGTAGTGTTTGCCTTTGTATGCTCAGGAGTTTGGCTTGGCACATATTCTATTACAAATCCAGTAGCGGTGAATCGGAAGTTCACTTTTCTTGCAACGTCAGTCATTAGCAATGTTATGTGATTGAGTTTGGGTACCTTCAATAATGAAACATATATGAAATTAGTATGCGAAAGATTAAGTAAACTATTTTAGAGATGAAGGGGAGGATGTTCCCATTGAGAGTCGTCATTTTGTTTCGACAAGGAAACAAATGTATTTGATTTGGGAAAACTATCTTATTCAAACATAATAATGGAATAGTTACAAAAACAATCATCATACTTTATTGATTCTGAATTCATTTACATCCTCTGGTATCCCTTGATTCTAAGATAGTTTACAAAGAATTCATTATAAATGACAATTATTATAGTTAAATATAATTTTCGGCAGCATAACGACAATGATCTTAATCATCTCCAATGACTTAGGAGGAATAGACAAGTTGATCAACAGTCTTCAAGAGAACGGAGATTTCGGCAGCATTTCGGTACTATTTCGGTCATCTCCTGAAACTTAGGAGGAATACACCTCTTTGTCGATGATTCTTCCTTTTCTCCTGAACAAGAAGAACTTGAAGTTTTGAAGACTTTAATTATTCCAGCAGCATAACAGCTTATTGCTGTTAAAAAACTGCCAAGCAACCAGTTTGCGCGGGTCCGCGCAAACTATATACTTTGCGCGGGTCCGCGCAAACTATATAAGCCCCATGCTGCTTTGTGCGGGTCGGCGCAAACTTAAGGAGTCCAGTACTCCTTTGCGCTCATTCACGCAAACTGCAGGAGTCCAATACTCCGCACCTTCTGTCTTCTCTTTCGTCTTTCTTTAACTCTGAAAATCTTCGAACCTCTTTTGAGAGAGAGAATAGGGTATTTATAGATATTTTTACCAGTAAAAATCTCTGTTTTGGTCGATGTGGGACAAAATAACATCCAACCATTTTTATTCATCTGTCATATACTTTGCGCGGACACGCGCAAACGACATGCTTTGCGCGGTATCGCGCAATCTATCAATCCCACGCAATCTGTCTTCTAAAATCAAGCCGCGCAACCCATTTATTTTGCGCGGTTCAGCACAATCCATTCACTTTGCACGGACCCGCGCAAAGTAGTCTTAAAACTTATTTCTCTAATCTTCAAACTGATTTCTTGATCTTTCTCTTCTCCACTTCTTTACTAATTTTATGCCTCAACAGTCCAATAGCTGCATGTTGCTGGATGTCCAATTGATGGACGGCCCGGATTCAACGCTCGCACGAGGTGGGTCCACACATGTGAGACCCACTAGTAGCTTTAGATAAGTTGATATTTGTGTCTTCCTCCTATCAGGCCCATCCAAATAGTGGGCCCACTCGGAGGACGGCATGGATAAAATACATTCATCATGGTGGGATCCATCCGGGTGGGCCACATGGCCACATCACCACTAAAGAAATGAAGGAGAGGGAGAGAAAGAGAGAAGGATGGTGTAGTGGAGGGACTCCTCCGCTATGGGCCCCTTATATGATTACAACACATAAATCAAATTTGGTCCCATCACAAGTGGGTCATCAAATTGAAAATCAACGGTGGATCACCTACATTTTGCCTCCTTCTTTAGCTCCTTGGACTCCTAGGCTCCATGGCTTTGATCTTGATGGAGGTTGATGAAGAATGGAGAGTTAAGATGGGAGATGAGAGGGGGTAGGAAACTGGGCCACACTTGGCTTTGGGAAGCTTGGAAGCTTAGACATTAGGTGCTTTCTCCTTGGGAGTTTGAGAGTGAAGATAGAAATGAGAGAGAGAGAGAGAGAAGTGATGGATGAAAAGAGATGGATGGAGTGGGTGTCGTAAGAAAGGGGATGGGAAGGCATGAGTTTGTTTGAATTTTGTGTAAAGGAGGAATGGGTGGGGAGAGAGAGAGAGAGTTGACTTTGAGAATGGGAGAGAGATGGGCTACTAGTACTTGACTTGTACTTGTGATAGGATGTGTACTTTGATTGATTAATGTGACGTGTCGTAGAGATTCTCTCGAAATTACAACGTACGATGTTTCTTCAGAATGAACGTGGGCCTATATCTCCTAGCTTAGGTATCGCATCAGTGTACGAGACGCGGTCTTAGAACCGCGGCGACGGCACGGTCGCTAGGGTATAAGTTTTGAATCGATCTAACTCAGATCTATAGGATGCGATTCAGGGTCGCCGCAAATGCCGATTACAGGTCGCGGGTTGCTAGAATTCAACATGGAGGATCACGAGAGTGTATGAAACGGTACGAACTAGGATACGGGCCTTACATCCTCTTTCTCATACAATAATTCATCTCAATAATATCCGTCAAAATGCCATAAAAGTCAATTTCTGCCTCCTCATGCGTTCTCTTCACAACCACCCCACTATTTTGTTTGGTCCTATACTTCTCATGCTCTTCAGTGTGGAACCGAATCTGCTTTACAATATAACCTGTATATTTAGATACACGTCTATCAGGACCACACGCTAGTGAGTAGAGTGCATCAGATTAATCTGCATAGTTCCTAGCATGCAACGTCTTCATCTATTATCACATAAAGAATGTAATTATTTAGGGATTTTCTTATGTTTAAATATTTGCAATACAACAAAATTCTTAGTGTGATGAGATACAAGGTAAAATCCTACACGCTTTGTGAACCATTCTGGAAACTGATCTTGATGCATTTGATCATAATTTGTTGGGTACTGGGACTTCATCTCCTCGATGTGTTCGCTACACATAATTGGCATGTCATTAGCAAGAAACATTAAGATCATCATATGGAGAGATACAATTATCGAAGGAAGACTTACTTTAAGTATGATTCTATTTCTTCACAATTATGCAACACATACCACCGCGCCTTTGCTTGATCCCCAAAGTCCATATCCTGAAATGTCGGGGATCCTAAACGACGGATGTTATGTGCGAATACAAATATGAGTCCTTGTTCATGCTCCTGCCCTTCATCGGCATTCCGATCTTTTCGATTAAATCTAGTCTTTATGCGAAGAAGATACATGGAGCAAAATGTCAGGTACTCATTATCAATGTATTCTTGGTAATGGATCCCTCTAGACTTGTCTTATTCATCATAAATCGTTTTAGTGTGTGAAGGTATCTGTACACAAAACCACTGTGTTATACGTATGAAAACATAGATATATCTAGTTTATGGAATGAATAAAAATTTTAATAGGTTCTACCACCTTTCGATCGGATACATCCAACGATATTATATTGGGCCTGCAAGCTTCGCCTCGTGTGATAAATGAATAGCTAACTGTACCATGACATCGAAAAACACAGATGGAAATAATCTTTTAAGTTTGCAAAGGATTACGACAATGTCCCTCTCCAGTCATTTAATAACCTCTACATTCAACGATTTTGAACACAAATCCTGAAAGAATATCCCCAACTTAATCAGCGCTGCATAGATATCCTTGCTCAAGAATCCACGAATTGCAACCGGTAGTAGACGTTATAGAAGGATGTGACAATCATAACTTTTTATTCTTGTTACCTTACAGTCCATAATGTTTGCGCGCCGAGATATATTTGACGCATACCCATCAAGAAACTTCACTGATCTCAACCATTCACATAAACGTTTTTTCTCTAGTTTTGTCAATGTGTAGCAGGCTACTGGTATAATATATGAATTTCCATGTGGTTGCAAGTGCACCTCTTTCCTTAAACCCATTGCTTATAGATCCAATCAAGCCTTAAAACTATCTTTTATTTTCTTCTTTATGTTCATCAATGTTTCAAAGACATTGTCACATATATTCTTCTCAATATGCATGACATCCAAGTTGTGTCGCAATTTTAGATCACTCCAATGGGGCAACTAAAAAAATACTCTTCTTCCTCCAGTTATACTCTAATACTGTATATTTCCTCTTCTTCAATTATGGTGCCTTATCAAATCTAACTTCTCCAATGTTACTCAGTTGTTGTATCACATCTTCTCCAGATACCTCTTTCAGTGGTGGCCTATGATCTTGTTTGCCATCAAAGATCATCGTCTTCCTGTGCCAACTATGATCGCTCAGAAGGAAGCGACGATGGCCTATATAACATATTTTTTTTACCATGCTTCAATAACAATGAACAAGTCTCAATACAACATGTAGGACAAGCCAACTTTCCCTTCGTGCTCCACCCAGACAAATTCTCATACGCGGGGAAGTCATTTATTGTCCACAAGACCGCTGCATGCAATTGAAATGTCTGTCCTGCAAATGTGTCATACGTCTATATACCTTGACTCTACAACTCGTTTAAGTCATCTACTAACGGTTACAAATACACATTAATGTCATTCTCAGGTGACCTAGGTCCAAGAATAAGCAATGACATCATGAAAAATGACTCATTCATACACAACCAAGGAGGTAAATTGTAGGGCATAAGTACCACTGGCCACATACTGTACGAGCTACTCATGTTACCAAATGGATTAAAACCATCACTTACAAGACCTAGTCAAACGTTGCGAGAATCCTCTGTAAACTAGTCATATTGCTTGTTAAAATTTTGCCAGGCTTCAGAGTCCGCAGAGTGTCTCAGTGTACTATCATCATGAACGCGTTTCTCCTTATGCCACCTCATATCTTCAGTCATCTTGCGAGACGTAAACAATCTTTGTAATTTGGGTTTCAATGGGAAGTACCTTAACACCTTTTGTGGGATTTTCTTATGCCTGGCTTCGTCATACTTCAACCTAGACTCCATATTCTGGACACTCTTCAACATTTTCATGCTCTTTCCAATACAATACACAATCATTTATACATTCATGTATGGGATGTAACCAAGGCTCAAGTCTCGGATCAAGGATTTTACCTCGTAATGAGAATGTCTCACCATCTAGTAATGCTTTTTTCAACAAGTCAAGCAACATGTCGAATGATTTATTACTCCAATGATTTATTGTCTTCAAATGAAGTAACCTTGTAAGAAAATTCAACTTCAAGAAGTTCTCACACCCCAGATAAAGTGGACGTTGCGCATCCCTCCACAACCTACTAAACTTTTCTGATTCGACATCACCCATAGGAGGAATATCTTGGCTACTACTTGTCGTTGTAAAATTAATATCCGCAATTATTCCCATGAACACATCCCCTATGATATCTTACATTTTGTCAACGTCTTCATCCTCGTCATCTGGTACAATTGGGTCAGCAAGGACTTCAGTGGCCTCAACTCTTTGGTGGATATCTTCACCATGATGGATCCACCTACTGTAACCCTAGTCTATCCCAACTATGAACAAATCGTCTTCTACTTTGTCTAAAGTCTTATGGATCATGTTTTTGCATTTTCAACATAGACACCTAATCCTATTGCCTGAATCTACTCGATTTCACACAAATTCCATGAACTCTTGAACTCCTTGTTTATACTCTGGGCCAAACCTGTTCTTAGCATGCATCCAACTCTTATCCATCTTTACAATGAAAATATCCATAGTATCCAAATGTATGAGAAGCAAGAGTAACAATAATCTAGAAGTTATTACAGACCATAGTTTGTTAAAAACATTTTCTTAGTCAGATCTAGAAAAGGAAGGTGCAGGCATTTAAGGATCATTAATCTTCAAACTCATACTGAAACAATGAAAGTACTTTTTCATGTACTTCATTTGTTGTTTCTGAGTCTGAAGTAATGTTTCCTGAGAAATGTGCAAGTTGTCTACCGTTTTCTCTAAACTCTCCAACCTCTTTGAAATTATGAAGGCTAGAAGTCATAATTTTCGTACCGTCTGATTCTTCAAGGTTAGCAAACATGTCATTCTTGTTGACATCTCCTTCAGGAACAACTTCCTAATCACCTTACTGCTCAGGCCTTAAATCAAGTTACATCATATTTAAATTTGCATTATCGAAAGGGAGCTCAGACTCTGATGCTTCAGTCGCGAAAATTTGAAGATGATACCACAAAGTAATGGAAGTCATAAGAAATGCAAATGGAATAGATCCACGACGAGGATGGAGATGATACTGGATAATCAAGTAAGTAATTAATGATGGAAGATAAATGCAAATACCAGAAATAACGAAATGCAAAATACGCATTATATAGGGAGTAAGATCAGTCTTATTCCCAGCACGAGGATAGATATTAGAAGTGAAAATACGATGCAAAACATGGTATTTTGGAAGAAGATTATAGGTGGGGAGTGAGTTATGGTTATGCCAAGTTGCATCAAATCCACATAACACTCGAGTGAGAGAATCTCTTTCCGTTGGATACATATCTTAAAGAAAGTAGCGGAATAGGAATTCCATCTTCTATTATATCAATGTCTATGATAGATGATATGATGGAGGGTGTTATGCTGACAGTATCTTCCATAAACTAAATAATAAAAGTTAATTGTTCAGAGGAAACGTCACAAATGATGCATACATCCCCTGAGCGATGGATTGATAAGATGCACCACCCCACGCAAAGATGAAGGAGGCCGAATTGGGCAATGTGATTTACATTCACAGTGTGCTTAATAATTATACTACGGGTACGGAAATCCCCCACATTCTCCGGATCATTTTCCGATGAACGAATAGTATGCACAACCTAATTGGCGGAACAGGAGGAGGAACCAGACTGAGGACAACGAACAATATACTTAGTCCAAGTTTCCATGGAAGAAAATAACTAGATATTACCAAAGAAATACCAATAAATAGATGAAATAATCTAGATCAGATTTTCCAACAAAAACCCAACAAAAGAGAACTCTAGATTCAAATAAGATGATGAAATCTTCAATATAGCACTACTAGGAGCTTAAATCTAAAACTCAAAAAGATACACTTAAGGAAGTCTAGATTGATGGGTTGGCTGAATGAAGCACCGACGAGCCAAGGAAGAAGAAGTTAAAATGAGGGTTTTGAAAAAATTTCCCCAAATAGCCTAAATCGTGCTCGGTTTGGCTAGCCTGAGTGCAGTCCTTGGTTGGCCAAACCGGTCGGTCAGCTATGGGCTGGCCGAAGAAATCCAAAAAATATTTTTAAATATGAACATTATTCTTTTAAAGTAAACAAAATGAAAGACAATAAAAAATTGCAATAAAGAATGATTAGTTAAGTGATATAACACAATCCAATATGATTTTTTAAATTAAAAAATCTAACACTATCAAGGGGTTTTGTCAGAATGTCTGCAAGCTGTTTTTCAGTATTAATATATTTAAGCATAATAGTCTTACTTTCAACTAATTCTCTGATATATTGATATTAAATATCAATGTGCTTAGTTTGAGAATGTTGAATGAGATTTTTAGATATGTTTATGACACTAATATTATCGCAGTATAAATTCATGGTATCTTGATCAATACTATAGTCTGTTAACATCCATTTCATCCGCATTAATTGCGTGCAAGCATTTCATGCCGCAATATACTCAACTTCTACAGTGGATAATGATACTGAGTTTTTCTTCTTACTCATCCAAGAGACAAGACAATTTCCATTGTAGAAACATTCACCACTTGTGGATTTTCTATCATTTACATTACATGCCCAATCAACATCGGTATATCCAGCAATTTGTAAAGACGTATCATGAGGATACCATAAACCCAAATTAACAGTATTGGCAACATATCTGATTATTCTATTAACTGCAGTCAGATGTGATTCTTTAGGGTTAGACTGATATCTAGCGCACACACCTATGCTAAAGGAAATATCAGGTCCACTAGCAGTTAAATATAAGAGACAACCAATCATGCTATGGTAAAGACGTGGATCAATGCTTTTACCTGAGTCATCTTTAGATAACTTGAGCATTGTATCCATGGGAGTTCAAAAGTTTTACCATTCTCAAACCCAAATTTCTTAATTAGATTTATAGCATACTTGGTCTGAGATATGAATATCCCATCTTTAAGTTGTTTCACTTGAAGACCAAGGAAATAGTTCAATTCTCCTTTCATGCTCATCTCAAATTTTAATTTCATATATGAAAATGCCGAGCTAAGAGTCCTTGGGGGGAGGGGTGAATAGGACTATGCCAAATTAAAATTTTAATTGCAGAATAAGAAAGAAATAAATAAAGATAACACTTATCAATTCAAATAGTAGAAATGAATTACAACCTCATATGCACAAGTATTGAGAGGTTGATACAGATGTTGTTCTAAAGACAACCTTACACCAAAACTAATGGCTTATGGTAGGAAAACCTGATTTCTCGAACGGTCTATGTATCAAAATCTCAAACAAATACAGAGGAATAAAGAATAAAATAGAAATAATTTTCTACTGTTATGTGCAAAAAATAAATTACAATCATTCTCCACAATGGCTTAAAGAGAAATTACAACATTCACATAAAGCCACAATCAACCATCCACCACAACACCAGAAATTATAGTTGTCCGCTTGTGTGTACACCAACTGTTAAAAAATATAGCCACATAACTACTCCACTCCCAATATCTTCACCCACAAGATATTGGCGTTCACTATAAAATAGATTTTTCAAGGTTCACCTAAAACCCTCACAATTGTGCCTTTCAAGTGGGCTTACACAATTCAAAAACCCCATACTCTGAGATTTTCTGGAACACCTCAGATAAACTAAAAAGGAAAGAAAGATTTTTCTGGCACAACCTCAAAAACTAAAAAGAGATTTACAAAAAACGTAAATATACTTATTTGGATATTCTCCTTTGATGAAGCCCAGTAGAACCAATTTGGAGTAGATGTTCAATGTAGATGTTCAACGTCCACACTCACTTATGAAAAGGTTCTAAGTTCTAAATGATTTTTAGATTAAATCACCTCGGGCAAGCTTAATTTGATTTGGATCTCAAGAAAGGGGAAAACTTAAATCCCTTCTTTAATTAAGATTGGAATAGAGAATTCAAAATCAAATGCAAAAAGCTAAATTAAAGAGAATATTAAATGAACATAATATAGCTGAAGAATATTACAAACTTATCTGTCAGAGTGGTGTATTGATTTTACTTGAATGACTTACCAAACTTTGAAATCATGCTCAATTTATAGGCACAAATATTGTTCACTCGACTGGCCCAGAGGTCAGCTCGACTGGTCGAAGGACCAACAAAATTTCAAATATTTCAGGCGTGATAAGATAAGACCGTTCTTTGACTAGTTGAGTGCCTTGCTCGACTGGTCAAGTGGCCTGCTCTACTGGTTGAGCCCTGCACTCGATTGGTCGAGTGAGACTAAGAATGGTTGCTCGACTGGTTGAGTACTGTTCACTTGACTGGTCGAGTAGTCTCCAGGACTGGTGAGGGTCCAACAGAAAATCCTGAAAATTAGTAACAAACCTTGGACTGGTCGAGCCATTGCTTGGACTAGTCGAACATAGACTTGGACTAGCCGAGAAAAAGCCTATAAAATTATATAATGACCCAATTTAAGTATGTAATCAATATGACCTAACCTATGGTCACTTTAAAGCTTGTCATCTTGAAGTACTTTGAAGCTTGTCATCTTGAATTACTTTGAAGCTTGTCATATTGAACTACTTTGAAGTTGAGCATGTTTTCTTAAGTAATACACACTGTCTTGACATAGTCGAAGCTTGAAAACTTGAAGTAGTACTTGATGTTTAACTTAAATCTCTTATTCTTGTACTTGAATTTGAGATGCTTGAACTTGAACTTGAACTTCTTGAATGTAGGTAAGGATGATATAAACTTGAGCTACACAAGATACAGATTCTAAGAGGTTTTGGCACTACAAAATTTGACAAATCTAAGATAGCATTTACAATCTCCCCTTTTGTCAAATTTGTGACAAAACCAAATAAGTAATATGATGCATAATATACATAGTAAAGAATCATATATGCACAACAAAGAATCATGCACCAGTTACAACCTGGTCAAAGAATCATGCACCAGTTACAACCTGTTTAAACCAATACTCCCCCTCAATATATTACTCTATAGAAACCAAGAGGAGACAAGAGGAGATTAAAAATCACCATTAAAAATCACCTAACCACACTTCTCCACATGTCTACAATTTTAACTCTATAGAATCCAATATCATTATGAAATAGGCATATCAACACAAATTCTCCCCCTTTTTTGTCACAATATGACAAAGGAAAGAACCTAGAAATGATGATGGAGACAAAAGAGCAATGAGTAATGATAGAAAGAAGTGAGTTCAAATAACATAAACCATTCAAACATGTTTAAGTAGATAAAGTTTTTTTGAAAAAAAAAATCTAAGTATAAGAGTTATTATAGATCAGAAATCCATTCAAATAACATAAACCAAGTTACCCACATCAACTTGGCTTGCGGCCAACTTCAAATTCATCTTATTAATGTTAGAGTTGTTGAATGGTAGATGGTGAATAGGAGCTTCTCCAATAGGTTTAACCACTAGACTATGGGTGGCTAAAACAATCATAAAAATAAGCAAAGGGTATATCACTGTGACCTGGATGGAGACGAAAATGAATCATGATATAATAAATAAGTGAAGGGAGACACAAAGACTCTAGTAATAATAGAATGAAGAATATAAACCATGAATGTAGTAAGTTCGGTTTTGTTGCCAAATCTAGGGTAGACATTTGAAATGAAAATTCGATGAAGAACTCTTTATCTGGGCAACATAAACTTGGAAGCAAGCGCATTCCCAATACTCCATTCCACATCCATATTACATAAAACTCTTGTGAGCATTCACTTCTCAGATTCAGATGGTTTTGCTACAAGAGTATAAATGGGAATACCATCATCATTATCTGGAAGATCCATTAATCTAGAAATGAGGTGGTGGTCCATATCAATTGGACCTTCTCTAGTAGAAATAGTAAATGTAAGATTCTCAATAGAGAAGTCAGTAATACAAGCATATATGGCTTGCGTAATAGATCGGAATGTCGGATCCCCCCAATGTAAAATGTTATCCTATCCTATAGATTGGAGTGGAATGATACCAAAAGGTGTTAAATGATTAATGTTAACTGTCCGTTCAACTATCACGTTGCGTAAGCGAATATCCCGCATATACTCGAGATCTTCTTTGGGTGACCGAAGATGCCGCACCGTGATAGGAGCGGAACGAGAAAAAATGGGACCATGAGTTCCTTTCTTCCTGTTTCTACTCTCCATTGCAAGAAGGAAATCAAGAAATATAAAGATTGCAAAAGAGGCAAGAAGGGTTTCAAGCAAATCAGATTTTTTGCTAAAAAACCAACAAACAACTATAAACCTTGAAATAAACAACACAAACAAGGAAATAGAAGATCAAAGAACTCAAATCTATAAGAAAATTGAAAATGAAGCACTAACCAAAGAGGAATCGAAGATGGGTTCGACCGGTAGTGGTAGGGCTTGTTGGAGAAGAAGAACCAAGTGAAAAAAAAGTGTTTTTCCCCAAATAAAAAGCAAAACCCGAGTTCCACGACTGGTCATGTACATACTCGACCGGTCGAGCCACGACTGGTCGATTTATACTCGACTGGTCATCTAACACTGAAAATTTACAATTTTTTTTATCTATTTAAATTTTTTAAAAATTTCAAGATAATAAATATATATATTATGATACAGAAAGGCACAAATCATCAGTTCATATTGCACATACTAAGATCAAATTTCAATTTTACAAACCTGTTTTTGTCGAGCGATTCTATGAATATGTCTGCAAGTTGATTCTCGATCGGAATATATTCCAATGAAATTATCTTGTCTTCCACTAGTTCACGAATATAATGATACCTAATGTCAATATGTTTGGTTCGTGAATGCTTGAATTATCACAATATGAAACCATGGATTCTTGTGCAATTCTGTAATTGCTTAGCATTCTCTTCATCCACACAAGCTGAGTGCATGCATTACCAGTAATAATATATTCATCCTCAGCTGTGGAGAGCGATACGGAACTCTGTTTCTTACTTAGCTAACAAACTAAACAGTTCCCAACATAGAAACAACCACCGCTGGTCGATTTACAATCATCAATGTTACTAGCCCAATCAGCATCCGTGTAACCAGATAATTGCACGCCAGTATCATGTGGATACCAGAGACTAAGATTAGTTGAACTAGCAACATATCGCAAAAATACGTTTATGTAACGCCCCGTGTTTTCAGGACTCGAGTATATGACTCGTTTCCCAAAAACCCGAGCGTTAACCTTAAAGGATGGTCAAATTTAATATATAATAGTTTTTCCTTTATCAGAGTTAACAGATGAGTATAGGATGGACAAATCAACATAAAGGAAAATTTCATTTACATTTAAAATATGCAAGAAATTGCCCATAATGACTTATACAAACTAATGTCCCAATCTTAGAATTACAAAGTGAAATGATATAGCATGTAAACAAATAAATTAAAACAAATCTGGAAATGTAAAGCTATGTAGCACTCTTGACAATATAATTATGCATCTTCACAATGGTACTTTGCTCCTCATTAGTCTGAACCTAAAAATCAATAAAGCCACATGTGCGACCTGTACGGTTGTATATTTGATGGATGAGTGGCCAACTCAGTGTGAATTCTCCTCAAGATTACACACGGCTGCATTAGGTAAGAAAGAGTATAAAACATCCAGACAGCCAAAACAGAGTAAATGCAGTCTTATTATATGCATGGATGTATGAATGCAATCATCGGCCCGAGTAAAACATCCAAACGACCTGTCCCGGGTAAAACATCTGGACGAACATTGGGGTCGTCACCCAGGAATATGACTGGTCATCAGCACAACACTCGGCATAATCACATGAGCATGATGATCCGAGTCATTATCACAATCGAATGACTGGTCATTAGCGCAACACTCAGTGTAATCGCATGGGCATAATGATCCAAGCCATCGTAATATGCCATGTATGCATGATTTATCAGCCTATTATTAGTCCAATTGCAATTAGCCGATTTAAATAAACTCATGGTCACTACAGGGAGCGCATGGCCCAGCGTAGGCCGTCGGCTCAGGCATAGTATCCCATAACTACCATCCCTGGCCCATGAGGCTACCATCTTAGGATGTTTAATGGAAACCCATCGACTAGTGGCCAATCATATTACAGTATCTGGGGCTTACCATCGCATGGTTGCACTATATAAAACATCGAACCCATCTAGGGCAAGTATTAAAACAAAACCATATAGGGTGAGTATCAAAATATGCTACATAGGGCCGATATTAAAACCATACGATAATGACCATCCTTAAAAACCATTGGACACAACAACCCTGAATGGTAGGCCCACATCAATGGTCAATTTAAACCACCATTCAATAACCACTAAGTCGAAGGTCCATTACAATCACAACCAGGCGGGTTACATCCTAAGTATGGGTGTACATTTATAGGTGGGGGTTTCCCACTGATGTACCAGTTTAAGTTCCATAAGCAATCCACAAATAATCCACAGGCATGAATAAATATACAGGATAAACATTAAGCATGTAACATAGCAATTCAATTCCAACAATTAACACATATGACTATAAAATGGAGATATCAATTATAAATTGAAATAAAAATTATAACTTGAGCTAATGGGAAAATGGAAAGCTCAAGGGGAAGATTTATCACCTGAAACATCGTAGTTCTTTCCTCAGTTTGAGTGATCGTGAGTACCTTGTTGCTTGATATCTCGTAAGCAGCTCCCTAAGGTTATTTTCAATATAATAACTTGTGTTAGAAGACATTCCCACCTTTAAGACGAATAGGGCTAGTAAGGACCTGAGGATTAAGGGGACATGGGCCTGATTCAAGGTGGCCAGGCCCACTGGTCATGACCTAATCATTGGGGCCTGGACATGGCCCTATATTGCTGCCCAATTGAGGCCCAAACTATTTTACACTAGGGCCCGAGTAGTTGGGTCCCATCCAACCCTAAAGTGGAGTCGAGTTAGGACGTTCCTGGCCCAACCCATCACCGCCTAGTGGGGCCATTTCCTACTGAACGTGGCCCACCAGACTTTACATGGTGCGGCCCATTTGAGCTTTACATGGCGCGACCCATTTGCTGCATAAGGCGCGACCCACCTATACTACTCCATTTACGACCCGCGTGGAGGTTTGTTTTGAGCACTCCCACAACCCATCTGCTGGAACGTCTGCAGCCCACAAGGAAGCCTGATGGAGGCCTGATTTTTGGTCCACCATTTGTACTAGTAGGGGCTGGTTTCACGGCCCATTTAGAGGTCTTTTTCAGCCTAAGCCACGGCCCAACTAAAGGCCATTTTTAGCTCAGCAACTCAGCCCATTAGAGGGGCTGCTCTCAGATGTTTTCGGTCCTGGAAAAGGCTCAGTTTGATGGTGGGATCTCAGTACAATAATGGCCAGTAGTGGCCTTGATCAAGGGAACCAATCGGCCTAATTTTAACAGGAATCAAACGGACAAACAGAGGTGGTGTGCTCGGGGTCACTTGGGCTCTTTCTTCTCCAACCTCTCCTACCTTTGCTTTACCCTCTAAACTCCTCTCTACAATGGCATTTCTGGTCTGTAATGACCCATTCGACCCGAACTGATCGGATCGATCTGGTGCAATGCGACACCAAGTGCACGCTTATGCTAGGCTCTCTCTCTCTCTCTCTCTCTCTCTCTCTCCTCTACAATGACTACAATGGCCAGCACTGAGCCAACTCGACCCGAGTTAGGTGGGTCGTCTTGGTGCAGTGCGGCACCGAGCTCGCCTTCCTACACTCACTCTCTCTTTCTTTTCTATTTCATTTTCTCTCTCTCTCTCTGCCTTGGTGTGAATCCCGAGACGCATGCTATTTATAGTCGAGAGGAGCGCTTGCACAGTCCATCTACAGTTGAGATAAGGTGCTGATCTATATGGTCCCATCTTGGTTTCCTGAATGCATATGGTCCATCCATCACGAGGGATGGATTTTCATCCTCGTGGCTCATTGGAAAAGCACTTTTGATCAGCTAGCGGGGCCCACCTATCACGATGGGTATTTTGGTTTAATGAAGAAGACGATGTGGCTGGTAATGGTGAGTTATGTCCATGGTTTGTCAGGATGATCTGATCCTTTTGAATGGGTCGGATGGGGTCACTAACCAATGCAGGGCCCACTAAATGGACCATTTATCGGTGTATCACCAACCATCACGACATCTTGTGCCTCTCTCCATTTTCTCATGCGATGAGAAGCTCCTGGCTTCCGAGTTGCCACTGCCCTAAGGGAAGTAGTGGAGATTGCTCCACGAGGCCTAATAGAAGGCTTGGATCAAGCCAATTGGAACTTCTCAAAAGAGAAATGCCCCCCACTCTGACCGACGCTATAGGAAGTTACCTGCCCATTTTTGGCAGTGGTGAAATGCATGGATTTCTACTTTGAGGGACGTCTGGGATTGAGGGAGAATCGCGGACGTGGATTGCTGACGTGGAGAGTCCTACAATGACTCTATTGTTAGGGAGATGTCGCAGCCCATCCATGACCGTCTGCACACATGCACGTATGCATGGGTTCGGATGGTCACCATGGATGGTTTAGATTGTCCAGATAATGGCTTGAAACGAGTTACAACTCATCCCAAGTGGACGTTTTCCCCGCCATCCCTCACTTGTGCATGAGCACGATCGCATGGGCTTGGCTGACCATCATGGGCCTGGTCATTTGGATCATATAGGTCCGATCAACTGTTTGGATCCCATTGATAGTGGCCACAGGTGGGCCACAACCTATTGCGAATGGCACCATCTGGTCCTGCTCGACGGTGGGTGAAAAATGAGAGAGAAATCTCTCTTTTCTTTCTACTCGTCGTGTCAGCGCCCAGCTGACCACGCTGGTCATCCAGTGCACAGCTATGTGAGGTGCAAGTGCACCTCATGTGGACCGTATTATGATGTCCAAAGGGAAATCCACACCATCCATCCTCCCCAGGGCCCCAAATCAGGACCCCTGGTCAAAGATCAGCCCCTTCTAAGTTCTAAGTAGAGCCCACAACGTGATTTCTAGTCGTATGATGGTTTCTTGTCATTCTAATGGTCGGATGATTCTAAAGTTGGACGTCAACGGTTAACAGATCCTAATGGACCATTTGTAAGGCTTTTATCATATATTTCTAACCGATACTAATTTAATATAATTTTAATTATTTTTGTATATTACTTATAATTTACAATATATTTAAAATCTCATACGTATACATATAAATATACTTTTAATATTAACATACTACTAATTACATGCTGTTGTTCACATATTCATTAATATACATAATTTATATGATAAATAAATTATCAAAATATGTTTATAAAAATATAGTTACTAAATATTACATGACTACTGGATTTCTTGATATACCTATCGAGGTGGTCAAAGTCCTAACAACCGGTTGTGCTGATGATGTGATGGTTCGTCTCGAACGTCAATGGATGGATGGGTTAACCTATAAATGGGGACTGTTTTATACGATCAAATTTAAACCGAAATGAATGCAGATATTTAAATAGGTTAAGTTTGTATTTAAATTAAATTAGACTACATGGTGACACCCGAGTACTGGAAAGTACGGGGTGTTACAGCTTAATAACAATCAGATGTGACTCTTTAGGGTCAGATTGATATCTAGCACAAATTCTTACGCTAAAAGCAATATCAGGTCGGCTTGCGGTTAAATAAAGTAAACTACCTATCATATTGTGACACAACTTAAGATCCACGCTCTTACCTGTTGAATCCTTAGAGAGTTTTAGAGTAACACTTATTGGAGTATCAAAATTTTTTCCACTCTAAAATCTAAACTTTTTAACTAAGTTCAGAGCATATTTGGTTTGAGAGATAAAGAATCCATCAGGGAGTTGTTTGACTTGCAACCGTAGGAAACAGTTTAGTTCTCCAACCATGCTCATTTTAAATTTGAATTTCATAATATCTGTAAACTCAACAGTCATGTTAGCACAGGTAGATCCATAGATAATGTCATCAACATAGATTTACACTATAAGAATGTGATCATTATGTTCCTTTACAAACAATGTCTTATTAACACTTCCCATTATAAAGTTATGACTTAGTAGAAACTTAGTCAACTTTTTGTTCCATGCCCTGGGAGCTTGTTTCCAACCATAGAGTGTCTTTTTCCAGAGATAGACATGATTAGCATGCTTAGGGTCTTCAAAACCCTTTGGTTGTTTAACGTACAATTCTTCATGCAAATCGCCGTTTAAGAATGCACTCTTTACATTTATTTGGTATATTTTGAATACTTTAAAGCACGTAATGGATATAAATAGTCTAATTAATTCAAGATGAGCTACTAGGGTAAAAGTCTCATCATAATCAATGCCTCCAATTTGACTGTACTCTTGTACAACTAGCCTAGCCTAGTTTCTAATAATATTACCAAGTTCATCAGACTTATTTTTGATAATCCATTTTGTTCCGATAATGTGTTTATCTTTTGGTCTTGGAACTAAGTACCAAACATCATTTCCAGTAAATTGATTTAGCTCTTCTTGCAATGCAACAATCCAATTTTCGTCAGTAAGAGCTTCTTTTACGTTAGTCGGTTCTATCTGAGATGTAAAGCACACGTAGTTGCACATATCTTCAAGTTGTTTACGAGTGTGCACACCAGTGAGAGGGTTTCTAAGGATTTGATCAGATGAATGATCTTTAAATTTGCAGTTTAGTATTATTTTGACTTGATGAAGAGTCTGGTTTATCAAATAGAAGGACTTCATCATTTTCTGAACTTGAGACAAGTGTATTCAAGTGATCATCTATAACCACATTAATGGACTCTTGAATTACACTGGTCCTCTTGTTAAGAACCCGATACGCTCTACTATTCAGAGCATACCTTAAAAAATATCCCTTCATCACTTTTGGTATCAAATTTACCCAGATTTTCTTGGTCATGTAAGATGTAGCACTTGTTGTCGAAAACTCGAAAGTACTTGACAGTAGGCTTCTTATCAAACCATATTTTATAAGCCATTTTATTATTTTATTTTCTAATATAAACGCGGTTAATTATATAATAAGCAGTATTTACGGCTTCAACCCAAAGATTCTTAGGAAGCTTCATACTATTTAGCATTACATTTGCCATTTCTTGAAGCACTCTATTTTCCCTTTCCACTACACCATTTTGTTGTGGTGTTTTGGACGCAGAATATTCATGTGATATTCCCTGGTCACTGCGAAATTTCTCAAAACTATTATTTTCAAACTTAGAACCATGATCACTACGGATCTTAGTAACTTGTGATTCTTTTTCAGTTTGGATATGTTTAAGTACCCTTTTTACTTCGTCGAGAGTTTCTGATTTCTTTCTTAAGAAGACTACCCAAGTATACCTGGTAAAGTCATCTACAATTACCAGAATATACTTCTTGCCACCACGACTCTCCATTCTAGTTGGTCTAATGAGATCCATGTGGAGAAGTTCGAGTGGTCTAGATGTGGCTTTGGAGTTCAACTTTTTGTGAGCACTCCTGGTTTATTTACCAATCTGGCACTTGCCACATATTTTATCCACTTTCTGTATTTTAGGTAGACCTCTTACCAATTCTCTATTGCTCAATCTATACAAGTTGCGGTAGTGTACATGTCCTAGGAGCTTATGCCATAATTCAATTTCATCGGTTTGGACCATGTAACACAATAGCTTAAATGAGCTTGAATCACTAACAATGTAGCAGTTCTTAGAAGTTCTGCAACTAGTTAATATTATTGAACCATTCTTATTTAAAATTTCACACCCTTGGTTGGTAAATTTTACTATTATCGCATATTTGAGAGATGCTTAATAAATTATGTTTTAACCCTTCTACATATAAAGCATTCTCAAATAGAGGGAGGTTAAAGAGTTGAACCATACCTTGGCATGAATTCTACAGTTGCTACCATCACTGAATGTGACTGAACCATCAATCATGTCTTTAAGACTAGTGAACAGACCTTTATCACCTGTCATATGTCTGGAGCAACCACTGTCTAGGTACCACTTTGAATGGTTTGAAGCTTTGAAAGCGATGTGGGCAACCAAACAAGTAACCTTAGGGACCCATTTCATTACAGCTTTGGGTTTAGGAGCATAGTTGGTCTTCTTATGTTTATAGTTGCTATAAGTCCTACCTACTGAGTTAGACTTTAAGAGCTCTTTAAGTAAATCAACAATTTTCTCAGTTAAAGGATAATGATTTTGATTTTTATAGTTGATATGGTTGCTTTTAGGTTTTAAAGTCTGAAAAGTTTTAGTATTTTTACAATTATTTTGATTCTGACTTTTCCCTTTTGAGTTAGAAGACTCCCCTTTAAAAAATTTAGTTGGAGTATTCTTATATTTGGGAGGAATACTTTTATCATAGCCCAATCCAGATCGA
This sequence comes from Magnolia changhungtana, assembly GCA_030180095.1. Taxonomy (NCBI): domain Eukaryota; kingdom Viridiplantae; phylum Streptophyta; class Magnoliopsida; order Magnoliales; family Magnoliaceae; genus Magnolia; species Magnolia changhungtana. Next base: position 180,145 of record JASAUF010000316.1, read on the forward strand.
TCGTCACATTTTCTAGATCTGGAAAAAAGTTTTTCTAACTTAGGATCATCTTGGGCGTATCTCCATGTGTCCTTCAAACTCAAAAGCAAAGAGACTTCTACTTTTAGCTTTTCATTTTCAAATTTTAAGTTTTCAGCTTGGGATGTTTTGAAATCTAAGTCGCACTTAGTTTTTTCAAAACAATCTGAAATGTGTGATTTTTCTAAGACTAGATTATCAAAATTTTCTTTTAGTTTTAAAAATTTTTCTTACTGAAGTTTTAACTTAACAGTCATTTTGTAACTTTCCCTGTATAGCCATCATAAACATCTTGAAGGTCTTCTTTATTTTCATGTTCACTATTCATATTTTCTTCACTGGTTGAATCATCATTATCTGAGAAAGTAAACTTGGCTAGAGTCATTAGGGCTTTAATATCATTAGCCGACTCGGTTTCAGAATCTTCTGACTCAGAAGAGACTTCAGAGCAGGAAGATTTATCCCATGTAGCCAACATACCTTTCTTTTTAGACTTGTCCTTCTTAGGACATTTGTTTGCTAGATGCCCATATTCATAACAATTGTAGCATTGGTTGTCTTCTAAAGATTTCCAAGTTTTAGATCTAGGTCTTTTCTTTTCAATAGATAGGTTTTTGCAAATCAAGCCTCTTTTTACTTTTGAAAATCTTGTAAAACTTTTTAGCTAAAAGAGCTATATCATCTTCAGAAGTTTCTAAATCAAAATTATTAGTATTTTCATTAGAAATAATTTTAGAAGACTTGAGGGCGATAGACTTACCTTTAGGAGCTTTAAAGTTTAACTCGTATGTTTGGAAAGAACCAACCAGTTCTTCAACCCTCATATTATCCGTATCACGAAGTTCCTGTATCACGGTTACTTTTGAATTGAACCATATTGGCAATGAGCGTAGTATCTTTTCACAGATTTTACTTTCTGGGATCTTATCACCAGAACCCCACATAGAGTTGACAATGTCATTCAATCTTGTATAGAAGTCCATGAAAGTATTACTTTCTTCCATACGTATTTCTCTAAATTTAGTTGTGAGGATTTGAACTTTAGATTTCTTGACAATTGTTATACCCTTGTGTGTCATTTCCAAAATATCCCAGGCTTGCTTTACAGTATCACAGGATATAATTATCTTAAATTCATCCGGTGATAGTGCGTAAGTAATAACATTTAAAGCCTTTGCATTAGCACTACTCTCACTTTTCTGAAGAGCGATCCAAGAAAAGTAAGGTGTGACTTTTACAATTTTAGATCCATTAGTACCAGTCACTTCAGTGGTGGGAGGGGTCCAATTGGTCATTGTGGCTTGCTACACACTCTCTTCCATGGATTAAAAAAAAATCCTCATTCTGGCTTTCCAATAGGCATAATTGGAGCCATCAAATGGTGGAGGCCTAGTGACTGAAAGACTATCAAAATTTGACATCTTAACAAGCTCAGATCGATTAGCTCAGGAAATTAATCTAAATAAAAATATATCGATCTATTAGGCTCTGATACCACTTGAAAAGGCCGACCTAAGAGTCCTAGAGCGGGGGGGAATAAGACTATGCCAAATTAAAATTTTATTTGCAGAATAAGAAAGAAATAAATAAAGATAGAACTTATCAATTCAAATAGCAGAAATGAATAGCAACCTCATATGCACAAGTATTGAGAGGTTGATACAAATGTTGTTCTAAGGACAACCTTATGCCAAAAACCAATGGCTTATGGTAGGACAACCTGATTTCTAGAATGGTCTGTGTATCAAAATCCCAAACAAATATAAAGGAATAAAGAATAAAATAGAAATAAATTTCTACTGCTATTACAACATTCACCACATGTGCAAAAAATAAATTACAATCATTCTCCACAATGGCTTAAAGAGAAATTACAACATTCACACAAAGCCACAATCAACCATTCACCACAACACCAGAAATTATAGTTGTTCGCTTGTGTGTACACCAACTGTTAAAAAAAAAAAAAACAGCCACACACTACACCACTCCCAATATCTTCACCCACGAGATATTGTCGTTCACTATAAAATAGGTTTTTCAAGGTTCACCTAAAACCTTCACAATTGTGACTTTCAAGTGGGCTTACACAATTCAAAAACCCCACACTCTGAGATTTTCTGGATCACCTCAGACAAACCAAAAAGGAAACAAGATTTTCTGGCACAACCTCAAAAAGCAAAAAGAGATTTACAAAAAAAGGTAAATATACTTATCTGGATATTCTCCTTTGATGAAGCCTAGTAGAACCAAATTGGAGTAGATGTTCAATGTCCACACTCACTTATGAAAGGGTTCTAAGTTCTAAATGATTTTTAGATTAAATCACCTCGGGCTAGCTTGATTTGATTTTGATCTCAAGAAACGGGAAAACTTAAATCCCTTCTTTAATTAATATTTGAATAGAGAATTCAAAATTAAACGTAAAAAGCTAAATTAAAGAGAATATTAAATGAACACAATATAGCTTAAGAATATTACAAACTTATCTCTCAGAGTGGTGTCTTGATCTTGCTTAAATGACTTACCAAACTCTAAAATTCGTGCTCAATTTATAGGTACAAATACTGTTCACTTGACTGCCCAGAGGTCAGCTCGACTAGTCGAAGGACCAACAAAATTTCAAATATTTTTTGCGTGATAAGATAAGACCATTCCTTGACTGGTCGAGTGGCCTGCTCGACTGGTAGAGCCCTACACTCGACTGGTCGAGTGGGACCAAGAATGGTTGATCGACTAATCGAGCGCTGTTCACTCGACTGGTCGAGCAGTCTCTAGGACTAGTCAAGGTTCTAACAGAAAATCCAGAAATTAGTAACAAACCTTGGATGTCAAGGGAATTCTTGGACTGGTCGAGCCAGTGCTTGGACTAGTTGAACATAGACTTGGACTAGCCGAGAAAAAGCCTATAAAATTATAGAATGACCCAATTTAAGTATGCAATTAATATAAACTAACCTATGGTCAATCTAGGGTCATTCATACCTTATCGATGAAGATTGAACATTGAAACATCGTTTGCTTCAGTTGATAGTTTATCTTGAAGTACTTTAAAGCTTGTCATCTTGAAGTACTTTGAAGCTTGTCATCTTAAAGTACTTTGAAGTTGAGCATGTATTCTTAAGTAATACATACTGTCTTGACATAGTTGAAGCTTGAAAACAAAAAGTAGTACTTAATGTTATACCTAAATCTCTTATTCTTGTACTTGAACTTCTTGAACTTGAATTTGAGATGCTTGAACTTGAATTTGAACTTCTTAAATGTAGGCAATGATGATATAAAGTTGAGCTACACAAGATATAGATTCCAAGAAGTTTTGACACTGAAAAATTTGACAAATCTAAGATAGCATTTACAATATAATCTGCAAACTTAGAGGAAAGGTTAACATTTGTTGATCCATAAATAATATCATCTACATATATTTGAACCATGAACATATCTTCATTAACTCTTTTGATAAATAAGGTTTTATCAACACTTCCCATTTTAAAATTTTGACTAAGAAGAAATTTTGTTAATTTTTCATACCATTCTCTAGGAGCTTGTTTTAAACCATACAGGGCCTTTTTAAGATGGTATACATTGTTAAGAAGTTTAGGATCTTCAAAACCTTTAGGTTGTTCTATATAAACTTCTTCATTTAAGTCACTGTTGAAGAAAGAACTCTTAACATCCATTTGGTAAATTTTAAAGTTTTTATGACATGTGATGGAGATAAATAATCTGATGGATTTAAGACGAGCGACTGGAGTAAACGTCTCATCATAGTCGACTCCTTCAATTTGGGTGTACCTTTGTACAACCCATCTAGATTTGTTTCTTACGATATTCCTAAATTCATCAGATTTATTTTAAAATATCCATTTAGTTCCAATCACATGTTTGTCAAATGACCTAGGAACTAGATACCAAACATCATTTCTGACAAATTGAGTTAGTTCATCTTGCATAGCCAAAATCCAATTTTCATCAGCTAGGGCTTCATTTACATTTGATGGTTCTATCTAGAAAGTGAAGCATACATGATTACATATGTTTTCCACTTGTCTTCTGGTTTGAACACCAGTGTAAGGATTACCGAGTATTTGATTAGTTGGATGATTTTAATGAAGGTTCTGATTGATTGACTATAATAATTTCATCATCATGATCATGAGTTATAGTGATTGTTTGATAATCAATAACGATGTTTATGGATTCTTGTATCACTTTAGTCCTTTTATTTAGGACACGATATGCTCTTCTGTTTAGAGCATACCTTAGAAAAATGCCCCCATCACGTTTTGCTTCAAAATTTCCTAGATGTTCCTGATCTCGTAGAATGAAGCATTTGCTTCTGAAAGTATGGAAATTTTGTACAGAAGGTTTTTTGTTAAACCAGAGTTCATAAGCCATTTTATTTTTACCTACTCTCACATATACTCAATTAATAATATAACAAGCAGTATTAACAACTTCAGCTCATAGATTTTTTGCTAATTTTTTATTGTTAAGGATAATAGTCCCCATTTCTTATAGAACTCTATTTTTCCTTTTAGCTAAACCATTTTGTTGAGGAGTTTTAGGGGGCAAAGAATTCATATAATATTCTGTATCATTATAGAATTTCTCAAAATTGCTATTTTTAACTTCCGTGTTCTATGATCACTTGTTATCTTCTTCACAGATAGTTCTTTTTTTCCATCTAGATGTGTTTAAATAACTTTTTGATTTCATCAAAAGTATCCAACTTTTCTCTTAAGAAGGCTACCCATGAATGTTTAGTGTAGTCATCAACTAAAACTAGAAAGTATTTTTTACCTTTTCTACTCTCTATTCGAGTTGGTCCAACTAGGTCCATATGGAGTAATTCGAGGGGTCTAGATGTGGTTAAGGAGTTCACCTTCTTGTGACTACTCCTGATTTGTTTGCCTATTAGACATGCACCACGGACATTCTTTTCCAATTTTTTAAAACTTAGGTAAGTCACGAAGATGATCTCTCTTGCTTACTCTATATAGATCTCTAAAGTTTACATGTCCAAGACATTGATGCCATAGTTCAGTTTCGTCTGTATAAACCATATAGCAAGAGTGATTTGAGGAACATGATTCATCAATGATATAACAATTATTAGAGGTTCTTCAACCATTTAATATTATATGACCTTGATTATCAGTTATCTCACATCCATGATCTAAAAATTTAACACTATGATTATTATCGTAGATTTAAGATATGCTTAGCAAATTATGTTTCAAACCTTCAACATATAAGACATCTTTAAAACAGGAAGATTGGGAAGTTTTACATTACCTCTTCCGATGATTTTGCAGTTGCTGCCATCTCTAAATGTTACCGAGCCGCCATCAATTTGATTGATGTCTAATAGTATTGCCATATCACCTGTCATATGTTTAGAGCATCCACTATCTAGGTACCATCTCAAGTGGCTACTTGCTTTGAAAGTTGTGTGGATGACAAGACACTTATTTTTTGGAACCCATTTCAATATAGTTTTTAGTTTAGGAGGATCTCGTACAACTTGCTTAGTTTGAGAGTAAGATATTTCTTTATTCTTACTTACTCTGTTAGTTCTACAGTTGGATTTCAAGAGCTCATTAAGTAAGTCTATTATCTTATCCGCTAGAGAAGGATTATAATTTTTCCTTTGATTTTTGTGATAGTTTGGATTAGATTTTGGATAAAAAGTTTTTTGATAAGGTTTTTCATTCTTCTTTATTTCCTTTATAATTTCTATTTTAGATTTTGAAGATTGACCTTTAACAAATATAGGAGCAGAATTTTAAAATTTTTCTAAGCGATTCTTGATATATCCCAAGCCAGATTTGTCGCTACTTCGACGAGGTGTAGTTAACAACTTTTCAAGTCTCTGGTCACATTGGGTGTATATCTAAGTCTCTTTAGAATTTTCAAGAGAAGTGACTTCTAATTTTAAATTCTCATTCTCATTTTCAGTTTTAAGATTTTGAATTTCAGAAATTTTTGGATTCAACTCTAGTTTAGTTTTCTCAAAACAATTAGAAAAATGAGATTTCTCTAAAACAAAATTTTCAAGTTCTAATTTTAAATCAACACATTTATTTTTTTGATTTTTTAATTTTGTTGCAATCTTATAACTTTCTTCATATAAGGCATCATAGGCAATTTGAAGATCTTCTTCATTTTCAATATCACTTCATGGTGTTTCATAGTCAGAATTTTCATATTCACTTGTAGAAGTGATTCTAGCTATGGTCATGAAGGCCTTTTGATTATTTTCAGTTTCTTGGTTTGATTCATCGGTTTCTGAATTGGATTCAAATTTAGACGATTCATCCCAAGTGGCGATCATGCCTCTTCTTTTAGATTTATCCTTCTTAAGACATTTTGCAACTAGATGTCTATATTTAGAACAGTTGAACCATTGGGAGTCTTTAGATTTTGATTTCCAAGAATTTCCGTTTCTATTGTCAATCGATTTTTAAAAATTAGATATGTTTTTATTTTAAAAATTTTTATATAACTTTTTAGCTAGCATAACCATCTATCTTCATTTTCCTCACTATCTGAATTTGAGTCTTTGGATTTAAATTTTGAGGATTTAAGAGCTATGGACTTGTTTTTGGGAGCTTTGAAATTCAGCTCATAGGTTTGTACAGATCCAACTAATTCGTCTACCTTCATTGTATCAATATCCCTCAATTCTTGTATTGCAATGACTTTAGAATTGAACCTACTAGGAAGCGATAGTCGTATTTTGTACACACTTTGCTTTCATGGACTTTTTCTCCAAGACCCCACATGGAATTAACAATGTGATTTAGTTTAGTAAAGAAATCCATGAATGATTCATTTTCTTCCATATGAATTTCTTTAAACCTTGTTGTAAAGATTTGGATCTTAGACTTTTTTACAATGTTAGCCCCTTCAAGTGTCATTTTGAGAATATCCCAAGCTTATTTTGTTGTATCATAAGAGATGATCTTTTAAATTCATCTGGTGATAGAGCACAAGTAATAGCATTAAGTGCTTTTGCATTAGCACTACTTTCACTTTTCTAACCTATAGTCCAAAGAGTATAAGCTAGTTCTTTCATGGACTTGGTTCCATTTTCATCTACTACTTCCAAGATTTGAGGGACCCATTGGGTCATGGTGGCTTGCCACATACTTTCATCAATAGATTTGAGGAAAATCCTCGTCCTACCTTTCCAATAGGAATAGTTCGAGCCATCAAAAGGATGTGGCTTGGAAATAGATAGACTATTGAAATTTAACATCCCAAATAGCTCTGGATCTAGCTCTAGGAAGTTAATCCCCAAAAGAGCAACCTCTCTCTGATACCACTTGAAAGGACGTGCTATAGATGTCCGGGGGGGGGGGGGGGTGTTAGGACTATGTCAAATATTTCGATTCAATGCGGAATAATAAATAAAATAAACTCAATTGCATAAAGTATTGCATTCTTGATATCAAATAGTTCGTGGGACTACCTTCACCTAAAGAATTTAGGTAGGAAAACCTTATTTCTCAATGTCTTTGAAATCAAGTATCAAACTATCGCAAGAAGAAATGAAGCAAATGGTAGGCATAAATAATAAAAATCAATCACCACAATTCACTAAAGAATTATAGTGGTTGGGTGCCTAAATGCAACCTACTCCTCTCCCAAAATTCCTACATTCGCAATTTTGGCTTTTGCTATTTCAAGGTTTTCCCAGGGTCACCTTAACAACTTGATATGGTTATTGCAATTTTCATGGGCTATCACAATTAAACCCACTTTGTGATTTTTATGGGATCACCGCAAACAAACCCGCTGAGATTTTCGGGCTATCTTAGAAAAACCCAAACTGCAATAAATATAAAGATAGTACTTATCTTCGATTAACAAATCGAAGTTGTAACTATAACTTGAATGAAACAATCTTCTTCTTGGGATGTAGATGAAGTCTTTGTATGAGTTCAACCCAAAAAGAAATAAAGGGATCTAATATATTTTTGATAAACGAAATGATACCCTAATGCTGTAAATTTGATTATCTATTTCTCACGTAGAGTATAAATTACTCTATTAAAACAGTTTAAACTAAGAGAGAGAATAGAATAAGCTAAATTAAATATAAAAATTACAACACAAATAGCTTAAGGAGGCTTAGACTTTCTCTCTTTACAACACAATATAGATCGATAAATTTTTGTGGTTTTAAGAGTAAGAAAGTGTCTCTATTTATAGCTAAGGATTCTGAAAGTTCGGCTAGCCTGATGGTCAGTTCGACTAGTCGGATTCTAAAGATTATGTTCCGACGAAACTCAGATTTTGTAGGAAAAGATCTTTCAAAAATTCGGCTGGCCGAACATTACGTTCGGTTGGCCAACCAAGTGGTTCGGCTGGCCCAATTTATCTAAAATTTGAAAATGTGGCATTACTGGAAACTAGATTGAACCCACCTCGGGCTGGCCGAACCTCTGGTCAGGCTGGCGGAATAGGCTGCGGAAAATCTTTTTCAAATCTGTCTTTTCACCTGAATATTGTAAGGTTGACAAAAGTCAGTTAGGCTAGCCGAACCAAATGTTGTGCTGGCCTAACTTGAGTGTATTTAACATAAAATATGATTGTTGTTATGCATGTATGAAATACACTTAACCTATGGTCAATCTAGGTTTATATCACTTGAAGGTTGACTCACACAAAGCGTTCTGAGCTTCGAACCATGAATGATCTTGTCTTTAGATGTTGAGTCTTCTTTTCAAATGCTTGATCAAGTTTATAACTGTTCTTTAGTAGAGCTTGCGATCCTAACAGGACTACGAAATTCGACAAACTATAATGTGCTTGAATAGAAGCATTTACATGATACAAAATATTTCGATATAATGTGGAATAATAAAACAAACATTCTCAATTGCTTAGAGTATTGGAATCATGATTCTAAATAGTTTGTAGGACAACATTCACTTAAAGGATTTAGGCATGACAACCTTATTTCACGGCATCTTTGAGATCAAAATATCAAACTTTGCAAGAGATAATTCATCACAATGAAAGCAATAAATATATAAACATTCACCACCACTGCTCAAGGAGTTATAGTGGTTCGGTACTTAACCCCACACCTGCTCCACTCCTAAAATTACTACCCTCATAAATTTGGCTTTCACTATTTCAAGGTTTTTACAGGGTTGCCTTAATAACCTGATACAGTTCTTGTGATTTTCACGGGCTATCAAAATAAAATCAACTTTATGATTTTCATGGGCTCATCACAAAACAACCCACTGAGATTTTTGGGTTATCTCAGAAAAACCCAAATGAAAATAAAAGTAAATATAATACTTATCTTTAGATGTTGAGTCAAAGATGTAACTGTAGCTTGATTGAAATGATCTTCTTTCTTGGGATATTGTTGAAGCCGTATATGTGTTTAACCCAAAAGGAATGTAGTGATCTAATGTATTTTCAAAGTAATAACAAAAACCCTAATGCTGCAAATTCAATTCTCTAATTCTCAAGTAGAGTATGGATTACTCTATTGAAAATGATTAAAACTAACTTAAGAAAGAGAATAAAAAAAGCTAAATTGAATATAAGATTTACCGCACAAATAACTTAAGATGGCCCTGACTTTCTCTCCTTACTTGAGTATATTGCTCACAAATTTTTGTTGTTAAAATGAATGAGAGAAGGCCTCTATTTATAGCCAAAGGTCTTGGAAATTTGGTTGGACTGATTTTTGATTCAACTGGCCGAATTCCAACGATATCATTCTAATAACACTCGGATTTCGAAGGATAAGATCTTTAAAAAATTCGGCTGGTCTAAGCCAAACTTCATTTGGCCTAATCTTCCTCAGATCCAAAGTTTTAAGGTTGTTGGAAACTTGACCGAACACTTCGAGCTGGCCAAACTTGACGCGAAAAATCCTTATCTTGTTGTATACTTGCTCGAAATGTGTTGGGTTACCCAAAGGTAGTTAGGCTGGCCGAACCAGAAGTCAGGCTGGCCTAACTTCAATGGATTTTACTTACAATTATGTTTATCATGTCACCATGTGCAATACACATAACCTAGGGTCATTCTAAGGTTAGACCACCTGATGGTTGACACATACTGAATGCTTTAAACTTCAAACCAAGCAAATTTAAAACTTGAGGTGTTGATCGAGTCTTTACATATGCTTCATGAGTCGTTGATGAACATCTTCATGAGTGCTTGTGATCCATTCGGGACTATGAAATTTGGCAGTCCTAATTGTGCTTTAAGTATAAGCACATACAATCTACTCCTTTATCAATTTCGTGACAAAACATTATCAAGCACAACTCATCATACAACATTACAACATCTCATTGACTCATTGTACTAATATGTGTTCCGACTTAAAAGAACATCTGTACACCACCTACAATATCATATCTTAAAGTTCTTACTAGGTGCTCCCCCTTAGAACAAGCATCAGTAGCTCCCCTTGAGTACTTAATCAAAGAGAAATATATATATATATAATCCAATGTAAATAAATATAATTCCATATCATATCATGCATCAAAAAAAAATTCATATTCATTTCTCCATATCTCATATCATGCATCAAATAAATATATCATAATCTCTCCCCCTTTTTGTCAGAAGTTGACAAATTAAGAAATAAATCAAAATGATGTATAATAGAAGACATAAATAGCAAGGATAATGTAACACCCCGAACTTTTCAATACCCAAGTATTGAAAGTTCTCGAGTGTTACCATGAAATTTAACATAAATGTACATGCATACGATACCAATCTAACTATCTTAACCTTACATTTATTCCCTGACACAAATCTAACCATTGGGAATAATCCCCATGTAATAGACCAAGCCATCTGATCATTGATTTTAAGACAAGATCATCCATTACGCGATTTGACATAGGTACCTTCCCTTGAATGAACTGACAAATAGCTCCCTACCCATAATGATCCAGATTTGGGTCCGTTTGTAAGAATTGTTTAGAAAGATGCATACAACCATATAGAACCATTGGATTTTGCAAAACTCTTAGATCAACAATAATTATGAAAATGCCACTAACTTAGACTCCTGAATGCTAAACCCCTGAATGCATGCCTGTGAATCCTAAATTAACCATGGACGTCAAATTTCAGTCCTTAGATCATTGTAAAAGTGAATCAATTGCCAAATCAACCCCTTAACAGTTGATTTTGCTGTCTATTAAAGGTCATGGGTTCTTGTAGTAGGATATTTCCCTTCATCTATACCTATATGATCATATGAACAAGTCAGATGACAAATAAACATCACTGTAGGGTCTAAAAAGGTTGCAACGATGGAAATAATAGTTGAAATTCTGGTAATGACCGGTTAAGTTGAAGTAAGAATATGTCAATATGTCCTAAAGGGGGGTGAATAGGACTTTTTTAATATTTTATGATAATTTCAAAATCCAATCAAACTTATCCTGAGAGAGTATGCATAAATCAGGATTCCTTCAAAGTAATTCTAATGGCTTCCAAGCCAAATGGAGGATCCAATAATAAAACTAATTGAATGATAATCAAGATGTAAATAAGAGTTTATGATGGATGTGATAGTGTGTGAGGTGTGAGCAAATATGAAAGCACTTAATGAAATCACACAAGTAATCAAAGACAAATATCAATCACAAACACAGTCATTTTTATAGTGGTTTAACTGCTTGTCTACTCCACTCACGGTAGACGCACTCAACCCTTGAGTGTGCCAGATTTCACTAAGGAGCTTTCATATGATTCACCTCAAACCTGAGGTTTTAAATCAGGTTCACCTCTAACCAATACAACCTACACCTATGCTGGCAGTTATTGCTCCCACGAGCAAGGGTCAACACATAGCACCTGATTTTAGGCACACTGGCCAAGGATCCACACAAGGAACCTAACTGTTTATGCTCTCCACAAAGCAAGGGTCAACACAACGCACCTACCATGTACACTCCCATTGGAGGCCTCCTACGAGGGCTTGCAAAGGGTGAGAAACACCTTAGACCCAATCCTACAGAAGGAATGATTACAAGGGTCCTCTGAACTCTAATGACTTACAGATAAGTGGATGAGCACCATTCGGCATATTGTCGAAGATCTCCTCCTTTGTTGATGAAGAATCTTCTGCTTCCTTGAACCGCAACTCAGAACATGTACCAATATATGGCGACAGGTTGGGTCAAGGCTATGATCGAATCCTACTCTCTTAAATATTTTCCCATAAGGAAGATAGAGCGATTCCAATCATCTATGCATTCTAGGCATCCTAACTTAATGATTTTCCATTAAGGTAGTAGCTAGAAGATCCTTGAATGCAGAAGTTCATTCCCCAATCTACTCTATTAAATGTCAATGATGAGGGTGGATTGGAGGATGAACTTCCATGAGAGAAAGGGCTTTAGGTATATGATCTAAGGTTAAACACTCAAAAGCACTCTCTTCTTTCTCTACCAACAACTAAGGACAAGCTCTCATTAAATAGGCAAAAAGTTCCAACGGATATAAAATGGTCACATTTATGATAGAGTTCAATATCATCGATCAGGGTTGATATCATCGAGAGCATACTCTCGATTGCATCGACTGGCCGCTCGATGACATAAACTTAAATGTTAAATGCTTTTGAAACCTTTTGCCAGTTGGTCGAGGAAATCGAAACACTCGTCGATGTCATCGAATTTTAAACTCCGATTTCATCGATACGAAGATCGATTCTTCGACATTTGAAAATTGTGAAATACTTGCCTTGAAATATTTCAGGTCAAAAGATATAATTGAGGTACACTCGATATCATTGGAATTTGAATGTCGATGATATCGATGGAAGTGTCGATGCATCGATAAATCCAAAGGATTTCCCAGTAAGCTTGCTGGACAGTTTATGTCCTTTCTCGATGCAATCGACTCGGCCTCAATATCATCAATATTTGAATATCGATTCTATCGAGTGACCCTCGATCCAAGATAAAACAACTTGAAAATATTGCCGAATAACTGTGTCCAAGACCGATATCATCGAAGGCCTTCCGATATCATTGAGATTTGAATTTTGAGGATATCGAGGAGGACTTCGATATATCGAAGATTTTATGATTTTCCTTAGCGAAAACACGGACACTGCAGATATGCTGTCAATTTTATCGAGTCAATTTCGATAGACTCAAGATTCAAACTTCGATGATATCGATAGGTATTTCGATACATCGATAATTTTGTCCAGAGATATATGTGGTTGCTGGACATCTTTTGTCCTCATTTCGATGATATCGGTTGATCATCGAGGACATCAACAACACTGTTCAATTATATCGATCATCCTATTGATAAATCGACAGAGGAAGAAAACTTAGAGATTTTTGAAGTTTTTTTTAAAAAAAATTTAACCCAATAACCATATGATATTCTAAGCAATTTTAAGGGTTTTAATCACCTAGTGTTTTGGGACATGTGATGTGAGGCTTAGATTTACCTGTGGTGAGTTCGGACACACATCCGGTTGAGGCAAACACTTTGATCAATCTTCCTATGGGACTCTGCAGTCTAGCTAACTCAACACTCACGCTAATTGACAAACCAGGGTACTTTCAATCTCCCCCTTTGTCAATTACGTGAAAAAATACCAAAACACCCTAGAACAGCATCTAAACAACCATCCTAAATTGTGTGTACATGCATTTGACACAATTTTACAATGTCTAATGGAACCATACACACAACCAGTAGCTGCTCCCCCTAACAGCATTCTCCTCCTATCTTGGTGCAGCTGCTCCCCCTAACACATGCATCACTATTATACATAATTTTTCTGTCAGGGTGTTTGATTTGTTCTCCCCCTTTTTGTCAGTCATTGGCAAAGGGTAACATTAGTGGATATTGACTGAAGTGAAAGCAATTGGGAGAACAAACATACAGAGAGCATACATATAATAGATAAATAACATTTCATTCTAGAGAATATGTATGCATCGGGAGATCAAAGAAAGTAGAATATCAAGCAGATAATATAAAGCTTAAAACATCACATGCATCACGTACTATTGATAAGATAACCAGATAAAATAGGGCAGTAAAGAGGTGAGAATTATAAGCAGCCATAGCCCACAATATCAATATATATATATATATGTATATATATATATATATATATATATATATATATATATATATATATATATATATATATATATATATATACCGCCCAAGATTGGCAGAAATATAACTGTCATCCAAGAAAAACAAGCCATGCATGAGAACCCCCCCAAAAAAGCTATTGTAAAAAAGAAATGATCAGAAACCAAAGTATGCTAGTTTAAAGAAACGTGAGGACATTTCAAAAAGTGATCACAGTGTCTATGACTGGGCACACTTTATCCGCCAACATTGCCACCTTCTAAAACATACTAGATCCGCCAGTCGTTAGTAGGTCAAGAATCTATTGCACAGAGGGTTGGAGAGCTTCTATCTTGTCCTTTATCCCTGACAATCGTTGTTCACAATTATGAAGCCGCTCATCAATTCCAGCTAGACTGTTCAGCAGGTGACGTTCAAGTACATGACGCCGACAATTTGTTACAGATGTAGGACTACAGAGGGGTGTCCGATTAGATCCCCAAAGTGTTTCTTCATTTGGCTGCTGACTGCTTACACCAACAGGTGGAGGACTCTTTGCATGAGAAGAGGCTGAGACATACACATGTTGAGCTGCATCATGGTCGAACCACACTTCAGGATATACTTTGTCTGATGTTGCTGGCAGTCTTACCTAGTGTGTGAGTTTGCAAATGAGGGATGGAAATTGAAGTGTATCAAGATGGTCCCCCTTGAATACCCTAATCAGTTGTTCTAGAATAAGAGTTGGCAGACACATAGGAACCTCTTGATATACATCATATAAGACATTGAGTATAAAGGGATTCAGGTTGGTGTCTTTGGCATTACATGGGTACACATTCGTACTAAAGATACTGCAGAGGATTTTGAACAAGGTCCTTAGATGTTTTATAGGAAGTATATTGTCATAATTTCTAGGAATTGTAGCACCCTGGCATAGTGATCGAGTGATTTCCTCCCACCTTCCTAATTCATTTAGACTTCTACCAGTGACTAGGATCCGAGTCACGCCAATGTCTAGAAGACGGCCATGAACCATTGGGGTAATCAGTTTGGTGTGTTGCATAAATTCTAGACAAGTACATGGTGGATAATCCCGAACAACATGGCAACAATTGAAAAATTGTTGAATCATGTCAAACTGGTACAGATCACCCATATTAAGCACATTCTGCAAGCTAATACTCTCTAACAGGAGATCTACCCCATAGGGCACAATGACACTATTAAGAACAATACGATCGACGATCATAACTTGTTCCCAATCGGATTAGTTTTGAGGTGATCTAACAATTTTCCCTTTCTTAGCCTTGGAAGATTTTGAGGACAAGAGGTCCTTACCTTTCCCTTTAACCATCTTCTTTGCCCCACTTGATGTTTGGGAGCCAGCATGGTAATGGAGGAAACCAGAGGGAAGGAAGCCAAGTGAATCTCTTTCTTGTTTTCGGTCGGCTTTTATAACAGGTTTGTCAATGTCATCAATGTAGTTTCGATGAAATCGAACACAGGCTCATAAATACATGGAAGACCATGCTAATGACTGTTTGGAAAAACCAGCAGCACTTGTGTTGTCACAGAAAAGACTCATTGTGGGTTGTTCAATCCCATAATCCAATAACATTTGATTCATCCAAAGGAGTTGTGCACAACAACTACCTGCAGCAATGTATTCAGCCTCGACAATGGACAATGATATGGAATTTTATTTCTTGCTTTGCCAGGAGACTAAACAATTTCCAATATAGAAGCATCCTCCACTTATAAACTTTTGATCGTCCAAATTTCTAGCCCAATCATCATCAGAGTATCCAACGATGATGGTGGATGTTTCGAATGGATACCATAATCCGAAATAGGTAGTGCCTGCTATGTATTTGATGATTCTTTTAATAGCCGTCAGATGAGATTCCTCAGGATCTGCCTGATACCGAGCACACACTCCCACACTGAAGGATATAACTGGATGACTGGCTATGAGATAGAGTGGGCTTCCTATCATACTCCGATAAAGATGTTGATCCACACTTTTGCCATTAGCATCTTTGGAGAGTTTGAGTGTGGTGCTCATAGGAGTATGATATCGAGACCAAACCTTTTCACCAAATCATTTGCATACTTGGTTTGATAAATGAAGATTCCATCATTTAGCTGCTTGACTTGTAATCCTAGGAAGAAGATTAATTCGTCAACCATACTTGTTTCTAATTCTGATTTCATGAGATCAACAAATTTTAATGCGGCATCATCACATGTTGAACTAAAGACTATATCATCTACACACATTTGTGTAATAAGCAGTGAGTTTTTTGTTCTCTAGGTAAATAGTGTTTTATCTACACTTCCTCTGTAGAATTCATGGTCTAAAAGAAATCTTATCAATTGTTCATACTAAGCACGTGGTGCTTGTTTGAGACCATAAAGAGCTTTGTTCAGACGATAAACATGATGGGGGTGCTTAGGATCTGAAAGTCCTTTCGGTTGTCCTACATAAACTTCTTCAGCAAGATCCCCATTAAGAAAAGCATTTTTTACGTCCATTTGAAATAGTTTAAACTTTAATGCGCATGCAACAGACATAAGAATTCTAATAGACTTAAGGCAGGCTATAGGGGCAAATGTCTCATCAAAATCAATGCCTTCTATCTGTGAGTACCCTCGAGCAACAAGTCTTGCTTTGTTCCTGATCACATTTCCTGATTCATCGGATTTATTCTTGAAGACCCATTTGGTTCTAATGACATTTGTATCAAGTGGTCTAGAAACCAATTGCCATACCTCATTTCTCTGAAATTGTTGAAGTTCTCCAGTGTTCATCTTGAAGAGCTTCTACAATATTCTTAGGTTCAATCTTTGAGGTAAAACAGAAATGACTATAGATATTTTTTATCTACCGTCTAGTTCTTACCCTGTCATTAGGATCTCCAATAATTTTCTCTCGAGGGTGATCCTTAATGATGGGTATGTTAGATGATGGATGGGGTTCATTGGATGATGGAGATTTGTTATCAGATTTATCTAGTTTGCATGAATCTATATCATCTTCTAATTCATTCACAGGGGTATCTTCTTTATGAGGTTGGTCATTGACTACCACATTGACTGATTCTTGAATGGTGAGGGTCCTTAGATTGTACACTCTATAAGCACGACTATTCCAGGCATACCCTAGAAAAATACCATCATCACTTTTATACTCAAATTTCCCTAGGTGATCTTTGTCTCTTAAGATATAACATTTACTTCCAAAAACCCGAAAATATTTCACACTAGGTTGTTTCCCATACCATAGTTCATATGGAGTTTTGTTCAAACCTGCTCTAAGATACACTCTATTTATGATGTAGCGGGCAGTATTGACAGCTTCTGCGCAGAAACTTTTCGCCATATCTTTTCCATTCAGCATAACTGACCCCATTTCCTACAATACTCAATTTTTTCTCTCAACGACTCCATTTTGCTGTGGGGTTTTTGGGGCTTAGAATTCATGATGAACTCCTTTCTCATTCAATATTTTTCAAATCGCTCATTTTCAAATTCCGTACCATGATCACTTTTGATGCGATTGATGCAATATCTTTTTTCATTTTGAAGTCGCTTTGCCAAAATCACAAATTCCTCAAAGGCATCCGATTTCTCTTGAAGAAATGCGACCCAAGTAAATCTGGTGTAGTCATTTACTACACACAGAAAGTATCTTTTCTTACCGTGGCTTTCCACTTTGGTTGGGCCAACTAGATCCATATGCAGCAGATCCAAAGGTTTTGTTGTTGCTATGGTGGTTGTCTTTTTGTGACCTACTTTTATCTGTTTTCATTTAAGACAGTCTCCACAGACAAGTTTTTCTTCTTTTCTAATCTTGGGTAGTCCTCTAACCAAATTTTTAGAACTAAGCTTAGCTAAGTTTCGGTAGTGAACATGTCCCAACCTTTGGTGCCAGAATTTGGATTCATCCTTTACAGCCATATTACACTTTGTGGATAACACACTCTCATTTGTACTTTCAATAACATAACAGTTATCACTAGTATGTAAACCTTTTATGAGAGATTTACCTGATGATCTAAGATCCTACACACATCCTTTGAGAAAGTGACCAAATGTTCTTTGTCACAGATTTGGGAGATAATAAGGAGATTATGTTTCAGACCTTCTACACAAAGAACATGTTTGATTTTTAGCAGGCCTGATACAGCTATCGTTCCTTGTCCAATAATTCTAGCGGAGCTACCATCTCCAAATGTGACTGATCCTTCATCAAAGTCTGAATATTCATAAAAGTGAGTTTGATCACCAGTCATGTGTCTGGAGCATCCACTATCAAGGTACCATTTTGAACTATTGCCAACTTTCAGAGCAGTATGGATTACTAGGCAGTTGTTCTACTCTGTCACACCCTCTGAGACACTTTTGG
The DNA here is from genome assembly GCA_030180095.1 of Magnolia changhungtana. NCBI lineage: Eukaryota > Viridiplantae > Streptophyta > Magnoliopsida > Magnoliales > Magnoliaceae > Magnolia > Magnolia changhungtana. The sequence continues at coordinate 198,695 of JASAUF010000316.1, forward strand.
TCATGATTCAAACTTCAGTCAAGATCACTCTCTAGGCAGTGAAGCCCTTAAGAGAGACCCGCATTGATATAAATTGAAATTGCAGTAATGACTGCTTAAGTTGTACTAGGAATATGCCAATATGTCTTAGAGGGGGGTAAATAGGACTTTTTTAATATTTTATGGTAATTTCAAAGTCCTCTTAAACTTATCCTGAGAGAGTATTCATAAATCAGGATTCCTTCAAAGTAACTCTAATGGCTTCCAAGCAAAATAGAGGATCTAATCATAAAACTAATTGAATGATAATCAAGATGTAAATCAAAGTTTATGATGGATGTGACTGTGTGTGAAGTGTGAGCAAATATGAAAGCACTTAATGAAATCACACAAGTAATCAAAGACAAATATCAATCACAAACACAGTCATTTTTATAGTGGTTTGACTGCTTGTCTACTCCACTCCCGGCAGACGCACTCAACCCTTGAGTGTGCCAGATTTCACTAAGGAGGTTTCACACGATTCACCTCAAACCCGAGGTTTTAAATCAAGTTCACCTCTAACCATACAACCTACACCTATGCTGACAGTTTATGCTCCCACGAGCAAGGGTCAACACATAGCACCCGATTTTAGGTACACTGGCTAAGGATCCACACAAGGAACCTAACTATTTATGCTTTCCACAGAGCAAGGGTCAACACAACACACCCACCACGTACACTCCTGCCAGAGGCCTCCTACGAGGGCTTGCAAGGGGTGAGAAACACCTACAGAAGGAATGATCACAAGGGTCCTCTGGACTCTAATGACTTACAGATAAGTGGATGAGCCCCATTTAGCACATTGTTGAAGATCTCCTCCTTTATTGATGAAGAATCTTCTACTTCCTTGAACCGCAACTCAGAAGATGTACCAATACATGGTGACAGGTTATAATGGAATCCTACTCTCTTAAATATTTTTCTATAAGGAAGATAGAGCGATTCCAATCATCTATGCATTCAAGGCATCCCAACTTAATGATTTGCCATTAAGGTAGTAGCTAGAGGATCCTTAAATGTGGAAATTCATTCCCCAATCCACTCTATTGAATGTCAATGATGAGGGTGGATTGGATGATGAACTTCCATGACAGAAATGGCTTTAAGTATATGATCTAAGGTTAAACACTTAAAAGCACTCTCTTCTTTCTCTACCAACAACTGAGGACAAGCTCTCATTAAATGGGCAAAAGGTTCCAACGGATATAAAGCGGTCATATTTATGACAGAGTTCGATATCATCGATCAGGGTCGATATCATCGAGCGTATACTCTCGATTGTATCGACTGGCCGCTCGATGACATAAACTCAAATGTCATACGCTTTTGAAACCTTTCTTTTCTTGTCTTTTCTTTTCTTTTCTTTTCTTTCCTTCTTTGTTATTACGGCTAGCACTTGTTGAATGTTGCTCGCTCTCCCTCTCTCTCTCTCTCTCTCTCTCTCTCTCTCTTTCATGTCTCATTTTTCTTTCGCTCTTGTGGTGCTCCTAACACGATGGGATGGAAGGCTCCTTTTATAGCTTTCCAAAGCCAAAAGATTCCATGCGTAACACCTCTTATGCAGCAAGAAAAACAGTTGCAGATGCTTTGCTCCTGCTAAGGTCGTGGAGTCCACTTTTATTGCCCCTTTGGAGGATCAGTTCCCCTCCTCGGATTGTTGTATCAGTGCCCGATTGTGGGTCCAAGTTTGAAAGGGATCCTAGCTCTGGGTGGGCCACACCATAAGTTAATATAGTATCATGTCCGTTGGTTACGTGATTCTGTGTGCGTGCATAGATATTCATGTGCATCATGGTTATGGTCAAAATCTCTGCCCGAGCGCACTGGACGGTTCAGATCATCCATTTGGATGAGGGTGGGGGACCAGCGCAATCCCAGCGGATGATCGGGTGGGAGAAATCTGTTTCTTGTGGATTCCATCAGGTCAATGTGAGTTAACCGAAATCTTCGGTCCGATGCACGTCTACGTACACACCATCTAGGTGTGGGGCCCCCTATGTCATCTTTAGGATCAATCTACACCATCCATTTGTATTCCCACCTGATTTAAGGGGTTGAGCTCAACATTAAAGTATATCTAAAGATTAGGTGGGCCCCAAAATCAACGGTTAGTGGATGATCTGTCCATTGGGTCATTTTTACAATGATCTAAGGGTTGAAATCTGAGGTGCATGGTTAAATTATAATACATAGGCACGGTGTAAAATTTCACAGCAAACGGATCGTGGAAACTATCTGATCTAGAATTCAAGGGTCCAAGTTAATGGCATTTTCGTAATTATTGTTGATCTAAGAGTTTTGTGAAATCTAATGGTTCTAGATGGTTATAAGAATGTTTTTAAGCAATTTTTTCAAAAGAAATTATATCTAAATCATTATGAATAAAGAATTATTCACCAAATTAATCAAGGGGACGTACATGTATCAAACTAGATGATGGATAGTTAGTTGACATGTTCATAATAGGAAAGCTTGATTGTTAGTAATCTAGTCATGTACGGATGTGGGTGTATCGTCAGTTCTGTAATCAGATGATCGCAAGTGGGTTTACTTGGTCATATGATGATCTTGTTTTAAAATCAACAATCGAATGACTTGATCTATGGATGAAGATCATTCTCAACTGTCAGATTCATGTAAGGAGACGAGGTAAGGGTTAGGATAGCTAGATTGGTATCGTACACATGTACATGCCAAGTTAAATTTCATAGTAACACTCAAGAACTTTCAATACTCGGTATTGAAAAGTTTGGGGTGTTACACTTACTAGTATCCTAGGACTTACTCTATCAAATCAAAAAACAATACATGAAGTACATTAAAAAAAATACTTTCATTGATTTAATAGGAGTTTGAGGATTAATGATCATGAGATGCCTGCACCGTCCTCATCTGAATTTGAATGATTATACATTTATGGTCTGTAATAACCCTTTATTACTCCTTGGATTTGCTGCATTCGTACGTGGATTTCTCTTTAGATACTTGGGTTTCTCTTTACAATACTCGGATAATTGTCTTTATACATTTGGATGATTTTATCATTAATCTTTATGTCATTATTTGTAACATCTCGAATTTTCACGGCCAGAGTTTATACTCATGCCCGAGAAAACCGGGTGTTAATAATGTATAAAGTAGATGCCTTAAAAATCACACCTCATTTGTTTTTCATTCAAATCACATCCAGATAGATTCATGAAGGTAACCTTCATGAGAATAAAATGGACTATGATGATTATTTCATCAAAGTAAAAGAATTCAATAAATAATCAAATGCCCTCTCAATAGTATCTATTACATTTATCAAGTTCGCAGCGGAAGTATAAAACTAATTTATAAAAAATATCTTCTTATTCCTTTAGTATAATCTTTCATAGGGAAGTAGTCCTCTAAGTCTTAAATATGTACATCACCTACATCATCTGTACGGTTGGAGAGGGTCAACGCCCTACTCATAGTAATGGTTATCCTTTAAGATTAACAATGATTTAAAATATTCATAAAAGTAATGTAAGGGTTTTGATACATCACGTACTCCACCATTACGAGAGATATCAGTATGCGCAAACAATCTATATGAATGCATGCCTAGCAAAGTGTGTGTGTGTCTTATCATATGTAGTGATCATTGTTACAATATGGAAAATAGTTCATAATATCCAACTCGACCCGCCTTCTCACAATACGGATATTCGAAGGCGTGTCCAACGTTAACGTGGATTTATGCGAGTATCTCAAGACAACACAACAACATGATTGGGGGTTTTATATAATACGATGTGTTCATGGAATGACTATTTGCTACATCCAATACCGAGAAATGATGTAACACACATGGTGATTTACTTACATTGATTGTGCACCACACCAACCAACCCACGGAATTACGTGCTGACTAAGAGGGCTGCTACTCGTAATGCATTACGTCCATGATAAAATATTTGATTCACTAGTTGTGATACTTTTAACACATCACTTGCAATAAGGATAACAAAATCTGAATTATGGTTCCCAAAAGGGTAAATAAATGTTGATGATAAATTAAACAATCGTAGAGAGGAAATCTTAATAACATGAAAACCCTATATGTAAAAGGCAGGACAAAGCATATCAACTTAAACTATTGTAAGCTTAAAGGAATAAAACCCTCATCTTAGTTGTTTGATCATCTGCTAGCAAGATTAGCAGCCAAGGGAGATCTTAAGATCGAACCTGTTTCCTCTATTCCTACTCCATGGATTTGGATGGTTAGGGTTAGAGTCGGGATGGTGATATTACCAAATTTTTATCTACGTCTAGGGAGGATGATTTATCTTAAAATCCATCACCTCATTATTGTGACAAGAAGGGGAAAGATTTGAAAAGGGAGAAGGAGGAGCTGGATTTGGACCTGAACTAAGCTTGAGCAGCAACCCAGGAGTTGGCATATACAGCCCGTTTCTTTCTCCTTCTTCTTAGATGTCGGCGTCTTGCCGGGACGGCCTGACCGAGTTTGGCTCCCACTGAACCCAACATATTCCAGCTTCTCTTCTTTCCTTACTCATTTCTTCCTCTCTCTTTCTTCTTTCCTCTCTCTTGGTTGGACTTTCTTTTGCCTTCCTCACCTCCAATTTTATAGATTCGACCCTCACGAGAGTAGAGTTATAGTAGGACAGTGTTTGACTTTTTGTACTCAATTTACGCAAACAGGTTTTGCATTTAACTTACATGCGGATTCAGTGCTATAAGTGATCATATGAATCGGTCTCATATGGTTGCTGGGAAGATATTTCTTGAAGACGGGCCAACAAATGGATGTCTTTGATCGTCCTAGAACTCTTTTTGGTCCTATTATCAGCTTCTAATTGGGTAGATGGTCATTGTTTTACTTGCTGATCGATTCTCCACTTTTCTTGATTTGAGATGGTCCTTCTAAATGGTTTGGTATTGTTAATCGATGATTCTTGGCCCACAGGGATCTTGATCTGATCATGTTACTTCTCCGCACACAAGTTTTCAGAGCTTTTGCGGATGTAATTTTCGGAGGAGTGGTTTATGTGAGGGAAAATAGTGTAATCTTGTAATCTCTCCTCCCTAACGTTCCATTCGGACAGCTTGGGTAGAGTCGGAATCCCATTCCTCTGTGTTTGAATGGTTTAGATCGGCAAGACTTTCGATGTAGGAAGAATGGAAGGACTCTCGATCTCGGGTTGACGGTTTTTGTGCGGCAACTCGTTCGGATGGCCTGACATACAAGACTTCGCATTCCTGCATCGAGGATCATGGAGTTTTTGGTTGTGGACGACTCAGATTTTGTCCCAACATTGCGATGGTGGGTCTTTTACTTCCGCAAGTCATTTTCCTGTTTGAAGTATCGAAGGTGGGAGCAGAGAAATAAAAGAGGATTTGATTGGTTCTTTGATCGGGGTTGAGAGTTAGATGATCCAGGGCTTGGTCAGATTTGTCCCTTGAGTATGCTGGATGGTTCAGATCATCCAAGATGATTGTGATCATGGCCCATAACGATCCTAACGGACAATGTCCGCTCGATTCGTAAATAGCAGGAAATCAAGGGGAAAACTCTCCCTTATTTGAATTTTCTGTCTTTGCATTCGGTGCACTACCGAAGCGTGTGTGCTGCAACGCCCACTACTCAAGGTGGGGTCCACAATGATGTTTTTTGAGGGATCTACTCTGTCCATCCATTTTTCCATCTAATTTAAGGGGTTGAGCCCAAAGTTGAAGCATATCTTAAGATCAAGTGAATCATACCTCATGAAACAGGGTTACTAATGAAAGTCCCATAGGAAGATTGATCAAAGTGTCTACCTCAACCTGATGTGTGCCCGAACTCGCCACAGGTAAATCTAAGCCTCACAGCCCATGTCTCAAAACACTAGGTGATTAAAACCCTTAAAATTGATTAGAATATCATAGGGTTTTTGGGTTAGAAAGCTTTTTCAAAACATCAGAAAATCTCTAAGTTTTCTACCTCTATCGATTTATTAATAGGATGATCAAAATAATCGAACAGTGCTGTTAATGTCCTCGATGATCAATCGATACCATCGAAATGAGGACAAAAGATGTCCAGCAACTATAGATATCTCTAGACGAAATTATCGATGTATCGATATACCTATCAATATCATCGAAGTTTTGAATCTCGAGTTTATCGAAGTTAACTCGATAAAATTGACAGCACCTCTGCGATGTCCCTGTTTTTGCTAAGGAAAATCCTTAAGTTTTCTACCTCTGTCGATTTATCAATAGGATGATCGATATAATTAAACAGTGTTGTCGATGTCCTCGATGATCAACCGATACCATTAAAATGAGGACAAAAGATGTCCAACAACCATATATATCTCTGGACGAAGTTATCGATGTATCGAAATACCTATCGATATCATCGAAGTTTGAATATCGAGTTTATCGAAGTTGACTCGATAAAATCGACAGCACATCTGCGGTGTCCCTGTTTTTGCTAAGGAAAATCATAAAATCTTTGATATATTGAAGTCCTCCTCGATATCCTCAGAATTCAAATCTCGATGATATCGAAAGGCCTTCGATGATATCGGTCTTGGACACACAGTTATCCAGCAATATTTTCAAGTTGTCTTATCTTGGATCAAGGGTCACTCGATAGAATCGATATTCAAATATCGATGATATCAAGGCCAAGTCGATTGCATCGAGAAAGGACATAAACTATCCAACAAGCTTACTGGGAAACCCTTTGGATTTATCGATGCATTAACACTGCCATCGATATCATCGACATTCAAATTCCAATGATATCGAGTGTGCCTTGATTATATCTTTTGACCTGAAATATTTCAAGGCAAGTCTTTCACATTTTTCAAATGTCGAGGAATCGATCTTCGCATCAATGAAATCGGAGTTCGAAATTTGATGACATTAACGAGTGTTTGGATTTCCTCGACCAGCTGGCAAAATGTTTCGAAAGCGTATGACATTTGAGTTTGTGTCATCGAGCAGCTAGTCGATGCAATTAAGAGTATACGCTCGATGATATCAACCCTGATTGATGATATCGAACTCTGTCATAAATGTGACCATTTTATATCTGTTAGAACCTTTTGCCTATTTAATGAGAGCTTGTCCTCAGTTGTTGGTAGAGAAAGAAGAGAGTGCTTTTGAGTGTTTAACCTTAGATCATATACTTAAATCCCTTTCTCTCATGGAAGTTCATCCTCCAATCCACCCTCATCATTGACATTCAATAGAGTGGATTGGAGAATGAACTTTCGCATTCAAGGATCTTCTAGCTATTACCTTAATGGAAAATCATTTAGTTGGGATGCCTTGAATGCATAGATGATTGGAATCGCTCTATCTTCCTTATAGGAAAACATTTAAGAGAGTAGAACTCCATCATAGCCTTAACCCAGCCTGTCGCCATGTATTAGTACATCTTCTGAGTTGCGGTTCAAGGAAGTAGAAGAATCTTCATCAACAAAGGAGGAGATCTTCGACAACGTGCTGAATGGGGCTCATCCACTTATCTGTGAGTCATTAGAGTCCAGAGGACCCTTGTGATCATTTCTTCTATAGGATTGGGTCTAAAGTGTTTCTCACCCCTTGCAAGCCCTCGTAGGAGGCCTTCGGCGAGAGTGTACATGGTGGGTGTGTTGTGTTGACCCTTTCTCTGTGGAGAACATAAACAGAATTATTGGACAAGGAACCATAGCTGTATCAGGCCTGCCAAAAATCAAACATGTTCTTTGTGTAGAAGGTCTGAAACATAATCTCCTTAGTATCTCCCAAATCTGTGACAAATAACATCTGGTCACTTTCTTAAAGGATGTGTGTAGGATCTTAGATCATATAGGTAAATCTCTCATAAAAGGTTTACGTACTAGTGATAACTGTTATGTTATTGAAGGTACAAATGAGAGTGTGTTATCTACAAAATGTAATATGGTTGTAAATGATGAATCCAAATTGTGGCACCAAAGGTTGGGACATGTTCACTACCGAAACTTAGCTTAGTTCTAAAAATTTAGATAGAGGACTACCCAAGATTAGAAAAGAAGAAAAAGTCGTATGTGCAGAATGTCTTAAAGGAAAACAGATAAAAGTAGGTCACAAAAAGACGAACACCATAACAACAACAAAACCTTTGGATCTACTGCATATGGATCTAGCTGGCCCAACCAAAGTGGAAAGCCACGACAAGAAAAGATACTTTCTGTGTGTAGTAAATGACTACACCAGATTTACTTGGGTCGCATTTCTTCGAGAGAAATCGGATGCCTTTGAGGAATTTGTGATTTTGGCAAAGCGACTTCAAAATGAAAAAGGATATTGCATCAATCGCATAGAAGTGATCATGGTGGGGAATTTGAAAATGAGCGATTTGAAAAATATTGCAATGAGAAAGGAATTCGTCATGAATTCTCAGCCCTAAAAAACCCACAACAAAATGGAGTCATTGAGAGAAAAAATCAAGTATTACATGAAATGGGGTCAGTTATGCTGAATGGAAAAGATATGGCGAAAAGTTTCCGGGCGGAAGCTGTCAATACTGCCCACTACATCATAAATAGAGTATATCTTAGAGTAGGTTTGAACAAAACTCCATACGATCTATGGTATGGGAAACAACCTAGTGTGAAATATTTTCGGGTTTTTGGAAGTAAATGTTATATCTTAAGAGACAAAGATCACCTACAGAAATTTAAGTCTAAAAGTGACGAAGGTATTTTTCTAGGGTATGCCTTGAATAGTCGTGCTTATAGAGTGTACAATCTAAGGACCCTCACCATTTAAGAATCAGTCAATGTGGTAGTTGATGACCAACCTCATGAAGAAGATACCCCTGTGAATGAATTAGAAGATGATATAGATTCATGCATACTAGATAAATCTGATAACAAATCTCCATCATCCAATGAACCCCATCCATCATCTAACATACCCATCATTAAAGATCACCCTCGAGAGCAAATAATTGGAGATCCTAATGACAGGGTAAGAACTAGATGGTAGATAAAAAATATCTATAGTCATTTCTGTTTTACCTCAAAGATTGAACCCAAGAATATTGTAGAAGTCTTCAAGATGAACACTGGATAAATGCTATGCAAGAAGAACTTCAACAATTTCAGAGAAATGAGGTATGCAATTGGTTTCCAGACCACTTGATACAAATGTCATTAGAACCAAATAGGTCTTCAAGAATAAATCTGATGAATCAGGAAATGTGATCAGGAACAAAGCAAGGCTTGTTGTTCGAGGGTACTCATAGATAGAAGGCATTAATTTTGATGAGACATTTGCCCCTGTAGCCCGCCTTGAGTCTATTAGAATTCTTATGTCTGTTGCATGCGCATTAAAGTTTAAACTATTTCAAATGAACGTAAAAAGTACTTTTCTTAATGGGGATCTAGCTGAAGAAGTTTATGTAAAACAACCGAAAGGACTTTCAGATCCTAAGCACCCCCATCATGTTTATCGTCTGAACAAAGCTCTTCATGGTCTCAAACAAGCACTACGTTCTTGGTATGAACGATTAACAAGATTTCTTTTGGACCATGAATTCTACAGAGGAAGTGTAGATAAAACACTATTTACCTAAAGAACAAAAGACTCACTGCTTATTACATAAATTTATGTGGATAATATAGTCTTTGGTTTAACATGTGAAGATGCCGCATACAAATTTGTTGATCTCATGAAATCAGAATTTGAAATGAGTATGGTTAGCGAATTAAACTTTTTCCTAGGATTACAAGTCAAGCAGCTAAATGATGGAATCTTCATTTGTCAAACCAAGTATACAAATGATTTGGTGAAAATGTTTGGTCTTGATTCTGGTCGCACTTATCATACTCCTATGAACACCACACTCAAACTCTCCAAAGTGCTAATGGTAAAAGTGTGGATCAGCATCTTTATCGGAGGCTGATAGGAAGCCTGCTCTATCTCACAGCCAGTCATCCAGATATATCCTTTAGTGTGGGAGTGTGTGCTCGGTATCAGGCAAATCCTAAGGAATCTCATCTGACGGCTGTTAAAAGAATCATCAAATACATAGTAGGCACAACCTATTTCGGATTATGGTATCCATTCGAAACATCCACCATCATCGCCGGATACTCTGATGCTGATTGGGCTGGAAATTTGGACGATCGAAAGTTTACAAGTGGAGGATGCTTCTATATTGGAAATTGTTTAGTTTCCTAGCAAAGTAAGAAATAAAATTTCATATCATTGTCCACTGCCGAGGCTGAATACATTGTTGCAGGTAGTTGTTGTGCACAACTCCTTTAGATGAAACAAATGTTATTGGATTATGGGATTAAACAACCCATAATGAGTCTTTTTTATGATAACACAAGTGCTATCAACATCTCTAAAAATCCTATTCAACATTTCGGACTAAGCATTTGACATTCGTCATCATTTTATCCGGGAACTTGTTGAAGATAAGATCGTCATGTTAAATTATGTAACTACTAAGAAGCAACTTGCTTATATCCTAACAAAACCTCTTGATACAAACAGGTTTTGTGATCTTCACAAATCAATTGGAGTGTGTACTTATTTATGATATCTCAGTAACAATGATCAACATAGGTAAATCTTCAATCTGAGATATTCATGGTTAATTGTTTACAAAAAAAATCCAAATCTCATTAAATTAACCGTATTGAATTTGGGAACAGAAGTGTAAAATCTTCACACACTCGATGATATCTAGTCACCTTCGATATGATCGAGATTCAAATATCGATTATATCGACGTTCACTATCGATGTGATCGACGGCTCTCAGAAAAGTAAGCTTGTGTCCATTGGAACTTTCTAGTTACTGTGGTTTTTCCCAAAAGTCATCGACACGGTCTTCCATGCATTTATGAGCATGTGTTCGATATCATCGAAACTACATCAATGACATCGATAAACCTATTATAAAAGCCGACCGAAAACAAGAAAGAGATTCATTTGGCTTCCTTCCCTCTGGTTTCCTCCATTACCTTGTTGGCTCCCAAACATCAAGTGGAACAAAGAAGATGGTTAAAGGGAAAGGTAAGGACCTCTTGTCCTCAAAATCTTCCAAGGCTAAGAAAGGGAAATTTGTTAGATCACCTCAAAACTAATCCAACTGGGAACAAGTTACGATCGTCGATCGTATTGTTATCAACAGTGCCATTAAGCCCTTTGCGGTAGATCTCCTGTTAGAGACTATTGGCTGGCAGAATGTGCTTAATATGGGTGATCCGTACCAGTTTGACATGATTCAACAATTTTTCAATTGTTGCCATGTTGTTCGGGATTATCCACCATGTATTTGTCTGGAATTTATGCAACACACCAATCTGATTACCCCAATGGTTCTTGGCCGTCTTCTAGACATTGGCATGACTTGGATACTAGTCACTAGTAGAAGTCTAAAGGAATTAGGAAGGTGGGAGGAAATCACTCGATCACTGTGCCAGGGTACTACAATTCCTAGAAATGATGACAATATACTTCTTGTAAAACATCTAGGGACCTTGTTCAAAATCCTCCATAGTTTATTCAGTACGAATGTATACCCATGTAACGCCAAAGACACCAACTGAATCCCTTTGTACTTAATGTCTTATATGATGTATATCAAGAGGTTCCTATGTGTCTGCCAACTCTTATTCTAGAACAACTGATTAGGGTATTCAAGGGGGACCATCTTGATACACTTCCATTTCTGTCCCTCATTTACAAACTCACACACTGGGTAGGACTGCCGGCAACATCAGATAAAGTATATCTTGAAGTGTGGTTCGACCATGATGCAGTTCAACAGGTGTATGTCTCAGCCTCTTCTCATGCAAAGAGTCCTCCACCTGTTGGTGTAAGCAGTCAGTAGCCAAATGAAGAAACACCTTGGGGATTTAATCGGACACCCCTCTATAGTCCTGCATCTGTCACAAATCGTCGGTATCATGTACTTGAACGTCACCTACTGAATAGTCTATCTGGAATTAAGGAGCGGCTCCATATCTGCGAACGACGATTATCAGGGATAGATGACAAGATAGAAGCTCTCCAACCCTCTGTGCAATAGATTCTTGACCTGCTAACGACTGGCAGATCTAGTATGCTTTAGAAGGTGGGAACGTTGGCGGATAAAGTGTGTCTGGTCATGAACACTGTGAACACTTTTTGAATTGTCCTCACATTTCTTTAAACTAGCATACTTTGGTTTCTGATCATTTCTTTTTTATGATAACTTTTTTTTGGGGGTGCTCATGCATGGGCTTGTTTTTCTTGGAAGACTGTTATATTACTGCCAATCTTGGGCGGTATATATATATATATATATATATATATATATATATATATATATATATATATATTGATATTATGGGCTATGGATGCTTATAATTCTCACCTCTTTGATCTCACGATGCATACATATTCTCTGGAATGAAATGTTATTTATCTATTATATGAATGCTCTTTGAATGTTGGTTCTCCCAATTGCTTTCACTTCAGTTAATATCCACTAATGGTACCCTTTGCCAATGACTGATAAAAAGGGGGAGAACAAATCAAACACCCTGACAGGAAAATTATGTATAATGGTGATGCAGGTGTTAGGGGGAGCAGCTGCACCAAGATAGGAGGAGAATGCTGTTAGGGGAGCAGCTACTGGTTGTGTGTATGGTTCCACTAAACATTGTAAAATTGTGTCAAATGCATGTACACACAATTTAGGATGTTTGTTTAGATCTAAGCCTCACATCACATGTCCCAAAACACCAGGTGATTAAAACCCTTAAAATTGCTTAGAATATCATAGAGTTTTTGGGTTAAATTTTTTTTTTTTAACTTCAGAAAATCTCTACGTTTTCTACCTCGGTCAATTTATCAATAGGATGATCGATATAATCGAATAGTGCTGTCGATGTCCTCGATGATCAACCGATACCATCGAAATGAGGACAAAAGATGTCCAGCAACCACAAATATCACTGGACGAAATTATCGATGTATTGAAATACCTATCGATATCATCGAAAATTAAATCTCGAGTCTATCGAAGTTGACTCGATAAAATTGATAGCACATCTGCGGTGTCCTTGTTTTTGCTAAGAAAAATCATAAAATCTTCGATATATCGAAGTCCTCCTCGATATACTCAGAATTTAAATCTCGATGATATCGGAAGGCCTTTGATGATATCGGTCTTAGACACACAGTTATCCAGCAATATTTTCAAGTTATTTTATCTTGGATCGAGGGTCACTCGATAGAATCGATATTCAAATATCGATGATATCGAGGCCAAGTCGATTGCATCGAGAAAGGACATAAACTGTCCAACAAGCTTACTGGGAAATCCTTTGGATTTATCGATGCATCGACACTGCCATCGATATCATCGACATTCAAATTCCAATGATATCAAGTGTGCCTTGATTATATCTTTTGACCTGAAATATTTCAAGGCAAGTCTTTCACATTTTTCAAATGTCGAGGAATCGATCTTCGTATTAATGAAATCGGAGTTCGAAATTCGATGACATCAATGAGTGTTTCGATTTCCTCGACCAACTGGCAAAAGGTTTCAAAAGCGTATGACATTTGAGTTTATGTCATCGAGCGGTTAGTCGATACAATCGAGAGTATACGCTCGATGATATTGACCCTGATCGATGATATCGAACTCTGTCATAAATGTGACTGCTTTATATCCGTTGGAACCTTTTGCCTATTTAATGAGAGCTTGTCCTCAGTTGTTGGTAGAGAAAGAAGAGAGTGCTTTTAAGTGTTTAACCTTAGATCATATACTTAAAGCCATTTCTGTCATGGAAGTTCATCATCCAATCCACCCTCATCATTGACATTCAATAGAGTGGATTGGGGAATGAATTTCCACATTCAAGGATCCTCTAGCTACTACCTTAATGGAAAATCATTAAGTTGGGATGCCTTAAATGCATAGATGATTGGAATCGCTCTATCTTCCTTATAGAAAAACATTTAAGAGAGTAGGATTCCATTATAACCTGTCACCATGTATTGGTACATCTTCTGAGTTGCGGTTCAAGTAGAAGATTCTTCATCAACAAAGGAGGAGATCTTCAACAATGTGCTGAATGGGGCTCATCCACTTATCTGTAAGTCATTAGAGTCCAGAGGATGTCACACCAACCATCCTCCCCTTTCCAAGATCCGTTCAAATCAGTAGGGTGAGGGTTTTATCCCTTAGGCTTACATTAATTTAAGTTATTATATTTACCTTTCCCTTACATGTCTTCCAGTTGTTTCATCTTTCCTTTACATGTCTTATTGTTATTTATATCTTGCCTTTAACATGCCTTCGAGTTACTTTGAAATTCTTCCTGCAATTATATGTTTTACCATAAATTATTTGCCTGGGAGATTGTAGTATAATGTTGTTTATAGGAGATCTTTATGAATTTATGTGGGGCGATGGATACAAACCATGCCTTTGCCTTATCAAATATATTGAGTTGGCCCTGCCACTCTTCTTATTATTAAATCGGCCGTTGTCGCTCTTCTATTTATTGAGTTAGTCATTACCACTCTCCTTACTGTTGAATCAGCCGTTGCCACTCTTCTATTTGTTGAGTAGCCATTACTATTCTTCTTTTATTGAGTTGACTATCATCACTCTCCTCTTTATTACGATGGCCATTGCCACTTTTACCCTTATCGAGTTAGCCATTGTGACTCCTCTTTATATTAATAGCCTTGTGCTATATATTTTTAAAGGGTTTGGGCAAGTGTCTTGATATTCTTAAACTCCCATGATTCAATGGATTTCCCTTTTTGGTGTAAGTACTATGTTAGGTATCCCTCTTCTTAGCGATCGAATAAATATCGTGAACGTAATGCGTTTTCAGTTACGGCCTTAGGGTGACATGTAATTCCATGTTTCATGGGTGATGAAGCATAAATTGGTGACTGTAAATCGTTATATATATGTTGAGGGTCAAATATTGCATATTAGACCCCAGTCATTACCTGATTTTACGTACATGATAATGTTTAACATCCTATTTTAATCATGTTTTTATTGCAAGGTGAATTTAAGAGCTTGGATTGAAAAAGGGTGCTAAAAGCATGGATTTAACACTCAAGAATCACCAAGGCAATGGATGGATCTTAGGGGACGATATTGAAGAATTCACATGCCAAAGATTCAAGAAAACTAAGTGATTAACGATAAAGAGGCCTGAAAATCATCCCGAATGCAAAATCACAGGGTTCCCACCATCCGTTTGGTTCGAAACTTTATATCTAGTCTGAGGATCATAAAGTAACCGTACACGTAAAATTTTAGCCAATGGGTCATATTGGAAGTGGTCCAACGGACAAGATTAGCCACTAAAACACTGATTTGGGGCCCACCTGATATCTGGATATGCTGCGATTTTGGTCTCAACCCCTTAAATTGGATGGAGGAGAGGATGAACAAAGCAGATTTATCAAAAACATCACTATGGGACCTACTCATGTGATGCGTGTGCACTGCAGGTGTACAATCGAGCTGCATCGAAACCAAGAGACGGGTCAGCGAACACTGACTCGATCTCCTTCTTTAAAAAAATGAAATTTTCCATTTTTTCCACCAACGTCTGCACGGATGAGTGTAGTGGGCCACCATCGTCCATCATTTGGAGGATCAAGACTATCCATTAGATCTAGGGGTGGCCACTACCGTACCCATGGAGTCTTTTTGGTCCCACGCACATGTACACAGGCAGATCACCGTCAAACGCAGGATGAACGGTGGGAAGATTCGATCTTTTGGGTTGCACCAAACTCGACCAAAACCACCCCTTTTCGACACAAAATTGTGACAAGAACCCAATGGATGGGGTGGATCTCTCCAAAAACACCACTGTAGGGCCCACCAAACACCTCAGTACAATCTCGTGCGCATGCCTTGCGTCTGAGAAAACTGGGACTTCCGGGCAGCACTACGATCAGGATGATAGTCGGGTCAATAATTCAAACTGTCTAAGAGCTTGGAAAGGGGGTCTTTACCCCATCCATGGAGCCAAATTAGATCGTGGGACGATCTTCTGGCCAAAAACTCTACCCAAACACAATGAGTTTACATTTCCTACACAAGGTGCTGCGTAAGTTTGAATTGCAGTACATAAAAAGCTTTCTAGGAGCTTCTCCACCGACTTCCAGCCACCGTCCTTACTGCCTATAAAAGGTGTAACATCCCAGATTTTTGCCAACTTGGAATTAGACGTCCTTAGGCAATGGTTCGATCCTAACACCTTATTAAATTGTCAAAACTCATTCCTAAAGTCTAAAATCATTTTTTAAACCCTTTTCCTTCACAAATCTCACCTTTCACCACCTTGTTCCTTAAATTTTCTAACTACTTTCACATTAGACACTATCTTAAAGTTTAGGTGATGAAGAACAATACTTAAACTAAACTTAACTACAAAGGCCCAGTTACCACCTCGACCAGAAATCACTTAGGATCAAATCCTTTAGAAATTTGACAAAGTTAACTAAGTGTTAGACTAGATTAGCCACAAAATCCATTTGAATCGCTTTAAATATGATCTGTAAGACCAAAAATTTGTAGAATCGTTGACGCTACATTACCCAAAGATCTAGGATCAATCTCATTACCCGTCTGCTCTCGGGAGCATCTCGAAACTCCGTATCAGATCTGGACCGCACGTCGGAAGTCCGAATAACACGAAGTTAAGGAATTAGGAACACCTTGCTAGGCTTGACAACCATCTCGGAAATCAAATCCAGACAGTGTCCTACGGCTATTCGCTTGAGTTCGGAGCGAGGAGAGTGAAAACCCTTGTTTTTCTTTACAAATAAATATCTTAAATAGTAATCTGAGACTTGTCGCTTGCGGGTCAGTATTAAGCAACCTGACCATCAGAATCAGGCCAAATTACACCCTCGAATCAGGAAAAATTTCATAAAATATTCATGTACTCGGAATCTCCGATCGAGATCCACTGACCATCGAACTGAAACTAGTCTGCCACGCATGATATGGGAATCTGACTGAAACGAAAACTTAACTCCACGTAGATCCAATGTCTGTGAGCTTAAGTCTGACCTTTCGCTCAAGGAGGCCAGCTAGAAGTCCTCCGTTGAGCTGAAAAATGCTCACTTTGGTTATAACCTAAGTATACCTTGACTTGAGGTCTATTTTGGTTATGTTCTAACCTATATAAGGACCTTAAACCCCTCTCTCATTCAGCCATACGAATTTGGGAGAAAACCTAGGAGAGAGAAAAGAGAAAAGAGAGAGAAAGTGAGAGAGTTGTGGGAGATCCTTCTTGCCTTTCTTCCTTGTTGCCTTAGGTGCATAACCACCTCATTCTTATCGCTTTCTCGGCAATTTCAGCGATGTTTCTAGGTAAGAAACCCCAACCCTAAACTGATTTGGGGTTTTAAGAGTTGTAGGTTATGAAATAGCTAACCTATTTCATCATATAGGTTGCCGAATCGCCGTATACAAAGCCTTAGCAAATCTACCGACTTCGTTATGATTCTACGACAAAAGGTGAGGACTTTAGGTGTATAGGTTATGGTTTTCAATGCTTTCAATGTCAGATAATGATAGATTCATGATCTGCATGCAATTGCACATGTAGAAAGTGCTTTCTGTTTTCTGTTTCGATTAAAGATGTAGATTATGGAATTTTACATATTCTAGGTATTCGTAGAAAATACTGTATACGTATAAATTTTAGAAATGTGGTTGACATGATTATTTGTTGTATGAATATACGATATAAGGATAAAATACTTATTTGACGAAAGGATTCGCCCAAATACATGTTTTACTAATACACACTATGTATGCAGAAATACTGTATTGTAGAAAGTACCGTATACATATATATTTTAGAGATGTGTTTGCCATGATTATTTGTTGTATAAATATATTATATATGCGTAAAATACTTGCTTGGTGAAAGGACTCGCCCTAATACATGTTTGCTAAGTGTATGTTAAGTGTTTGTGAAAATGCTTGTGTGAGTAAGTGTTTAGATGTTGATGCCTTAGGAGGGTGTTGAGACGGGATTCTCAACTACCTTAGAGACATGTATAATTTCCTCCATGAGGTTGCTTTCTTAAACCGCTTACTTGTGCAATGTATGTGTTTGTATTCCTATTTATGTAGTACTTTATAACATGCTTTATAACATGCTTTATGACATGCTTACTAACATGCTTGAATTACTCTGCTTATTATGCTTTACTCCACATGCTATGAATAAGGATTGATTGAGTTTGGGACTATGTCTATAGTCCAGACAATCGGTACCAGACTTGAGATCATGGTTGAGATTCATGTCGTCACGTAAGATGTGTTTGACGATCCCGAGTCATACGTCAGTTGGCGACAGTGGTTAGGCCACGCGAAGTGCTTATGCACTTCATGTCATCTAATTGATTGTGCGCTCGAGCTAGTCAGGCTTGTCAAGTAACCCGATATGTCTAATGTATGTTCACCATGTTTGGTCGCTACTGCTTGAACCTAGGGTACCAAACTTACTAGTGGAATCCCGTTAACCATGGTACTGCGATCTGCTAAAACTCATGAGCCGGGCTCACTGGTCACTATGGGGAGGCACGTGGCCCCAGCGTAGGCCGACAGCTCGACCACGGTGTCCCATACCACCATGAGCCGATTATGGTGGTATGGGACAATATATTCGTGCTGTCAGCCTACATTGATAAGGTGATGGGAGAGTGGTGCAACGATTCCATGTAACAGCCCTGATAGCCCTTTATAGTGACCTTGAGCATACTCTGAATTTATGGTGAGGCGACGAGTTTTGCCGCAGTGTATAGAGTATGAGCTAGGCCTGTATCTGTATAGTAATGAATCGTTAAAGAGGTGATGGGGGAGTTGTGCAACGATTCCATGTAACAGCCCTGATAGCCTCTGCAGTGACCTAGAAACACATTATCGTATGAGATTAACTAGGACTAACGACCCTAGAATGGATCATGTTTGGGAATGATACAAGGGAGGTACCTTAGTTTCCCAATACTGCTGTTTGAAATGGACTAATAACGACTCGGTAATCATGCTCATCATCGCACTGTATGTGCCTGGTAGATGTTGAGCACTGAGGGAGGTACGCATCCGCGAACGTAAGATGGTGTCGCATGAGGGTGGTTTGGCAAGGGCATTCATCATGTCATTTCATACTTGCATTAATAAGAGTATTTAGAATTGTTTGATTGTACTACTTTATCATTAGTGCTTGACTGAGTTGATAATATGTTAACCTATGCCTTATTGTTCCACTGAGTTGATCACTCACTCCCACGTTATGGGACGGTGTTTGCAACACCAACCAGATTTGTTGAGTTTCAGGTGATGGCGATGCTTATGAAGCAGAACCAAACTACTATTATGATGTTGAGGAGGAGTTCTCCTACATATAACTCTCTGACAGGCCTATGAAGACCTGGTAATGTATTGACGGGGCTATGGTAATTGGGATAGAAGACATTACACTTCCTCACATTTGGTAAATTTTAGAATTATACTTGTAATTATTTAACCTGGTAACATTATCACACTCTGGAGACTCACCACAATTTTTATATTTTATATGTCTATCACAGTCTTCCGCTTGCAATTTAACTGTCTCTGGAGTATGATATGCTGTTTGGCTTAATCTCACTCATGTTCAATGCACGAATACAGTCAACATTCAATCATCATTCATTTTGTTGCATAAGTGATGTTCTGGAACTCAGGAGTTGAGTTACTACTCGCCCTTGTAAGTGTTATAGTCTATATCCCTGTCGGTTGTCAAATTTGTGATGTCAAGATCACTGTTATATAACTTGCATAAGTGAAGCTCTCTCAAAGATCAACATTCATGAACAAGCAAAGCTCACAACAAGCAAAGATCACAAGTACAAAGATCAACCTTGACTGCAAGTGTTGCTCACAAGACAAGACTCAAGAATGCAAGACTTCAAGAAGAGTACAAGGTAGTTCGTAAAGAACTCAAGACACTTTCAAGGCTGAGCTACATCAAGATTTCAAGATTGAACTACATCAAGACTTCAAGGCTTAAACCTCAAGGTCACTTGTTCCTAATGTTTCAATGTCCTTATTTCATGATTAGGGTTTGATTGACCGTAGGTTGACCTTAGGAGTAGGCCATTTTGGATTCATAAGTCATATGTATATGTCACATGAGTTTGGGCAGTTCGAAGACTTGTCCTAGGCTTTCTTCGACTAGTCTTAGCTTTACTTCGACCAGTCTAAGAAATTCCTCGATCAGTCGTGAGTTTGTTACAAAATTCAGATATTTTCTATTAGGCTTCGACTAGTCTAGGGATCTCTTCGACCAGTCGAAGGAACAGTGTCGACTGCTTCTTCGACCAGTTGAAAATCTTCGACTTAAAGTCCAAAGATTATTTACAGGGTCTTCGACTAGTCGAAGGAGACCTTCGACCAGTTGAAGGTGACCTTCGACCAGTCGTAGAACGGTCAAAGCTTATCGCGCCTGATTTTTTTCAAATCTGTTACTTCTTCGACTAGTCAAAGAGCTCCCTAGACCAGTCGAAGACGTGATCTGCTCACCTATAAATAGAGCATGAATCTCAGAAGAAAATGTGAATTTAGTTAATCCATTTAAGCCAATCTTCGTCAAACTTCTGAGTGATAATTTTGTGCTCCATCTAAGCTAAGTGTGCTTATTTGATATTCTCTTTCTTTAGCTTTATTTAATTGATTTTGTTTCTGCTATTCCAATCTAATTTGATAAGAGGAATTGTTATTCCCTTTCTTTGGAATCAAAATCAATTAAGGCAAGCCCTATTTAGTTTAATTTAAAATCTATTAGAACTAGAACCATTGTAATTGAGTACTAGACATTGCACTTGGACATTCAATCATTTACTCTGACTTGGTTCTACCGGGCTGCTACAACGAAGGAGATAATCAGGTATTTTACATTTAATTGTAAATTCCTTTCTGTTTTGGTTTCTTTTAAGATTTGCCAGAAAAATCTTATTGTATTGGTTATCTGAGGAGAGCCAGGAAAACTCAGAAGTGGTGTTTTTTTTTTTAATTGTGTAAGCCCACAGACAAAGACACAATTGTAAAGATTTTGGGTGAACCTGTGAAAACCTATTTTGTTAGTGAACGCTAATATCCCCTGTGTGAGGATATTAGGAGTGGAGTAGCATTCTGTGTGACTGTTGTTTAACGGTTGGTGAACACACAGGTGAACCACTATAATCCCTTGTGTTGTGGTTGAATGATTTATTTTCTAATCTTTAATTATTTATTTGTGGGATGTATGTATGGTGGTGAATGTTGTAATCATTTAATTCAAGCATTGTGGGAATTTTGTAATAGTTTAGAATTTATTTTCTGCTATTCCTTTATCTGCTTGAAATTCAATTTTCTTTAAAGTTGTTCCAGCAAGGTTACCCTCCCATTTTTATGGTGTATGGCTGTCCCTAGAACAATACATGTGTGATTACAATTTACTTTAGTTCAGTTTGTGTTTATTTCTGTATTCCTCTTTGGTTTGAGATTTGATACAAAGATCTTTCTAGAAATAAGGTTGTCCTACCATAAACTCTGGTTTTTGGTGTAAGGTTGTCCTTAGAACAACATTTGTATCAACCTCTCAAGATCTGAATTTTGAGGTTGTTTTACTTTCCTGCATTGTGATTTATTTTGGCTATCATATTCTTTTTAATTCCGATGTTATAAGTTTTATTTGGCATAGTCCTATTCACCCCCCCTCTAGGATATATAGCTAGGCCTTTTCAACCCTCGCTTTTCAGGACGTTACAAAAGGAGAGAAGAGAGAGAGAGCATGAGGGCCATCCAAGGAGGGACATGGAAGAGAGAGAGAGAGATTGATCGTAGACAGTGGCTGAGTTCTTCTTCCTTTCCTTCTTCCTAGTTTTTCTTTGTTTATATTTTTCCTTTTAGAGATTCTGGTTCATCATGTCGGTGATTGGATAAACCTCTTAGCTAGGGTTAAGAGGTGAAGCTTGTAGCATGATGGGATGCTCTTTATGGTTTGATTCATGTTAAGTTGAATTAATTTTGATTTTAGTTTGATTATAAGGAATGCTTTTAGTTATTAATGGTTTGTTGTGACTTAAATTACAATGGATTTGTGATAGCTTTGAGCATGTTCTTTCCATTATTGAGATTATGAAATTAGGAACCCTGTTGTTCACCATCATCTCATGGACATGATTGGATGATGGAATCCTTCCTAACGTTCATAAGTCTCGTAAATTGGTCATGGATTGGTTAAATTATGTGGTTTGCTTTGTCTCATGGGCATGGTTTTGTGATGCAATCACTTCTAGTTCTTATACCTCTCATCTATTGAAAATCAAATCAAAGGAAGTTCATATTTGGATTTTAATGAATTATCTTCCAATTGGATGAAGTTGAAACTCTGATTCCAGTTGTGTTATTGTATCAGGCATAGATCTCCCTGATCTCTACAAGTGGATCCTTAGAAACCCTTGTTTCCCACCTTTGAATTTTACTAGTTTTAGTTCAATAATTCACAAATATTCTCTTAAAATTTTCTGATTTAGATTATATCTTCGTCTAGTTCTACTTCTAGTTACTTTTAGAATATGTACAAGGTTCAGTCCCTGTAGATTGGACCTCAGTTTTACCGAGATTATTACTACATCACGACCCTATACTTGGGGTTGTGAAAAGGCCTAGCTATATGTCCTAGAGGGGAGGGGGGGGGTGAATAGGACTATGCCAAATTTAAAAATATACCAGCAGAATTAAACAATAAGATAGCCTTACAAACAAATAAACGAAAGATAGTACTTTAAATAAATCACAGTACGAAAATGTAAAGCAAACTCAATATTCAAGTATTGAGAGGCTGATACAAATGATGTTCTAAGGACAACCTTGCACCGTAAAAACCAAGAGTTTATGGAAGGATAACCTTACTAGAACAGTATAAGTATCAATATCTCAAAGTGAAGAAGAATAAAGAAAATAACAAGAATTGAAATTCTAAACTATTACAACATTCCCAAAAATGCTTGAAATGTAAATATTACAACATTCACATCCACACATACATTCCACAGCTTTGAATGATAAAATATAGAAATTAAATAAACATTCAAACCACAAGACACAAAGAATTATAGTGGTTCACCTGTGTGTTCACCAACCGTTAAACAATAGCCACACAGCTTGCTACTCCACTCCTAATATCCTCATACAGAGGATATCAGCGTTCACTATGAAAATAGGTTTCTCAGGTTCACCTAAAACCTTCACAATTGTGTCTTTTAAATGGGCTTACACAATTCAAAAACCCCACTTCTGAGTTTTTCTGGCTCTCCTCTGATAACCAACACAATGAGATTTTTCTGGCTTTATAACGCCTTGAAATTCGAGGGTCGAGTCGAGTTCCAAAACATCACTTATGCAACATAGATAATGATGATTAAATGTTGTCTATGTTAGTGCAATAAACATGAGTGAGATTATACCAAAACAGTAATTCATACTCTAGATCAATTGTATAAAGGCAAGCGAAGGACTGAAACTATATATATGTGTGTGTGTGTGTATGTAAAAGAAACAAAACCATCTTAATCTTCAGAGTATGAACCCATCTGAGTCACCATATACATATATCCGTTTTATGAACCAAATGTCAAAAGTACAACTAAAGAAATAAGTCATGTAAATCCCGTCGATCCGGTAGTCTAGTCAAAGTCACCAGCAAACTGCATAAATGAGAACTCATCCTGGTCCTTGTCATAGTCCAGCTCAGCCTCCTGAGTCATCACCTCATCTGTACCTAAGACAGAGTCTGGTTGGTGTGTACAACACCATCCTATAATGTGAGAGTGAGTAGCTAACTCAGTGGAATAATAAAGCATAGGTTAACATGTTATCAATTCAGTCAAGCAGTACAATCAAACACTCCTAATTACTCTTATTAATGCAAGTATGAATTCAGTCATGATGCATGCCCTCACCACACACTCCCTCGTGCGACACCATCTTACATTCATGGCATGCTTGCATTCCTCAGTGCTCCACACCTTCCAAGCACATGCAATGCGATGATAAGCATGATTACCGAGTTGTTATTAGTCCATTTCAAACAGCAGGATTGGGAAACTAAGGTACCTCCCTTGTATCATTCCCAAACATGATCCATTCTAAGGTCGTCAAACCTAGATAATCTCATACGATAGTGTGTTTCTAGGTCACTGCAAAGGCTGTCAGGGCTATTACGCATAATGGTTACACCACTCCCCCATCACCTTTTTAACGGTTCATCACTGAATTGATACAGGCCTAGTTCATACTCTATACGCCATAGCAAAACTCGTCGCCTCACCATAAATTCAGAGTATGCTCGAGGTCACTACAAAGGGCTCGTCACCAATCAGTGTAGGCCGACAGCTCGAATATAGTGTCCCATACCACCATAATCGACTCTGCTCACTGGTCACTACGGGGAGGCACGTGGCTCCAGCATAGGCCGACAGCTCGACCACGGTGTCCCATACCACCATGCCTGACTCATGAGTCTTAGCGGATCGAGGTACCATGGTTAACGAGATTTCACTGGTAAGTTTGGTACCCTAGGTTCAAGCAGTAGCGTCCAAACATGGTGAACATACATTAGACATATCGGGTTACTTGACGAGCCTGACTAGCTCGAGCGCATAATCAACTGAACGACATGAAGTGCATAAGTACTTCGCATGGCCTAAGCACTGTCTCCAATTGAAGTATGACTCGGGTTAGTTAAACACATCTTACGTGGCGAAATGAATCTCAACCACGATCTCAAGTCTGGTACCGATTGTTTGGACTATAAACTTAGTCCCAAACTCAATCAATCCTTATTTAGAGCATGTAGAGTAAAATATATTAAACAAAGTAATTCAAGCAAGTTAACAAGCATATCATAAAGCATGTTATAAAGCATGTTATAAAGCACGTTATAAAGTACTATATAAATATGAATACAAACACATATATTTCATAAGTAAGCGCTTAAAGTAAACAACCAACACGGAGGAAATCATACACGTCTCTAAGGTAGTTGAGAATCCCATCTCAACACCTACCTAAGACACCATCATCCAAACACTTACTCTCACAAGCATTTTCACAAACACTTAGAATACACTATTTCAACATACATAGTGTACATTAGCAAATCATGTATTAGGGGGAATCCTTTCGCCAAACAAGTATTTTATCCATATATAATATATTCATACAACAAATAATCATAGCAAACACATTTTCAAAATTTATACGTATACGGTACTTTCTACAATACACTATTTCAACATACATAGTGTATATTAGCAAAACATGTATTAGGGCGAGTCCTTTCACCAAATAAGTATTTTATCCATATATAATATATTCATACAACAAATAATCATGGCAATCCCATTTCCAAAATTTATACGTATACGGTACTTTCTACAAATACCTAGAATATGTAAAATTCCATATTCTTCGACTTTAATCGAAACAGAATACAGACAGCACTTTGTACATGCGCAATTACATGCAGATCATGAATCTATCATTATCTGACATTGAAAGCGTTGAAAACCGTAACCTATACACCTAAAGTCCTCACCTTTTACCGTAGAATCGTAACGAATACGATAGGTTTGCTAAGCTTCCGTATTCGGCAGTTTGGTAACCTATAGAATGAAATAGGTTAGCTATTTCATAACCTACTGTTGAGACATAAAAAATATTATTCCATTGAAGTGGTCAGAGAATTTCCATGTTCGGGGGTATTTCGGTAATTTTCATGTCTGGGGGTATTTCGTAATTTCCATGTCCGGGGGGTATTTCGTAATTTCCATGTCCGGGGTATTTTGGTAATTTCCATGTCCAGGGGTATTTTGGTAATTTCCATGTCCGGGGGTATTTCGGTAAAAATCCATATCAAGGGGTAGTTTAGGTATTTTGGTAAAAATCCATATCAAGGGGTAGTTTAGGTATTTTGGTAAAATTCCATCTCCAAGGGTAGTTTAGGTATTTCAGTAAAAAAGTATTGAAAAGGGTAGTTTGGTAAAAAGAGTGCAAGAGATGTCATTTTAAGGGAAATAAGGTGGTACACCACCATTTAAGAAGAAGCTTGGTGGTCACCATGGTTTAAGGAGAGAGGTTGTTCATATGTGAAGTGATAGGTGGTGGTGATTACCACTCTATAAGAGTGGTGAGGCCTATAAATACCCCCTCCCAGCTTCATTTGAAGGGGTTGGATCGGATTCGATCAGTTGGTGAGCAAGGGAAAGAGAGAGAAACAAGGCAAGAGAAGGAGAGAAGAAAGGCTTTGCGCGGAACCGCGCAACCGAAGTGGTTTGCACGGACCCGCGTAACCAAAGTTACTCGCGCACAGCTGCGCAAAGTGAAGTTGATATGGCCTTTATGCCATTTTTCAAGGGATGTTAAGAAGACACTTTGCGCGGAACCGCGCAACCGAAATGGTTTGCGCGGACCCACGCAAACCGGCCGAAATTTTTACTTCTTCCTTATAACTATGTTACTGGTGGAGTCTGGTACAGAAGTCTTTCGAGAAATCCACACCATCCACTGTCTTCCTCTCTGAATTTCAACCATAAAAGATGGGTCTTGGTCCTCTGATGATGTGGCCCACCAAGATAATTAAGCAGCAATGGAAGCTCAACGGTCCGTTTATGATCGTCATAACGATCATATGGATGAGCATGGTCACCAAAGCTTAGCATGGTTTCGATGAGTTTTTCGGCCTCTACCTGATGGATGACTCAGATTCGTCATTCCCTGCATGATGGTGGCCCACAGCAAAATGACAAAAGTTCCGTTTTACAACAGAGTCAACGTACATCGACTCTGTGAATTTCAGTTGCCCACTTATTGAAGATTTATGGAAAATCCATTACGTCCATTCGATTCAGGGCGAAAAACCACCAAGGAAGGACCGCTTTTGAAGTAAAATCAGTGTGGCCCGCAAGCCTGTCTACTTCACCGTCCTTCCCGTGTTTAACGGCTGGGATTCTGCAATCGACTGCATGGAGATGAAAGGACATCTAGGCAACGGTAACGCCCATCCTCTGAAGAGAATGGATGACTCAGATCATTCAATAAAGCAGCGAATGGGCTACACTGCACAAAAAGCGTGAACGTGGAAAGGACGCTGTATGGTTTTGTAAAATGAAGAAGAAGAAGCTCGGGTCAGCTTCTTTGACCGAGTTTGGGAAATTCCGTGCACATCAAGTGCACTCGTGCACTATGTACATGCGATGTACATGTGGCTCCAACGTGATATTCATGAGAAATCTGCTCCGTCCATCTTCATTGTCAGCTCATTTAACGCGTTGAGACCGAGTTTGAAGCATATCCAGATATCAGTTTCAAGCTGAACGGACGGTGGCAACTTCATGATCTTACATTCTAAGAGACTTTTCAGGCCCGTTTAGTATGATCGGCTTGATTTCCTCAGGGCCCGGTCACATTTCAACGGGCTGCTTCATATTTCAAGGAAGAATGACTGGAAGGATGCTCCATCTCATTGAAGACTGGCTTATCAAATCAGCAATTCCTCCTAAGTACCTAGGAGATGACCGAAATAGCGTGTTATGCTGCCGAAATTTCTATCTCATTGAAGATTGGTTGATCAGATCAACAATTCCTCCTAAGTCCTAGGAGATGATTGAAACAGGCGTCAGAATGCTGCCGAAATTTCTATCAAGTCATCTTGTCTGTTTTAATTGATTGTGCTTTGTTTTCAGAATCAAGGGAATCAGAGGATGTAAATGAACTCAGAATAAATGTGATCAATGTTCTCTTATTCTTTCTTTGTTATCATCGAATAAATCCCCCAAATCAAACACATTTGTTTTCTTGTCAAAACAAAATGGCGACTCCACTGGGGAATTTATTATTCGATGGTAACTTAGAAAATATTCAAGAGAACATTTATCACTTTTTGGCGTCTGTAAAGACACCAAAATGGTGACTCTCAGTGGGAGCATCCTCCCCTTCATCTCTAAAAATAAAGTACAGTTTTATTTAATCAAAATAACTAACATTCTGTTCTTAATAACAGATATACCGCAGCAATCTTTCTCCTGACTAATATAGTTGTCTACTTCACATCCAATATACTTCCACCAAAAAGTATAAGAGAAGATCAAAATCCATTGTGATCAAAGACAGATAATGCCAGGTAAAGTCGATAGCAGTTTCTGCTTCATCAGTAGCGTGGCAAGACAATGAAGAACGGATGATAGCGTGTTGGTGTACAAAATATACGAAGCTGTCAGAATGAGAAGTTAGTCCAACTAAATCAGATGGTGCTCACTAACAAGTAGACGAATTAATTAATGAATTAATAAATTCATCGGTTAATAGAGAACCCAGGGGGCATCGTCACAACTTCCCAGAGTAGAAGAACAAGAGTCAAAGTGAAGCTGCTCCACTCTCATATGAATTGGCTATTTCAAGAGCCCTAAGAGAACATAAACAAATACTGCCAAAGAAAGAAAGCAAAACGAAAGTAAAGAGTTGAGAGTCTGCTAGAGAGAGCATCGACAATTTTACAAATAAGAAAGTACAGAAAGGGTTCGGACAATTTGAAGACTAAATGAAATATACATTTGAAGAAGACGGCATACTCCTTATGATTGCTAGTTGCAGAGAAAGTCGAATTTTCACGACTAAACAAAGAAGAAAAGAAGAACGGGCAAGAAGAAAACAAGACAACATGTTGACTCAGAAAAATCACAGCGTTTTAATTCAGAAGATTCACGGCACAATTATTCAAGGGGCAAGATAAGCAGTCTCAGAATGCCAACAAAGTCTCAGAATCCCAAGTGAGGTAATCGTTGATTCTTCAAGATGATAATTGTTTATGATAATTGTCTGTGTCAATTTTTGTAGGTTAAAGTTCGGGCAAAATTAAGCATTGTGATTGCTATCAAGTATTGACGATTGGCACTGACAATTCGAGGAGCAAAAGGACTGCGAAAGACAAAGTCAGGTATTCTCCCTTATGCGAATGGATAAAAGCGCAAATTTTCAAATGACTTCAAGTTTCAGGAGAAATTCAGGAGATACAATCGAACAAGAAAGAAAAGTGAATTTGTTTTTTTTAAAAAAAGTAAGTATGAAATTATGCGGCGTCAGCATATTTGTTAAAGGTCGCAACATCGTGATTTTGATTACGAAGATTCCTAGAGCAATGCTTCCTAATCAAAAGGGGGAAAGATAGGTGAGTAAAAAGATGAGTAAGAAACAGTGAAATGTATTTCTCACTATAGAACATATATTTTTGTGTACATGAATAAAATGCAGGCTTTCAAGCATATCAAGTCATCGCCAAAGCAGGACAGGTGAGTAAGAAACTGCGAAATATGTTTCTCACCATAGAATGTATTTCTTTTGTATATTTGAATGAAATGCAGACTTTCAAGCATATTCAGTCATCGCCAAATGAAAAGCGTCGATGATTATTGCCAAAATAAGACAAACAAGAAAGCGCCAAAGATAATCGCCAAATGAAAAGTGTCGATGATCATCAATTATCGCTAAAATTAGCACTTTCAAGTCATTTCCAAAACAAGACAGGCCTTCAAGCAAAGCGTTAATGATCGCTATCAAGCGTTGATGATCGCTATTAAGCATTAAGGATCGTTATCAAGCGTTAATGATCACTAACAAGCGTTGATGATCGCTGCCAAGCGCCAATGACAATCACCAAAGGAAAAGTCAATCGCCAAAATTAGCAATTATCGCTGTCATCATCAATCACCAAAATTAATTCTCGGAATTTTCAGAACATTATCAGCAGTGGCGAAATATCAATTATTGATTAAGGCAGCCTAGCCAAGCCTATATGGCCAACTACGCATAAGGCCTATAAAGCCCTAAATTGGCCTGCCCAAAATTGGCGGTAAACTATAATTGCTCCTTGAGCCCATTGCCCGAAATTGGTCGTAAACTATAATTGCTCCTTGAGCCCATTGCCCGAAATTGGCGGTAAACTATCTTGCTCTTTGAGCCCAGTGTCAAGTCCAGTTCAGTCAAATCTGGTCATCCAGTTCAGTCTAGTCAAGTCTAGTCCAGTCAAGTCCCGTTAAGTTCGGTCTTGTCCAGTCAAAGTATGGTCAGTCAAAGTACACTAGCACCATTGCTCAAAAGCATCAGATATGCTCAAAAGCATCAACTATGTGTAGCATTCAAAATGCTGCAAATACATATTAAATATGCTCAAATATGCAATTGCCTGATGAAAATTTTAAATGTTGAATAAAATATATGCAAAAATGCAATTCTCTTGAATCAAGTTCAAATGGCAGCAACAACAAACGCCTTCAAGATATTGGCAATTATCTACTCAAGAGTTCAAATCTTCAAAGTCAATTATTAGTCTTCAATTGCAATATATTTGTTCTGATGACAAGAGATGTAAGGTCCTCTTATCTCTCGCCTTCTCGATATAAGGGAATATTATCACACAAAACTCTCAAAGGAGGCAGAGAATAAACTAGTGAAGAATTATCATTTTCTTCCGGCCAATCTAAAAGGTTCAAGATATACGCTTTAGATTCGTTAAAGGAACAACAAAGATTATCCATCTTTCAAAGGCATCGGCAGGCTTTACTCCGGAAGTATTATCTTTTGAAGAAATTTTTATGCAACATTGACCGGGAAAGGGGGCAGGTCTTCAAATCAATCTATGCCTTGGTCTTCAAAGTAATCTATGCCTTAGTCTTTTTGATAATCTCTTATGCACGATGAAGGAATTCATATACCGAGGATTATGAAGTATGATTTAATGTGAACGTTCAAAAGTGGCTTCTATATTAAAACTTAGTTATATGCTGATATCGTAACTAACTTCTCACTATCCTAGTAATGATATCGCAAGACTCCAAGTACTAGATCTGATGGAGGCAGAGCAAACAAAATCATCATAAGTAATTTCTATAGCCTTTGAAAAGTTACTAAGTGAAAATTGAAAGAAGTCTTGTCTATTTTTCAGAATCAGCAAAGATCCCAGGAAAAGTCTATGAAGAACTGCTGAGTACAAGCTAGAAACAATTCAGCAACTAAACCTTTGGAGTTGGAAATGACATCTCCAAGAGCACGATATAAAGAATACAAAGAATGCAATTCGAAGCACGATGACAGCGAATATCACAATTATCCTAAAAGAGAGGAGAAGTTTTCAATATAAATTTCAAAATTATTAATGCTTCTTAAGGCTAAATTGAAAGAGTTATAATGTCTTAAGATACTAATTCCGATTAATTTGGTAGGAAAGATCATCATTTGAAAGATTAGATTATACAAATCATGAATAAAGGAAACAATCAAAAGGGTTGTTGCGGTAGGAGCAACGAAGTTGATCAAAGAGACCGTTGTAGAATTGAAGGAAAAAGTCGCTGGAGTTGATCAAAGAGACCATGGCAGCAGCAGCGGTGTTGAAAGATAGTTCTCTAATCAAGTTGCTCAAAGACAAAGTCGTCACAGCTGTTGCAGAGATGTGTTTCGATGAAAAGAGAACTTCATCTTCTCTAGTGAAGCATCCGCTCAACACTACTGGCTGAGGGCATTCTAATCTTCTGTTTGAGTGCCATCATTCAAATCTTCTGTTCGAGTGCCCGCATTCCAATCTTCTGTTCGAGTGCCATCATTCAAATCTTCTGTTTGAGCGCCATCATTCAAATCTTCTGTTCGAGTGCCATCATTCAAATCTTCTATTTGAGTGCCATCATTCAAAACTTCTGGTCAAATATGAGCATTCCAGTCTTCTAGTCAAATATGAGCATTCCAGTCTTCTAGTCAAATATGATCATTCAAATCTTTCGGTCAAGCGTGAGCATTCCAGTCTTCTGATTGAATGCAATCATTTGATTTTTTGGTCAAAGATAATCATCCACTCTTCCATGCAAGCATGATCATCCAATCATTCTTCAGTTGCAGTTCATTCAAGATTCTTCAGGCGGAGGAAGATTGATCCTCCATTTGATTTCAGGAATCAATCAAAGAAGGATCGAGGGGGCATCTGTTGAGACAAAAAATATTATTCCATTGAAGTGGTCAGAGAATTTCCATGTCCGGGGGTATTTCGATAATTTCCATGTCCGGGGGTATTTCGTAATTTCCACGTCCGGGGGGTATTTCGTAATTTCCATGTCCAGGGGTATTTCAGTAATTTTTATGTCCAGGGGTATTTTGTAATTTCCATGTCCGGGGTTATTTCGGTAAAAATCTATATCAAGGGGTAGTTTAGGTATTTCGGTTAAAATCCATATCAAGGGGTAGTTTACGTATTTTGGTAAAAATCCATATCAAGGGGTAGTTTAGGTATTTTGTTATAATTCCATCTCCAAGGGTAGTTTAGGTATTTCAGTAAAAAAGTATTGAAAAGGGTAGTTTGGTAAAAAGAGTGCAAGAGATGTCATTTTAAGGGAAATGGGTGGTACACCACCATTTAAGAAGAAGCTTGGTGGTCACCATGGTTTAAGGAGAGAGGTTGTTCATATGTGAAGTGATAGGTGGTGGTGATTACCACTCTATAAGAGTGGTGGGGCCTATAAATACCCCCTCCCAGCTTCATTTAAAGGGGTTGGATCAGATTGGATCAGTTGGTGAGCAAGGAAAAGAGAGAGAAACAAGGCAAGAGAAGGAGAGCAGAAGGGCTTTGCGCGGAACCACGCAACCGAAGTGGTTTGCGCGGACCCGGGCAACCAAAGTTGCTTGCGCACAGTCGTGCAAACTGAAGTCGATATGGCCTTTATGCCATTTTTTAAGGGATGTTAAGAAGACACTTTGCGTGGAACCGCGCAACCAAATTGGTTTGCGCGGACCCGCACAAACCGGCTGAATTTTCTACTTCTTCCTTATAACTATGTTACTGGTGGAGTCTGGTACAAAGTCTTTCGAGAAATCCACACCGTCCACCGTCTTCTTCTCTGAATTCCAACCATAAAAGATGGGTCTTGGTCCTCTGATGATGTGGCCCACCAAGATAATTAAGCCGCAATGGAAGCTCAACGGTCCATTTATGATCGCCATAACGATCATATGGATGAGCATGGTCGCCAAATCTTAGCATGGTTTCAATGGGTTTTTTAGCCTCTACCTGATGGACGACTCAGATTCGTCATTCCGTGCACGATGGTGGCCCACAGCAAAAGGACGAAAGTTCCATTTTACAACAGAGTCGACGTACGTCAACTTTGTGAATTTCAGTTGCCCACTTATTGAAGATTTATGAAAAATCCATTCTGTCCATTCGATTCAAGGCGAAAAACCACCAAGGAAGGACCGCTTTTGAAGTAAAATCAGTATGGCCCGCAAGCCTATCTACTTCACCGTCCATCCCGTGTTCAACGGTTGGGATTCCGCAATCGACTGCATGGAGATAAAAGGACATCTAGGCAACGGTAATGCCCATCCTCTGAAGAGAATGGATAGCTCAGATCATTCAATAGAGCAGCGAGTGGGCTACACTACACAAAAAGTGTGAACGTGGAAAGGACGCTGTATGGTTTTGTAAAATGAAGAAGAAGAAGCTCGGGTCAGCTTCTTTGACCGAGTTTGGGAAATTCCGTGCAGATCAACTGCACTCGTGCACTATGTACATGCGATGTACATGTGGCTCCAACGTGATGTTCGTGAGAAATCCTCTCCGTCCATCTCATTGTCAACTCATTTAATGCGTTGAGACCGAGTTTGAAGCATATCCAGATATCAGTTTCAGACTGAACGGACGGTGGCAACTTCATGATCTTACATTCTGAGAGACTGTTCAGGCCCGCTTAGCATGATCGGCTTGATTTCCTCAGGGCACGGTCACATTTCAATGGGCTGCTTCATATTTCAAGGAAGAATGACCGGAAGGATGCTCCATCTCATTGAAGACTGGCTGATCAAATCAGCAATTCCTCCTAAGTACCTAGGAGATGACCGAAATAACGCCGTTATGTTGCCGAAATTTCTATCTCATTGAAGACTGGTTGATCAGATCAACAATTCCTCCTAAGTCCTAGGAGATGATTGAAACAGGTGTCGGAATGCTGCCGAAATTTCTATCAAGTCATCTTGTCTGTTTTGATTGATTGTGCTTTGTTTTCAGAATCAAGGGAATCAGAGGATGTAAATGAACTCAGAATAAATGTGATCAATGTTCTCTTATTCTTTCTTTGTTATCATCGAATAAATCCCCCAAATTAAACACATTTGTTTTCTTGTCGAAACACCTACAACCTTTACAACTCCAAAATAGATTAGGGTTAGGGTTTCTTACATAGAAAGGAAGTCGGAATCGCCGAAAAAATGATGAGAATGGGCGGTGCAGCTTGTGTAGCTGCAGGGGATAGTAGTAGGGAGTTTCTCCCACTTCTCTCACACT
Organism: Magnolia changhungtana; assembly: GCA_030180095.1. NCBI lineage: Eukaryota > Viridiplantae > Streptophyta > Magnoliopsida > Magnoliales > Magnoliaceae > Magnolia > Magnolia changhungtana. Next base: position 233,142 of record JASAUF010000316.1, read on the forward strand.
TTCTCTCTCTTTTCTCTCTGGGGTTTCTCTCAAATTCGTATGGCTGTGAGAGAGAGGGTTCTGAGGTCCTTATATAGCTTAAAAACATACCAAAATAGACTTAAGGTCAACGTATACTTAGGTTATAAGCAAAGTGACCCTTTTCTAGCTCAACGGAGGACTTTTGAAAGGCCCCCTTGAGCCAAAAGTCAGACTTAAGCTCACAGATTCTGGATCTAGGTGGAGTTCAGTTTTCGTTTCAGTCGAATTCCCAAATCACGCGTGGCGGACCAGTTTCAGTTCAACGGTCAGCGGATCTCAATCTGAAATTTCAAGTACATGGATAAGTTTATGAAATTTTTCCTGATCCGAGGGTGTACTTGGGTCAGATTCTGACGGTCTGGTTTCTTACAAAATGTCCGCAAGTAACAAGTCTCAGATTACTATTTGAGATATTTATTTTGTAAAGAAAAACAAGTGTTCTTACACTCCTCGCTCCAGACTCAAGCGAACAGCCGTGGGACACTGTCTGGATTTGATTTCCGAGATGGTTGTCAAGCCCAACGAGGCGGTCCTAAGTCTTTAACTTCGTATTATTAAGACTCACGATGCGCAGTCCAGATCTGATACGGAGTTTCAATGTGCTCCCGAGAGCAGTCAGGTAATGAGTTTGATCCTAGATTTTAGGGTAATCTAGCGTCAATGATTCTACAAGTTTTGGGTCTTGCAGATTGTATTTAAAATGATTTAAATGGATTTCATGGTTACTCTAGTTTAACACTTAGTTAACTTTGTCAAATTTCTAAAGGATTTAATCCTAAGTGATTTCTGGTCATGGTGGTACTTGGGTCTTCGTACGGAAATTTCTGAGTCGTTACAGGCTTAATCTCAAAAGAAACCAAAATAAAGAAATTTACAATATAGTAAAATACCTGGATTTCTCCTTTTGTAGCAGCCCGAAAGAACCAATCGGAGTAGAAGTTCGAATATAGAAGTTCAAATGTCCAATACTCACTTTGAAATGGTTCTAGGTTCTAATTGATTTTAAATTAAACCAGATAGGCTAGCTCTATTTGATTTTGATTCCAAGAAGAAGGAATACAACAATTCCTCTTTTCAATTCAGATTGGAATATAGAAACAAAATCAAATTGACAAAAGCTAACAAAAGAAAATATTAAATATGCACAGCGTAGCTTCAAAATTAATAAAAACTTATCTTAGAGTGATGCCTTGATTTTACTTGAATTCGGATTGAGAAACTCTGAAATTCGTGTTCTATTTATAGAAGCAGAAAGCGCGTCTATGACTGGTCGTGTGGCCACCACGACTGGTAGTACGTTAAACTGTATTTTGAAATTTTAAGCGCGATCGGTTAAAACTGTTCCACGACTGGTCGTGAGGCCTCCACGACTGGTCGTGAGGAATAAAGAATGGTTGCTGGAGTTTGAGTCATAGTTGCAGGACTAGTTGTGAATGAGTCGACACTATTCCTACGACCGGTCGAGCAGACTCTAAGACTGGTCGAAGATCAACCAAAAAATTTTAAAACTTTGCAACAATTTAGGACTGGTCTTGAAATTTCTTGGACTGGTCGAGCCAGTTCTAGGACTAGTCGAACAGAGTCCAGGACTGTTCTTAGAACAGACCAAACACTTATAAAAAGATTCAATTTGAATTATGTATACAAAATGACCTACCCTAAGGTTAATCTAAAGTCATTCATACCTTGAATGTATAGTAAGGACCTTGAAACTTCATTTCTTCAGATGATGTTTGACCTTTGAAAATTATGAAACTTGAGATCTCTACAAGATGTAGCTTGAACTTGAGATCTTCAAAAGCTTGGATTTGTCGTTCTTAAGTTGTACTTCATCTTGAGTTGAACATTATCTCGAGCTGTACTGGAGTCTTGAACAAGATCACTTCTTTCGTTGTAGTTTGTACTTGCATTTCTTGAAATGATTTGAAGTAGTTCTTCATTCTTGACTTGAAGCTAAGATGCAGTATCTTGAACATACGAATCAACATGCTACACAAGACATAAATTGTGTTTTTGGCACCACAAAATTTGACAACCAAAGGAATAGGAAACCATAGCACTTACAATCTCCCCCTTTCTCAAATTTGTGATAAAACACACTTAACAAAAATATGATCATTATGAACACAACGAATCATGCACCAGTTATAAAAGTAAACCAGTTACAACCTGATTAACGAATCATGCACCAGTTGACATTCACAAAATCCTCATTACTTACTCCCCCTGAATAACACACATAGATTCACCATAAAAATAAAAATAATTGCTACTCCACCACAATCCATATACATCCCATATTTCCCATATTTCCCATATTTATCAAACTTAAAATATTCTCCCCCTTTTTGTCACAATATGACAAAGGAAGAAAGGAACAAATGGAAGTGGAAGTCCAATAAGAGAGTAATTAAAGGAGTAAGTAGTTAAGATATGCAAGTAATATAAATAAATTCAAAGTTCACAGATCATTAACTAGCTGAAACAAAATTCGGTCATACAAACTGAAGTAAAATCAAAGTCCACACATAAAAAAATTAGTATAAAAGTTATTACAAACCAAAGGATAAAACACTTAATCAGATCCTGAGGAAGGAGCAGGTATGGTAGGATTAAGTTGATGTATCCCCTTGTTAATGCGCCTAAGATACTTACGCATATATTTAAATTGTAAATCATGGGCAACATTCATGTTCCCTACCTTCTCCTCGAGAGCACGAAGATGAGCATCAAAATCAGATGGCTCATAGTCAGGATCATTTGTAGAATTTGATTCAATCTCATCAAAAATATCATCCATATTTATATCATCAGGAGGAAGATCGCCACCTTCTTCATCATTCCCTTCTTCAGCACCACCACCACCCACATCTCTTTGGCCAGGAGCTAATTCCAACTTCATCTTGTTTATATTAGAATTGTTAAAAATAAGATGATGAATAAGAGCCTCTTCAATAGGCATAGCAACTAACACGTAAGAAGCTAACACAGACATAAGATAAGTAAATGGAATATCACTGTGTCCTGGATGGAGATGAAACTAAATGATGAAATGACATATTAAAGAAGGCAGAGAAACTTAAATACCAATGACGATTGAACGCAAAACCCGAACCATAAAGGAAGTCAGTTCGGTTTTGTTACCAGAACGTGGATACAAATTTGAAGTAAAGATTTTGTGGAGAACCCTGTATCTGGGTAACAAATATTTTGAGGGGAGCGCATTCCCTTTATGAGTCCATTGAACATCCATATTGCATAAATCTCTAGTTAACATACGTTTTTCTGTTTCAGACGATTTTTCAACTAGAGTATGAATAGGAATACCCTCGTCATTAATAAGTATGTCCATTACAGATGAAAATAGATGATGGTCTACCTCAAATGGACCTTCTCTTATTGCTATATTAAATGTTAAATTCTCAGATGAAAATTCAGAAATACACGCAATCATGGCCTGAGCAATAGATTGGTATGCAGGCCCACCTCAATATAGGATGTTATCCCATCCTATAGATTGGAGAAGAGAATGGATACCAAAAGGAGCAGTGTGATCAATAAAAACAGGTCTTTCAACAATGACATTGCGCATACACAAATCACTAACATGAGTGGGATCATCTTCGGGTGACCAAAGATGGCGTCGAGTGATAGTTGAAGGCCGAGAGGAAGACGGACCATAGGAAGTTTTCTTTTTCCCTCTAAAATCCATTGGCAATATAATAATCAAAGAATCAAGAAAATGCAAAGATTATGGAGTAGGGTTTGCTAAGATCAGATTTTTCAAAGGAAAACCCCAAAATTGCAATGAATCACAAAATAAATTACTCCAAGAGTGAAAACGAAGTAATAGTGACTAGAATCTCCAAGAAAAACACAAATGATGCACTAACCTTGAGGAATCAGACAGTTGGGTACAACTAGTAGTGCTACGGCCCGTTGAAGAAGAAATAGGAAATGAGGAAGATGAGTTTTTCCCCAATTTTTAAGTAATTCAGCGCGCTACACGATTGGTCGAGGACCGTTCTCGACCGGTCGTACCACGATTGGTCGAGCACATCCTCGACTGGTCGTGAACCAACAAAAATATGTATTTTTCATCAAAATTTGAAATTTAACTCAATAAATTATCAAATATATATACATTATGATACACACATGCACGAATCATCAATTTAAATTGCACATACCAAGATCAAATTTCAGTTTATTAAAGCTGCTTTTGTCAAGCGGTTTAGTGAAAATGTCAGCAAGTTGAGTCTCGGTTGAAATATATTCCAAATAAATTATTTTTTCTTCCACTAATTCACGAATGTAATGAAATCTAATGTCAATATGCTTAATACAAGAATGATGAATTGGTTTTTTAGAAATATTTATTGCACTGGAATTATCACAATATAAAGCCATTGAATCCTGTGCAATTCCATAATCGCTTAACATACATTTCATCTAAACAAGTTCAGCACATGCATTTCCAACTGCGATGTATTCAGCCTCAGCAGTAGAAAGTGATATAGAACTTTGCTTCTTACTAAACCAAGAAACTAAACAATTTCCAAAATAGAAACAACCACCACTGGTTGACTTTCTATCATCGATATTACCAGCCCAATCAGCATCTGAGTACCCCGTCAACTGAACATTAGTATCATATGGACACCAGAGACCCAAATTAGCAGAACTTGCGACATATCGCATAATCCACTTAACAGCAGTTAGATGAGACTCTTTTGGGTCAGAATGGTATCTAGTGCAAATTCCAACACTCAGAGCAATATCAGGTCTACTAGCAGTTAAATAAAGTAAACTACCAATCATACTTCGATATAATTTAGGATCTACATTTTTACCTATAGAGTCTTTGGAGAGTCTTAATGTTGTACTCATAGGAGTATCAAAATTCTTACCATTCTCAAATTCGAACTTTTTAATTAAGTTCGAATCATATTTGGTTTGAGAAATAAAAATACCATCAGGTTGTTGTTTTACTTGCAACCCTAGGAAATAATTCAATTCCCCAACCATGCTCATTTCAAACTTAGATTTCATTAAATCTACAAACTCAACAGTCATGTTAATATAGGTAGATCCATAAATAATATCATCAACATAGATTTGCACCATTAAGATGTGATCGTTATGTTTCTTAACAAACATAGTCTTATCAACACTTCCCATTAGAAAATTACGACTTAGTAAAAACTTAGTCAATTTTTCGTATCATGCCCTTGGAGCTTGTTTCAAACTATAGAGAGCTTTTTTAAGGCGATAGACATGATCAGTGTTCTTAAGGTCTTCAAAACCTGTTGGTTGTTCAACACAAACTTCTTCATGTAGATCACTATTTAAGAAGGCACTCTTTACATCCATTTGATAAATTTTAAATTTTCTAAAACAAGCAATGGATATGAATAGTCTGATTGATTCAAGACGAGCTACTGGGGCAAAGGTTTTATCATAGTCGATACCTTCAATTTGAGTGTACCCTTGTACAACCAGTCTAGCCTTGTTTTGAATTATATTACCAAGTTCATCAGAATTATTTTAAAAATCCACTTAGTTCCTATAATGTGTTTATCTTTAGGTCTAGGAATAAGATACCAAACATCATTTCTCATAAATTGGTTAAGTTCTTCTTGCGTAGCTACTATCCAGTTTTCGTCAGTAAGAGCTTCTTTTACGTTAGCCGGTTCTATCTGGGATGTAAAGCACACGTAATTACATGTCTTCTAGTTGTCCATGAGTGCGCACACTAGTGAGAGGGTTTCTAAGAATCTAAGTGGTTGGATGATCTTTGATAGTCCTTAGTTCAGAATTAGTTTGATTCGATGAAGTATCTGGTTTGTCAACTAAAATAACTTCATCATTATCTGAACGTGGGGCAAGTGTATTCAAGTGATCGTCAATGACCACATTGATGGACTCTTGAATCACACCAGTCATCTTGTTCAGTACTCGATATGCATGACTGTTCAAAGAATACCCTAAAAAGATACCTTCATCACTTTTAGTGTCAAACTTCCCCAGATTTTGACGGTCATGTAAAATATAGCACTTGCTGCCAAAAACTCGAAAGTATTTGACAGTAGGCTTCTTATCAAACCATAGTTCATAAGCAGTTTTATTATTAGATTTACTTGTATAAACCCGGTTGATTATATAACAGGCAATATTTACGGCTTTAGCCCAAATTTTTTTAGGGAGCTTCATACTATTCAATATTACATTAGCCATTTCTTGAAGAACTCTATTTTTTCTCTCAACAATTCCATTTTATTTTCGTGTTTTGGGTGCAGAGAATTCATGAGATATTTCCTGATCGCAACAGAATTTCTCAAAACTGCTATTTTCGAATTCTGATCCATGATCACTATGGATCTTACTAACTTGAGAACCTTTTTTAATTTGGATCCGTTTAAGAATCCTTTTTACTTCATCAAGGGTTTTTGATTTATCTCTTAAGAAGGTTACCTGAGTAAATCTGGTATAATCATCCACAATCACTGGTATGAATTTTTTGCCACCTTGACTCTCCATCCTGGTTGGTCCTATAAGATCCATGTGGAGAAGTTCGAGCGGTTTTGATGTGGCATTGGAGTTCACCTTTTTGTGAGTACTCCTAGTTTGCTTACCAATCTAGCATTTGCCACATATTTTGTCTACTTTCTGTAATTTAGGTAGACCTCTTATCAATTCTCTTTTGCTCAATTTATAGAGATTACGATAGTGTACATGTCTAAGACGTTTATGCCATAACTCGGCCTCATCGGTATGGGCCATGTAACACAGTTGATTAGATGAGCTAGAATCACTTACAATGTAGCAGTTTCCAAAAGTTCTATGACCAGTTAATATTACAGAACCATTTTTGTTTAATATTTCAAAACCTTAGTTAGTAAATTTTACGTTATGATTGTTATCGCATATTTGAGAAATGCTTAACAAGTTATGTTTTAAACCTTTAACGTACAGAACATTCTCAAATAAGGGGAGGTTAGAAAGTAGAACCGTACCTTGGCCAATAATCCTGCAGTTGCTACCATCACCAAATGTGACTGACCCATCAGTCATGTCTTTAAGAGTGGTGAACAGACCTTTGTCATCAGTCATGTGCCTGGAGCATCCACTGTCTAGGTACCACTTTGAATGGCTTGAAGCTTTGAAACTCGTGTGGGCAACCAAGCAAGTAACCTTAGGAACCCATTTCATAACCATTTTGGATTTAGGAGTATAGTTGGTCTTCTTATGTTTGTAGTTATTGTAAGAATGACCCACTGAATTTGATTTTAAGAGCTCCTTAAGTAGATCAACTATTTTCTCAGCTAAAGGGTTTCGGTTCTGACTTTTGTAGTTGATATGGTTACTTTTAGTTTTGAAAGATTGAAAAGTTTTAGCATTTTTAGAAAACTTTTGATTAGAACTTTTCTCTCTTGAGTTTGAGGACTCTCCTTTTATAAACTTAGGAGAAGTATTCTTCTATTTAGGAGGAACTTTTTTATCATAGCCGAAACCAGATCGGTCGCCACATTTTCTTGATCCAGACAAAAGTTTTTCTAACTTTGGATCACCTTGAGCATATCTCCATGTATCCTTTAAACTCAAAAGTGAAGAGATTTCAAGTTTAAGTTTTTCATTTTCAGATTTCAGATTTTCAATCTGGCAGGTTTTAAACTCTAAATCGCATTTGCATTTTTCAAAACAATCTGAAATATGGGATTTTTCTAAAACAAGAGTTTCAAATTTTTCTTTAAGCTTTGAAAACCTTTCTTTCTGGAGTTTAAGTTTAACAGCAATTTTTACAACTTTCCTTGTATAGGGAATTGTAAGCATCTTGAAGATCTTCTTCACTTTCATGATCACTATTCAAATTTTCTTCACTAGTAGAATCATCATGATCTGAAAAAGTGAACTTGGCTAGAGTCATAAGAGGTTTGACTTCATTGCCTGACTCGATTTTAGAATCTTCTGATTTAGAGATTTAGAAGAGGCTTCAGTGCCAGAAGATTCATCCCAAGTAGCCAACATTCCTTTCTTTTTAGGTTTGTCCTTTTTAAGACACTTGTTTGCTAAATGCCTATATTCTTGGCAGTTGTAACATTGACTATCTTTTAAAGATTTCCAAGTTTTAGATTTAGATTTAGATCTTTTCTTATCATTTGATTTTTGAAAGTCAACCCTCTTTTTACTTTTAAAAATCTTATAAAACTTTTTCGCTAAGAAAGCCATATCATCTTCAGAATTATCAAAATCAAAATTTTCTTAAGAAATACATTTAGATGACTTAAGGGAAATAGATTTACCTTTAGGAGCTTTAAGATTTAACTCGTAATTTTGTAAAGACCCAACTAATTCTTCTACCCTCATATTGTCCGTATCACGAAGTTCCTGGATCGCAGTCACCTTTGAGTTGAACCGTTCAAGTAGTGAGCATAGTATCTTTGTACACACTTTACTTTCTGGGATTTTATCGCCAAGACCCCACATAGAGTTTACAATGTCATTCAGTCTAGTATAAAAGTCCATGAACATTTCATTTTCTTCCATATGTACTTTCTCAAATTTAGTTGTGAGGATTTGGACTTTCGACTTCTTAACAATTGATGTACCCTCGTGTGTCATTTCTAACATATCCCAAGCTTGCTTTGTAGTATCACAGGATATAATTCTTTTGAACTCATCCAGTGATAGTGCGCAAGTGATTGCATTTAGTGCTTTTGCATTGGCACTACTCTCACTTTTTTGAAGAGTGGTCCACGTAAAATAAGGTGAGACTTTCATTGATTTTGATCTATCGATACCAGCCACTTCAGTTGTAGGAGGGATCCATTAAGTCACTGTGGCTTGCCACATGCTCTCATCCATGGATTTAAGGAAAATCCTCATCATGGCTTTCCAATAGACATAATTAGAGCCATCAAATGATAGAGGCCTAGTGACTGAAAGGCTATCAAAATTTGACATCTTACAAATATCATAGATCAATTAGCTCAGGAAATAAATCCAAATAACAATTAAAAATAAGCTATTAAGCTTTGATACCACTTAAAAAGGCCTAGTTATATGTCCTAGAGAGGGGGGGGGGGGTGAATAGGACTATACCAAATTTAAAAATATACCAGCGGAATTAAACAACAAGATAGCCTTACAAACAAATAAATGAAAGATAGTACTTTAAATAAATCACTATACGGAAATGTAAAGAAACCTCAATATTCTAGTATTGAGAGGCTGATACAAATGATGTTCGACAACCTTGCATTGTAAAAACCAAGAGTTTATGGGAGGATAACCTTACTAAAACAATATAAGTTATAAGTATCAATATCTCAAACTAAAGAGGAATAAAGAAACTAGCAAGAATTGAAATTCTAAACTATTACAACATTCCCAAAATGCTTGGAATGTAAATATTACAACATTCACATCCACACATACATTTCACAGCTTTGAATGATAAAAGATAGAAATTAAATAAACATTCAAACCACAAGACATAAAGAATTATAGTGGTTCGCCTGTGTGTTCACCAACTGTTAAACAACAGCCACATAGCTTGCTACTCTACTCCTAATATCCTCACACAGGGGATATCAGCGTTCATCATGAAAATAAGTTTCTTAGGTTCACCTAAAACCTTCACAATTGTGTCTTTTAAATGGGCTTACACAATTCAAAAACCCCACTTCTGAGTTTTTCTGGCTCTCCTCAGATAACTAATACAATGAGATTTTTTTGGCTTAATCTCAAAAGAAACTAAAATAAGGAAATTTAGAATACAGTAAAATACCTGAATTTCTCCTTTTGTAGCAGTCCGGAAGAACCAATTGGAGTAGAAGTTCGAATATAGAAGTTCAAATGTCCAATACTCACTTTAAAATGGTTCTAGGTTCTAATTGATTTTAAATTAAACCAGATGGCTAGCTCTATTTGATTTTGATTCCAAGAAGAAGGAATACAACAATTCCACTTTTCAATTCAGATTGAAATATAGAAACAAAATCAAATTGACAAAAGCTAACAAAAGAGAATATTAAATATGCACAGCGTAGCTTAAAAATTAACACAAACTTATCTTAGAGTGATGCCTTGATTTTACTTGAATTCGAATTGATAAACTCTGAATTCATGTTTTATTTGTAGAAGTAGAAATCGTATTTACGAATGCTTGTGTGGCCACCACGACTGGTCGTAGGTTGAACTGCATTTTGAAATTTTAAGCGCGATCAGTTAAAATTGTTCCACGACTGGTTGTAGGATGTCCACAACTGGTCGTGAGGCCTCCACGACTGGTTGTGAGGAACCAAGAATGGTTGCTGGAGTTTGAGTCGTAGCTGAAGGACTGGTCATGAATGAGTCGGCATACACCGGTTGAGCAGACTCCAGGACTGGTCGAAGCTCAACAAAAAAATTCTGAAAATTTACCACAATTTAGGACTGGTCTTCGAATTTCTTGGACTGGTCGAGCCAGTTCTAAGACTAGTCGAACAGAGCCCAAGACTGGTCTGAGAACAGAGCAAAACTTATAAAAATATTCAATTTGAATTATGTATACAAATTGACCTACCCTAAGGTCAATCTAAGGTCATTCATACCTTGAATGTGAAGTAAGGACATTGAAACTTCATTTCTTCAGATGATGTTTGACCTTTGAAGATTATGAAACTTGAGATCTCTACAAGATGTAGCTTGAACTTGAGATCTTCAAAAGCTTGGATTTGTCGTTCTTGAGTTGTACTTCATCTTGAGTTGAACATTATCTCGAGTTGTACTTGAGTCTTGAACAAGATCACTTCTTTCGTTGTAGTTTGTACTTGTATTTCTTGAAATGATTTGAAGTAGTTCTTTGTTCTTGACTTGAAGCAAAGATGTAGTGTCTTAAACATATGAATCAACATGCTGTACAAGACATAAATTTTGTTTTTGGCACCATAAAATTTGACAACCAAAGGAATAGGAAACCATAACACTTACAGGTTGTGAACAAGTTTTTGGCATCGTTGTTGGGGATTGACGGTTGCATTTTTCTGAGATTAACTAGCTTTAGAATTAGGTTAAGATTAGGGATTTCTAATTTTAGGTTTAGGTTTTTCTGTTTGGATTTTAGAAACTAACCTAACTTTCCTGTTTTATAGGACCTTGATATAGACTTTCTAAATTGGTAATCTCTTTCTAATTTTTTCATCTTATATTTTTATATTAGGTTTTATTTTCTATTTTTATAAAATTTCTAATTCTAGGATTTCTTTTAATTTTAGAAACTAATTTTCTTTCTATTTTTAGGTTTAGGACTTTCCTAAGTTATTTTTTTAGAAACTTTCTATTTTTAGACACTTTCCTTTTTTAGAAACTAGTTTACTTTATATTTTTTAGGAACTTTCGAGCTGACCTGTTTTGTTTTGTTTTATAGGTTTTTAATTTTTAACTAAGGAACTTCTAATTTGGTAATGTCACGCCCCAAACCCGAAAATTCGGCTCACAAAATTCCCGATTTTCGAATCCGGTGCTGACAACTTTCGTAGTACCCCATTCTCATCTCCCAACGTTCATACACCAGATTCCGATCCTGGGATCCTACAATGAGGATTTTCCAACGTACATTTATCTCGTAAGAAGCATAACCACAAGTTTACCCAAGTCACAAAAGCAATATCATCATCATATATCCACTAATATAAACTATTGAATACAATGTTGAAAGGGAAATTCATATATCGATAATCGAAGCTCCAAAAGACCGTTGCATGCTCCAAGCTCAATGTTGCTGCAACCTAAAGTCACCTATACGCATCTATCGTGTATAAGCTTACAGAAAGCTTAGAGGGTGGTGTAAGTATGTGCGATGCACGTGCCAAGCATATAGATATCAGAGTAAGTGGAAATACTGACAATCCATAAATCGTACAATATCAAAGTAATGCGAAAACATGCTGGTAAGTCCATAAATACCATCAGCCTTAACCAGGCTATGTGGTGCAAAAACATAATAAACCAATATCATATACTAAGGAAGCAATGTGGATCAGTTATGCAATGCGGAGACATAATAAGCCAAATATCAAATACCGAGTCCACGAATACTAACAGCCTTATCTATGCCATGCAATACAGAAGCACAATAAACCAAGTGCTATGTGCTAAGGATGCAATGTAATATGCGATGCGAATGAAATGACCAAGCTGGAGTGTGAAGTCGGGATGATAGTATGTAGTATCTTATGATACGGGGTCTACCACAATGGACTTCTATCTAAACCAGTCCCATACCTAAATTTGGATAGTCAAACTCAATGGGGTAAACTCCTGATCTCAGGTTAGTCGCGCTCCTCAACCAAAATCCTGACCATTGCGAAGGTACACGTAATAAATAGTTACACACCACTAGCCCGAGTTGATAGTGAATGAATGAATAAATGAGTATGCAACTCCTGCTCAATAAGTCCACATATCAATACCGTACATCTTTGGGATCTGCACCGGGGTCTAGTATACTCTACATGCAATCGTCGTCCACTAGAGGCACAACCATTGATCAGGGTCGAATATTGCATATCAGACCCAGTAATTACCTGATTTTACATACATGATAATGTTTAATGCCATATTTTAATTGTGTTTTTATTACAGGATGAAATCAGGAGCGTTAATTAGAAATTGATGTTAAAGGCATGGATTTCATGATCCAAAGTCTCCAGAGCACGGGATGGACTCCAGAGAACTGATAATGAAGATTTTACACGCCTAGGATCGGAGGAAAGTAAGCCAAGAGTCCGAAAAGGGTCCAGAATGCAAGATCACATGTTTCCCGCCATCCGATCAACTCGAAACTTCATACATGTGATGGGGGCCGTAAATTAACCGTACATATTAAATTTTAGCCATTGAGGATCTCGGGAAGTGGTCCAACGGACAGATCAGCCCATTAATCTTCACTTTGGGGCCCACCTGATATTTGGAACTGCCTCAAACTTAGTTTTGGCGGTTGAAATTATATGAAGAAAAAGATGGACGGTGCAGATTTCTTGTAAACATTATAGTGGACCCCATATATGATGTATGTACACCATGCATACTTGTGCTGGCGCTACATCGGACGGCAGAGGCGGTCAGCGCGTGCGCTGACCCAACCTCTTCTCCCTCAAATTCAAAACGGCATCTGCCGTCTAGCGCTCGCAAACACAGCCGCCGGTTCGCAATTGTGGACCCCACCTATTGTCCAAATGAGTAATTCGGGCCGTTCATTAGATCATAATGGCCTACATTACCATTGCCTAGGTGGCAAAAATTCAAATGAAAGCATAGATCAGATCCAAACCTTTCAAACGCAGGTTGGACGGCAAGACAGAAAGCCACGTGGGCTACACCGAATCCACCCCAAAAACAGTCAATTCCTACTGATTTTTCGAGCTGAATCTAATATACGGAGTAGATTTCTCAAAGCAAATGCAAAGTGGGCCATACCATTAGATCAGCGGGAGAAGTTTTACGCAAAATCGGTTTTAGCGCGTCCGACCGCTGCTGGTTTTTGTGGAAGATTTTTTGATCATAGCCATAATCGGATGGATGATCCAAGCCGTTCATCGTGTAGAGGGCTTCGAGAGCTTCAAAACTATGCTGATACTCCACTCCCATGCGTACACACGTGCGTGATACAGAGGCCACAAACAGGCGGTCTTGTGACATTCAAAACTGATTTTGTTGAGATTTCTTCTCTAGGCCGCGTCAATGGACGTTCAAAACCACCCATTCTTAACTGAAATTTCATCCTGAATCCAATGGACGGGGTGAATTTTCCAGAAAATACTTCTGTGGGGCCCACCGATCATGGTTGCGAAAATTTACACTCCATGTCCTGCTACAACTCTGCCACCGACTCCAGCCTTCCAGCAGCTATAAAAGAGGAATTATGGACGTGAGAAATTGATTCAGAAATAGGGAATTCTAGATCTAGAGTAAGGAAGAGAAGAAAGAGAAGAAAGAGAAGAAAGAAGAGAGAGAGATCGATTGGTTTGGTGTTTTGTTTTTATGAATTTTGTTTAATCTTTTTGATGGATTTTATGGGTCACTAATCTCTCAGCTAGGGTTGAGATGAAGCCCCTAATTTGATTAACTCTTGTATTGGTTGAATTTACTTTGAATATTAATTAATTTGTTTCTTTCTCTAAGTGGGCTTGATTGGTTTAAATTCTATACTTCTCCATCTATGAACTTGACTAAAGTATATATATGGATGTTGTTTAGATGCTTATTATAGGTGCTTGTGTCTGATCAACAACAGGTTTCCTATAGAGGAAGAAACAGGGTGCTTAATGAACTATACATTCCATGTGCCCGACTAAGGACATGGGATATGTTATTCATGGCATTGCTTAAAGGAATTAGACATTCTGTATGCCCGATTAAGGACAAAGATTGTGCTTTCTCTATATAAGTGGTATCAATCAAGATCAAGGTGAATCAACAGACAAAACAAGGGTTAGGATAGTTAGGGGTGGATTCGAAAGTCCTAGTGCTCTTTCTCTGATTGAATTTTTTCTCTGTTCTTAATTGTTTTTTTTAAGAATTGTGCTTAGTAGTTCATTCCATTATTTGTTGGATTAGTTAAGGAGAGTCATAGATTTGAATTGTGACGATTAGTCCTCGTGGAAATGAAATCGTAATACGTACCATATGTACATCAGATTCATATACTTGTGAGTTTAAAAATTATTTAAATCGTGTTGGTTTAAATAAAACATCAAGTTTTTGGCGCCATTGCCGGGGACTGTTTCATTCCAAATTGAATTTAGGATTCTCTCTTATCATAATTCATAGTCTTAGGATTTTACTAACTTCAGGTTAAAGTTTTTATTTTATTTTATTTTTAGAAACTAACCTATTTCTTGTTTTCTAGGGTCTTGAAATAATCTTCTAATTTTGAATTGAGGAAGGAAGCTACTAAGTGAAGGAAGAGCTTCTTAAATTTTTTGACATCAATCATCTCGTTTCTCGGGTTCTTTCTTCCCATTCTTGTTTACATAGTTTTAACTTGTTTTTTTTTTCTAGTTCTAGTTTTATTTCTCTTAGGTTGCTTCTTAGTTTAGTTTTTTTTTCTTCCATTGCAATAACATAGTTTATGCTAGGACGTAGATCTATGAATATAGAACTAGCGCCGTTTGATCCTAAAATAGAAAGAACACTTCGTGAAAGATTGAGAAATAATTCTGTTGAAATGGCGAATGAGAATGAAGTTAAAGCTCTCAAAGATTATTCAACTCCTGTCCAATTTAATGCGCCTTCATGAATAGTGCTGCCAACCACTACGGCAGCACACTTTGAACTTAAACCTGGAGTCATACAATTGTTGTCATCCTTTTACGGATTGGATAAGGAGGACCCATATCATCATGTGAAAGAATTCCTAGACATTTGCTCCACCTTTAAGTTCCAAAACTTCTCAGACGATTCGATCTGCCTACGCCTGTTTCCTTTTTCTTTGAAGGATAAGGCGAAAGCATGGTTGAATTCTCTAGAAGTTGGATCTATCACTACATGGGACCAACTGTCTAAGAAGTTCTTAAACAAGTTCTTCCCCGTTCATAAAACCAATGCCCTCCGTAGAGAAATTACTAACTTCACACAAAAAGAGGGTGAGCACTTTCATGAATGTTGGGAAAGATGGAAGGACTTGCTTCTTAAATGTCCTCAACATGGTTTTGAGAAATGACAACAAGTTCAATACTTCTATGACGGTCTGACACTCCAGAACCATCGCATAGTTGATGCCACCAGTGGAGGGTTATTCCTGACCAAAAGTGATGTCGAAGCGTGGAACTTTTTTGAAACCTTGTGCGAAAATTCCCAGCAATGGGACTATTCAAATAGAGGTGACAGAAGTCCCCAACCACAAAACAGAGGTGGTATATATGAGATAGGAGTCATGCCAGAGCTGTGCGCCAAACTTGATAACCTGATAAAGAAAGTTGATGCTCTGGTATTAAATAATGGACCTCCACAAACAGCTCAAGTCGAGGCATGTGCCACATGTTCTAGTCCTTTCCATCCTATGCAGTCTTGTCCATCTGGTGCAGCATCCCCAGAACTTCTCTCTGAACAAGTTCATGCTATGAACACTTTTCAAAAACCTGAGAATGATCCTTACTCGAACACATACAACCCAGGGTGGGCTAGGCATCCAAATTTCTCTTGGGCAAAAGGACCACAACAAGGAGGACCATCTGGAAATCCTCCCATGCAACCGCACCTCCAAGTTGGCAGTCAACAACTTCAACAGTTTCCGCAATATCAACAACTGCCTACATAATCAAGGAAACCATCTCTTGAGGACACACTCCATCTTTTTATGCATAGTTCTCTCCAATTCCAAAAAGACACCCAACAAACCTTACTAGCCAACCAGTAAAGCTTACATGCAAATGCGCAATCCATTGCCAAGTTGGAAGTACAAATGGGTCAACTAGCTGCCACATTGAGTGAGAGAGAGAAGGGCAAGTTTCCTAGCCAACCTGAGGCTAATCCAAAGGGACAGTATGAGATTGGCTCTAATTCCAACCAAGGGCAATATCATGAACAAGCCAAATCGATCACTACCCTTAGGTCAGGCAAGCAGATTGATAACAGAATAGAGATGCCTAGGGATGAATCAAATTCTAAAACAGAAGATCAAGATGAAGAAGAGAGTCACACCAATGCATCCAAAGTTCAAAAGCTCTCTGACTCTCTAAGAGCCACTAATGTGCCACCCTACATGCCCAAAGCACCCTTTCCTCAACGTCTGGCACCAATAAAGAAAAGAAACAACTTTGATGAAATCTTGGATGTGTTTCAAAAAGTGCAAGTCAACATCCCGTTGCTTGACGCTATCAAGCAAGTTCCTGCTTATGCTAAGTTTCTTAAAGATCTATGCACTCAAAAGCGTAAGCAGAATGTTCATAAGAAAGTCTTCCTTGCAGAGCAGCTCAGCTTCATGATTCAACATAACACCCCTCCTAAATTTAGGGATCCAAGTGCTCCCACCATTTCTTGCGGCATAGGAGATCATAAGATCGGGAAGGCATTCCTTGATTTAGGGGCAAGCGTCAATTTGTTACCATATTCGGTTTATGAGCAGCTAGGACTTGGTGAGTTGAAACCGACTAAAGTAACATTACAACTAGCTGATAGATCTGTCAAGTTGCCCCGAGGTGTTATTGAAGACGTGTTAATCCAGGTTGATAAATTTTATTTTCCAGTTGATTTAATAGTTATAGATACTCAGCCTGTCCAGAATCTTCATAGTCAGATCCCAGTCATCTTGGGTCGTCCATTTTTGGCCACATCTAATGCTATTATAAATTGCTGAAATGGAGTTATGAAATTGTCCTTTGGTAATATGAATATTAAACTCAATGTTTTTAATGCAGGACAATAATCCGCAGATTTGGATGACATATCTGAAGTGGACATGATCGAGAGTCTAGTGCAGGACTCCTTCCGCAAATCTTTTGAAGATCCTCTTGAGACCTGCTTAGCACAATATGACATGGATTTTGACATCGATAGCCCCATCCACGAAGTCAATGCACTGCTCGACTCTACTCCTATATTGGAGATTGAAAAATGGAGAGCGAAAGTAGAACCTCTTCATCCCTCTGAGACTCTTCCTGACAGCACAGTTTTTAACTCTGAGAAGACAAAGGCAAGCAGGCTGCTTAATGTTCTTCGAGCATATAAGGCAGCAATTGAACAGAAGATAGTGGAAATACAGGGAGTATGCCCCACTGTATGTATGGATCATGCTGTGGAAATGTCGCGTGAAATGCAAAGGAAGCGTGATCCTAACATGGAAGAAGTCGTGCGAGCAGAAGTCCTTAAATTATTTGATGACAGTGTCAGTTACCTCATTACAGATAGCACAGCTCATGGGAACTCACATCACTTGTCTGGGATTGGTTAATTAAGGTGTTGAGGTAATTTCTTTGGCGGACCCTGGTTATAAAGATTAGTCATTCATGGTCCGTTCTTGTCTGGCTAAAGACGTTAAACTTAGCGCTCCTGGGAGGCAACCCAGCCTTTTGCTTTATTGTATTATTTTTTATTTCATTCCTTTTCATTTTTCTAGTTAGTTAGTTCAATGTTTGTGGGTAACATTACTGCAAACCCTCACGAGACTACAACTCGTCCACTAGGGGTAACCTAGGGGTTTAAAGGCTTGTTGCATGCGATAAATGCAATCGAGAGCACCTACGAAAGTGGTATAGGTAGGATCTTCTTTTGTTTTCTTTTTGTTATTTTTGCTTCCATTAATTTCTCTCTTGTGCTAACTCGCTTTTACGTTGAATTTTTTTGAAAAAGCTTCTTGATTCCCCATCCAGGTACTATCTTTCCATCACTCCTCTTTTATTCTCATTGTCCCATGTGCATTGCTTGCTTATTTCTTTTACATTGAGGACAATGTAGATTTTAGGTTGGGGTTGGGAGATTAGGTTACCTAATCAGTATTTTCTTGGTCTTGAGCAAAATTTGTGAAAATTTTTTTTTAAAAAAATTTCTGGAATTTCTATTGAATTCAAAATGATTTTGAAGGATAGTTGTGATTTTAACATTATAAGATATGTAATGTTGATAACTTATGACTCTTGGATTCGGTCATCTGCTTGATTTCACAGTCAATTTTGAATTGTTAATCTATGATTAGAAGTTGTAAACATTGATTGAGCCATGATTTCACATATCACATCTTGCTTACACATTAAGTTTTCGGTTCGATAACTGAATGATTAACTTGGTAAAAAGAAGAATTAAAAGGCTAAGTCACATAATCTTCACCATAGGTTTGCTCCCTATAGGTGCGGATTTGATTCTCCATAGTTGACATATAAAAAAAAAAAAAAAGAAGTTAAGCGACAAGTTTTCGCCATAGGTTTGCTCCCTATAGGTGAGAATTTGATTCCCCTCATTTACGTTATTGCTCATAAAGAAAATCAAAGGCTGGTAAAATGAAAAGTTAATCTATGAGATAAGTGTTGGTTTCAAGCTTGGTTGTCACGAATTACTAATGATATCATGAAATTGACAATTGGATCTTTTAATGATTGTAAGCCGAGATTACACTATACACTCATGGAACTCAATGTTTAAAATTGTTCAAATTAATGGATTAATATTTTAAACTTGATTATGAAATCTGCCGAGAGCTTGATTCCAAGAGAAAAATTCCACACACACCGATCATGAATTTTAGAATATTCACATCTCAGCTATCTGTTCATTTGTCACTTGAATTTACAGGAATTTCTTTTATTTCTGAAATTATTTTTTTCACATGTTTTGCTCGGGACTAGCAAAATGCTGGTTGGGGGTTGTGATCAGGGTCGAATATTGCATATCAGACCCAGTAATTACCTGATTTTACATACATGATAATGTTTAATGCCATATTTTAATTGTGTTTTTATTACAGGATGAAATCAAGAGCGTTAATTGGAAATTGATGTTAAAGGCATGGATTTCATGATCCAAAGTCTCCAGAGCACGGGATGGACTCCAGAGAACCGATAATGAAGATTTTACACGCCTGGGATCGGAGGAAAGCAAGCAAATGGGGCCCGAAAAGGTTCCAGAATGCAAGATCACATGTTTCTCGCCATCCGATCAACTCGAAACTTCATACATGTGATGGGGGCCGTAAATTAACCGTACATATTAAATTTCAGCCATTGAGGATATCGGGAAGTGGTCCAACGGACAGATCAGCCCATTAATCTTCACTTTGGGGCCCACCTGATATTTGGAACTGCCTCAAACTTGGTTTTGGCGGTTGAAATTATATGAAGAAAAAGATGGATGGTGCAGATTTCTCATAAACATTATAGTGGACCCCATATATGATGCATGTACACCATGCATACGTGTGCTGGCGCTACACCGGACGGCAGAGGCGGTCAGCGCGTGCTCTGACCCGACCTCTTCTCCCTCAAATTCAAAACGGCATCTGTCGTCCAGTGCTCGCAAAAATGGCCGCCAGTTCGCAGTTGTGGACCCCACCTATTGTCCAAATGAGTAATCCGAGCCGTTCATTAGATCATAATGGTCTACATTACCATTGCCTAGGTGGCAAAAATTCAAATGAAAGCATAGATCAGATCCAAACCTTTCAAACGCAGGTTGGATAACAAGACAGAAAGCCATGTGGGCTACACCGAATCCACCCCAAAAATAGTCAATTCCTACTGATTTTTCGAGCTGAATCTAATATATGGAGTAGATTTCTCAAAGCAAATGTAAAGTGGGCCACACCATTAGATCAGCGGGAGAAGTTTTACGCAAAATCGGTTTTAGCGCGTCCGACCGCTGCCGGTTTTTGCGGAAGATTTTCCGATCATAGCCATGATCGGATGGACGATCCAAGCCGTTCATCGTGTAGAGGGCTTCGAGAGCTTCAAAACCATGCCGATATTCCACTCCCATGCGTACACACGTGCATGATACAGAGGCCACAAACAGGCGGTCTTGTGACGTTTAAAACTGATTTTGTTGAGATTTCTTCTCTGGGCCGCGTCAATGGACGTTCAAAACCACCCATTCTTGACTGAAATTTCGTCCTGAATCCAATGGACAAGGTGAATTTTCCAGAAAACACTTCTGTGGGGCCCACCGATCATGGCTGCGAAAATTTATACTCCATGTCCTGCTACAACTCTGCCACCGACTCCAGCCTTCCAGCAGCTATAAAAGAGGAATTATGGACGTGGGAAATTGATTCAGAAACAGGGAATTCCAGATCTAGAGCAAAGAAGAGAAGAAAGAGAAGAAAGAGAAGAAAGAAGAGAGAGAGATCGATTGGTTTGGTATTTTGTTTTTATGAATTTTGTTTAATCTTTTTGATGGATTTTATGGGTCACTAATCTCTCAGCTAGGGCTGAGATGAAGCCCCTAATTTGATTAGCTCTTGTATTGGTTGAATTTACTTTGAATATTAATTAATTTGTTTCTTTCTCTAAGTGGGCTTGATTGGTTTAAATTCTATACTTCTCCATCTATGAACTCGACTAAAGTATATATATGGATGTTATTTGGATGCTTATTATAAGTGCTTGTGTTTGATCAAGAGCAGGTTTCCTATAGAGGAAGAAACAGGGTGCTTAATGAACTATACATTCCATGTGCCCGACCAAGGACATGGGATATATTATTCATGGCATTGCTTAAAGGAATTAGACATTCTGTATGCCCGATTAGGACACAGATTGTGCTTTCTCTATATAAGTGGTATCAATCAAGATCAAGGTGAATCAACAGACAAAACAAGGGTTAGGATAATTAGGGGTGGATTCGAAAGTCCTAGTGCTCTCTCTTTGATTGAATTTTTTCTCTGTTCTTAATTGTTTTTTTTTAAGAATTGTGCTTAGTAGTTCATTCCATTATTTGTTGGATTAGTTAAGGAGAGTCATAGATTTGAATTGTGACAATTATTCCTCGTGGGAACGATCTCGTAATACGTACCATATCTACATCAGATTCGTATACTTGCGAGTTTAAAAATCATTTAAATCGTGTTGGTTTAAATAAAACATCAACCATGCAAGTGGAAGAGACCTCACTATCCGCTTGTCCAGTATCCAGCCAATATCTACCCAGCATGTCGATAGCGGACACATTTACAAGCTAGTCAAACTCATCCTAGCTATGCCCCCCTCCCTCGGGTGGGTAAGGCTACACCCCTCCCAACCGACCACGACACAGTAGGAGATGCAGCCTACTGGTATTCGGCACTTTGGCACTCATGTATCCACTTGGTGTCGACGTTGGGGTGCCTTTTGTACCAAGAGGGTTTTGGAATTTTCACCCAGGGCCATCCATGGCGGCCCGATGCTAGTAACAGATTTTCGGTGTCCCATCTAGCCATCCACGACATGCCTATGGAGGCTACGACCCTGATGTCGCTAGGGCGTACAGTAATCATAACACACAATGCAAGATACATGAGTCATACAATCCAGTCATGCATTAATCCTACGCATATCGTGCTCTCATGTGAGACAATTTTCACCTATCAGGGAGTCTCATAACAACCTGCCTAATGACATATACAATGGTCAACCACATCTCATAACAAACATGCAAATGATGTGTATGGGCATGTATCATGATGTTATGTTGTCACATACTCATAATCGAAATCGGTCTCGATAATCAGAATCGATAAATGGCCTTGACAATCGGCCTCGATAATTGAAATTGGCCACGATAATCGGCCTCGACAATTAGCCTCAATAATCAGCATCGGCCTCGACAACCAGAATCGGCCTTGACAATCGGAACCGGCCTCGACCATCAGAATCGGCCTCGATAATCAGAATTAATAATCGGCCCCGACAATCAGCCTCGATAATCAGCATCGACCTCGACAATCATCATCGATAATCAGAATCAGCCTCGACAATTGGAATCAGCCTCGACAATTAGAATTAGCCTCAATAATCAAAATCGGCCTAGACAATCGAAATCGGCCTCGACAATTGGAATCGGCCTCGACAATCAGAATCAGCCTCGATAATTGGAACAGTCTCGATAATTGGAATTAGCTTTGACAATCGGAATCAGCCTCGATAATCGGAATCGGCTTCGACAATCGACCTTGACAATCGGAATCGTTCTCGACAATCGGAATCGGCCTCGATAATCAAAATCGGAAATCGGCCTAACAAAGGGCATAAGGGAAGATCGCAATATGGACATTTAACCATCATCGCTCTTCAGTGTGGACATTTAACCAACATTGCTCCTAAGGAGTGGTCCTTATAAGGCTAAACATATAATGGGCCCATGGCCTCACACATTATAATGGGCTTAATCATATGGGCCGGGGATATATCACAATGGGCCACGACATATGGGCTAAAAATACATCACAATGGGCCACCAGGCTTCAAATACACAATAGGTGGGCCCCATCACATGGGCCATAAATACATTACATCAGGCCTTGCCCATGGGCCTCGAATACATCACATTGGGCATCGCCCATAGGCCTCGAATACATCACAATGGGCCACAACCCATGGGCTTCAAATACACGATATGTGGGCCCTACACATGGGCCTCAATACATCGCAAGTGGGCCTCAAATATACATCACAAGTGGGATTTCCATGTGAACAAATGGATATACACACATCTCAAGGTGGGCCCTACCCGTCCGGCATATGGACGGAGTGAATATAGAATATATACATTAAGGTGGGCCCTGCACACTGCAGGTGGGCATGTAGATAAATGGCCTACATGAAACACATACGTCACGGTGTGCCTGGCATGACAGCACCGTCCAAACATCATCCATGTAAATCAACACTGTCCAAACATCATCCAACACCATCCAACACAATCTGGACGGTGTGGATGAAATAAACACATTACGGTTGGCCCCACAGCACCGTCTAGAAATGGACCGTGTGGGCATAAAATACATACGTCAAGGTAGGGCCCCACCCCACAAGTGTAGCACATGTGGGTGGGTCCATACCTAGATAAAATGGATGGACAACACGTATAGAATACATATATCAAGAGGACCCTACCCATCACTGTCTAATCCAGGCAGACGGCTGAGTAAAACACACTATCAAGGTGGGTCCCACAACACCGTCCAGATGTTGCCAGAACAGATGGACGGTGTGGGGTTTCATATGTGTAGGGTGGGACTTGTAGATGGACGGTGTGGCATACCGGTACATCACTGTGGCCCCTGTACATCACCATCTAGCAATGGGTAGTGCCGAAACACATAGATCAAGTGGGCTGCACATGCACCATCCAGATGGACGGTGCTGATGTAAAATACATAGATTAGGGTGGACCCCACCCCTGCACGTGCAGTACGTGTGGGGTGGGTCCTAACCAAGCAAATTGGAAGGATGGTTGGGATATGCCTGATCGTCTTGGTGGGTTTCACAACCACCGTCCAGAGGGATGGTGCAGATGTAAATACATCAACATGGGTCCCACATGGGGCCCACCACATTTATGTAATATATATATATATACACACATATTATATCATTATAATAATAATTCTTTTTTTTAAAGAGGTCTGGACAGACGGCTGTGGATCACATATACAACGGGTGGGTCCCATCGTCCCATGCACTGGACGGTGGGGATGAAAAACCTATGTAGTGGGTCCCACCGTCCCATCTGCTGGACGGTTGTGTGGACACCACACGTGCCAGGGGTGTCCCACCGTCCAGACAGTGGATGGTGTGAATAAATTACATGAGTCATGGCGGTCCCAAGATCTGGACGGTGGAGATCAAATTCATTTGTCAGGTGGGGCCCACGGCTTGTACGGCATGGATCAAGTGGGCCACACCCATCACAAGAGAGAGAGATAAAAATGTGAGAAGGGGAGGGACCCCGCCACTATGGGCCCTCGCTATACAATACATACATCAAGATGGGTCCTACTACATGTGGTCCCTCAATTGTCAAAGATCGAGATGATGAACACCAACCTTCGATCTCCTCTTCCTTCTTCCGCCTATGGCCTCTAGAGCTCTAAGGGAACGATTTCAACGGTCAAGATGATCTTTGGATGGTGGAGATGGGAGGTAGGAAGGTGGGTCACATTAGATTCTCTCATGGAAGCTTGGACGTGGGTTGCTTGCTTGAAAAATAGAGAAAATGAGAGAGAGAGAGAGAGAGAGAGAGAGAGAGAGAGAGAGTATGGATGGGTATGATGATGGAGTGATGGGGAGAGGGATGGGTGAAGTGATGGAAAGTTGACTTTTTGGGGTTACTTTTGTACTTGGGGATGGGATAGAGTAATGGGTTAAGTGATGGGTGTACTTTTGATAGTGAGGTGATTGATGTGATGGATTCTCTTAGGATTACAAAACGTGGTGTTTTTCTCGAACTGAACGTGGGCACACATCTCCTGGCCTAGGTATCGCCTTGGTGCGCGAGACATGGTGTCAGAACTGTGGTAATGGCATGGTCGCAAGGGTACAAGTCTCGGGTTGAGTCGACTCTGGAACACGGGATATGACTTAGTGTCGCACACAAATGCTATCTACGTGTCGTGGGTTGCCTGAATTCGACCGAGAGGACCGCGGAAGTCTACGGAATGGTACAGGCTAGGATTCGGGTCTCACAGCTCTCCCCTCCTAATAAAAATTTTGTCCTCGAAATTTAAAGAACAGACAAGGAAAGAGGAAACATCATCAAGTATATAAGTCAAGGTACAATCAATCTACTAATGGATGAAGATAGCGCTCTCTAATCTCAACCTCGCCCTCCCAAGACGCATCATCAACACTATGGTGACTCCTACTAATCTTCGGATCCTGAATTAGGGACGATCGAAACTGGAATACTATGTAGCATCACAATCTCAATGGTAGGTAGCTATATAAGAAAATCTCTAAGTTATTCGAAATCGGGGATCTAACCATTCTAAGTTCTCAACAATCGTAGAGTATAGGGTACCTATCAGCAGATATGTGATTTTATCCTTAGGTATTCCCAAGTTATGCTCTAACCCAAAACCCGAAAATCGGGCTCACAAAATTCTCGATTGCCAAATCTGGTGCCGACAACCTCCGTAGTACCCCATTCTCAGCTCTTGTCGCTCATACGCCAGATTCCGATCCTGGGATTTTACAAGGAGGATTTTCTAATATACATTTATCTCGTAAGAAGCATAACCACAAGTTTACCGAAGTCACAAAAGCAACATCATCATCACATATCCACTAATATAAATAGTTGAATACAATGCTGAAAGGGAAATACATATATCGATAATCAAAGCTCCAGGAGACCATTGCACGCTCCAAGCTAAATGCTGTGCAACCTAACGTCACTTACACGCATCTATCGTGCATAAGCTTATAGAAATCTTAAAGGGTGGTGTAAGTGTGTGCGATGCACGTGCCAAGCATATAAATATCGGAGTAAGTGGAAATACTGACAATCCATAAATTGTACAATATCAGAGTAATGCAGAAACATGCTGGTAAGTCCATAAATACCATCAGCCTTAACCAGGCTATGCGATGAAAAAATATAATAAACCAATATCATATACTGAGGAAGCAATGTAGATTAGCTATGCAATGCGGAGATATAATAAGCCAAATATCAAATACCAAGTCCACGAATACCAACAGCCTTATCTAGGCCATGCAATGCAGAAGCACAATAAACCAAGTGTTATGTGCTGAGGATGCAATGTAATATGTGATGTGAATGAAATGACCAAGCTGGAGTGTGAAGTCGGGATGATAGTATGTAGTATCACAGGCTACGGGGTCTACCACAATGGACTTCTATCTAAACCAGTCCCATACCTAAATTTGGATAGTCAGACTAAATGTGGTAAACTCCTGATCTCAAGTTAGTTGCGCGCCCTAACCAAAATCCTGACCATTGCGAAGGTATACATGACAAATAGTTGTGCACCACTAGCCTGAGTGGATAGTGAATGAATGAGTATACAACTCCTGCTCAATAAGTACACATAGTAGTACCATACATCTCTAGGATCAGCACCAGGGTCTAGTACACTCTACATGCAATCGCCACCCACTAGACGTGCAACCATGCAAGTGGAAGAGACCTCACTATCCGCATGTCTAGTAGTCAGCCAATATCTACCCGACATGTCGATAGTGGACCCATTTACGAGCTGGTCAAACTCAGCCTAGGTATGCCCCCTACCCTCAGGTGGGTAAGGCCACATCCCCTCCCAACTGACCATGACACAGTGGGAGACGTGGCCTACTAGTATTCGACACTCGGGTGCACATGTATCCACTCGGTCTCGACATTGGGGCGTCCTCTGGTAGCAAGAGGGTTTAAAGATTTTCACTCAGGGCCATCCATGGTAACCCGATGCTAGTAACAGAATTCTGGTGTCCTATCTAACCATCCACAACATGCCTATGGAGGCTACGACCTTGATGTTGCTAGGGCATAGAGTAATCACAACACATAATGCAAGATGCATGAGTCATACAATCCAGTCATGCATCAATCCTGCTCATATCATGTGCTCATGTGAGACAATCTCCGCCTATCAGGGAGTCTCATAATAACCTGCCTAATTACATATGCAATGGTTAACTACATCTCATAACAAACATGCAAATGATGCGTATGGGCATGTATCATAATACTATGATGTCACATACTCATAATCAGAATCGGCCTCGATAATCAGCCTTGACAATCGAAATCGACCTCAACAATCAGAATCGGCCTTGGCCATCGAAATCAGCCTCGATAATCGGAATCGATGATCTGTTCCGACAATCGGCCTCTATAATCAGTACGACCTCGACAATTAAAATCAGCCTCGACAATCAGAATCAACCTCGATAATCAGAATCGGCCTCGACAATTGAAATCAGCCTCGATAATCGAAATTAGCCTTGATAATTAGCCTCGATAATCGAAATTAACTTCTATAATTGGAATCATCCTCGACAATCGACCTCCACAATCGAAATCAGTCTCGACAATCGGAATCGACCTCGATAATAGGAATCGACAATCGGCCTAATAAAGGGCCTAAGGGAAGATCACAACGTGGACATTTAACCATCATCACCCATCAATATGAACATTTCACCAACATTGCTCCAAGGAGTGTCCTCATAGGGCCAAACATATAGTGGGCCTATGGCCTCACACATCATAATGGGCCTAATCATATGGGTCTGGAATATATCACAATGGGCTACGGCATATGGGCTGGAAATACATCACAATGAGCCACAACCCATGGGCTTCAAAGACATAATAGGTGGGCCTCATCACATGGGACATAAATACATTACATAAAGCCTTGCCCATAGGCCTTGAATACATCACATTGGGCCTCGAATACATCACAGTGGGCCACAACCCATGGGCTTCAAATACACAATAGGTGGGCCCTACACATGGGCCTCAATACATCGCTAGTGGTCTCAAATATACATCATAGGTGGGATTTCCATGTGAACGATATGGATATACACACATCTCAAGGTGGGCCCCACCCATCCGACATATGGACGGAGTGAATATAAAATAGATACATCAAGGTGGGCCCTGCGCACTGCAGGTGGGCCTACAGATGAACGGCCTGCATGAAACACATACATCACGATGTGCCTGACATGATAGCACTGTCCAAACATCGTCCATGTAAATCAGCACTGTCCAAACATCATCCAGCACCGTCCAGCACAATCTGGATGATGTGGATGAAATAAACACATCACGATTGGCCCCACAGCACCGTCCAAAAATGGACGGTGTGGGAGTAAAATACATACATCAAGGTAGGGCCCCACCCCACATGTGCAGCACGTGTGGGTGGGTCCCATATCCAAATAAAATGGATGGACGGCACGTATAGAATACATATATCAAGAGGACCCCACCCATCACCGTCCAATCCGGGTGGACGGCTGGATGAAACACACTATCAAGGTCGGTTAATCAGCACCATCTAGATGCTGCCAGAACAGATGGATGGTGTGGGGTTTCACACTGCAGGGTGGGACCTGCAGATGGACGACATGGCATACCGGTACATCATAGTGGCCCCTGTGTAGCACCGTCCAGCAATGGGCAGTGCCGATAACACATAAATCAGGTGGGCTGCACATGCACTGTTCAGATGGATGGTGCAGATATAAAATACATACATTAGGGTGGACCCCACCCCCACACGTGCAGTATGTGTGCGGTGGGTCCCAACCCAGCAAATGGAAGGACAGTTGGGATATGCTTGATCCCCATGGTGGGTTTCACAAGCACCGTCCAGAGGGATAGTGCAGATGTAAATACATCAACGTGGGTCCCACACGGGGCCCACCACATTTATGTAATATATATATATATATATATATATATATATATATATAAATATATCAACATGAGTCCCACATGGGGCTCACCACGTATATGTAATATATATATACATACATATTATATCATTATAATAATAAATTTTTTTTTAAAGAGGTCTGGACGGACGGCTGTGGATCACATATACAACGAGTGTGTCCCATCATTCCTTGCACTGGATGGTGGGGATGAAAAACATACGCAGTGGGTCCAACCGTCCCATCTGCTGGACGGTGTGGACACCACACATGCCAGGAGTGTCCCACCATCCAGACAGTGGATGGTGCGAATAAAATACATGAGTCATGGTGATCCCACGATCTAGATGGTGGAGATCAAATTCATTTGTCATGGTGGGGCCCACGGCTTGTACGACATGAATCAAGTGGGCCACCCACATCACAAGACAGAGAGAGAGAGAGATAGAAACATGAGAAGGGGAGGGACCCCGCCACTATGGGCCCTCCCTATATAATGCATACATCAAGATGGGTCTCACTACATGTGGGCCCTCAAATCATCAAAGATCGAGATGATGAAAACCCACCTTTGATCTCCTCTTCCTTCTTCCATCTATAGCCTCTAGAGCTCCATAGGAATGATTTCAATGGTTGAGATGATCTTTGGATGGTGGAGATGGGAGGTAGGAAGGTGGGCCACATTAGCTTCTCTCATGGAAAGCTTGGACGTGGATTGCTTGCTTGAAAAATGGAGAAAATAAGAGAGAGAGGATGGTTGGGTGAAGTGATGGAAAGTTGACTTTTTGGGGTTGCTTTTGTACTTGGGGATGGGATAGAGTAATGGGTTGAGTGATGGGTGTACTTTTGATAAGTGAGGTGATTGATGTGACAGATTCTCTTGGGATTACAAAACACGGTGTTTTCTTCGAACTGAACGTGGGCCCACATCTCCTGGCTTGGATATCGCCTCAGCACGAGAGACACGGCGTCGAAACCACGGCAACGATGCGGTTGCAAGGGTAGAAGTCTCGGGTTAAGTCGACTCTGGAATACGGGATACGACTTAGTGTCACGTGCAATACTATCTAAGCATCGCAAGTTGCCAAAATTCGACCAGGAGGACCGCAGAAGCCTACGAAACGGTACTGGCTAGGATACAGGTCTCACAGGTAACTTCTTTCTAACTCTTTTCTTTCTATTTCTAGATTTCTATTTCATTTCTTCCTTTTTAAGTTTAGGTTAGAATCTGAGATTAAGGGCTATGAGTGGTTCATGCCCAAGTGGGTCAGTGACAACACTCGACATCTCTTGACTGAAGGAGGATTGGTTGAGGGGTTAACTATCCATCATAGGACTAGACACCGCTCGAGATCCCCAGAGTTAATTGAGGTTATGGCCGTAAATCAACTGGCCAATCAACCTGAAGGACTAACTCAACATAGGGTTAGGGAAGTCCAGGATGAGAATGAGGTGCATCAAGCACCCTCGGCCTCGTACCTTACGAGATTATTTACAACCGGCAGGCGTGAGCATGCCCTCATGCATGGTTTTTCCAGAGAATACGGGACACATGGATATCAAGCCAGGAGTGATCTAACTCCTTCCTAAATTTCATGGGCTTGAGTCAGAAAATCCATATTTACTCTTGAAAGAGTTTGATGAGATCATAGCTACTTTATATTTTTCAAACGTATCTGAGGACACAGTCAGACTGAAACTCTTTCCCTTTTCTTTGAAAGAGAAAGCTAAGACGTGGTTGAATTCACTGCGTTCTAGATCTATTGGCACATGGAATGATATAATAAGAGAGTTCATAAAGAAATTTTTTTCATATCATAAAACGAACACCCTTAGAAAGTCAATCATGAACTTCGCCCAAAAGGAGGATAAAACATTCTTCCAATGTTGGAAAAAGTTTAAGGATCTTGTTAGTTCATGCCCACAACATGGTTTTGAAACACGGTGCATTACACACTTTTTCTATGATGGTCTGACATCTTCCACGCTCCAATTGGTTGAGACAATGTGCAATGGGGAATTTATGAATAAAAATGTCCATGATGTGTGGGATTACTTGGATAGACTCGCTAAAAACGCATAATCATGGGACACCCAAAATCAAGCACCACTTCTAAGCCCACTCAATCAAAGGAGAGGGGTCGATTATACCTTCTGAAAGAGGATGATGATATCAATGCTTAAGTGTCTAATCTCATAAGAAAATTCGAGGCCATAGAATTAAAGAAGGATAAGGTTAAGGAAACTGTTTGCGGTATTTGTGCTTGCAACGTTCACACAACTGAAAATTGTCCAACAATACCTGTCTTTCAAGAGGTGTTGAATGAGCAATCCAATGCCGTGAATAATTACCAAAGACCTTTCAATGGACCTACATCCAATACATACAATCCTAGTTGGAGAAATCATCCAAACTTCAGTTGGAGGAATGGACAAACTGCTACTCCTCAAGGTTTCTTTAATTAAATTCCAAATCAAGTGAAACCTCAAGAAGAAATGGTTCAAAATTCCATGTAAACTCAAGAGCTTACTCAAGCAATACGAGAACTTACAAAATTTATGCAAAATATGGATTCACGCGTTACAGTTATAGATGTTGAGGCATAAAATAAGCAAGGGAGAAAAGAAGAAAAAAAATCAAGAAATCACTTTGAAGGGAAAGAAAACAGCTTCAAGACCACTTTGCGCGAGGTCGCGCAAAGTGAATGAGTTACACAAAGACCGCGCAAAGTGAAGAGTTTGCGCGGATTGGACAGAGGAGACTTTGCGCGAGATTGAAGGGTTTGCGCGAGACCGCGCAAAGCATATTGTTTGCGCGAGTCCGCGCAAAGTCTATAATGCTGTGGTAAAAATAGTTGGATGATATTTTTGTCCCACATCGACAGATTTGAGATTTTCACTGGTGAAAATGTCTATAAATACCCCATTCCTTCTCTCAAAAGGGGTTGGAAGATTTCAGAAGTGAAACAAGGACGAAAGAGAAGATGAAGGTGCGGAGTATTGGACTCCTGCACTTTGCGCGATCCCTCGCAAAGGGTATTGGACTCTGGAAGTTTGCGACGGCCGTATGCAAAGCAACAGAAGGCATTTATGGTTTGCGCGGACCGCGCAAAGCCTATCGTTCTGCGGACCGCGCAAACCTATTGTTTGACAGTTTTGACAGAATGGGTGAAATGCTTTCGGAATGGTTTAAGTCTTCGGGTCTTCAAGTTCTTCTTGTTCAAGAATTAAGAATCATCGCGGAAGGGACGTATTCCTCCTAAGTTTTGGGAGATGACCAAAATAGTACTGAAATGCTGCCGGAATTTCCATTCTCTTGAAGACTGTTGAACGACTTGTCTATTCCTCCTAAGTCATAGGAGATGATTGAAATCATTACCGTTATGCTGCCAAAATTATATTTAGCTATGATAATTGACATTTATAATAAGTTCTTTGTAAGCTATCTTAGAATCAAGGGATACCAGAGGATGTAAATGAATTCAGAATCAATAAAATGTGATAATTGTCTTTGTAATTATTTCATTGTTATGTTTAAATAAGATGACTCTCCTAAATCAAATACTTTTGTTTCCTTGTCGAAACAAAATGGCGACTCCGCTGGGGACTTATCTTATTTAACACTAACATTGGGAAAGTTGCAAGGCTCTCGTCACTATTTTTTTTGGCGTCTATTAGACGCCAAAATGGCGACTCTCAGTGGGAACATCCTCCCCTTCATCTCTAAGGTAGTTTACTTAGTCTTTCATGTACTAATTTCAGATATGTTCTGTTATTGAAGGTACTCAAATTCAATCACACAACACTGCTAATGGCTAACACTGTGAGAAAGGTAAACTTCCGATTCATCGCTACTGGGTTTGTAATTGAGTATGCGCCAAGCGAAATTCCTGAGAACACAAAAGCGAGCACTTCAAGCGGGTGTAATGTGATTCAAGCGACAATGGAGTCATTTCCGTTTCACCTCAACTACAAGAAAATGATGAAAACTGGACTGGTTTTATCCAAAAGGACAAAAGCAAAGGCCTTAAAGAGTCGCAAAGCAAAATTGTTTGCACCAAGCTGAGGGACCAATTACACGGAGCATAGCAAAAAGAAAACCCGAACTCGCTCCTCCGGCGATTTATCCTGAACAAGTTGCTTCGCAGTTCTCGTCGCAGGATTTTCCAGCTTTGGTCGCTCCAAAGACCAAATGGACACAAGCACAAAAAGGTAAAGCACTGATGATAGAATCACCGATGCAAGTATCACCGCAAACAAGCTCGCCTATAACTGTATCACCTCGATCGGTTAAAAGCACAGAAAGCACACGAGAGTCAAATGAGACTCCAATTTCTCCCCTCTTTATAAGTCCTGTTATATCAGCATACTCCCGTTCTACTCCAAAAACAGTTTCGACAAACAGTCAAGGAGCCGCAGTATATATGGCAGAAACAGGTCAAGGAAATAGACCAACTACCGAAGAACGTGTTGATCAAATGGCGGAGGCACAAAGAATGCTAATGGATGAATGCCGGAATCTCAGGGAAGCTTTGACAACCCTGGCACATAATGTAGCCCAAATAGTGGCTCCACCCATGATGGGAGCGACAAATGGACAAGAGAACCAGCCTGAAGGTTCCCGTCCAGGGGATAGGATCACGAGGTTCAGTTCCAACAACAAGAGCTATAACACAAGATGACGTAAGACAAGTCGTCGAAGAAGCAGTCAGAATAGAAAGAGAGCGTGCGAACACCGGTCGTTTCAGATACCGAACACCCTACCCGAGAGAGGTAGAGGATGTTCCATTTCCAGCCAACTTCAAACACCCAGATTTCCAAAAGTTCAATGGGGAAGGATCACCGGAAGAACACCTGATGCATTTCATCACCAGCATGGGGAATTTTTCCACGATACCTCAATATTGCTTACGCTTATTTGGGTCATCGTTGACAAGCAAAGCTTTCAGGTGGTATTCAAATTTGGCACCAGGGTCCATACGGACATGGGAAGAAATGCAAGATGCTTTCATGTCGAACTTCTTCTCGTCAGAACATGACGTTAGCATCACAGAGCTAGCTTCAGTACGACAGCGAGAAGGAGAACCCGTTGAAAAATTTATAGACAGATGGAAAACACTGGGGGCATCGTGTAGGCAGTTGCCAGAAGAAAAGGAACAAGTCAAAATGTGTCTGAACTCTATGGAGACAGGAATTGCGTTCGGACTCACTAGCGCTGATATTGGGACTTTTCGCGATTTGGCTACCAAAGCCCATGCATTGGAGCTAATGACTCGCAAGATGCCGGCATTTCATCATGAAACTGTCAGAAGAATGCCTGGCAGGACAACCGTCAATACCGTCGACCGGGATAAGAAGAATCAGGATGCGAGGGGCTCAAGAGATAAAAGGCCAGAAGGAAAAGAAGGCTGGAACCAAGCAAGGGACAGATACGGTGGGAAAAAGCTCAGAATGCTTGATTCTCATGAAGGGTTTGAGTTTGACAAAGAGGACGTGGTACCCATGATGCAACAATTGTTAAAAGTGAACTCGAATTACTGCGGACCAAAGCGCTACGAAGATGCGACAAGGACTCGAGAAAGAAACTTTTGCCGTTATCATCGCCTAGTGGGGCATCCAACAGAAAATTGTTATACGTTGAAATGCATCATACAGCGGATGATAAATAGAGGTGACATAATAACCAGTGGAAGCAAAGAAAAGAATACAAGGGCAACAGTAAATGTACTATCAATACAAGAAAACAAGCGAGGACTGAAAAAGGAAAAGTTGACAAGAAGTGCAACAATGATTACGTTGCGATCAGGGAAGCAAATCACAAGTCCTGTAAAGCAGAAAGCAGAAATAATAAGGAAAGAAGTGACTGAAGGACAGAATACTGAGGACAAGAATAGAAATGGAGCTGCAGTGACAAAAGTAGCTTATGATGTAGTCAACCACTTGAAGGGTATACCGGCACGTTAAGTATTTACGA
Source organism: Magnolia changhungtana (assembly GCA_030180095.1). Classification (NCBI taxonomy): domain Eukaryota; kingdom Viridiplantae; phylum Streptophyta; class Magnoliopsida; order Magnoliales; family Magnoliaceae; genus Magnolia; species Magnolia changhungtana. The sequence continues at coordinate 267,996 of JASAUF010000316.1, forward strand.
TGCGCTCAAGTTGTCAAAAGAATTCCGGCAGAGTTTGATTCAAGCACTGTCTGATCACAATGTGAGAGAAACTTTACTGGCAGAAATGAAGAATGAAAGAAATAATGAGAAGATGAATTGTCTACCAGTAATATCTTTCTCTGAAGATGATTTAATTGGTGAAATGGAACATAACAGGCCACTGATGATAGAAGGATATATTTGTGAGAAGAAGATAAAACGAATTATGATAGACAATGGGTCGGCGGTGAACCTTTTGCCGCTCTCCATGGTTACTAAATTGGGTTTTCGCCGATCGGACTTGCGCCCCAGCGGAATGATGATACAAGGATTTAATCAAGATGGACAACGTGCACTCGGTAAAATCACAGTAACATTGGAAATAGAGGAATTAATCACTACTGTTGTATGTCATGTTATAAATGCTGTGACGACATATAACCTTCTCTTGGGAAGGCCATGGATACATCAGTATCATATCGTACCTTCTACTCTACACCAATGTTTCAAATACTGTAAAGATGGGGTGCAATGTAAGGTAATGGCTGATGCGAAACCCTACACAGAAGCTGAGTCTTTCTTTGCAGACGCCAGTTATTACAAATGTTTCTCTGAAGAAATAAGAAATGATGATGGGAAGAGAATCATAAAAGATGCCAGGATAAATAAAGACAAGAAAGAAAGAGCAGAATCTTCTGGGACTGCAGAAGCAAGAAAGAAATTCTATTTTGTACCAAAGCGCTGAGACAACCGGGACAACCGCCGTTGACACTGTTGTCGAAACACATTGAAAGTTTCTGATATCCAATTACACAGTGCCATTACCCAATATCGAAAGATGTAAGCCATTTACAGCCGCTCCGAGAACATTCCAAGTCAAAGCCAGTGATAAATATCCGGAACCAATAGAATTCCATGCTGCATCAGAAGAGAAGAGTGAAAATGCAAGCAATGAATATCATGGAAAATTAGCACCGCAGAATTTAAGAAAGTACAGTACAATAAGCAAGAAGATCATGAGGAACATGGGTTTTGATTGTGACAAACCCACCGGCTTGAATAATGGAAAGGGGATTCAAATCCCACTCGGGGTTAATCAAGAAAAGCGAAGAAAATTTCAAGGATTGGGAGTAGAATCAGCAGTAAACATGATGTCAGTTAATGTGACTTCAGCTGCGCAAGATACTAAGATAGTTGAATATCCTGAAATCGCTCCAAAGCAAATAGAAGACGGGGGGCAACCGACGATAGATGGCCTGCGAGAAATAAACTTGGGAACAACAGAAGAACCAAGGAACACGTTCATCAGCGTCAGCCTTTCAGATCAAGAATTCGAGAAATATGGTCAACTTCTCAAAGAAAACAAAGATGTCTTTGCTTGGACATATGAAGAAATGCCGGGACTGGAACCCTCCGTAGCGATGCATCGGTTAAATATCTCCAAAGAAAAGAAACCAGTCAAGCAAGCACAAAGGCGATTTCACCCAGACCTGGTTCCATTAATCGAAAAAGAAGTAAATAAGCTAATAAAGGTTGGGTTCATCAGAGAAGTTAAATATCCCAAATGGATATCAAACATTGTTCCGGTGAAAAAGAAGAACGGACAGATCAGAGTATGCATTGATTTCAGAGATCTGAATGAAGCATGTCCAAAAGACGATTTCCCCCTCCCGATAACAGAATTACTGATTGATAGCACTACTCAGTATGCTATCATGTCCTTTATGGACGGGTATGCAGGCTATAATCAAATCAGGATGGCACCCGAAGATGAAGAGGCAACGGCTTTCAGAACGCCACTTGGAATCTACTGTTACAAAGTCATGCCTTTCGGTCTCAAAAATGCTGGAGCAACATATCAAAGGGCAATGAAAAATATCTTTCAAGATATGATGCATAAACATGTCGAATGCTATGTTGATGACTTGGTAGTCGATCCTGGAGATCATCAAGAACACCGCGAACATCCGCATCGGTCTTCCGACGACTCATAAAGAAACAATTAAAGATGAATCCACTAAATGTGCATTTGGAGTGTCTTCCTAGGCAAATTCCTCGGCTTTGTGGTACGGCATAGAGGAATCGAAATTGATCCAGAAAAAGTTAAAGCTATTCAAAATATGCCACCACTAACAACGCTGAAGGAATTAAAAAGCTTACAAGGAAAATTGACATATATTCGTCGCTTCATTTCGAACCTTGCAGGAAGGTGTCAGCCATTTTCTCGGTTAATGAAGAAAGATACAGAACCAGATGGGATCATGCTTGCTTAATGCCTTTGATTCTATTAAAGAATTATTAAAACAATACACGGTGTTAACAAACTCCAAGAAAAGGTAAGCCACTTATTTTATATACATCTGCATTGCAAATTCTTTGGGTGCTTTGTTGGCAGGTAAGTAAACGGAAAAGAGATCGCTCTTTATTATCCGATAACAACGATGGGGCGTAATCCAATTATTCTTCGATTGAAAAAGAATGCTTGGCATTGGTATTCATTTGGCAAAAGTTAAGGCATTATTGTCTCTCCCATGATATAACTTTGATCTCAAGAGCAGATCCGATAAAATTCTTGATGACCAGGCCAATGTTATCAGGAAGACTAGCCAAGTGGATGCTATTATTATCAGAATACACTATTTCTTATAAGCCGGCGAAAGCAAAGAAAAGGACAAGCTATGGCGATTTTTCGGCAAAGACATCCTATAGCAGTAAAAATGAAGAAATCAATGATGAATTTCCGACGAACAGTTATGACGATCAATCCCAAAATCTTTGGCGATGTATTTTGATGGTGTCGCTTTCGAGTATCGAGCGGGCGTGAGTGATATTCATTACCCCTCGGGGTGATTTATTACCATATTCTTTCACGTTGGATCTCGCGTGCACAAACAATAAAGTGAATACGAGCTCTTATCATCGGAATGGAAATAGCACAACAAATGGAAATAAAATCATTGCATATCTTTGGAGATTCTAAATTAATTATAAATCAATTGACAACAGAATTTGAGGTGAGGAAAGAAGAACTTTTGCCTTATTACCGGAAGGCGCGACAGTTGCTTGAACAATTCAGTTCTGTGGAAATTAAGCACATACCGCGGTCGGAAAATGCAAAAGCAGATGCTTTAGCCAGTTTAGCAGCGGCTTTATCTTGCACAAACCGAAGTCCTCTTCAGGTAACTATAGAAGAAAGAAGATTCCTACCATCTGCAGAGGTTATCGAAGAAATTGTTGAAATATTGCCTATATCCTGTCTGGAAGTAACAATGGATGATTGGCGTCAGCCTTTTGTCGATTATCTCAAATATAATATCTTGCCGAAGATAATGCACAAAAACAATAGATTAAACAGTGATCAGGAAAATTTATCATGTGCAGCGAAGTATTGTATAGAAAGTCTTATAATGGAATGTTGTTAAGGTGCTTGGACAAGCAAGAAGCAAACCAAATATGCGGGAGGCACATTCGGTGAATGTGGAGCACATCAAGTCGTACGAATTTATGCCATAGAGTGCATCGAATGGGTTATTATTGGCCCACTATGTTTAAAGATGCAATAGAATATGCAAAGCGATGCCATGAATGTCAAATACATGGAGATATAATACATATTCCTCCGTAAGAATTACATCATCTGTTGCTTCTTGGCCCTTTTCACTGGGACTCGACGTTATTGGTCCGATAAATCCTCCTTCATCTAAAGGAAAACAATATATTCTCGGGCAGAACGGATTATTTCTCCAAATGGACCGAAGCAGTTGCCTTGCGTAATGTTAAAGAGAAAGACGTGGTCAATTTCATCCGTCATGCTATAATATACCGTCATGGTATTCCGAAGAAAATCATCACTGATAATGGCACCCCTTTTAAAAATAAAGGCATGGAAAAGTTATGTCAGAAGTTTGGTATTCAGCATTCTTTTTCAATACCTTATTATCCTCCAGCCAATGGATTAGCAGAGGCATTTAACAAAACAATTGTCAAGATTATGAAGAAAACAGTGACAGGCAATAAGCGTGATTGGGATGAAAAGTTGCAAGAGGCATTATGGGCCTACAGAACCACCCATCGTACGGCAACAGGGGCAACACCATATTCATTAGTCTATGGCATGGAGGCAGTTATCCCGATTGAAATCCAAGTGGCATCACTCAGAGTGGCAGTGCACCAGTCTATAACAGATGAAGAAAATGCAAAAATAAGGCTGAAAGAATTAGACTTCCTCGATGAGAAACGTCTCGCGAAGACAAACAATGGCGATTGCGATCATATCGAGCCGGAATATCTCACGCATTTGATAAACAAAGTCAAATATCGTTCTTTCAAAAAAGGGGATATGGTGTTAATGTTGAAAAGACCTATAGTGGTCACTCGCCGGACAGGGGGCAAGTTTGAGCCTAAATGGGACGGCCCATATGTGGTGAAAGAAGTATACTCCAATGGGGCATATAGAATTGTAAATCAAGAAGGACAGGGTATCGGTGTACTTGTCAACTCCCGTTTCATCAAAAGATACTATCCCTAAAGATAGAAATGTGGATTTTGACCCAGAATATTATCAGCATAATAATTCTGTATCAAAAGGGGGCAAAAATGAATAAAATCATGTCTATATGCCAACAAAAGAAGCTATAAAGAAGAGATTTACAAGCATATCAATCATCAAAGCAGCAAATCTGGAAAATATATATATATGATCATCATCATCATCAAAGAAGATATTGACAAAAGTTATATTGCCTTACAAGGCACAAATTCTTGAAAATTCTCCTGAAGATATTATCTAAGTTAAGAATATTATTGCCTTACAAGGCATGGATCTTCTTGAAGATATTTCGGAAATATTTCGGAAATGCCTACTATATTTGGATCTTCTTGAAGATATTGCGGAAATATCTACTATATTTGCAAATAATGATGATCATATATATATATTGGCCTTACAAGGCACAATTTCTTGAAGATTCTCTTGAAGATATTATCTGAGATGAGAATTATATTGCCTTACAAGGCATGGATCTTCTTGAAGATATTATCACCTTACAAGGATATATCAATATCAATCAAAGAGGCAGTATAGCCAAGCCAAAATCCCAAAAGAGCAAAATTGAGCAAAATCAAAAAAAGATTAAGCTCTCAAAAAAAAAAAAAAAAAATGCTCTCAAAGGATCAAGCTCTAAAAGAGCCGGCCAACTATACATAAGACCCATGAAGATCGCCATTCGGGCAGCGGCGAGGAGTCAGTGGCCCTAAAAAGCCCGCGAAGACCATCGTGCGCACTCATGCGGGTAGCTGATGAAGTCAAGGATTCAAAGCCTAAAAGGCCATAAATCCGCGAAGACTAGTCACCGTAATTCCCATGCCGTCTGTATTGCTTCCAGCGGCCACGGGGAACGGATGAAAATGCCCTCCGTGAATGGGCTCGACCTGCGCACGACGAAGAAAACAGGGGCCGCAGTGTGAGCTTTATGCCAACCGTGCGTAAGACCCTCCAGGTCTAGGGTTTGATTTCAGTAGTAACTCGTGAGGAAGGGCTTAAACCTACTCATTGATGGACTGGCGACCCTAGATTTGGTGCCCAAAGGTAGCCTTGCGAGCCCTGCGAACTCTAGAGAGTTACCGTGGCCAACCCTGCGCGTAAATCCAACAGTTCACCGTCCCAGAAGGTCAATGGGCCCCTCTGATGGACCGCGACCGTGAGCTCAAGGCAGTGAGAAGCCCAAAAGTGAACTCTAGAGAGTTACAGTGGCCATCACATAAGACCCATAAATGCTCCACTACTCACGAGCTTAAACTGTGTGTGTGCGCACGCTCCACTACTCATGAGCATAAACTGTGTGTGGCTAATTGAACTGAAACTTAGTACCGCCAATCTAAATACTCACCTAGAGAATCCCATACTAACAAAACATAAAATATTTAAAAATAATAATAATATTTAAAAAATATTATATAAAATATAGATATAATTAGATAAAATTAGTAATTATAAATACAATTTAATAATATTAGTACAAATATCAGCAATATGCAAGAAGAAAAATACTATCATAAACATCCCCAAAATAATCTCATGAAATAGATGTCAAACAAAATAAATTACATCCGAGAAACGCAAAAAAGCAAATATCACATGTTTTAAATTACATGATTCAAAGATTCTCTGTGATCCCCATTGCTTCTGAATATCTGAGCAAATCTTCTTTTAATTGTGCTTGAGCTGCATCATGTCGAGATTTTTCTTCAAGAATAAGTTTCGCCTGATCAGGAACGCCAGCAAGCTTGTTCTCCAAAGAAACAACCATTTCTTGATTCTGAAGTTGTGCAGATTTTTCAGTATCAATAGATTTGGCATTCACCCGCATCTTCTCTTCAACCTCTTGAATGATTAAAGTTTGCTCATGATTCTTTCTCTCCAGCTGAGAGATTTCTTCCTTCAAAGCTGTAATGCGATCTTGGATAATTATGCTTTCATCAACATGAATCTTTAATTGATCTTGAAGAATCATACGTTCTTGTTCAAATTTGGAAATTGAAGAAGCTGTTAAAGAGACTTGTTCTTGAGAAAGAGCCAGCAGCTTTCTGTATTCTAAAATCTCAGGCGCGATGGTGATATTTTCCACTGAAGCTAAAGAAATTACAGAATCACGAAACTTGAAAAGTGAATCCCGTAAGGGAGATATGTTGATTCTGGCCATCTTAGCAGAGCTTTCCAAAATTTCTATAGCAACATCCAAGTCCGACCACTGATCAGGATTTCTGAAGATATGGATTATTGCTAACAGAGAATGTTTCACCATCAGCATTTTGTGAGCAGGAATCTTTGCAAAGGATGATAGTTCGGAAGTAGTGGTTACAGAATCGAACTAGCCGCACCGCTACGGGGATAAGTTCCTATAGCAAAAGAAGAAGAATATTCAATATATTATTATGAAATATATATAGTCTTGAATGAAGATAAGCAGTGAACATATATATATATATACCTGTCACTGGGACACAACTAACAGAAGGAGAAGCTCTTGGAGCTATGGAAGGGCCAAGTCCCACCATATCAGCGAAAGATGGTGCTCTAGCTTCCGTACTAGAATCTCTTGTGGCTGGAGTTGGCAAATCACCAGTTTCAGAGAAAATATAATCTCACGAGCAACTACTCTTGGTACTACCAACGGAGCTGCTACAGATGCTCTCGGTGAAGATATTACAAGAGGGGCCACTGGAGAGATGACACCTACTTCGCAACTTGGACACCTAAAAAAGGGAGATGCAATAATTTTGGATAAATAATAGTTGTTAAAATATAAATCAAAATATTTATATGAAAATTTTCCTTTACCTGGTGAATATCCATATTCTCCATAATCTAAAGGCTCCTCTTCATCTTCCTCAGCTGCAGGAGATTTAGCAGGGATATTAATGCCGAGGGAGTCTTAGCAGTTGCGGGGAAGATGCTATCTCAACTTCTTTCGCAACTGTTTCTTCTTCCTCATCAATATCAACTTCTCCTTCTTCAAAGTCATCATCTTTATCTTCGCCATTATCACTATCTCCGCTATCTTCATCCTGCGAAGATTCAGTTGTACTTGATGATGAAGTAGAACTTTCGTCTCCCAAAATTTCTTCGTCAGCTTCTTCAACGATAACTTGCTTCCCTTTATAAGAAATGGGTGGACTGCTCTCCGGTGCAAGCTCTTGAACTGAAGGGGAAGCAGATGCTTGGCCGATCTTTTCTGAAGGGATAGGAGACGATGATTGCAAACGTGTTCTTGATCTAGTCATCGGAGAAGATGAACTAGGACCAATGGGTTGCGGAGGAGATATTGAAGTACCAATAGCGGGTCCCTCTTGAACCGCCACGGTCTCTGCAGGAATTGGAGAAGATGTACCTGCAACATCATCCACACCTTGATTTGAAGAGTCCCGACGAGATTTCTCAAATTCTCTCAGAACTCCGTGGGCAAACCAGCCCTCCAAAGTGTTGATAGGCTTGATTTCACGGATGGGGTCTTCTAATGATATCTTTCTGCAAATCTCTCCTGGATGAGATGCATGGCTCCTCTCCGGAATATAGCCAATCCCGCTCTCTAAATTTCTGCCCTTCAGCCTGGGTGGATGAAGAAAGATAGAGGAGTCTGACAAAGGTGCATTTATTGACCATGTATGATTGATGATCCCACCATCGCATCCACTATATGATGTACGGACTATGCGATCACAGCTCGGAATTATGAAGGAGGAGCCAACACAGCTATTCAGCAATTGTTTCCATATCATGGCCCAGTTAAGAGGACCAGTTCCATAACAGCGCATTTGTCTGGTAACGAGCCCGCAGTCTTGAGGAACGGTTTGATCATAACCGAATTGACGAGCAAAGCGACTCGGGTAGTAAGGTTCTCTCCAGAATTCTGTCCCTTCCCGCAAAGGTAAACTGCACGAGCGAATGGAGAAGAAGAAAGCTCTCTCTGCTGCAGTCAGTGTTTCGTTGTCTACCATATCTGTATCTACGGGATAGCGATAGAGGCGGAATTGAAAGAAGTTTATTTGATCATCGTCCCGAATCTTATTTACCACCCATTCATATGCTCTCCTAGCCATTGCTCTTTGTTGAAAGAACCAGAGCGGAAGATGAGAGGGATGAGAATATGCTTGCTCTGAAACCTCGAAAGTCCAAGGGAAGTAGACTCCAAGCCAGCCTGTAAAGTAGTGCCAAGAAGTATGCGCAGACGAAGTTCCCAGAATGGGGTCTTTTATATGAGTCGCTATTTCTCCAAGGGCCCGGTAGATAGAACATAGTACTGGAGGAGCAAGTGAATATTTATGTCCCTCCGCCAAGGCACCGGCCACGACAAAGACACTTGGACGGATAGCATCTGCCCATTTAGAGCTGGGCAAAACGACTAAGCTTAGCCAATAGGCCAGAAATGCTGCAAGCTCTCCGAAAGAGCTATATTCTGGTTTTCCTCGTACTGCATCCCGAAGCTTTGTCAGTTCTTTGGAATTGCAGTCACGAAACCTTCAAAGGAAATAAAAATGAAGAGGTTAATATACATAAATGGCTGAAGAATATAAAGAGGAAGATCAATTATCGATTGATAAATACCTTAAACCCCTAGAAAAATGGGCCAGCCATTGAAGAGGGGGAATTTTGTGGATATTGGAGAATTTACTCATCTCTTTAAATAGCTCTATGGTAGTCTCGGATATGGAGGGCTTGCATGTCCGGAAATGACACAAAGGCCAACTCTCTCGTTGGTAGGAATGAATTCATCGTAGAATTTCCCGTTATTGTGAGACCAGCTATACGATGAAGGTCCCAAAGAGATATGCTCATCTCGCCGTAAGGAAGATGAAAGGAGTTGGTTGTAGGCGACCAATATTCAAGGAAGCCTTTCAGAACGTTGGGTTCCCGATAGAAGTATTTTGAAGTTACTTCTATTGCATCATATAGGCCTATCCTGCAAGAGTACTTGTATGTTTCAACGAAATAGCCTCCGCCCATTCAGAGTAATAGCGACGAGCAATTAGTAGGCCTCTGATGCGGAATTCTGCTTGGCCCCAGAGTTGCTCTCGATCTCTGAAACGCTGTCTCACTGTCTCATAGAAATGAGAAGGAAAGAGATCATGAGGACTGTGGAAGGGAGTCAGGAAAATCATGGGGCGAGCTTCTCCGACATTCTGTCGTGGCTTTTGAGCTTGAATAGTGCCTTCTAGAATTCGGGGCTCTCTTGTGGCCCATGATTCGGTGTACATCAGTCTTTCGCCATGTACACAATCTTTAGGTTCACAGTCCAGCATAGACTGATGGCGATACACCTTTATGGGAATGACGGTCATGCCCTCTGAATGAGGGTTGTCGAATTTCATGACCCCTTCAACGACTCGAACTGAGTCCCAGGAGTTTTGAAGACGCTTCCTCTTGTGTTCCTTAATCTTTTCCTCAAATTCCTTCGCCTTGTTGCGGCGAGTCTTCTTCGGACGGGAAGGTGGAGGAGTATCCTCTCGGACGGGTGGTCTCTCACTGTCGGTGCGAATGTGGGCTGTGGTCTTGAGCCACTCATCCCAGTCGTACTCTCTCCCATGTTTTGGAGGGCATTTAATATCTCCCAAAGCAATGGATCTATGGATAGGAGATGGTAAAGACTTGATGCGATTGGAGAAATCGAACGTAGGGAGAACAGGTTCTTTGAAGTAAGCTGGATTTCTGGAAGTGGTCTTCATTCTCTTAGCAGGTGGTTGATCAGAAGAAGGTGAGTTTGAAGGAGACACGGACGAAAGCAGTTTGTTTAATTCGAGCCATAAAGAAAGACAGATGATGGAAGTCAGAAAATGGCTAAGTGTTGGAAAAAGTTCAAAAAATTCTCTAAGTACAGAGTACTTTGCGCGAGGTCGCGCAAAGTCAAGTGGTTTGCGCGGAAAATCTCGAAAGTTCAGAAAGTTCGCGCAAAGTGAGATGCTTTCTGCGAGGTCGCGCAAAGTCAGAAGTTCTTGTGGGGAAAAATCGCAGAGAGCCGGACAAAGAGAGGAAGTTCGTGAAAATGACTAAGTCATTGGACTATTTATAGGCTTTATGGCCGAGTACGGTACTCGGGTAGGACTTTGCGCGAGGTCGCGCAAACCTTGAAGAAAAAGAATGGTTTGATCCTTTTCTTTGATTTTCTGAACGAACAAAGAACGGATCAAGGGGGCATCTGTTGAGGCATAAAATAAGCAAGGGAGAAAAGAAGAAAAAAATCAAGAAATCACTTTGAAGGGAAAGAAAACAGCTTCAAGACCACTTTGCGCGAGGTCGCACAAAGTGAATGAGTTACACAAAGACCGCGCAAAGTGAAGAGTTTGCGCGGATTGGACAGAGGAGACTTTGCGCGAGATTGAAGGGTTTGCGCGAGACCGCGCAAAGCATATTGTTTGCGCGAGTCCGCGCAAAGTCTATAATGCTGTGGTAAAAATAGTTGGATGATATTTTTGTCCCACATCGACCAGATTTGAGATTTTCACTGGTGAAAATGTCTATAAATACCCCATTCCTTCTCTCAAAAGGGGTTGGAAGATTTCAGAAGTGAAGCAAGGACGAAAGAGAAGACAGAAGGTGCGGAGTATTGGACTCTTGCACTTTGCGCGATCCCGCGCAAAGGGGTATTGGACTCCTGGAAGTTTGACGGCGCAAAAGCAACAGAAGGCATTTATGGTTTGCGCGGACCCGCGCAAAGCCTATCGTTTGCGCGGACCCGCGCAAACCTATTGTTTGACAGTTTTGACAGCAATGGGCTGAAATGCTGTCGGAATGGTTTAAGTCTTCGGGTCTTCAAGTTCTTCTTGTTCAAGAATTAAGAATCATCGCGGAAGGGACGTATTCCTCCTAAGTTTTGGGAGATGACCAAAATAGTACTGAAATGCTGCCGGAATTTCCATTCTCTTGAAGACTGTTGAACGACTTGTCTATTCCTCCTAAGTCATAGGAGATGATTGAAATCATTACCGTTATGCTGCCAAAATTATATTTAGCTATGATAATTGACATTTATAATAAGTTCTTTGTAAGCTATCTTAGAATCAAGGGATACCAGAGGATGTAAATGAATTCAGAATCAATAAAATGTGATGATTGTCTTTGTAATTATTTCATTGTTATGTTTAAATAAGATGACTCTCCTAAATCAAATACTTTTGTTTCCTTGTCGAAACAATAGAAAAGGGGATGCTTCCAGCTCAACCTCTCCCCAATCCTAAACCACAATATGAGATAAGTGATCCAAGCTCTTCAAATCAGATGGATCAAACTAAATCTATCACCACTCTTAGGAGTAGGAAGACCATTGACAAAATTATTCCAGTTAGGGCTGAAAAGCCTAACGACCTGGAAGTGGACAAAGATGATGGATTTAGCCATGCTCCACAAGAATTAGAACTGGAGCCACAAGGGAAACCAGTTGCTCCATTTCCCCAATGATTGGTTACACCAAAACCTCTCTCTAATCTTAGGATTTCTAGAGGTGTTGAAACAAGTGAATGTCAGTATTCCTCTATTTGATGTCATAAAACAAATACCTTCATATGCCAAATTTCTGAAAGACTTATGTACGACCAAAAGATGATAAAATATTTAAAAGGAAATCTTTTTAACTGAGAAAGTGAGTGTCATCCTAAAGTAAGATGTGCCACAGAAATTCAAAGATCTTGATAGCCCAACCATACCTTGTGTAATCAGGAACTATCGAATTGAGCACGCATTTCTTGGCTTAGGAGCGAGCGTAAATCTGATTCCCTACTCAGTGTACAAACAATTAGGTTTAGGTGAATTAAAACTCACCTTAACCACATTACAACTCGTTAATCACTCTGTTTGTGTACTGAGAGGGATAATTGAGGATGTGTTGGTCCAAGTTGACAAATTCTACTACCCTGTAGATTTTATCATCCTGGATACTGAAATCCATCAGTAACATGAGCATTCGGATTCCCATCATTCTTGGTCGCCCATTCCTTGCCACTTTAAATGCAACATCAAATGCATTAATGGAGTCATGAGTATGTCTTTTGGGAATATGACATTGGATCTAAATATCTTTTTCAATATAGGCAGACGGTTAGAGGATGATGACGATTTCACGACATTAACATGATTAACTCTTTCATAGAAGATAGATCACCTTTAACCTTATCCTCTGATCCTTTAGAGACGTGCCTAGCCCACTCCCATGATTTTGATGATGACATGATTAGGGAGATGGGTGCCATGCTTGATACTATGCCGATACTTAAAGTTAATCGGTGGAGGCCACAATTTGAAGAATTACCCCAAACCGTTGTAGTGCCTCTACCGTCTAGCCTCAAGGCACCGAAGCTTGACCTAAAACCATTGCCCTCTGATTTGAAATATGTTTATTTAGGTCAAGATGAGACATACCCGATGGTGATTTCTTCCCACCTTGAGCAAAAATAAAAGAATATACTCATATCTACTCTCATTGAGCATAAGGGAGCCCTTGGATGGATGATTGCAGACCTCAAGGGAATTGACCCTTCGATTTGTACTCACCGCATTTATCTCAAGGATAATGTGAAGACCTCTTGGCAATCACAGCGTAAATTAAATTCAAACATGAAGGAAGTGGTTAAAGCCGAGGTTCTTAAGCTGTTGGATATGGGTATCTTATACCCAATATCCGATAGTCAATAGGTGAGTCCAAAGAAGTCTAGAATCACCATCGTAGCCAATGTCAATAATGAACTCGTGCCAACTAGAGTTACTACTAGTTAGAGAATGTGCATTGACTGCAGGAAGTTGAATACCGTCACAAGGAAGGACCACTTTCCTTTGCCCTTCATTGATCAGATCTTGGAAAGGCTAGCTGGTCATTCCTATTATTATTTCCTTAACAGATGTTCAGGCTACAACCAGGTAGAGATAGCCCTTGAAGATCAGGAAAGGACTACCTCTACATGTCCCTACGGCACCTTTGCTTATAGAAGGATGCTATTCGGACTATGCAATGCTCCTGCCACTTTTCAACGATGCATGATGAGTATTTTTTCTGATATGGTAGGGAAATATCTAGAGGTCTTCATGGATGACTTCTCTGTCTTTGGTCCATCTTTTAGCGAATGTGTGAAAATTTTAAAAAATGTGCTGAAGCGATGTGAAGAAAAGAATTTGATACTTAATTGGGAGAAGTGTCATTTCATGGTTCATAAGGGAATTATCCTTGGACATATCATCTCATCCAAAGGAATCAAGGTAGATAAGGAAAAAATTAATCTTATCTCTAACCTACCTTCACTTAAGAACATACGAGACATGCTATCCTTCTTAGGACACGCTAGTGTTTATAGACGATTCATAAAGGACTTTAGTCTCGTCTCTCATCCTCTATATAATCTACTTAAAAAGGATGCACCATACGAGTGGACTGAGCAATGCCAGGAAGCTTTTACTAAGCTTAAGGGCATGTTGACCACTACACCTATCATGCAGCCACCCAACTAGAGCCTTCCTTTTGAACTTATGTGCGATGCATCTAACTATGCTGTTGGGGTGATTTTAGGCTAGAGAAAAGAAAAGAAGCCCTACGTTATTTATTACATAAGTAGAACTCTAAATCCTATGCAAGTGAACTACTCGACTACAGAAAAGGACCTCTTAGCCGCAATGTTCGCTTTGGACAAATTTAGGTCCTACTTGATCAGATCCAAGATCGTCATTTACACAGATCATGCAGCATTCAAGTATCTTCTTTCTAAGAATAATGTTAAGCCCCGTCTGATAAGATGGATCCTCTTACTCTAAGAATTTGATTTAGAAATAAAAGCTAAAAAAAGAGTAGAGAACATAGTGACTGACCATCTTTCTCACCTTGATCTCCCTAATTCCCTTGAGATGACACATATCAATGACATGTTCCCTGATGAACAATTCTTCAAAGTCTCCTATTCACCTTAGTTTTTTGATATTGCTAATTATCTTGTCATAGGTTTCACGCCGACACATTGGACTGCTCAAGATAAGAAGAAAATTTTCACCGAGGTGCGCAAATTCTTCTGGGATGATCCGTATTTGTTTAAATATTGCCCAGACCAAATCTTAAGGAGATGTGTGCTAGATGATGAGCATCAGAGTGTCATCTCCTTCTGTCACTCTCAACCTTGTGGTGGTCACTTTTTTACTAAAAAGACCACGGGTAAGATTCTGCAGTGTGGCTTTTACTGGCTCACTATGTTCAGGGACACTCATGAGTTTTGCAAAGCTTGTGAACGTTATCAGAAATTGAGAGCATTGTCCAGTCGAAATATGATGCCTTTGGACCCCATTCTTATCATAGAAGCATTTGAAAACATCCTTTCTCGGTTTGAAATGCCTCGAGCCATTATTAGTGATGGGGGTTCACATTTTTGTAATAGACCATTCGAAAATTTAATGAAGAAGTATGGTACCTCTCATAAGGTGAGCATTCCATACCACCCACAAACTAGTGGGTAAGCTGATATTTTTAATAGGAAAATTAAATACATTTTGAAAAAGACGGTTAACCCTGACTGTAAAGATTGGTTAATTCGATTGACCAATGCCTTATGGGCTTACCATACCACATTTAAGACCCCTATTGGAATGTCTCCCTTTAGACTTGTCTATGGGAAAGCTTGCCACCTGCATGTGGAGTTGGAACATAGAGCCTACTGGACGATCAAAAATCTAAACTTCAATCTAGACAACGCTGGCTCATTGCACAAACTTCAATTAAATAAACTTGAAGAAATTCGGAACGATGCATACAAGAACTCGAGAATTTACAAGGACATGATGAAGGCATTTCATGACCAATACATTCTTTAAAAATCATTCGCACCAGGTAAGCTTCGATCTCGTTGGACTGGCCCTTTCACCATTATCACTATTTATCCTTATGGGACTATCAAGATTTGGAATCCAGACAATGGTAATGAGTTTAAAGTGAATGGACATCGATTAAAGACATTTGTTGAGAAATTTGATTCAGAGGACATGTTCATGCCTCTGAATGATCATGTTTATCAGGATTGATCTCCTAGTCTTATGGAGGTATAGGTAAGTTTACTGCTTTCATATGACTAGGGTTGTTTACTTTTTGTCGTTCTAGGATAGTCGGCTTTATACCGTTAGGATAGTTTGTTTTCCATTTGTTTTAGGATAGTTTGCTTTTGTTAGTTTAACTCTTGTGCTGACCTACTTCACGCCGAGATCTCTTTGGAAAAAGCCATTTAATTTCCTTCATCAGGTACTATCTTTCCATCACTTCTCTTTTACTTTCATTGTCTCATGTGCATTGCATGCTTATATCTTTTACATTGAGGACGATGTAGATTTTAGGTTAAAGATGGGAGATTAGGTTACCTAATCAGTGTTTTTTTAGTCTTAAGCAAACAAATTGTGAAAAAGACACTTAATGTTGGTGATTTATGACTCTTGGATTCAGTTGCTTGTTAGATTTCACAGTTAAGTTTGAATTGGTAATCCATGATTAGATGTTTTAAACATTGATTGAGTTATGATTTCACATGTCACATCTAGCTTACACATTAAGATTTCAGTTCGATATTGAATTATTAACCTGATAATCACTAAGCATGGAAGGAACTAACCTGGGGAATTTGTCCATCATGTTCATTGAAAAAAAAAAAAGAGAATACCTAGCTTAAAAAAAGTTGTGCTCGAACACGGCTACCTGTTAAATATTTTTAAAAAGGTTGACACAACGTGAAGCCATCGATGGAAAAAATCAAAAGCTGGAAGAGTAAAAAGGCTGAACTGTAAGGAAAGTTTCGGTTTAGGTTGGGTTATCTAGGAATGCTCTGTTTGATTATCAATGTTATCATGAAAATTGACTATTGGACTCTTAATGATGATAAGCCGAGATTACACTATACACCCATGGAATTTAATGTTTATAATTGTTCTAATCTATGGATTAATACTTTAAACTTGACTATGAGGTTTACCATGCGCATGAGTCCAAGAGAAAGTAATGCCCAACATTCATGAATCTTAGAATTCTAGTATCTGGATTGTTTTTTAAAAAATCACTCGAGTTAATAAAATTTGTCCTGTAATTCATAAATATTGTTTGCATACTTTACTCAAACTAGAAAAATGCTGGTTGGGGATCATGTTGAGGGTCAAATATTGCATATTAGACCCCAGTCATTACCTAATTTTGCGTACATGATTTAACGTCCTATTTTAATCATGTTTTTATTGCAAGGTAAATTTAAGAGCTTGGATTGAAAAAGGGTACTAAAAGTATTGATTTAACGCTCAAGAATCACCAAGGCAAGGGACGGATCTTAGGGGACCGAGATTGAAGAATTCACACGCCAAAGATCCGAGAAAACTAAGTCATTAACGATAAAGAGGCCTAAAAATCATCTTGAATGCAAAATCACAGGGTTCCCACCATCCGTTTGGCTCGAAACTTTATATCTAGTCTGAGGATCATAAAGTAACCGTACACGTAAAATTTTAGCTGTTAGATCATAGTGGAAGTGGTATAACGGACAAGATCATCAACTAAAACGCTGATTTGGGGCCCACCTGATATTTGGATATGCTTCCATTTTGGTCTCAACCCCTTAAACTGGATGGAGGAGAGGATGGATGAAGTAGATTTATTAACAACATCACTATGGGACCTACCCACTTGATACGTGTGCACCGCGGGTGCACAACCGAGCCGCACCGAAACCAAGGGACGGGTTAGCGCATGCTGATCCGATCTCCTTCTTTAAACAAAAGGGAAATTTCCATTTTTTCCACCAGCATCCGCATGGACGAGTGTAGTGGGCCACCACTGTCCATCATTTAGACGATCGAGATTGTCCATTAGATACAGGGGATGGCCACAACCGTACCCATGGAGTCTTTTAGGTCCCATGCATGTGTACACACGCAGATCGCCGTTAAACGCAGGATGAATGGTGGGAAGATTCGATTCTTTGGGTCTTACCAAACTCGACCAAAACCACCGCTTTCCGACCAAAATCGTGCTAAGAATCCAATGGACGGGGTGAATCTCTTCGAAAACACCACTTTAGGGCCCACCAAACACCTCAGCATAATCTCATGTGCATGGCTTGTGTCTGGGAAAATCGGGGCTTCTTGGCAGCACCACGATCAAAATGATAGTCGGATCAATGATTTGAACCATCCAAGAGCTTGGAAAGGGGGTCTTTACCCCAACCATGGAGCAAAATTAGATCGTGGGATGATCTTTTGGTTGAAAACTCCACCCAAATGTAATGAGTTTGCATTTCCTACACAAGGTGCTGCATAAGTTTGAATTACACTGTGTAAAAAGCTTTCTAGGAGCTTCTCCACCGACTTCTAGCCACAGTTCTTGCTGCCTATAAAAGGAGAGAAGAGACAAAGCATGAGGACCATCCAAGGAGGGACGTGGAAGAGAGAGAGCGAGATTGATCATGGACGACAACCGAGTTCTTCTTCCTTTCCTTCTTCCTAGTTTTTCTTTGTTTATATTTTTCCTTTAAGAGATTCTAGTTCATCATGTTTGTGATTGGCTAAATCTCTTAGCTAGGACTAAGAGGTGAAGTTTGTAGCAGGATGGGATGCTCTTTATGGTTTGATTCATGTTAAGTTGAACTGATTTTGATTCTAGTTTATTTATAAGGAATGTTTTTAGTTCTTAATGTTTTATTGTAACTTAAATTACAATGGATCTATGATAGCTTTGAGCATGTTCTTTCCATTATTGAGATTATGAAATTAGGAACCCTATTGTTCACCATCATTTCATGGACATGGTTGGATGATGGAATCTTTCCTAACGTTCATAAGTCTCATAGATTGGTTGTGGATTGGTTAAATTCTGTTGATTTCTTTGTCTCATGGGCATGGTTTTGTGATGGAATCACTTCTAGTCCTTATACCTCTCATCTATTGAAAATTAGATCAAAGGAAGTTCATATTTGGATTTTAATGAATTATCTTCCAATTGGATGAAGATGGGACTCTGATTCCAGTTGTGTTTTTGAATCAGGCATAGATCTCCCTGATCTCTACAAGTGGATCCTTGGAAACCCTAGTTTTCCACCTTTGGATTTTACAAGTTTTAGTTAAGTAATTCATAAATATTCTCTTAAAACTCCTGATTTAGATTACATCTTCATCTAGTTCTACTTCTAGTTACTTTCAGAATAAGTACAAGGTTCAGTCCCTGTGGATTCTGAAATGGCGGTAAAACTGCAACTAGTTGAAGAAGGAATATGCCAATATGTCCTAAAGGAGGGGTGAATAGGACTTTTTAAAGTTTTTATAACTTATTTAAAAATCCTACTTCACTAATCTTATGATCATGCAATTATCAGGATTACTCAGATGTAACTCTACTGGCTTAGGATCCAATCACAAACTACTTCAGAAGTAAGCAGTATACAAGTTAGCTTATGATGGATATGAATGTGTAGGTGTGTGTGGTGTGATCAGATATTCAGATGAGGAAGTATTAAAGCAAATCACACAATCATAAAAATAACATTCTCAAACACAGTCATTTTATGGTAGTTCGACGATAAGTCTACACCACTCCCGGCTGCCACACTCAACCCTTGAGTGTACCAGATATCACTAAGGAAGTTTTCCAGGGTTCACCTCAAACCTAAGGTTTTAAATCAGGTTCACCTTCAACCTTTACACAAAGGTTTCTACTCGGCTCACCTCTAACCCTGGAGTTTTACTGGTTCACTCCTAACCAGATGTTTATGCTCTCCATGGAGCAAGGGTCCACATAACGCATCTGGATGTTTATGCTCTCCACAGAGCAAGGGTCCACACAATGCACTCACCACGTACACTCCCGCCGGAGGCCTCCTTGAGGACTTTAAAGGGTGAGAACTACTTAAGACCCAATCCTAGAAAGGAATGATCATAAGTGTCCTCTTGGACTCTGAATACTTACAGATAAGCTGATGAGTCCCGTTTAGCATAATGACAAAGATCACCTCTTGTTGTTGAAGAGTTTTCGGCGCCCTTGATCGGCAACACAAAAGATGTACCAGTACTTGGTTTCGGGTTGGGTCAAGGTGAAGATGGAATCTTACTCTCAAAATATTTTCCTATCAGGAATGTAGAGCGATTCCAATCTTATGCATTTAAGGCATCCCAACTTAATGATTTGCCATTAAGATAGTAGCTGGAGGATCCTTAAATGCGGAAGTTCATTCCCCAATCCACTCTATTGAATGTCAATGGTGAGGGTGGATTGGAGGATGAACTCCCTTGAGAGAAAGGGCTTTAGATATAAGATATAAGATGAAACACTCAAAAGCTCTCTCTACTTTCTCTCACAGCAACAAAAGACAAGTCCTCTATATATAGGCAAAAAGTTTCAACGGATATAAAACGGTCATATTTATGACAGAGTTCGATATTATCGAGTAGGTTCGATATTATCGAACGTATACTCTCGATAGCATCGATGGTCTTCTCGATGACTCGAACTCAATGTCATATGCTTTTGAAACTCTTTGCCAATTGGTCGATGAATCGAAACTATTGTCGATGTCATCGAATTTTGAACTTTGATTCCATCAATGACAGGTTCGATCCATCGACACTTGAAAAACTAAGAGAGACTTGACTTTGAAATATTTTAGGTTTTCATGAATGATCGGGGAACCATCGAGATCATCGAAATTTGAATGTCGATGATATCGAGATCAGAGTCGATGCATCGATAAATCTAGCTAATTTATCTTTAAGCTTGCTAGACAGATTATGTCCTTGTTCGATGCAATCGACTTGGTATCGATATCATCGATATTTGAATATCAATTTTATCGAAGGGCCCCCTATCATAGTTAAAAACAACTTGAAATATTTACTGTAAGAAATGCGCACCCACTATCGATATCATCAATGGACCTTCGATCTTATCGATTTTTGAATTCAGATCATATCGGAAGGTCATCGATATATCGAAGGAATTTGAGATTTTCATTAAAAAACAGGGGCGCCAAAAATCTGCTTATCGATCTTATCGAGCCACTCTTGATGGACTCGAGATTTGAATATAGATGATATCGATATGTGTATCGATACATCGATAATTCGTCCAGATATGTTGTGAAGTTACTGGACATGTTAGTGCTTTTATCGATGATATCGATATGTCTATCGATACATTAATAAATTCGTCCAGATGAATATTTAGTTGCTAAACACTTTTGGTCCTCACATGGATAACATTGTTTAATGTATTAAGGACATCGACAGTGTAGGTCGATCATATCGAGGGTGCTTCAATAAAATCGACAAGGCGAGAAAAACTACTTAGAGATTTTTCTATTTTGAAAAGAGTTTTATCACCTTAAAAACTCTAAGATATCTATCTTATTTTAAGGGTTTTAATCACCTGGTGTTTTGGGATATGAGATGTGAGGCTATGATTTACCTATGGCGAGCTTCCACACATCCGATTGAGGCAGACACTTGAATCGATCTTCCTATCAGGTTCTGTAGACACCCTGACTCAACATTCACGTAACTTGACAAACTAGGGCACTTTCAATCTCCCCCTTTGTCAATTACATGACAAAATCTCAAAAACACCCTACGATACTTCTAGACTAACACTTCCTAAATTGTTTGTACATGCTTTTACAAAATTTTACAATTTTCTAAGAAACCCATGTACATAACCTATTATCTGCTCCCCCTTACTTCAAAACTCCCCCTTTCTTAGTGCAGCTGCTCCCCCTAACACCTGTAACACCATTAGATATACAATTTTCCACTCGGGGTGTTTTGAACTGTTCTCCCCCTTTTTGTCAGTCATTGGCAAAGGTATAGCAAGTGATATTGACTGAAGAGTGAATTGCATGGGAGAACCGATCAGGCATAAGCAGAAGAATTTGATATATTAGAGTTAACACAATGTAAGCAAGCATCAATTACAGAATTTATGAGTGTATAGTAGATAGAATATACGTTAGATATATCACATGCATTTCAAAACTTGATAAGCCAGGGGAACTCAAAATATAATCATGGCATTTAAAGATATGAATTCCATTCAGCCATAAAAGAACTAAAACTGCCCCAGACAGTAGTAAATTTCAAGCTAAAAAAAACTATTCAGTCCAACAAAAAAAATTGCTCCACACAGCAGTTACTAAAAAAAATATCAAGCCCATATATGGGCACCCAACGACATCCACCAATATTAGCCCAACTATGGGAATCTACAACAAAAAAAACTGTGCACATCAAGAGGGTTGTCATACACACCAATGATAGTGAAGAACATAAAAAGATACTAATATTCAAACACGAGATAGAAGTAAAGTGTGTATGATAGCATGCATGAACCAGCCTCACGGGGCAGAATGAGATGTCATCCTATCAACACGTCATCAAATCCACCAAATGTTGAACCGTGTTCTGTACTCCTTGAACCATTCTTTCCACGACTGTAAGCCTTTCTTTAACTGAGTGCATGTCCTTCTGAATTGCTCCAATCCTGTCCAGCTTGAACCTTTTGCCATACCCGGCTGTTGACGTGGACGGAGCTGGATAGGGTCCAGGAGGTGCCTCTTCAGCCGTTGCAGTTCCTTCCATGGGATCACCACCTTCTCCTTTAACTTCTTCCACCTAGATTTCTTCCTCAGGGTTCTCCTTATATTCGTGAAACTCCAAATCTATTTTTCGAATATTTCTTTTATTGAAAATTTGGAGCGGAAATACCGAATCAGTGATCGATGGGAACCCAATTTTGTTACATATCATGTTGATAATCCAGGGGTACGACAAATGGAGGTCCCTAGATGTGTTGATGGCCTTTACTAGCTAAGAAACAATTAGAGATGGAAGGCAGATCTTTGACCCTCTGGCAACTGAGTATACGATCATGGTCATGAGCCCAGTGAGATCGGACCTGTTGGTACTTCTAGGATAGATGTTAGTAGCGAAGATATCATGCAGGATCCAAAATCTGGGATCCATATACCTAGCTTTTAATGCATTCCCTTGATGTCAGGGGATGTCCCTATCATTGCAAAGATACTTAGTAACCACTACGCCAAAACAACGAAAAAAGGACGGTCCAAAACCGTCTCAAATGACTAAAAAGGACGATCATGGACCGTTGCATGGGCCATCAAATTTTGACGTGTCCTATTACTTAAAGGACGGTTGAAAACTGTCATTCTTATTGATGAAAGAAGGACGGTCATGGACCGTCCTTAAAAAGGACTGTCATGGACCGTCTCTTATGAGCCTTTAAAGGACGGCCATAGACCGTCCTTAAAAAGGACTATCATGGACCGTCTCTTATGAGCCTTTAAAGGACGGCCATGGACCATCCTTTTAAAGGACAGTCATGGACCATCCTTAAAAAGGACTGCTATAAACCGTTTCTTATAAGCCTTCAAAGGACGGTTATGGACCATCCTTTAAAAGGACTGCTATCAGCCGTCTCT
Source organism: Magnolia changhungtana (assembly GCA_030180095.1). Classification (NCBI taxonomy): domain Eukaryota; kingdom Viridiplantae; phylum Streptophyta; class Magnoliopsida; order Magnoliales; family Magnoliaceae; genus Magnolia; species Magnolia changhungtana. The sequence continues at coordinate 290,961 of JASAUF010000316.1, forward strand.
TATGACCCTTAAAGGACATTTTCAAACTTGACCTGTTACAATATATTTCATTGTATTTTTCCTGATATACACCTGTTATACAATATATTTCATCATATTCACATTCACATCAATCTAAAACCCAAACTACGTAAATCCATCCAAACATAAACTACATCCATCCAAACACACATAATCTTTTCCACATTACATTTATCCACGCATAATACATATAAGTTTAACATAAGTTAAAAAAAAAGTAAAAAAATCAGCAACAATTTTCTTTTTATATCTTTCATCTAATAAAAACATATTCAACCAACAAAACATTATAATTCAGAATCATGAAGAATTGCAGAAACTTCTTCCAAAAAAGTGGACACTTTTTTAAAATAAAACTGATCATTAAAATAAAACTAATACGAGCAAATAATGCAAAAAAGTGTTTCACTTAATATAAACAACAACAAAAATTAAAGCTTTGCAAAAAGGGGCATGTGTTAAAAGGGATACATTCTTGTTTGTTGCCATGTGATTGGGCTACATTATTACAGCAATTGGGTTCGGGATCAGGTTTAGGTTTGGGTTTTCAAGTTTAGGTTTAGGTTAGGGAGTTGAGAATACATATTGGTTTTCAATTTTAGATTAGGTGTAGGTCTAAGTTTTGAGATTTGAGAATACATTTAGGTTTTAGGTTTAGGTTTAGGTTTTAGGTTATAGGTTTAAGTTTAGGTTTAGGCTTTAGGTTGGTTTTAGGTTTAGGTTAAAGTTAGGTAATAGGTTATAAGTTTAGGTTATAGGTTAAGGTTTAGGTTATAGGTTTTGGTTTAGGTTTAGGTTTAGGTTCGAGTTTAGGTTATAGGTTTAGGTTAAGGTTTAGGTTTAGGTTATAGGCTATAGTATATAGGTTATAGCTTTAGGGAATTGTGAGTCGGTTAAGGTTTAGGTTTAGGAAATTGGGTTCGAGTTCCGTGTCGAGTTTAGGTTTGGGTTTTCGAGTTTAGGTTTAAGTTTAGGTTAGGGAGTTGAGATTAGGATTAGGTTTAGGTTTTAAGGATTTGAGAATACATTTCAGTTTTAGGTTTAGGTTTAGGTTTTAGGCTTAGGTTTATAGGTTTATGTTATAAGTGCAGGTTATAGGTTTAGGTTTAGGTTAGGTTATAAGTTAAGGTTTAGGGAATTAAGAATAGGTTAAGGTTTAGGTTTAGGAAATCGGGTTCAGGTTTAGGATCGGGTTTAGGTTTGGCTTTTTAAGTTTAGGTTTAGGTTTAGGTTAGGGCATTGAGATTAGGATTAGGTGTAGGTTTAGGTTTAGGGATTTGAGAATACATTTAGGTTTTAGGTTTAGGTTTTAGTTTTAGGTTATAGGTTAAGGTTTAGGTTAAGGTTAGGTTATAGGATATAAGTTTAGGTTATAGGTTATAGGTTAGGTTTGGTTAGGTTAAGGTTATACATTTAAGTTTAGGTTAAGGTTTAGGTTTAGGGAATTGAGAATAGGTTAAGGTTTAGGTTTAGGAATCGGGTTCGAGTTCGAGAACGGGTTTAGGTTTGGGTTTTCGAGTTTAGGTTTAAGTTTAGGTTAGGTAGTTGAGATTAGGATAAGGTGTAGGTTTAGGTTTAGGGATTTGAGAATACATTTAGGTTTTAGGTTATTGGTTAAGGTTTAGGTTTTAGATTTAGGTTAAGGTTAGGTTAAGTTATAGGTTATAAGTTTAGGTTATAGGTTATAGGTTAAGGTTTAAGGTCATAGGTTTTGGTTTTAATGTTATAGGTTTAGGTTTAGGTTTAGGTTTGAGTTATAAGCTATAGGTTTAGGGAATTGAGAATATGTTAAGGTTTAGGTTTAGGAAATCGGGTTCGGGTTTAGGTTTAGGTTTTTAAGTTTAGGTTTAGGTTTAGGTTAGGGAGTTGAGATTAGGATTAGGTGTAGGTTTAGGTTTAGGATTTGAGAATACATTTAGGTTTTAGGTTATTGGTTAAGGTTTAGGTTAAGGTTAGGTTATAGGTTATAAGTTTAGGTTATAGGTTATAGGTTAAGGTTTTAGGTCATAGGTTTTAGTTTTAAGGTTATAGGTTTTGGTTTAGGTTATAAGCTATAGGTTTAGGGAATTGAGAATATGTTAAGGTTTAGGTTTAGGAAATCAGGTTCGGGTTTGACATCGGGTTTAGGTGTGGGTTTTCAAGTTTAAGTTTAGGTTTAGGTTATGGAGTTGAGATTAGGATTAGGTGTCGGTTTAGGTTACTACGGATTTGATAATACATTTAGGTTTAGGTTTTAGGTTATTGGTTATGGTTTAGTTTTTAGGTTTAAGTTAAGGATAGGTCATAGGTTTAGGTTTTAGGCTTAGGCTTAGGTTATAAGTTTAGGTTTAGGTTATAAGTGTAGGTTATAGGTTTAGGTTTAAGTTAGGTTATAGGTTAAGGTTTAGGGAATTGAGAATAGGTTAAGGTTTAGGTTTAGGAAATCGAGTTCGGGTTTGGGATCGGGTTTAGGTTTAGGTTAGGTAGTTGAGAGGATTAAGTGTAGGTTTAGGTTTAGGGATTTGAGAATAGGTTAAGGTTTAGGTTTAGGAAATCGGGTTTGGGTTCGGGATCGGGTTTAGGTTTAGGTTTTCAAGTTTAGGGTTAGGTTTAGGTTAGGGAGTTTAGATTAGGATTAGGTGTAGGTTTAGGTTTAGGGATTTGAGAATAGGTTAAGGTTTAGGTTTAGGAAATCGGGGTTGGGATCGGTTTTAGGTTTGGGTTTTCAAGTTTAGGTTTAGGTTTAGGTTTAGGTTAGTGAGTTGAGATTAGGATTAGGTGTAGGTTTAGGTTTAGAGATTTGAGAATATATTTAGGTTTTAGGTCATAGGTTTTGGTTTAGGTTAAGGTTATAGGTTTAGGCTAAGGTTTAGGTTAAGGTTATAAGCTATAGGTTTAGGGAATTAAGAATAGGTTAAGGTTTAGGTTTAGGAAATCGGGTTCGTGTTTGGGATCAGATTTAAGTTTGGGTTTTCAAGTTTAGGTTTAGGTTTAGGTTAGGGAGTTGAGATTAGGATTAGGTGTAGGTTTAGGTTTAGGGATTTGAGAGTACATTTAGGTTTTAGGTCATAGGTTTAGGTTTTAGGTGTAACGCCCTGAAAATTGGGGGTTGAGCAAAGTTCAACTCCTGAGTTCCAACGCATCACTTATGCAACACAGATAATGATGATTATGATGAGAGCATTGAAACATGAATGTGATTATACTAAAACAGCATATCATACTCCAAAGACAGTTAAATTGGTAAATGGAAGACTATGATAGATATATAAAATATACAAACTGTGGTGAGTCTCCAGAGTGTGATAACATTACCAGGTTAAATAATTACAAGTATAATTCCAAAATGTACCAAAGTGTGTAAGGTCATCTAGTCAACATCCCTGTAACCCCGTAAATCAAGACACGGCTCACATGAAGCCGCCAGAATACAGCAAATACGAGCAAGCATCATTGTCATTGCAAAGGTCTGGCTCCGCCTCACAAGCATCACCGACACCTGCAGCTACATAGTCTGGTTGGTGTTGCAAACACTGTCCTGTAACGTGGGAGTAAGTAGCTAACTTAGTGGAACAATAAAGCATAGGTTAATATGTTATCAATGCAGTCAAGCAGTAATGATAAAACAGTACAATCAAACACTCCTAACTACTCTTATTAATGCAAGTATGAATGCAGTCATGATGTATGCCCTCACCACACACTCCCTCATGCGACACCATCCTACATTCGTGGATTGCTTGCATTGCTTAGTGCTCCACATCTTCCAGGCACATGCAATGCATGATGAACATGATTACCGAGTTGTTATTAGTCCATTTCAAACAGCAGAATTTAGAAACTAAGGTACCTCCCTTGTATCATTCCCAAACATGATCCATTCTAGGGTCATCAGTCCTAATTCATCTCAGACGATGGTGTGTTTTCTAGGTCACTGCAAAGGCTGCCAGGGCTGTTACACACAAAGGTTACACCACTCCCCCATCACCTTTTTAACGATTCATCACTATACAGATACAGGATTAGTTTCATACTCTATCACTGCGGCAAAACTCGTCGCCTCACCGCAAATTCAGAGTATACTCGAGGTCACTGCAAAGGGCTGCCAGGGCTGTTACGCACAAAGGTTACACCACTCCCCCATCACCTTATCAATGTAGGCCGACAACACGAATATAGTGTCCCATACCACCATAATCAGCTCATGAGTCTGGTTGCTTACTGGTCACTACGGGGAGGCATGTAGCCCCAGTGTAGGCCGACAACTCGACCACGGTGTCCCATACCACCATGCCTGGCTCATGAGCCTTAGCGGATCGAGGTACCATGGTTAACGGGATTTCACTAGTAAGTTTGGTACCGTAGGTTCAAGCAGTAGCATCCAAACATGGTGAACATACATTAGACATATCGGGTTACTTGACGAGCCTGACTAGCTCGAGTACACGATCAACTGAACGACATGAAGTGCATAAGCACTTCGTGTGGCCTAACCACTGTCGCCAACTGAAGTACGACTCGGGTTTGTCAAATACATCCTACATGACGAAATGAATCTCAACCACGATCTCAAGTCTAGTACCGACTGTCTGGACTATAAACATAGTCCCAAACTCGATCAATCCTTATTTAGAACATGTAGAGTAAAGCATAATAAAGAAAGTAATTCAACATGTAGAGTAATGCATAATAAAGAAAGAAATTCAAGCAAGTTAACAAGCATGTCATAAAGCATATTTATAAAGCATGTTATAAAGCACCATATAAACAGGAAATATAAACACATATATTTCATAAGTAAGTAGTTACATTAAACAACCAACATGGAGGAAATCATACACGTCTCTAAGGTAGTTGAGAATCCCATCTCAACACCTACCTAAGGCACTATCATCCAAACACTTACTCTCACAAGCATTTTCACAAACACTTAGAATACACTATTTCAACATACATAGTGTATGTTAGTAAAATATGTATTAGGGCGAGTCCTTTCGCCAAGCTAGTATTTTACGCATATATAATATATTCATACAATAAATAATTATGGCAAACACATGTCCAAAATTTATACGTATACGGTACTTTCTAGAATATACCATTTCTACATATATAGTGTATATTAGCAAAACATGTATTAGGGCGAGTCCTTTCACCAAATAAGTATTTTATCTATATATAATATATTCATACAACAAATAATCATAAAAAATGCATTTCCAAAATTTATACGTATACGGTACTTTCTAGAATACACTATTTCTACATACATAGTGTATATTAGCAAAACATGTATTAGGGCAAGTCCTTTCGCCAAATAAGTATTTTATCCATATATAATATATTCATACAACAAATAATCATGACAAACACATTTCTAAAATTTATACATATATGGTACTTTCTACAAATACCAAGAATGTGTAAAATTCCATATTCTACGTCTTTAATCGAAAGGGAAAACAGAAAGCACTTTGTACATGTGCAATTGCATACAGATCATGAATCTATCATTATCTGACATTGAAAGCGTTGAAAACCATAACCTATACACCTAAAGTCCGCACCTTTTGTCGTAGAATCGTAACGGATCCGATAGGTTTGCTAAGCTTTTGTATACGGCAGTTTGGTAACCTATAGATTGAAATAGGTCAGCTATTTCATAACCTACAACTATCAAAACCCCTAATCAGATTAGGGTTAGGGTTTCTTACCTAGAAATGACGCCGGAATCGCTGGAAAAGCGATGAGAATGGACCAATTAGGCATGGATAACAGCAGGGAAGCACGGCAGGGAGATGCTCCCACATCTCCCACACTTTCTCTCTCTTTTCTCTCTCCTCTCTCTAGGGTTTCTCTCAAATTCATATGACTGTGAGAGAGAGGGTTCTAAGGTCCTTATATAGCCTAAAAACTCAATAAAACAGACTTATGGTCAAGCTATACTTAGGTTATAACTAAAGCGGACCTGTTTCAGTTCAACGGAGGACTTCTGGCGGGCCTCCTTAAGCCAAAGGTAGGACTTAAGCTCACTGACTATGGATCTAGGTGGAGTTATATTTTTGTTTTAGTCGGATCCCTAGATCACGCGTGGCAGACCAGTTTCAATTCAACGGTCAGTGGAACTTGATCGGAGATTTCGAGTACACTGACATGTGTATGAAATTTTTCCTGATCCGAGGGTGTAATTTGGCCTGATTCTGATGGTCAGGTTGCTTAATACTGACCCGCAAGCGACAAGTCTCAGATTGCTATTTGAGATATTTATTTTTAAAGAAAATCAAGTATTTTTACCCTCCTCGCTCCGGACTCAAGCGAACAGCCGTAGGACACTGTCTGGATTTGATTTCCGAGATGGTTATCAAGCCCAACGAGGCGGTCCTAATTCCTTAACTTCGTGTTATTCGGACTTCCGACGTGCGGTCCAGATCTGATACGGAGTTTTGGGATGCTCCCGAGAGCAGCCAGGTAATGAGATTGATCCTAGATTTTAGGGTAACCTAGCGTCAATGATTCTACAAGTTTTGGGTCTTACAGATCGTATTTATAGTGGATCGAATGAATTTCGTAGCTAATCTAGTTTCGCACTTAGTTACTTTGTCTCATTTCTAAAGGATTTAGTCCTGAGTAATTTCTGTCTGAGGTGGCACTAGGGTCTTTGTACGGATTTCTAAAGCATTGTTCTTCATCACCTAAACGTTAGGATTCGTGCCTAATATGAAAGTACTTAGAGACGTTTAAAGAACAAGGTAGTGAAAGGTGAGATTTGTGAAGGAAATGGGTTAAGAAGCGATTTTAGACTATGGGATTGAGTTCTGACAAGTTACTTAGGTGTCAGGAGCGACCCATTGCCTAAGGACGTCTAATCCCAGGTTGGCAAAAATCTGGGATGTTACATTAGGCTTAGGTTTAGGTTTTAGGTTTAGGTTTATGTTATAAGTATAGGTTATAGGTTTAGGTTTAGGTTAGGTTATAGGTTAAGGTTTAGGGAATTGAGAATAGGTTAAGGTTTAGGTTTAGGAAATCGGGTTCAGGTTCGGGTTCGGGTTTAGGTTTGGATTTTCAAGTTAGGTTTAGGTTTAGGTTAGGGAGTTGAGATTAGGATTAAGTGTAGGTTTAGGTTTAGGGATTTGAGAATAGGTTAAGGTTTAGGTTTAGGAAATCGGGTTTGGGTTCTGGATCGGGTTTAGGTTTGGGTTTTCAAGTTTAGGTTTAGGTTTAGGTTAGGGAGTTGAGATTAGGATTATGTTTAGAGACTTTTCGAATACATTTAGGTTTTAGGTCATAGGTTTTGGTTTTAGGTTAAGGTTATAGGTTTAGGTTAAGATTTAGGTTTAGGTTTAGGTTTAGGTTATAAGCTATAGGTTTAGGGAATTGAGAATAGGTTAAGGTTTAGGTTTAGGAAATCGGGTTTGGGTTCGGGATTGGGTTTAGGTTTGGGTTTTCAAGTTTAGGTTTAGGTTTAGGTTAAGGAGTTGAGATTTGGATTAGGTGTAGGTTTAGGTTTATGGATTTGAGAATACATTTAGGTTTTAGGTTTAGGTTATAAGTTATAGGTTTAGGTTTAGGTTTAGGTTTAGGTTTAGGTTATAAGCTGTTGGTTTAGGGAATTAAGAATAGGTTAAGGTTTAGGTTTTCAAAATCGGGTTCAGGTTCGAGATCGGGTTTAGGTTTGGGTTTTCAAGTTTAGGTTTAGGTTTAGGTTAGGGAGTTGAGATTAGGATTAGGTGTAGGGTTAGGTTTAGGGATTTAAGAATACAATTAGGTTTTAGCTTTTGGTTTAGGTTATAGGTTTAGGTTTAGGTTTAGGTTAAGGTTATAAGCTATAGGTTTAGGGAATTGAGTATAGGTTAAGGTTCAGGTTTAGGTTTTGGAAATCGGTTCAGGTTCAGGATTTGGTTTAGGTTTGGGTTTTCAAGTTTAGGTTTAGGTTTAGGTTAGGAGTTGACATTAGGATTAGGTGTAGGTTTAGGTTTAGGGATTTGAGAATACATTTAGGTTTTAGGTTTAGGTTTAGGTTATAGGTTATAGGTTTAGGGTGTGGTTTAGGTTATAAGCTATAGGTTTAGGAAATTGAGAATAGGTTAAGGTTTAGGTTTAGGAAATCGGGTTCGGGTTTGGGATCGGGTTTAGGTTTGGGTTTTCAAGTTTAGGTTTAGGTTTAGGTTAGGGAGTTGAGATTAGGATTAGGTGTAGATTTAGGTTTAGGGATTTGAGAATACATTTAGGTTATAAGTTTAGGTTTAGGTTATAGGTTAAGGTTTAGGTTTAGGTTATAAGCTATAGGTTTAGGGAATTAAAAATAGGTTAAGGTTTAGGTTTAGGAAATCGGGTTCGGGTTCGGCATTCGGTTTAGGTTTGGGTTTTCAAGTTTAGGTTTAGGTTTAGGTTAGGGAGTTGAGATTTGGATTAGGTGTAGGTTTAGGTTTATGCATTTGAGAATACATTTAGGTTTTAGGTTTAGGTTTAGGTTATAGGTTATAGGTTTAGGTTTATGTTTAGGTTATAAGCTATAGGTTTAGGGAATTGAGAATAGGTTAAGGTTTAGGTTTAGGAAATCGGGTTCGAGTTAGGATCCGATTTAGGTTTGGGTTTTCAAGTTTAGTTTTTGGTTTAGGTTAGGGAGTTGAGATTAGGATTAGGTGTAGGTTTAGGTTTAGGGATTTGAGAATAGATTTAGGTTTTAGGTTTAGGTATAGGTTTTAGGTTATTGGTTAAGGTTTAGGTTAAGGTTAGGTTAGGTTAGAGGTTATAGGTTATAGGTTAAGGTTTTAGGTCATAGGTTTTGGTTTTAAGTTATAGGTTTATGTTAAGGTTTAGGTTTAGGTTTAGGTTTAGGTTTAGGTTATAAGCTATAGGTTTAGGGAATTGAGAATCTATTAAGGTTTAGGTTTAGGAAATAGGGTTAGTGTTCGGGATCGGGTGTAGGTATTCACGTTTAGGTTTAGATTTAGGTTAGGGAGTTGGGATTAGGATTAGGTTTAGGTTTAGGTTTAGGGATTTGAGAATACATTTAGGTTTTAGCTTTTGGTTTAGGTTATAGGTTTGTTAGTGCTATGATTTCATATCCCTTTGGTTGTCAAATTTTGTAGTGCCAAAACCTATATGTCTTGTACTTCTTGTGTTTCTTGTTTGTGACTACACACTGCTTCAAGACAAGATCATGAATGAAGAATGTTTTCAAGACAAGATCATAAATGAAGAATGTTTGCAAGACATGTCATGAATGAAGTCTACAAGAATAGAAGACTTCAAGTTTGCTTCTAACAAGTTCAAGATTAGAAGACTTCATCAAGACAAGTCAAGAATGTACCAAGCTCGAGAAAGACCGTCAACTCGACTCAAGCTTCTACTTCAAGATCATCTGGGAATACAGACCTTCAAGACTTCAATGTACATCTCACTTCAAGGTTTGTTTGACCTTAGATTGACCTTAGGTTGGTTTATTTGATAGGTCATTCTGGATACATAATTCGAATATTTTAATATACTTGGTGTGACTGTTCTAAGACCAGTCCTAGAAATCTTAAGACCAGTCCTAGTTTTGCTTCGACCAGTCTTGGGTTTCTTAGGACCAGTCCTAGGTTGTTACAGATTTTTAGATTTTCCTGGTTGTCCTTCGACCAGTCCTGGACTTGCTTCGACCAGTCTTGGGGAGTCCTACAACTCATCCTTTGACCGGTCGTAGTCCTACGACTCGAACTCCAGCGACCTATCTCGAGTCCCACGACCAGTCGTAGGTGTCTCACGACCAGTCGTAGGTGGTCCACGACCGGTCGTAGGCTACCTAAGACCAGTCGTGAGAATAGCTAATCTAATTCCGTGAAATCTTTCAAAATCTTTGATGCTACGACCAGTCCTAGGATCCTAAGACCAGTCGAAGATGGGATTTTTCAGGCTATAAATAATGCACGAATTTCAGAGTTTTAGACATTCCATTCCATTCAATTCAAGTGATTTAAGGCTATACTCTGAGATAAGTTGTGATTATTTTTTAAGCTATTGTGCATATTTAATATTCCTTTTGTTAGCATTTTTCTATTGTGATTTTGATCTATATTCTAATCTTATTTAGAAAAAAGGAATTTGTGATATTCCTTCTTCTGGGATCAAAATCAAATAGACCTTGCTCTTCTTGATTTAATCTAAAATCAATTAGACATAGAACCTTTCTTTAAGTGAGTATTGGACATTGAACGACGTATCATTCATCTACTCCGATTGGTTCTACTGGGCTACTTCAAAAGGAGATCCAGGTATTTTAATTTATAATTTACTTTCTCTGGTTTTGTTTGAGATTTGCCAGAAAAATCTCATTGTTTTGGTTATCTGAGGAGAGCCAGAAAACTCAGATTGTGGGGGTTTTTGGATTGTGTAAGCCCGAGATAAAAAGACACAATTGTGAAGGTTTTGCGTGAACCTGTGAAAACCTATTTTGATAGTGCATGCTAATATCCCCTGTGTGAGGATATTAGGAGTGGAGTAGCATTCTGTGTGGCTGTTGGCTAACAGTTGGTGAACAAATAGGCGAACCGCTATATATCGTTGTGTTGTGGATGTGCTTGATTTCTTTATTCATTTATTCCTTCAGTATTGTGAATTGCTTTTGTGGATGAATGTTGTAATTTCAAGCAAGTGTGGTTGAATGATGTAATAACTTAGGATTTATTTCTTTAAGTTATTCTTGATTTATTTTCCAGATCATTTGTGTTTTCTAGATCGTTCTAGAAATAAGGTTATCCTACCATAAGCCATTGGTTTTTGGTGTAAGGTTGTCCTTATAACTGATTTAGTATCATTCTCATATTTCATGTGCTTTGAGATTGTTATTATTTCAGCATTGTTATTTATATCTTTTATTATTCTGCTGTTTTAAGTTTTATTTGACATTGACCTATTCACCCCCCCTCTAGGGCATATAGCTTGGCCCTTTCAAGGTTATAGGTTTAGGTTTAAGTTTATGTTAAGGTTATAAGCTATAGGTTTAGGGAATTGAGAATAGTTTAAGGTTTAGGTTTAGGTTTAGGAAATCGGGTTCGGGTTCGAGATTGGGTTTTGGTTTGGGTTTTCAAGTTTAGGTTTAGGTATAGGTTAGGGAGTTGAGATTAGGATTAGCTGTAGGTTTAAGTTTAGGATTTGAGAATACATTTAGGTTTTAGGTTTAGGTTATAGGTTATAGGTTTAGGGTGTGGTTTATGTTATAAGCTATAGGTTTAGGGAATTGAGAATAGGTTAAGGTTTAAGTTTAGGAAATCGGGTTCGGGTTTGGGTTTGGGATCGGGTTTAGGTTTGGGTTTTCATGTTTAGGTTGAGGTTTAGGTTAGGGAGTTGAGATTAGGATTAGGTGTAGGTTTAGGTTTAGGGATTTGAGAATACATTTAGTTTATAGGTTTAGGTTAAGGTTATAGGTTAAGGTTTAGGTTTAGGAAATCGGGTTCGGGTTTGGGATTCGGTTTAGGTTTGGGTTTTCAAGTTTAGGTTTAGGTTTAGGTTGGGGAGTTGAGATTAGGATTAGGTGTAGGTTTAGGTTTAGGGATTTGAGAATACATTTAGGGTATAGGTTTAGGTTTAGGTTATAGGTTATAGGTTTATGTTTAGGTTATAAGCTATAGGTTTAGGGAATTGAGCATATGTTAAGGTTTAAGTTTAGGAAATCGGGTTCGGGTTCGGGATCCGGTTTAGGTTTGGGTTTTCAAGTTTAGTTTTAGGTTTAGGTTAGGGAGTTGAGATTAGAATTAGGTGTAGGTTTAGATTTAGGGATTTGAGAATACATTTAGGTTTTAGGTTTAGGTTTAGGTTATAGGTTATAGGTTTAGGTTAAGGTTTAGGTTTAGGGAATTAAGAATAGGTTAAGGTTTAGGTTTAGGTTATAGGTTTAGGTTTAGATTTAGGTTTAGGTTTATGTTTAGGTTATAAACTATATTTTTAGGGAATTGAGAATAGGTTAAGGTTTAGTTTTAGGAAATCGGGCTCGGGTCCTGGCTCTAGTTTAGGTTTGGGTTTTCAAGTTTAGGTTTAGATTTAGGTTAGGGAGTTGAGATTAGGATTAAGTGTAGGTTTAGGTTGAGGGATTTGAGAATACATTTAGGTTTTAGGTTTAGGTTTAGGTTTTTGGTTATAGGTTGAGGTTTAGGTTTTAGGTTTAGGTTAAAGTTTAGGTTTAGGTTATAAGTATGGGTTTTGGGATTTGAGAATTGGTTTAGGTTAAGGTTATAAGTTTAGGTTAAGCTTATAAATATAGGTTTAGGTTTAGGTTATAAGTATAGGTTTTGGGATTTGAGAATGGGTTTAGGTTAAGGTTATAAGTATAGGTTATAAGTTTAGGTTATAGGTTTAGGTTTAGGTTAAGGTTATAAGTTTAGGTTATAGTTATAAGTATAGGTTATAGGTTTAGGTTAAGGTTATAAGTTTAGGTTATAGGTTTAGGTTTAGGTTAAGGTTATAAGTTTAGGTTAAGGTTATAAGTATAGGTTTAGGTTATAGGTTTAGGTTATAAGTATTGGTTTTGAGATTTGAGAATAGGTTTAGGTAAGGTTATAAGTTTAGGTTAAGGTTGTAAGTATAGGTTATAGGTTTAGGTTTAGGTTATAAGTATAACTTTTAGGATTTGAGAATAGGTTTAGGTTAAGGTTATAAGTTTAGGTTTAGGTTATAAGTATAGGTTTAGGTTATAAGTATAGATTTTGGGATTTGAGAATAGGTTTAGGTTAAGGTTATAAGTTTAGGTTAAGGTTATAGATTAAGTTTTAGGTTTAGGTTATAAGTTTAGCTTTTGGGTTTTGAGAATAGGTTTAGGTTTAAGTTATAGGTTATAAGTTTAGGTAATTGAGAATAGGTTTAGGTATAGGTTTAGGGTGTGGTTTAGGTTAAGGGTGTGGTCCCTGCAAATACAGATATAAACACGGCTTGTCCAAATGGCCAGGCCCCTCCAATGCTGTCCATAGGAAATGGATAGCTTCATCACGGTCATAACAGGGGTTCCCACCTTCCAGGGATCCCCACTCATCCGGATAGCTCCGACGCACATCCGAGTCTACTCCATTAATTTCAAGAAAATACATAAACACAGCCTGTCCAAATGGTCAGGCCCCTCCAATGTTGTCTATAAGAAATAGATAGCTTCATCATGGTCATAACAGCGGTTCTCACCTTCTAGGGACCCCCGCTCAACATTCGGATAGCTCCGACGTACATCCAGATACATAAATGGGTACAGTTTCAAAGAACATTATTAGCAATGTTACAAATGCATACCTCCCTTAGAAAGTCTTTCAGTTAAATTCTTATGAAAGTCCTGATCTGTAAGAACCTTAACGGCAACATCCTGCATTCCATGATTGAATAAATGAGAAGATGCATCACCTTTTGTTTCAAGTCAAACAAAAATGGAACAGAGAACCATGTAAGAAACACGAAGAAAAATGTGAATTTCTTTGAATATGATAGAGAGATTGGTCCAAGAACTGAACCACAAATTACTCTCATCAGGTTAGTTATTAGAATAACATTTCCAGGAAAGCGTCGGCTCCAACACTTGTACTTTCAGCCCAAACCCTAACCAAGAAGGACTCCAAAATTACCAAGTACTCATAAACATTCATTGCAAGCATTTTTTGTCCATGATGACCATACTGTTAAAATTAATCCTCTTATTTGCGCTCCCCTAGGTGTCGATTTTGATAAGGATTGCGTTCATATGCTACTTCATAGATCATATTCTGAGATTAACGGTGTCAATTATATATAAAAAAATTATAATTCAAAAATAGATAATAAAGAGCACAAATTCTTATTATAAAGGTGATATTTAGAGCTAAGCTTACAGTCATTGTCATGTTGAAACCATTCCTTGAATATGGGGACATCCCTTATTGATCTAAAATAGTTAAAGAATTACAATTACAAAAAGGAAAGAAAGAAGAAAAGAAAAGAAGGCAAGCAGGTAATTAAACACTCAAATGCAACCAAAAAGAAAAATATAAACTTATCTGGTTAACTCCCCCTGAAGTGACACAACACCATAACTATTAGGAGAAAAACCCTAATTCGTGCCTTGTATGCATGCACCTTGCAAAAGTTCCAATAACAGACATGTCACATGGCATTGAAGATACCAATCTATTCAAAAACAGTAAGCTGTTTAAGATATAATGCACCCATCCAAAAAGTTTCCCCGTTTGATGTGTTGTGAAGGAGAGCCTCAACGTGAAACAAGAAGCGTTCCATAGACCTCTTTGTAGCCGGGATCTTGCAGGTGATCATTGTCCGCTTCGACCCCTTGAGAAAACCAAGCAGTGTTTTGCATTAAAAAAAATTGAAATTTGCATGAAATATGCAAGATGAAGCATCAAGATCTTTGAGATATTTCAGTTAAAAGGTTTCAAGTTACCTGTATTTCCAGATAAGAAAAGGATATTCGTGAATGCTTCCAAAGGTTGTTCTACTACAGTATAATCCTTAGCCCTCCAATTTTGAGGAGAAATATACACTTGGAACTCTGAAAAACAAAGTTAGACATGGCCTACTCCAATCAAATGGTTAGAATTCGTCCAACCACCTTGATTTTTGGACCCTCACCAATCCATTCAGTGCAGTGCGAGAACTGCCACATGGTTACAATTTTGTGATAAAGGTACAATAAGCTGTATGGAATTAACGTTCCTCTATCCAGCAACACACACAAGTCAGCTAAGTAGATATTTATAGTCTGATAAAAAGCAACAAAATCTATAGCACTGCAGTCTGAAAGCAGCTCATGAGCTAAGGAGATGTCAACAAGGTAAAATCTTACAATAGCACAACCAACACAATCCTTTGAACTTGGAAGAAACTAACCATAGAAGATGTACGCTTGTAGCTTTAAAGAATTGGATGGGACCCTAGCTGGTCAGTTGACCCATTTCCACTGGAAACAGGCATTCAACTAGATTGGCTAATAGGAATTCATTGAACAATAGCATCAAAAGGACAATGCCCAGTCCTGCATGAAAATGGTAGAATTAATAGATGTTCAACCAACTTTTTTTTTCTTCTCCTAATGAGGATATAGTTTGCATAGTATTTTTTTTCAACTTAGTTAAGCCCCACCAAATCATGGCTAGCGAGTGCAGAAAGGGTTGTGGTTACCCTTTTATCCAATGGAAAGGTTTGTGATAGGGGTCTTCTGTTCATCTCATTTTCATGGTCTATTAACCTATCAATTAGCTCTTAAACAAGGAACGGAATTCAGCTTTTTAGTGGTCATCTATATAACTTGGACATAAACATGGCTTTCTTTACTTGTAGCGACCAAAGGAAGTTTAGCAACATCCTAACCAAATATTCCAAGGATTCTAGCTGATACAACATTTGAACTGCATTGATTAAAAATGCAAGTATCAAAACAATTATAATCTAGAATACAAAACTGCAAAGAGATACAAATGTGAAAGTTTAAATCTTCTACAAAATTATATTTTGGCTTAAAGATGCAAGTTCTTACTTTACAGTTAAAATTGCACAATACATCCCACCAAATTCTTGACCTGCTACATTTCTTCTGCAAAATATTTAAGAAACCACAGCAATGTGGAATGCTATACAAGATATAAATCATAAAGGTGGAGAAGAAAAGGATACAAGGAATCAGCAATTTATGCCTTACACTAAAACAAAATAATGATAATAGTAATAAATACAGGCATTCATGCCTGCATGCAATTGGGATCACTTGTGTCCTTATATGGGCCGGTGTGTAGTTATTCACATTCATACCCTTGCCGGCAGACAGAATCAATTCATTTGTACAAAATTCAAATGAACAATGTCCATGACTTACTCGTAGACCATAACAGGGATCAGATCACGACCTGTTTTTTCAACTATAGGATTGAAACAATCCTGCCAGAAAGAAAGAGGCAATGTTAAATAAGACAAACAAACAAGCACCTGCACATTAGGAAGGATTTTCATTCACGATTCAACAAACATAAAATTCATTTCATTTCCTTTTTATGACTTCGTATGTTGGTTTTCGGGTTTTCTATGTCGCTCCAATTTTTGATTCAATAATTTTTATCTAATCGGTCCCTAAAATATCTACAATTTGAAGAACTACAGCTGATTTGATAATATTGCAACATATGTAAGCAAATGTATTACTTAAATTCCATGGCCAGGCACATATATCACTACATGTAACTCATTAAAATTATTTTTACTCAAGTATATGCAACAACATATATATGCAAGCAAGGAAAACTATTACTAGAATTCTGACAGAGGACCATAGGCACATAGATTACTTCACTACACCTTTTGCTGCAATTTTTACAGGGTCTGACTCCATGTAGCTGTGGATAAAGCACAAATGATTTTTTATGTGAAAATGTTGGGGAAAACAAAGAATGTAACAAGCAGTGTTATGTAGACATAAACATATTTTATCTAACCAAAAGACAAGCAGCACTGGCAGCATTAACAAATTTGGAACTAATGTACGCATTTCCAGATTATTATTATTATTATTATTATTGGATTTTTTTCCCAGAGATACTATGCTACATACATTGCAATCACTGAATATCCATTCACAATTGGGTTTCTAAATGATTAGAGTCAACATTTTTTTTTCCTTTTTTTGATGGATGATTAGAGTCAACAATATTATATTGGCATTTGACCATACGTGTGCCACATGTAGGGCCATCTAACCCATTCAAATCATGGGCCCCATTCTTGATGGAGCACCATCTAAACTCTGCATTGATTGAACAATCTTAACCATCTGATTTCACTCGTTGAACATATCATTATTTAAATATGTGACAGCAATCAATAGGATAGATGGAATTATCTGATCAATGCAATTTTCCAGCTATGCTCCATCTACAATGGGTCCAATGATGTTCATGGCCAAATTAATCTCTGAAAAATGTATTCTTTTTCTGGTTTTGAACATGTATTTGATGGTGTAATGGGCTATTCTTTGGAAATAATGCCATCTCAAGTTGCCTGATATTACTAACCTGAAACCGACTCTAAAATAGAAAAACTTTAATGTTTAGGCTTCTAAATATCTAATATCAAAATACAATAACGAATATAAGTCTACACATGAGTAATGATGAATTGGTGACACAATTATAGGTCTATTATGTAAGCACTATTTAAGCACCAAAAGTCAAGCATGATTTGGTGGATTAGGGCCTATGATATATAAGTACAAAGATGGAAAAAAAAGTGAATAGTATATCCCTTTCGATATGTCTCAATATGGTCCACTTCACATCAGCTCATTGAATCCCACTTTATTTTGTGTTTTGATCCTCAAAATAAGCCTACATCTAGTTTAAACTTTGCTTATAAACTTCCTTTGTGCTTAACATGAATAAAGAGGTGGAAAAGGAGAAAAAATGAAAAAAATAATAGTAATAATAAATCAAATGGGCCCTTTATACCCGTATTGGTCTATAATGGCATATTGGCCCCACAACGGTGCCAATATGCACAAACAATTCCAAGATGACAAATAAGCAAGTTCCTCAAGATTTTAGTCTCAAAATCCAAAATAATTTGTGGGTTTTCCTTAAAAATCCATACTTTTGGTGAAATTCAGGAATGGGAATGATAAAAGATATAGTTTGTATGGTGAGAGCTGAATAAAGCATATAAATCAAAACAAACCAATTGACTGGTTCCAAATGCAAGCTCCAAAGTATAAGGTATTTGCATCATGGAATCTCATATCCCAAAAGGTTTCTGAGAGTTCTTAAAAATCCAAACTTACAATGAAAGAGTTAAAAAACTCTTTTTAAAAAAATCCAGCTCTTTTAAACACTGAAACTCTTTCAGGTGCTGATTCTAGGCCAGTTGAATCTCAAATCTCATAAGATTTGGGTTTCCTTGAAATACTAAATATGCACAGGGAAGTAATTTTAAAATGAAAGCTATATCAACTTAATAGAAGATTTCAGTAATTTAAAAATGAAAGCTATACCAACCCAACTACTTAACTATTGGGGATTACCGACAACACTCTTGAAAGCAAGTAAAGCTTCGGCTATACAAAGAAATATAGCAAAAATTAGATCTATATTCATAGATCATAAATGTTTGGTTTTGTTATATGTTTATGCATTGAACAATTAAATACTAACTTTCCTACGATGGTCCTGCCAATAGAGGATTTCGTGATACCAATTGGAGTTTGGTTTACTGTTAGGACTCTTTTCCCAGGAAAGTTAAAGCAATCAACCTAATCCATGGTTCTGTAACTGTTGTGTTGCAGGGCTATGTTGATGGATTTCGCTACTTGGTTATATTTTGCAGCCATGTTACTGTTCTCAGGGAAACAATGCAGAGATATATTCCCATCTACATTAACACCAACGGAGGTTGAATGCATTCATCCATTTCTCTAATTTTTATCCATGTCATTCATCCATTTCTCTGATTTTTTTCCATTTCTCTGATTTACATCCCTCTAATTTTTGGGATAAAGCCCTAAAATGATCTGTAAAAATGGATGAATGGCATGGATAACATATATACATCATGGTGGGGCCATAGATCATGGTGGTGCTGCATAAGAAATTGGATTGCATACTGAGTTACTCAGTACGCTCTTATTGTACTGAGTAAACTCAGTAGGGCCCACCTTAATCCTTAAGGGCCTATTTGGCCGGGCAAATTGGATGGGATTGGAAGGGATTGGAAGATAGATCCCGGGATTGGCTAGGCGTGCCAAACAGACACGGGATCCTAATCTCAGGATATACCAATCCCATGGATCTTAAGACAATCCACTGACATCACCATCATTACCTTTAAATCTCATCCAATCCACCCTAATCCCTTCAAAATTGCCTGGGACATGTTTGGTTTGAGGGATTGAAAGGGATTGGAAGGTTTAATCCTGGGATTGGCCAGGCGTGCCAAATAGACCAGATATTGCAATCCCAGGATATAGCAATCCCATAGATCTTGCACTAATCCACTGACGCAGCTATTATTACCTTGAAATTCGTGCAATCCACTCAAATTTCATCCAATCTGCCTGGCCAAACAGGCCCTAAATCCCCAAATCCTCAAATCCCTAAATCCCCAAATCGTTTCAATCGGTATTAAGATTGAGGGAGATTGAGAGAGAGAGAGAGGTACCTCATCTGGGTGTGAGAGAGAGAGAGATATATACCTCATGTGGATGTGCGTGAGAGAGAGAGAACCGAGAGAGAGAGAGGGAGAGAAACAGAGAGAGATAGGGCGTGGTGGAGAGAGGACCGAGAGAGAGAGAGAGAGAGTGTTTAATGACTCGAAAATTCCCGTACAAAGGCTCAGTACCACCTCAGGCAGAAATCACTCAGGACCAAATCCTTTAGAAATTAGACGAGGATTAACTAGTGTTAAACTAGATTACATACAAAATCTGCACTAATCACTTTAAATATGATCTGCAAGATCCAAAACTTACAGAATCATCGACGCTACATTACCCTATAATCCAGGATCAATCTCATTACCCGGCTGCTCTCGGGAGCATCACGAAACTCTGTATCAGATTTGGACCGCACATCGAAAGTCTGAATAATACGACATTAGAGAATTAGGACCGCCTTGCTAGGCTTGACAACCATCTCGGAAGTCAAAACCAGATAGTGTCCCAGGGCTATTCGCTTGAGCCCGGAGCTAGGAGTGTGAGAAAACATGGTTTTATTTAAAAATTAAATCTAATTTAAGTAATCTGAGACTTGTCACTTGCGGGCCAAATATAAGCAATCAGACCATCGGGATCTGACCTAAATACACCCTCGGATCAGAGAACATTTCCCCTACATGTTCGTGTACTTTAACCCTGATCGAGTTTTAGTGACCGTTGAACTGAACTGGTCTGCCACGTGTGATCTGGGAACCCAACTGGAACGAAAACTTAACTCGACCTAGATCCAAGGTCGGTGAGCTTAAGTCCGACCTTTGGCTCAAGGGGGGCTCCAGAAGTGCTCCGTTGGGATGGAACGTCCGTATTTGGACATAACCTAAGTATACCATGGCCTCGAGTCTAATTTGGTGAGTTCTTAGCCTATATAAAAACTTTAAACCCTCTCTCATTTAGCCCATATGAATTTGAGAGAAACCCTAGGAGAGAGAAGAGAGAAAAGAGAGAGAAAGTGTGAGAAGAGTGAGAGATTCTTCCTGATACTTTACCCTGCTATCCTACGTGCTTAACCATCACGATCTAATCACTTTTCTGGCGATTCCGGCTTTGTTCCTAGGTAAGAAAACATCACCCTAATCTGTTCTAAGGTTTCCAATGTTGCAAGTAGCAAAATAACTGACTCAACTCGTGATTTAGGTTGTCATATCAACCTCGACGAAGACTTAGAGATTCTATCGACTTCATTACGCTTCTACGGCGTAAGGTGCGGACTATAGACGTATAGGTTATGGTTTTCAAAGCTTTAAATGTCAGATAATGATAGATTCATGATCTGGATATTATTTCACATGCAAAATATGTTATTCATTTTGCGATTCAGTTACGTATGCAAATTATGACGTTTAGTATATTCGGTATATTTGTAGAAAATACCGTATACATACAAAATATGAAAGGTGTTTGCCATGATTAATTACTGTGTGTATATGCTCTATATATGTGTAATACTTACTCAGTGAAAGAATTCGCCCTAATACATGTTTTGGCAAAATATACGTTACGTATGTTAAATGAGTGTAGTCTAAGTGTTTGTAAAAATGCTTGTATGAGTAAGTACTTAGATGATAATGCTTTAGGTAGGTGTTGAGATAGGATTCTCAAATACCTTAGAGATGTGTATGATTTCCTCCATGCAAGTTGTTTAATTTAATCACTCACTTATGAAATGTATGTGTTGTATTTCCTGTTTACATTGTATTTTATAACATGCTTGTTAACATGTTTGAATTACTTGTTAATTATGCTTTGACTATTATACATGCTTTCTGATTATGGATTGAATGTGATTGGGGCTAAGTTATAGTCTAGGCAATCGATAACGAGATTGTATTCGTGGCTGAGATTCATTCGCCACGTAGGATGTGTTTGATGAACCCGAGTCGTACTTAGGTTAGCGGCAGTGGTTAGGCCACACGAAGTGCTTATGCACTTCATGTCATTCAGTTGGTTGTACACTCGTGCTAGTCGAGCTCGTCAAGTAACCCGATCTATCTAATGTATGTTCACCATGTTCGGACGCTACTGCTTGTACCTAAGGTACCAAACTTACCACTGTAACCACGTTAACCTTGGTACCTCGATCCGGTAAGACTCATGAGCCAGGCATGGTGGTATGGGACACCTTGGTCGATCTGTCGGCCTACGCTGGGGCGATATGCCTCCTCGTAGTGACCAGTGAGCAACTAAAACTAGTGAGTCGAATACAGTGGTATGGGACACTATATTCGAGTTGTCGACCTACACTGATAAGGTGATAGTGGAGTGGTGTAACGATTGCGTGTAACAGCCCTGACAGCCCTTTATAGTGACCTCGATTGTACTTTAAATCTGCGGTGGGGCGACGAGTCTTCCCGTAGAAAACAGAGTATAAACTAGGCCTGTATTGAGAAGGTGATGGGGGAGTAGTGTAACGAGTGCGTGTAACAGCCCTGACAGCCCTTTATAGTGACCTAGAACTGCACCATCTTATGAGATTATCTAGGACTGACGACCCTAGAATGGATCATTATTTGGGAATGATATAAGGGAGGTACCTTACTTTCCCAATACTGCTGTATGAAAAGGACTAATAACAACTCGTTAATCACACTTATAATATAGCACTGCATGTGCCTGGCATTGTGGAGCACTGAGGGATGAACGCATGCCGCAGACATAAGATGGTGTTGCATGAGGGAGCATTGGCGAGGGCATGCATCATGACTGCATTCCATACTTACATTAATAGGAGTATGTAGGATTGTTTGATTGAACTGCTTTATCATTACTGCTTGACTGAATTGATAACATGTTAACCTATGCTTTATTGTTCCACTGAGTTAGCTACTCACTCCCACGTTACGGGACGGTATTCTGGACACTCACCAGACTCTATCTTAGATGTAGGTATCGATGAGATGTAGGAGGCTGAGCCTGATTACTATGATGATCAGGATGAGTTCTCCTATATGTAGTTCTCTGAAAGCTTTGCTTAGGCCATTCAAATGACGGGGCTACAGGGTTTACCATTATAGTTGTACTACTTTTTTGACATTTTGATATGAAATTAATACATGTATATGGTGACTCAGTAAGGTGTTCATACTCTGGAGACCGATTGTGACTGTTTCTGGCTTTATATACATCTTTCAGACTTCCGTTTGCGTTTTATAACTTGATCTGAAGTATGAATTACTGTTTTGGTATAATCCCACTCATGATGAATGCACTAACACAGACAACATTCAATCATAATCATTTATGTTGTATAAGTGATGTTTTGGAACTCGAGTGTTAAGTTGTTACTCGACCCCGATTTTCAGGGCATTACAAGTTGGTATCAGAGCATGATTTGGATTAAACCGAACCTGGGTTATGGTCACACGACGTACACTGTCGCCTTTCGACTTAGGTGGATGCGAGAAATTGTAGAAATAGTCGTAGGTGTCCCAGCTAATCGGCAAAGTTCACTAAAATTGGTCATTTTGTTTGAGTCTGTACTCAACCGTGATCGCACGATTTATTTCGACAAGAAAACAAATGTGTTTGATTTGGGGGAATTATCTCATTCAGACATAATAGAGAAAAGGTACAAAGACGATCATCACATTTATTAATTCTGAGTTCATTTACATCCTCTAATATCACTTGATTCTAAGATAGATTATTCAAACATATACAAATTAATGATGTTCAAAGAATTCAATTCAAATAGCAAATTTGGTAGCATTTTATCAGGGGTATCAGTCATCTCCCAGGACTTAGGAGGAATTGCTGAATCTATCAACCAATCTTCAAGGAGATAGAAATTTCGATAGTGTTCCAGCGCTATTTCGATCATCTCCTAGGACTTAGGGGGAATATGCACTTCCGCCGGTTATCTCCTTTACACTTGAATATAAGACCTTAGAGGTTTCAACCATTTCAGCAGCATAATGGCCATTCGTCTTCACAGACTGCAGAGCAGACTGGTTGCGCGAACCCACGTAAAGGATATCCTTTGTGCGGACCCGCGCAAAGCCCTTGGACTGCCGCTCTCACCTTTGATCTCTCTTCTTACTCCGCCTTCTCTTGAAGATCTTCAATCTTCCTTGAAAAGTGGTGTGAAAGCCATCTTCACTTCAGTTTGCGCGGTACCACGCAAACAACTTCCGTTGCGCAGGTCCGCGCAAGCAATCTCCATTGCACAGGCTAGCGCAAAGGCCTTCTTCTCTCTTTCTCCTACCTTACTTCTTTCTCATTCCCTTGCTCACCAACTTATCTGATCTGATCCAACCCCTGAAATGAAGAGGGGAGGGGTATTTATAGGCCCTCACACGTGTGGTACCTCGATTTTGGTGTCATGGGACCCACCTTACATCAATCTTAACCGTTCAAGGAAATTTTCTCCTGAAACCCACTGTGCAGACCCATGCAATCTGATCTTTGGTTGCGCGGACCCGAGCAAACCACCTTCTTCTTCTTTGAAACTTTTTACAAAACAGATCTCTACGCAATTGTTATTTTGTTTGCACAGTCCCACGCAATCGATATCATTTGCGGGGACCTACACAAACTATCCTTAAGTCATTTCATCTTTTCCAATTTTCCTTCTATTCCTTTCTTCTTTCTTCCTAGTCTTTGATATCTTTTCATCTCTTCAAATCAACCCATGATGGAAACTTTGCACATTTTTTGTGCACCAACAGATGCCCCCTCTATCCTTCTTTGATTGGTTTCGTAAAATCAAATGGAGGATCGATCTTCTTTAGCATAAAAATCCTTTCTCGGTAATAGAATCTTCATAAGCTCAGATATGACTATGTATCGGATATAAATCACTTAAATGGAGAACTCCGATAGTTGAGCTTAGATGGAGGACCATGCTGAATCACGATCCAGGGAATCAAGCTCAAATGAATTGCGGTTGAAGAATGACTGAATGATCATACTTGACCGGAAGATTAAATGACTGTATTCAATCAGAAGACTGGAAGATTGCGCTTGATCGGGGGACTTGAGATTTAAATGTCTGCGCTCGGTCAGAAGACTTGAACAATCGCACCCGAACGGAAGATTTGAATGCTCACGTTCGAACGAAAGGCTTGCTTGAATGATGGCGTTCGAACGGAACATTTGAATGATGGCGTTCGAACGAAATACTTGAATGATGGCGCTCGAACGGAATACTTGAATGATGGCACTTGAACGAAAAGCTGGAATGCCCCCAGCTAGTAGTGTCGAGTGGATGCTTCACTAGAGAGGATAAAATTCTCTTTTCATCGAATCACATTTCTGCAACAGCTGTGATGACTTTATCTTTGAGCAATTTGATCAGAGGAGTATCTTTCAGCATCGTTGTTGCTGCAACGATCTCTTTGGTCAACTTCAGTGATTCTTTCCTTCAACTTCGTATTTGGGGTTGTTCTTTAATGTTGCTCCTGCCGCAATCAACTTTTTTATTGTTTCCTTTATTCATGATCTGCATGACTCAAGCTTTTTTTAATGATAATCTTTCCTGTCAAATTGATCAGAATTAGTATCTCAGGACATTATAATTTTTTCAATTTAGCTTTATGAAGGATTGATAATTTTGAAATATATATTGAAAGCTTCTTATCTCTTTTAAGCTGATTTTGATGTTCGCTTTGTCTATCCTTAAGTTATTTCTTTCTTCATCTTTTCCTTGGATCTTTGTTGATTCTGGAAAAATAGACAAGACTTCGGTGATGATTCCGTTTGCTCCTTGTCTCTCTCAGATTTGATACTTGGAGTCTCACGATAAATTATTAGGATAGCGAAGAGTTTACAAAATTGGTATATAACTGAGCCTTAATATAGAAGCAACTTTCAAATGTTGACGTTAAGTCATGATTCTCAGTGTACAAATTCCTTTGCCGCGTATAAGAAATTATCAGAAAGACCAAGGCATATATTGAATATACAGATCTGCCCCCCTTTCCCGGTCAATGTCACATAAAGATTTCTTCAGAAGATAATACTTCCGGAGTAAAGCATATGTTTGAATCTTTAGATTGGTCGGAAGAAAATGATAATTCTTCACTAGTTTATTCTCTGCCCCCTTTGAGAATCTTGTGCGATAATATTCCTTTATATCGAGAAGGCGAGAGATAAAAGGACCTTACATCTCTTGTGCGATAATATTCCTTTGAAGGCTAATAATTGACCTTGAAGATTTGAACTCTTGAGTAGATAATTACCAATATCTTAAAGGCATTTTTTGTTATTGTAATTTGAACCTGATTTAAGAGAAACGCATTTTTGCATATTGTTTACTCAATGCTTAAGGTTTTCATCAGGCAATTGTATACTTGAGCATATCTAATTTGAAATGTGTATTTGCAGCATTTTTAATGCTATATTTAGTTTATGCTTTTGAGCGGTGGTGCTAGTGCACTTTGACTGACCATACTTTGACTGGATAAGACTGACCTTGACCTGACTGGACTTGACTCAACTAGAAGACTGAACTGGACTTGACACTAGGCTCAAAGGTCAAGATAGTTTACCGCCATTTTCAGGCAGGGCTCAAGGAGCAAAATAGTTTACCGCCATTTTTGGGCAAGGCTCAAGGAGCAAAATAGTTTACCGCCATTTTTGGGCAGGCCAATTTCAGGCTTCGTAGGTCTTGTGCGTAGCTAGCCGTATAGGCTTGACTAGGCTGCCTTAAATGTAAAATAGTTTACCACCATTTTTGGGTAAGCCAATTTTAGGCTTCGTAGGTCTTGTGCGTAGCTGGCCGTATAGGCTTGACTAGGATGCCTTACATGTTCATAGGTCTTATGTGACTGCTTTGTCAACTGCCGTTGGGAATTTTCTTCGGTGTCGGCAATAGTCATCAATGCTTGATAGCAATTATTAACACTTAGCAGTGATTATGATCGCTTGATAGCAATTATCAACACTTAGCAGTGATC
The DNA here is from genome assembly GCA_030180095.1 of Magnolia changhungtana. Taxonomy (NCBI): domain Eukaryota; kingdom Viridiplantae; phylum Streptophyta; class Magnoliopsida; order Magnoliales; family Magnoliaceae; genus Magnolia; species Magnolia changhungtana. Next base: position 317,049 of record JASAUF010000316.1, read on the forward strand.
ATTAATGCTTGGCAGCGATCATTAATGCTTGGCAGCGATCATTAATGCTTGGGAGCAATCATTAACGCTTGGCAGCTATCATTAACGCTTGGCAGCAATCATTAATGCTTGACAGCGATCATCAACACTTGGTAGCGATCATTAACGCTTGATAGTGATCATCGATGCTTGGTAGCAATCATCGACGCTTGATAGTAATCATTAACGCTTTCTGTTTGGAGATGACTTGATATGCTTGAAGGCTTGTCTTGTTTTGGAAATGACTTGAAAGCGCTAATTTAGCGATAATCGATAATCATTAACACTTTTCATTTCGCGATTATCTTTGGTGCTTCGCATTTGACAATGACTCGATGTGCTTAAAAGCCTGCATTTTCTTCAAATATGCAAAAGAAATACATTCTATAGTGAGAAATATATTTCATAATTTTTTACTCACCTTTCTTGCTTGTCTTGCCCCCTTTTGATTAGGAAGCATTGCTCTAGGAATCTTTATAATCAAAATCATGATGTCGCTACTTTTTGTGTCATACACCCTAACAATTTTGCTTTTGTCAATCTTTTCTTGTAACAAACCATTCACTTTTCTCTTTTCTTTAAAAAAAAAATATATCTTCTGAATTTCTCCTAAAATTCAAAGTCAATTAAAAAACTGTGTTTTAATTCATTCGCATAAAGGAGAATACATGACCTTGTCCTTCGCAATCCTTTTGTTCCTTTACTTGGCAGCATTCGTTAATTCTTGATAGTAATCATCAATGCTTGTTAGCATTAGTGCTTGCTTTTGCCCCCAACTTTGTCCTGCAAAAAATTGATATAGATAATAGAAAATTATCGGCTTGGGGAATTAATGATTATCTCATTTGGGATTTTGAAATTTTGTCATTCTGAGACTTTGCTTATCTTGCCCCCTTTGATTTTGAATTTATCATACTGATATATTTCAAAATCAAAATAGCGGTCATCTCTTGAACTGACAGGTATTGCAATGCATATCCGCAACGAATTCTCCTTTCATCAAAGCTTTATATCTTTTGTCTCACTTGCTTCTTTTCATTTGAGTATTTTAGGCTTTCACAGCTCGATCTTGTCAATTACTGGCGGTTCACCATACGAAGCATGTTATCGTCTTTTAACGCGGATGCCCCCAGAATTTTCTTTATCGAATCCCTGTTTTCTCTTTTTTCTCTTACTTTTTCTTTTTGTCATGCTCTTGCATCACAATTTCTCCCTTATCGATCATGTTTTATAGCTTTTTCCTAAGGGGATTACACTTTTCTGTATGATGCCTAAATTTAAGGTGATAGTGGCAATAATCCATTCCTCTTGTATTTTCAATTTCTTCGTGGTGTCTCAGCCGATGTAATTCAATACTCTTCAGAGCCAATAATTGCTTCAGCATAGGAAGAATATCTTTTCTTGCAAATGGATATTTCATATGGTCTTTATTTTGTCTGGACCTTTTATATGTCATTATAACTGCACAACCATTTCTATCTTCTTCATTACTATCTCTTTCAACATTCTGATAATCTTCTTTAGTTTCTTCTTTCCGAATAATGCGAACTGATTTTGACTGAGAAGCAGACACTCTTCCCATCATCTTTTCAAGAGCATATGCCTTCGTAGCAAAATTACGAAAGCTTCTCCAATCTTTACTGATCAGGTGCCATGCCAATTCTGGTCTCATGCCTTCTAAACATAGTTCTACTTGTTTTGATTCCTGCAGCGGATGTTGACATGATGTTGCCAAGTCCTTCCATCGACTGATGAATTCTTCAACTGATTTGTTTTCTTCTTGGCAAATAGAAGTCAATTCGGTCAGACTAATTTCTTTGTCCGAAGAGAAAAAGTTTAACATAAAAGCATCCTGCATCAGTTCCCAGATATAAATAAATCCTGGGATTAAACTTGAATACCATCTGAAACCTTTTCCTGTCAGAGAAGATCCGAATAGTCGTAGACAATATTGAGGAATTCTAGAGAAATTTCGCATCTTTGCTATGTAATGCATCATATGTTCTTCTGGGGATCCGTTCCCGTTGAATTTTTGAAAGTCTGGGTGTTTGAAGTCAGCAGGAAATGGTCTTTCTTCTATTTCACAAGGATATGGCATCTGATATTGAAATTTCTTATTCTGACTTCGCTCATTCTCTAAGTGAATAGATTCGATAACCATCTGTCGGATTTATTTCTGTGTGATATTCTGAGTAACATTAGGCATTGGCCCTTGAAATTTAACCGCTTGCGATTGTGGCCTTTCTACTTGTGGCTCAACGTTGTTCATGGCAGCCACTGTTGGAATATTAGGAACTTCTTCAACCACATGCTCATTTAGTGGAAACTGATCAGGCTGATTAATATCTGTTGACGAGCTTTCTGTTTCATTATACTTCGATTGTCTTGATATTGAAGCAGGAAACGAGAGTCGTGCTGCCGACGCTGTCGAAGAAAATGAACTATTATTTGATTTGAAATCAGCGCATTGTCGTTTCGAAGAATTAGCTGATTGAAATCGTGGCATTCTCAATGCATGAGTTTGCTTGAGTGACGATTCGCTGGTTACAGTCGCTTTTCCTTTATTTTTCTGGACTCGCCATGATTCTGTGGAGGCCGTCTTTATGGTCATAGCTAACAGTATCGGAAGGCCTTCTGGAGTCACAGGTCTTTTTGTTTTTCTCGAATGAGACGATTATGTGACCAAAGCAGGGCTATGTCTCACAACATTTCGCATAATCAACCTGGTACCTGGCGAGATGATGCTTTTCGCGGAAGCCGATTGAACTTTCTAACTTTTGGATATTACTATCTTCCATCCTTCCTCATCTTCTTGAGTTTTCTATTCTTTTGTCCATTTGGCCTTTGGGATGATCATAGCAGGGAAATTGCGTGGCGTTAACTGAGGAACTACACGCTCAAGATATGTTGCAGGAGGAGCGATTTCAGAATTCTTCTTCTTTGCATTACGCGTTATCGGCCTTCTAACTCTTAGCGAAGGCTGGTGTACTCTAGAGCTTCTTACATTTTGTGCTCTTGTCTTACGAGACATTACAACAGTCCAACCTTTATCTCCTTCCAGCGGTTGAGGTGAAGTAGATACAACATCAGATGTTGTTTGAGTCAGGTTATTTTTGCCTGTAGAAAGTCGAGTCTTGCACTCTGGAGGTTGATTCGCTGCGTATTCTATCATGAACCTGGTCAGAGTGAAACGGAAGCTCACTGTCCTTTTAGAAATTGTCATTGGTCGTAACTTGTAGTTGGATTCATAAACCTTCGATCATGGAACACAATTATAGTTAGTGATTGAAGGATTAAACGATCTATCTTAGAGATGAAGGGGAGGATGTTCCCGCTAAGAGTCGCCATTTTGGCGCCTAAGAGACGCCAAACAGTGATGAAAGTTTCATAACGATTTCACTGTTAATGTTAAATAAGATAAATAGTCTCCAGTGGAGTCGCCATTTGTTTCGACAAGAAAACAAATGTGTTTGATTTGGGGGAATTATCTCATTCAGACATAACAGAGAAAAGGTACAAAGACGATCATCACATTTATTAATTCTGAGTTCATTTACATCCTCTAATATCCCTTGATTCTAAGATAGATTATTCAAACATATACAAATTAATGATGTTCGAAGAATTCAATTCAAATAGCAAATTTGGTAACATTTTGTCAGGGGTTTCAGTCATCTCCCAGGACTTAGGAGGAATTACTAAATGTATTAGCCAATCTTCAAGGAGATAGAAATTTCAACAGCGTTTCGGCACTATTTCGATCATCTCCTAGGACTTAGGAGGAATATGCACTTCCACTGGTTATCTCCTTTACACTTGAATAGAAGAGCTTAGAGGCTTCAACCATTTCAGTAGCATAACGGCCATTCGTCTTCACAGATTGCAGAGCAGACTGGTTACACGGACCCCCGCAAAGCCCTTGGGCTACCACTCTCACCTTCGATCTCTCTTCTTGCTCTGCCTTCTCTTGAAGATCTTCAATCTTCCTTGAAAAGTGGCGTGAAAGCCATCTTCACTTCAGTTTGCGCGGTACCGTGCAAACAACTTTCGTTGCGTACGTCCGCGCAAGCAATCTCCATTACGCAGGCTGGCGTAAAGGCCTTCTTCTCTCTTTCTCCTTCCTTGCTTCTTTCTCATTCCCTTGCTCACCAACTGATCCGATCCGATCCGATCCAACCCCTCAAATGAAGAGGGGAGGGGTATTTATAGGCCCTTGCACGTGTGGTACCTCGATTTTGGTGTCGTGGGACCACCTTACATCAATCTTAACCATTCAAGGAAATTTTCTCATGAAACCCAATGTGCAGACCCGCGCAATCTAATCTTTGGTTGCACGGTTCCGCGTAATGGATATTAGTTGCACGGACCCACGCAAACCACCTTCTTCTTCTTCTTCGAAACTTTTTATAAAACAGATCTCTGCGCAATTATTATTTTGTTTGCGCGGTCTTGCGGAATCGATATCGTTTGCGAGGACCAGCGCAAACTATCCTTAAGTCATTTCATCTTTTCCAATTTTCCTTCTATTCCTTTCTTCTTTCTTCCTAGTCTCTGATATCTTTTCATCTCTTCAAATCAACCCATGATGGAAACTTTGCACATTTTTTGTGCACCAATATGAGTCGGCTCCAAAACACTTCTAGACCATCAAACAACGGGTTTAGATCATAACTCACTCTATCCCAACTGTCAAAAGTCGGTAAATACAAGTATGTATCAGAAACTTCCCAAAATGACCCAAAACGACTCAAAACGGAGTTGTGGGCCTAACCACGCTAATCCAGAGGGCTCAGGGTGGGACCCAGACCTTTTTGGGGCCTAGGGGGCAGGAGGTCCTCGCCAATTTGTTTAGAGAGTGGCGAGGCCCTCACCGAGTCAGCGAGGCCTTGCCGATCAGCAGGCTGGGCCGGGCGGTCTGCTTGGGCCGATCGTCTTTGGGGCCTAGGATGACCCCCTGAGGTATGGGCCGGGACTTAAAACCCTCCCAAACACCTACCTCCTTCACAAACCACACCCCCAAGCTCTCTTTTCTCTTCCAAGTTCCTGATTTTTGACAAAAACTGCCCCACCAATCGATCCCTCTCCCATTTTCGTGCATCCTCTCCATCACATTGCTGTAAACCCTCCTCCATTACTGCATACCCTCTCCATTCTCTCTCATTTGAGCCTTTACATCTCCCATCCATGGCTCAAAATCATGTAAGCTCTCAACCCATCCCATCTCTTCATTTTCTTTCTTCAATCCCTGTCATTTAGGCCTTTACAACCTCTGTTGAGGCTCAAAGTCATGGAGAACCAGAAACTCCAACCCTATTCCCCCTTATCTTCACTTTCCATGACCTTCTTTGAGTTCATTGCGGCCATTTTCTCAATTTTCACCATCCTTTCTCTCATGGAAGAGAGAAAGGGGGCGGTAGATGAAGTCGGGCCTAGTCGTCCTACGCGTTCAAGGAGGCCGAGAGGCACCGCCGCTAGCACAAGCGTCGGTCGTGAGTTTAGGACAAAGCGGGATCTTGATCCCCGGACTCCTGCTGGAAGGGCTCTGTTGGCGGAGCTATCTCATGGAGTTTATGAGGGCCATAGGGTCCTTTTTGAAGCTCAGGTAGAAGGGCGACTCGTTGGAGAATATCTGTTGTTCGAGTTCCTGGAAGAGGCCCATTGGGGTCCACTATTTGATGGCGGGTATCGCGCTAATGCGAGCACTGTCCTAGCTTTCTATGCCAACATTCGCGAGCCTACGCTTGAACCCTTGCAGTTTCAGATCCCATGTGAAAGGGATCGGTTGGCCACAGTTGATGTCAGATTGATATCTCGGCCTCTGAATGTGCCCCTTGGCGAGGTGCATGCTAGCGAGCTGAATCTAAGGAGTGCACGTGAAAAGGATCACCGCACACGTTTCCTTTGTGGTGGCTGATTAGTCCAGTGGCAGCCGAACAAAAGTCTTCTAGCGACCAATATGTCTGACGACTTCCGTTTACTCCATCACATCTTCACATTCAACATCTACCCTAGGTGGAGCAATTGCAGTGAGTGTACGAGCCTCATAGTAGATTTCTTGTATCAAGTGGGGCAGAGAGAGAACCTGTGTGTGCCTACATTCGTGTTACGATAGATAATCAATACTGCACGCTTCGTTAGAAGGACTAATTCACTCCCCTTCGGCCTACTCATATGCAAGATTGCACGTGAGTTTGGCTACAGTCTTGGGGCGGAGATGCCGATGCCGGTTCATCACATCGACGAGGCTACCTTCAATCAGATGAATATCGGGCCACGGTGACGCCAGGCTCGACTTGAGGAGAGAGATGATGAGACGGAGAGTGTGGAGGAAGAGAGTGAGAAAGAAGATGGAACTGAGATAGAAGAGGAGGAACATGAAAAAGAAGAAGAGGAAGAGGAGGCCCAAGATACAGAGGAGAGCTCCCCACCTACGGCACCAGAGCAGGGGCCTGATCAAGCTGCTAAGGATGCTCGTATAGCCCGACTTGAGGAGGGTCAGGCTGTCCTACGTCAGGACATTATGGATCTTCGGGGCCTCATGAAACATCAGTACAAGAAAGTGACTCGCACCTCGAAGTCTATCCTGTGCTGCTTACATGATAAGGGTGCCCCTCCTCCATCGCCTGACTCGGATGCTTAGTCATCCATGTCGGTGCCTTGCAGCTCGTTTTGATTACTGCTTTAGGATATGTTTGTGTTTTCATGTTGATAGGCCTAGTAGTGTAGTAGTAGAAGAATGTTTTCACTGTTTGAAGCTTTGGTTGTATTAGCTCACATGCATCTTCTGTCATGATTCATGTAACTCTATATTCCATGTATTGTGACAATTTTGGTAAATGAAATGCATGCAGCCTCTTTTGCTATGAAGTGTGTGGAATGCTTAAGTGATTATGTATTATGTTGCTATGCTTCATCTTACATGCATTACACCCTATGTTGTATAGGGCATGCCACGAAAATATACGCGGAGCACGGTACACCTCACACTCACTGATACAATGGACCAGGCTCCTTCCCACGGAGATGGTCGTACGGACCTTGATTTGGGCCCAAATCGTGAGACTATACCTGCGTCTCAGCCTTCCACTGGTCCTACAGCTGGACTACCACCTTATACACCACCGGTTTGTGAGCAGAACTGTGCATCTTCCTCGACGCAGTACGTGCCTCAGCCTGCCCCACTTACTGATAGGTTTAAGCAGATGATGATGTTGATGCAGCAGTAGCACTAGCAGCTCTTGGCCACTATTACGGGGGCCTTATCTCAGGGTGGGAGTGCGACTCTACCTTTACCATTTGTACGTCCTGCTGAGACTGCAGAACCTTCTGCTCAGGCTAAGGATGTGCCTCCGCCTGCACCTGCTGCATACCCTACGGGGAATTTGGGTACTGGTGCCTTCTCGAGCGATTCCAGCGCTTGAGGCCTCCTACTTTTACGAGTTTTCACAGACCCGAGGAGGCTGAATATTGACTAGACCGCATCTCCAAGATGCTACGGATGCTGCATTGTACCAAGTCAGAGCAGGTTGATTTAGCCACCTTTATGTTTGAAAAGGAGGCCAGTATGTAGTGGGATAGTGTCCTACGGACAGTCGCAGTTGGCTACGTATGGACTTGGGCAGCTTTTGAGTTTCATTTCCATGAAAAGTACTACCTTCAGACCTACCGACATGAGAGGGAGAATGAGTTCTTGCGCTTTAGGCAGGGAGGCATGACAGTTACCGAGTACGAGCATTGATTTACTGAGTTAGGCAGATATGTCCCTACGATACTTGCTGACTAGCAGATGCGAATATGACATTTTTCTGAGGGCTTGTGACCTGATATTCAGTCGAAGATATGTTGTGTCAGCATACCCTCCTATGCCGAGCTGGTACATATGTCTATACGGGTAGAGTAGGATGTAAAGTGACTGACACGCTCTCGTGGCCCTATAGTTACTAGGTCATGACCAGATATCTAGAGTAGGCCATTCCTCGGCAAGAGGCCTCGTATTGACTCTCCTCCCAGGATTGCGATGCCAGTAGATCCGATGAGGCATCCAGGTGTGACCTGTTCTTACTGCAGGAAACCGGGTCACCCAGAGTTACTTTGCATGGATGAGAGACAACAGGTTTTCACCACCGCGAGGATTGATCGTTCTCGCCCTCAGGCTTTATCGGCTTCACCACCACGGACAGCACCTGTCACCCATCCTTCAGACCACCTGCACCTCGTTTTAGGCCACCACAACGACCTATGGTGCCTCAGCCCAACTGACCTCAGCAGGCACGTATTCATGCACTTACAACGGAGGAGCCAGAGATAGCACCTTCAGTACCTATGGCCTTCGAGGTCACTGCACAAGTCTAAGGTATTCCTGTCTTCTTATTGGTGGACGTAGGGTCCACTACCTCTATGATCTCATGCACGGCAGTCAAGCGACTGGGTTTGGATACCGCTCCTATGAAGGAAGTGAGGGTCATCACTGCTACAGGGACTTTCTCTGATGTTACTAGTATGTGTGAGGGCTGCTCGATAGACTTGGGGGGCAGGACGATACTAGTCGACCTGATCATCGTCTCTCTATTTCATTACGACATTATTTTCGGTATGGATTGGCTCACTAAGATGCAAGCAGAGATCGATTGCAAGACTAGGATGGTTACAGCCCACGGACCGAAGGGCATGGCTTTTACTTTCCCTGTTCAAGTCAGTCACGTTTCTCGATTGAGATGTTACGCTTCTTCACTGAAGAATATTGATGGTCCGATGCTTGTGAATACACCCATAGTTCAGAATTTTACAGATGTGTTTGAGACGATTCCTAGTTTACCTCCTCGGCGCGAGATCGACTTCACCATTGATCTTACGCCTGGTGCGACACCCATTTCATTACCAATGTAGCGCATGCCTCCATGTGAGATGGAGGAATTGAGGAAACAGATTAACGGACTGGTAGCGAAGGGCTTTATACGACCCAGTGTGTCTCCTTGGGGAGCACCTGTGTTGTTTGCCAAGAAGAAAGACAGGTCGCTACAGTTATGTATTGATTACCGCAGGTTGAACCAGTTGACCGTGAAGAATAAATATCATTTGCCTAGGATAGACGACCTGTTTAATTAGTTGAAGGGGTCAAAGTATTTTTTGATGATCGATTTACAGTCAGGGTATCATCAGTTGCGCGTTAAGGATGAAGATGTGCAAAAGATGGCTTTCAGGACCTGTTTTGGGCTTGTGATGTCATTTGGTCTTACGAACGCACCGGCCGTGTTCATGGACTTGATGAACCGGGTATTTCGGCCATTTCTATACCAATTCGTCATCATATTTATAGATGACATCCTGATATACTCCACGAGTCGGGAAGAGCATGAGGAACACTTACAGGGAGTCCTAGATTCTCTGAGGAAGAACTAGTTATTCGCGTAGTATAAGAAGTGTGACTTCTGACAAGAGGAAGTCAAGTTCCTGGGATATGTGGTGTCCAAGGAAGGGATAGCAGTGGACCTGGCTAAGGTAGCAGCAGTTCAGGATTAGAAGCAGCCGGTTTGGTTACTCAGGTGAGGAGTTTTCTAGGCCTGATAGGCTATTGCCGACAATTCATTCGAGACTTCTCGAAGATAGCCAGACCATTGTCTCAGTTGACACGGAAGGATCTGAAGTTCGCCTGGAATGAGAAGGCAGAAGCAACTTTTCAGGAGCTGAAGGACAGACTGACATTCGCCCCTGTGCTAGTATTGTCAGAGCAAGCGGTTAAGTACACTATATACACTGACGCATCTCGCGTTGGTTTGAGTTGTGTCCTTATGCAGAAGGACAGGGTGGTTGCGTATGCCTCGAGATAATTAAGGAAACACGAAGAGAATTACCCTATGCATGACCTTGAGTTAGTAGCGGTCATATTCACATTAAAGCTCTGGAGACATTACCTCTACGGAGAGGAGTTCAAGCTTTTCTGCGACCACAAGAGCCTTAAATATATATTCACGCAGCGGGACTTGAATATGAGGTAGCGCCGATGGATGGAGACCTTGAAGGACTTCAAGTTCAAGGTTTCCTACCATCCTGGTAAGGCTAACCTTGTGGCAGACGCATTGAATCGCAAGAAGGCTATAACATTTGAGGCTCCGCTGATGATAGCAGAGTGGGATATGTTGGAGTTTGTGTGGGACTTCGAGCAAAAACTCACCGTGGAGGAGCCATTTGAAAGTGTCGCGCACATTCAAGTGCGATCACTTATTGACGACATGATTATCGAAGCCCAGAAAGATGATGAGCGGCTGATTGAGCTTAGAAAGCTGGCTAGCGATGACGACTACTACGAGTGGAGAGTTGGCATAGATAGGGGCCTATGATACCGTGGTCGCCTATACGTCTCAAACATGCCTAATTTGAGACAGGAAGTTCTCAAGGTAGCTCACAATTTAAAGCTTGCGATGCATCCTGGTAGCACGAAGATGTATCAAGAGTTGAAGAGGTCGTATTGGTGGGACAATATAAAGGTCCATATGGCAGAGTATGTGTCCCGTTGTCTCACATGTCAGCAGGTCAAGGCCGAGCATCACCGACCTCCTGGACTCCTTCAACCCATGTCCATAGTTGAATGGAAGTGGGACTTCATCTCTATGGACTTCATCTCGGAGCTACCGAAGACGAGAAAGGGTTATGACTCTATTTGGGTGATCGTGGACCGGTTGACCAAATCGGCTCATTTTCTCCCTATAAGAGTGACGAACTCTGCAGACGACTTGGCTAGGTTGTACATCAAAGAAATAGTGCATCTGCATGGAGTTTTCTTGGAGATCGTGTCAGACCGTGACACGCGATTCACCTCTGTCTTTTAGACTCATTTCCAGAAAGCAATGGGTGTGAAGTTGAAGTTCAGCACTGCGTTTTACCCTCAGACTGACGGGCAGACAGAGCGAGTGAATCAGATTTTAGAAGATATGCTGTGGGCTTATATTTTGGACTTCAAGGACAGTTGGGATGACTGCCTCCCATATACAGAGTTCGCCTATAACAATAATTTTTAGGCAAGTATTAGCATAACTCCTTACGAGGCCTTGTATGGGTGCCTTTGTAGAGCATCGCATTATTGTGTAGAAGTTGGCGAGCGCAGTTTGGTTGGCCGAGAATTAGTACAGGAAACTTCAGAGAAGATCGACATTATCAAGTGTCGACTCCTAACGGCCCAGAGCAGACAGAAGAGTTATGCCGATACGAGGCGGCGACCACTTGAGTTTGAAGTTGGAGATCATGTATGAAAAGGCCAAGCTAAATGTCCTAGAGGGGGGGGGGGGGGTGAATAGGACTATGCCAAATTTAAAATAAAATTAACGGAAATAAATTAAACCAATATCCTTACAATATGAATCAATTCACAATGCTAAATTTTAAATCACCTTGATAAATAAGTATTGAGAGATTGATACAAATTCAGTTCTAAGGACAACCTTACACCATAATAAACGAGGGCATATGGTAGGACAACCTTATTTTTAGAACCTCTTTTGGATCAAGGACTCAATTTTAATATAAGTAAATGAAATAGCTAGGAATTGAAATTAATTGCAGAAGTATAGATCTAAATTATTATAACAATCCCCACGCTTGAAATGTAAATAGTTACAACATTCACATCCACTTGTACATTCCACACAATCGAATGATAAAAGATATGAAAATTAAGCAAGCATTCAATCCACAAGACAAAGTGTTATAGTGGTTCGCCTGTGTGTACACCAATTGTTTTTCAATAGCCACACAAAAAGCTACTCCACTCTAATATCCTCACACAGGGGATATTAGCGTTCACTATCAAATAGGTTTTCTGAGTTCACCAAAAACCTTTACAATTGTGTCTTTTTCACTTGGGCTTACACAATTCAAAAACCCCTCTTTTCTGAGTTTTCTGGTTTTCCTCAGACAACCAATACAATGAGATTTTTCTGGTTCAACCTTAAACAAAACCAGTACAATGAGATTTTTCTGGCTTAACCTCAAACAAAACCAAAACTAAATAAATTTTATATAATTGTAAAATACCTGGATTTCTCCTTTTCTTAGCAGCCCGGTAGAACCAATCGGAGTAGATGATTGAATGTCAAAGTTCAATTTCTAATACTCACATTTATAAGGTTCTAAATTCTAATAGATTTTAGATTTAACTTGTTGGGTGTAGCTATATTTGATTTTGATTCCAAGAAGAAGGAATAAGATAATTCCTCTTTTCAAATAAGATTGGAATATAGAAACAAAATCAAATTAAATAAGCTAGCAAAAAGGAATATTAAATAAGCACAATGTAGCTTAAAATAAACACAGACTTATCTCAGAGTGATCACTTGAAAATTCTTGAATTGAATAGAGTTGAAGTGTGAAAACTCTGAATTTCGTGTTCAATTTATAGAAGCAAAAATCGTTCCTACGACTGGTCTTAGAAACTTACGACTGGTCGTAGCTCTAACAGATTTTTGAAATATTGAGCGCGATCTTTGAAAGTCGTTCCACGACTGGTCGTGGGTCACCTACGACTGGTCGTAGATCCTTACGACTGGTCGTAGGACCATAAATTACGTTACTGGACTTTGAGTCGTAGATCCACGACTGGTTGTGGACGAGTCGAAGCCACACCTACGACCGGTCGAAGGACCTCCAGGACTGGTCGTGGGCGTACCAAAAATTTTGAAAAATCTTCAACTACTTAGGACTGGTCGTGGAATTTCTTGGACTAGTCGAACCAATGCCAGGACTGGTCGAACAAGAGCTAGGACTGGTCGTAGAATAGACCAAACTTATGTAAAATAAATATTTGATTTATGTATCCAAAATGACCTACTTAAAGGGTCAACCTAAGGTCATTCAAACATGAATCATGTCGTATGGACATTGAACTTCAACCATTCAACGAATGTAGATTGTTTGAACCATATCAGGCTTGAGATCTTGAACTTGTTATAGCTTCAAACTTGAGATCTTCATCAGCATAACAACTACTTCATGCATTGCTTATTAGTCTTGAAGTCATGAGTTGTTTCTTAAGACTTGAACATCAACATTGTAGCTTCTTGAGACTTCAACATGTAGCTTCAATATGTAACTTCTTGAAAAGTTCAACTTGTAGCTTCTTGAAGAGTTTATGCAGTGTCTTGAATTCATATAAATCATCATACAAGCACAAGACACAGATAGATGTTTTGACACATCAAAATTTGACAATCAAAGGAGTATGAGACCATAACACTTACAATCTCCCCCTTTGTCAAATTTGTGACAAAACACCCAAGTAATAATACTTTCAATAGACATAAGAGAAGTACAAACACAACAAGTTCACAATAGAGAAGCATGCACAGTTATATAGATATGATATAGATATGATAAGTAATAACTAGCATCATTCTCCCATAATTACCCCTGAGAAGCTTAACTCCCCCTGAGTAATAGCCTGAGTAATAGGAGCACATCATAAAGATTAAATTCAAATAAATCAAAAGCCTCCAAAACTTCTCCCCCTTTTTAACACAAAATGACAAAGGAAGAAGAGCATCAATAATAATGAAAATAGGAGTTGATTCAAGAGAGCATAGAGCATAAATCAAAAAGTCAGTAAGCACGAAAAGCTCAGTAAAAAAAAATATTACAGACCCATCAAAAATTTAGTCAAAACCAGAAGAGGGTGCAGGATTAGATGGATCAATTTTATGTAAACCCTTAGCAATCCGCCTCATATATTTGCGTAAATATGAAAATTGCGAGTCTTGGGTAACACGAATTTGAGTCACCTGCTCTTGAAGGGAATTCAATCTCTCATCAAAATCAGAAGGATGAAAATCACTGATTCAAGTTCTTCAAATAAATCATCCATATTCACATCTTCAGGAAGATCACTAGCTTGAGCATTTCCTGCTTCAGCACCACTGCTACCAGCATCTACTTGGCCATCAGCCAATTCTAAATTCATCTTGTTAATATTGGAATTATTAAAAGGGAGATGATGGATGGGTTTTTCTCTAGTAGGCATAGCCACGAACATATGATTTGCCAGCATAGTCAATAAATAACCAAAGGGTATATCACTATGTCCAGGATGGTGACAAGACAAAATAATGGAATGACAAATTAAAGAAGGTAGACATATTTTTGCACCCGAGACTACAGAATGCAAAACACGAACCATGAATGCAGTGAGTTCAGTTTTATTACCAGAACGTGGATAAAGATTTGAGATGAATATCCTATGATGTACTCTGTGTCTAGGTAACAAATACCTTGAGGGAAGTACATGACCTTTATGAGTCCAATGAACATCCAAATTACATAAATCTCTAGTAAGCATTTTTCGTTCAGATTCTGAGAGACTGTCATGTAAAATATGAATTAGAATGCTCTCATCATTGACAAGTATTTCCATAATGTCAGCAATCAAATGTCGATCTACTAAAAACAATCCTTCTTGAGTATCAACTTTAAAAGTTAAATCCTCAAGAGAAAAATCACAGATACATGCAAACATGGATTGGGCAATGGACTGGTATGCAGCTCCACCCCAATGTAAGATGTTATCCCATCCCACAGATTCCAACAGAGGAGGGATACCAAAAGAAGCAATGTGATTGATATTAACAGGACGCTCAACAATAACATTGCGCATACGCAAATCCCGAGCATTAGAAGGATCATTTTCGGGAGAGCGAAGATGACGTTGTACAATAGAAGCTGATTTAGAAGAAGATGGACCTCGAGTAGTTTTCTTTTTACCTCTAGCATCAATTTTCACAGAAGGATTTCAAGGAAACAACAAGTTGGAAGAAATGAGGTTTAGATAGAACAAATTTTTCAAGATAAAACCCCAAACTTGCAATGAACGACCAAATAGATTCCACAAGAATGAGATTTGAAACACTAATAGCAAGAATCTACAAAAAAAAAATGCAAAAGAACCACTAACCTTGAAGTACTATGAAGGTGGGTTCGATCGGTCATAGCTAGAACCGTTAGAGAGTAAAAAGAAATGAAGAAGAATAGTCAAAATTCCCAAATTAAAGTGAAATCACGAGTTTCACGACTGGTCGTGTAAGTGTTCGACCGGTCGTATCACGACCGGTCGTGTACACTCACGACTGGTCGAGTACAACTCAAAATTTGCAAAATTTTTAAATAATTTTCAAATTCAAGCAAATAAAACATCATAGTTGTGTACATTATGATACACCAAATCACGCAAATTCAATTTAAATTGCACATACGAGATCAAACTTTAATTTATTAAACGTGCTTTTGTCGAGCGGTTTAGTGAAAATGTCCGCAAGTTGAGTCTCGGTTGGAATGTAATCCAAATATATTAATTTTTCTTCCACTAATTCACGAATGTAATGAAATTTAATGTCAATATGCTTAGTACGTGAATGCTGAACTGAATTTTTAGAGATATTTATTTACTTTGGAATTATCACAAAATAAAATCATAGAATCTGAGTGATTCCATAATCGCTTAACATTCGTTTCATCCAAACAAGTTGAGTACATGCATTTCAAAGAAGAATGTATTCAAACCTCATTGTTGATAGCGATATAGAACTTTGCTTCTTGCTAAACCAAGAAACAAGACAATTTCCAATGTAGAAACAACACCTTTGGTTGATTTCCTATCATCAATGTTTCAAATTGATCAAGCATCTGCGTGCATTAGCTAATTGAACATTAGTCTCATGTGGATACCAGAGACCCGTTTAGTAGAACTTGCGACATATCGCATAATCCGCTTAACAATGTGATTAAGTGAGATTCTTTAGGATTTGATTGATAACGAGCACAAATACCAACACTCAAAGCAATATACGGTCTACTAGCAATCGGATAAAGCAAACTACCAATCAAACTACGATACAATTTAGGATCCACATCATTACTGTAGAGTCTTTTGAGAGTCTCAAAGTTGTACTCATAGGAGTATCAAAATTTTACCTTTCTCAAATCCAAATTTCTTAATTAAACTCGAGCATATTTGGTTTGAGAGATAAAAATTCCATCGGGTTGTTGTTTTACTTGCAACCCAGAAAATAGTTTAATTCTCCAACCATGCTCATTTCGAATTTAGACTTCATCAAATCTGCAAACTCAATGTCATGTTAGTACAAAGTTGATCCATAAATAATATCGTCAACATATATTTGAACCATTAGAAAATCATCGTTATGTTTCTTAATAAAGAGCGTCTTATCCACACACCCCATCTGAAAATTATAACTCAGTAAAAACTTAGTCAGTTTTTCGTACCATGCTCTGGGAGCTTGTTTCAGACCGTAGAGAACCTTCTTAAGACGATACACATGATCAGTAAATTTAGGATCTTCAAACCCTGTAGGTTGTTCAACATATACCTTTTCATGTAAATCACCATTCAGAAAGGCACTCTTTACATCCATTTGGTAAATTTTAATCTTCCTAAAACATGCAATGGAGATAAAAAGTCTGATTGATTCAAGACGAGCTACAGGAGCAAATGTTTCATTATAGTCAATACCTTCAATTTGTGTATACCCCTGTACAACTAGTCTTGCTTTATTTCGAATAATATTTCCAAGTTCATCAGATTTGTTTTTGAAAATCCATTTTGTTCCAATAATATGTTTATCTTTAGGTCTAGGAACAAGGTGCCAGACATCATTTCTGACAAACTGATTAAGTTCTTCTTGCATCGCAAGAATCCAGTTTTCATCTGAAAGTGCTTCTTTTACGTTAATCGGTTTAATCTGGGATGTAAAGCATACGTAGTTACATATGTCCTCTAATTGTCTACGAGTGCGCACACCAGTGAGAGGGTTTCCAAGTATTTGAGAAGTTGGATGATCTTTAACAGTCCTTAATTCTGGATTAGTTTCACTTGATGAAATTTCTTATTTTTCAAGTATAAGAACTTCATCATTATCTGAACTAGGGACAGGTGTATTCAAAAGATCGTCAATCACAATATTTATTGACTCTTGAATCACACCGGTCCTGTTGTTCAGAACACGATATGCATGACTGTTTAAAGAATATCCTAAAAAGATCCCTTCATCACTTTTAGTGTCGAACTTTCCCAAATTTTCACGGTCACGCAAAAATATAGCACTTTGCCAAAGACTCGAAAGTATTTGAGAAGGCTTTTCTCAAACCACATTTTATAAGCCGTTTTATTATTAGATTTACAAATATAAACATGGTTAATAATGTAGCAGGCTGTATTCACTGCTTCAGCCCAGAGATTCCTAGGGAGCTTCATGCTATTTAACATAACATTTCCCATTTCTTGAAGCACTCTATTCTTCCTCTCGACAATTCCATTTTGTTGAGGAGTTTTAGGTGCGAGAGAATTCATGTGATATTCCCCTCGATCGCTACAGAATTTCTCAAAACCATTGTTTTAATTCGGATCCATGATCAATACAGATCTTCTTGACTTGAGAACATTTTTAGTTTGAATCCGTTTTATAATCTTTTTTCACTTCATCAAGGGTTTCTGATTTATCTCTCAAGAATGAAACCCAAGTGTATCTTGTGTAATCATCTACAATAACTAAGATGTACTTTTTGCCACCTCGACTTTCCGTTCTTGTTGGTCCTATAAGATCCATGTGGAGCAGCTCGAGTGGTCTTGTGGTGATATTGGAGTTCACCTTTTTGTGAGAGCTCTTAGTTTGTTTACCATACTGGCATTCACCATAAATTTTGTCTACTTTTTGCATCTTAGGTAGTCCTCTAATTAGTTCACTTTTGCTCAATCTGTATAAATTTCGGTAGTGTACATGTCCAAGGCGTTTATGCCATAATTCTGTCTCATCGGTATGGACCATGTAGCACGATTGTTTAGATGAGCTACCATTGCTTACAATATAGTAGTTTTTAGAAGTTTTGCGACCAGTTAATATTACAGAACCCTTTTCATTTATAATTTCACAACCTTGATTAGAAAATTTAACATTATGGTTGTTATCGCATATTTGAGATATGCTCAACAGGTTGTGTTTTAAACCCTCAACATATAAAACATTTTTAAATAAGGGAAGGTTATAGAGTTGGACCGTACCTTTGCCAATTATCTTGCAGTTGCTACCATCACCAAATGTGACTGACCCATCAGTCATATCTTTAAGATCGGTGAATAGTGCTTTGTCGCCTGTCATATGTCTGGAGCATCCACTATCTAAGTACCATTTCGAATGGCTTGTAGCTTTGAAAGCAGTGTGAGCAACCAAACAGGCAACCTTAGGAACCCATTTCAGTACTGTTTTAGGTTTAGGAGAATAATTGGTCTTCTTTTGTTTATAGTTGTAAGAGTGACCTACTGAGTTAGATTTTAATAGCTCCTTAAGTAAATCAACAATTTTTTCAGCTAGTGGGTTTCGAATCTGATTTTTGAAATTTATATAGCTGCTTTTGTGTTTTTGAAAAGTTTTTGTATTTTTAGAAAAAACTTGACTAGTACCTTTTCCTTTTGAGTTAGAAGTCTCTCCTTTCACAAAATTGGAACGAGTATTCTTCTGTTTAGGAGATGTGTTTTTATCGTAGCCCAACCCAGATCGATCGCCACATTTTCTTGATCCGGATAATAATTTTTCTAATTTTGGATCACCTTGGGCATATCTCCATGTGTCCTTCAAACTCAGAAGAGAAGATACTTCATTTTTAAGTTTCTCATTTTCGGATTTCAAATTTTCAATTAGGGAGGTTTTGAATTCCAGATCACACTTTGATTTTTCAAAACAATCTGAAATTTGGGATTTTTCTAAAACAAGGGTTTCAAAACATTCTTTAAGTTTAAAAAACTTTTCTTTTTGAAGTTTAAGTTTAACAGCAATTTTACAACTTTCCTTATATAAGGCATTGTAAGCAACTTGAAGATCTTCATCATATTCATGATCACTATCCAAATTTTCTTCACTTGTTGAATCATTGTGATCGGAAAAGGTAAACTTGGCTAGAGTCATAAGGGCCTTAAGTTCACTGCCGGACTCGGTTTCTGAATTTTCTGATTCAGAAGAGGCTTTAATCAGACGATTCATCCCAAGTAGCCAACATACCCTTCCTTTTGGATCTGTCCTTTTAGGACATTTGTTTGCTAAATGCCCATATTCTTGACAGTTGTAGCATTGACTATCTTTCAATGATTTCCAAGTTTTAGAGTTATGTTTGGAACGTTTCTTTTCATTTGCCTTTTGAAAATCGACTCTTTTCTTACTTTTGAAAATCTTATAAAACTTTTTCGCCAAAAGGGCCATATCATCTTCAGACTTTTCTGAATCTGAATTTTCTTGAGTAATACTTTTAGATGACTTTAAAGCAATAGATTTACCTTTAGGAGCTTTAAAACTTAATTCATAGGTTTGTAAAGAACCAACTAATTCTTCTACCTTCATATTATCCGTATCACGAAGTTCCTGGATTGCGGTTACCTTAGAATTGAACCGTTCAGGAAGAGAGCGTAGTATTTTTGCACACACTTTACTTTCTGGAATCTTATCGCCAAGACCCCACATTGAGTTTACAATGTCATTCAATCTAGTATAAAAGTCCATAAACATTTCATTTTCCTCCATATGAATTTCTTCAAATTTAGTTGTGAGGAGTTGGACTTTAGATTTCTTGACAATTGATGTACCTTCGTGTGACATTTCTAAAATATCCCAGGCTTGCTTTGCAGTATCACAGGATATGATTCTTTTGAACTCATCCGGTGATAGTGCACAAGTGATTGCATTTAGTGCTTTGGCATTAGCACTACTCTCATTTTTCTGAAGTGTGGTCCATTGGAAATACGGTGTAATTTTCATAGATTTTGAACCATCAACACCAGTTACTTCCATGATAGGAGGTTTCCATTCAGTCACTGTGGCTTACCACACACTTTCATCCATTGATTTAAGGAAGATCCTCATTCTGGCTTTCCAATAGGCATAGTTGGAGCCATCAAAAGGTGGAGGCCTAGTAACTGAAAGGCTATCAAAATTTGACATCTTTTTATATAGCTTAGATCGTTAGCTCAGGAAATAAATCCAAATAAAAAGCAACAAAAATGAGCTATTAGGCTTTGATACCACTTGAAAAGGCCAAGCTAAATGTCCTAGAGGGGGGGTGAATAGGACTATGCCAAATTTAAAATAAAATTAGCGGAAATAAATTAAACCAATATCCTTACAATATGAATCAATTCACAATGCTAAATTTTAAATCACCTTGATAAATAAGTATTGAGAGATTGATACAAATTCAGTTCTAAGGACAACCTTACACCATAATAAACAAGGGCATATGGTAGGACAACCTTATTTCTAGAACCTCTTTTGGATCAAGGACTCAATTTTAATATAAGTAAATGAAATAGCTAGGAATTGAAATTAATTGTAGAAGTATAGATCTAAATTATTACAACAATCCCCACACTTGCTTGAAATGTAAATAGTTACAACATTCACATCCACTTGTACATTCCACACAATCGAATGATAAAAGATATGAAAATTAAGCAAGCATTCAATCCACAAGACAAAGTGTTATAGTGGTTCGCCTGTGTGTACACCAATTGTTTTTCAACAGCCACATAAAAAGCTACTTCACTCCTAATATCCTCACACAGGGGATATTAGCGTTCACTATCAAATAGGTTTTCACAGGTTCACCAAAAACCTTTACAATTGTGTCTTTTTCACTTGGGCTTACACAATTCAAAAACCCCTCTTTTCTGAGTTTTCTAGTTTTCCTCAGACAACCAATACAATGAGATTTTTCTGGTTCAACCTCAAACAAAACCAGTACAATGAGATTTTTCTGGCTTAACCTCAAACAAAACTAAAACTAAATAAATTTTACAGAATTGTAAAATACCGGATTTCTCCTTTTCTTAGCAGTAATAAGTAGAACCAATCGGAGTAGATGATTGAATGTCAAAGTTCAATTTCTAATACTCACATTCATAAGGTTCTAAATTCTAATAGATTTTAGATTTAACTTGTTGGGCGTAGCTATATTTGATTTTGATTCCAAGAAGAAGGAATAAGATAATTCCTCTTTTCAAATAAGATTGGAATATAGAAACAAAATCAAATTAAATAAGCTAGCAAAAAGGAATATTAAATAAGCACAATGTAGCTTAAAATAAATACAGACTTATCTCAGAGTGATCACTTGAAAATTCTTGAATTGAATAGAGTTGAAGTGTGAAAACTCTGAATTTCGTGTTCAATTTATAGAAGCAAAAATTGTTCCTACGACTGGTCTTAGAAACTTACGACTGGTCGTAGCTCTAACAGATTTTTGAAATATTGAGTGCGATCTTTGAAAGTCGTTCCACGACTGGTCGTGAGTAGCCTACGACTGGTCGTGGGTCACCTACGACTGGTCGTAGATCCTTACGACTGGTCGTAGGACCATAGATTACGTTGTTGGACTTTGATTCGTAGATCCACGACTGGTCATGGACGAGTCGAAGCCACACCTATGACCGGTCGAAGGACCTCCAGGACTGGTCGTGGGCGTACCAAAAATTCTGAAAAATCTTCAAGTACTTAGGACTGGTCGTGGAATTTTTTGGACTAGTCGAACCAATGCCAGGACTGGTCGAACAAGAGCTAGGACTGGTCGTAGAATAGACCAAACTTATGTAAAATAAATATTTGATTTATGTATCCAAAATGACCTACTTAAAGGGTCAACCTAAGGTCATTCAAACCTGAATCATGTCGTATGGACATTGAACTTCAACCATTCAACGAATGTAGATTGTTTGAACCATATCAGTCTTGAGATCTTGAACTTGTTGTAGCTTCAAACTTGAGATCTTCATCAGCATAACAACTACTTCATGCATTGCTTATTAGTCTTGAAGTCATGAGTTGTTTCTTAAGACTTGAACATCAACATTGTAGCTTCTTGAGACTTCAACATGTAGCTTCAATATGTAACTTCTTGAAAAGTTCAACTTGTAGCTTCTTGAAGAGTTTATGCAGTGTCTTGAATTCATATAAATCATCATACAAGCACAAGACACAAATAGATGTTTTGACACATCAAAATTTGACAATCAAAGGAGTATGAGACCATAACACTTACAATGTATTCCTCAGATTTTCCCCTATGAAGGGAGTCCTTCAATTTGGGAAGAAGGGGAAGCTTACGCCGCGGTTTATTGGTCCATTTCAGATACTAGATCGAGTGGGTGCTGTGGCATATCGTCTCGCTTTGCTCACACCACTTGCAGCTATATACAACGTATTTCATATATCTATGCTGAAGAAATACGTCCCTGATCCTTCACATATTATCAGATAGGAGCAGGTACAGTTGAGTGAGGATGCTACATATGTACTGTGTCCGACGCGTATCCTAGACAAGAAGGAGCAGGTGTTGCGCAGTAAGGTGATTCCACTTGTGAAGGTACTGTGGACGCATCATATAGAGGAAGAAGCTACCTGGGAGAAAAGCTGAGGTTAGGAAGAACTACCCTCAGATTCTCGAGGAGTACGAAAAGGTACTAATTTCGAGGATAAAATTTTTCTTTAAGGGGGGTAGATTGTAACGACTCGAAAATTCCCATACAAAGGCCCGAGTACCATCTCAGGTAGAAATCACTCAGGACCAAATCCTTTAGAAATTAGACGAGGATTAACTAGTGTTAAACTAGATTAATACGAAATCCACACTAATCACTTTAAATACAATTTGTAAGACCCAAAACTTGCAGAATCATTGACGCTACATTACCCTATAATCTAGGATCAATCTCATTACCCGGCTGCTCTCGGGAGCATCACGAAACTCCGTATCAGATCTGGACCGCACATCGAAAGTCTAAATAATACGAAGTTATAGAATTAGGACCGCCTTGCTGGGCTTGACAACCATCTCGAAAATCAAAACCAGATAGTGTCCTAGGGCTATTCGCTTGAGCCCGAAGCGAGGAGTGTGAGAAAACATGGTTTTCTTTAGAAATTAAATCTAATTTAAGTAATCTGAGACTTGTCGCTTGCGGGCCAAATATAAGCAATCAGACCATCGGGATCTGACCCAAATACACCCTCGGATCAGGGAACGTTTTCCCTACATGTCCGTGTACTTGTAACCCTGATTGAGTTTCAGTGACCGTTGAACTAAAACTGGTCCACCACATATAATCTGGGAACCCGACTGGAACGAAAACTTAATTCGACCTAGATCCAAGGTCAGTGAGCTTAAGTCCGACCTTTGGCTCAAGGGAGGGGCTCTAGAAGTGCTCCGTTGAGACGGAACAGTCCGTATCTGGATATAACCTAAGTATACCATGGCCCTGAGTCTAATTTGGTGAGTTTTTAGCCTATATAAGGACCTTAAACCCTCTCTCATTCAGCCCATACGAATTTGAGAAAAACCCTAGGAGAGAGAAGAGAGTAAAGAGAGAGAAAGTGTGAGAAGAGTGAGAGATTCTTCCTGATACTCTACCCTGCTATCCTACGTGCTTAACCATCACGATCTAATCGCTTTTCCGGCGATTCCGGCTTCGTTCCTAGGTAAGAAAACCTCACCCTAATCTGTTCTAAGGTTTCCAATGTTGCAAGTAGCGAAATAGCTGACTCAACTCGTGATTTAGGTCGTCATATCAACCTCGACGAAGACTTAGAGATTCTATCGACTTCATTACGCTTCTACGGCGTAAGGTGCGGACTATAGATGTATAGGTTATGGTTTTCAAAGCTTTCAATGTCAGATAATGATAGATTCATGATCTGGATGTTATTTCACATTCAAAATACACTATTCATTTTGCGATTTAGTTACGTATGCAAATTATGGCATTTAGTGTATTCGATATATTTGTAGAAAATACCATATACATACAAAATATGAAAGTGTGTTTGCCATGATTAATTACTGTGTGTATATACTCTATATATGTGTAATACTTACTTGGCAAAAGAATTCGCCCTAATACATGTTTTAGCTAAATATACGTTACGTATGTTAAATGAGTGTAGTCTAAGTGTTTGTAAAAATGCTTGTACGAGTAAGTACTTAGATGATAATGCTTTAGGTAGGTGTTGAGATAGGATTCTCAAATACCTTAGAGATGTGTATGATTTCCTCCATGCAAGTTGTTTAATTTAATCACTCACTTATGAAATGTATGTGTTGTATTTCCTGTTTACATTGTGTTTTATAACATGCTTGTTAACATGTTTGAATTACTTGTTAATTATGCTTTGACTACTATACATGCTTTCTGGTTATGGATTGAATGTGATCGGGGCTAAGTTATAGTCCAGGCAATCGGTAATGAGATTGTATTCGTGGCTGAGATTCATTCGCCACGTAGGATGTATTTGATGAACCCGAGTCGTACTTCGGTTGGCGGCAGTGGTTAGGCCATGCGAAGTGCTTATGCACTTCATGTCGTTCAGTTGGTTATGCACTCATGCTAGTCAAGCTCGTCAAGTAACCCGATCTGTCTAATATATGTTCACCATGTTCGGACGCTACTGCTTGAACCTAAAGTACCAAACTTACCAGTGTAACCCCGTTAGCCTTGGTACCTCAATTCGCTAAGACTCATGAGCCGAGCATGGTGGTATGAGACACCGTGGTCGATTTGTTGGCCTACGCTGGGCCGATGTGCCTCCCCGTAGTGACCAGTGAGCAACTCAGACTCGTGAGTCGAATAAGGTGGTATGGGACACTGTATTCGAGCTGTCGGCCTACACTGATAAGGTGATGGGGGAGTGGTGTAACGATTGCATGTAACAGCCCTAGCAGCCCTTTATAGTGACCTCGATCATACTTTAAATCTGCGGTGACATGACAAGTCTTCCCATAGTAAACAAAGTATAAACTAGGCTTGTATTGATAAGGTGATGGGGGAGCAGTGTAACGAGTGCATGTAACAGCCCTGGCAGCCCTTTTCAACGACCTAGAGCCGCACCATCGTATGAGATTATCTAGGACTGATGACCCTAGAATGGACCATTGTTTGGGAATGATATAAGGGAGGTACCTTAGTTTCCCAATACTGTTATATGAAAAGGACTAATAACAACTCGGTAATCACGCTCATAACATAGCACTGCATATGCCTGACGTTGTGGAGCACTGAGGGATGAACGCATGCAGCCGACGTAAGATGGTGTCGCATGAGGGAGCATTGACGAGGGCATACATCATGACTGCATTCCATACTTGCATTAATAAGAGTACTTAGGATTGTTTAACTGAACTGCTTTATCATTACTGCTTGACTGAATTGATAACATATTAACCTATGCTTTATTGTTCCACTGAGTTAGCTACTCACTCCCATGTTACAGGACAATGTTCTGGAAACCCACCAGACTTTGTCTTAGATGCAGGTATCGACGAGATGCAGGAGGCTGAGCCTGATTGCTATGATGATCAGGATAAGTTCTCCTACATGCAGTTCTCTAGAGGCTTCGCTTAGGCCATTCAAATGATGGGGCTACAGGGTTTACCATTATAATTGTACCACTTTTTTATCATTTTAATATGAAACTAATACATGTATATGGTGACTCAGTAAGGTGTTCATACTCTTGAGACCGATTGTGACCGTTTCTGGCTTTATATACATCTTTCAGACTTCCGCTTACATTTTATAACTTGATCTGGAGTATGAATTACTGTTTTGGTATAATCCCACTCATGATGAATGCACTAACATAGACAACATTCAATCATAAGAATTTATATTGCATAAGTGATGTTTTGGAACTCTGATGTTGAGTTGTTACTCGACTCGCGATTTTCAGGGCGTTACAGAGAGGATGCGCGAGAGTGAGAGAGGGCGGCGAGGGAGGGCAGGGGTGAGAGAGAGGGAGAGAGAGAGAGAGAGAGAGAGAGAGAGAGAGAGAGAATAGGGAGGGTGCCGAGTGAGAGATTGGGCCCGCGGCTCTGTTTTGAGCCCGCGCCCAATTTTGGGCTAGCTGGTGGTCGGTGCTCTGTGGGCCCTACCATGATGTATGTGTTTCATCCATTCTATTCATCCATTTTTAAAGATCATTTTAGAGCTTTACGCCAATAATTAGAGGAATATAAATCTTAGGTGGTCCACACCACATAAGAACAATAGTGATTAGATATCCACCATTAAAATCCTCCTAAGGCCCACTGTACTGTTTATTTGACATCTAATTTGTTGATTTGGTCATACGGGACCAGATGAAGGGAAAAAACAAAAACTAGCTTGATCCAAAACTTGTATGGCTACCAAAATGTTTTTAATGGTCGACTTTCATTCAACACTGTTTCCTATAATGTGGTCCACTTGAGATTTGGATATATCTCATTTTTGGTCTCATATTATAAAATTATCTGTAAAAATATATGGATGGCATGGATGAGACACATACATCATTGTGGGGGCCACAGAGCACCGACCACCAGCCATTGGTTGGTGTCAGGGGGAGTAGCCAATCTGTTCCCAAGCATGCTAAGTAAATCCTTTGGGGCCCACCATGATTTTTTCATTTTATCCACTCCATCCATCCATTTTAACATATAATTTTATTACATAAGCTCAAAAATGAAGCCTATAAAAATCTGAAGTGGACCACATCATAGGAAATAATATAAACCGAAGTCTACCATTGAAAAATTTTAGGAGGCCACTGAAGTTTTGGATCAAGTTGATATTTTTATTTTCCCTTCATCCATGTATTTGTAAAAATACATCATGGTTGGGCCCACACAGCACCAACCACAAGCCATTGGATGGTGTAGGGGAGGAGCCAATTTGTTCCCCTTATTTGTATTATGGTCCATTTAATCTTTGGATATGATTTATTTTTTTGGATAATTCTATAAAATGATCTCGAAAAATGGATGAATCGTATGGGTTGATCCCAAATATTTGG
The DNA here is from genome assembly GCA_030180095.1 of Magnolia changhungtana. Taxonomy (NCBI): domain Eukaryota; kingdom Viridiplantae; phylum Streptophyta; class Magnoliopsida; order Magnoliales; family Magnoliaceae; genus Magnolia; species Magnolia changhungtana. The sequence continues at coordinate 343,922 of JASAUF010000316.1, forward strand.
TAAATCCATAACTCAAGTGGACCATGCCACACAAAACAGTGTGGAATAATGATTTCCACCGTTAATACCTTCCTTGGGCCCACAGTAATGTTTATTTGTCATCCAAAATGTTCATAATATCAAAAAAATATGAATGAACGGAAAACACAAACATCAGCCTAAATATGGGCCACACCACATAATATAATGGAGGGGTTTCCTTAGAACATTCATAATCATATATTGGGCCTACCTAAATGTGATTCACATATCCAACCCACTCATTATGTGTGTCCCACTTGGATGAGGGGTCAGACCAATTTCAACTGCATCCATGTTTGTATTAATTAACTTATAAACAAGTTGGATCTCAAATAAACATCACGGCGGCCGGGCCCTAAGAAGGTTTCAATAGTGGGTGTCACTATCCCACTCTTTTCTATGGTGGGTCCACTTGAACTTTGGATCTAACCCGTCAGTTAAATGCACCATTCCATGGTGGGCCACGAGCTTAAAAATAAAGTCAATCCATGACTTGGGTGGGCCACACCACACACTATAGTTGAGAGGGTTACCCTCCCATTAAAACATTCATAATCGTTTATAAAAACCTATGATGTATTTGTTATATCCACACCGTCCATCCATTTTGAGATATCGTTTTAAGTCACGAGCAAAAGAATGAGACAGATAAAAATCTGTAGTGGACCCCACCACAGAAAACAACGGGAGGGTGATTCCCACCATTGAAACTATCCTAAGACCCATCGTAATATTTATTTAAAATCCAACTGGTTCAAAAGTATATATATATATATATATATATAATGGTTTGTGGGGTCATACATCATGGTGGGGCCCACACAGCACGAACCACCAGCCATTGGATGGTCTAGAGGGAGTAGCCAATCTGTTCCCCTTATTTGTGTAGTCCATTTAATCTTTGGATATGATTCATTTTTTAGATAATTCTATAAAATGATCTCGAAAAATGGATGAATGGTGTGTGTTGATCCCAAATTTTCGGTAAATCCAAAACTCAAGTGAACCATGCCACACAAAACAGTGTGGAATAATGATTTCTACCTTTGATACCTTCCTTAGGCCCACAGTAATGTTTATTTGCCATCCAACATGTTCATAATATCAAAAAGATATGAATGAAGGGAAAATACAAACATCAGCTTGATCCAAAACTTCTATCAAATCCACGGTGTTGATGTTCGACACATCATGATGGGGCCCACAAAACTTACTAACATCAATTCTTAGGCTCTCACGAGGTCAATAAGTTGGGTCACAATTTTGACCAGAATATTTGGCCCATTTTACATGTATGGTCGATTCACTCTATTTTACTTATCATTACCCTCAAATTGACTAGTTGCTCGCCCCGATCATGCTACATATGAGAGAGATAATTGGGCAAACAAGATTGATCAACAATTTGAGTGAATTTTAATTTAAACATCTAAAGTTATTTTCTTTTCAATCAGGACTGATCGGATTGTCCAAAAACGGTTAAAGGTTGTTCATAATATAAAAAATATATGAATGAATAGAAAACACAAACATCAGCTTGATTCAAAACTTCTATGGCCTCCAAGAAATTTTAAATGGTAAAGGTTCAATCACACTATTTCTTGTGGTGTGGTCCACTTGAGCTTTAGATATGCTTCCTTTTTGTTCTTTAGACCTCAAATTATCTGTTAACATGGATGAATGGAGTGGATAAAATAAATAAATAACAGTGGACCCCACAAAGTTTACTCTAGTAAAAGTAACGAGTAACTCACCTAAATGTAATAGATAAGGGTTTCCTTAAAACATTCATAATCATATATTGGGCCTGTCTGAATATGATTCACATATCCAACCCACTCATTATGTGTGTCCCACTTGGATGAGGGATATCAAACCAAGTTTCAACCGCATCCATGTCTGTATTAACTTATAAACAGATTAGATCTCAAATAAACATCGCAGCGGGCCCTAAGAAGGTTTTAATAGTGGGTGTCACTATCCCACTCTTTTCTATGGTGGGTCCACTTGAACTTTGGATCTACCCTGTCAATCAGATGCACCATTCCATGGTGGGCCACGAGCTTAAAAATAAAGTCAATCCATGAATTGGGTGGCCACACCACATACTATAGTTGAGAGGATTAATTACCCTCCCATTAAAACATTCATAATCATTTATTGGGCCCACCTAGATGTGGTTCATAGATCCAACCCATTCATTATGTGTGTCCCACTTGGATGAGGAGTCGGACCAAGTTTCATACACATTTAAAACTCACGTGGGCCCCACCAAATGCTTTTATCTGTTTTAGGGATGTCTTCACATAGTTTTAGATGTTATGGCCCACCTGAGTTTCATATATTACTGATTTTTGGACTTAAAGGGGACACATCAAATGCATGGTGTTGATGTTCTACACACATCATGGTGGGGCGCACACAAATTAACCTCATGGGAAGTTCTCATGAGGTGACCTTATAGTACCATTTCACTATTTTAGGTAACTCCTTCATGGGTGTTACTCTAACCATGTAGGGCCCACCTTGATATATTTTATGTATATCGACACCGTCCATATATTTTTCCATCATATTTTAGGATGTGATTTCAAATCATAAAACTAAATAATCTTAGGTGGGCCATACCAATCAAAACAATATGATGAATAACCATTAAAAACCTTTTGAAGGCCACAAAAGTTTTGGATCAATTTGATCTTTGTAGTTTACCTTCATCTAGATCTTCTTTACATTATCAATAAGTTGGATTGCAAATAAACATTACTAAAACTTACGATGGGCTCTTTATAATTTTTAATGGCGAGATACTATATTATCATTCTTTCCAGTGGTGTGGTCCACTTAAGCTTTAAATCTACACCATTTTTCATACCCGGCCCAAAAATGGGTTGGAGAAACGTATGGGCAGTAAGGATATACAACACATCATCAAAATCTCACTTTTGTTATCTAAGTCTAACTTTTCAATTTTTCTTGTCAAAATACAAAATCTAGTTTTCTTTTTTTAAAAATATATTTTTTTACAATTTGTCAAAATTTTCACAATTTTGTTTAATTTTTTAATTTTTACTTTTCAAAATATCATTTTTTTTAATCGAAATCTCACTTTTGTTATCTAACTTTTCAATTTTTCTTGTCAAAATACAAAATCTAGTTTTCTTTTTTAAAAAATATATATTTTTTTTACAATTTGTCAAATTTTTCACAAATTTGTTTAATTTTTAAAATTTTCTTTTTCAAAATATCATCTTTTAAATCTCACTTTTGTTATATAACTTTTCAATTTTTCTTGTCAAAATACAAAATCTAGTTTTCTTTTTTAAAATATATATATTTTTACAATTTGTCAATTTTTTCACAATTTTGTTTAATTTTTTAAATCTTCTTTTTCAAAATATCATTTTTTTAATCTCACTTTTGTTATTTAACTTTTCAATTTTTCTTGTCAAAATACAAAATCTAGTTTTCTGTTTTAAAAAATATATTTTTTTACAATTTGTCAATTTTTTCACAATTTGGTTTAATTTTTTAAATTTACTTTTTCAAAATATCATTTTTTAAATCTCACTTTTGTTATATAACTTTTTAATTTTTCTTGTCAAAATACAAAATCTAGTTTTCTTTTTTTAAAAATAATTTTTTTTTTTACAATTTGTCAAATTTTTTACAATTTTATTTTATTTTTTAAATTTTCTTTTTCAAAATACCATTTTTTTATCGAATTTCTTTTTTTCAAAATTATCAACATTATTCAAAGTTCTTAAATTTTTTTTTTTCAAAATCTAGATTTTTATAAAATTACGGTTTTTTTTTTTTTTTTTTCAAAATTTAAAATTTTCTTAAACATTTTAATTATTTTTCTAAGCTTCTCAACTAATTTTTTTTCGAAATTCATAAATTTTTTGTTCTTAATTGTTGACCTGAGCAATAGAGACGGTCTTTGTCAGGGCTATAAGACGGTTTAGGACTGTTTCTAATAGAGACGGTCTTTGACAGTCTCTAATAAAGACAGTTTAGGATGGTCTCTAATAAAGATGGTTTAGGACCGTCTCTAATAGAGACAGTCTTTGATAGTCTTTGCCAGGGCTATAAGACGGTTAAGGATTAGAGACGGTCCTAAACCATCTTTATTAGAGACGGTCCTAAACCATCTTTATAGTATCTCCAGTTGGAGGAGGTGGTGCCGGCGATTCGGTCTGGGACCCACCATGTGGGGTCTGTCTTATTCTCTGCCGTGTGGGGATCCCACTTTCTTAGACCCTTGCCTTGACTCTGGATGTGAGTACCTTTTGTCGAGTGCCTATTGAAGATTCCCCAGGGCCGGACGCTACCCCTTTCTTCTTTCGCATATGTCAGATAGAAAGTTGAACGATTTGGGAAAGACCACAAAAACAAAAAAAAATGACAAATACCCAAAAGAGAAAGGACTCTTGATGTGTTAGAAGGGTATTACCGGATTAGTAAAATGATTCGAGTAATCCGACGTGGCTCCAACTGATTTGGTCGAGAGAATCGAGCAGAGAAGGTGACAATGAAACTCTTAAGAAAATAACCCCTTTTTCGTTTCGCTGGCTTTTTATCGGGCGGCATCTGTCGATATGATCGACCATTGTTTTGATATGATCGAGAGGTTACTTATCGATTCTATTTTGTCTGTCTACGATATCATTCTTGGCCACCTGACTATTCATATCCTAAAGAGGTGTCGATAATATCGACATTTTATCGATAAATCGAGAATGTCACATCGACAGTTATATCGCAAATGAGAATTTTCAGTTTTCAGCATTTAGACAGATCTTTAAATATACTTCTCATACTTCTATCAACAGTGTACTCAACAAAAATTATGTACACACACTGTACACAACAAAATTATAAACATTTGAATGTTTATACAAAAAGAGGAGGCGAAGGACCTTAGATATATCTCTTGAAGTTCAGCAAAGATATTTCCTCATTTTAGCATAGGTTTAGATTTTGATACATGATCTAAACTAATTCTTCCTTACCCATTTTACTTTGTTAATTGATTTGGGTGGTGATGCAAGGACATTGCTTCTATCTAGATCCTTAAGTGAATTCTTGAAGTTCTGTATTTCTATGGTTGACAATTTGTTAACATGATTCTGACCAGAGTTGGGTTGAGTCCTCCTAGGAGTTATGTATTCAAAATTATAATGACCTAAATCACCACACAAATAACACACTGGAGTTATTCTGGTTTTGCTTCCAGAAGCATCAGATTTTTCAGTTCTAGGAACTGCATTTCCAGTCTTTGATTTATGTTTTTCATATCCTTGACCGCTTTTATCCTTTCTAGGTCTTCCCATTCCTAACAGTTTTTCTAACTTTTCGCCACTTTGAGAAAACTTGTAATTATCTTGGCTATCTTCTAGGATTCTCCCAGATCAAACAGGAGTGTATGATTTTCATTTTGAAGAAGCATATTTTCATCTTTTAGTTGTTCAACCTATTTGTTCAATTTTTTAGACTCGTTTTTGAGAAGAGTATTGACTTGTTCAAGTCTATCATTTTCCATATGATATTGCTGCAGATTATTTATCAATTGTGTGTTGATTTCCACTGCTTTATCCAAATCTTTCTGCAGCACCTTACTTATATTTTCTATTATTCCGAGTCACTTAAGGATATTGATGATATGAATATAGAGTTGATTATACGCATCTTGCAGTTTATCCTTTTATATTTCTTTAGTTCCCTCATTATTAGAAGAAAATGAATCAGTGGCTTGCTGTTTTATCTCGTTCTCAGATTCAGTGGGAATGATTGAAGCAGTGGAGACCATGAGTATTTTCAATGATTTTCAACCTCCATCGCTTTCTAAGTCACTGGATTCTGAATTTGACTCCTCAGTATCATCCCATGTGGCAGCCATTGCCTTGCCCTTAGTTTTTCTATTTAGGCATTCAGCAGACAGGTGTCCATACTCGTGACAGGTGTAGCATTGTGGTTCTTTGGTTCTTTTACCAATTTGCCTGTAGAGGGTTTATAGTTCACCTTTCTCCCTTTAGAAGGACGGCCGCAATTCTTCTGAAAGAATCTTCTAAATTTTTGTGCCAGCAAGGCGACTTCTTCATCTTCATTTTCCTTTTCACTTTCACTGTCCTCATGAATTGTTTTCTTTGAGTTTTTTAGGACAGTATTTTTGGATTTTTGGGGTTATGTGAAGTGTAGTGCAAAAGTTTGTAGGGAACCTACCAGTTCTTCTACTTTCATTTCATCTATATTCCTACACTCCTCTATTGTTGTAACCTTGAGATTAAATCATTCCGGTAGAGATCTTAAAATTTTCCTACAAATTTTCGGTACCGGGATTTTCTCTCCCAATCCACCCATGGAGTTACAAATGATGTTCAACTTGGTGAAAAACTCCATAAATGTCTCATGCTCTTCCATTCTGAGACTTTTGAACTGTGAAGTAAGGAGTTGAAGTTTGTTTCGCTTCACAGTGCTTGTGCCTTCATGGGTTGTTTCTAATAAATCCCATGCTTCCTTGGATGTCCCACACATACTTATCTGATTGAATATGTCATGGGACACGCACAGTAGATAGCATTCATAGCTTTGGTTTCAGATGTCTGTCTTTCTTTATCGAATGCTGTCCACTTTTCTTTGGATTTGGGTTTTGTGATTGTTGTACCACTGTCAAGTATGATTTGTTCAGTTGGTGACACATATCCGCTTTCAACTATGTCCCAAACGTCATGATCCAAAGATCTCAGAAAGTAGTGCATCATAGCCTTCCAGTATACATAGTTTGAGTCGTCAAACACTGGAGGTCTAGTGACTGATGAGCCCTCTCCTTTGGCCATATTCCTAACTTCAGTCAAGATCACTCTCTAGGCAGTGAAGCCCTTAAAGAGAGACTCGCTCTGATACTAATTGAAATGGCGGTAAAGACCGCACTAGTTGAAGAAGGAATATGCCAATATGTCCTGGAGGGGGGGTGAATAGGACTCTTTGAAGTTTTTATGACTTATTTAAAAATCCTACTTCACTAATCCTATGATCATACAATTATCAGGATTACTTAGATGTAATTCTACTGGCTTTCAAGCCCGGTAGAGGATCCAATCACAAACTACTTCAGAAGTAAGCAGTATACAAGTTAGCTTATGATGGATATAACTGTGTAGGTGTGTGTGCCGTGATTAGATATTCAGATGAGGAAGTATTAAAGGAAATCACACAATCATAAAAATAACATTCTCAAACACAATCATTTTATAGTGGTTCGATGATAAGTCTACTCCACTCCTGGCTGCCGTACTCAACCCATGAGTGTACCGAATTTCACTAAGGAGGTTTCTCAGGGTTCACCTCAAACCTAAGGTTTTAAATCAGGTTCACCTTCAACCTTTACATAGATAGAGGTTTCTACTCGGTTCACCTTTAACCCTGGAGTTTTACTGGTTCACTCCTAACCAGATATTTATGCTCTCCATGGAGCAAGGGTACACACAACGCACCCAGATGTTTATGCTCTCTACAGAGCAAGGGTCTACGCAATGTACACACCATGTACACTCCCGCCGGAGGCCTCCTTGAGGACTTCAAAGGGTGAGAACTACTTAAGACCTAATCCTAGAAAGGAATGATCAAAAGTGTTCTCTTGGACTCTGAATACTTACAGATAAGCTGATGAATCGCATTTAGCACAATGACGAAGATCTCCTCCTTGTTGTTGAAGAGTTTTCAGCCCCCTTGATCCGCAACACAAAAGATGTTCCAGTACTTGGCTTCGGGTTGGGTCAAGGTGAAGATGAAATCCTACTCTCAAAATATTTTTCCTATCAGGAATGTAGAGCGATTCCAATCTTATGCATTCAAGGCATCTCAGGTTAATGATTTGTCATTAAGATAGTAGCTGAAAGATCCTTAAATGTGGAAGTTCATTCCCCAATCCACTCTATTGAATGTCAATGGTGAGGGTGGATTGGAGGATGAACTCCCTTGAGAGAAAGGGCTTTAGATATAAGATATAAGATGAAACACTCAAAAACTCTTTCTACTTTCTCTCACAGCAACAATAGACAAGTCCTCTATAAATAGGCAAAATGTTCCAATGGATATAAAATGGTCATATTTATGACAGAGTTCGATATCATCGAGCAGGTTCGATATCATCGAGCGTATACTCTCGATAGCATTGATGGTCTGCTCAATGACTCGGACTTAATGTCATATGCTTTTGAAACTCTTTGCCAATTGGCCGATGAATCGAAACTATTGTCGATGTCATCGAATTTCGAACTCTGATTCCATCGATGACAGGTTTGATCCATCGACACTTGAAAAAATAAGAGAGACTTGACTTTAAAATATTTTAGGTTTTCATGAATGATCGGGGAACCATTGACATCATCGGAATTTGAATGTCGATGATATCGAGATCAGAGTCGATGCATCGATAAATCCAGCTAATTTGTCTTTAAGCTTACTAGGCAGATTATGTCCTTGTTCGATGTAATCAACCTGGTGTCGATATCATTGATATTTGAATATCGATTCTATCGAAGGGCCACCGATCATAGTTACAAACAACCTGAAATATCTGCTATAAGAAATGCGCGCCCACTATCGATATCATCGATGGACCTCCGATCTTATCAATATTTGAATTTAGATCATATCGGAAGGTCATCGATATATCGAAGGAATTTGAGATTTTCATTAAAAAACAGGGGTGCCAAAAATCTACCTTTCAATCTTATTGAGCTACTCTCGATGGACTCGAGATTTGAATATCAATGATATCGATATGTGTATCGATACATCGATAATTCGTCCAGATATGTTGTGAAGTTGCTGGAGATATTTAGTGATTTTATCGATGATAATGATATGTCTATCGATACATCGATAAATCCGTCCAGATGAATATTTTGTTACTGGACACTTTTGTTCCTCACATCGATAACATTGTTTAATATATTGAGCACATCGACAGTGCAGGTCGATCATATCGAGGGCGCTTCGATAAAATCGACAAGGCGAGAAAAACTTAGAGATTTTCCTATTTTGAAAAGAGTTTTCTCACCTTAAAAATCCTAAGATGTCTATCTTGTTTTAAGGGTTCTAATCACCTGGTGTTTTGGGACATAGGATGTGAGGCTATGATTTACCTATGGCGAGCTTCAACACATCCGGTTGAGGCAGACGCTTAAATCGATCTTCCTATCAGGTTCTGTAGATACCCTGACTCAACATTCACGTAACTTGACAAACCAGGGCACTTTCAGATTCGACTTTGGTCTTATCGAGATTATTACTACATTGCGACCCTACACTTGGGGTTGTGAACAATATGCGTGTTACATCAATTCTTTTCTTTTGGGGGTTGGATGTCACATTTACTTGTACTAATCCGGTCTTTTCTTTTGGGGGTTGGATGTCACAATTAGTCGCTCCAATCTGGGTTGCATGATTCACCCAGTCATGTGTTGTGTTCATCTTGGGATAACTGCATAAATCCATGTTAAACATGGGGCATGTCGGCAAATTTCTGTAGTATAGGATGTAGTGCGAGTTGGATAACTTTAATCGTATTCCACATTGTGGCGATCACTAAGTGTGATAAAACAGCATATACTTTACTAGGCATGCATCTCGTATAAAATGCTTGTGCATTGATACGTCTTGTACTTGTGGAGTACGGGATGTATCCAAACATTTACATTGCTTTTATAAATCTCTTGAATTACTGTTAATCTTAAAGGATATTCATCACTATGAGTAGGGCATTGACCCTCTTTCAATCATATATATTATGCAGGTGATGTATAGCTTAAAGACTTAGAGGACCATCTCCCTATAAAAGACCACACTGAAAGAATACGATGATAGTTTTATTAAATAATTTTAAACTTTCGCTATGAACTCAATTAATATAATAAGCTTCCATTGAGAAGGCATTTGATTATTTATTAGATTTCTTTACTCCGATAAAATAATCAATCTAGTTGATTTTATTCTTGTGAATGTTACCTTCATGAATGTATCCAAATGTGACCAAAAAATAATAATAAGGTGCGATTTCTAACGCATCCAAGTTTATATTATTAACACTCAGTTTTCTCGGGCACGAGTATAAACTCTGGCTGTGAAAATTCGAGGCATTACATAAAGCATCCACCTTCTTCTCTAAAATCTCCAACCTATCAGTAAATTGAGAAGGCTATAAATCAGAATCATTCGTGTCTCCCGATTCTTCCAAATCAGCAAAAATGTCATTCATGTTGATGTCACCCTCACAAGCTTCTTCCCAATCGGCTAGTTGATCAGGATGCGGATTTAACCGCATCATATTCAGGTTTGCATTTTCAAATGGGAGTTCAGATTCTAGTGCTTTAATTGTAGGAAATTAAACATTAAAGTGTAAGGCAATGGAAGTCATGAGGAATGCAAAAGGAATGGAGTCACGACGTAGATGGATATGATATTGAATAATAAAAAAGGAAATCAAAGATGGAAGATAAATAAATATACGAGATGTAATAACATACATAACTCGCATCGTGAAGGAAGTAAAGTTGATTTTATTCCCTGCCATGAGATAGACATTAGACGTGAAGATGCGATGAAGAACTTAATATTTTAGAAGTAAATTATAAGTGAGGAGAGAGTTACCGGACCACCATTCGGCGTTAAAACCACATAACACCTGAGTAAGGGAGTTTCTTTCTAAATTTTCCATATCTTCAAAAAGAGTAGGAATTGGTACCTGAAAAGGAGAGCTAACGATGTCCTAAAGGTGGGGTGAATAGGACAATGCCAAATAATCAAAATAAATCTCAATCGCCCAAGTATTGAAACCTTGATTCTAAATTATTCGTAGGACAACCTTCACCTAAAATATTAGGAAGGACAACCTTATTTCATGAATGTTTTTAAAATCAATCTTTCAAACTAATAAGAGAATGTAAAATGATTACAACATTCACCACAAGAATGAAAATAAATAACATCCACCACTAAAAGATTAAAGCATTCACCATAAGACACAAGGAGATATAGTGGTTGGGTGCTTAAATCAATCACACCTACTCCACCCCTAAAATTACTACCCTCACAAATTTTCTTTCACTATAATAAGGGTTTCACAGGTTCACCTTAACAACCTAATATAGTTCCTTGTGATTTTTACGGGCTATCACAATAAAAACCCCTTTTTATGATTTTGACGAGCTATCACAAATAAAAACCCATCGAGATTTTCACAGGCTATCTCAGACAAACTTAAAATAAAATAAAACAGTAAAATACTAATCTTCAAACGGAGATTCGAATAACAGAAGAACTTTTTTGGAAATCTGTTCTTTTCTTATTTTAAAAAATTCTATAAAAATTCTTTGCCAACATAGACAAATTGTCTTCATTTTCTTCAAAACCAAAATTTAGATTAGATTCCTTTGAATTCGATTTAGAAGATTTAAGAGTTATGGGCTTGATTTTAAGAGCTTTGAAATTCAGCTCGTAAGTTTAAAGAGAACCAACTCCTTAACTTTCATAGTATCTGTATCCCTTAATTCCTATATAGCAATAATTTTTGAATTAAACCTATAAGGAAGTGATTACAGTAATTTTGAGCAAAGCTTGCTTTCAGGGATTTTATCTCCAAGACTTCACATGGAATTTACTACGTCATTTAGTTTCATATAGAAGTCCATAAAAGACTCGTTTTTGTCCATGCGAATTTCCTCAAACTTGGTTGTGAGGATTTGGATTTTAGATTTTTTGACAATGGTCGTTCCTTCATGTGTCATTTCAAGAATATCCCATGCTTGTTTAGGTGTATCGCACGAAATGATTCTTTTGAATTCATCTGGCGATAGAGCACAAGTTATTGCATTTAAGGCTTTTGCATTTGCATTGCTTTCACTTTTTCGAACAGTAGTCCAAAAATTATATCCGGTTTCTTTCATTGATATGGTTCCATCATCACCTACTATTTCCATCATAGGAGGGATCCATTTAGCTATAGTAGCTTGCCACACAATTTCATCAATGGATTTGAGGAAAATCCTCATCTTGGCTTTCCAATAATAATAGTTAGAGCCATCAAAGGAAGGTAGCTTGGTAATGGATAAGCTTTCGAAATTTGACATCTTGTAGCTTTGGATCTAAATCAAGGAGGTAGATCCAAAAAATAAAAAAGCAACCCTCTCTAATACCACTTGAAGAGGAGAGCTAGCGATGTCCTATAAGGGGCGAATAGGAAAATGTTAAATAATCGAAATAAATAAAGATTACAAAAATCTTAATTGCCCAAGTATTGAAACCTTAATTCCAAATAATTCGTAGGACAACCTTCATCTAAAATATTAGGCAGGATAACCTTATTTCACAAATGTCTTTAAAATTAATCTTTCAAACTAGCAAGAGAATATAAAAACATTATAACATTCACCATAAGAATGAAATAATAAATAACATCCAATCACCAAAAAAATTAAAGCATTCAACGTAAGGCATAAGGAGTTATAGAGGTTCAATGCTTAAAACAACCACACCTACTCCACTCCTAAAATTACTACCCTCATAATTTTAACTTTCACTATAATAAGGTTTTCACAAGTTCACCTTAACAACCTGATACAGTTCTTTATGATTTTCACAGGCTATTACAATAACAACCCCTTTTGTGATTTTCACAAGCTATCACAAATAGAAACCTCTTTTATGATTTTCAGGGGCTATCACAAATGGAAACCCATCTGAGATTTTCACATGCTATCTCAAACAAACCTCACTGAGATTTTCACATACTATATTAGAGAAAACCTAAAATGAAATACGGTAAAAATACGGTGACAAAAGCTTGTAGCAGAAGAACTTCTTTCTTGAACATAGATAGCGCAGTGTTCAATCAGACAGAAAGAGTCTAGGGTTCTATATATTTTATAAATGAAAAACCAAATGCTACTTGATTCAATTCTCTTAGATCTCAAAGAAGAGTATAAATTACTCTCTTAGAATAAGACTTAAACGATCTTGAGAAAAGGGAATTGAATAAGCTATAAATTAAAATTTATAAACACCAACATATAGCTTGCTGAGGACTTGAGCTCTCTCTCTCTCTCTCTCTCTCTCTCTCTCTCTTTCTTGTAGAAGGATTATAGTAAATTTTTGTTATTCTTTAGAATGAGAGAAAGAGTCAATTTATAGGCAAAGAGTTTGCAACTTCAGCTAGCCTAAGATTGGCTTCGACTAGCTGGATTCTACTGGATTCGTTCCAATGGCTCTGAGATTGCGTGGGATAAGATTTATCTAAAATTTAGTTGACCTGAGGTCAAAATCGGCTAGCCAAATTCCCATAAATTTTAAAAGATTACATTGTTGGAATTTCATCTGAACTTTCTTATTCTAGCCAAATTTCAAGCTTAGGCTAGACAAACTAAAACTTATGATATCTGAATTTTCAACAGAATTTGTTATTCTGTTCGGGCTTGGAGTTAGGCTGGCCGAACCAGAAGTTAGGCTAACCAAATTCCAAGAATAAACACTTACAAAAACCTGATTTAATGAAAATTTGAAAGTACCTAAACCTAAGGTCTTTCTAGGGTTATACCACCTGTGTTTTAGCAAATATATGAGACACCTCGTCTTGAACTTTAACTTGATCTTGTCTTGAATACGGGCGTTGATTTCTTGATAAGATGTGTCGATCTTTGAGTTGATCATAATCCGATCTTGAGTTGATCATAAGCCAATCTTGAGTCGATCATACGGCATGTAGAGTAGTTGTGATTCCATACTTGTGATCCAACCTTGAAGCGCTTTTGTCTTAAGAAATTTGACAATATATGTGTGCTTAACATAATAGCATTTATGATTTCCCCCTTTGTCAATTTCATGAAAAAACACACAACATTACACAATACATTCATTAACAAGATCAACCAGACATAAGATTTAACAACCTTGAAGTGGCCCTATGTGAGCATCATTGAAATCTTCATAGCTAACTGTGCATTCCATTCATTCCATATGCATAATTCATCCCATTTACTCACACACCAATTTCTCCCCCTTTTGTCATAAGTTGCCAAAGGAAGAATAAATTACATGAGAGATGAATATCAAGGCTAGAGAAAATAAGATAAGCGATGAATATTAGTAAGCAGGAATATTAGGGAGAATATATCATCTAGTGAAAATAACACTGTTTAAGACAGTGTATGAAGTATCAAAAATATTCATACAATCATAACATAACCTTAAGATAAAATATCCAAAGATCCAAAATATCCAAGAAAATCATCAAATAAGTTTACTACAGATCCAACATAAGTAAGGAAGATAAAAAAAAACAAGTGCAATTTGACCTTGAGGAAGATGGTGCAGACATCGAAGGATCATTAAGATGCAAACTCTGATTGATGCGATGGAAGTACTTTTCATGTACTTCATTGTAGACTATTGGGTTGGGCCAATGAAGCCTGAGATACATGTAGAGACTCAACCTTCTCTTCTAATGCAGATAACCCTCATCAAATTGAGAGGGATGATAGTCAAAATTAGCCGGATCATCAGAATCTTCTAATTCATTGAATATGTCATCCATGGTTGTGTCTCCTGTCGCCTGTGGTTCTTCTTGTCCTTTTCTTTGCTCAGGTAAGGGAGTGAGATTCATCATATTCAAATTTGAGTTGTTGAAAGGAAGTTCAGATTCCAGTGCCTCAAACGTACGAACTTGGACATTGTAATGAAAAGCAAGACTAGACATAAGATGTTCAAATAGAATCAAACAATGCTTTGGATGCAAACGAAATTGAATGACGACATAGAAAATCAAAGAAGGTAAACAGACACGAATATGCATAACAACGACATGGAAGACTCTAAGCATAAAGGGATTTAGATCAGTCTTATTCCCAACTCTTGGATATACATTAGATGTAAAGATGTGATGTAGGATGCGGTATTTAGGAAATAATTTGTCTGAGGGTAAGGCATTATCGGTTCGCCATTCAGCATTGAAACCACACAATGCTCTTGTGATCAATTGCTTTTCAAAGTTAAACATTTTCTATGAAAGTGTGGCAACTGAAATTCCATCATCTGCAACGTCTATGTCCATTAATGTAGATATGACGGAAGGCATAATAGTGATTGTCTCTTCTATAAACTTAATAAAGAATGATAAATCCTCAAGAGAAACATCACAAATAGAGGCAAACATGCCTTGCACAATGGGCTAGTAAACCGTCTCACATCAATGCAAAATTCTTTCCCATCTAACCTTAGAAAGAATTTCAACAAGACTAAAATGAGTAACATGGTCTAGATTTTAAGATTTTTTTAATAATTGTGCAGAAATCATGGACTTTTTCCAGATCATCCTCCGGTGAGCGCAACAATCGTATACCAAGAGAAATGGATCTAAAAGATGAACCAGCTCTAGATTTACATACAATAGGCTTTACTCTTGGTTCCATCTTAAAAGAACATGAAAAATTACAAAAAAAAAATGCAAGGAAGAATGTAGATCAGATTTTGAGAAAAACCCAATAAGAAAATGGTTTCAAATTGAAGAAAAGTTACACAAACTTGCAAATCTATAAATGGACAACCTAAGTCTTGAAAGAAATTGAAATAAAATCACTTAAAAGAAGGTTAGGTTGATGAGTTGGTCGAATGGGGTACCGACTAGCTGAGGAAGAAGAAGTGAAGAATGAAAAATTTTTAGAGCTTTTCCCATTTTTAGCTCAATCGATGCGATCTTTGGCTAGCCCGAGCATGTGCTCGGCTGGCCAAAGTTTTCGGTCAGTAACGGGTTGGTCGAAAAATCCCCAAAAATTCTAATTTAAATTTATATTAATATTTATTTTTATTTTTCATTTTTCTTTTCATGCATTTCTTAATTACAAATAAACATAAACAAAAATGCAAAAAAAAAAAAATTTAAAAATCATTCGACAATACAAAGTCCAATATCATGCTTTAGATTTGAAAATTTAACATTGTTAAGTGGCTTAGTCAGTATATCTGCAAGTTGTTTCTCAGTTTGAATGTATTTTAGCATGAAAGACTTATCTTAAACTAATTCTCGAATATAGTGATATCTTATGTCAATATGCTTAGTACGAGAATGTTGAATTGGATTTTTAGAGATATTTATTACACTAGAATTATCACAATATAACGTCATTGTATCTTGCGTAATTCCATAATCAACTAGCATTCTTTTCATCCATATTATTTAAGTGCAAGCATTTTCTACAACAATATATTTAGCCCCTGCAGTAGAAAGACATATGGAGTTTTATTTCTTACTAAGCCATGATAGTAAGCAATTTCTAACATAGAAACATCTACCATTGGTAGATTTTCTATCATTGATATTTCTTGCCCAGACTGCATCTATATAACCTGTAATTTGTACAGACGTATCATGCGGATACCATAAGCCTAAGTTCGTAGAGCTTTCGACATATTTGATTATTTGTTTAACAACAGATAAGTAAGATTCTTTAGGCTTAGATTGATATCTAGTATAAATGCCAACACTGAATGAAATATCAGGTCTACTAGTAGTTAAATACGAAAGACTATCGATTCTTGGAGTATTAAAACTCTTACAATTTTCAAAGCCAAACCTTTTTACTAGGTTCAAAACATATTTTGTCTGTGAGATAAACATACCATCTTCAAGTTGTTTAACTTATAATCCAAAGAAATAGTTTAGTTCACTAACCATACTCTTTTCAAACTTGGATTTCATGAGATCTGCAAACTCAATAGATGGATTAACACATATAGATCCATAGATAATATCGTCAACAAAGATTTGAACAATCAGGATATTATAATTATATTTCTTGACAAATAGGGTTTTGTCAACACTACTCATAACAAAATTATAACTAAGTAAGAATTTAGTCAACTTTTCATACCACGCTTTGGGAGCTTATTGTAAACCATAAAGAGCCTTTTTAAGACGGTAAACATGGTCTGGAAGTTTAGGATCTTCAAATCCCTTTGGTTGTTTAACATAGATTTCCTTACTTATATCATCATTTAGAAAAGCATTTTTTACATCCATTTGATATATTTTAAAATTTTTATGGCATGCAATGGAAATAAATAATCTGATTGATTCAAGACGTGCAACTGGTGCAAAGGTTTCATCGTAATTAATACCTTCAATCTGAGTATAACCTTGTATAACCAGTCATGACTTATTTCTTATAATGTTCCCTATTTCATCAGTTTTATTTTTGAAAAAACACTTGGTTCAAATCACATGTTTGTCAGTAGGTCTGGAAACCAAATACCATACATCATTTCTAATAAATTGATTTAATTCATCTTGCATGGCATTTTCCAACTTTCATCAGCGAACACTTTATTTAGATTACTCGGTTCAATTTGGGAAGTAAAGTAAACATGATTACATATATTTTCAAGTTACCTTATTGTCTGAATGCCAATGTGAGGGTTACCAAGTATTTGATTAGTCGGATGGTCTTTGATTAACCTTAACTCAATATTGTCAGATTTAGATGAAGAT
Source organism: Magnolia changhungtana (assembly GCA_030180095.1). Taxonomy (NCBI): domain Eukaryota; kingdom Viridiplantae; phylum Streptophyta; class Magnoliopsida; order Magnoliales; family Magnoliaceae; genus Magnolia; species Magnolia changhungtana. The sequence goes on from JASAUF010000316.1 coordinate 361,485, forward strand.
TTAGGTAGATTAACTAAATTGATATCATCATCACCTTGATCAAGACTGGGTGTGATCTGTTAATCATGTCACGCCCCAAACTCGAAAACTGGGCTCACAAAATTCCTGATTGTCGAATTCGGTGGTGACAACCTCCATAGTACCCTGTTCTCGGCTCCCAACACCCATATACCAGGTTTCAATCCTATGATCTTAGAAGGAGAATTTTCGACATGAATTTGTTTCATAATAAGCATAACCAAAAGCATGACCCACGAACAATAACATAAACGCCATCACAAAATCCACTATAATCAAAATCTATAAAGTACAATGCATAAGGGAAATACAATGATAATATCGGAACTCCAAAAGCTCGGCTGCACGATCCTTCTCCTACTCAGCTATGTCCTAGCGTCACCTGCACGCAACAATCTTACATAAGATTATAGAAAGCTTAAAGGGTGGTGAAAGTGTGTGCGCGTAAGATAGAAATGCAAGTATGCAACATCAGAGTAATGTGGAAATGCTAGTAAGTCCATGAATGCTATCAGAATACTAAGGCTATACGATGCAAGGCATGAATGCTATCGGCCATACTAAGGCCATGTGATGCAAGGCCTACATGGCAACTGTCATATGCAAGATGCGGCTCAAGCATGCAAGTCCTCATCTGAATCTACATGTCAATAAAGCTCATCTCTGGGATATCATCGGGGGTCTAATACACTCTGCACTAGATTGCTGCCCCAACTAGATGCGCATCCATGCAAGTGGAATAGACCTCACTACCCGCCTGACTAGTAGTTTGCCAATATCTACTCGGCACATCGGTAGAGGACCCATTTACGGGCTGGTCAGACTCAGCCTAGCATTGCCCCTACCCTCGGGCTGGTAAGGCCACACCTCCTTCCAACCGATCATGATAGTGTGGGAGACGCAGCCTCTTAGTATTCGGCCCTCATGCGCTCATACATCCACTTGGTCTAGACATTGGAGCATCCTCCATGGTACCATAAGGGTTGGGGACTTTCACCCTAGGATATCTATGATGTCCATTTGCTTTAACAAGTATTTCTGGTATCCAATCCTGCCGTCCACGCTATACTTACGGAGGCTACAGCCCTGATGTCACTAAGGCGTACAATAATCATAACATACAATGCAAGGTGCATGAGTCATACAATTCAGTCATTCATCAATTATACGCATACTGTGAGCTCATGTGGGACAACTCTGTCTATCAGGGAGTCCCATAAACAACCTGTCCAATGACATAATGCTATAATCAGTCACTCCTCGTAACAAGCATGCAGATGATGCGTATGGGCATGTATCATGATGTTATACTATCACATACTCATAGTTGACATCGATAATCGGCCTATATACAAGGCGGGGTGCATAGAAGAACAACAGATCTAAACCATAAAATAAAGATTAGTCCTTAACTGTAGATATACCAAATTTGACATCTCAAATCCTACCATCTATGGTAATGATATACTCTCCTCATGACAAGGATGGGCCTAGGGACAAGGAGTGGGCTTCCTCGCCGTTTCGATACATAGTAAACTGAGCTTCCCAACTAGCCTGATATGCACAAGGCGGGCTCTATGACCTTAGACAAGTCTACAAGGCATGATGGAAACATCGACAACAATGGGGGGCCAAACGGTTTGGGGTAAGCCCAATGAGGTAGATCATGCTAACGTCAATGGGGGCCCAAAGAATTGGGATAACCTAATAAGGTGAGATGGATAATATTAATAATAGTGGGGGGCTATCAATTTGGGTTAGCCTACCAAGGGGAGATGAGAGCGAGCCTAACGATGGGCCCTAGGGAGGATTATAAGGTGGGCATTTAACCATCATTGCTTTTACAATGTGGACAATTAACCATCATTGCTCCCAAGTCAAGGCCCGCAGAATCTATCTCATGATGGGGGCCCAAGGCCTCATACTATCTAGGAGAATAGTTGGGCATCATAAACATAATCATGGTGGCTCACACATCATAATTAGGCCTCATCATATGGGCCTCTCATACATCACATTGGGCGTCATCATATGGGCCTCCATACATCACATTGGGCGTCATCATATGGGCCTCTCATGCATCATAATGGGCCTCACTCAAGGGCCTCATATACATCCCATTGAGCCTTACACAAAGGCCTCATATACATCACATTGGGCCTCACCAAATGGGCCACATATACATCACAATGGGCCTCACTCAAGGGCCTCATGTATATCTCATTGAGCCTCACGCAAGGACCTCATATACATCACAATGGGCCTCACTCAAGGGCCTCATATAAATCACAATGGGCCTCACACAAGGGCCCATGGGCTGGGCACAAGGGCTAGATAGTGAGTGCATCACATACATCATAGTGGGCTTGATGGGGCAGCCCACATAGTCCATAAAATAAATGGACAGTATGCTCAATGTACACAACAAGGTGGGCCTGACATGTTAGGCCAAAGGTCCAGAAAAATAGATGGATAGAGTGCCTACAATACATACATCAAGGTGGGCCTATTGCACCATAAAATGGGCCTCATGAGGCAGCCCATGGTTCAACCAAGATAGATGGGCAGCAATGTACAACATACACATTAAGGTGGGCCCTGCACATGCAGCAGGTGGGCCTATACATTCCAGATGGGCCCCACCAAATTGACAACATAGATAAGTAAATCATACAATTCAGTGGACTGACTACCCTAAATGGCGAGGATAAAACATGCACAACGTGGTGGGCCTATGCATGGATGAAACATGTGCAGCATGGTGGGCCACGTCCAGCAAATGGATGGTGTGGATATACATCAAATGGGCCCCACGGCCTGGACGGTGTGGGTATCACATGAACCACAAGGTGGGCCCCACCCCCACACGTGTAGCACGTGTGGGGTGGGTCCCACATTCAGAAAAAAGATGGACGGCGTGGTTGAAAATGCATACATCATGTGGTGGGTTTGTAACACCCTATACTTTTTAGTACTCGGGTGTCACCATGGAGATCTAAATTAGCTTACACGTGCGTGGGAACACACATGACTCATCTTACGCATTATCATCCAATGGATCAGGTGCTCTCATTGAAAAACTAGGATGATTACAGGATGTCCCCTGTGAGCCTAAAATAATCGGGACCACAGATCGATGAAGTCATGTTTACACGATGTGTACGCGTTTTGGCTTAAATTCTCAATCCTAGCAAATCTTAAAGATTCCAATGCCCTGATCAAGCAAAGGACCAAGATTTAACAGGATTATGATTGATACCCAAATCCTCTTTTATACGTAGGCAAAAGATCGATGTATCGGGCTCAAACCTACTACAACCACCTATTCATGTTAGCTCGAACGTTGAAAATAAAAAATTATAGCGTAATTTAGACAATGGGGAACTATCATTAAATGTAAAAGAAAATAAAGAGAAAGATATAATATTATTAGTCCCCACTTAGATGGACTTGTAATCTTAGTGATACTATATGAAATCTTGATGTTGGTAGGAATTTAAATAAATTGCTAGTCTTGGTTAATACTAGAATGATTCCTAACCTGTAGTAAAAGTTAAACACCTTGGTTGTCCTAATAGGCTAAAGACTTGAGGGTTGTGGTAGATTTGTATATAGCTTGCCGGGTATTCACACTTAGGCATATGTATTGGTCGATTTGTTAAAATAAAGGTATGAAAGTTAAAAAAATAAAAATAAAAATCTACCTATAGCTTGTTCAAATCTAAGTTGTGATAACACGCTAGCCAGATGTAATATAGGGTACACCATTAGGATGGTGTTGATAATTAAGATGTACGCTCGAGGGTGAAAATTTTCTTGAAGGGGGGTAGATTGTAATATCCCCAGTTTTTATAATTAGTCGTATACATTCATACAAACACACAACATTTAAGGGAAAATGGTGAATGCTTAGAAACATTGTAAATTAGATTATCATCATTCCTATCCATGGCAGAAGTACTGAATTTCAGGGACAAATTTCTCTTTAAGGGGGGTAGGTCGTAACACCCCGTACTTTTTAGTACTTGTGTGTCACCATGGAGATCTAAATTAGCTTACACATGCATTGGAACACACGTGACTCAGCTTACGCATTATCATCCAATGGTCCTCAGTCTATCCATCTGGACCATCTAGTACAATCCTCATTCATATATCGAGTCATCTGCCCATCGATTCTCAAAGAACAAACAATCATTTCACCCTGAAGGCGACATTGATCTTTAGGAACCCACTGTGTTGCTAGGATCCCAATGGTGATGAAAGTCTAACCCTGCCTTATTAGTCCATTGAACCATATATCTTGAGCCTTAGATCATCGGATCCATCATTGGCCGGATCCACAACGTCCAACTAAAAGGACTGCCACCTGATCATCATACTTAGACCATCGGGCCACTAATTGTACCATGAAGCATCATCTAGATGGACCGTGGGATGCTTAAGACCGTTAGAAGATAACTCCATCCTTAAATCAAATGATTCATCCGTTAGTTTTAGAGATGGACCATCGCATCGTAGAGGGATCAATGTCAAACATTAAAGAACCTAATTATGAGAATTCAATTGTGACGAAATTTCAGATAATACGTTAACAGAACAATTTCACCATACAACGTCAATTTCAGCACCCAACTCAATAAATTCATCATTCATCAGATCAACAATATCCAATCCAATCTAATAGTTTATCCACCTAATTATCACACTCAGGCCATCAAATTCAGCCTTTGAATTTCATCTAGGCATACCTTAGATCCTTTTTACCATCAATGTTCGAATTCAGGATATCTAATTGTTGGATCGACGGGAATCCATAAATGGGAACCAAATTAAGGCGTGGGGCCCACTTAAGCTTTAGATATGCCTTATTTTTTGGGTCAGAGGCCTTGATAGGCCCCCCAAACTAAATGGATGGAGTGGATTTCATCCAGCATCGCTAAGGACCCCACATTCCATCGTGTGCGTACCACTTTAGGTGTGCACCTACGGTGCACCGGACCATGGGCTCGGTCAAACAGAGTTTGACCCGAGCACGAAGGAGAAATCCTCCTTCTGCCTTTCGTGTATTCGTCAGGAATCAGAAAACCATCCGAAACCTTGATCGTGGCCCACTAATCAAGTCTCATCTCCATGATCAAAACCGTCTATCATGCACGTCCCTTAAATCTAGCTAGGATAATACTGAAATAATGGTGAAGACCGCTTTAGTTGAAGTCAGGATATGCCAATATGTCCTAGAGGGGGATGAATAGGACTTTTAAAAGTTTTTATGATTTATTTAAAATCTTATTACACTAATCCTAACAACAGGCATATATTAGGATTACTCAAAAATAACTCTACTGGCTTCCAAGCCCGGTAGAGGATCCAATCACAAACTGTTTAAGAAGTAAACAATAGGCAAACTACTTTTTTATGGATATGACTGTGTAAGTGTGTGAGGTGTGATCTCAGATATTCAGATATATAAATATTAAAGTAAATCACACAATCAAAAGAATAGCAATGTCAAACATAGTCATTTTTATAGTGGTTCAACGACTTGTCTACTCCACTCCCGGAAACCGCACTCGACCCTTGAGTGTACCAGATTTCACTGAGGTTTCACAGCGGTTCACCTCAAACCTGAGGTTTTAAATCAGGCTCACCTTCAACCTTTACAACCTACACTGAGGTTGACTGTTTATGCTCTCACGAGCAAGGGTCAACACATCACACCCACTTTTAGGCACACTGGCCAAGGGTCTTCCATAAGACCCTACCGGAGGTTTTTACACGATTCACCTCAAACTCGATGTTTCATAGCGGTTGACCTCAAACCTAAGGTTTTGCTGGTTCACCTTCAACCAGATGTTTATACTCTCCATAGAGCAAGGGTCCACACAAAGCACCCACCACGTACACTCCTGCTGGAGGCCTTCTTGAGGACTTTAAAGGGTGAGAACCACTTAAGATCCAATCCTATAAAGAAATGATTACAAGTATCCTCTTGGACTCTAGATACTTACAAATAAGTTAATGAGTCCCGATTAGCACAACGCCGAAGATCTCCTCCTCCTCCTCCCGATTAGCACAACCAATATATGGTGACAGGTTGGGTCAAGGTTATGATGGAATCCAACTCTCTAATGGTTTGCCTATAAGGAAGATAGAGTGGTTCCAATCATCTAAGCATTCAAGGCATCCCAGCTTAATGATTTGCCATTAAGGTAGTAATTGGAGGATCCTTAAATGCAGAAGTTCATTCCCCAATCCACTCTATTGAATATCAATGGTGAGGGTGGAATGGAGGATGAACTTCCTTGAGAGAAAGGGCTTTGAGTATATGATCTAAGGTTAAACATTCAAAACCTCTCTCTTCTTTCCTCACTGCAACAATAGACAAGTCCTTTATATATAGGCAAAAGGTTCCAACGGATATAAAACGGTCACATTTATGACAGAGTTTGATATCATCGAGCAGGTTTGATATCATCGAGCGTATACTCTCAATAGCATCGATGGTCCGATCAATGACTCGAACTCAATGTCATACGCTTTTAAAACATTTTTCCAGATAGTCGATGAATCGAAACGATTGTCGATGTCATTGAATTTCAAACTCTGATTCCATCGATGATAGGTTCGATCCATCTACATTTGAAAAATGAGAGAGGCTTTACTAAAAATATTTCAGGTTTTCATGAATGATCGGGGAACCATCAAGATCATCGGAATTTGAATATCAATGATATCGATATCAATATCGAGGCATCGATAAATCTAGCGGATTTTTCTTTAAACTTGCTGGACAGTTTATGTCCTTGTTCGATGCAATCGACCTGGTACCGATATCATCGATATTTGAATATCGATTCTATCGAAGGGCCCCGACATAGTTAAACCATCCTGAAATATGTTGCTGGAGAACTTGGCACCCAAGATCGATATCATCGAAGGCCTACCAATATCATCGATGTTTGAATTTCGATGGCATCGATGAGGCTTCGATATATCGATGCCTATATGATATTCTTTAAGAAAAACAGGGGCGCCGAAATCTGCCTGTCGATGATATCGAGTCGACTTCGATAGACTCGAGATTTGAATATGATGATATCGATAGGTGTATCGATACATCGATATTCATCCAGATATGTTATGAGGCTGCTGGACATATTTGGTTTTCTTTTCGATGGTATCGATGGAGCAGCGAGGACTCGACAGCGCCGATACAAGCGACAGGGCAAGAAAACTTAGAGAATTTTCCTAATTTGAAAAACGTTTTCTTACCCAAAAACCCTAAGATGTTCTAGTTTATTTTTAAGGATTTTAGTATACCTGGTGATTTGGGACTAGGGATGTGAGGCTCAGATTTACCTGTGGCGGGCTTGCACACATCCGGTTGAGGTAGACACTTGAATTGATCTTCCTATTAAGCTCTGTAGACGAACTGACTCAACACTCACGCTAATTGACAAACTAGGGCCCTTTCGATCTCCCCCTTTGTCAATTACGTGACAAAATCCCAAAACACCTTAGAACACTCTAGACAAACACATCCTAAATTATGTGTACATGTTTTTTACACAATTTTACAATTTCTAGCCCATGTACACAACCAGTAGCTGCTCCCCCTGACTTGTAACTTCAACTCCCCCTTGCTTGATGCAACTGCTCCCCTTAACACCTGTGACATCATTCAAGCAGATATACAATTTTTCATTCAGGTGTTTGAAGTGTTCTCCCCTTTTTTGTCAGTCATTGACAAAGATATATCAGGTGATATTGACTGAAGAGTGAAGCATACAGTTTTAACGCATTGATGTATAATGATTAACTCAGTGTAAGCAGACATCAATTTCAGAACGTATGAATGCATATTAGACAAAATAGAGCAGTGATATAGCAATTTAGAATATTCATTAGAGGCATCACATGCATTCCATATCAGAAACTTGATAAACCATAATCATGGCAGTAAAAATCTGAATTATACTCAGCCATATGCAAAACATGCAAAACCACACACTGCCACAGACAACAGTAAATTAACAATTTATACCAATAGAACTCACCAAGCCTATGTAAGGGCACCCATAAGTAAGTTCCAGTATTAATCCCACATCAGGGCATATACAATCATCGCAAAGAAACATCAGTCTATTCAAGTTAGAAAACTTCACCCATACCCAAGAGAGCGTAGAACATCCAAAAAGATACTAATGTTCATAAACAGAATTAAGAATGAGGTGTGTGTGACAGTATGCAAGAATCAGCCCTATGGAGCAGAGTGGGATGGCGTCATGTCATCCTGTCGGTAAGTCATCAGATCGACAAGCTGTTACACAAACTACTGCACTTTATGGACAACCCACTCCAAGACTGTGAGTTGCTCTTACGCTGATTGAACATCCCGCTGATTCGCCCCGATCCTGTCCAGCTTGTATCGCTTGACATGTCCAGGTGTTGACGCTGATGAGACTGGATCGGGTCTGGAGGATTCATCTCCCACCATTCCAGTTTCTTCTGAGCGAGGGACACCACCACCTTCTGCTTCTCCTTCTTGAATGTCTTTTTCTACATCCTCAGCGTACTCGTGAAACTTTAAATCCATCCTTCTGATGTTGCTTTTGTTGAAGGTTTGAAGAGGAATAACTGGATCATTTGTAGTTTGGAACCCTATGGCATTACAGATTGTATTGATGATCCAGGGATGTGGTAGGAGAATGTCCTTAGCCCTATGATAAGCATACACTAACTGATACACAATCAGAGTAAGCAAACAAATCTTGACCCCAGTGGCAATTGAATAGATTATTATAGTCATGAAACCAGTGAGATCCGCTCTATTGGAGCCTCTAGAGTAAATGTTTGAAGCCAGAATACCATGCAGGACTCAATAACATGGTTTCATGAACCTGACTTTCATGGCATTCCCTTTGTACCACTGGACGTCACGATTATGACAAAGGAACTTGGTGACCTTGGACCGAACGTCCATATTTTCCATATCATATCTGGGATTTCAACAGGGGATAAGGTACGATTGAATATCCCTGCAACGGACCTTGGAGTGATCAGCACATCATCACCATCTACAGTTACGGTGATAGATGGAGGGTCAGATGTCGGAGAATGGCAGGCAATAAAGAAATGGTAAGTTCGTTCAAGCTGATATGATCCTCCAAAGTCGAGAACTGGTAACCAATCTATGGCCGCAAATAGAGGTTCCATCACATTATATGGAATCAAGCAGCTTCTGTCAACTTTCCTTTTGGGAATGACTTTTCTCCCTGCAAATTTTGCCAAGACGAGATTAACTTGCTTTGGTGGAGGTGTCTGCTCTTCCGACTAGGACCCACGATGTCTTGACCGTTGCTTAGTGGGGATCCCACGTTCGGGAACACTTACTTTAGCCTTAGAGGCAAGCACCTTTGGTCGGGAGTTTTTCGAAGATTCCCCCTGTCCGGATGCTTTCCCTTTGTCTTTTCCCATGGGGACAAAATGAGGATTTGAAATTTTTGAGAAAGAGGACAAAATTCTTCTTTTCACTACCAAAAAAAGGGGCAAAGCCAACGGACTTTGGGGGGTTTTTGCTACGGCTAAAATCCATCGGAATAGCCGACGGTTAAAATCCTTTGGTGAAAGTAAGAAATCCGTCGAGGAACCTCTATTTTGGATGGTGGACGTCCAACCGTCTAACGTTTTCCCATGTTGTGGTCCACTCGAGAATTATTTAATTCTAATTTTTGGTGATCTATACCAAAATAATGTTGATAAATGGATGGACGGCGTGGATGAAATATATCCATCATGGTGGGGCCCATGGATCCCTCCCTTTCTAAAGGTATGTTTACCGTTTTTTTTTTGTATAAAAACTGTGAGTTTTATACATAATGTAAAATAGTGGTGATTCTTATATGAAAATAGTGGCAATGATATATAGTTATCCAGACCATTCAACTAATCCTTCTAGTTGTAAACGTGTAATATTTATAATTTTTTTATATAATACAATCTTAGCCATCCAGAAAGTGGTCCCTCTTGCATGTACAACTATTAACAGAAGTTTTGTTATAAAAAATGGTAGACGCACACTGTATTGGATTTGAAGCTTTTATCCGATTTAGAAGAGGAACTCCAAAAATTTTGAGCACCGGTTGCTGTTTTCGCCATTTTCATCGAGCGGGTCCCTCTCCTTCATTTCTATCTTCCAAATGTGATCCGAATCTCAGCAATGGCAGCGTTAGATCAAAGATTGAAGATCTAAACTGGGATCACTCCGTGTGGGATTTGTCGGGAGATTCACGGACTGATGCGATTCCCCGGCAGGTTTTTGCTTTTCACCCACGCACTTCTTTGATAGCTTTCTAATTTCATCAGAGAGTGGGCTTCCTGACGTGGAGGGCTTGTGTTTGAGCTTGTTGGCTGTATGTCTAGCTTACTGTAGTCTTTTGTCTCTTTCAGTTGCTTTTGCTTTTTATTCCCTTTTGGCTGTTGCCTAATAAAATCGTCACCTTTAAAAAAAAAAAAACTGTCATGTGGGCCAGAATGTTAGAAAGTAGCAGACAGCTTAGAAAAAGGTGAGTTGGCCACAAGGTGTGTTTGGTTGCACCCGATTTCATGAAATATCAAGATATTTTGCGCCAAATTGGACTGATAATGAAATATCATGAAATTTCTTGGAGCTTTGCTCAGCCCACACACACGTACAAGTCAGCTAATGCACACACCACCACAAAGCCAGTGTGGTGGAGGTGCAATATCCAAGTCATCCTTCAGTTGGACCTCACTGTGTAGATGATACTGCCCAAAGATAAAGGTGGTGTATTCAGTAGGGATATCATGATATTCGAAATAAGTTGACAAGTTAGAAAACTTTGGCTAGTTTTTTCACAATAGTAAATAAGTGGACTGACTTGATTCTTTGGATAGAGAATCTACAGTGGCACCCTTTTGGGGGACGGCTTGGATATTGCACCTGTCTGCCATACCTGCATATGGTGGCATATGCATTGGCTCGATGGTACATGCTTGTGGGCTTAGCAAAGCTCAATTTCATGATATTTTGTGCAATCAAGCCCACCCTTAATAATGGGATCTCTTTCTGTTTCTATCAGAAGCTTTGCAGGGTTGGGCTTTTTGATGATATGAGCTTACAACAAAATTAGACATTAATTAGGTGCTTTTTCCCAATGGAGGGGAATTCATTTTCAATGTTTCTGAGAAAGAAAATCTGACTTTGTTTCCCCATAGAAAAGGAAATCACTGAAGTTTTAAATTCTGCCCCTAGTTTTTATTTTTTATGAATAACAGAAGTTAGTATTTCAATAGGGAAATTACAATTGACAAGTGCAAGACTATCCTAAGAACAATAGAGAATCCCAAAACCTTGATGGGAGCCACGAGTTCCCAATAAAAAGCAAAGATCTAACAACTCACCTTTTAGCAAGTTTGACCTCATAGTCGTTGGCCACAAGTTTTTTTTAATATTATTTTTTACCCTGTGACTTTCCATTTGTTTCATAAACTGTGGCCCACATGATCAATCTAGTAGCCTTGAATTTGGGTGAGGGCATCATACCTTGTGGGATCCACCTGATGATCGGCTTGAATTTGGGTGGTGCACATATACATCGAAAATAGGCTGTTGGTTGGCCCCTTTTAACTGTCCACTGTCTTGTACACATGCTGCTTGATGATCGGCAGGCAAAAATATGAGCTACTAAACATTCATCATGGGGCCGGCATGATGAATAGCGTGGAACTGCATGCAAGTGCTGTTGTAGGCATGGGTGGGATAGTTGTGCATATGCCGATCTGCGGCTAGGAATATTTATACTCAATGACCTGACTTGAGAAACCTGACTGATGTGTTGGTGTTATTTTATTTTGGTTTGCAGGTGAGTCTTGCCTTCTGCTAAACTGGAGAACCCTGAACTTGTGGCATGGTCAGAACTAGTTGCTGAGTTGCTTGATTTGGATTTGAAAGAGTAAGTGACTTCGCTTGTGCTCCTGGATAGTGTTGCTAGCCTTTTGGTTCCATGTACAAAGCAATTTAAATTGCTAAAACCTTTAGAATCTCTCTCAACTTGTTTACCCAGAGGCCAGTGCTTTTATGTGAATAACCAAAACTCCGTGACCTCACCTTTTTGCACCATTGTTTACTTTACTTTTGATTTGATGGAACATGGGCTTTTCTATCTTTGAGAAATTGGGTCTCTCTGTAGATGTGGTTGCAACTAGTGAAGTCAGTATTTTGTTGGCATTGGATCCCTTAAAGAATTTGCGCAGGGTTGGGATTTCTCCAATCTGGGAGATTTGCTGAATGGGGCATCCATAGTGCAGCCCCTGATTTCGACTGTTGGGATCAATGAACTAGAGACCACATTTCAGCACTCCCACAATCTGAAAACCTGAAACAGTTTTGCAACACTTAGCCTGCCACTTCAGAAATGCTGTAATCTTAATGTTGTTTCAACCATGTGCCTTTTCCTTTGGGATTATATTGCTACAGTATGAGGATGTATTAGATGTTAAACGCCGAATACAGAATTAGTTATTCAACCTTTAATCACCACACACATGGTAGGCATATAAAAGATTCTGAATCTTGACTGTTCATCTTTTTTAGAATATGTGTAATTTTATTTTTATTTTTATTTTTTTGAGCAGGCAACAACATAGCCATTAGCCAGAGCATGGCATCTGTGTAGGAAGGTGGACAACCATGGAAAAGAAAATGATTTCCCCTGATATGACAGTTTCCCTGTTTGGGAAACCAAAAAAAGGGGGTAATCAATTTTGTTTCCTAGATTTTCTATTAAAAAAAAAGAGTAAAATTATTTCCACACACAAGCGAAAAAAGAAAAAAAGAAACTGCTAAATGTAGATTTTCAAATGTCATATTGACTTAGAGAAACATCAAGGAAACATGGAAAAAATGGTGGAAATTTTCAATGATAGTTTATGAGATGCTAACATACACATTTGCATATTTAAGAGTCGAATAATAGCAAAAAAAAAGATGTAAATTTGTATATTTAGGGATCAAATGATAAATTTCCCTTTAATGGGGGGCGTAAAAACATGCGTCTTTAATTCGAGGAAACATTGGGGAAACATGGGAAAATTGGTGGATCCATCCATACATGCAACCATGCATGAACACATGCATAGATATAAACACACATTCACAATCAATCCATCCGTCCATCCAATCATCCATGCATGCATACATACATACAATGACACATACATATATATACACATGCATGATCCACTCATCCATGCATACACACATACGCACATATATACACATGCATGATCCATTCTTTTCTATGGTTAGCATGAATTTTATTTAAAGAAAAAGAAGAAAAATATCATACAACATCCATCAAGTAAATGGAGAAGAATGCCTAGATGAACAAAGTTGAGATGCACCTTATTTCGCTACCCTATTTGCCTGATCATTAGCCTCCCAGGGAGTGAGGTTAAACTTGGTGCTTACCTAAGATAACAATTCTCTAATCTGCTTTGGTTGTTCTTCTTTTTTCTTTCATGCCAAGGAAATTGCACTCCTTGAATCACCTTCTACAATCAGTTGATGGTTCTCAATCATTCTCCTGATGTGTTTAATGAATTATCCTTTCTCTTCAACATATTAGTAGAGTTTTTACTCTTTTCTTAGCAAAAAATTTTCTAACAAAACTTCTAGAAATATAATTTTCCAGTGTTAAAGAAAGGGCAAGTTGGACGGCCAAGCCACTTTTTTTCTTTGGGTTCAAATAAGAACCCATGTTGAGTTACAAAAAGGAAAAAAGGTAAATCAAGAAAGGAAAATGCAAATATGGTACCCAAAAACCTTTAGGGGTTATAATTATTCTTCGACATCATGGTTTTGTTTGATACTTGGAAATTGTTACAAGGTTTTCCTAATATCTGTTCACATGTTAACACAGACAACTCTCCCTTTTTTGGTATATGGTACACATGTATTTGATTACTTCCATTTAACATTCGTCAATAATAAGACTTGGATGATTTGGTTAGTGGACAATTTGAGTTGATCTTTTAACATTTCCATACAAAACAACCAAACAATGGAATTAGTATTGGAAACTGTTAAATGTAAATTTTCGTATGTTATGTAATTGGAGTTGACCTTTTGACATTTTCATAGAAAACAACCAAACAATGAAATTATTGATAGATTTTGCAATTTTGTATTTCTTGAAGATTTCATAGGGGTTTTCAATGTCCATATTTTGAATTCTCTCTACCCAAACAGGTTTGGATAAACTAGTTTTCCCCAGATGGTATTTAAAATTTTACTTCCTTTTGGAAGGCTGACTTAGCAAAGCATTTCTCTTTTAGTTTCAACCAATGCACATGGACTTTAATGAAGGAAAATGGAAAAGGCAGACTAGCCTTTTCTAAGATCACATGTTGTTGGTACAATGATTTGAAAACCTCTACTATGGAAAAGACCCAAAGGGAAAAATATCAATGGACCTCATTTAAATGCATGGTTCTTGAATCATAGAGGGACTTTTTGGCATCAAATCTTATTTCAATCATGTACATTTATATTGCCGAAAAACATATTCATTCAAGAAATTCATGCTAAGGGAGAGAACCCTTCTCCCAAGAGTATTACATCCTATTTTTGTTTGAGGCCTCTTGTTTTAAGGTGTCTAAGATGTTGTGGGTTTTTTTTTTTTTTTCCAGGGGTTGTCGGCTGGATTGCTTAGGCAAGCTACATACACAACAACACAACTTGGGTCATTTAGGTGAAGCTCTGGCACATGAAGTACAAATATGTTAGACTGTGTATGATGTTTTTGAGATAAATATGTTTTCTGTACTCATTTATAGTTATGCTTCAAAAACAGTTGAAATAATTGATTGTATTTCACTATAACCCATTTCTTCTTAGATGTTTCGTCATGATACAATTGCAATTAGTATTTATGTCACCTAGTGGTTTACAATGTATCCCCCCCGTTTAGGAATTTATATTGAACAAGTATATTCATTTGACTAAAAATGCTTGTTCTTTATGGATTCCTAAATTGTCCCATTTTGGACAGTTCGGTACCATACCATGTACTTAGGTTGTCATCATTTTCAGTTTACATGTAGTTGAAAATTTGGTAGTGTCTCCCTATATTTTCTCCGGATATGTAGTTCTTTACTAATTGGTTTCCTCTATCCATGTGTAATGGATTAATGTGGCAACTAGTTAGTATTGAATTTTACATATATCTGGAGAATATGAGGAGGTGCTGCCGAAATTTTGACTCGCATGTAAACTGTATGAGGACAGTACATGGCATGTTACCGAATGGGATAGAGACAATTAGCACCTGTAGATAGAGATAATTAGGTCGTCTAGGTAGAAACATGTATGATCAGCAATTTATTGATATGCACAAAAAGATAGGGAGAGTACAAACTTCTTTTCTAACTTGAGAAGATAACAAAAATATGTATTCTTTTACTCATGCCCTTATGACTAGTATTTATTCCATGATTGTATTTTCTTTAGCTCACAAAAAGAAATCATCCCTAATTCATTTCTTTTTAGCAAAGTGGTTAACTTGTTTCAAATAATAACAATGCATTTTAACAACACAATGGATTATATGGTGCATTAAATGATTCCATAGAATGCTAAATGCCTCTTTAATCAAATTAACCATATATCTATGGTGTTTTGATATAGCTTGAATTGAAAGATGGTGCTTGTTTTGTTTCAGGAATATAATCCTATTTGTTAGAAGTCCACTTCTCTTGCTGCAGATAAGAACTTGCTTTATCAGGTATAATTTGTATTAATTCAACCTGTAACTCCTTAGAACCCACTCTGCCATAAGATATTTCGGTGCATGACGGTTCCCAGTAGGTTAAGTTGCAAGTTGTTATGTAAAGTTGGTTGGATATCTTTTATTTTTATAAATGTTGTCAATAGTTAGTTGGATGATGAATTAGGTGTATAAACGTGTTCCTACATACAGTCTTGCTTAATTTATATTTATATTTCTTCATTTATATTCTTTTATATTAATTCAACTTGTAACTCCTTAGAACCCGCTCTGTCGTAAGATATTACAGTGCATGACGGTTCCCAGTAGGTTAAGTTGCAAGTTGTTATATAAAGTTGGTTGGATATCTTTTACTTTTATAAATGTTGTCAATAGTTAGTTGGATGATGAATTAGGTGTATAAATGTGTACCTACTTACAGGTGATATCCAATGGACTCTAGGGAGTGGATTACTCTACATTACCCGGACCCACAATTTATAGATGGTATGATGAGCTTTGTCAAGTTCGTAAAAGAACATCTTCCTGGTAGAGAAACCATTCATTGTCCATGTACCAGATGCAGATGTTTACGTTTACCCTGCACAATCAATGATGTGGTGATAGATCTAATTAAATATGGATTTAATCCAACATATAGGGTGTGGAACATGCACGGTGAGCCTGAATCACCCAAGTGTACCGAACACACTTCTCACCAGTATCATAGTGTGGCAAACATAAATAACATTGTCAATGCGGTTGTTGAAGACCTCGGTTGTAATAACCAGACCAAGTTATTCAAGATGAACCCAATGTAGCCCCCGAAGCTGAAGACATTGTTGGAGATACTTCAACCAATGAGTTTGAAGCAAATCTACGAGATGCGATGACTGAGCTCTATCCCGGTTGTCACAAATTTACCGTGCTGACTTTCATTGTACAACTTTTTAAATTAAAGGTGAACCATGGATGGAGTGAACAAAGCTTTACGGCTCTTCTTCAACTACTCCAGAATGTCTTGCCATCCGGTAATAAGACCCCAACTAATACCTACCAAGTGAAGAAGATCATTACAAAGTTGGGTCTTGATTACCAGAAGATTCATGCATGTCCAAATGACTGCATGTTATACTGGAGAGAGCATGAGACGAAGACGAGTTGTCCAAACTGTGGTGCTTCTAGGTACAAGACCATAGTTGATTCTAATTTGAAAGTAGCTAAAGTACCTATGAAGGTGTTAAGGTATTTTCCATTAACACCAAGGCTACAAAGAATGTACAGTGTACCATGGGTGGCAAAGGAGATGAACTGGCACTCAACCGGAAAAATGCAGAGTGGAAAGATGGGGCATCTAGTGGACTCCAGCACATGGAAGTTTCTTGACAACAAGTATAAGGATTTTTCAGCAGAGTCTCGCAATGTTCGATTGGGTCTAGCTACAGATGGGTTTAACCCCTTTAGCACTTACAGCGCGTCGTACAGTTCCTGGCCTGTTATGTGTGTGACGTATAACCTTCCACCAAAGTTATGTATGAAACCACAGTTTACTATGCTCACTTTATTCATTGAGGGACCACGACAGCCCGGGAAGGATATTGATGTTTATTTAGAGCCATTGATTGCCGAGTTACGAGACTTGTGGCGGAAAGGGATCACGACATTCGACGCATACTATGGAAACATGTTCAACATGCGTGCCATCTTGCTGTGGACAATTCATGACTTTCCCGCATATGGTAATGTTTCTGGTTGTAGGACTAAGGGCAAGTATGGTTGTCCTGCATGTGGTCCCCACACAGATTCCTTGCGATTACACCATGGAAAGAAACATGTTTATATGGGTCACAGACGGTGGTTACCTCTAAATGATAAGGCCAGAAGAGATACAAGTGCAGGCACCTTTAATAAGAAGGTAGAGTTGCGACCACAACCGATTCATCTAACTGGGATTGAGGTGGAAAGCATCGTTTCGAAACTAAATGTGCAGTGGGGCAAGATCGGAAAGAGGAAACAAAGCGGTACAAAAGGACGACGGGAAGAAAATGATGATGCAGAATCAACATGCTTCTTGAAGCGATCCATATTATACGATTTGGAGTACTGCAAGGATATTCCCGTACGTCATAACCTTGATGTTATGCACATTGAGAAGAATGTATGTGAAATCCTTATTACATTGATGTTGAACACAACGGGCAAAACTAAGGATGACACTAACGCACGGAGGGACTTGAAGATGCTAGGCATTAAGAAGCGTTTATGGCTAGAAAATACTGATGGCAAGATGATCCAAAAACGAGGTCCTTTCTTCCTTCGAAAAGAAGAAAAAAAACTTTTCATCCAGACTTTATGTGAGCTTCGTGTTCCAGTTGGTTTTAGTGGGAATTGGAAGAACATCGTAAAGGAAGATAGTGTCGATTTAAAGGGAATGAAGTCTCATGATTACCACGTATTGATGCAACATCTGCTTCCAATTTTGATCCAACATGCATTCAGGGATAGTAAGACTATGCGCACTATAATTAGAAGCTTTAGTACATTTTTCAATGCCTTATGCTCGTGAACGATAGATATTAAAATGTTAATGGCTCTCGAGAAGGGCATGGCTAGGACTTTATGTGAGCTCGGATTACATGCCCTCCTTCAATTTTTGTTGTGATGATGCATCTGCCTATCCACTTAGCTTATGAGGCTCGCGTATGCGGTCCTGTCTACTATCAATGGATGTATCCATTCGAAAGGTATGATACAATTTTAATATGAATAAACCGATCCAACATCTGCAATTACATTTTCTAATGTGTCGTTAACTCTTTTAGGTTCATGAAGACGTTTAAGGCGTACGTCCGCAATATGACACGACCTGAAGGTTGTATAGCAGAACGATACATTCAAGAGGAGACACTTATATACTGCAACCAGTATAGAGGGAAAAATAACACAAGCCTCTTAGATAAACTGGAAAAGCGGTTAGACGGATCAATTTCGTTAATGCCGAAGTTGCAATATATTATTGACGACTTCAATGTTGACGTGGTTGGCCCAGTTGGCCCTGGTCAAAGTGTCATTTTAGAAGGTATTGAGTACGAACAGGCTCGCACCTGGGTACTGAAGAGTCATCCTAACTATGAGACATGGCAAGGGTACGAACTGGACTTAGCTTGTATGTATATGTCTTCTTCATATATATTTTTTTTAATTTCAAATTTGATTCAACAACATTGTAACAACATTTATGAAAAAAATTGTCAATTTTGTAACGACCTTTTTAACTTGCAGGCAATATGCAAATTTCTTAAAGCAACGTAATGTAGTTGCCGGGACCAGGACTAAGGTGGTGAGTGATGATGAGTTCATACCTTGGTTGAAGAAACAGCTAGACTTAAATGAATCAAGTAATGAAGTCTTCAGAGATATAGTTAGGGGACCAAAGGCTTTTGCGATGCAGTACAATAAGTATTGTATCAATGGTTTCCTCTTCGTCACCAAGGAATACGAAGAGAATAAAATGAACCAGAACAGTGGGGTTAGCACAGAGAGTATGACCACCTTCCGATCTAGTGCTAAGGATAAGAATCCAGTGGATAAATCCGTACCTTATTACGGAGTCCTCCACAAAATCATCTAACTGGAGTACCGAGAAGGGTACAAGCCAGTCCTACTAAAGTGTGATTGGGTGAAGGTGACGCACCAAGGTGTTTCTTTCGATGCAGTAGGGAATCTGAGACTGGTGAATTTGTCTAATCTTCTCGGCTCAGACTCAAGTGGGTGATGAGCCATTTATTTTCATGAGCATGCCGTGCAATGTTTTCTATTCTAGAGATCCAAAAAATCCTGATTGGCATGTGGTCTTGGAGGTTCCAAGAAATATTTTCGTTGAAGATGAGACAAGCCTTTTATCAGAAACACGGGTTATAACTGAGGCTAAAGTAGGACCTGATCTCACTGAAGTAGACATGGGTGGCGAGTTGTTATTCAATGACATTGAAGATATTTGTGTGGTTGTTGAAAAGAAAAAGAAAAGAAAGAGAGCAAGGAAAAAAACCTGATTTGTTGGTTATATTATGCATGTAACGAAACGATTTTGATTTATGCCCTTTTTTATTTTTCCATTATCATATTAATGTGATAGAAAAAATTTACGAACTAATTTACTCGTCTCTTTATTATATTTGGTACTTTGCTATTTGGATAGAAATTTTTATAGTAATTACGTTACAAATTAGATCTTGAAGATGGATCTAGAGGCAGAGCCGCTCGGGGATGCATCCCATAAAGATGTTAGGGGTAATAACATAGCTCTCGTTAGCTGTTTAGATTTAAAATTTATTCTAAAATGATCTTTCACTCGGAGGTAGAGTCATTCGGCGCAGAGCCGCTAGGGGATGCAGCCCCCGCAGATGCAGCCCCTGAAGATGCTAGAGGTAATAAGATAGCCTTCCTTAATTGTCTAGATTTAAAATATCTTTTATATTGGCAATGATGAAACATGCGTGTTGCTATTTTTCTTTTTATGCCAAGGGTAATAACATAACTCTCATTAGCTGTTTAGATTTAAAATTTATTTTAAAATGATTTTTCACTCAGAGGTAGAGTCATTAGGCGCAGAGCCGCTAGGGGATGCAGCCCCCGCAGATGCAGCCCCTGAAGATGCTAGAGGTAATAAGATAGCCTTCCTTAATTATCTAGATTTAAAATATCTTTTATATTGGCGATGATGAAACATGCGTGTTGCTATTTTTCTTTTTATGCCAAGGGTAATAACATAGCTCTCGTTAGTTGTTTATATTTAAAATTTATTTTAAAATGATCTTTCACTCAGAGGTAGAGTCATTCACACAGAGTCGCTAGGATGCAAACCAGAATCGGACCCTGAAGATGCTAGAGGTAATAAGATAGCCTTCCTTAATTGTCTATATTTAAAATATCTTTAATATTGGCGATGATGAAACATGCGTGTTGCTATTTTTCTTTTTATGCAGGCAAATCGTCATCTTCATCGTCTAGGAAGAGAGGTCCTACCCGAGGTTCAGAATTATATGAGAAGACTTCATTGAAACGGGTAATTGGGATTAATGAATTTGGGCAACCAAATATAGGGGATGCAAATCAGATCGCATTCAATTCAAGCATTGGTGTTCTCACCCGTGCACACATTCCGATCACCTACACAGACTTTCGGTTGGTGCCGCCACAGTACATTCAGAGGATCAGTGATATCCTGGCGTGTAGTTATGAATTTCAGGATAACCAAAATGCGTGGCCATAATATGTTCGTGATCGCTGTATGGCTGCTTGGAGAAATTTCAAGAACACTTTGCATACAAAGTATATTAAGGACAAGGATCCTGCAGTTGTGAAATCGTATCCCGCCCCTATTGGTGTCCCTATTGAGGATTGGATGAGCTTTGTGGATTATTGCAATATTGATAAATTCAAGAAATCAAGTATAAGAAATGCATCCAATCGGGCCAAACAAGTTGGCCCTTCTACACTTGGTCGGCGTAGCATGGCTGCCACACGTCATGAGATGGTACATGTCCTAAAATAACATAGCTCTAATTTATTTATGATGATTATTTCAATTTATTAGTTGTTTAATTCCATTATTTATATGTTTTGGCATGGATGTTATGGGGAAAAGGCAATTGAGAGGAATCTTACTACTGATGCCGAGGTTGGTAGGGCTGAGGTGTACATCCGAGCCCATACAACAAAGGATAACAAAGTGCAGTTTCCAGAAACCTTTGTAAGTGCAACCCTCGTACATCCTTTCATTATCCATGTGAATTTTAAATGCTTCTTTCCCGCACTATAATTTTTCTTTTGGATGTTGTCATAGGAAAAAATAAAATCGATTCAAAGTAGTAATCCTGCATCTCGGATGACCAGTGTAGATGATGCCCTTACACAGGTATATATGCATGTCCTTCAAATACTTGATTTTATTTAGACTTATGCATTCTCTGATAAATCTAATTGCAATTCTGTTTACAGTCAATTGGGATTGATAGTAGAGGGCGCACGCGGGGGATAGGTGGAAATGTAGGCAAGATTGCATTGAAGAAGATAATGCCTATTGCACATAAGCTCGGTGCGGTGTCGCGGGAAAGAGATAATTTGGTAGATAAATTAGATGAAATGCAGAAAAGCCTGGGAGATCTCGAACAGAAGTTTAATTGCTTTGTAGATAAGCAAGGGGAACAAAGGGACGAGGCTCCACCGACAATTCCTCCATTTAAATCTAGTCATGCATCGTCGGTATGTATGCTTTTCTCTAATACTAATTTAAGCTTATGATTATATGCACCTCCATTTAAAAATACTAATGACATGTTATATGTGTATATGTAGCCTGATTCGGTAAATCTTGGCAAGAGATGCGATCTCTGTGATTGGAAGAAACGGGTAGTTGCTCGTGGTGAGGTGCATGCAGTGGATCCAAATACCCGTGTCCATGGAGTAGTAATGGGCAATGGAAATTTTAGTGTCATCTTGATGGAGATTATAGCTCCACAATCAGAGCTATGGAAGGAAGATGGTTATCATGATACGCTTGGAGAGGTCGGTGTAGGAGGATTTGTCGTCTGGCCCAAGCTATTTCTAACCATCTATCCATGATGTTTATGAATATTAGACATTACAATAACTGACACAGTGAACTTTTGCTTTTAAACTATACATTAACATAGACAGATGCATGCATATTAGTGTAGGTTGGCAGTCTATAGTTCAACATAGTTATAGTCTGCATGTTCTTTCTAGTTACTCTATATGTTATTTGATTTTTATTTTTTTAATGATTTTGCACTCTATTTGAACATATTTATAGTCTTAGGCTCCATTTGGTCATCACATTAGTATTTATGAAAACATTTTTTTCCTCAAACCAAATGGAGCCTAAGCCCCTTTTTTAACTCCGCCAATGCAACTCCTTGCATTGCCGGTCCTAAGCCCGAGTAAAGGAGGAGGGAGAAAGGCTTTAGAATGAGATTATTAACCATGTGAGTTGTAATTGTAGTTCCCTGCTATTGTTTGGATTATCATTATGTGATAGATAGATGTTATTGTTAATTTATTTTCATTAATTATGTAGGGAGAAGTTTGCTTCAGTGCCTTCTGGAGGTGGAGCTACTGTTGCTGAAGCACCTACTGCTGAGGCCCTCTGTTCTGAGGCCAAGGTTAGCTCTGTCAATCAAATCCTGCTCCCTTAATTAAAATTATGTGATAGATAGATGTTATTGTTAATTTATTTTCACTATGTAGGGAGAAGTTTGCTTTAGTACCTTCTAGTGGTGGAGCTGCTGCTGCTGAAGCACCTGGTATTGATCTTGTTGATTTCTTTATCAGGTAAGCCTGGTTTTACAAAGAAACAAGCAGATCTTCTCTTCCCTCCGGACTTTGCTGATGATTTCCCAGTGGCAATGCAGGTTTCATCTTAAACCCATTATATGTGGACAAATAAGTACAGCCTGATATGACTTGTTATTCTGCGGATAACCAATAAGTACAGCCTGATATATGTGATCACAAAGCTTGGGCTTCTATTTGTGCATGACTTGGAGACTACTGCAGCAGTTTACAGAAATCGAATCAGTCCAGATGCTATATTTTTGACAGCAGAAGCTTCATCTGTAGGAAGCTTCTATGCTGTCAATAGGCAAGGGCAAGTGTTACTTGCAACTGTCAATGAAGTGATACTTGTGCCTTTCATTAGTGGCCAAGTATGTCTTTAGTCTTATTTTAGTTTTATTCCTAATGCAGCAAATTGAATGCTTGTATTAAAAAAATACCTGTTGGCTCTTTCAGTTAAACAATCTGGAGCTTGCTATTAATCTTGCCAAAAGAGGAAACCTTCCAGGGGATGAGAATTTGGCAAGTGATTCTTAGCTCACCTGTTTCTTCCATGTGATCCAAATCTCAGATGGACGACACAGTAGAAAACAGTGGTGATTGAATGTAAACCATTAAAAACTTCCAAAGCCTCATCGGAGTTTTCATTTGCCACCCAACTTGTTAATAAGGTCAAATAGACCTGAATGAATAAAGGAAAAATAAAAATATCATCTTCATCCAAAACTCTGTTTTTTGTGGTGTACTGGTCCACCTGAGATTTGGATCTGCTTCAGTTTTGGGTCCATGCCCTGGAATGAGTTGGAAAAATGGGTGGACAACATGGATATACAACACATACAAAGTATATGATCATATTAGAAAAACTTTGATACTCTTGCAAATAGCGAATGCACTTATCAATGCCTTCAGGTTAGATAAAAAGCAAATCATATCGGCATGCCTAATTCCTTTTGTGCATTGTTTTTATTTTATTATTTTTAAGCCATGGCATTCTGTAACAGTGTTTAGTGTTCATTTGTACTGTTTTCTTTTTTCCTGAAAGATTACTTCCAAATTATTTTGGTTTTAGAGTCGAAGAGGAAAACTTTGGCTGAGTGCGATGAATGATATGTAGGCACTTAGAAACTACTTGGAAACAAGTGGCATACAAGTAGTAAAAGAAAATGTCCAAATTATAGTGCTCATTTTAGATATACCATGAACCAAAAACTAAGCTTACATTTATTGGACGGTTAAAATGAAAACTATCCAACAGTCCTATTTCCACAAACAAATCAGAGGTTAGGATTGTTCAATCAATCTGACCTTGGGATTGTGACTTGGGGATAGTGGGCTGCACAGTCTAGTTGGTTTTATTTGAGTTAATATATGGCACGTGTACAATTTCTGAGTGCCTGAGTATCGAGTGTCATGCATAGCCTGAGTATGTTACAACTCCTTAAGTCCAAAACTGAGAATCTGAAGGAAAACTAAGATTTCTAGGTTGATTTTTTTTTTTTTTTTTTGAGAATGTGCATGTATGCCTTGTCGAATGTATCAACGATATCGGTCAATATCTTGGTATCAATGGGTGTGGGATACAATACCTGTCCTGGAATATAGAAGTTACAATGTGCCCATCATGGTTTCTCTCAACATTCCTTGCATGCCTGTCCCCATATGTATCCATACAGTCTCTTGGCACTGTACTAGCATCAATATCTTTATTTGTGTTTCAAACATCCAAAATGACTTGGGAGTTGCTAATTTTTATCCTTCACTTGCAGTTCCAGAAATTGAGCAAGGACTTTCTGATGATTCACATTCAAAAGTGACAGTCATCTTCACTCCTCATTTGATGCCAATGGTAAACCTTTTAATTGAATTCTCTGAAACTCATCAAAACCAATTTATAGTGGATTCTGTTAAGCAACATTTAAAATGCTAAAGCTGCAATTCCTTTATTGGCTCTTAGCTTCTGTACATCTGAATTTTATAGAGCCGTGGAATGCAATCTACCATTTATGTAGAAATGGCTTCAGGAGTGACAATTGAGGATCTGTACCAACAATTGAAGGCCTCGTACCAAGTACCTCTCTTGGGAATTGTAAGCTGTTGTTTTCTGTAGAAGGGAATGTTTCTCATGCGAGTTGTTCCTCTTACATGCTTTTGTAAGGATTTTGTATCAGTTGATGCATTGGACATTTAAAGTCAGAAAATGCTGTGAAGTTAATGATGTCAATAGGCCAGGCTCATGCCAAGCAAAATATAAAATTCTAACAATTCCTGCCCAAGCAATTCAAAATCTGGGCGTAAGCTAACCCCGGGCCTGGCTCAATGACAGCCCTATGTGAAATGGCTTCCATGGATTTAGCAATAAGGTAAAGGTAAAGGTATAATTCAGGCAAAATGCACCTTAACTCAGGTGCAACAACTCATCCACTATACATTTACATACATGCATGTCAGTCAAGATCGTCCAAATTATGGACCCCAATGTGGATCGAGCATGGCCATTAGATGCTTTGTGACCAAGAGTTAGAACCATTTGTAACTTCTTTATTACTTACATATGCAATTTCTTATCTATGAGCTGGATTTCATAATGCATTGAAGATTATTGGCTGGTTCTTGTTTTTCTTTTTACAGTTTTAGTGCTCTTTTACACAATAAAACAATGTTGGTCTTCTTGTCAGCAAATCTTCGTATCCTTATAAATTTTGTGTTGGTTATTAGGTCTCACAATTTGTCATTCATATATAAAGGCTTGCATATTATGGATATAGTCGTCAATTTCTGCAGGTTGGGTTGTTTTCGCATTTCATCTTGCTAGGGGATCTTTTTCCTTTTCATTTCATCAATTTCATTACCATATTTGTCTTTTATCTTTTTGCATTATCTCTGTTCTAATGTGCTTAATCATATGATTGTTTGTCTTCAACATAATCACGTGCAAATGCAACCCAGATCTGAATAGTTGAATGTGTACTGCATTTCTAGATCTAATGCCAAAAGACTTCAAGAAAACACCCACAAGTCAAGCAGCACAAAAAACAAAGACCCCACAATAGATCATGATATGTGTTCTCTTTATTTTAAAGCATCCAATTCAAATATTTGGATGATATATTTGATTTTGATTTCTTCCAAAATCTATTGTGTAGACTTACCTTCTCAAATAGGTTGGTTCGTTTAGAGCTTTGGAGAAATGGGTATATATCTAGTTTTGGATGTGTGCGTTGGTTAATACACATCCATAACTAGATATACCAATTGCTCTGAAGCCCACGAACCAACTTATTTGAGAAGGAAAATTCTACACAAAAAGGATGAAATGAAAATCATATATCATCCAAATTCTTATTATTATTATTATTTTTAATTCATGAGAATCGCCGACGGTTTTTAGCCGCCGATAACTCCAACGAATTTTAGCCGCTGACAAGGTCGACGGATTTTACCAGCCGACAAGGCCGACGGAATCCAGCCGCCGACAACGCCGACGGATTTTACTGGTCGACAACACCGACGGATTATAGCCGTCGACAACGCCGACGGATTTTACCCGCTGACAACGCCGACGGATTTTACCAGCCGACCACACCGACGGATATTAGCCGCCGACAATGACGACGGATTTTAGCCGTCGATAACACCGACGGATTTTAGCCGTCGGCGAGCAACGCCGACGCACCCTTCACCGATGGACCTTGCGACGGATAAAAGCCGTCGGAGAAGGTCATTGCCGACGGCTTTTAGCCGTCGGCGTTGCCCTATTTTTTGGTAGTGTTTAATGAAACGGAAAATACCTAACCAAAAGTGTGATCAACTCTAAAATTGAAGGAATGGAAGGATAGTACCCATTTTTGAGAAGTTTCTGGGACCCACCAATGGTCTTCTGGCCATCGATTCGAGCAAGAACAAAGACACGACTTTTTCAAAAAAATAAGATTTTTTTTTTTGGTCGACCCCTCTTATCGGGCGCCAGACTTTGATTTTATCGAACACTCTTTCGATTTTATCGATGATCCTCATTCGATGTTATCGATAATAGTTTCGATCACATTCTCGATCTAGTGACTTTTTCAAATTCTGAAGAGATGTTGATAATATCGATTCTTTATCGATTTGATCGAGAATGCTCATGAAAAATCGGCAGACATTTCAGACGTGAATGTTTTCAATTTTCAGCCTTCAGATGACACTTCAAGTATACTTTTAGTATTTCTATGAATTAGTAGTATATGCAGCAAAATTATGTACAATTACTGTATACATCAAAATTATAAACATATGAATGTTTATATACAAAAGATGGAGGTGAGGAACCTCAGATATATCATTTGAAGCTCAGCAAAATTGCATTATTTCAACAAGTATCCAAATCCTGATGCATGATCTGAACTAGTTCTTCCTTACCCATTTAATGGCAGAGTTTTTAGTGTTCGATTTATCCACTTGACCAATTACATCCCTCATTTTGCTTGTCATCTTGGGTGGTGATTGAGGTGTATTTCTGCTATCCATATTTCCAAGTGGACTCTTGAAATTCTGCATTTTTTGTTGAGTCCATTTAGGTGTTATGCATTCGAACTTATAATGACTAGAATCACCAAATAAGTGACAGACTAGAGAAGTTTTTGTGTTACTTCCAGAAGCAGCAGATCCTTAAGGTATTGATGCTGCATTTTGGAATTTTGGTTTAAATTTTTCATACCCTAGACCGTTCTTGTCCTTTCCAAGTCTTCCCATCCCTAAGAGTTTTTCTAATTTTTCACCACTCTGGGAAAACTTGTAATTTATCTTGGCGATTGTTTGAGATTCTTCTAAGTCAAACAGGATTGTATGATTCTCTTTTTGAAGGCACACAATTTTGTCTTTTAAGATTTTGACCTGTTTGTTCAATTTCTCAGACTCATTTTCAAGAAAGGTATTAATTCGTTCAAGTCTATCATTATCCATATGATATTGCTACAGATCATTTATTAATTATGTGTTGATTTCTAATGTTTTATCTAAATCTTTTTGCAACAATTTACTTTTGTTTTCAACTATTCCGAGTCTTTTAAGGATATTTATGCTATGAATGTAGAGTTGATTATAAGCATTTTGCAGTATATCCTTTTCTTCTTCTTCTTTTTCTCCAGTTTCCTCATTATCAGATGGAAATGATTCAGTGACTTGCTGTTCTTTCTCGTTTTCAGATTCAGTGGGAATGATTAAAGTAGTGGAGACCATGAGTGTTTTCAATGATTTCTGATCTCCATCACTTTCTGAGTCACTGGGTTCTCAATTTGACTCTTCAATATCATCCCACGTGGCAGCCATTGCCTTGCCCGTAGTTTTTTTGTTTGAGCATTAGGTTGATAGGTGTCCATACTCCTGACAGGCATAACATTGTGGTTCTTTGGTTCATCTATCAAATTTGCCTGCAGAAAGTTTGTTGTTCACCTTTCTTCCTCTGGAAGGCTGGCCATGATTTTTCTGAAAGAACTTCCTAGATCGTTGTGCCAACAAAGCCACTTCCTCATCTTCATCTTCATTTTCACTCTCACTATCCTCATGTAATGCTTTCTTAGAAGTTTTTAGGA
The DNA here is from genome assembly GCA_030180095.1 of Magnolia changhungtana. NCBI lineage: Eukaryota > Viridiplantae > Streptophyta > Magnoliopsida > Magnoliales > Magnoliaceae > Magnolia > Magnolia changhungtana. The sequence continues at coordinate 390,223 of JASAUF010000316.1, forward strand.
TAGTTGTTTTGGATTTTTGGGTTTGTTTGAAGTGTAGTTCAAAAGTTTGTAGGGAACCTACCAGTTCTTCTACTTTCATTTCGTCTATGTTCCTACACTTTTCAATTGTTGTTACTTTGAGATTAAACCTTTCCGGCAATGATCTAAGTATTTTCCTATAGATTTTCGGAACCAAAACTTTTTATCCCAATCCACCCATGGAGTTACAGATGATATTTAACTTTGTAAAGAACTCCATAAAAGTCTCATGCTCTTCCATTCTGGGACATTCGAACTGTGAGGTCAATAGTTGCAGTTTGAACCTCTTCACAGTACTTGTGCCTTCATGGGTCATTTCCAATAAGTCCCATGCTTCCTTGGATGTCCCACACATACTTATTTGGTTGAAGATGTCTTGGGACACGGCACAGTAGATGGCGTTCATAGCTTTTGCTTCAGCAGTCTGTTTTTCCTTGTCGAACGCCGTTCACTTTTCATTGGGTTTGGGCTTTGTGATGGTTGTACCACTGTCAAGTACGATTTGTTCAGTTGGTGGCATGTATCCGCTTTCAACTATATCCCAAACATCATAATCCAAAGATCTCAGAAAGTAATGCATTCTAGCCTTCCAGTATGCATAATTTGAGTCATCAAATACTGGAGGCCTAGTGACTGATGAGCCCTCTCCTTTGGCCATATTCCCAACTTCAGTCAAGATCACTCTCTCTAGGCAATGAAGCCCTTAAAGAGAGACCCGCTTTGATATCAAATGAAATGGTGGCAAAGACCACTTTAGTTGAAGTTGGGATATGCCAATATGTCCTAGAGGGAGGTGAATAAGGCTTTTAAAAGTTTTTATAATTTATTTAAAATCCTATTACACTAATCATAACAACAGGTATATATTAGGATTACTCAAAAATAACTCTACTGGCTTCCAAGCCCGGTAGAGGATCCAATCACAAACTGTTTAAGAAGTAAACAATATGCAAACTAGTTTCTGATGGATATGACTGTGTAAGTATGTCAGGTGTGATCTCAGATATTCAGATATACAAATATTAAAGTAAATCACACGATCAGAAGAATAACAATCTCAAACATAGCCATTTTTATAGTGGTTCGACAACTTGTCTACTTCACTCCCGGTAACCACACTCAACCCTTGAGTGTACCGAATTTCACTAAGGAGGTTTCACAGCGGTTCACTTCAAACCTAAGGTTTTAAATCAGGTTCACCTTCAACCTTTATAACCTACACTGAGGCTGACTGTTTATGCTCTCACGAGCAAGGGTCAACACATCGCACCCACTTTTAGGCACACTGGCCAAGGATCTTCCATAAGACCTTATCGGAGGTTTCTACACTATTCACCTCAAACTTGAGGTTTCACAGTGATTAACCTCAAACCTAAGGTTTTGCTGGTTCACCTTCAACTAGATGTTTATGCTCTCCACAGAGTATGGGTCCACACAACACACACACCATGTACACTCCCGCCGGAGGCTCCTTGAGGACTTCAAAGGGTGAGAACCACTTAAGACCCAATCCTACAAAGGAATGATCACAAGTCTCCTCTTAGACTCTAGATACTTACAAATAAGTTGATGAGTTCCGATTAGCACAATGCTAAAGATCTCCTCCTTGTTGACGAAGAGTCTTTTGCTCCCTTGATCCGCAACACAAAAAGATGTACCGATATATGGTGACGGGTTGGGTCAAGGTTATGTTGGAGTCCAACTCTCTAATGGTTTTCCTATAAGGAAGATAGAGTGGTTCCAATCATCTAAGCATTCAAGGCATCGCAGCTTAATAATTTACCATTAAGGTAGTAGTTGGAGGATCCTTAAATGCGGAAGTTCATTCCCCAATCCACTCTATTGAATATCAATGGTGAGGGTGGATTGGAGGATGAATTTCCTTGAGAGAAAGGGCTTTGGGTATATGATCTAAGGTTAAACACTCAAAAGCTCTGTCTTCTTTCTCTCACAGCAACAATAGACAAGTCCTCTATATATAGGCAAAAGGTTCCAATAGATATAAAATGGTCACATTTATGACAGAGTTCGATATCATCAAGCAGGTTCGATATCATCGAGCGTATACTCTCAATAGCATCGATGGTCCAATCGATTACTCGAACTCAATGTCATACGCTTTACCTTTTTTCAGATGGTCGATAAATCGAAACGATTATCGATGTCATCGGATTTTGAACTCGGATTCCATCGATGATAGGTTTGATCCATCGACACTTGAAAAATGAGAGAGACTTTACTAGAAATAATTTAGGTTTTCATGAATGATCGAGGAACCATCGAGATCATCGAAATTTGAATAACGATGATATTGACATCACCATCGAGGCATCAATAAATCTAATGAATTTTTCTTTAAGCTTGCTGGACAGTTTATGTCCTTATTCGATGCAATCGACCTGGTACCGATATCATCAATATTTGAATATCGATTCTATCGAAGGGCCCCCGATTATAGTTAAACCATTTTGAAATATGTTGCTAGAGTACATGGTGCCCAAGATCAATATCATCAAAGGCCTACCGATATTATCAAGGTTCGAATTTCGATGGTATGAGGAGGCTTCAATATATCGATGCCTATATGATATTCTTTAAGAAAAAACAGGGGCGCCGAAAATCTGCCTGTCGATAATATCGAGTCGACTTCGATTGACTCGAGATTTAAATATCGATGATATCGATAGGTGTATCGATACATCGATATTCATCCAAATATGTTATGAGGTTGCTGGACATATTTGGTTCTCTTTTCGATGGTATCAATGGAGCATCGAGGACTTGACAGCACAGGTCGATGATATCGAGATGTGTATCGATACAATCGACAAGGCAAGAAAACTTAGAGAATTTTCCTATTTTGAAAAACGTTTTCTTACCCAAAAACCCTAAGATGTTCTACTTTATTTTTAAAGGTTTTAGTATACCTGGTGATTTGGGACAAGGGATGTGAGGCTCAGATTTACTTGTGGTGAGCTTGCACACATCCGGTTGAGACAAACGCTTAAATTGATCTTCTTATCAGGCTCTATAGACGAACTGACTCAACACTCACGCTAATTGATAAACTAGGGCACTTTCAAATACTGTCCACACGAGCCAATGCGCACGTGCGTGTGCATTGATCCCAACTAAATCAGGCTTGCACGCGGTCAGAATTGTGTTTCCAACCCCTTCAAAACTGACCATTTGTGATCAATATAGGCCACCTAGAGTTGATCCAAACCATCCATCTTGTTGGTTTGATGGGCCCAAACAAAACATGGTGGGTCCCACATGCATTTGCACTTGTTCGCGCACACAAGCACAAGTGCAAGAAAGCTGCACGCAGATAATATTTCCAAAAATGTAAAATTTCCATTTTTCCCTCCCTTCCACGCTGGCGATCCACGTGAGGACTCCTCCAATTAGAGCCCTCTGTTTCAGCTGAAGCCAAACCATCCGAGTGCTGTTCACGTGGAAGAGGGTTTTCCATTGGAAAACTGACGCCAAAACCATGTTCCATTAGTGATTTTTCAATCCAAGCCATCCACTTTCAATTCAATGGTGTGGGATTGTCAGGGCAATGTTATAAGGGAAGTTGGAATCGAATGCAAGTTAATTTTCCTCCTCGTTCTCTCAAGAACCCTAAAAAATCGGCCATAATTTGATCCCTTCGAACCCAACACCTAAAGCTCGATGAAGCTTCGAAAGTCCATGGCCGCAAGCTTCTATGAAGCTATTCAGACCACTCAAAATGATCAGAGCTCAGAGACCTACGCCAGAGTTGAAGATGCCATTAGAGTCAATCGTCTTCCTCGGCAAACCTCGATCCCTGATTTGCTATGAACCACGTTCTGTTGCAGCTGGGGTGAAGGGAATGAAGAAGATAAGGAGGCGTAGAAGAAAGAAACAGAAAGAAAGAAGAAGAAAGAGGAAGATGGAGGTGTGGCTATTGGACCACGCCAACCCGACCCGACTTGACCGAGCTTGAGTCAGGCCAGGCCTGTCGTCCATTACTAGACATTCCTAGCTAGAAGAGGATAGGAAGAAGAAGCAGATGAAAGGAGGGAGGAAGAGAGAGAAATGGAGGGAAAATGAAGAAGAGAAGAAGAAGGAGAGTAGGTGTGTCACTGCACCAGTTCGAACCCAGCCGGCCCGACTCACCGACAAGTTCCACTCGTGGGACCGAGTTCGGTTTGAGCTAGGGATGGATCTGGTTAGATCTAAATATTTTTTGGTCGTGGGTGGAAGAAGAAGAGAAGGAAAAAAAAAGAGAACGTGGAAGAGAGAGGGAGAGAGAGACATCACTGAGTCGACTTGGCTGTACTCTATGAGTCTAACTATGTGAGTCGAGTCAGGGCTTGCTGGATACTATCTTTAAAAGAAAGAAGAAAGGAAAAGGAGAATGATAGGAGGAAGAAGGAGAAGAGAGAAGGAGAGAGGGTGCTGGCTCGATGGTTGCTCCTGAGTTAACTCAGTTGGAGCCCGCCAAGTCCAACTAGGTTGATTCGGGTGTTGTCGATCTTGTCCAGCCATATTTTGCTGAATGGGGGGGACATCATCTTGTTTAGGTATGGAACTTGACTCATAACCAAGTTATGACTCAATACTTTTACCGGGTAAAATCAGTTCCTACTTGACAGTAAATCATTTTGTGGTTGCACTTGTACAGTTTCAAAAGCCATTGTTATAGGTTCGAGTCTTTGAATATGAATAAGTTAGATTGAGCTAAGAAATTCAAGTGAGCTGATTCTAAGTCGTGGTTTGAAATATTAGTAGAATCACATTATCATCATCATTATGATTATTATTATTATCACGGCTTGTTAGTAAATTATCTATTCTAATAATAGTTTCGATTGTTAATACTAAACATGATTAACCCTTGGTAAATTACCTATACTAATGTTAGTTATTACAGACAATTTACAATGGTTAAATATAAGTGTTTTATTCGTCACTCTGAAATATTATTATTGATAGTTATGATCATCATCATTAGACAATATTATCATTTTCCTTATAGGATAAGTATAATTCTTATTAATATGATTATTGGGTGTTAGTCTTTATTATATTATGGTTAGTAAAATTTTTATTATTATTACTTATATTATTTAAGAGATTTTAAGTCATTATAAGAGTATTAGATAATGTCGGTACATTTAAATATGAACTTGTAAATCATCATTATTAATACAAATTATTTAATACTTCCATTAGAACTAAACTCTAGAACGAAAACCTAGTTCTACATCAAAACCTTAAAAATATGTAATCCAAACCCTATGTTATAAACTAGACCATAAATAGTTTTGTAGAGCCTCGATCTAACCGTACAAGTTCATAAATTGTCATAGTATTCAACTCCAAGTGCGCATGCACCATCTAGCGATAATGTAGATGGTTCGAAATATAAGGTGATGATTTCTTCCCCTTAAGCTTTCCATTTCCAAATTAGTTTAAGTAATAGTCTTTATTAAGAATCACAATTGTTATCTCATGTCATGCGAACTCTTATGAATTCTTAAGTCACGATTTATATCTGATGTATATTTGATAATTGTAAATCATGATTACATGCGATAGTTACTTGCATGATAACTCCCATTTTAATTTATAGTTCACACCATGACCTATTGTGATTATTATGCTTAACATATGTCTGTCATGCTATGGCTATATATTTTTGCATGAATTTTTATAAGTCACTATGGTTCTATATTCAGTACACTTACTAGTGGGTAAACCCTCTTGTGTATGTGAACCCATACTTAGGGTGTAACAAGATGGGTTGTGGTAAGAAATGGGCCCTCGATTTAGAGGTTATATGAGATATGGAACACTAATGTGGGATTTACCATCCATAGGGCATACGACTTGAGTAACTTAAGAAATGGTCTCTTTTAACCGCTCTGATTTAGCCTTGTTTTACCCTTTTTGCCGATTGATTTGATGTTTCGTGTACCCTGTTTGCCGCTACGATTTGACACATGTCCCATGTTTTGAGATTTGCCCGATGTGGCTTCGACGACATATTCCATGTGATGGTAATCCCTACTTATTGAATTTGATTGGCCACTGGTCGACGAAAATCCATTAAGCATCTTAAGATGGGGGAATCTCATGAGTTAGGGATGGTGGTCATGAGACACTATGCCCGAGCTGTCGGCTTACATTGGGTGACGAGCCCTCCGTAGTGACCATTGAGTTACTTTAATTGGCTGTTTGTAATTAGAATAATAATGGTTTGGATAATCATACACTCATAGTATATTGGCGATGACGGGTGGCTAATTCTCGATGATGTAGCATGTGCCCTTACGCTTAGTGGGGTATCGTTTCGCTAGCTCCCAGACTATCAACTATTGACCTATTTTGATGACTTGGCACCATACTGTATGAGATATGTTATGCTTGTCACGTCCCAAACCTGAAAATCGGGCTCACGAAATCTCCGATTGCCAAATTCGGTGCCGACAGCCTCTGTAATACCCCATTCTCGGCTCCGAGTGCCCATACGCCAAATTCTAATCATGGGATCCTACGAGGAGGATTTTCCAATGTACATTTGTCTCATAAGAAGAATAACCACAAGTTTACCCAAATCACAAAGGCAACATCATCATCGTCACATATCCACTAATATAAACAGTTGAATGTAGTGTTGAAAGAGAAATACATATATCGATAATCAAGATCCAGAAGACCGCCGCGCGCTCCAAGCTTAATGCTGCTACAACCTAACATCACCTGGATGCATCTATCATGCATAAGCTTATAGAAAGCTTAGAGGGTGGTGTAAGTGTGTATACAAGGTAAGTGCTAAGTATTCAATATAATGCCATACTAATACAATATCAGAATTACTGGCAAGATCATGAATCATATGATATCAGAGTAAGCAGAAATACTGACAAGTCCATGAGTCATACAATATCAGAGTACGCAATACAGATCAGCTATGCAAATGAGGAGTTATAAAGAGTCAAATATCAGATGTCAAGGATGCAATGCGATATACAATTCCTGATGAGTTTACGAATACCGTCAGCCTTAATCAGGTTATGCAATATAGAAGCATAGTAAAACCAAATGCTATGTGTTGATGATACAATGTAATATGTGATGTGAATGAAATGACCAAGCTGGAGTGTGAAGTCGAGATGATAGTACGTAGTATCACAGGCTATCGGGTCCACCACAAGGGACTTCATCTAAACCAGTCCCATACCTAAATTTGGATACTCAGACTCAATGTGGTAAACTCCTGATCTCAGGTTAGTCACGCACCCCAATCAAAATCCTGGCCATTGCGAGGGTACAAGTAATAAATAGTTACGCACCACCAACCCGAGTGGATAGTGAATGAATGAATGAATATGTAACTCCTGCTCAATAAGTCCACATGTCAGTACTGTACATCTCTAAGATCATCACTGGAGTCATTACACTTTACACCAGCTTGTTGCCCCTATCTGAGCGCATAACTGGGTAAATGGAAGAGACCTCACTCTCCGCCTGCTAATATCGGGCCCGGCTCATCGATAGCAGACCCATTCCTCTAACTGATCAAACTTAACCTAGATATTGCCCCCTCACTCAAGTGGGTAAGGTCACACCCCTTCCCAACCGACCATGACACAGTGGGAGATACGGCCTACTGGTATACAACCCTCATTCGCTCATAAATATATCCACTCGGTCTTGACATTGGGGCGTCTCCTGCCCATGGAGATTTAGAGATTTTCACCCAGGGACATCTATGGTGCCTGTATGCTAGAACCAAACATTCCTGGTGTCCCATCTGACCATCAATGATACGCCTATGGAGGCTACGACCCTGATATCGCTAGGGTGTACTGTAACAATATCACAAAATGCATGATGCATGAGTCATACAATCCAGCCATATATCAATCCTGCGCATACAGTGTGCTTATGTGAGATAATCTCTATCTATCAGGGAGTCTCATAACAACCTTCCCAATGACATATGCAATGGTCAATCACATCTTATAACAAACATGCAGATGATGCGTATGAGCATGTATCCTGATGCTATGCTGTCACATACTCGTAATTAGTATCACTAACCGGTATTGGTAATCAGCCTAACAAATGGCCCAAGGGAAGGTCACAATGAGGACATTTAACCATCATTGCCCATCAAGGTGGACATTTATCCAACATTGCTCCCAAGGAATGACCCACATAGAGCCAAACATATAATGGGCCCATGACCTCACACAATGGCCTAATATACATCACCATGGGCCTCTCTCAAGGGCCTAATACACATCATGGTGGGCCTTGCTTATGGGCTACATATGCATCGCATTGGGCCTCGCTCATGGACCTCAAGTACATTACAATGGGCCGCAATAGATGGGCCCCATGTATGTTAAATGGGCCACAATATATGGGCCGAAAATGTACATCTCGTTGGGCCTTACCAAATGGGCCGGCAATACATCACAATAGGTCTTACCAAATGGGTCGGAAATACATCACAGTGGGCCTTACCAAATGGGTCAAAAATACATCACAATGGGCCTTACCAGATGGGTCGAAATTACATCACAATGGGCCTCATCATACGAGTCGAAAATACATCACAATGATCCTCAACGGATGGCCCAGAAATATATCACAATGGGCTGCTCATACAGGCCTAATATACATCACCATGGGTGTAACACCCCGGATTTTTCCTAACTTGGCAATGGACATCCTTGGACGTAGAACTGCCCTAGGACCTTATTCTGCTGTGATTAGGGCATAATTTAATTAGGTATTTATAGCTTGAATCACCTTCTATACAAACTACAAAGGCCCGAGTACCACCTCAGGTAAAATCATACAGGACTAAAAATCCTTTAGAAATTAGACGGAATTAACAAAGTGCTAAACTAGGTTAGCTACAAAATTCACTTGAACCACTTTAAATACGAACTGCAAGACCCAAAACTTGCAGAATCATCGACGCTACATTACTCTTTAATCTAAGATCAATCTCATTACCCAGTTGCTCCCAGGAGCACATTGAAACTTCATATCAGACCTGGACCGCACGTCAAAAGTCCGATTACCGTGAAACTAAACAAAGATGACTACCTTGCTGGGCTTGACAACCATCTCGGAAATCAAGTCCAGATAATGTCCCGAAGCTACTCGCTTGAGCCCAGAGTGAAGTGTGTGAGAAACGTGGATATCTTAGAAATAAAAATATAAATTTAAGTAATCAGAGACTTGTCACTTACGGGCCGAATATAAGGATTCAGACCACCAGAATCTGACCCAAATACACCCTCGGATCAGGAGAAATTTCATACATAGGTCAGTGTACTTGTGGCCCTGATTGGTGATCATGGACCGTTGAACTGAAACTGGTACACCACGGGCGATCTGCAAACCCGATCGGACCGAAAACTCAGCTTGACCTAGATCCAACATATGGGAGCTTAAGTCCGACCTTAGGCTCAAGGGGGGCTCAGGAAGTGCTTCGTTGAGCTGAAATAGACGTCCTTTGGCTATAACCTGCGTATACCTTGGCCCTGGGGCCATTTCCATCAGTTTTAAGCTTATATAAGGACCTTAAACCCTCTCTCATTCATTCCATACGAATTTGAGAAAACCTAGAGGGAGAAGAAAGAAGAAAGAGAAGGAAAGAGAGAGAGAGAGAGAGAGAGAGCGTGTGTGAGCAACTAGGAGTTCATCCCTGGGATTGTATTCCGCTATTCTACGTGCCTATCCATCACAACCAAATCGCTCTTCCGGCGATTCTGACATTGTTCTTAGGTAAGAAAACCTAACCCTAATCTGTTCTAGGGTTTCAATTATTGCTAGTAGTGAAATAGCTAACTCAACTCGTGTTATAGGTTGTCATTTAATCGTTGACGAAGACTTAGAGTTTCTATCAAATTCGTTACACTTCTACGGTGTAAGGTGTAGACTATAGACGTATAAGTTATAGTTTTCAAGGCTTTCAATGTCAGTTAATGATTTATTCTTGACGTGGGTGCAATTTCACATGCAAAATGTGTCGTTCATTTCGCTTTACGATTATATATGAGTTTTGTTGAATATAGTGTATTCTATGTACGTATTGAAATGTTTGACTACGTATGAAATTTGGATTTGTGTCTAACATGATTATTTGCCGTGACTATATGCCTGTTATGTATGCGACAACTCCTTAGCGAAAGGACTTACCCTAAGCCATGCCACGGCCAATATACGCTATATAGGTTAAAGTGTGTAGCCCATGTGTTTGTGTAAATGATTAAATGAGTATGGAATCCGAATTCATACATGCCATGATTATCCGCCTTGGGTATATGCGTGTGGTATATGGGATAACTCCCTAGTAAAAGGATTTGGCCTAATACATGTATAACCAACATACAACATGTATGAAGATGTGTGTAGTCTAAGTGATCGCAGAAATATTTGAATAAGCTAGTTGTTACTAAGGAATACCTTGTATGAGGATTGAGATATGCTACTCGATTACCTTAATTATGTGTATGATTTCCTCCATATATGTTTACATTATGATATCTATTTTATTTATGGAATTAATGCGTGTGAAACCATGTTTATGTTACACCTTATAACATGCTCGATAGTATGATTGGATTACTTAGTTACTCCTGTTCTGACTACTTCACATGCTTATTGGTTAAGGTTGAATGTGTATGGGGCTATGCTATGGTCTAGGCAATCGGTAATAGGCTTTGAGTTCATGGCTGAGATTCATTCGCCACGTACGATGTTTTGACGAATCTGAATCGTACAATGGTTGTCGACAGTGGTTAGGCCACACGGAGTGATCACGCACTTCATGTCGATCAACTCAATGTGTGCTCGTACTAGTCAAGCTTATCAAGTAACCCGATTAACCCGATGTATGTTCACCATCTTTAGACGCTACTGCTTAAACCTAAGGTATCAAACTCACCAATAAAAACCCAGTTAACCTTTGTACCTCGATCCGCTAAGACTCATGAGCCTGACAGGTGGTATGGGACACCGTGGTCGAGCTGTCGGCCTACGCTGGGGCGACGAGCCTCCCCATAGTGACCAATGAGCAACCCAAACTCATGAGCTGAATACGGTGGTATGAGACACTGTATTCGAGTTGTCGACCTCAATTGGTGCAGCCTGGCTGTGGTCCCCAGTCAAGTTGGCGACGAGCCTTCGAAAATAGACTACCAGTTGGTAGGGCGTTGGTAGAGTGACCTCAAGTACAAAATAGGCCTACCCTGGCATAGCCTGGCTGTGGTCCCCAGTTGGGTTGGCGACGAGCCTTCGAAAATAGACTGCCAGTTAGTGCGGTATTGGTGGTAATGACCTGAACTTGCCTATCGTATGTGATTAACTAGGATTGACGACCCTAGATGGATCATTATTGGGTATTTATATAAGGGAGATACCTTAGTTTCCCAATCCTACTGTATGAAAAGGACTAATAAAAACTTGGTAATCACGCTCATAACATCACACTGCATGTGCCCCAGGTTGAAGAGCACAGAGGGAAGAAAGCATGCCGCGACCGTAAGATGGTGTTGCATGAGAGAGTGTAGGCGAGGGCATGCATGATTATTCATATCATTCTTGTATTAATAAGTGTATTCAGGGATGTTTGATTTTACTGCTTGACTGAATTGATAACATGTTAACCTTTGCTCTATAGTTCTACTGAGTTGATCACTCACTCCCACGTTAGGGGACGGTGTTTTAAACACCAACTAGACTCTATCTTGATTGCAGATGATGATGCAACTCCTAAGGAGGAGCTTGACTTTGAGGACAACGAGGAAGCATTCTTTTACATGAAGTTTTCAGGTGGGTTTATGTAGACCATATTCTGATCGACGGGGTTACAGGGATGTTGATTAGACATCATTACACTTGTTATTTTACACTTTTGGAGCACCCATGTATATTCTTTTTGTTCATTTTTGGAGTATACATGTATATATATAACTTGGTAACATGTTCACACCCTGGAGACTTATAATAGTTTATATATTTTATATATCTATCACAGTCTTCCGCTTGCATAATTTAATCATCTCTGGAGTATGATATGTTGTTTTTGTGTAATCCCACTCATGTTTAATGCACGAACATGGACAACATTTAATTATCATTATCTATGTTGCATAAGTGATGCGTTAGAACTCGGGAGTGGAGCTTATGCTGGACCCCTGATTTTTAGGCCATTACAAGTTGGTATCAGAGCATGATTTGGATTAAATCGGACCTGGGTTATGGTCCCATGATACACACTAACATACTTGGACTTAGGAGGGAGCGACGGAATGTAGAAACAAGCTTAGGTTTTCCCGATTTCGCCAATTGGCGAAGTTCACCGAAATCGATCACTTTGTTTGGGTCTGTACCCATCCGTGATTCGCATAAGACGATCCCAGATCACCCCTAGGCCGTCAAGTGATGGGTTTAGACCATGGTTGACCCCATCCCAACCTTCAAAAATCTCCATGTGTAGCTGTACATCAGAAAGGAACCTAAAGTACCCGATATGACTCGAATCGGAGTCGGGGGCCAAACCGAAAAGTTCAGGGGGACCCAAGGTGGGCCCCACATGTTTTGGACCTAAGAGGGGGGGAGGACCTCACCCAAATGGCGAGCCCTCACCGAAACCTCCAGAGGTTGGATAGGACCTCGCCGGTTTGTGAGGCCTCGCCGCCAAACGGGCCTGGGGTTGTGTGGCCCATTGATCCAGGATTTTTCATTTAAAATCCTCCTATGACACCTCTCCTTCACAAACACCCCTCCAAGTTTTCTTTTCTTCCCAAAAGTTCAGATTTTCTCACTCAAATCGTCCCTCCACGCACTTCTTTTATTTTCGTACACCTCCTTCACCACCCCTTCAAAATCATCTTCCACAACTGTTGCTCTTCCCTTTTCCCTCTTATTTTAGCATTTCAAATACTCCTTGTATCTCAAATTCATGTAAACCCACTAACCCATCCTATCTCTTCATTTTCTTTCTTTAACCCTTGTCATTTGAGCCTTGACACACCCTTTCGAGGCTCAAATCCGTGGAGACCTAAAGACCTCAACCCTTTCCTCCCTTTTCTTCGCTTTTCCATGGCTCTATTCGAGCTTATTACGGCCATATTTTTGATTTCCACCTTTCTCTCTCATGGGAAAGAGAAATGGTGCCGTGGATGAAGCTAGGCCTAGTCGCCCCACTCGTTCAAGGAGACCGAGAGGTGCTGCCACGAGTACAAGCATCAATCGGGAATTTCAGACTAAGCGGGATCTCGATCCCCAGGCTCTCGTTAGAAGGGTTTTGTTGGTGGAGCTGTCGCATGGAGTTTACGAGGGTTGTAGGGTCCTTTTTAAGGTTCATGTGGATGGGCGGCTATTTGGTGAATACCTGTTGTTCAAGCGCCTGGAAGAGGCCAGGTGGGGTCCGCTATTTGAGGGCGAGTACCGCGTAAATGTGGGCACTGTTCGAGCTTTCTATGCCCACATTCGAGAGCCTACGCTGGAGCCCTTGCAGTTCAAAATCCCCTTTGGAAGAGATCGGGATGCTACAATTGATGTTGGTTTAATATCTCAGCTTATGAATGTGCCCCTTAGCGAGATACATGCAAGTGAACAGAATTTGAGGAGTGCATGTGAAAGGGATCGTCGTACACATTTTCTTTGTGGCCAACTGGTTTAGTGGTAGCCAAACAAAAGTCTTCTAGCGACTAATATGACTGACGATTTTCATCTACTTCACCACATCTTCACGTTCAATGTCTACCCCAGGTGGAGCAACAACAGCGAGTGCACGCGCCTGATGGTAGATTTCTTGTATCAAGTGGGGCAGGAAGAGAAGTTATGCGTGCCTACGTATGTTTTACGACAGATAGTTCTTACCGCATGCTCTAATAGAAGGACTGATTCGCTTCCCTTCGGCCGACTCATATGCAAGACTGCACATGAGTTTGGTTACAGACTTGGGGCGGAAAGGCCGGTGCCGATCCATAATATCAATGAAACTACTCTCAATCAAATGGACATCAGGCCACAACGACGACAAGCTCAGCTTGATGAGAGTAAGGAAGAGACCGAGAGTGAAGAGGAAGAGAGTGAGGAAGAAGGTGGAGCTGAAATAGAAGAAGAGCAGGATGAGGAAGAAGAAGAGGCATAGGATACGGATGAGAGCTCTCCTCCTATGGCACGGGAGCATGACCTGATCGGGCTGATAGGGAGGTCCGCTTAACACTCCTTGAGGAGGGTCATGCTGTCCTACGACAGGATATCATAGATCTTCAGGCCTTCGTAAAACACAAGTTTAAGAAAGTGACTGGCACTTTGAAGTCCATCCTGTGCTGCCTGCAGGATAAGGGTACCCCTCCTCCGACGCCAGACTCGGATGCCTAGTCATCCATGGCGTCGCCCTGTGTGTTTGTTTTGTTACTGTGTTAGGATCTCTGTGTATTCATGTTGATAGGCCTAATAGGGTAGTGGTTGGTAGAATGTTTTAAATGTTTAAAGTCTTGGTTATATTAGCTCACATGCATCTTCTGTCATGATTCATGTAACACTGTATTCCATGTATCATGACAAATTTTGGTAAATAAAAGGCAAGTGTAAGGTATTGTCCCTAGATTGGGTGTATCCCATGTTTTTCAATACCATGTTTGGAATGAATGCAATTAAAAGTAAATCCTGGGATTTTCTTTCAAATTACACTTAGAAATTCATCATCGTGGGATTTGGAAATCCCATCTCACACTTTCCAACACAAGGCTCATTTTTCAAAGCCTATAAAATTGATTTTAATCTCATCTCACCCTCCTTCCAAGCATGCCTTTTCCAAATCCCGAGATGGGATTAGTAATGCAGTCCCATTTAATACAACTGAAGACCACTAGCAAATAGGCCCTTAGAGTTTTGGACCTAAGTTGGTAGTCTTCGATTTTTAAAATTTTGATAGTATGGGAAATCCAATAAACTAATAACGTGAACCCTAGGACCTCCTTAGCTGGTACGAGCATATGCGAAGTGCTTGATAGCAGCTAAATTCAAGTTCGGGCAACTCGATTCCAATCAAACAACTTTTGAACCTAAGGAATAAAAACAATTTCTTATATTAGAACTGGTATAAAATCATCTAGTGTATGAGCGTAGACTTTGAAATAGTATGAAATCATCTAGCCCATAAGCTATTAGATTACCGCTACTCCTAAAATTAAGACTAGGCTACTAGTTACACTAAGGAATGTAAGAGACCGATTATGCTAAGATAATTGAATGATAGACTTAGTCGGCTTGATTAGTTGGAGTGAAAGCTGATTCTTTCATTGAATCCCCTTAATACTTATAAGCTTCTTTAGTAACTCTTAGGAAGCTTGTTTGACGTAAAAACTATTCACGCTAAGAGAAAACTTATATATCCCTTGGATTTAATGTTAGGTCAAATCAATACACCCCTTAGAATTGCCTTCCCAACGACTTATTACAAACGGGAACACGGAGTAGAGAACTATATATAAGCGAGGTATTCACAGTTTGAATTGAATTCTCAATCCTGGTAGTTACCAATGAACTCTATGATCTAATCAAGTAGAAGATCGGGATCAACTAGGATTAAGAATTGGTACGAAAAATCTTCTGTCATAACTAGGTAGAAGGTCTATGTATCCGACTCAGATCCACTACACAACTTTCCTTCTGTGTTGGCCAACCGCTTATAACCAAGAGTTTATTACTTCATCTTTGAGAAGTGTTAAGAATATATAGCCAATAAAGATTTTCTCTTTAGGCCCAAGGAATTTTCCAAATGGGCAACAGACAGTTAGGAATTAGGTCCTAAATCACATGTCATGTTGGCATACGTATTGCGCATATGAACTTAAAAAGATAGCCTGCCTGTTAAGCTAGACATGATTAAATAAGGTAAGTCGAGACCATGAGAAAAGTCCTCCTTTGGTAGGATTAGTCTTCTTGCCACCAACTTATACCTGTCCCAGAAATCAACCTTAACACACATCATTTTAGCTCCTTTCTTTAACCAGAGGTACCAATGACATAGAACACATCATCGATGGAAGGAAGACTAATGTATTGAGAGGTTGTTTCCCATTTCATGTCAAGGATAGGTTCTAAATTACACCTTGTTCCGACATACAGATCAGAACATAGATTCTTGAGCCTTGAGAGTATAAATAATTTTTAAAGGGGGTAGAACATTTTGAGCCTAATCTAGTTAAGCCGGTTTATACATCCTTTTGATCAAAGTGGCGCAGCGGAAGCATGGTGGGCCCCTGCCCCACTGGCCCAGGATCGAAGGAAATTGATCCAGGTAGTGCGTAGGAATAGGTCACTAAATAGGGTCTGAATCTTCCTTAAAAAGTCAACGTTGAAGTTACTGGAATAAAAGCAATTAGGGTCCAAGTGTTAAACTAATTTGTACTAAAGAATAGGCTTAACAATGGGTACAAGTTGAATTATAATAGCCGAGGTCATTGTATCCACAATGTGCTCGTTGAATACGAGCCCAATAGAAGTCTTTGCCAATTTTGGGGACGAAATTATTTTTAAGGGGGGTAGATTGTAATACCCCGAATTTTTCCTAACTTGGCAACGGACGTCCTTGGACGTAGAACTGCCCTAGGACCTTATTCTACCATGATTAGGGCATAATTTAATTAGGTATTAATAGCTTGAATCACCTTCTATACAAACTACAAAGGCCCGAGTACCACCTCAAGCAAAATCATACAGGACTAAATCCTTTAGAAATTAGATGGAATTAACAAACTGCTAAACTAGGTTAGCTGTGAAATTCACTTAAACCACTTTAAATACGAACTGCAAGAACCCCAAAACTTGCAGAATCATCGACGCTACATTACCCTTTAATCTAGGATCAATCTCATTACCCAGTTGCTCTCAGGAGTACATTGAAACTTCATATCGGACTTGGACCTCACGTCGAAAGTCCGATTACCACAAAACTAAACGAATATGACTACCTTGCTGGGCTTGAAACCATCTCGGAAATCAAGTCCAGATAATGTCCCGAAGATATTCGCTTGAGCCCGGAGTGAAGTGTGTGAGAAACGTGGATATCTTAGAAATAAAAATCTAAATTTAAGTAATCTGAGACTTGTCGCTTGTGGGCCGAATATAAGGATTCAGACAGTCAGAATCTGACCCAAATACACCGTGGATCAGGAAAAATTTCATACATAGGTCAGTGTATTTGTGGCCTTGATCGGTGATCGTGGATCGTTGAATTGAAACTGGTCCATCACGGGCGATCTGTAAACCCAATCGGACCGAAAACTCAGCTTGACCTAGATCTAACATATGGGAGCTTAAGTCCGACCTTAGGCTTAAGGAGGGCTCCGAAAGTGCTCCGTTAAGCTGAAATAGACGTCATTTGGCTATAACCTAAGTATACCTTGGCCCTGGGGCCATTTCCATCAGTTTTAGGCCTATATAAGGACCTTAAACCCTCTCTCATTCATTCCATACGAATTTGAGAAAACCTAGAGGGAGAAGAAAGAAGAAAGAGAAGGAAAGAGAGAGAGAGTGTGTGAGCAACTAGGAGTTCATCCCTGGGATTCTATTCCGCTATTCTTTGTGCCTATCCATCACTACCAAATCGCTCTTTCGATGATTCTGACTTCGTTCTTAGGTAAGAAAACCTAACCCTAATATGTTCTAGGGTTTCAATTGTCACTAGTAGCAAAATAGCTGACTCAACTCGTGTTATAGGTTGTCATTCCATCGTTGACGAAGACTTAGAGTCTTTATCGAATTCGTTACGCTTCTACGGTGTAACGTGCGGACTATAGATGTATAGGTTATGGTTTTTAAGGCTTTCAATGTTGGTTAATGATTTATTCTTGACGTGGGTGCAATTTCACATGCAAAATGTGTCATTCGTTTCGCTTTACGATTATATATGAGTTGTGTTGAATATAGAGTATTCTATGTACATATTGAAATGTTTGACCTCGTATGGAATTTAGATTTGTATCTAACATGATTATTTGCCATGACTATATGCCTGTTATATATGTGGCAACTCCTTAGAGAAAGGACTTGCCCTAAACCATGCTACGACCAATATACGCTATATTGGTTAAAGTGTGTAGCCCACGTGTTTGTTGAAATAATTAAATGAGTATGGAATCTGAATTCATGCATGCCATGATTATCCACCTTAGGTATATGTGTGTGGTATACGGGGCAACTCCCTAGTAAAAGGATTTAGCCTAATACATGTATAACCAACATACAACATGTATGAAGATGTGTGTAGTCTAAGTGATCGCAGAAATGTCTGAATAAGCAGTTGTTACTAAGGAATACCTTATATGAGAATTGAGATATGTTTCTCGGTTACCTTAATTATGTGTATGATTTCCTCCATATATGTTTACATTATGATATTTGTTTTATTTATGGAATGAATGCATGTGAAACCATGTTTATGTTGCACCTTATAACATGCTCGATAGTATGATTGGATTACTTGGTTACTCCTGTTCTGACTACTTCACATGCTTATTGGTTAAGGTTGAATGTGTATGGGGCTATGCTATGGTCCAGGAAATCGGTAACAAGCTTTGAGTTCGTGGCTGAGATTCATTCGCCACGTAGGACGTGTTTGACAAATTCGAGTCGTACTGTGGTTATCGACAGTGGTTAGGCCACACAGAGTGCTCACGCACTTCATGTTGATCAACTCGATGTGCTCTCATACTAGTCAAGCTCATCAAGTAACCCTATTGAACCCGATGTATGTTCACCATATTTGGACACTACTGCTTGAACCTAAGGTACCGAACTCACCAGTGAAAACCCCATTAACCTTGTTACCTCGATCCGCTAAGACTCATGAGCCGGACATGGTGGTATGAGATATCATGGTCGAGTTGTCGGCCTACATTAGGGCGACGAACCTCCCCGTAGTGACCAGTGAGCAACCCAAACTTGTGAGCTGAATACAGTAGTTTGGGACATTATATTCGAGTCGGCTCCATTGGTGCAGCCTGACTATGGTCCCCAGTCGTGTTGGCAAGGAGCCTTCGAAAATAGACTGTTAGTTGGTAGGGCGTTGGTGGAGTAACCTCAAGTACAAAATAAGCCTACCCTGGCACAGCCTGGCTGTGATTCCTAGTCGGGTTTGCGACTAGCCTTCAAAAATAGACTGCCAGTTGGTAGGGTATTGGTGGTAGTGACCTGAACTTGCCTATCGTATGTGATTAACTAGGATTGACGACCCTAGATGGATCATTATTGGGTATTGATATAAGGGAGGTACCTTAGTTTCCCAATCCTTCTGTATGAAAAGGACTAATAAAAACTTAGTAATCACGCTCATAACATCGCACTGCATGTGCCCCGGGTTGAAGAACACAGAGGGAAAAAAGTATGCCGTGACCGTAAGATGGTGTCGCACGAGGGAGCGTAGGCTAGGGAATGCATCATTATTCATATCATTCTTACATTAATAAGAGTATTCAGGGATATTTGATTTTACTGCTTTATCATTACTGCTTGAATGAATTGATAACATGTTAACCTTTTCTGTATAGTTCCACTGAGTTGATCACTCACTCCCACGTTATGGGACGGTATTTTAAACACCAACCAGACTCTGTCTTGATTGCAGATGATGACGTGACTCCGAGGAGGAGCCTGACTGTGAGGACGACAAGGAGACATTCTCCTACATGCAGTTTTTAGGCGGGTCCTCTGTAGACCATATTTTGATTGATGAGGTTACAAGGATGTTGATTAGACACCATTACACTTGTTATTTTACACTTTTGGAGCACCCATGTATATTGTTTCTGTTCATTTTTGGAGTATACATGTATATATATAACTTGGTAACATGTTCACACTCTAGAGACTTATAATAGTTTATATATTTTATATATCTATCACAGTCTTCCGCTTGCATAATTTAATAATCTTTGGAGTATGATATACAGTTTTTGTGTAATCCACTCATGTTTAATGCACTAACATGGACAACATTTAATTATCATTATCTATGTTGCATAAGTGATGTGTTGGAACTCGGGAGTGGAGCTTATGCTCGACCCCTAATTTTCAGGGTGTTACAATGGGCCACGACCCATGGGCCCCAAATACATCACAATGGGCTACGACCCATGTGCGTCAATATACATCGTAATGGGCCGTAACCCATGGGCCTCAATATACATAAAGTAGGCAGCATTGATAGCCACACCAATGGGCCTCATATACAACCAGTGGGCCGCATTAATGGGCCGCACCAATGGGCCTCATATACAACAAGTGGGACGCATTAATGGGCCGCACTAATGGGCCACATATACAACAAGTGGGCCGCATCAATGAGCCTCAAGAAAGAGCTTGGAT
Source organism: Magnolia changhungtana (assembly GCA_030180095.1). NCBI lineage: Eukaryota > Viridiplantae > Streptophyta > Magnoliopsida > Magnoliales > Magnoliaceae > Magnolia > Magnolia changhungtana. The sequence continues at coordinate 410,626 of JASAUF010000316.1, forward strand.
TACACGAAAAATCATTTCAATAGTTGTAGGTGCAACATGTGTATCACTGTACACTATCATTCTATGGGGCACATGGCTCACTAATGATGATCAGCATTGCCAAACATTGTCTATGTAAATCAGCATTGTCCAATAATTAGATAACACCGTCCAAACACTATTCATGTAAATCTGCACCGTCCAAACATTGGACAACACCATCCAAACATTGTCCAAACATTGTCGAGCACCGTCCAACACAATCTGGACAGTGTGGATGAAATAAATACATCATGGTGGTGTCCACCCAACCACCATCTAGATGGATAGATGAATAAAACACATACCTCATCTGGTGGGCCCCACCTCCACACGTGCAACACGTGTGGGGTGGGTCTTACACGGACTGAATGGATGGACAGTTGGCATAAAACACTTACATCATGGTGGCATCCCATCTGTCACTGTCCATGAAGGGACGGTGTGATATACAACACATACATCTGGTGGGCCCCACCTCCACACGTGCAACACATGTGGGGTGGGCCCCACAACGGACAACTTGGATATAGAATACATGCAGCAAGTTGGGTCCAACCATCCAGCAGGTTGGACGGTGGGGATTCTCTCCCAAATAGGGCCATGTCGAGGGATGGACGACCTGGATGAAAGACATACATCAAGTGGGTCCACACGTGTGGCCCACCACCTAATCGGATTGATATTTGTTTGTCCCTTCATCCAGATGATCAGTGGCCTGGATTTGCTGCTGCTAAAGTGCAGACCACACATGCTAGATCTAAACCATAGAAGAGGAACGGTGTGGATCAAGGTGGGCTCTACATGACTTGGATGGTCTAGATTTTAGATACATCACACTAGGCCCCATGTGTAGGGTGAGTCCACGTGAGTAGGCCACCCTATTCAAAAGATCAAGTGGGTATTGAAACCCCTATCAAACGGGCCTATTGGCGGTGGTTTTCCTAGCCGTTGGATCTGCCCAATGGGCAGCCCTACATGATCTGATAATGGATGGTGGGGATATACTTGATACATCAAAGTGGGGTCCACGTGGGTGGGCTATCCCACTCTAAAGATAAAGCTATTGTTTGTGATTTCCCTTCAACTGGGCCTGTCTCACCACTATGGGCCCCTCTATACAATGCATACATCAATAGCAGAGGGACCCCACCACTATGGACCCCTCTATACAATACATACATCAATGTGGGTCCCACCGTAAGTGGGCCCTTAAATCACAAAATAAAAACATAAAGTCACCCACCTTTGGATCTCCTCTTCTTTCTTCCACCAATGCATCCTAAAACTCCATGGAATGCATTTCAACGGTCAAGATGAAGCTTAGAGGGTGGGATTGGATGGTAGGAAGGTGGGCCACACTAGCTCTCTCTCATGAAAATAGCTTGGACGGTTGCTCTCATGGAGCTTAGGAGGAAATGAGAGAGAGAGAGAGATGAGAGAGAGATGTGATGTAAGGAGAGGAGGGATGGTGAGTGATGGATGGGTGTACTTGACTAGGTATGGGTTATAAGAGAGAGAGAGTTGACTTTGGGGTTGCCCTTGTACTTAACATGATGGGATGCGAGGTGATTGATGGGATATATTCTCTTGGGATTTACAACGCGCGAAGTTTTCCTCGAACTGAACACGGGCCCACATCTCCTTGCCCGGGTATCACCTTAGCGTGTGAGATGCAGCGTCGGAACTGTAGTGACGGTGCGGTCATAAGGGTACAAGTCTCGGGTTGAGATGACTCTGGAATACGGGATACAACTCAGGGTCACACATAACTGCTATCTGCGCGTCACGGGTCACCAAAATTCGACCGGGAGGACCGCAGAAGCCTACGAAATGGTATGGGCTAGGATATGGGTCTCACAATGCTGGTGATCAGTCTTATGCATGGGTGACGAGCCCAAGTCCGACTGGATGAGCAGTCCCTGGTCGATGTTTGCACGGGTGACGAGACCAAGTCCGACTGGATGAGCATCACCAGGTCGATGTGTATTCATGCATCATGCATTTAAAAAGGCTGCATCATGTATTATTTTGTTTGTCTTGTTATTTTTAACTATGCTTAGCTAATGCGACAGTGTGTAATCTTAAGGGGAATTCACACTGAGTTGGCCACTCATCAATCAAATATATAATAGTATAGGTAACACAGGTGGCTTAAGTGATTTTCAGGTTCAGACTAATGAGGAGTCGGGTACAAGTGCCAGGGATGCATGGGTGCATTGTCAAGAGAAGCTATGGGGTCTTGCGGCTCAAATTTATATGCATTCCATTATTTCTCATGTATTAAAGAATGTAAATCTTGTATTTGTTAATTTTCAGAGACATTGGTTTGTATAAGTCATTATGGGCAGCCTCTTGTACATTATAAATGTAAATGTAAATTTTTCCTTATGTTAATTTGTCCATCCTACTCTAAACTGCTAACTCTGAAGAGAGAAAAAAAAAGAATATATATATATATATATGGGATTTGACTTTCCATAGGTTAACACTCAAGTTTTTGGGAAATCGGTCATATACTTGGGTCTTGAAAACACGGGGCGTTGCAGTTGGTATCAGAGCATAGTTTGGATAAACCAGGCCTTGAGAAATGAACTTATACAAACTTAAATGTCTCAAGTTAGGATGTTTAAAATTAGAAATTTAAACTTAGGTAAATCTCCCTTAGACTTAGAAGATTTGAGAATGTAGAAACTCAAACTTAGGTCCCCTTTGAAATTATTAGAATAGTCATTGGAACTTATGAAAGCTCCCTTAAAAAAATTTGAGAACATAGATACTTCAAACTTTAGGCCCCTAGAAGTCTTTAGGTTAGACCTTTGGATGTTAACTTATATAGAAATCCCTTAGAATTGGGAGAAGGTGAGGATGTGGAAACTCAAGTGATAGGCTCCTTGGAAAAGTATTTGGATAGTTATAGAGCTTAGGAATGATCTTAGGTTCCTTTGAAAATATGGATACTCAATATTTTAGGTCCCTTAAAGAGTTGTTGGAATAATCTTAGAAATTACGAACTGAACTTAAGTCCCTTAAAAATTTTAGGTTCGGTCATTTGAACTTAGAACAAAAACTTTGGTTCCCTTGTAAACTACCAAAATAGTCATTTGAACTTGGAAACTAAATTGGTGTACCGTGAGAGAACAGATACTTACTACGATGTATTTGAAATTGAATAAGAACATTCATTGAACTTGACTTTCAATGAGCAATCCTTAGAAATCTATAGTTAGAACTTTTCCAAGAATTTCTTAGTTAGAAATAATATCGTTGTAAGTCCTACAAATCTCAAAGATTACAATGCACTGATCAAGCAAAGGACCAAAATTTAACAAGATTATGAATTGATACCCAAATCCTCTGCTATACGTAGGCAAAGGATCGTGTAGCAAGCTCAAACCTATTACAACCATCTGTCCGTGTTAGCTCGAACATTGAAAATGAAAAATTATAGCGCACCTTAGAAATGGGGAACTATCATTAAATGTAAAAGAAAATAAAGAGAAAGATACAATATTATTAGTCCCCACTTAGATGGACTTGTAATCTTAGTGAATACTATAGGAAATCCTGATGTTGGTAGGAATTGAAATAAATTACTAGTCGTAGTTAATACTAGAATGATTCCTAACCTGTAGTGAAACTTAAACACCTTGGTTGTCTTAATAGACTAAAGACTTAAGGGTTGTGGTAGATCTGTATATAACCTGTCGGGTTTTCACACTTAGGCATATGCATTGGCCGATTTGTTAAAATAAAGTTCTGAAAGTTTAAAAATAAAAAATAAAAATCTGCCTATAGCTTGTTTAAATCTAAGTTTTGATAGCACGCTAGACATATGCAATATAGGGTACACCATTAGGATGGTGTTGATAATTGAGATGTACACTCGAGGGCAAAAAATTTCTTTAAGGGGGTAGATTGTAATAACCCCAGTTTTTATAATTAGTCATATACATTCATACAAACACACAACATTTGAGGGAAAATGGCAAATGCTTAGAAACATTGTATATTAGATTGTCATCATTCCTATCGACAGTAGAAGTACTGAATTTCGAGGACAAAATTCTCTTTAAGGGGGGTAGATTACAACACCCCGTACTTTTTAATACTCGGGTGTCACCATGGAGATCTAAATTAGCTTACACGTGGGTAGGAATACACGTGACTCAGCTTACGCATTATCATCCAACGGTCCTCAGTCTATCCATCTAGGCCATCTAGTACAATCTTCATTCATATATCGAGTCATCTGCCCATTGATTCTCAAAGAACAAACAATCATCTCACCCTGAAGGTGACATTGATCTTTAGGAACCCACTATGTTGCTAGGATCCCAATGGCGACGAAAGTCTAACCCTGCCTTATTAGTACATTGAACCATATATATTGAGCCTTAGATCATCGAATCAATCATTGGTCGGATCCATAATGTCTAACTCAAAGGACTGCCACCTGATCATCATACTTAGACCATTGGGCCACTAATTGTACTATGAAGCTTCATCTTGACGGACCGTGGCACCCTTAAGACTGTTAGAAGAGATCTCCATCCTTAAATCAAAAGATTCATTCGTTAGTTTTAAAGGACCATCATACCCTAGAGGGAGCAATGTCAAACCTTAAAGAACCTAAATATAAGAATCTAATTGTGACAAAATTTCACATAATACGTTAACAAAACAATTTCACCATACAACGTCAGTTTTGGGACCCAACTCAGTAAATTCATCGTTCATCAGATCTACAATATCTAATCCAATTTAATAGTTTATCCACCTAATTATCACACTCAGGCCATTAGATTCAACCTTCAAATTTCATCTAGGCATCCTTAGATCCTTTTTACCATCAATGTTCAAATTTAGGATAATCTGATCGTTGGATCGACGGGAATCCATAAATAGGATCCAAATCAAGGTGTGGAGCCCCCCTAAGCTTTAGATCTGTTTGATTTTTAGCTCAGAGGCCTTGATAGGCCCCCCAAACTGAATGGATGGAGTGAATTTCTTCCAACATCACTGGGGACCCTACATTCCATCGTGTACGTACCACAGTAGGTGTGTACCTACGGTGCAATGGGCCGTGGGATCGGTTAAACAAAGTTTGACCCGAGCCCGAAGTAGAAATCCTGCTCCTGCTTTCGCGTCTTCGCCTAGATTCGAACAACTGTCTGAAACCTTGATCGTGGCCCACCAATCAAGTCCCATCTCCATGACCAGAACCGTTCATCATGCACATCCCTTAAATCTAGCTAGGATAGTGTCGTCCACACGAGCCCATGTGCCCGTGCAAGCGCATGGATGCGCATGGATCCCATAAGGGGGTAATTGCCGGCATGCGAATGCGAAATTATGTTTCTAGCCCCTTCAAAACCGACCATTTGTGATCAATACAAGCCACCTAGAGCTGATCCAAACCGTCTATCTTGTTAGTTTGATGGGCCCGAACAAAACATGGTGGGTCCCCACATGCATTTACACTCGTCCGCGCACACAAGCACAATTGCAAGAAGGTTGCACACGCTGGTGTTTCCAAAATTGGAATATTTCCATTTTTCCCTCCCTTCCACACTAGCAATCCGTGTGAGGAGGACTCCTCCAATCAGAGCCCTCTGTTTCAGCCGAATCCAGACCATCCGAGTGCTGTTCACATGGAATTGGGTTTTCCATTGGAAAACTGATGCCAAAACCATGTTCCATTAGTGGTTTTTAGAAACCAGATACCTATATCAATCCAGGCCATCCATATTCAATCCAACGGCTCGGGATTGTTAGGGCAATGTTATAAGGGAGGTTAAAATCGAATGCAAGCTGATTTCCTCCCCATTCTCTCAAGAACCCTAGAAAACAGGCCGCAATCTACTCCCTTTGAACCCACCACCTAAACCTCGATGAAGCTTTGAAAGTCCATGGCTGCAAGCTTCTGTGAAGCTATTCAAACCACCCAAAATTATCAGAGCTCAGAGATCTATGCCAGAGTTGAGTCATTGGAGCCAATCGTCTTCCTCGGCAAACCTCGATCCATGATTTGCTGTGGACCACGTTCTGATACAGCTAGGGTGAAGGGAATGAAGAAGATAAGGAGGCGTAGAAGAAAGAAACAAAAAAGAAAGAAGAAGAAAGAGGGAGATGGAGGTGTGGCTGTTGCACCACGTCAACCCAACCTGACTCGAGTAAGCTTGAGTCAGGCCAGGCTTATTGTCCATTACTGGACGTTCCCAGTTAGAAGAGGATAGGAAGATGAAGCAGATGAAAGGAAGGAGGAAGAGAGAGGCATGGAGGAAAAATGAAGAAGAGAAGAAGAAGGGGAGTATGTGCGTCACTGCACTAGTTTGAATCAAGCCGGCCTGACTCACCGACAAGTTCCACTCGCGGGACCAAGTTAAGTCTGAGCTAGAGATGGGTCTGGTCAGATCTAAGTATTGTCTGGTTGTGGGTGGAAGAAGAGGAGAAGAAAAAAATAGAGAGAACGTGGAAGAGAGAGGGAGAGAGAGACATCACTGAGTCGACTCGGCTGAACTCTATGAGTCCAGCTATGTGAGTCGAGTCAGGGCTTGTTGGGGACTATCTTTAAAAGAAAGTGTAAGTGCTATAGTTAATATCCCTGTCGGTTGTCAAATTTGTGGTGCCAAAATCACTGTTATATAACTTGCATAAGTGAAGCTCTCTCAAAGATCAACATTCATGAACAAGCAAACCTTACAACAAGCAAAGCTCACAAGTACAAAGATCAACCTTGACTGCAAGTATTGCTCACAAGACAAGTCTCAAGAATGCAAGACTTCAAGAAGCGTACAAGGCCGTTCGTAAAGAACACAAGACACTTTTAAGGTTGAGCTACATTAAGATTTCAAGATTGAACTACATCAAGACTTCAAGGCTTAAACTTCAAGGTCACTTATTCCTAATGTTTCAATGTCCTTACTTCACGATTGGGGTTTGATTGACCTTAGGTTGACCTTAGGAGTAGGCCATTTCGGATACATAAGTCATATTTTTAAGTTACATGAGTTTGGGCAGTTCTAAGACTTGTCGTAGGCTTTCTTCGACTAGTCTTAGCTTTGCTTCAACCAGTCTAAGAAATTTCTCGATCAGTCGTGAGTTTGTTACAAAATTCGGATATTTTCTGTTAGGCTTCAGGAATCTTTTCGACCAGTCGAAGGAACAGTGTCAACTACATCTTCGACTAGTCGAAAATCTTTGACTGAAAGTCCAGCGATTAATTACAGGGTTTTCAACCAGTCGAAGGTGACCTATGACCAGTCGAAGAGACCTTCGACCAGTCGTAGAACGGTCAAAGCTTATCACGCCCAATTTTTTTCAAATCTGTTAATTCTTCGACTAGTCGAAGAGCTCCCTAGACCAGTCGAAGACACGATCTGCTCACCTATAAATAGAGCACGAATCTCAGAATTATTCAGAGAATTAATTAATCCTTTCAAGCCAATCTTCGTCAAACTTCTGAGAGATAATTTTGTGCTCCATCTAAGCTAAGTGTGCCTATTTAATATTCTCTTTCTTTAGCTTTATTTAATTGATTTTGTTTCTGCTATTCCAATCTAATTTGATAAGAGGAATTGTTATTCCCTTTCTTTAGAATCAAAATCAATTAAGGCAAGCCCTATTTGGTTTAATTTAAAATCTATTAGAACTAGAACCATTGTAATTGAGTACTGGACATTAAACTTGGACATTCAATCATTTACTCTGACTTGGTTCAACTAGGCTGCTACAACGAAGGAGATAATCAGGTATTTTACATTTAATTGTAAATTCCTTTCTGTTTTGGTTTCTTTCAAGATTTTTCAGAAAAATCTTGTTGTGTTGGTTATCTGAGGAGAGCCAGGAAAACTCAGAAGTGGAGTTTTTTTTATTGTGTAAGCCCACAGACAAAGACACAATTGTAAAGGTTTTGGGTGAACCTGTGAAAACCTATTTTGTTAGTGAACGCTAATATCCCCTATGTGAGGATATTAGGAGTGGAGTAGCATTCTGTGTGGCTATTGTTTAACAGTTGGTGAACACACAGGCAAACCACTATAATTCCTTGTGTTGTGGTTGAATGATTTATATTTCTAATCTTTAATTATTTATTTGTAGGATGTATGTATGGCGGTGAATGTTGTAATCATTAATTCAAGCATTGTGGGAATTTTGTATTAGTTTAGAATTTATTTTATGCTATTCCTTTATCAGCTTGATATTCAATTTCCTTTTAAGTTGTTCCATAAAGGTTGCCCTGCCATTTTTATGGTGTATGGCTGTCCCTATAACAATACATTTGTGATTACAATTTATTTCAGTTCAGTTTGTGTTTATTTCTGTATTCCTCTTTGGTTTGAGATTTGATACAAAGATCTTTCTAGAAATAAGGTTGTCCTACCATAAACTTTGGTTTTTGGTGTAAGGTTATCCTTAGAACAACATTTGTATCAACCTCTCAAGATCTGAATTTTGAAGTTGTTTTTCTTTCATATATTGTGATTTATTTTGGCTATCATATTCTTTTTAATTCTGCTGTTATAAGTTTTATTTGGCATAGTCCTATTCAACCCCCCTCTAGGATATATAGCGAGGCCTTTTCAAGTGGTATCAAAGCATAATAGCTCGTTCTTATTGCTTTTTATTTGGATTTATTTCCTGAGCTAACGATCTAAGCTATATAAAAAGATGTCAAATTTTGATAGCCTTTCAGTCACTAGGCCTCCACCATTTGATGGCTCCAACTATGCCTATTGGAAAGCCAGAATGAGGATCTTCCTAAAATCAATGGATGAGAGTGTGTGGCGAGCCACGATGACCGAATGGAACCCTCCTACCATTGAAGTAACTGAATTCGACGGTTCAAAAACTATGTCTGTACCTACTTATTATTTATGGACCACCCTTCAGAAAAGTGAGTATAGTGCCAATGCTAAAGCACTAAATGCAATCACTTGCGCATTATCACCGGATGAGTTCAAAAGAATTATATCCTGTGATACTGCAAAGCAAACCTGGGATATACTAGAAATGACACACGAGGGTACATCAATTGTAAAAAAGTCTAAAGTCCAACTCCTCACAACCAAATTTGAAGAAATTCATATGGAGGAAAATGAAATGTTTATGGACTTTTACACTAGACTAAATGACATTGTAAACTCAATGTGGGGTCTCGGTGATAAAATTTCAGAAAGTAAAGTATGTGCAAAGATACTACGCTCACTTTCTGAACGGTTCAATTCTAAAGTAACCGCGATCCAGGAACTTCGTGATACGGATAATATGAGGGTAGAAGAACTAGTTGGTTCTTTACAAACCTACAAGTTAAACTTTAAAGCTCCTAAAAGTAAATCTATCGCACTAAAATCCTCTAAATGCAATTCAGAAGAAAATTCTGATTCAGAAGATGATATGGCTCTTTTAGCTAAGAAATTTTACAAGATTTTCAAAAGCAAGAAAAGGGTTGATTTTCAAAAATCGAATGATAAAAAGGAGTTTTGACCCAAATCTCGAAAATCTTTGAAAGATAATTAATGTTACAACTGTCAAGAATATGGGTACTTAGCAAATAGATGTCCTAAAAAGGACAAACCCAAGAAGAAGGGTATGTTGGCTACATGGGATGAATCATCTGTTTCTGAAGCTTCTTCTGAATCAGAAGATTCTGAAACTGAGTCGAGCAATGAAGTTAAAGCTCTTATGACTCTAGCGAAATTCACATTTTCAGATAATGACTCAACAAGTGAAGAAAATCTGAGTAGTGAATGTGAAAATGAAGATGATCTTCAAGACACTTACAATGCCCTATATAAGGAAAGTTATAAAATTACTGTCAAACTTAAACTTCAAAAAGAAAAGTTTTCTAAACTCAAAGAATCTTTTGAATCACTTGTCTTAGAAAAATCACAAATTTCATATTATTTTGAAAAATCAAAATGCGATTTGGAATTCAAAAACTCCCTAGTTGTTGATTTGAAATCTGAAATTGAGAAACTCAAAAATGAAGTATCTTCTCTTCTGAGTCTAAAGGACACATGAAAATATGCCTAAGGTGATCCAAAGTTAGAAAAACTTTTATCCGGATCAAGAAAATGTGGCGATCTATCCGGGTTGGGCTATGATAAAAATTTATAGGCTATGATAAAAATTTATCTCCTAAATAAAAGTATACTCCTCCTATGTTTGTGAAAGGAGAGCCCTCAAACTTAAAAGGGAAAAGTACTTATCAAGTTTTTTCTAGAAATTCAAAAACTCTTCAAAAACCTAGAAGCAGCCATATCAACATTAATCAGAAACGAAATCCACTAGCTGAAAAGATAGTAGATTTACTCAAGGAGCTCTTAAAATCTAATTCTATAGGTTATTCTTACAACTATAAACAAAAGAAGACCAACTATGTTCCTAAACCCAAAACAGTTATGAAATGGGTTCCTAAAGTTGTCTGCTTGGTTACTCACACTGCTTTTAAAGCAACAAGTCATTCAAAGTGGTACCTAGACAGTGGATGCTCCAGGCATATGACAGGTGACAAAGCATTATTCACAGATCTAAAAGATATGACTGATGGTTCAGTCACATTTGGTGATGGCAGCAACTGCAAGATTATAAGCCAAGGTACGGTTCAACTTTTTAATCTTCCTATGTTTAAAAACGTTTTATATGTTGAAGGCTTAAAACATAACTTGCTTAGCATATCTCAAATATGTGATAATAACCATAGTGTTCGGTTCTCTAATCAAAGCTGTGAGATACTAAACAAGAGGGGTTCTGTAATATTAATTGGACGTAGAACATCTGAAAATTGCTATATTATTAACGAATCCAACTCATCTAATCAAACATGTTACATGGTCCATACAGATGAGACTGATTTATGGCACAAACGTCTTGGACATGTACATTATCAAAATTTATATAGATTGAGCAAACGAGAACTTATAAGAGGTTTACCCAAACTTCAGAAATTAGATAAAATATGTGGTGAGTGCCAAATAGGAAAATAAACAAGGAACTCACACAAAAAGGTGAATTCAAATACTACATCACAACCACTCGAACTCCTCCACATGGATCTAATAGGACCTATCAGAATGGAAAGTCGTGGTAAGAAAAAGTATATCCTGGTAATAGTTTATGAATTTACCAGATTCACATGGGTAGCCTTCTTAAGGGATAAATCTGAAACCCTTGAAGAAGTAAGAAAAGTTCTCAAAAAGATTCAAACTAAAAAATCTTCTCAAATCAGTAAGATTCGTAGTGATCATGGATCTGAATTTGAGAATAGCAATTTTGAGAAGTTCTGTACCGACCAAGGAATATTACATGAATTCTCAGCTCCCAAAACTCCACAACAAAATGGAATTATGGAAAGAAAGAATAGGATGCTTCAAGAAATGGCTAATGTCATGTTGAATAGCATGAAACTCTCTAAAAATCTTTGGATTGAAGCTGTCAACACAGCTTGCTATATTATTAATCGAGTCTACACTAGTAAAGATAATAATAAAATGGCTTACGAATTGTGGTTCAATAAAAAGCCTACTATCAAATACTTTCGAGTTTTTGGCAACAAGTGTTATATTTTACGAGATCGTGAAAATTTGAGAAAATTCGATACAAAGAGTGATGAAGGGATTTTTCTAGGATATTCCTTAAACAGTCGTGCTTATAGGGTTCTGAACAAAAGAACTAGTGTGATTCAAGAGTCCATCAATGTTGTCATTGATGATCACTTAAACATGTCAATCCCTAATTCAGATAATGATGAAGTTCTAATCATTGATAAACCCGATACTTCATCAAATCATACTGATTCTGAGTTGAGGACTGTTAAAGATCATCCAACCACACAAATTCTTGGAAACCCTCTTACCGGTGTTCGCACCCGTAGACAACTTGAGGATATATAATTATGTATATTTTACATCCCAAATAGAACCATCTAATGTAAAAGAAGCTCTTGCTGATGAGAACTGGATTGTTGCGATGCAAGAAGAACTTAACCAATTCGTAAGAAATGATGTTTGGTATCTCGTACTAAGACCTAAAGATAAACACATCATTGGAACAAAATGGATTTTTAAAAATAAGTCTGACGAGCATGGAAATATAATTAGAAACAAGGCTAGACTAGTGGTACAAGGTTATACTCAGATTGAAGGAATTGATTTTGATGAAACTTTTGCGCCAGTAGCATGTCTTAAATCTATCAGACTATTTATCTCCATTGCATGTTTTAGAAAAATAAAGATCTATCAAATGGATGTGAAAAATGCTTTTCTAAATGGCGATTTACATGAAGAGTCTATGTTGAACAGCTAATGGGTTTTGAAGATCCCAAAAATACTAATCATGTATATCGGCTTAAAAAGGCACTTTATGGATTAAAACAAGCACCTAGGGCATGGTATAAGAAACTAACAAAATTTCTTTTAAGTTATGATTTTCAAATGGGATCTGTTGATAAAACTCTATTTGTTAAAAAACATAATGATCATATCTTAATGGTACAGATTTATGTAGATGATACCATTTATGGATCAACTTGTACTGACTTGACTACTGAGTTTGCAGATTTGATGAAATAACAATTTGAAATGAGCATGGTTGGGGAATTGACTTATTTCCTTGGATTGCAAGTAAAACAACAACCTGAAGGAATATTCATTTCTCAATCTAAGTATGCTTTGAATCTAATCAAGAGATTTGGATTTGAGAATGACAAGAATTTCGATACTCCTATGAGTACTACCCTAAAACTCTCAAAAGACTCTAATGGTAAAAATGTTGATACAAAACTTTATCGGAGTATGATTGGTAGTTTGTTACATTTAACTGCTAGTAGACCTGATATTTCTCTAAGTGTTGGTATTTGAGTAAGATATCAATCTGATCCAAAAGAATCTCACTTGATTGATGTCAAACGGATTATTAGATATGTCGCAAGTACTGTAAATCTCGGTCTCTGGTATCCTCATGATATTAGTGTCCAATTAGCTGGGTACTCGGATGTTGACTGGGCTGGTAATCTAGATGATAGAAAATCAACCAGTGATGGTTGCTTTTACATTGGAAATTGTCTAGCTTCCTGGTGTAGTAAGAAATAAAATTCTATATCACTTTTAACAGCTGAAGCTGAGTATATCACAGTTGGTAATACAGTACACAACTCGTTTGGATGCAACGAATGCTAAGTGATTATGGAATTAAACAGGATTTTATGTTATTACATTGTGATAATTCCAGTGTGATAAATATTTCAAAAAATCCTATTCAGCATTCTCATACTAAGCACATTGACATTAGATTTCATTATATTCAAAAATTAGTAAAAGAAAAAGTTATATCTCTGGAATATATTCCTACTGAAGATCAACGAGCTGACATTTTCACAAAACCTCTCGATAAAAGCAGGTTCAAAAAGATGAAATTTGATCTTGGCATGTGCATTTTTAAATGATTATTTATGCCTACTTGTATCATAGTGTATATATCTGCTAGGTTGAATTCCAATTTTTGTATAATTTACAAGAAAAATGAATTTTTGGACATTCTTCGACCAGTCGTGAGTATACTCGACCAGTCGACCTTCGACCGGTCGTAGATACCCACGACCAGTCGTAGATCTCGAGAATCACTTAAAATTTGGGGATTTTACTTTCTTCCTCATTCCATTTTTTCTCTCTAAGGAGCCAAGCTTCGACTTGTGGAACCCACTGTTCTTGTTCTTCAAGGTTAGTGTTCCATATATGTTTTTCTTGTAGATCTGTGTCTAGATTGTTTCCTTTTCTAGCTTGAAGCTTTTTATTTTGAATTTCATTGAGATTTGGGGTTTGGATTAAGAAAAATTTGTTTTGAGTAAACCCACTCTCATTCCTTTGTAGCTTCTTATTTCCTTATTATCATTATTGCAAATGGCTTCTAAAGGTAGAAAAACTACTTCTCATGGTCCTTCTTCTTCCTCTAGATCGACCATTATCACTAAGCATCATCTTCTTCCAAATAATGATCCATCTTATGTTACGGACATTAGATCACGTAATGTTATTGTTGAACATCCTATTGATATTAATCATTTGCACCTTTTGACATCCTTCCTATGCTTGAAGCTGTAGGTTGGGTTAACTTATTACATTGGGGTGGGCCAGCATACCGGTCCATTGCCCAATCCATGTTGGCATGTATTAGTGCTTTCTCACAGGATAATTTAACTTTTAAAATATCTACTAGTGAAGGGCCTTTTGACATTGATCGTCATTTAATTTCAGCCCTTATGGACATTCCTGTGAATGATGAGGGTATTCCTATTCATAACCTAACTGATAAACCCTCAATTTCTGAAAAATGCATTCTCACTAGAGATTTGTACAACATGGATGTTCACTGGACAAAAAAAGGGAATGTGCTTCCCGCAAGGTATTTGTTACCCAAATACAGAGTTCTCCACAGAATCTTTATGTCTAATCTATATCCTCGTTCGGGTAATAAAACTGACTTGACCTCGTTTATGGTTCGTGTTCTCCATGCTATTGCCAGTGGTACTCAGATTTGTTTACCATCCTTAATCTGTCATTTCATTCTTCAGTTTAGACTTTATCCTGGTCATAGTGACATTCCTTTTGCCTATTTAATGACTGTATTGGCTACACATATATTAGTCGATATGCCGGTTGATGAGGCACCTATCCATCATCTGATTTTCAACAATTCTAATATCAATAAGATGAAGCTGGAATTACTTCCTGAACAAGGTGGTGATGGTGGTGGTGGTCATGAAGAAGCTGGTGATGACATTAATATGGATGACATTTTTGAGGAACTGGATTCTGATTCAACAAATGATCCAGATTTTGAACCATCTGATGTTGATGCACGTCTGAGTGCATTGGAGGATAAAGTTAAGAATATAAATGTAAAGATGGAAAACATATCGGTTGCTCATGATTTACAATTCAAGTATATGTGCAAATATCTTAGGCGATTGAACAAAGGCATGCACCAACTTGATCCCTTTATTCCTGCTTCGTCATCTGGTTCTGGTTCTGATTAGTATATATGAGATTTCTAGTCTATAATAACTTTATAACTTAGCACTAGGTTGACTGATTTTGAGTTGGATACTATCTTTGTTTTCTGCTGGGTATTTGTTCCATGTGAAACTATGCTGATTTTGAGTTGGATACTATCTGTTTTTTTTGCTATAATCTCGTAACTCCTCATATTTACTCTCATATATCCCTTTATTTAATTCTCCTTCCTTGTTGTTTCCTTTGTCATATTGTGACAAAAAGGGGGAGAATGATTTGTTCTTAACGATGTGATTGTGAGAGGAGTAGCGTTGGTTATGTTACTCAGGGGGAGTATGTTTGAACTAGTTGAATGAACTGGTTGAATGTTGAATATTGAATATTGATTTGCAGGTAAGCCAGTTGATACTAACTGATTCATGATTCTTTAACCAGTAGGTTTACTTTATGTTTATCTTGGTTATGTGTTTTGTAACTAATTTGACAAAGGGAGAGATTGTAAGTGCTATAGTTTATATCCCTGTCGGTTGTCAAATTTGTGGTGCCAAAATCATTGTTATATAACTTGCATAAGTGAAGCTCTCTCAAAGATTAACATTCATGAACAAGCAAAGCTCACAACAAGCAAAGCTCACAAGTACAAAGATCAACCTTGACTGTAAGTATTGCTCACAAGACAAGTCTCAAGAATGCAAGACTTCAAGAAACGTACAAGGCCGTTCGTAAAGAACACAAGACACTTTCAAGGTTGAGCTACATCAAGATTTCAAGATTGAACTACATCAAGACTTTAAGGCTTAAACTTTAAGGTCACTTGTTCTTAATGTTTCAATGTCCTTACTTCACGATTGGGGTTTGATAGACCTTAGGTTGACCTTAGGAGTAGGCCATTTTGGATACATAAGTCATATGTTTAAGTTACATGAGTTTAGGCAGTTCTAAGACTTGTCGTAGGCTTTCTTCGACTAGTCTTAGCTTTGCTTCGACCAGTCTAAGAAATTCCTCGATCAGCTGTGAGTTTGTTACAAAATCTGGATATTTTTTGTCAGGTTTCGACTAGTTCAAGAATCTCTTTGACCAGTCGAAGGAACAGTGTCGACTGCATCTTTGACCAGTCAAAAGTCTTTGACTTAAAGTCCAGCGATTAATTACAGGGACTTCGACCAGTCGAAGGTGACCTACGACCAGTCGAAGAGACCTTCGACTAGTCGTAGAACGGTCAAAGCTTATCGCGCCCGATTTTTTTTCAAATCTGTTAATTCTTCGACTAGTCGAAGAGCTCCTAGAGACCAGTCGAAGACGCGATCTGCTCACCTATAAATACAAATTAATTAATCCTTTCGAATCTAAGTGTGCTTAAGTATTTTAAGAGAGGAATTGTTATTCCCTTTCTTTGGAATCAAAATCAATTAAGGCAAGCCCTATTTGGTTTAATTTAAAATCTATTAGAACTAGAACCATTGTAATTGAGTACTAGACATTAAACTTAGACATTCAATCATTTACTCTGACTTGGTTCTACTGGGCTGCTACAACGAATGAAATAATCGGGTATTTTACATTTAATTGTAAATTTCTTTCTGTTTTGGTTTCTTTCAAGATTTGGCAGAAAAATCTTGTTGTGTTGGTTATTTGAGGAGAGCCAAGAAAACTCAGAAGTGGGGTTTTTTTTTTATTGTGCAAGCCCACAGACAAAGACACAATTGTAAAGGTTTTGGGTGAACCTGTGAAAACCTATTTTGTTAGTGAACGCTAATATCCCCTGTGTGAGGATATTAGGAGTGGAGTAGCATTCTGTGTGGCTGTTGTTTAACAGTTGATGAACACACAGGCAAACCATTATAATCCCTTGTGTTGTGGTTGAATGATTTATATTTCTAATCTTTAATTATTTATTTGTGGGATGTATGTATGGTGGTGAATGTTGTAATCATTTAATTCAAGCATTATGGGAATTTTGTAATAGTTTATAATTTATTATATGTTATTCCTTTATCAGCTTGATATTCAATTTCCTTTAAAGTTGTTCCAGCAAGGTTTCCCTGCCATTTTTATGGTGTATGGCTGTCCCTAGAACAATACATTTGTGATTACAATTTATTTCAGTTCAGTTTGTGTTTATTTCTGAATTCCTCTTTGGTTTGAGATTTGATACAAAGATCTTTCTAAAAATAAGGTTGTCCTATCATAAACTTTGGTTTTTGGTGTAAGATTGTCCTTAGAACAACATTTGTATCAACCTCTTAAGATCTGAATTTTGAGGTTGTTTTTCTTTCCTATATTGTGATTTATTTTGGCTATCATATTCTTTTTAATTTCGCTGTTATAAGTTTTATTTGGCATAGTCCTATTCACCCCCCCTCTAGGACATATAGCTAGGCCTTTTCAGAAAGAAGAAAGGAAAAGGAGAAGAATAAGAGGAAGAAGGAGAAGAGAGAAGGAGGGAGGGTGCTGGCTCGATGGTTGCTGCCAAGTTAACTCAGTTGGAGCTCACCGACTCCAGCTGGGTTGATCCGAGTGTTGTCGATCTTGTCTAACCACATTTTGCTAAATGGGGGGAACATCATCTTGTTTAGGTATGAAACTCGACTCATAACCAAGTTATGACCCAATACTTTTACCGGGTTAAATTGGTTCTTACCTGATGGTAAACCATTTTATGGTTCTACTTGTACAGTTTCAAAAGCCATTATTATAGGTTTGAGTCTTTGAATCTGAATAAGTCGGATTGCACCAAGAAATTCAAGTGAGTTGATTCTAAGTCGTGGTTTGAAAGATTAGTAGAATCGCATTTTCATCATCATTATGATTATTATTATTATCATGGCTTGTTAGTAAATTATCTATTCTAATAATAGTTTCGATTGTTAATACTAAACATGATTAACCATTGGTAAATTACATATACAAATGTTAGTTATTACAGACAAATTACAATGGTTAAATATAAGTGTTTTATTCGTCACTCTTAAATATTATTATTGATAGGTATGATCATCATTATTAGAAAATATTATCATTTTCCTTATGAGATTAGTATAACTCTTATTAATATGATTATTGGGTGTTAGTCCTTATTATATTATGGTTAGTAAAATTTTTATTATTATTACTTATATTATTTAAGAGATTATAAGTCATTATAAGAGTATTAGATAATGTCGGTACATTTAAATATGAACTTGTGAATCATCATTATTAATACCTATTATTTAATTTTTCCATTATGACTAGCATTTCATTCATGGTACAAAAATAACAATAATAATAATAATAATCAGAGTCCAAATCCTAAAATCTAAGCCTAGAACTAAACTCTATGATGAAAACCTAGTTCTACATCAAAACCCTAAAAATAAGTAATCTAAACCCTAGGTTATAATTTGAACCATAGATAGTTTCGTAGAACCTTGATCTAACTGCACAAGTTCATAAATTATGGTAGGATTCGACTCCAAGGGTGCATGCACCATCTAGCGACAATGTAGAAGGTTCAAAATAAAAGGTGATAATTTCTTCCCATTAAGCTTTCCATTTCCAAATTAGTTTAAGTAATAGTCTTTATTAAGAATCATAGTTGTTATCTCATGGCATGCGACCTCTTATGAATTCCTAAGTCATGATTTATATATGACTTATATTTGATAATTGTGAATCATGATTACATGTGATAGTTACTTACATGATAGCTCTCATTTTAATTTATAGTTCACATCATGACCTATTGTGATTATTATGTAACATATGTTTGTCATGCTATGGCTATATATTTTCACATGAATTGTTATAAGTCACTATGGATCTATATTCACTACACTTACTAGTGGCTAAGCCCTCTTGTGTATGTGAACCCATACTTAGTGTGTAACAAGATGGGTTGTGGTAAGAAATGGGCCCTCAATTTAGAGGTTATATGAGATATGGAACACTAATGTGGGATTTAACATCCATAGGGCATACAGCTTGAGTGGCTTAGAAATGGTCACTTTTAACCACTCTGATTTAGCCTTGCTTGACCCTTTTTGCCGATTGATTTGATGTTCCGTGTACCTTGTTTACTGTTGTGATTTGACACATGTCCCATGTTTTGATATTTGCCCGATGTGGCTCCGATGGCTTATACCATGCGATGGTAATCATTATTTATTAAATTTGATTGATCATTGGTCGACGGGCGTCCATTAAGCATCTTAAGATGGGGGAATCTCATGTGCCGGGGATGGTGGTCATGGGACATTATGCCCAAGCTGTCGGCCTACACTTGGTGACAAGCCCCCTGTAGTGACCATTGAGTTACTTAAATTGGCTGGTTGTAATTAGAATAATAATGATTTGGCTAATCATGCATTCATAGCATATTGGCGATGGCAGGTAGCTAATTCTAGATGATGTAGCATGTGCCCTTAGGCTTAGTGGGATATCATTTCGCTAGCTCCCAAACCATTGATTATCAACCTATTTTGATGACTTAGCATTATGCTGTACGAGATACGCTACGCTGGTGATCAGTCTTATACATGGGTGACTAGCCCAAGTTCGACTGGATGAGCATTCCCAGGTTGATGTTCCATGGGTGATGAGACCAAGTCCGACTGGATGAGCATCACCAGGTCGTTGTGCATTCACGCATCCATGCATTTAGAAAGACTGCATCATGTATTGTTTTATTTGTCTTGTTGTTTTTAACTATGCTTAGATAAGGTGGCGATGTGTAATCTTGAGGAAAATTCACAAGGAATTGGCCACTCATCCATCAAATATATAACCGTACAGGTAGCACAGGTGGCTTAAGTGATTTTTAGGTTCAGACTAATGAGGAGTCAGGTACAAGTGTCAAGGATGCGTGGCTACATTCTCAAGAGAAGTAGCGGGGTCTTGCGGCTCAAATTTACATGCATTCCATTATTTCTCATGTATTAAATCATGTAAATCTTGTATTTATTAATTTCAGAAACATTGGTTTGTATAAGTCATTATGTGCAGCCTCTTGTACATTCTAAATGTAAATGCAAATTTTCCCTTATGTTGATTTGTTCATCCTACGCTAAATTGCTAACTTTGTAGAGAAAAAAAGAATATATATATATATATATATACATGTGTGTGTGTGTGATTTAGCTTTCCATAGGTTGACACTCGGGTTTTTGGGAAACGGGTCATATACTCGGGGCCTAAAAACACTAGGCATTACAAGGTCCCACCGTCCAGCAGGCTGGACGATGTGGAGATACATACATACATACATACATATATATATATATATATCAAGGTGGACCCCACCCCCACACATGCAACACGTATGGGGTGGGTCCCACGTCCTTCAAACGGACAATGTGGTAAAACACATACATTAAGGTGGGTTCCCACCGTCTAGACCACTAGACAATGTGGATATAAGACACATGCATCAGATGTGGGTCCCACGCGCATTGGCCCACCTGGTTTGGATCAAACTGATATTTGAGTTTTCCTTTCATACAGTCTAGCAACTGTTGCTGCTGGACGTCCCATGGCTGGACGGTTTGGATACAATTCATCCATCAAGTGGGATCCATGTACACGTGGCCCACCAGCCACATACATCGTCATCATCCTCATAATAATAAAATAAGAAGAAAGAAGAGAGAGAGAGAGAGAGAGAGAGAGAGAGAGAGAGAGAGAGAACGGTGTGATGGAGGGGCCTCACCACTATGGGATTCCCTAATACATGCATCAATACATACATCAAGATGGGTCCCAAATGTGTAGGCCCATAAACAAACATCAAAGGTGGAGATCTCCCCACCATGAATCAGGGCCTAGATGGCCTACATGCACTTGAAATTTAAATCAAACATCATGGTGTGGTCCATGGAGAATGGCACTCCCATGGATACATGCATGCAAGCTTGGTGGGCCATTGGCTACACTTAAGGGGTCAAGATGGGATCTCCACCATTGATTGGTGGGCCCCACTTGTCCCATGCACAAAAATAAATAAATCTAGCCTAAGAAATCACCCACCTCCACTTCTTCTTCTTCCTTAGTGCTCCAATGCTCCTATGATGATCTTTTAATCATGGAGATGACCTCTTGATGATTGGATTGGTGGGGAATATAGATGAAAGGGGCTGAATTTTTGGAGATGGGTGGGATGTTCGGAGCTCTCTCTCTCTTGCTAGAGAATGAGAAAATGAGGAATAAAGGGAGGGAAAGAGGTAAGAGAGAGAAAAGGGGGTAATGATTGCTAGCTCTCTTAGCTAGGCAATCATTAGATATGTAAGAAGCATGTGAGAGAAATGGCATCATTACTAGCATGCCTAGGGCTATGGGCTAGGGTGGGGTGGCTATAGCTAGGGTGATGTCATCACCCTTGTGATTACCTAGGGAATGTGCCATATGGGATAGGTGGGTCCCGCAACGTGTGGTCCATGGCCATAATAATGCGCGGTCCACATCTTATGATCTAAGCGTAAGATTGGCACACGATACGCGGCATCGGAACCACGACGATGGTGCGGTCGCAATGGCATAGGTCTCGTGTTGAGTCCGCTCGAGTTTACAGGATGCGACTTAAGATCCCCCACAAACGATATCTACGGGTCGTGAGTTGCCAAAATTCTACCAGGAGGACATTCCGTAGGATCCCCCAGTCCTCGAAATTTCATCCTCGAAATTTACTATCACGTAGAACAAAGTAAGGGAAGAGACAGGATCATATATACATATATATATATAACAATCAATATAATACAAAGCATAATCAATCTACAAACAAATAGGGATATCACTCTCTAATCTCAGCCTCGCGCTCTCAAGATGCCTCATCAACACTATGATGATGTAAGACTCGACCCGAGTGCGTGTGTGTGTGTGCACTTCATTTCTCTTAGTCCTGCAGTCTTATCGGTCAATTCTCAGCGACCCGCGACCCTCAGATAGTATTTGCGTTCATCCTTAAGTCCGGTCACATTGACTTGAGCCGGATTGACCTGAAACCTATGTCATCGTGTTCGTATCATCGTTACTGTTCCGATGTTATGTCCCGTACACCCATTCGATGTGTAGATCTTAAGTTGTAGGCATTTCATTTCTAGTCCTTTGATCATGATCATGTGACCCACCTAGTGTGGAGAGCACATTTTTCAAGGTGGACCATCCCATTTGCTCAATTTCCAATGCACACTACCCACACCACCTAAAGTTTCATCTCCCACACTACCCACATCTCTAACACCACCCATCCCTACCCTATAGCCCCCATTTAGCTCTTCTTTTCCTAGCCTATGATGATTTTCTCTACCCCATGCAACTCTTCCCTAGAGAAACCATAATGGTTTTTCTTCCCAAGCCATTTGTAATGATCACTTTACTATAACACCCCTCTCTCTCTTCTCTCCCTCTCATTTCTCCCTTCTCTCTTTTCATTCTCTCCCTAGCAAGAAGGTGGGAAGTCCCCACCATCCTCTCATATTCCAGCCCCCTTCTCCTTTATTTCCCCTCAATCGATCCATCCCAATCCCATCTTAACCATTAATCTTGCATCCTTGGAGCATTAGAAGCCTATAGTTGGAGTTTTGGTGGAGATCAAGAGGTGGGTGTTCCTCTAGAATGTAGAATTTCATTTCCATAGCTTAGATCTCTTATTTCTTTCATGAGAGAAGTGTAGGACCCACCAATCAATGGTGGAGATCCCACACATTCCCATTGATGTGGCCAAAAGGCCTACTTTATGCATGCATGTCCCATGTATGGGGTTTTCCTCTATAGATCCCATCATGGTGGTTTCCTCTAATTTCATAGCATGATGGGTCATCTAGACCTTAGCATCATGGTGCGAATGGTATCCCAACCATCCATTTTGATTAAAGGACATGCATATGCTAGCTCCATGTTGTAACTTGTATATTAATGAAGATGTGTGGGTGTGATTGTTCTTAGGAGGGCTTAATAGTGGCGGAGCCCTTTCCCTATGGCCGGATTGTTCTTCTCTCTCCCTTTTTCTCTTATTTTTCTTTGATGTGTGTGTGTATGACCCGTTTGGTGGGCCTAGGACGTCCAGAAAATCCAGCAATGGTGGGACGCCCATGCCACCTATGACATGATTTTGGGTGTCCCATTTGCTACATTATTTGATGCATGCAAGTGTGGTGACATGGGGTTTGATCTAGACATTAGTGGGGCCCACTAAGGAAGGCCACACCACCCTTGATTTGATGAATATTTCCAGATATGGGCTGGTATGTCCAGCCATATATGGCTGTCTAGAAATTCTGGACTATTTGCATGGACTATTGTAGTTGATGTTTAACATGGGATTGGTCCATGATTTTCATTCTTTTTCTTCCTGATATGAGGTGTCCCTTGGAGGAGTGGACCCCACCTTGAAGTATGATAAACCCCACCTCTAGCTAACTTTCCAAATACACCCAAAAGGGCAGGCCCATAGGGGTGGACGGTTCACCTTGCTAGACCGTCCAGCCTTAATGAATGAAGGGGAAACACTAATATCAACTTGATTCTTCATGTGGTGGGCCACTTTTGTGGACCCCACCTTACTGTATTTTTCATAAAAACTATCCCCTCTTAGACAAGTATGGGTCCACTTTTATGGGTGTACATTGGTGTGAACAACAATGTTTGTACAACAAAACTTTTAATTCCTACCTTGTTGTCCTTGTGTTTTCTTCATGTTGTGCTTGGGTTTGTGGCTTCCTAATTGGCCCATCATATTGGGACCCATCTTGGGGGAGTGAGCCACCATCTTCCTATAGTATTTTTAGGCTTAATTAGTGCACTCTTGAGGCCCACCCCAGTTGGATTTAATTGGGTCCATGTATGTAGCTTGTTGTTGGACTCTTTAAGCCTTGTTGGGCTAAAACTTTCTCAATTGGCCCATTGGAACTTTGGGCCTATATTTACCATATTATTATGATGATTTTATGGGTTTGATTATTAGTATTTAGGCCTTTGGATTTCCACCAAATTAACCATATACATGGGCCAAGTTATAAGGCCCAATTCACTTGATTTAGGATTAAAGATTGCCCATGTAGGTTGAATAATGTGTTACCCATTAGGCCCACCACAATATGTGGGTTTATGACCTTTATGATTGGGCCCAAACCTTACTTATGGGCCCACAATATTGCCTATGAGTTGGGCTTTGTATGATTGCCCACTAGGCCTATGTATTGGTATAGGCCTTGATTTGTGTTTGATTTTTAGGTGAGCTACCTCTTGGAACCAGTTGAGGTTGGATGTCCTCCTTGGAGATCCTAAGGTAGGACCATGTGTTCTCTATTGGTGGTTAAAGGACCACTATAGACCCTTGCTAGGACCATTTATCCTTTCAGGCTTATGTCTTGTTCTCCTTAGCTTTGTGGGCTAACCCAAACTATTAGGCCCCCACTAAAGGATGTCTCCTTAGAGGATCTATTTAAGTGCCTAGACTTGATCCCTCCTTAGGAAGGAGGAGTGTATTCCATGCCATCATCGTTGTATGGCACACCTATTTCACCCTTATGACCCATGTGCATCATTGCGTGGTTGAATTGCATTAATGTGGGTCATTGGGTTGGTATGATAGAGGGATGGAGTTTTACCCTCTTGTGCACATTGAGGCTTGGAGCTGGTGCATGATTAGTATGCATGATTCATGCATCTGGCATCGCATCTCATGGATATTATCTCCCTTGCTTCACCAGGGCCTTACCTCCATAGGTATATTCGTGGATGGCTGTATGTGGACACCATAAATATATTATTTGAGCATTTGGGGTACATAGGATATCCCTAGGTGAAAGCCTCTAAACCTTCAAGGTATAAAGAAGATGCCTCAATGCCATGACCGAGTGAAAATTATGAGCGCCCTGGTGCCTTACACCGTTAGGCCGCGTCTCCCACTCTCGTGTAGTCAGTTGAGATGGGATGTGGCCTTATCCGCCTGAGTGAGAGGGCATTGCTAGGTTGAGTCTGACCAGCTCGTGAATGGGTCTGCTACTATTGAGCCTTGCTAGTTATTGGCTGTCCACGGGTGGGTAATGAGGTCTCCTACGCTTGTTTGACTGTGCAGGTCTATAAATCGGCAGTCATCCTATAGTGTACTTTACCTTGGTAGATTCCTTATGATGGAATTGTACTTGATATGTGGATTAGATATGAGAACTGGCATCACTTTGCATTGCGTTTGCATCGGCTGTATGAGCCTTATATTGCATCGTCTTGACATGATGCCCAGTACTCATTGCATTGAATAGCCTTGATATGGCTTCTCGCATTTATAGTAGCCTTCGTAAGGCCTGAGATATTGGCATTGATCATCATTCCCTTCTGCATCCCCATTATTCTTTTGAACACCATTACCAAACACTTTCACCACCCTCTAAACTTTCTATAAGCTTATGCATGATTGATTCATGTAGGAGATCCTAGGTCACCGTAATAGTGGAGGAGTTGTGGATTTGGTTGGTGCAAGCCAAGGACCTATTGCAGACCTTTCCTTCCCTCTTTCTATATTATGTATTTCCTTTTGAACCATGTACCTATAAAGTTTAAATTCTTAGTGGATTTTACAGTGTGTTCCTTGGTTTATTTATGAGATTTACTTGCTATGGTCTTGGGTATGTTGTATTGGATTGGAATTATGATATGAAAATCCTCCTTGTAGGATCCCTGGAACAAAATCCTGTCTCACGAACCAAGAATGGGGTGCTACAGAGGCTGTTGCGATAGGAACCGGCTATCGGGTTCCTTGTGAGTCTAATCACCAAGTCTGGGGCGTGACAGGAGTTGGTATTAGAGCATAGCCAGTAATTTTGGAATGACTTGGGATAACGTTGAATATCTACTGCAAACTTAGGACAAGTAGTGTCCCAAGAGCCTTTCTTTTGTTTGAGCCTGCAATATTATGACCTTATGCGTCGTCGTCCTTGTTCTTCTATAGACGATGCCGCCTAAGCGGGGAGCTCATGGCCATGGTGCCCCTGGCCGTGGCTCTCGTCCTACTCTAGAAACCCGTTCTACCCGAGTGCATCCAACTCCCGCTATTGAAGACCCAGCTTGTGAGGTCCCAATTCCACCCCCTGTAGCGCCTATTCCTCCGCCCAAGCTTGTTGTTCCGGTTGCAGAGGTTACAGCTCCTTCAGCCACACCCGTGCCTCCACCTGAGGGGAGTGCCGCTCCCGTGTTTCTGACAGTTCTAGTAAGTGTTGAGCATTTCTAGCAGTTGATGCTAGTCGTCACTGCTGCGTTGCAGACCCGTCAGCCTGTTGCCACCAAGGTTCCTATTAGTCTGACCTGCTACGTGTGAGCGTGATCTTTCGTCATGAGTTCCGGTAGCATGATACCCCAAGGTTCAGGGGTGAGCCTGACCCTTTCACCGGTGAGGCATGGCGCATAGAGATTGAGAAGATTTTTGACACTATGTAGTGTCCGACTGATCAGTGAGTTTCCTTAGCTACCTTTCTTCTTCAGGGCGAGGCTCGGCATTGGTGGTCATCAGTGTCGAGGATGGCCGGGCCTTAGTTTATTTGGACTTGGGAGGAATTCGTGGTCTGCTTTGACTAGAAGTTCTTTCCCGTGCATGTTCAGGAGCAGAGGGCAATTGAGTTTGAGACCCTAGTTCAGGGTGATATGATGGTGTCCCAGTATGAGGCTCATTTTATAACACTTTCACAATTCGCACCCTACCTCGTCGATGATGAGAAGCGGAGGGCTTGCTATTTTATGAGCGGCTTGCATCCCGCTCTTCATAGCCATGTGGTGGGACATTGCTTGGAGGCGTTTGATTAGGTCATCCATTGAGCATTGGTTTATGAGGAAGATTGGGCTATGACCTAGAGATCATGAGAGCAGAGTTCCAATGGAGACCAGAAGAGGAGAGCATTAGCCGGAAGTTCCTGACAGCACAGTCAGCAAAGACGAAGAGGTAGATCCGAGTTTAGGAAGCCTGTAGTACAGAGAATGGCTTCATCATCATCAGCACTACCAGCCGCTCCATCTTCCGGCCCTTTTTCTGGTGTTTGATATGGTTGTGGGCAGACTGGGCATCAGAGGCGTGATTTCCCTCTCCGCTTGTAGCATCAGAGGCCACCGCGGTTGCCTCCTCCTCATCCCCCTCAGTGTCAGTAGCAGCGAGCCAGATTCCTGCTCCTGCTCCTAGGGCTCCTCCTCAGCAGCAGAGGCATCCAGGCAGGCCTCCACAGTGGCCACAGCAGCAGTAGTAGCAGAGATAGCAGTAGCAGCAAAGGGGATGTGCACCTCCTTAGTCTTTAGGTCGAGTATACATCGCCTCTCAATAAGCACAGACTCAGGATCCACAGTCTTCTGGCTTGCTTCCTTTGCCAGTGCAGGGCAGATTCTATTCCGCGCAGTGGGTGTAGGGTCAGGACCCCCAGTCATCGACCAACGAAGTTATCGAGGGTATTCTTCTTGTTTTTTATTACATTACCCATGTTTTATTTGATCCCGACGCTTCTCTTTCCTTCGTGGCCGAGTTTTGTTGATCGACCGGTATTCCATTAGAGTCCGCGTCTGAGGCCTTGGCCGTTTTGACTCCCATGAGGAAGTCTGTTGTGTTGAGCCATCATTGCCCTTCTTGCCCAGTGTTGGTGAATGAGATGTTCCCTTCCGAAGATTTGTTTGTATTGACGATGGCAGAGTTCGATGTTATCCTGGGTATGGACTAGCTTGCAGAGTCTTATGCCATCTTAAATTGTGCCACAAGAACAGTCATGTTTCATACTCCTGGCTTGCTAGTGTTCCAGTTCATTGCCGAACCTAGAGGAGAGCCGCTATCCATTTTATTGGCTTGTGTCATCGAGGATTTCGTGACAGGGTGTATTGAGCAGCTGCTAGTTGTTTGTGAGTACCCGGATGTGTTCCAGGAGATCGCGAGTTTGTCGTCGCGTCGGCAGATTGAGTTCTAGATTGATTTGGTGCCCGGTAATGCGCCTATCTTGAAGGCCCCTTACCAGATGGCACCGATGTAGTTGAGGAAACTGCAGGAGCAGTTGGATGAGCTTTGAGAGTTAGGTTTTATTCGTCCCAGCAGTTCGCCTTGGGGAGCCCCGGTATTGTTTGTGAAGAAGAAGGATGGCTCATTGAGGCTCTGTGTGGATTACTGCAAGCTCAACCGAGTCACTATCAAGAACCGATACTCGCTTCCCCATATAGATGATTTGTTCGACCAGCTGCAGGGTGCACAGTTCTTTTCCAAGATAGACTTGCGCTCCAGTTACCATCAAATTTGGGTCCGAGAGGAGGACATTCCGAAGACAGTATTCCAGACGCACTACGGTCACTTTGAGTTCCTGGTCATTTCGTTCGGATTGACCAATCTGCCCACCGTGTTTATACAGCTGATGAATGAGGTCTTCCTGTTTTCCTTGATCAGTTCGTGGTGGTATTTATTGATGATATTCTTGTGTATTCGAGGACTCAGAGGACCATATTGAGCACTTACAAATTGTTCTAGAGACCCTTCGTGCCCACCATCTGTATGCGAAGCTGAAGAAGTGCGAGTTCTGGCAGGAGGAGATGAAGTTCCTTGGTCATGTGGTGACAAGGGAGGGTGTCACTATAGACCCCTCGAAAGTTAATGCAGTGTGTCAGTGGGGCCAACCAATGAACACGTACGAGATCCGTAGCTTCCTTGGTCTGGCGGGATACTATCGATGGTTTATAGAGGGTTTCTCCCGTATTATAGCACCGATGACCCGGTTGACGTGGAAGGGCACCGAGTTTGTCTAGAGTGACGCCTGCAAGGAGGCATTTATGGAGTTGAAGGACCACCTCATGTTCGCTCTTGTTCTCACTCTTCCTGATGGGAGTGAGGGTTTTGTTGTATTTACTGATGCCTCTAGAGTTGGCTTGGGTGTTGTCCTGATGCAGCACAGGAAACCAGTGACTTATGCCTCGCACTAGCTCAAGGTCCATGAGCTGAACTACCCCGCCCATGATTTGGAGTTAGCAACAGTTGTCTTCGCACTGAAGGTGTGGAGGCATTATCTCTATGGGGTCAGGTTTGAGCTCTTCTCGGATCATAAGAGCTTGAAGTATCTATTTTTGCAGTTCGAGTTGAACATGCGATATAGGCGATGTATGGAGTTGTTAAAGGATTATGACTTCGACATTCAGTACCACCTGGGTAAGGTGAATGTGGTGGCAGACTCGCTCAGCTGTTAGCTACGATGGCTAATGGCACAGATGATGGTTCGAGAGTGGCAGATGCTCGAGGATGTTTCGGAGTTTGACTTTGAGTTTGGTCTGCATTTTTCCATTATTCATCTTTTAACCTTGTTGATTCAATCCTCTTTGGTTGCTAGGGTGATCGAGGCTCAGTAGAGGGATGAGTCACTTCAGAAGTACCGAGCAGAGGTAGCATCCGTGGAGCAGTCAGACTGGTAGATTGGTTCCGATGGTGGATTACACTTCAGAGTCTAATTATGTGTCCCAGACGTGCCAGAGTTACATCATGATCAGATGACCGAGGCACACAGATCGAGACTTATTATTCACCTGGGCTCCATGAAGATGTATAGAGATACGAGGAGGTAATACTTTTGGTCGGGGATGAAACGCCAGATGACTAGCTTCGTGGCCGAGTGTGACACATGCCAGCATGTCCATGCCGATCACCAGAGACCCCTGGGTGGGGTAGTCTAGAGGCCCAGCTCATTGGGTGGGATGGGCATTCAACAAGGGCCCATTATGATGTGTGGGGCCCATTGTGATGTGAGAGGCCACCATGATGTGTGTGATGCACACTATCCATTAAATTATACCAACTATGGGCTGCCTTATGCAGGCCCATCATGATGTATGAGTTATACAGCCATTATGGGCCTGCCATGTGAGGCCCACCATGTATGAGTCATGTGCACACACTGTCCTTCTGCCCTTCTAGAGATTTTAAAGGCCGAGGGCCTCGTTATGATTCAGATTCCAACCCTAAGTGGACTGCGCACTAGGAGATAATAATGGTTAAATGTCCACCATTGTAAACTTCCCTAGGGCCCATTATTAAGCCCATTTCTACCCTTGCCTTATTGGGCTAACCCAAAACATTTGGTCCCCATCGGTGTTAGTGATACCCATTGGGCTAACCCAAACTATTGAGCCCCCATTGATGATAGTGCTTTCCACCATACCTTGTAAGAATTATGTAAACCTTGGATCCCACCTTGTGTACGGACCGAGTCTCATAGGAAGGCCCAGTTTATTGCATGATAAGAGAGGGTGAGGAAGCCCACTTGTTGTATATAGTTTCACCCTCTCAACTCACCTTGTTGAATAGCCATTAGCCTCACCCTAAGGCCCATTCTTGGTGTAAGTATGACACCTAGGCCATCCATTGAGAGTACATCATCACCCCTTGCAGTAGATAGAAGAATATGTGGTATCGGATTTGGTATATCCACTGTTTAGAGCCTATCTGGATGTTTGGGCTAGATCCGTCGTCCCTATGTGGACCCCATCATGTATTTGGGCCGATTATTGTTTATACATGATAATCATACTAGTGTACTTAGTTTAGTAGGACACACTAATAACATGCTTAGTATTACAACATGATACATGCCCATACGCATCATTTGTATGCCTATTCTAAGGAATGATTGATCATAGCATTCGCCGTTGGCTGATTTATTTAGGGGACTCCTTGTGAGACGAAGTTGCCCCACATGATCGCGCGGTATGCTCAGGTTTGATGCATGACTAGATGGTATGACTCATGCATATCATATTTTGTGTGACACTATCATTAGCGCCCTAGCGATATCAAGGTTATGACCACCATAGGCATATCGTGGATGGTCATATTGGACACTGAAACTATTTAGTTCTAGCAATGTGGGCACTTAGGATGTCCTTAGGTGAAAGTCCCAGAACTCTTTTGGTACCAGGAGATGCTCCAACGTCTATATCATGTGGATACATGAACGCACGAGTGTCGAATACCAGTAGGCCGCATCTCCCACTTGTCATGGTCGGTTGTGAAGGGAGTGCTGCCTTATCCGCCTGCATGAGGGGGCTGTAAGTTAGGCTGAGTCTGACCAGCTCATAAATGGGTTCACTATCGATGAACCGGGTAAGTATTGGCAGACTACTGGCTAGGCGGGTAGTGAGGTCTTTTCAACTCGCTGGTTGTGCGGTCAGGGAGGCGACAACCAGTGTGGAGTGTACTAGACCCCAGTGATGTTTTAAAGATGAACTGTATTGACATGTAGACTTGATGAGGACTGACATGCTTACATTACATCTTGCATATGACATTTGGATATATAGGCCTTGCATCGCATAGAATTGGTATGGCTGATAGAATTCATGGACTTACCAGTATTTTTGCTTACTCTGATTTCGTATACTTGGTACATGCATTGTGCACACATGTACACACCCTCTAAGCTTCTTTGTAAGCTTATGCACGACCGTTGCGTGCAAGTGACGCTAGGACGCAGCAGCGCTGAGGCAGGAGTGTGCGACGATCTTTTTGGAGTTTCATTATACTTCTATATTTCCCTTCCGCATTGTACTCAAACGGTTTATTATAGTGGACATGTGGTGATGTTATTTTGTGACTTGGTTATGCTTATGGTTATGCTCCTTTACAAAAAAAAATCATATTGAAAATTATCCTTATCGGACCCCAGGATTGGAATCTGGCTTATAGGTGCGGGGAGCTAAGAATGGTGTACTACGGAGGCTGTTGGCTCCAGATTCAGAGATCGGGAATTCTATGAGCCCCGTTTCCAAATTTAGGGTGTGACAGGAGTTGGTATCAGAGCATAACTTGGGAATACCTGAGGATAACATCATATACGGATTCAGAGATCGGGAATTCTGTGAGCCCCATTTCCGAATTTAGGGTGTGACAGGAGTTGGTATCAGAGCATAACTTGGGAATACCTGAGGATAACATCATATATCTGCCATGAACTTAGAATGCTTAGGTCCCCTGTTCATTCTAATAGGACATGGCGCCTAAGAGAGCGCATGAACGGTTCCCTTTCCCACGTCCAAGACCAGCGTGGCCCCGACTGTATCTGTGAGGGTGGATCAGCTTCAACAGATGCTGCAGGGGAGGACTGCCATTCTTCAGAGGCAGGATAGGCGACCCACAGATATACCTGCCCAGACTGAGCAGAAGCGCATAAGCACCCTTCTGTGCGACTTTACGCGACTCGATCCCCCTCGTTTCCAGGGAGAGCCCGACCCGACGGTAGCGGAATGATGGAGATCGAAGGTTGAGAAGATCTTCGATACTATGAGGTACATGACCCAGCAGCGGGTTCTGTTGGTTATGTTTCTTCTTCATGGTGAGACCGAGCACTGGTGGGCATCGGTCTCCAGAGCGGTAGGGGCTAAGTTCGAGTGGACTTGGGAGGATTTTGTTGACAGATTTGACCGGAAATTCTTCCATGACTATGTCTGTCAGCAGCGTGCGCTTGAGTTCGAGACTCTTATGCAAGGGGATATGTTAGTGTCCCAATATGAGGCCCGTTTTGTCATACTGTCGAGATTTGTGACTTATCTTGTTGATGATGAGGGGCAGAAGGCCCACCATTTTGAGAATGACTTACTTTTGGCCTCCGAAGTCGTGTCATTGGACACATGCTCCCAATATTTAAGTGGGTTGTGCAGCGGGACCAGATATATGAGGCAAATTAGGTCGATTTGCAAATGATTCGTGAGTAGAGAGGAGGCCGAAAGTGGAAGGCCCCATCCGATAGCTCCTAGCAGTAGTAGCATTGACCGCAATAGAGGCCCGTGAGCCACCCAACTTTTCGAGCACTAGCAGCAGCACCACTGGGATAGTTCTCAGGTGCTTTCTTTGGATACGGTGCGACAGGACATCGTAGGCATGAGTGTCTCCATCCGCGGAAGTAGCGACAGCAGCACTTGCCACCGAGGCCCCAGCAGCAACAACAACAGCAGCCAGTGAGACCTCCCCCACAGCAGTAGAGGCAGCAGTTCCTGCCACCACAATAGCAATAGCATCAGCAACAATCGCAGAGGGGATATGCACCTCCCCAGTAGGCTTAGGGCATATTTTACATAGCCCAGCAATATTCTCAGTCATCAGGAGGTGTCGTCAAGGGTACACTCCTTGTTTCGTCTTGCATAACTCATATATTATTTGATTCTGGTGCATTGCATTCCTTTATGGCCGAGAATTTCTGCCGATCGACTAGTTTGTTGTTGGAGTTTGCTCATGAGGGTTTGTCAGTATCGACGCCCTTGGGGAAGACTGCAGTGTTAGGCCAGTTTTGATCGTCTTACCCCGTTCTGGTAAGGGAGACCTTTTTGCCTGCCGATCTGTTTGCTCTACTGATGTCTGAGTTTGATATCATCTTGGGCATGGATTGGCTTACTGAGTATCACGCCATATTGGACTGCTCTGCGAGGACAGTCACGTTTTATATACCCAACATGCCGCAGTTCCAGTTTATAGCTGAGCCCAGAGGAGAGTAGCTTTCTTGCCTCATGTCTTGTGACGTAAAGGAGCCAATTGCCTTATATATCAACCAGCTGTCAGTCATCTGTGGTTTTCCCGATGTGTTTTAGGAGATTTTGGGGTTACCACCTCACCAACACACTCAGTTTCAGATCGATCTCATGCCCGGTACCGCGCCTATTTCAAAGCCCCCATATCGTATGACACCGTTGGAGTTGCAGGAACTGTAGAAGCAGTTAGACTAGTTGTGTGAGTTGGGCTTTATCCATCCGAGCAGTTCGCCATAGGGAGCGTCGGTACTCTGCATGAAGAAGAAGGATGGCTCGTTGAGGCTGTAACATCCTGAAAATTGGGGGTCGAGCATAAACTCAACTCCCGAGTTCCAGAACATCACTTATGCAACAAAATGAATGATGATTGAATATTGACTATATTCGTGTATTGAACATGAGTGAGATTAAGCCAAAACAACATATCATACTCCAGAGACAGTTAAATTACAGCGGAAGACTGTGATAGATATATATAATATAAAAACAGTGGTGAGTCTCCAGAGTGTGATAAAGTTACCAGGTTAATTAATTACAAGTGCAATTCTAAAATTTACCAAATGTGAGGAAGTGTAATGTCTTCTATCCCAAGTACCATAGCCCCGTCAATACATTACCAGGTCTTCATAGACCTGTCAGAGAGTTATATGTAGAGAACTCCCCCTCAACATCATAGTAGTGGTCTGGCTCTACTTCATAAACATCGCCATCACCTGAAACTCAATAAATCTGGTTGGTGTGTACAACACCGTCCCGTAACGTGGGAGTGAGTGATCAACTCAGTGGAATAGTAAAGCATAGGTTAACATGTTATCAACTCAGTCAAGCAGTAATGATAAAGCAGTAAAATCAAACACTTCAAACTACTCTTATTAATGCAAGTATGGATGCAGTTATGATGGATGCCCTCACTGACATACTCCCTCATGCGACACCATGTTTGTTCGCGGCATGCTTTCATCCCTCAGTGCCCCACATCTTTCAGGCACATGCAATGCATGCTAAGCGTGATTACTGTGTTGTTATTAGTCTATTTCAAATAGTAGGATTGGGAAACTAAGGTACCTTCCTTGTATCATTCCCAATCATGATCCATTCTAGGGTCGTCAGTCTTAGACAATCTCATACGATGGTGTGTTTTTAGGTCACTGCAAGGGCTACCAGGGCTATTACATGGAATGGTTGCACCACTCCCCCATCACCTTATCAATACAGGCCTAGCTTAAACCATAACCTATACACCTAAAGTCCGCACCTTTTATCGTAGAATCGTAACGAAGTCGATAGGTTTGCCAAGCTTCCATATATGGCAGTTTGGTAACCTATAGAATGAAATAGGTTAGTTATTTCATAGCCTACAACCTATACAACCCCAAAACAGATTAGGGTTAGGGTTTCTTACCTAGAAATGGAGCTGGAATCACCGAGGAAGCGATTAGAACAGAGTGGTAAAGCTCGTGGAGCGACAGGGAAACATGGCAGGGAGATTCTCCCACATCTCCCACACTTTCTCTCCCTTCTCTCTCTTCTCTCTCTAGGGTTTCTCTTAAATTCGTATGGTTGTAATGAGAGAGGGTTTAAGGTCCTTATATAGCCTAAAAACTTACCGAAACAGACTCCAGGTCAAAGTATACTTAGGTTATAACCAAAGCGGACCTGTTTCAGTTCAACGGAGGACTTCTGGCGGGCCTCCTTGAGCCAAAGGTCAGACTTAAGCTCACAAACTATGGATCTAGGTTCCATTAAGTTTTCGTTCCAGTAGAGTGCTCAGATCAGGCATGGCGGAACAGTTTCAGTTCAACAGTCAACGGATCTCGATCGGAGATTCCGAGTACATGGATATGTGTATGAAATTTTTTCTGATCCGAGGGTGTATTTGGGTCAGATTCTGACGGTCAGGTTGCTTAATACTGACCCGCAAGCGACAAATTTCATATTACTATTCAAGATATTTATTTTGTAAAGAAACAAGTGTTTTCACACTCTCTCGCTTCGGACTCAAGCGAACAGCCGTGGGACACTGTTTGGATTTGATTTCCAAGATGGTTGTCAAGCCCAGCGAGGCGGTCCTAAGTCCTTAACTTCGTGTTAATCGGACTCCCGATGTGCGGTCCAAGCCTGATACGGAGTTTCAAAGTGCTCCCGAGAGCAGTCGGGCAATGAGTTTGATCCTAGGTTTTAGGGTAACCTAGCATCAATGATTTTACAAGTTTTGGGTCTTGCAGATCATATTTATAGCGATTCAAATGGATTTCGTAGCTAATCTAGTTTAGCACTTAGTTACTTTGTCTCATTTCTAAAGGATTTAATCCTAAGTGATTTCTGGTTGAGGTGGTACTCAGGCCTTTGTAGTTTGTATGTAAGGTGATCCAAGTTATAATACTTAACTAGTTTAAGATAGTGTCTAGGGTGAAAGTACTTAGGAAAATTGAAAGAACAAGGTGGTGAAGGGTTGGATTTGTGAAGGAAATGGGTTCAGAAGCGATTTTAGACTGTGGGATTCAGTTCTGATAAGTTAATAAGGTGTTAGGAGCGGCCCATTGCCTAAGGATGTCTAATTCCAGGTTGATAAAAATTTGGGCTGTTACAGAGGCTTTGCGTGAATTAATGTGAGCTCAACAAGGTCATGATTAAGAACAAGTACCTGCTTCCGAGGATTGAAGATTTGTTCGACCAGCTGCAGGAGGCATAGTTCTTTTGGAAGATAGACCTATGGTCCGGTTATCAACAGGTCCATGTCCAAGAGGAGGATATCTCAAAGACAACATTCAGGATGTGCTATGGTCATTTTGAGTTTCAGGTCATGTCCTTCAGACTGACTAATGCGCCCACAGTGTTTATACAGTTGATGAACGAGGTCGTCCATCCGTATCTCAATTAGTTTATTGTGGTATTCAAAGAAAACATCCTTATATATTCAAGGACCCGTGAGGAGAATGAGTAACATTTGGAGATTACCCTGCAGACCCTCCATGCACATTAGCTTTATGTGAAGTTGGTGAAGTGAGAGTTTTGGTAGGAGGAGGTGAAGTTCCTCGGTCACGTGGTGACGAGGTAGGGCATCGCAGTGGACTTTCAAAGATTAATGCCGTGTGTCAGTGTGGCCAGCCCACTAGTGTGTCCGAGATCTACGGTTTCCTTGGTTTAGTGGGCTACTACCGACGTTTCATTGAGGGATTCTCCCGTATTGCATCCCTGTTGACCAGGTTGACCTAGAAGGGCGCTGAGTTCATTTGGAGCGACGTGTGTAAGTGAGCATTCACAGAGCTGAAGGACCATCTTACGTCTGCACCAGTCCTCACTCTTCCCTCTGGGAGAGAAGGATTTGTGGTTTTTACTGAAGTTTTGCATATTGGCTTGGGTGCTGTCCTGATGCAGCACGAGAAGCCCGTGGCCTTCGCATTTCACCAGCTTAAGGTCCATGAGCAGAACTACCCCATGCATGATCTAGAGTTGACTGCAGTTGTCTTCACACTGAAAGTGTGGAGACATTATCTTTATAGGGTTAGGTTTGAGCTCTTCTCTGACTATAAGAGCTTGAAGTATCTCTTCTCGCAGTCATAGTTGAAAATGAGGCAGAGACGCTGGATGGAGCTCCTAAAGGGACTATGATTTCGATCTTCATTACCACTATGGTAAGGTGAACATGGTGGCAAATGCCTTTAGCTGTCAGCTGTGGGGCCTGGTGATGCATACAATGGTCCAGGAATGGAGGATGCTTGAGGATGTAGCTGAGTATGACTTCGAGTTTAGTTTGCAGTCTGCCATTGTTCAGTTATCAAGCTTGTTGATTCAACCCTCTCTTGTCGCAAGGGTAATCAAGACTCAGTAGACAGATCAGTCGTTGCAGGATTGGCGAGCAGAGGCCACATCTAAGGAGTAGTTGGATTAGCAGGTTGGGTCTGATGGTGGACTTCGTTTCAGAAGAAGATTGTGTGTCCTGGATGTTCTAAAGTTGCGTGGAGATCTGATGACCGAGGCACATTGATTGAGGTTTACTATCCTCCCCGACTCCACGAAGATGTATCGCGACATGAGGAGGTAGTATTTTTAGGTGGGGATGAAGTGCCAGATTGCTAATTTTGTGGATGAGTGTGAAACGTGCCAACATGTCAAGGCCGATCATCAGATACCCCTTGGTCCCTTAGGGCCATTGAGCATCCCATTGTGGTAATGGGAGCACGTATCTATAGATTTTATCATGGGTTTGCCGAGAACTCAGCGCAGTCATGACGTCATTTGGGTTGTCATCAATCGTCTGACAAAGTCGGCGCACTTTCTTGCGATTCTTACGACCTGGCCTTTGGACCGTCTTTCTAGGTTATTCATTAATGAGATTGTGAGATTGCATAGTGTTACAGTGTCGATCGTTTCTAGCCAAGATCTGAGGTTCATGTCTCAGTTTTGGAGGAGCTTTCAGAAGGCGTTGGGGTTTGCCTTGCAGTTCAGCACCATAGACCGATGGGTAGACCGAGAGGGTCAACTAGATCCTTGATGATATGCTTCGGGCTTGCACGATTGATTTTTCGAGTAGATGGGATGAGCACCTGCGTTTGGCTAGGTTTGTGTATAACAACAGCTACCAGACAACTATTGGCTTGGCTCCCTTCAAGGCATTATATGGCAGGCCGTACAGATCTTTGAGTTGTTGGATCGAGGTTAGAGAGCATTGTCTCCTAGGTCTCGAGCTTGTGCAGAGGACATCAGAGGCTATCGATATCATTAGGTAGAGGATATGCACAACTCAGAGCCGGTAGAAGAGTTTTGTTGATTGCCTACGTTGTCCCTTGGAGTTTGCCGTTGGGGACCATGTGTATGTCAAGGTCTCACCCATGAAGGGTGTAGTTTGTTTTGGAGCAAAGGGTAAGCTTGTCCCGAGATTCATTGGACTCTTCGAGGTCACTGGGCACATTGACACCGTGGCCTATCTGCTTGCTTTGCCACCTCAATTGTCTAGCGTCCATAATATTTTCCATGTTTCTATGTTGCGAAAGTGTGGGTTGGACATCGTTCCGGTGATAAATTGGTAGCCTTTAGAGGTTCATGAGGACGCTTCTTACATTGAGCAGCCAGTTCGTATTTATAACGCTACAGTTTTCAAGGCCCGAGTATACAACTCACTTCCCAAACACCCGGGAGTTAATAGGTTATTAAGTGGCAATCATTATAAGATCAAAGTGTAAATAGTGGGAATCAAGCATAACATAAGTATAACCAAAATGAGAGCAATATCCTGGCCCACTCAGTTAGAGGCCAAATACAAAACCTCAAATTAAAATGTTTGAAATAAACTTCACAACTAAATCTACTGGTTCCTCCCAAAGTATGCAACAACTTCCTGGTGTGGCTCCTCCTTGTACAACTCTTCCTCCATTGCGACAGTAGCAGTCCCCAAATCTGCTGTGTATCTATCCATCCCTGTACCTGTATCCTCTGTATGGTTGAACATTGATGAATGAGTGGCCAACTCAGTGTGATTTCCCCTCAAGATTTCACACCGCCTCCCTAGACAAGAAATAACATAAAAGCATCCAAACAAACAAAACATAGTTAATGCAATCTTATTATATGCATGGATGCGTGAATGCATCATCGACCTGGGGATGCTCATCAATTCGGTAGTTGGGCTCGTCACCTATGCAAAGGCTAGCCATTAGCAAAGCACATCATGTATGTACATCACATACCGCATAACGACTACACATCGTACATCACGTATGTAAATCGATAGTTGGTGGTCTGACAACTAGCGAAATGATACCCCAATAACTCGGAGGCATGTACTACAGTATTTAGAAACATCTACCCATCATCGCAAATATGTCATGTACACATGATTAGCCACTACAGGGGCTTGTCACCAGCGTAGGCCGACAGCTCGGGCAAAGTGTCCCATGACCAACATCCCCAACCCATGAGTCTACTGGCTTAGGTGTGGGTAGAACCCATCAATTCATGGCCAATCAACTATCATTGTACAGGGGACTACCATTGTATGTTGAGTAGGGATGAAGTGTTAAATATATTAAATACAGTGATTAAAGTGAATCGGTATGTATGATACAAACGCGAATAAACATCAGCGATAAAAATGTGGAGAGGTTCGTTTCATAGTTAGGTAGGTGGAATCACTCTATAGATGGTAAAACCCCATGAATCAAACTGCCACTAACCATAACCTCCATGTTGAGGGTCTAATCTTATCACAATTAGTTTCATTACACCCTAGGTATGGACACTCTTAAATCGAGGTTCCCCTAGTGAGATTTTCAGTCATGTGTGTCTTACAACCAATACAATAATATAAGGGTATAGCATGGAGGTTCAGATATGATTCAGTAGTCGAACAAAAATTCATGTACACATATAATTTAAGAGTCATGTAACCATACTTATCAGTTCTAAAGCATCTACTTTGAAGTAATTAATCAAGTGGTTTAATAAATTCTAAGGCATGTTTTAAATAAAACTAATCAAGTAATTTAATGAACCATAGGGCATTTATTTAAGTAAACTACTCAGATGGTTCAATCAATCCTAAGGTAGGTATTCGAGTGGACAAATCAAA
Organism: Magnolia changhungtana; assembly: GCA_030180095.1. Taxonomy (NCBI): domain Eukaryota; kingdom Viridiplantae; phylum Streptophyta; class Magnoliopsida; order Magnoliales; family Magnoliaceae; genus Magnolia; species Magnolia changhungtana. The sequence goes on from JASAUF010000316.1 coordinate 450,715, forward strand.
CTATTTAAATGGTCCTAGGACTTGTGTTGAAGTAAACTAGTCAAATGATCAGTCCTATGGCACATGTTCAAGTAGACTAATGATTTAATCACTTCTAAGCTATATGTATGACAATTAACCAATGGTTCAGTAAATCATAAGGCATACATTTAAGTAAGTGAATTGAACGAGTATCCATTTCTGGGATATCATCTGCAGTTCTTATAAAAGGCTATCCTTAATCCAGTTTAGAGATGGAAAGCTCAAGGGGAGAAGTCATCACCTTGTATGGTTATATTATCGTCCTTGACCCACGTCCCTGTGTATACCTTGCGGCTCAAATCACGTAAGCAACCTCCTAAAGTTATTCCCAAAACATTATTAACTTGTGTTAGAAGGCATTCAATCCCTTTGAATGGATGGGGGTTTGTAAGGATGAAAAGGCCCGAGCTAAGAGTCCTAGGGGGGGGGGGGGGTGTGAATAGGACTATGCCAAATTAAAAATTAAATGTGGAATTTAATCAAATATAAGTAAAAATAGCACTTAAATAATCCCACAATGCAAGAATGTAAAACAACCTCAAGTGTATAAGTATTGAGAGGTTGATACAGATGTTGTTCTAAGGACAACCTTACACAAAAAACCAATGGCTTATGGTAGGACAACCTGATTCCTAGAACGGTCTGTGTGTCAAAATCTCAAACTGATACAAAGGAATAAAGAAATAAATAGCAAAAGAAATAACTAAGCTATTACAACATTTCCACACTTACATAAAAGAAATTACAACATTCTTCACAAATGCATAAAGGGAAATTATAACATCCACAAAATGAAATAATCAATCAATCACCACAAGATCAGAAATTATAGTGGTTCGCTTGTGTGTACACCAATTGTTTAGAAAAATAGCCACACAACTACTCCACTCCTAATATCCTCACACAGTGGATATTAACGTTTACTATGAAATAGGTTTTTCAAGGTTCACCTAAAACCTTCACAATTGTGTCTTTCAAGTGGGTTTATACAATTAAAAAACCCCACACTCTGAGTTTTCTGGATCACCTCAGACAAACCAAAAGAAAGAGATTTTTCTGGCACAGTCTCAATGAAACCAAACGAATGAATTTACAAAACTATAAAATACTTGTCTAGATATTCTCCTTTCGATGTAGCCCGGTAGAATCAATTTGGAGTAGAAGTTCAACGTAGATGTTCAAAGTTCACATTCACTTATGAAATGGTTCTATGTTCTAAATAGATTTTAAATTAAATCACCTTGGGCTAGCTTGATTTGATTTTGATTCCAAGAAATGGGAATACTTCAATCCCTCTTTCAAATAAAATTGGAATACAGAATATAAAATCAAATATAAAAAACTAATTAAAGAGAATATGAAATGAGCACTAAATAGCTTAAGAATATCACTAACTTATCTCTTAGAGCGGTGTATTGATTTTGCTTGAATTAGATATCAAACTCTGAAATTCGTGCTCTATTTATGAGTGCAGAAATCGCTTTCTCGACTGGTCCTAAGGTCAGCTCGACTGGTCGAAGGACCAACAAACTTTTAAAATTTTGAGCGCGATAAGATAAGGTCCTTCCACGACTGGTCGAAGGGCCTGCTCGACCGGTCGAGTGGCCTCTACGACCAGTTGAGTCCTATCCACGACTGGTCATGCGGGACCAATTTTAGTTGCTGGACTTTGAGTTGAGCCTGTAGGACTGGTCGAACACAGGTCGAGCATTGTTCACTTGACCGATCAAGTAGCCTCCAGGACTGGTTGAGACAATAACAAAAAAAAAATCTCAAAAATTAGTAACAAACTTAGGACTGGTCGAGGATTTCTTGGACTGGTCGAGCCAATACTAGGACTAATCGAACATAGTCCACGACTAGTCGAAAAATAGTCTATGCACTTATAAAGTGGCCCAATTTAAATTATGTATTCAAAATGACCTATCCTATGGTCAATCTAGGGTCATTCATACCTTGTTAGCGATATATGAACATTGAATCTTCTTTTACTTCAGTTGATAGTTGTTCTTTGAAGTTCATGAAGCTTGATATCTTGTCATAAGATGAAAATTTGAACTTGAGACTTTTTGAAGCTTAAAATTAAAGTTCTTGACTTGTATTTCATCTTGAGCTTTGAGGTACTTGAGTTGTACTTCACCTTGAGCTTTGAGGATGGAATGAGTGAAACTTGAATGTCTCTTGATCTTGCATTTGAAGTTCTTGAGATAAAGAAAGGTTCTTATACATGAGATGCATAGTCTTGAATATATAGATGAGCTACACAAGACAGATTCCAAGAGGTTTTGACACTACAAAATTTGACAATAATAGGAGCCAGACAACATAACACTTACAAAGGGCTGGATAATTAAGTAAACTTAGGCCTGAATTAAGGTGAACAGGCCCACCGGATTTTGCATCCACACGTGACATAGGTTGGACCTGAGACTTGCCCTTAAGTAAGGCCCAAAATGGGCCTAGTTCGGCCCAACAGTTGACGCACACCTATGGTCCAAAAACTGGGCTAGATTGGGCCCAGTTCAGCCCGGTCGAGGCTGCCCACTAATGGCCCATTGTGATGGGTGGCGAACTGATGTCCTGGTCCACTTGATTTTTTACAGGGTATGGCCCACTTGGTTTTTGCAGGGTGTAGCCCACCTAATTTTGTAGGGTGTAACCCACCTGATTTTGTAGGGTGCGGCCCACTTGGTTTTGCAGGGTGTGGCCCACCTAATTTAAGGTGATGCCCATTGTGGTGTGTAGTGCAGCCCTCGTTGGTTTAAGGTGAGGCCCACTGTCTGAAGATGGTGTGGCCCACTGAGTTTGAAACTCAGGTGCGGCTTCCCACTGTCTGAAGATGGTGTGGCCCACTGAGTCTGAAACTTAGGCACGAACTAAAGGGCCATCTTCAGGTCAGATTGAAGGCCCAGTTGAGGCCTGCTTCAGCTCGGATTGAAGGCCCATTTAATGCCTGTTACAGTGCCATTTGTCGCCCACTAAAGGCCTAATTTCTGCTCAGTATTCAGCCATCTGAGAGGTGTTTCAACTCAAATTGTGGCCCAACTGGAGGCCTAGTTTCAACTCAACTTTTGGCCTGGCTGAAAGCCCGATTTCAATCCAGTTTGCTGCCCTTTGCACGGCTTGATGAAAGCTAGTTTCTAGCCCCTTTGCATGGGCTGATGAAGGTCAGATTTTAGTCCGTTCTAGGGCCCAAATAGAGGTCTGTCTTCAGCTCAGCTTAAGGGCTGTCTTTCAGCTTGTTACAAGGCCTAGCTGAAGCCTATTTTTAGTTTAAAGAAAGGCCCTATCGAGGGGTCTTTCAGCTCAAGTTCATGGCCCACTTAAAGGCCTATCTTTTGCTCATTGCATGGCCTGATCTTGGCCTACTTTCAACTCAACCAAGGAGTGCTTTCAGTCCACCCTTCTGGATTGATTTCAGTCCAGAACGTGGGCTAGTTTTGGCAATGGTCTCAGTTGTAGTAACTATAGTCGGATGAAGATGGAAGGGTAAGGAGTTACCTGGGCTTGACTCGGACGTGGCCTAACTCGGTCGAGCTTAATTCGAAGCGGAGCAACACACGCACCAGCCTTCACTTCTCTCTCTCAATTTCTTTTCTCTTTTCTCTCTTTGGATGTCCCTTACTTTCTCTCTACTGTGGTCCTACAGATCTGCACTGACCCAACTCGGTCCGATCTTATGCAGACTGAGTTCATGCCGTGTGGCACTAAGTCCACTCAATTGCGCCCAGGCACTCTCCTCACACACACACACACACACACACACACACACTCTCTCTCTCTAGTGTGAATCCCGAGGGCGACAATAACCCTTTTATAGACATGGGAGAGACGTCCAATGGTTAGGAATAAAACATCTCTTGCAAGGGTCATCTTCGAAAATCCATAATACATGGGGTCCATGTGACCCTGAGGATGGATTCCCACTGCAATGGCCCACCAGGAAATTAAACTTACAACCCTGGTGGGGTCCATCTCATGATCATGGGTCAGATAGGTTAACAAAGATAAATCATCCTCTAAGGTATTTCAGTATGATCTAGTCCCTTTGAGCGGACTAGATGGGACTGTTTCTCACTGTGGGGCCCACTTTTTGGGCCTTTTACATGGGTTTCGGAATATCTCACGAGATATTCTGATTTTTGCCTTTTTCTCATGATAGGAGGTGTTTCTCTTCTCCATCTCGTATCACCCTAAGGCGAGGGACTAGGATGGCTCCATGTGGCCCAAGGGACGGCCGAAACCATACAACACTCATTTCCCAAAAGGGAATGTTTCCCTTTACTTTTTGCGATGCAAGAGATTACTCAGCCATTTTCGGCAATGGAGAGCACGGTCTTCAGATGGCAGACATATGGCTGGGATTACATGGCCACACTGATCTCGGTCCACCCGTGTGACCCCTTGTTGGTCCTCCACCCAATGATCTTGTCCACTCATATAGTTTTGGATCGGTCCTGAACCCAAACCCACGTCTCTATGCATGGGTCTGATAGTCTATAGGGTTTTAGTCGACTGGGCCCCATGAATCTGATGGATGGTTCAAATTATCTAGATTGTGGCCAAGGTGGCTCACGTTGGGAGCTGACATCCTTCAAATTCAAAAAGCTCAACAAGCGGGAGAAATCCGCTTTTTGCGAATAGGCTCGGTCAAAGCCGGTTTGACCCATTTGATCCGGCTGGTGCACTTCGCGTATGGGTGTACTAAGTGCACTTGCTCTTCGTGTAGGGTCCACTGTGATGTTCGTGATAAATCCACTCTATCCATTCACCCCACGCAAGGGTCCTGACCTAGTTGGGGCGGAACTGAGGCCCAGGTGCGTCGTATCACACGTCTCAGGCTCTATTTGGTCTAATATACACCGATCCAATGGCTGGATCGGTTTAGAAATTTGTTTTAATGGTTAATTGGGAATTCGAGGGGCAGTGAGTGCTTGGTTGGCTATTCATTAGCCCTCGAAGGTCGATTACTAGTCCATCATTCTGATACCCCTTAATTAGATGATTCACATACTGTTTTAACTAAGGTGTTCAATCAAGCTTACCCTGATGGCTATTGTAGGCTTCGACTCAGCTCCCAGGGCCTCTGATGGACGGTTTCAATGATAACTGGAAGCCCCATCCTACATATGTTGAGTTCAAGTTGTTTGTTAACTATTCCTGGATCCCATTGATGTAGGTTTTAAATGGTAACACTAGTGTACCGGAGGTGCGGGGCGTTACAATCTTCCCCCTAAAAAAATTTCACCCTCGAAATTACCTGTGGTGTGTTGCTGAACAAGAGAAGGTACTTCTCCATAACCTCTGCTTCCCATTCCCAAGTTACTTCTTCCTCGCCATGGTGTGACTAAAGAACCTTGACCAGTGGTATCATCTTCGTCCACAAGACTTACTCCTTGCAATCCAGAATATGGATGGGTTCCTCGAAGTAGGAAGCATCTTCTGTGAGCTCTACCTGCTCCCAGCTGACGATATGCGACTCGTTTGGCGTGTACTTGTTTAGCATGGATATGTGGAAGACGTTGTGAATGTTAACCAAGGCAGTAGGCAGTGCTAAGTAGTACGCCATGGTTCCCACATGATCCAAGATTTAGAACGACCCAATAAATCGCCATGCTAACTTCCCTTTCTGTCCAAACCTCATTAAGCCCTTCATAGGCGAAATCTTCAAGAACACATGATCGCCCCTAACGAATTCCAAGTCACGACGCCGATTATCTACATAGCTTTTCTTTCTGGTTTGAGTGGTGCCCAGTCACTTTCGAACCACGTCAATGACCCAAATAGTAGCTTGGACAAGCTCGGGCCTTAACAAACTCCTCTCTTCGACTTCTGCCCAGCACTGAGGGGCTTGGTAAGGGCGACCATAGAGAGCCTTATATGGTGCCATGCCTATGCTGGACTGAAAACTTTTGTTGTATGCAAATTCTGCCAGAACCAAATGGTCATTCCAGTTTCCCTGGAAGTCCAGAATGCAAGCTCACAACATGTCTTCCAGGATCTGATTCACCCTCTCGGTCTGTCCGTCTGTCTGAGGATGAAGCATTATACTGAACTAGAGCTCTATGTCCATTTCTTCCTGTAATCTCTTCCAAAAGGGAGAAGTAAACCTGGAGTCTCGGTCTGATATGATCTCCTGTAGGACTCCCTAGAATCGTACGACTTCTCGAATGTATAACCTTGCCAAACTATCGGTAGAATCGGTCGTATGAATGGGGAGGAATCGGGCAGCCTTTGTCAGCCTATCAACAATGACCTAGATCGAGTCGTGATTCCTCTGTGTCTTAAGAAGGCCGTATATGAAGTCTATGGAGATATTGTCCCACTTCCATTCTGCTGGTGTCAGCGGTTGAAGGAGGCTAGCGGGCTTGCGATGCTCGACCTTGATCTTCTGACACACCATACATTTTTTCACGAAGCCTACTATATCTCTGTTCATGTTGCCCCACCAGTATGGTCTCTTGACGTTATTATACCTCCTACTGCTACCCGGGTGGATAGCCAACCTGGAATGATGGACTTCTACCATAACTTCTTTCCTCAAGTCGGCATTGTTGGGTACGCATACTCGCCCCTGATACTAAGACCGCCGTCACTACCAATCCTCCAATCGGGCATTTCCTCACTCCAACACTTCTCCTTCATCTTGACAAGCCACTCATCTTGGTCTTGGGTAGAGATTACTTGTCGAACCAGGGTCGGCTCTGCAGTTAAAAGAGCCACATAAGCATCCGGCTTGTCGAAGGTAAGCTGGATGTCGAAGTCCTGATCGAACTCCATCATCTCCCACTCCTTGATTATCAAGGTAGCTATCAACTTGTGCTTCTTCTTCTGGCTTAGTGCATCAGCCATGGAATTTGACTTTCCCGGGTGGTAAGATATGTCGAAGTGGAAGTCTTTGAGCGTCTCCATCCACTGATGCTGGCACATGTTCAAGTCATTCTGTGTGAATATGTACTTTAGACTCTTGTGAGGCAGAACAACTGAAATTCTTCCCTATAGAGAAGTGCGTCCATATCTTTAGGGCGAAGACCATTGCTACCAATTCCAGATTGTGTGTCGGGTAATTCTCTTCGTGTTTCTTCAAATGCCTCGAAGCATAAGCGATCACTCTATCGTTCTGCATTAGTACACATCCCAACCCTAACTTCGACGCATCGTTATATACTACAAACGTCTCTCCCTCTTGTGGAAGAGTGAGCACTGGCGTGGAAGTCAGTCTCATCTTCAGCTCTTGGAAGGCCACTTCCATGTTCTCGTCCCACGTAAACTGGTTGTTTTTCTTCATTAGTTGGGTGAGAGGTCTGCGATCCTGGAGAATTCTTTGATAAAGCATCTGTAATACCCTGTCATGCCCAAAAACTCCGAACCTCAGTGACTATAGTAGGCTGCTCCCACTTAGATACTGCTTCCACTTTGGCTGGATCAACTGCTATTCCTTCTGCTTTCACTACATGTCCCAGAACCTTCACTTCCTCTTCTCAGAACTCACATTTGCTTAGCTTAGCGTACAACTAATTCTCCTTCAGAGTGTTCAAGACTGTGCGCAGGTGTCATTCATGTTCTTCTTGATTCTTTGAGTAAACAAGAATATCATCGATGAACACTATTACGAACCTGTCTAGGTATGACATGAATATATGGTTCATCAAGTCCATGAATACGGCTGAGGCATTAGTGAGGCCGAACATCATAACCAAGAACTCGTAGTGCCCATAGCAATTTTTGAATGTCGTCCTAGGGATATCCTCATCCCTGATCCTCAACTGATGGGTATCTCAAGCGTAGATCTATCTTGGAGAAGTATCTGGCATCTTTAAGCTAATCGAATAGATCATCGATGCGCGGCAGGGGATATCTATTCTTTATCATCACATCATTCAGTCTTCTATAATCTAGATAGAGATGCATCGACTCGTCCTTTTTCACAAAGAGGATTGAAACTCCCGAGGGTGAAACATTGGGCGGATGAAGCCTTGGGCTAATAACTAATCAATCTAACTCCTCAGCTCCTCTAGTAAGGAGGCATGTGAAACAGAGGAAGTGATATATGGGCGGTCCCTGGCTTGAGATCAATATGAAAATCCACTGCTCGCCTAGGGGGCAGCCCTGGTATATCTTGAAACACCTCTGGAAAATCTCGCACTACTGGTATTCGACTGATGGTGGCCTTTATTGTTTCAGATTCGCCTAAAGCCTGTAAGGTTTCGAACATATCACGTATGTCTCTCCCTTTCAGGGTGAAGCAGGCCTATACAGGGATGGATATAGTAACTATCATGTCGCGACAATCTATAATAGCACGTATTGACGTAAGCCAGTCCATCCTAAGGATGATGTCAAACTGTCTGACGGCATGACGACCAGGTCCACAGTCACTTTACAATTTGTGAGAGTGATGGGACATGCCCTGCATACCTTGTCTGTCTTTACGAATTTACCCATAAGGGATGCTATGACTAAGGGGGCATGTATTCGAATTATGTTCAGTTATAATCTAGGTGTGATGGTAGAATCAATGAAAGACAGAGTTATACCAGAATCAAATAGAGTGAGTACAGGGGTACCGTTGACGTGACTGGTACCATGAATGGTCTGAAGAGGGTCCTGTTTAGCCTTCGTGGCGGCAACTGCATATACTCAAACCGGGGGTCCCTGCTTGGGCTGTTGGGGCCTGAGTGCTGCCCTGGCTACCACTTGGTTCTGCCGGGGATGATTTGCTGGGAGTGGAATGCCCTCATCTCTCATCCGCTTGTAGCATTTCTGGGCAGTGTGGTTTACCCTACTATAGTAGTCACAGTTCCTACCAGGGGAAGGGTGGAGCTCGCGCCGGTAGCAGCTCGAATCTCCTCTCTAGGACAAGAAGAGAAGGGAGCTTGTCTTAGTCTAACCGGGGCATCTTGGACTGGGGGATGTGACCTGATAGTATGCTCGAAGTCTTTCTCCACCCTCATTGCCTTATCCACTAATTCCGGGAAATCCCTGAAATCCCACGCACACAACCGCAACTGTATCCCAGACTTGAGCCCCTCCTTAAATTTATGCAGCTTATACTCCTCGTCCTCGAGGGCCTTCGACACATATCGGGAGAGCTCGTTAAACCGTGCCTCGTACTGGGTGATAGTCATGTTCCCTTTCTCTAGCTTCAGGAACTCCACGATCCACCCATTCCTGCATGATCGGGGAAAATATTTCTCTATGACCTTTATCCTGAAGTCGTCCCATGTCGGAGCGTACCCAGCTAGCATACTTCTTTAAACACTCTCCCACTAGTTCTCGCCCTCCCCTTCAAACAGGTGTGTGGCCAAACTGACCATCTAAGCATCTGAACACTCTAACCGCCTCATCATCTTAGCGATCCTCGCCAACTAATGTCTGCCTGAACTAGGTCAGGTGCTCCCCCGAAGGTCAGTGGTCGGAGCCTCTTAAAGCGGTCAAACATGTTTGTGCCCCTAGCATCTCTATCTCAGGATGCCGCTCTACGATCCCTATCTTGAAGAGTCTCCATCATCAGCACGTGCACATCCTGTTGCTATCGTGCGAAGTTATCCTACTGTTACTATATAGCGGCGACCATCTGCGCAAAGGCTGCGGCCCCTGTCGATGAATCTGTAGGTGCATCAGCTGAAGGCGTCCTCTGCTTGAAATACTATGATGGTAGCCCTGATGGAATCACCTGAGGGGAAGGAGAATCCCCTACGGCCTCAGATCCCGTATCCATATTCGCCACTTCAGGCGGAAGGCTTGGTGGAAGGCTTGGCGTATAGACAGGGTTGCGCTCTTGCTGGTGCTCTGGCAACGGAATGGGATGTATGTTAACTATATGGGTCCGTTGTGATCACAACATGGGTGACATGGCTTCTTATGAGGTCAAAATTTCATGGTTCAGGTATTGGGAAAAGCGATTTCAGTCAATTATGAAACAACACAAGTGTTAGAGGTCTTGTTATCTCACCTGCAGGCTGGCATACAAATTTAGTTCCTAAGCCTATCCAATACTCTTGGTTTTAATTTCAAGGGGACTAAAGTTTTTGTTTCTAGATTTAGATGACTAACATAATGTTTCCTAAGGGATCTTAAGTTCTTTTCTAATTCATACTCTAAATTCTTCCTAGCTACTGGGAATTACTTCATAAGTTCAATTGTATTATCTTACTAATATCTGAGGGGGCCTAAGTATTTTGTTTCTATGTTTGTTCATCCTAGCTACTTCCTAAGGGAAAATTCCTAAGTTTCACCTAAGTTAATACCTTAAGGATTTTGTACATTGATCCCACTGCCAGGCTGTCTCAGACTCTGCTTTGACACAAACTTGTAACGCCCCAGCTTTCAGGACCCGAGTATACAACTCACTTCCCAAAATCCCGGGAGTTAATAGGTTATTAAGTAGAAATCATTATAAGATCAAAGTACAAATAGCGGGAATCAAGCATAGCATAATTATAACCAAAATGAGAATAATATCCTGGCCCACTCAGTTGAGGGCCAAATACAAAACCTTAAATTAAAATGTTTGAAGTAAACTACGACAACTAAATCTACTAGTTCAGCCCAAAGTATGCAGTGGTTTCCTGGTGCGGCTCCTCCTCGTACAGATCTTCCTCCGTTGTGATGGTAGCAATCTCAAGATCTACCGCATATCCATGCATCCCTATACCTGTATCCTCTGTACGGTTGAACATTGATGAATGAGTGGCCAGCTCAGTGTGATTTTGTAACGCCCTGAAAATCGGGGGTCGAGTATGAACTTAACTCCCGAGTTCCAACGCATCACTTATGCAACATACACAATGATGGTTAAATGTTGTCTGAGTTAGAGAAATAAACATGAATGAGATTATACCAAAACAGTAAATCATACTCCAGTTCAATTGTATAAAGGCAAGCGGAAGACTGAAATTTTATATTCAAAGTATGTAAAGTAATAAAATTTTATGAACTCCAGAGTATGAGTACTAACTGAGTACCAATATACATGTATTATTTCTAAGTCAAAAATCAAAATACAATCCTTAAGAGAGGCCCTGAAAATCCCGTGATGCAGCCGGCCTAAGCATAGCCGTCAGAGTACTGCATAAAGGAGAACTCATCCTGATCCTCCTCGAAGTCGGGCTCCGGCTCCTGAACCGAGGCACCATCTATACCTGCGACAGAGTCTGGTGGGTGTTACAAACACCGTCCCGTAACGTGGGAGTGAGTAGCTAACTCAGTGGAACAATAAAGCATAGGTTAACATGTTATCAATTCAATCAAGCAGTAATGATAAAGCAGTACAAATCAAACATTTCTAACTACTCTTGTTAAGTGCAAAAATGATATGACATGATGCTGTACGCCCTTGCCAAACCACCCTCAAGCGACATCATCTTACGTTCGCGAATGCTTACTCCCTCAGTGCGCCACATCTACAAAGCACATGCGGTGCGAGGATGCTCATGATTACCAAGTTTTTATTAGTCCATTTCAAACAGCAGTATTGGGAAACTAAGGTACCTCCCTTGTATCATTCCCAAACATGATCCATTCTAGGGTCGTCAATCCTAGTTAATCTCATACGATATTATGGTTTGAGAAGCGTAGTGAAGGCATCGCAAAGGGCTCGTCACCCGTCAGCGCGGATACAGATCTCACCGTATGCGGCTCAATTACTGGCCGTCAGCTCGAGTACAGGTCTCACCGTACTCGGCTCAATCACTAGCCGTCAGCTAGAGTACAGATCTCACCGTACTCGGCTCAACTCATACTCTACTTGCTGTGAAAGACTCGTCGCCAATCACAGACACTTGGAGTACACTCGATGATACTACGGAGGACTCGTCGCCCGTCAGCATGAGCACAGGTCTCACCGTACTCAGCTCTCACCGTATGTATCGACAGCTCGAATATAGTGTCCCATACAACCATAATCGGCTCACGAGTTTGGTTGCGCAATGGTCACTACGGGGAGGCACATGGCCCCAGCGTAGGCCGACAGCTCGACCACGGTGTCCCATACCACCATGCCCGGCTCATGCGACTTAGCGGATCGAGGTACCATGGTTAAACGGGATCGCCACTGGTAAGTTTGGTACCCTAGGTTAAAGCAGTAGCGACCAAACATGGTGAACACACAATACATTTCGGTTTACTTGACGAGCCTGACTAGCTCGAGCGCACCACCAGTTAAGCGATATGGAGCGCAAAAGTACTCCATGTGGCCAACCACTATCGCCAACCGAAGTACGACTCGGGTTCGCCAGACACGTCCGTTGTGGCGATATGAATCTCAGCCACAACCGCAAGTCTGGTACCGAATGTTTGGACTATAGACATAGTCCCAAACTCAAACAGTTCTCATCAATAGCATGTGGAGTAAAGCATGATAACGAAGAAATACAAGCATGTTAGCAGGCATGTTATAAAGCATGAGATAAAGCATGAAGTAAAGCATGTTGCAAAGCATGTTGTGAAGCATGTAGTAAAGCACTATCCACATAGGGATACAATCACGTACACATTACAAGGGAGTGGTTCTAGCGAACCACCGCATGGAGGAGATCCTACATGTCTCTAAGGGAGTCAGGAATTCCATATCAGCACCTTTCTAAGGCACTAATACACAAGCCTTGCACTTACACAACACTTAGAGTACGCCATTCCAACATACAAGACGTATGTTAGTAAATCGCGCGTTAGGGCTATTCTCTCGCCAAGCGGTCATTTTACCCGCGTATACCATATTCATACAACAAATAATCATGACAATTACACTTCCAAATTTTACACATATGCGGTATTTCTAGAATACACAATTTCAACATACTTGACATTTACAAGGGAACATGTATTTTGGCGATTCCTTTCACCAAACTAGTATTTTATCCATATATTATATAATCATACATTAAATAAACATGTCAAACATTTTTCAAAAAAAATACGTATACGGTATTTCTAGAATACACTATTTCAACATACGTAGCATTTACACATGAACATGTATTTCAGCGATTCCTTTCGCCAAATTAGTATTTTATCCATATATCATATAATCATACATTAAATAAACATGTCAAACGTTTTTCCAAAAAAAATACGTATATGGTATTTCTACGTATACCTAGAGTATGTGAAATTCCAATTTCTACAACGTTAATCGAAACAGGAAACGGAAAGCACTTTGTACATGTGCAATTGCATGCAGATCATGAATCTATCATTATCTGACATTGAAAGTGTTGAAAACCGTAACTTATACACTTAAAGTCCTCACCTTTGCCCTTGGAATTCCAACGAATCAGCAAGGGTAGTAGAGCTTCCGTATATGGGAGTTTTTTAGCCTAAAGAGTGGAATCGGTTAGCCTTTTCATAACCCACAACGATCCTACCTTAAATCAGACCTAGGGTTAGGGTTTCTTACCTTCAAATGGGATGGATACCGCCGGAAAAACACCTAGAACGGAGCGGTGTAGGCCGTGCGACAACCGAAAGCAGTAGGAGGAAGATCTCCCACAAATCCCAAGCTATTCTCCCTCTTTTCTCTCTCTCTCTCTAGGGTTTTAATCCCAAATTCGTATGGCTGTGAGAGAAGCTGTTCTAAGCTCCTTTTATAGTAAAAAACATTCCCAAAATAGACTCAGGTTCAAGGGTGACTGCTTATATAGGCATTTCGCCACTTTTCCAGCTCAAAAGGGAGGTTCTGGTGGCCCTCCTTGAGCCAAACGTCAGACTTAAGCTCACCATCTATGGATCCACGTGGGATTACGTTTTCGGCTTGATCGAATTCCCAGATCGCACGTGGCGGACCACTTTCAGTTCAACGGTCAGTGGGCCACGATCAGAAATTCCAAGTACATGTAAATGTTCCTGAAATTTTTCTTAATCCGAGGGTGTAATTTGGTCTGATTCTGATGGTTAGGTTGCTTAATACTGACGTGCAACCGAACGATGCCAGATCACTATTCCTTATATTTTTATTAGGATGGGAATAGTGTTTTTCATACTCCCTCGCTCCGAATCGAAACGAATGGCTGTGGGACATCGGATGGACCTGATTTTTGAGATGAGTGTCAAGCCTAATGAGGCGGTCCTAGTTCCTATACCTAATACGAAGTTTCGTTTCATTCCCGAGAGCAGTCGGGAAATGAGTTTGGTTCTAAACTTTAGGGAAACCTAGTGTCACTGATTCTACAAGTTTTGGGTCTTGCAGATCGTATTTAAAGCGATCCCAATGGATTTCATGGCTAATCGAGTTTAGCACTTAGTTAACTTTGTTAAATTTCTAAAGGATTTAATCCTAATTGATTTCTGGTCGAGGTGGTACTCGACCCAATGTACGGAAATTTACGGGTCGTTACAATCTACCCCCTTTAAACAAAAAATTTCATCCTCGAAATTTATACCTTTTCGTAGTCCTCGAGAATCTGAGGGTAGTTCTTCCTGACCTCGGCCTCAGTCTCCCACGTAGCTTCCTCCTCGAAATGATGTGTCCAAAGCACCTTCACAAGTGGGATGACCTTGCTACGTAGTACCTGCTCCTTCCTATCAAGGATACGCGTCGGGCGCAGCTCGTACGTAGCATCCTCACTCAACTGTACCTGCTTCCATCTGATGATATGCGAAAGATCAGGAACGTACTTCTTCAGCATAGATACATGAAATACGTTGTGTACGGAAGCAGTGGTGTAGGCAAGGCGAGACGATACGCCACATCACCCACTCGATCCAGTATCTGAAATGGACCGATAAACCTCGGTGTGAGCTTCCCCTTCTTCCCGAACGGAATGACTCCCTTCATAGAGGAAACCCGAAGGAACACATGATCCCCGACCTCGAACTCCAGCGGTCGCCACCTCGTATCGGCGTAACTCTTCTGCCTGCTCTACGCTGTGAGTAATCGACGCCTGATAATGTCTACCTTCTCTGTAGTCGCCTGTACCAACTCTGGGCCATTCAGACTACGCTCGCCAACCTCTGCCCAACAGTGCGGTGCCCTATAAGGTCGACCATATAGAGCCTCATATGGGGCCATGCCAATAGTCACCTGGAAGCTGTTGTTGTAGGCGAACTCTGCGTACGGAAGACAGTCATCCCAGCTGTCCTTGAAGTCCAGCACACATGCTCGCAACATATCCTCCGAAACTGATTCACCCGCTCTGTCCGCCCATCAGTCTGAGGATGAAACGTTGTACTGAACTTCAACTTCACACCCATCGCCTCCTGGATACGAGTCCAGAAGATAGATGTGAATCGCGTGTCTCTGTCCAACACGATCTCCAAAGGAACCCCGTGCAGATGGACGATCTCCCTGATGTACAATCTAGCCAACTCGTCTGCAGAGTTCGTAACTCTGATAGGGAGGAAATGGGCCGATTTGGTCAACCGGTCCACAATCACCCAAATGGAATCGTGCCCCTTCCTCGTCTTCGGCAACCCTGATATGAAGTCTATGGAGATGAAGTCCCACTTCCACTCCGCTATAGGCATGGACTGAAGTAGTCCAGGAGGTCGGCGATGTTCTGCCTTGACCTGCTGGCACGTCAGACATCGAGACACATACTCAGCAATGTTAGCCTTCATGTTATCCCACCAATACGTCCGTCTCATATCCTGGTACATCTTCGTGCTACCAGGATGCATCACAAACTTCGAGTTATGGGGGGACTCGAGAAGCTCGCGTCTCAAGTCAGCTACATCAGGAACACATAGGCGGCCACGGAATCGTAAACCCCCATCAGAACCAACTCTCCACTCGGAGTCCACGGCGTCGTTAGCCTGCTCTCGAAGCTCAGACAGCCGTATATCGCCCTCTTGGGCCTCAATAATCCTGTCGTCAATAAGTGGCCGCACCCGAACGTGCGCAACACACTCAAAAGGCTCCTCGACAGTGAGTCTCTGCTCGAAGTCCCGCACAAACTCCATTATGTCCCACTCGGCTATCATCAGCGGTGCCGTAAATGTAATCACCTTCTTCTTCGCTCAGTAGCGTCGCCACAAGGTTCGCCTTGCCAGATGGTAGGAAACCTCGAACTTGAAGTCCTTCAAGGTCTCCATCCATCTACTGTCTCATATTCAAATCCCGTGTGTGAATATGTATTTAAGGCTCTTGTGGTCGCAGAAAAGCTCGAACTCCTCACCGTAGAGGTAATGTCTCCAGAGCTTCAATGCAAAGATGATGACACCGCCAACCTGGTCATGTGTAGGGTAATTCTCCTCGTGCTTCCTTAATTGTCTCAAGGCATACGAAATCACCCTATCCTTCTGCATCAGCACACAACCCAAACCAACGCGAGACGCGTCAGTATACACCGTGTATTTCACCCCTTGCTCTGGCAATACTAGCACAGGGGTGGACGTCAACTTGTCCTTCGGCCTCCTTAAAAGCTGCCTCCGCCTTGTCATTCCAGGCGAACTTCAGGTCCTTCCGAGTCAACTGAGACAATGGCCTGGCGATCTTCGAGAAATCCTGAATGAAACGTCTGTAATACCCAACCAGACCAAGGAAACTCCTCACCTCAAGAATCGACTCAGCCGCCGCAATCCCGAACCGCGGCTACCTTACCAAGGTCCACTGCTATCCCATCCTTGGACACTACATGTCTCAGAACTTGACTTCCTCCCCAGAAGTCGCACTTCTTGTATTGCGCAAACAACTGATTCTTCTCCAACGTACCCAATACTGCTCGCAGGTGCTCCTCGTGCTCCTCCCGACTCGTGGAGTATATCAAGATGTCATCGATAAAGACGATGACGAATCGGTAAAGGAAGGGCCGAAATACCCGGTTCATCAGATCCATGAACACGGGCCGGTGCGTTCGTCGACCGAACGACATCACCAAAACTCATAGTGCCCGAAGCACGTCCCGAAGGGCCGTCTCTCGCACGTCCTCCTCTCTCACGCGCAACTGGTGGTACCCTGACTGAAGGTCAATCTTCGAGAAATACTTCGCCTCCCTCAACTGATCGAACAGATCATCAATCCTGGGCAAAGGATACTTGTTCTTCACCGTAACCTGGTTCAACCTACGGTAATCAATACACAATCGTAGCGACCCGTCCTTCTTCTTCACGAACAACACAGGTGCTCCACAAGGAGACACACTAGGTCGAATAAAACCTCTCTCTACAAGTTCGTCAATCTGTTTCCGCAGCTCCTCCATCTCACATGGAGGCATACGATAAGTCGGCAACGAGATGGGAGTCGCACCAGGCGTAAGGTCAATCGTAAAATCAATCTCACGCCGAGGAGGTAAACCAGGGATAGTCTTAAAGACTCCAACAAACTCCCGAACCACTAGCGTACCCTCCAGTGTCGGACCATCAATCGGCACAAGTAAAGCAGCATAACAATCAACTCGACAGGGCCAACTGACCTGCACTGGGAACGTGAAAGCTGTGCCGTCAGGTCTATAGGCAGTCACGATCCGAGCATCGCAATCTATCTCCGCTCTTATCTTAGAGAGCCAATCCATGCCAAGTATAACGTCGTAGTGCCATAGCGGAGCAACAATAAGGTCGACGAGCACTGTGCTGCTACCCAAAACTATCGAACAACCCTCGCAGAACCGTGTGACATCCGAGAAGGTCCCGGTAGCCGTAGTGAGTCTCATTCCCTTAGTGGGAATCATATGCAAAGATAGACGTTTCACCGCCCCACAAGAAATAATAGAAGTAGTGGACCCAGTGTCCACCAATAAAGAAATGGGAGTACCATGAACATGAGCCGTACCCTCAAAAGCTGTCGGTGCCAAAATCGACGTCTCTGGCGCCTCAGCAACAAGCGTATGCACGCGAGCCTGCTGCTGGCGGTTCGGCTGAGGAGCCAAGGGTCGCTGTGGCGGCCTGAAGCGCGACACAAGAGGTCGGAAGGAAGGATGTGCAGGAGCAGTCTGTAGCAGTGGAGCTGATATGGTCTGTGGATAAGGGCGATCCAATCTCTGCGGTGGCGCAAATCCGCTAGCCCTCATGCGCGAGAAACAGCTCTCAGTAGGGTGTCCTGGTTTCCCGCAATACGTGCAGGTCACCAACAGGCGTCTCATAGGAACAACAGGTGTTGCGGCCCTGGGGGGCGAATCAGCACGTGGCCTCTTGCCTAAGATAGGCCTGCTCTGCAAATCCTGGCGTGGTCTCACAACCATAGCACCCCGCGATCTGGCCAATTGGTCCACATCCTGCTCGGCCGTCATAGACATGTGGACCAATGCCGCGTAGGTGGGGATACTGAGGCAGCAAATCCTCGACCGTATCTCCGGTCACAAACCCAAGGAAAAACGACGCATCCGCATCTGCTCATCCACCAGTATAGTCAAGACAAAGCGGCCCAACTCTGTGAAGCGGTGCTCGTACTCCGTGATCGTCATGCCTCCCTGCCTGAGGCGCAGAAACTCATCCTCCCGCTCATGCCGATACGTCCGCGGTAGTACTTCTCGTGGAACCGAGACTCGAAAGCCTCCCAGTGTCCACACAAAATCTATCGCGACCGTGCGCAAAAAGATGTCGTCCCACCATAAACTGGCCTCCTCTCAAACATGAAAGCGGCCAGCTCCACCTGCTCTGCCTCTGAGCAATGTAGCATCCGAAGCATCTTAGAGATGCGGTCAAGCCAGAACTCTGCCTCCTCGGGTCTGTGAGAACCCATAAATGAGGGAGGCCTCAAGCGCTGAAATCGCTCGAGTAAACCACGAGTACGAGGCAGAGGCACATCCTCAACCTGAGCAGGAGTCTCAGAATGCTCATCAGGATGTGCAGATGTCGTAGGTGGAGTCGCACTACCACCACGGGACAAGGCCTCAGCGATAGTGGCCATAAGCTGCCAGCTGGTCTTCTGCTTCGCCGCATCCTTCGCCGATGCATCATCATCATCATCAGCTGCTCAAACCTATCAGTCGACGGAGTAGCCTGAGAGTCATGCTGCGCAGAAGAAGACAACCGATACTGCTCACGGACCGGGGGCATATAAGGTGGCTGTCCACCGATAGGACCAGCAGGAGGCTGATCCGATCCCAATCCTCGGTCCGTAGGACCGCTACTACCAAAAGGAGTCTAGTCCATAGAGCCGGTCAGAAGAAGATGTGCCGTGCTCCGCGTATACTGTCACGACATGCCCTATACAACATAGGGTAGAATCATTTGTGAGATAAGACACAATACACTCCATAAAGCACTTAAGCATTCCACACATCATCAAAACAAAAGAGGCTATATGCTTTTCATTTACCCAAAATTGTCATAATACATGGAATACAGAGTTACATGAATCACGACAGAATTCACATCATAGCCAATACATCCACTACATCAAACACCTAAAACATGTTACTATCTACTACTTCATCTATATGAAAACATAAACCGCCTATCGCGGTAACCAAAGCAAACACAACATACAACAACATGGATGACTAAGCATCCGAAGTAGGCGGTGGAGGAGGAGCGTTCTTATCCTGCACACAGCACAAAATGGCCTTCAACGTATGAGACACCTTCTTAAAGCTCCTCTTTATGTAGGCTTCGGTCTCTTCAAGCTTAGCTCGAGTCTCACCAAGCTCAACCCGAACTTGTCCAACCTCTTGCTGCAGGGCGGCTTGACCCTCCTCGAGACGGGCCAAACGTGCATCAAAAGTATCTCGATCCACACTCTGCTCCTGAGCCGCAGGGGGTGAACTCTCCTCAGTGTCCTGAGCCTCAGGTTCTTCTTCTTGTATGTCATCACCGCGCTCCTCATCACTCTCAGCCTGGAGGTTAACACTCTCCTCACTTGCGCTATCCAACTCATCTCCAGACTTGTTGAGTCGTGCTTGCCGCTGTTGAGGGCCGATCTTCATATTCTTGAGTGTCGCCTCATTTATGACTCGGACTGGTGCAAGGTCTTCCATATTGAGTCTATAGCCGACATCACGAGCCATCCTGCAGATCAGACGGCTAAATGGGAGCAAAAGATCGTTCCTGGCAGAGCGAACAACATGAACTATTTGGGATAGGATGAATGTGGGTAGGCATATGTTGTCCTCGCATCCCATCTTATACAGAAAGTCCACCATCACCCGAGTACACTCCTTGCGGTTACCCCACCGTGGGTATACATTGTATGTGAAAATGTGATGGAGTAAACGAAAGTCTTCAGTCATCTTTATCGCCGCAATACAATTTCCTTGCTTCCAAGTAACCCGGCGTCCACAGAGATATCGCGTGCGACGATCCCTTTCTCGCGCACTTCTAGAAAAGTCATCACTAGGCTGCACTTGACCAAGCGAGATCTTCGTTATTCGAACCACCTCATCCACAGTGATTGTGCGCCTTATGCCCCTCACAGAGACAGTAAACTGAAGAGGCTCTACTGATGAGTCCACGATGTGAGCGTAGAAAGCGCGAACCGTGTTCTCACATGCGGAAGACTCGCCTTCAAAAATAGAATTCCATCCGATATCCACCAAGTAGTCCATCATCGGGTGTAGCCCGAACATCTTTTCATCCACATGAGCTTCAAACACAACCTTGCGGCCCGCGAAGCGCCCGTATTCGATGCCTATCGGATAAGCATTTCTGGCGGGATGGTCAGGATCCAGGTCTCGCTTCGACCTAAACTCCCGCACGGCGTTTGTGCCATCCCCAACATCGGATCTTCTTCAGGAATGGGCTGGCCTACTTGGGCCGGCATCATCGGCCGCGGTTTTCCTCTTTCCCATGAGAGATAAGATGGAGGAAATGGAAAAAATGGTAGCCACCACACCAAGGAGGGCCATGGAAAATTGCCAAAACAGGGGAACAAGGGGCTGATCTCTTTGATCCTCCACCAACAACAATCCAATGGGTGTGGAAGGAGCACTAGAGGTAGGAAATGAAGGAGAAACAAGAAGAGAATGGAATGGGTTAGTAGATTACCCGATTTTTGAGCTCCAAGGAGGGGTATGAGAGCTCCAACTTGAGAAAATGGGGAAAGGAGGAAGCTAGGGCTGTCGTGGAAGGTTGGGGTGTGTGAGTTATGGAAAAAAAATGGAAGATTTGAAGGTTTGGAGGGATGGGTTTTTGAGAAAAATCGAAAATGGGGTTTGGAGAGCTTGAAAGGGGTGAAATGAGGAAGAAGGGTGCTTCAGCCCTTTAAAACCTAACTAACTTGAAATTTGGCACGTGCCAGGGGGTAGAGGGTGTCAGGCCGACCAATCTCATGCTTGGACCCACCCTGGAAAAGCGACCGAACCGCGGTCCGCCGCCGGTGCCGCGGCGCCGCCGCAGTCGGACTTCGCCGGAACCGCGCCACCGTGGTGGGGCCCTGTTTGCCATGTGTCCAGGGTGCCAAATGCACCCTGGTTCGATCTAGAACCTTAATGGATTAACGTGGGGGGCCCCCGAACTCAGTTCAGCTCCACAACGGCTAGTTCCGAAATTTTTCTGAACTAATCTGATTTTTCCTGATTTTTGAAGACTGATTTTGGGTGGATAGTGACCTGGACACGTCAAGAGATGGTCTAGGGGTGATTTAGAGTCCGTATGTGCGGTCAGGATCGAGTACAGACTCGATCAACGAGTTCGTTTTTAATGAATTTCGCCGAACTGTGAAATCGGGAGACCCTAAGACTCTTTCTACATTTTTACGCACCCTCCTAGGTTGTAACATGTCAGCGTACGTAGTGGAGACATACTCAGGTCCGGTTTAATCAAAATCATGCTTTGATACCAACTTGTAACGCCCTGAAAATCGGGGGTCGAGTATGAACTCAACTCCCGAGTTCCAACGCATCACTTATGCAACATACACAATGATGGTTAAATGTTGTCTGAGTTAGAGCAATAAACATGAATGAGATTATACCAAAACAGTAAATCATACTCCAGTTCAATTGTATAAAGGCAAGCGGAAGACTGAAATTTTATATTCAAAGTATGTAAAGTAACAAAATTTTATGAACTCCAGAGTATGAGTACTAACTGAGTACCAATATACATGTATTGTTTCTAAGTCAAAAATCAAAATACAATCCTCAAAAGGGGCCATGAAAATCCCGCGATGCAGCCGGCCTAAGCATAGCCGTCAGAGTACTGCATAAAGGAGAACTCATCCTGATCCTCCTCGAAGTCGGGCTCCGGCTCCTGAACCGAGGCACCATCTATACCTGCGACAGAGTCTGGTGGGTGTTGCAAACACCGTCCCGTAACGTGGGAGTGAGTAGCTAACTCAGTGGAACAATAAAGCATAGGTTAACATGTTATCAATTCAATCAAGCAGTAATGATAAAGCAGTACAAATCAAACATTTCTAACTACTCTTGTTAAGTGCAAAAATGATATGACATGATGCTGTATGCCCTTGCCAAACCACCCTCAAGCGACATCATCTTACGTTCGCGAATGCTTACTCCCTCAGTGCGCCACATCTACAAAGCACAAGCGGTGCGATGATGCTCATGATTACCAAGTTTTTATTAGTCCATTTCAAACAGCAGTATTGGGAAACTAAGGTACCTCCCTTGTATCATTCCAAAACATGATCCATTATAGGGCCGTCAATCCTAGTTAATCTCATACGATATTATGGTTTGAGAAGCGTAGTGAAGGCATCGCAAAGGGCTCGTCACCCGTCAGCGCGGATACAGATCTCACCGTATGCGGCTCAATTGCTGGCCGTCAGCTCGAGTATAGGTCTCACCATACTCGGCTCAATCACTAGCCGTCAGCTCGAGTACAGGTCTCACCGTACTCGGCTCAACTCATACTCTAGTTGCTGTGAAAGACTCGTCACCAATCACAGACACTTGGAGTACACTCGATGATACTACGGAGGACTCGTCGCCCGTCAGCACGAGCACAGGTCTCACCATACTCGGCTCTCGCCTTATGTATCGACAGCTCGAATATAGTGTCCCATACCACCATAATCGGCTCACGAGTTTGGTTGCGCAATGGTCACTACGGGGAGGCACATGGCCCCAACGTAGGCCGACAGCTCGACCTCGGTGTCCCATACCACCATGCCTGGCTCATGCGACTTAGCGGATCGAGGTACCATGGTTAAACAAGATCGCCACTGGTAGGTTTGGTACCCTAGGTTAAAGCAGTAGCGACCAAACATGGTGAACACACAATACATTTCGGTTTACTTGACGAGCCTGACTAGCTCGAGCGCACCACCAGTTAAGCGATATGGAGCGCAAAAGCACTCCGTGTGGCCAACCACTATCGCCAACCGAAGTATGACTCGGGTTCGCCAGACACGTCCGTTGTGGCGATATGAATCTCAGCCACAACCGCAAGTCTGGTGCCGAATGTTTGGACTATAGACATAGTCCCAAACTTAAACAGTTCTCATCAATAGCATGTGGAGTAAAGCATGATAACGAAGAAATACAAGCATGTTAGCAGGCATGTTATAAAGCATGAGATAAAGCATGAAGTAAAGCATGTTGCAAAGCATGTTGTGAAGCATGTAGTAAAGCACTATCCACATAGGGATACAATCACGTACACATTACAAGGGAGTGGTTCTAGCGAACCACCGCATAGAGGAGATCCTACATGTCTCTAAGGGAGTCAGGAATTCCATATCAGCACCTTTCTAAGGCACTAATACACAAGCCTTTACACACACAAGCACTTACACAACACTTAGAGTACGCCATTCCAACATACATGACATATGTTAGCAAATTGCGTGTTAGGGCTATTCTCTCGCCAAGCGGTCATTTTACCCGCGTATACCATATTTATACAACAAATAATCATGACAATTACACTTCCAAATTTTACACATATGCGGTATTTCTAGAATACACAATTTCAACATACTTGACATTTACAAGGGAACATGTATTTTGGCGATTCCTTTCGCCAAACTAGTATTTTATCCATATATTATATAATCATACATTAAATAAACATGTCAAACATTTTTCAAAAAAAATACGTATACGGTATTTCTAGAATACACTATTTCAACATACGTAGCATTTACACATGAACATGTATTTCAACGATTCCTTTCGCCAAATTAGTATTTTATCCATATATCATATAATTATACATTAAATAAACATGTTAAACGTTTTTCCAAAAAAAATACGTATACGGTATTTCTACGTATACCTAGAGTATGTGAAATTCCAATTTCTACAACGTTAATCGAAACAGGAAACGGAAAGCACTTTGTACATGTGCAATTGCATGCAGATCATGAATCTATCATTATCTGACATTGAAAGCGTTGAAAACCATAACTTATACACTTAAAGTCCTCACCTTTGCCCTTGGAATTCCAACGAATCAGCAAGGGTAGTAGAGCTTCCGTATACGGGAGTTTTCTAGCCTAAAGAGTGGAATCGGTTAGCCTTTTCATAACCCACAACGATCCTACCTTAAATCAGACCTAGGGTTAGGGTTTCTTACCTTCAAATGGGATGGATACCACCGGGAAAATACCTAGAACGGAGCGGTGTAGGCCGTGCGACAACCGAAAGCAGTAGGAGGAAGATCTCCCACAAATCCCAAGCTATTCTCCCTCTTTTCTCTCTCTCTCTAGGGTTTTAATCCCAAATTCGTATGGCTGTTAGAGGGGCTGTTCTAAGCTCCTTTTATAGCCAAAAGCATTCCCAAAATAGACTCAGGTTCTAGGGTGACTACTTATATAGGCATTTCGCCACTTTTCCAGCTCAAAAGGGAGGTTCTGGTGGCCCTCCTTGAGCCAAACGTCAGACTTAAGCTCACCATCTATGGATCCACGTAGGATTACATTTTCGGCTTGATCGGATTCCCAGATCGCACATGGCGGACCACTTTCAATTCAACGGTCAGTGAGTCACGATCAGAAATTCCAAGTACATGTAAATGTTCCTGAAATTTTTCTTAATCCGAGGGTGTAATTTGGTCTGATTCTGACGGTCAGGTTGCTTAATACTGACGTGCAACCGAACGATGCCAGATCACTATTCCTGATATTTTTATTAGGATGGGAATAGTGTTTTCCATACTCCCTCGCTCCGAATCGAAACGAATGGCCGTGGGACATCGGATGGACCTGATTTTTGAGATGAGTGTCAAGCCTAATGAGGCGGTCCTAGTTCCTTAACTTTATGTTAATCGGACTTCTGATGTACAATCTAGACCTAATACAAAGTTTCGTTTCATTCCCGAGAGCAGCCGGGAAATGAGTTTGGTTCTAAACTTTAGGGAAACCTAGCGTCACTGATTCTACAAGTTTTGGGTCTTGCAGATCGTATTTAAAGCGATCCCAATGGATTTCATGGCTAATCGAGTTTAGCACTTAGTTAACTTTGTTAAATTTCTAAAGGATTTAATCCTAATTGATTTCTGGTCGAGGTGGTACTCGACCCAATGTACGGAAATTTACGGGTCGTTACAGATTTCCCCTCAAGATTTCACACCGCTGCTCTAGACAATAAATAACATAAAAGCATCCAGATAAACAAAACATAGTAAATGCAGTCTTATTATATGCATGGATGCGTGAATGCATCATCGAATGGGGATGCTCATCCATTAGGAAGTTGGACTCATCACCCATGCAAATGCAGGCCATTAGCGAAGCACATCACGTATCGCATAACGACTGTCCATCGTACATCATGTATATAAATCGATAGTTAGTGGTCTAACAACTAGCGAAATGATACCCAATAACTTGGAGGCACGTGCTACAGCATCCATAAACATCCACCCGTCATCGCAAATATGCCATGTATGCATGATTAGCCAAGCCATTATTAGTCCAATTACAATCAGCCGATTTAGTAAAACTCAATGTCACTATGGGGGCTCGTCACCAGCATAGGCCGACGGCTCGGGCATAGTGTCTCATGACCACCATCCTCAGCCCATGAGTCTATTGCCTTAGGGTGTGGGTAGAACCCATCAACACATGGCCAATCAACTATCAGTGTACCGGGGACTACCATCATATGTTGAGTAGGGATGAAGTGTTGAAGATATTAAATACATTGATTAAAGTAAGTCAGTATGTATGATACAAATACAAATAAACATTGGCAATAAAAATGTGGAGAGGTTCATTCCATAGTCAGGCAGGTGAAATCATTCCATAGATGATAAAACCCCATGAATCAAACTGCCACTAACCATAACCTCCATGTTGAGGGTCTAATCTTATCACAATCAGTTTCATTACACCCTAAGTACGGACTCTCTTAAATGGAGGTTCCCCTAGAGAGATTTCCAGTCATGTGTGTGTTTCGACAAGGAAACAAATGTATTTAGTTTGGTTAAACTATCTTATTCAGACATAACAATGGAAAAGTATAAAGACAATCATCACACTTTATTGATTCTGAATTCATTTACATCCTCAAATATCCCTTGATTCTAAGATAGATTACAAAGAATTCATTATAAATTCAGCCGTCATAGCTAAATGTAAATTTCGACAGCATAACGGCAATGATCCCAATCATCCCCTAGGACTTAGGAGGAATTGATGAATCGACCAACAGTCTTTAAGAAAAATAGAGATTCCGGCAGCATTCCGGTGCTATTTCAGTCATCTCCTGAGACTTAGGAGAAATACGCCTTTCTGTCGGTGACTCTTCATTCTCTCTTGAATAGGAAGAACTTGAAGATTTGAAGACTCCGGCCATTTCGAAGACATGATGACCATTCATTTGTTATAGCTGCAGCGATCGGTTGGCTTATGCGGTTCCATGCAAACTATATAGTTTGTGTGGGTCCGCATAAACTGTAGGAGCCCAGTGCTCATTTGCACGGGTCCGCACAATCTGCTGGAGCCCAATGCTCCGCACATTTGGTTTTCTCCTTCGTTCTTCTTTCACTCTAAAATCTTCGAACCCCTTTTTAGAGAGAGAGCGGGGTATTTATAGGCATTTTCATAGGCATAAAACTTCGACTTGGGCGATGTGGGATAAAATAACTCGCAACCATTTTTTACACCACTATTATATGGTTTGTGTAGATAAGCGCAAACGATATGCTTTGCGCGATCCCACGCAATCTTTATACTTTGTGCGGTCCCGCGCAACCTGTATACTTTGTGCGGTTCAGCGCAAAGTGTTCTCAGAAATAATTCTTTGTTCCTTGCTTCCAACCTTTTTCTAAATGCCTTGATCTTTCCCTGCTTCAATTCTTCTCTTATTTTATGCCTCAACAGATGCCCCCTTGATCCGTTCTTTGCTTTTCCAGAAAATCAAAGAAAAGGATCAAATCACCCTTTTCTGCAAGGTTTGCGCGATCCCGCGCAAAGCCAGGTTGAGTACCGTACTCAGCCATAAATCCTATAAATAGCCCAACAACTTTGTCATTTGTACAAACCCTTTGTGCTCTGGCGAAACTTTGCTTCTGCGATTCTCCTCTCCACGAATCATATCGTTTGCGCGGTCCCGCGCAAACCCTTACAGTTTGCGCGAGTTCCTTCAAAGTCCAAAATGTTCCGCCCAACCCATATACTTTGCGCAGACCCACGCAAAGTGTCCCGCACTTAGCTGATTTTCTCTCTTTTGAACCTTCCAACACTTAGCCATTTTTCTCTCTTTGAACTTTTCCAACACTTGGCCATTTTTCTCTCTTTGAACTTTTCTAACACTTAGCCATTTTCACCTTTCTTTTATTCTTAGTCCGATATTTATCTTCCTTTCTCAACTCCTTACATCATTATGGCACGTATAAAACAAACAGCCAGTCTTGTGACTCCTCCTTCTGATCAACCTTCTTCCGATCAACCACCTGCTAAGCGAACAAAGACTACCTCCAGAACTCCTGCTTATTTCAAAGAGCCTGTTCTTCCCACCTTTGACTTCTCTGACCGCATTAAATCTCTGTCATCCCCCATTCATAGATCTATATCATTAGGAGATATCAAATGTGCTCCGAAGCACGGCAAAGAGAACGATTGGGACGAATGGTTAAAGACTATGTCTCACATTCGTACTGATAGTGAAAGACCACCTTTTCGTGAAGACACTCCCCCGGCCTCTCGTTCGAAGAAAACTTGCCGAAATAAGGCGAAAGAGTTTACAGAGAAAATTAAGGAACATAAGAAGAAGAGACTTCAAAATTCATGGGATTCAGTACGAGTTATTGAAGGCGTTATGAAGTTTGACAATAATTCCTGCAGAAGGCATGATGATAATTCCCATCAATGTCTATCACCATCAGTCCATGCTTGACTGTGAATCCAAGGATTATGTTCATGGTGAAAGATTGATGTATACTGAATCATGGGCCACAAGAGAACCCCGGATCCTTGAGGGAGTCATACAAACTCAGAAGCCGCGACAAAATATAGGAGAAATTCATCCCATGATCTTCTTAGTTCCTTTTCATAGCCCTCACGACCTCTTTCTTTCACATTTTTATGAGACAGTCTGGCAGTGTTTTCGAGATTAGGAACAACTCTGGGGACAAGCAGAATTTCACATCAGAGGCCTGTTAACTGCTCGATGTTATTATTCTGATTGGGCGGAAGCTATTTTACTGAAGCACACAAGCACGCTTGCAAAAATCGGCCTTTATGATGCTATAGAGATGACTTCCAAATACTTCTGTAGGGAACCTATTATACTGAAAGGCTTCCTCGAGTACTGGTCACCCACAACTAACTCCTTTCACTTACCCTACGGTGAAATGAGCATAACACTTTGGGATCTTCACCGTATAGCCAGTCTCCCGATAACAGGTAAATTCTACGATGAATTCATTACAACCAATAGGGAACTGGCCTTTGTATCCTCTCCAGATTGCAGACCTTCTATTTCTGAAACCACTATCGAACTGTTTAAGGAGATGAGTAAATTTCCCAGTTTTCACAAGATCCCCCCTTTGCAATGGCTAGCACATTTCTCCAGAGGCCTCAGGTATTTATCAGTCCAATAATCGACTTTTCTCCTCATATTCTTGCTATCTAGTGATTTTTGCATATTTACCCTCTCTCTTTATTTTTTCTTTGAAGATTTCGTGATTGTCACTCCAAGGAACTAACAAAGCTCCGAGACGCAATGAAGGGGAGACCGGAGTATAGTTCCTTCGGAGAACTTGCAGCTTTCTTGGCCTATTGGCTGAGTTTGGTCCTATTGCGTAGCTCTAAATGGGCAAATGTTGTTCGTCCCACCGTCTTCGCTGTAGCTGGTGCTTTGGCGGAAGGCCACAGATACTCCCTTGCTCCCCCAGTATTATGCTCTATTTATAGAGCCCTCAGAGAGGTAACTACCCCATGTGAAAGATCCTATTCTTAGAGCCTCATCTGCACATACTTCTTGGCATTATATCACCGGGTGGCTAGGGGTCTACTTTCCTTGGACTTTTGAAGCCCCAGAGCAAGCATATGTTCATCCTTCCCATCTTCCACTCTGGTTCTTCCAACAAAGAACGATGGCCAAAAGAGTGTATGACTGGGTTGCCAATAAAATTCAGGATGATGACCAAATAAACTTCTTTCAATTCTACCTTTATCGTTACACCGAGGATACAGACATGGTGGACCAAGAAACACTTACTACAGCAGAAAGAGCTTTCTTCTTTTCCATTCGTTCTTGCAGCCTACCCCTTCGGGAAGGGACAGAGTTTTGGAGAGAACCTTACTACCCCAGTCGTTTCCCTCGTCAATTCGGTTACGACCAAACTGTACGATAAGACTGCGGGCTAGTTACTCAAAAAATGATTTGTTATGGAACAGGTCCTCTCAACTGGGCCATGATATGGAAACATCTACTGAATAGCTACGTTGGATCTTCCTTGATAATTCCAGGCTGTGATCATGTAGTTTGTACATCATATGGCTGGATGCGATGGTGGGATCATCGGTCATACTTAGTCACTAAGTGCTTGCCAGTGGATTCCTCCATCTTTCTTCATCCACCTAGGCTGAAAGGCAGAAATCTAGAGAGTGGAATTGGCTATATTCCGGAAAAGAGTCATGCGTCTCATCATGGAGAAATTTGTAGGAAGATATCTTTAGAAGACCCTATCCGTGAAATAAAGCCTATTAACACTTTGGATGACTGGTTTGCTCACAGAGTTTTAAGAGAATTTGAGCAATCTTGTCAAGACTTTACAAATCGGGTTGCAGACGACGCTGAAGGTGCATTTTCACCAATTCATGTAGAGACTGTAGCGGTTCAAGAAGAACCAGCTATTGATGCTCCTATACCTCCTCCACAACCCTTTTGTCCTAGCTCATCTTCCCCAATGACTAGATCGAGAACGCGTTTATAGGCATCATCTCCTATTCTTCCAGAGGGGACCAGACAAGCATCCGCCTCCCCTACAATCAAAGAGTCCACACCAGAGAGCAGCTAAGCTGCTTCTTGTAAAGGAAAGCAAATTATCGTTGAAGAAGTTGACGAAGAAATTTTGGGAGATGAGAGTTCGGCTTCATCATCACAGACTACTGCCTCTTCGCAGTATGAAGATGACGAGGACAATGAAAGCTACGAGGATAAAGATGACGATTTTGAAGAAGGTGAAGTCAATATTGGCGGAGACGAGGAAGCAATTACAGAAGGGGTTGAAATGGAATCTCTTCCTACAACCTCTAAAGCTCTTCCAGGCATTAATATTCCTGCTAAATCTCCTGCAGCTGAGGAAGATGAGGAAGAACATTTAGATTATGGTAAATACGGATATTCAGCAGGTAAAAGAGATTTAACTTTCCTATGCATATATTTATCTATATATTTAATGGTAATTATTTATTTAGAATTATTGTGTCTCCCTTTTTTAGGTGCTCAGGTCGCTGAGATAGGCGCGATCTCCTCAGTGAATCCTCCTGCAGGAACTTCACCAAGAGCTCCTGTAGTTCCATTGGTGGTACAGAAAGTGGTAGCTCATGAAATTATATTTCCAACTGAAACCACTGACTTGCCAACTCCAGCTACCAGAGATTCTAGTAAGGAAGCTAGAGTACCATCTTTTGCTGATATGGTGAGACTCGGCCCTTTCGCGACTCAAGGAGCTTCTCCTTCTGTTAATCGTATTCCAGTGACAGGTATATACATGCATTAGTTATTTTACTTAGAACTGCATATTTCATAATATATCTGAATGCCTTTCTTCTTTTTGCTATAGGAACTCCCTCTTGCAGCGGTGCGGCCAGTTCCGACTCTGTGGCCACTACATCTAAATTATCGTCTTTTGCAAAAGTCCCTGCCCACAAGATGCTTATGGTGAAACACTCTTTGTTGACGATAGCCCATATCTTCACAAACCCTGATCAATGGTTGGACTTGGATGTTGCTAAAGAAATTTTGGAGAGCTCTGCCAAGATGGCTAGAATTAACATATCTCCTTTACGCGATTCACTCCTTAAATTTCATGATTTAGTAATCTCATTGGCGTCGGTAGAAAATGCTACAATTGCCCCTGAGATTTTATAATACAGGAAGCAGCTGGCTGCATCTTAAGAACAAGCCTTTTTGACTGATTCATTTATCTCCAAACTTGAGCAAGAACATCTGATTCTTCAAGATCAATTAAAGATTCATATTGATGAGAGGGTGACCACCCGAGATCGTATCGCAGCCCTGAAAGAGGAAATCTCTTAACTGGAGAGGAAGAATCATGAGCAAGACTTAGTCATTCAGGATGTTGAAGAAAGGATGCAGGCGAATGTTCGATCCCTTAATATAGAAAAATCTATACGACTCCAAGGTAGAGAAATGATCGCTTCTTTGGAGAGCAAGCTAGCCGGTGTTCCTGAACAGGCAAGACTTATTCTTGAAGAAAAATCTAAGCATGATGCAGCTCAGGCACAATTAAAAGAGGATTTGCGCAAATATATAGAGGCAGTAGGGGTTACTGAAGAACTTTAAACATGTGATTTTTGAACATGTAATCTTTACTTTCATGCTTTTGGACGGGTAATTTATTTGACTTAACATATGCTTTTATGATAGCATCTTGAGATATTTACAATGGCATTTACTACATCGCATATTGATGACATTTATGCTAACATTTATCACATCATATTGTGGAAACCCTATTTTCATACAGTAATTTCATCATATCCTTAATTATAATTTTCAAGCCTTTTATGCTTTGTTAGTGCGGGATTCTCTATATGAGTATTAAATTGGCGGTGCTAAGTTTCAATTTAATTAGCCACACAGTTTAAGCTCATGAGTAGTGGAGTGCGCGCACACACACAGTTTAAGTTCTTGAGTAGTGGAGCACTTGTTGGTCTTATGTGATAGTCTCTGTAACTCTCTAGAGTTCTCTTGGACTTTTCACTACCTTGAGTTCACAGGCCAGTCCATCAGAGGGGCCCAGTAACGCTACCGAGCGGTGAACTGTTGGTTTTACGCACAGGGTTGGCCACGGTAACTCTCTAGAGTTAGCAGGGCTCGCAAGGCTATCTTTGGGCACCAAATCTAGGGTCGCAAGTCCATCAATGAGTAGGCTTAATCCCTTCCTCACGAGTTACTACTGAAATCAAACCCTAGACCTGGAGGGTCTTACACATGGTTGGCCTAAAAGCTCACACTGCAGCCCTGTTTTCTTCGTCTGCAAGGTCGAGCCCATTCATGGGAGGGCACTTTCATCCGTTCCCTGTGGCGCTGCTGAAAAGCTATACAGATGGCATGGGAGTTACGGTGACTAGTCTTCACAGATTTATGGCTTTTTAGGCTTTGAATCCTTGACTTCGTCAGCTGCCCACATGGGTGCGCACGATGGTCTTCACAGGCTTTTTAGGGCCACTGACTCCTCACCGTTGCCCGAATGGCGATCTTGATATGTCTTATATGTAGTTGGCCGGCCCTTTTAGAGCTTGATCCTTTGAGGATTTGATCCCTTTTTTTTTTAGAGCTCGATCTTTTTGATTTGGCTCTTTTAGGATTTGGCTTGGCTAGACTGCCTCTTTGATATATCCTTGCTTTTGATAGTATCTTTAAGAAGATCCGTGCCTTGTAAGGCAATAATAATTGTGATCATTGTCATTGCCAGCATAATAAATGTTTCCGACTGAGATTGATATGTCTTTGTTTTTGATAATATCTTCAAGAGGATCCGTGCCTTGTAAGGCAATATACAATCTTGTCAATATCTTCAAGAGAATCAATATCTTCAAGAGAATCTTCAAGATGATATTGACTTTGTCAAACTTATTTGGTGATGACGATGATCAATATATTTTTTAGAATTAATGCTTGCTAACATAGTTGACATGCTCGTGAATTTCTTCTTCATAGCTTCTTTTGTTGACATATAGACATGATCTTATTCCTCCCTGCCCCCTTTTGATACAGAATCATTATGCCGATAATATTCTGGGTCAAAATCAGTAAGTCTGTCTTCAGGGGTAGTATCTTTTGATGAAGCGGGCGTTGACAGGTATACTGATACCCTGTCCCTCTTGATTTATGATTCTATATGCCCCATTGGAGTATACTTCTTTTACCACATATGGACCGTCCCATTTAGGCTCGAACTTGCCCCCTGTCCGGCGGGTGACCACTATAGGTCTTTTCAGCATTAGCACCATATCCCCTTTTTTGAAAGAGCGGTATTTAACTTGTTTATCAAAGGCAGCCGATATCTTGGCCTGATATGACTGCAACCGCTGCTGAGCTGCTAGATATTTCTCATCGAGTAGATCTAATTCTTTCAGCCTTATTTTTGCATTTTCATCATCTGTTACAGACTGATGTACCACTATTCTGAGCGATGCCACCTGTATTTCAATTGGGATGACTGCCTCCATGCCATAAATTA
Organism: Magnolia changhungtana; assembly: GCA_030180095.1. Classification (NCBI taxonomy): domain Eukaryota; kingdom Viridiplantae; phylum Streptophyta; class Magnoliopsida; order Magnoliales; family Magnoliaceae; genus Magnolia; species Magnolia changhungtana. Next base: position 484,396 of record JASAUF010000316.1, read on the forward strand.
ATGAATACGGTGTCGCCCCTGTTGCTGTTCGATGGATAGTTCTATAGGCCCATAATGCTTTCTGTAACTTTTCATCCCAATCGCCCTTATTGCCTGTCACTATTTTCTTTATTATTTTGACAATCGTTTTGTTAAACGCCTCTACTAATCCATTGGCCGGGGGATAGTAAGGTGTTGAAAACAAATGTTGGATGCTGAACTTCTAACACAACTTTTCCATGCCTCTATTTTTAAAAGGGGTGCCATTATCAGAGACGATCTTTTTCGAAATACCATGACGGTATATTATGGCATGCCGAATGAAATTGACCACGTCTTTTTCTTTAACATTATGCAAAGCGACTGCTTCGGTCCACTTGGAGAAATAGTCTGTCGCTGCCAAAATATATTGTTTTCCTTTAGACGAAAGTGGATTTATAGGGCCAATCACGTCGAGTCCCCAAGCTGAGAAAGGCCAAGAAGCAACGGACTGATGTAAGTCTTCCGGGGGAACATTATTATATCCCCATGTATTTGACATTCATGACACCGCTTCGCATATTCTATCGCATCTTTGAACATGGTAGGCCAGTAATAACCCATTTGATGCACTCTATGGCATAAATTTCAGCCAGCTTGATGCGCTCCACATTCTCCTGAATATGCTTCCCGCAGCATTTGATTTGCTTCTTGCTTGTTTAAGCACCGTAACAGCATTCCATTATAAGATTTTCTATATAATACTTCGCTGCATATGACAAATTTGCCCGATCGCTGCTTAATCTACTATCTTTGCGCATTATTTTCTAGCAGGATGTTATATTTGAGATAATCGACGAAAAGCTGACGCCAATCATCTGTCGTTACTTCCAGACAGGATATAGGAAACATTTCGATAATTTCTTCGATAACCTCTGTGGATGGCAAGAATCTTCTTTCTTCTATAGTTATCTGGAGAGGACTTCGATTTGTGCAGGATAGAGCCGCTGCTAGACTGGCTAAAACATCTGCTTTTGCATTCTCAGATCGTGGTATATGTTTGATTTCCACATGACAGAACTGTTCAAGTAACTGTTGTGCCTTCCGACAATAAGGCAAGAGCTCTTATTTCCTTACTTCGAATTATGTTGTCAATTGATTTATAATCAATTTAGAATCTCTGAAGATATGCAATAATTTTATTTCCATTTGCTAAGCTATCTCCATTCCGATAATGAGGGCTCTGTATTCAGCCTCATTGTTCGTGCATGTAGTGCCCAGTGTGAAGGAGTATGGTAACAGATCGCCTTGAGGAGTAATGAATATCACTCCTGCCCCTGCTCCCGATGTTCGAGCAGCACCGTCAAAATACATTTGCCATGGGCTCTGGGATTCAGCCAATATAACCTGTTCGTCCGGGAAGTCATCATTAATTTCTTTACCTTCTACCACATGATGTGCTGCGAGGAAATCTGCCATGACCTGCCCTTTTACTGCTTTTGCCGGTCTATATGAAATAGTATATTCTGATAACAGTAACATCCATTTGGCTAATCTTCCCGACAACATTGGCCTGGTCATCAAGAATTTTATCAGATCTGCTCTTGAGATCAAAGTTATATCGTGGAAGAGACAATAATGTCTTAACTTTTGTACAGCGAATATCAATGCCAAACATTCTTTCTCGATCGATGAATAATTGCATTCTGCCCCCATCAATGTTCGACTTAGATAATAAAGAGCAATATCCTTTTCGACTTCATTTACCTGTACCAATAAAGCACCCAAAGAATTTATCGCTGCAGATGTATACAAGATAAGCGGCTTACCTCTCACAGGAGCTGTTAACACCGACGGTTGTTTCAGCAATTCCTTAATTGAATCAAATGCAATCTGACAGGCGTGATCCCATACAAATTCTGTATCTTTCTTCATTAGCCGAGAAAATAGCTGACACCTTTCTACGAGATTTGAAATGAAACAGCGAATGTACGCCAGTTTTCCTTGTAAACTTTTCAATTCCTTCAGCGTTGTTGGTGGCGGCATATTTTGAATAGCCTTAATTTTTCCTAGATTGATCTCAATGCCTCTATGTCGTACAACGAAGCCAAGAAATTTGCCCGAAGATACCCCGAATGCACACTTAGCTGGGTTCATCTTTAATTGTTTCTTTCTGAGTCGACAGAAGACTGCTGCCAAATGTTCACGGTGTTCTTGATGATCTCCTGACCTAACTACCAAGTCGTCAATGTAGCATTCAACATGTTTATGCATCATATCTTGAAAGATATTTTTCATCGCCCTTTGATATGTTGCTCCGGCATTTTTAAGACCAAAAGGCATAACTTTGTAACAGTAAATCCCAAGCGGTGTTCTGAATGCCGTCGCCTCTTCATCTTCGAGCGCCATCCTGATTTAATTATAACCTGCGTAATCATCCATAAAAGACATAATAGCATACTGAGTAGTACTATCGATCAATAACTCTGTTATCGGGAGAGGGAAGTCGTCCTTTGGACATGCTTCGTTCAGATCTCTGAAGTCAATACATACTTTGATCTTCCCATTCTTCTTTTTTACAGGAACGATGTTTGATATCCACTTGGGATATTTAACTTCCCTGATGAATCCAACCTTTATCAGTTTGTTTACCTCCTCTTCGATTAACGGAATCAACTCTGGGTGGAAGCGCCTTTGTGCTTGCTTTACTGGTTTCTTTTCTTTGGAGATGTTTAATCGATGCATCGCTACAGAGGGTTCCAGTCCCGACATCTCTTCATATGTCCAGGCGAAGACGTCTTTATTTTCCTTGAGAAGTTGGCCATATTTCTTGAATTCATGTTCAGAAAGGCTGACGCTGATGAATGTATTCCTTGGCTCTTCCTCTGTTCCCAAATTTATTTCTCGCAAGCTATTTATTGTCGGTTGCCCCCCGTCTTCTATTTGTTTTGGAGCCGTTTCAAGATGCTCGACTACTTTAAGATCTTGTTTTGGTATTTGTACGGCCGAAGTCATATTTACTGATACCATATTCACTGATGACTCTACTCCTAGCCCCTGGAATTTCTTCATTTTTTTCTGGTCAACCCCGAGAGGGATTTGAATTCCTTTCCCATGATTCAGTCCAGTGGGTTTGTTACAATCAAAACCCATATTTCTCATGATTTTCTTGCTTACTGCACTGTACTTTTTCAAATTTTACGGTGTTAACTATCTGTGATACACATTGCTTGTGATTTCATCCTTTGTTTTCGTTGCGGCATGGAATTCTATCGGCTCAGGATATTTAGTACTAGCCCCGACTTGAAATCTTCCTGGAGCGACTATAAATGTCTTACACCTTTCAATATTGGGAAAGGGCATCGTATAATTGGACTGTAAGATTTTCAACTGTTCTGTCGATAACAATGTCAACGGCGGCTGCCCCGGTTGTCTCAGACACTTGGGTACAAAATAGAATTTCTTTCTTTCTTCTGCAGTCCCGGAAGATTCCGCCCTTTCTTCTCTAATGTTGTTTATTTGGACGTCTTTTAAGACTTTCTTTTCATCATCATTTCCCACTTCTTCCGAGAAACCTTTATAATAGCTGGCGTCCGTGAAGAAAGACTCAGCTTCTGTATATGGTTTTGCATCAGCCGTCACCTTGCATTGCATTCCGTCTTTACAGTATTTGAAACATTGGTGTAGAGTAGAGGGTACAATACTGTACTGATGTATCCACGGCCTTCCCAAGAGAAGGTTATACGTTGTCACAGCATTTATAACGTGACATACAACAATAGTAATTAATTCTCCCACTTCCAATGTCACTGTAATCTTACCGAGTGCGTGTTGTCCATCTTGATTGAACCCCTGTATCATCATTCCACTAGGGCGCAAATTAGAACCGCGATAGCCCAATTTGTTTATCATGGAGAGTGACAAAAGATTCACTGCGGACCCATTGTCTATCATGATTCGTTTTATCTTCTTTTCATAAATATACCCTTCTATCATTAGTGGTCTGTTATGTTCTGCTTCACCAATCAAATCATCATCAGAGAAAGAGATTACTGGTAGACAATTTGCTTATTCATTGTGTCTTTCATGTTTCATTTTTATCAATAAAGCTTCTCTCACATTGTGATCAGACAACGCTTGGATCAAACTCTGTCGAAACTCTTCTGATAACTTGAGTGCATCATAGATGCTTAGACGTGCCGGTATGCCCTTCAAGTGACTACCTACGTCATAAGCCACTTTCATCACTCTGTTCCCGTTTTTACTTCCATCCTCGCTGTTCTGTCTTTCAGTGACTTCTTTCCTCGCAATTTCTTCTTTTTGCTTCACCGGACTCGTTACCTGCTTCCCTGATCGCAACATAATCATTGCGGCATTCTTTATTAACTTTTGATTTTCTTTCTCTTTTATTTCTAGGGCTTTTTCCTGGATTGAACACATGTTTATTGTCACCCTCATACTCTTTTCTTTGCTTTCGTTGGTTATTATTTCACCCCTATTTATCATTCGTTATATGATGCACTTCACCGTATAGCAATTCTCTGTCGGATGTCCCACTAGGCGATGATAACGGCAAAAGTTTCTTTTCCAGGTCTTCGTCACATCTTCAGGGCGCTTGGGTTCTGGTAATTCCAGGGTGCCAGCTTTTAACAACTGCTGCATCATAGGAACCATGTCTTCTTTATCGAATTCAAATCCTTCATGAGAATCGAGCATTCTGAGCCTTTTTCCGCCGTATCTATCCCTTGATTGATTCCAGCCTTCTTTTCCTTCCGACCTTTTGTCTCTTGAGCCCCTCGCATCTTGGTTTTTCTTATCCCGATCGATGGTATTGACGGTTGTTCTGCCAGGTATCCTCCTGACGGTTTCATGATGAAATGCTGGCATCTTACGAATCATTAATTCCAATGCATGGGCTTTGGTAGCCAAATCGTAAAAGGTTCCGATATCGGCACTGGTGAGTCCGAACGTGATTCCTGTTTCCATAGAGTTCAAACACATCTTAACCTGTTCCTTTTCTTCCGGCAACTGTCTACACGATGCCCCCAGTGTTTTCCATCTGTCTATGAACTTTTCGACTGGTTCTCCTTCTCGCTGTCGTACTGAAGCTAATTCTGTGATGCTAACATCGCGCTCTGACGAGAAGAAGTTTGACATGAAAGCATCTTGCATTTCCTCCCATGTGCGTATAGATCCTGGAGCTAAATTTGAATACCATCGAAAAGCTTTACTTGTCAACAATGATCCGAATAATCGTAAGCAGTATTGAGGTATTGTGGAGAAATTCCCCATGCTGGTAATGAAGTGCATCAAGTGCTCTTCAGGTGACCCTTCTCCATTAAACTTCTGAAAGTCTGGATGCTTGAAATTAGCTGAAAAAGGGACGTCTTCTACTTCTCTTGGGTACGGCGTTCGGTATCTGAAACGGCCGGTATTCACGCGTTCTCTCTCTATTCTGACTGCTTCTTCGACGACTTGCCTTACGTCATCCTGTGTTATAGTTCTTGTAGCTGGAACGGACCCTCACAATCCTATCCCCTGTAGACAGGAACCTTCAGGTTGGCTCTCCTGTCCATTTGTCGCTCCCATCATAAGTGGAGTAGCTATCTGGGCTATGTTATGCGCCAGAGTTGCCAGAGCTTCTCTGAGGTTCCGGTATTCGTCCATTAGCGCTCTTTGCGCCTCTGCCATTTGGTCAACACGTTCTTCATTAGTTGGCCTGTTTTCTTGACCTGTCCCTGCCATGTACACTGTGGCTCCTTTACTGTTTGTCAAGGCCATTGTTGGAGTAAGACGAGAGTACGTTGACATAACAGTGCTTATAAAGAGAGGAAAGATCAGAGTCTCGTTTGACTTTTGTGCGCTTCCCGTGCTGTTGATCGATCGGGGCGATACAGTTATGGGCGAACCTATCTAGGGTGATACAGGCATCGGTGATCCTATCATCAGTGTTTTACCTTTCTGTGCTTCTTCCATTTGGTCCTTGGGGCGATCAGAGCCGAAAAATCGCACGACGCGAACTGTAGAGCTGTCCGTTCGGGGTATATCGCAAGAGGAGCAAGCTCGGGTTTTCTTCTTGCTATACTACGCGTGATTGGTCCCTCAGCTCTTGGTAGAGATAAGTTTGTCTTGCGGTTCTTTAAGTTCTTTGCTTTTGTCTTCCTAGACAAGACCACAGTCCAGTTCTCATCACTTTCCTGTGGTTGAGGTGAGATGAAAATGACTCCCGCTATTACTTGAGTCACTCTGCGTCTGTTTGTGGTGCATGCATTCGTATGCTCAGGAGTTCGGCTTGGCGCGTATTCGACTATGAACCCAGTGGGGATGAAGCGGAAGTTCACTTTTCTTACAACGTTAGCCATCAGTAGTATTATGTAATTGAATTTGGGTACCTTCGATAATGAAACATACGTGAAGTTAGTATGCGAGAGATTAAGTAAGCTATCTTAGAGATGAAGGGGAGGATGTTCCCACTGAGAGTTGCCATTTTGGCGTCTATGAGACGCCAAAAAGTGATAAGAGTCTTACAACATTCCCCAACACTACTGTTTAAATAAGATAAAGATGTCCCCAGTGGAGTCGCCATTTTGTTTCGACAAGGAAACAAATGTATTTAGTTTGGGTAAACTATCTTATTCAGACATAACAATGGAAAAGTATAAAGACAATCATCACACTTTATTGATTCTGAATTCATTTACATCCTTAGATATCCCTTGATTCTAAGATAGATTACAAAGAATTCATTATAAATTCAGTCGTCATAGTTAAATGTAAATTTCGGCAGCATAACGGCAATGATCCCAATCATCCCCTAGGACTTAGGAGGAATTGACGAATCGACCAACAATCTTCAAGAAAAATAGAGATTCCGGCAGCATTTCGGCGCTATTTCAGTCATCTCCTGAGACTTAGGAAAAATACGCCTTTCTGTTGGTGACTCTTCATTCTCTGGACTCCACACACTTGGTCAAAGCCGGTTTGACCCATTTAATCCGTCTGGTGCACTTCGCGTACAGGTGCACTGAGTGCACTCGGTACTTCATGTGGAGTCCACTATGATGTTTGTGATAAATCAACTCCGTCCATTCACCTTGGGAGCCCCACCCAGGGGTCTTGACCCAATTTGGGGGGGAACTGAGGCCCAGGTGGGTCGTATCACACGTCTCAGGTTCTATTTGGCCTAATATACACCGATCCAATGGATGGATCGGTTTGAGAATTTGTTTCAACGATTAATCAGGAATTTGGGGGGCAGTGCGTGCTTAGTTGGCTATTCATTCACCCTCAAAGGTCAATTACTAGTGCATCGCTAAGATACCCCTTGAGTAGATGATTCACATACTGTTTTAACTTGAGGTGTTCAATCAAGCTTATCTTGATGGGTGTTGTAGGCTTCGACTCAACTCCTGGGGCCTCTGATTGACGACTTCAATAATGACTAGAAGCCCCATCCTCCATACGTTGAGTTCAAGTTATTTGTTAACTGTTCCTGAATCTCATTGATGTAGGTTTTAAATTGTAACACCCGTGTACCAGAGGTGCGGGGTATTACAATATCCTTATTCAAAAGGAGCAGGTCCTCAGGTCCAATTGTAAGTCCCGTATCCTAGTCCGTACTGTTCCATAGACTCCCGCAATCCTCCCCATCGAATTTCGGCAACCCGTGACCTATAATCGGCATTTGCGTGTGACCATGAGTCGCATCCCGTAGATTTGAGTCGGCTCGACTCGAAACTTGTACCCTAGCGACCACGTCATTGCCGTGGTTCCAACATCGTGTCTTGCGCACCGATGCGATACACAGGCTAGGAGTTGTGGGCTCACGTATATTTCGAAGAAAGGCCGCACATTGTAGATTCCGAGAGAATCTCTATGACCCGTCACATCAATCAAGTCAAGTACGTCTCATCACAACCCATCACTCACCCATACCTCTCTCTTCACCAAGTCAAATGAACCCATACCTAGCCATTTTTTTCTTACCAACAAGTGAAGGCAATCCATACCCCATGCCACCTTATGCCCTCAAAAGTCAAGAGAGCCCATACTCTCCATGTCACCTACTCTTACAACATCCCTTCTCTCTCTCATTCTCCACCCATTCTCCCAAGCAAGAGAAGCAATCGTCTAAGCAGTTCCAAGGAGTGAGAGAGCTTTGTGTGTGGCCCACTTCCTACCCCTCTTATCTCTCATCTCAACCCTCCAACCTTCATCAACCTCCATCAAAGAGAGAGTCAAGGAGTTTGTCATTCCATCAGACCAAGAAGATCCAACAATGGGTGTTTTATATGCTTAGATTTTGTTTCTTTTATGATGGGCCAAGTGGGGCCTATCGATTGATGGTACGGACCTCACTTTAGACCCTAGGTGTGGCCAATGGCCCACTATGATTCATATGATCATCCCATAATGGGGCCATTCTCCATGGACCCCATCATGATGTTTATTTTCTCATTATGAAAAGGGTGATATAGACCTTGCATTTTGGTGGAGAAGGGATCTTCACCGTTGATTTTGATTAGTGGGCCCACATTTTGAGACCCACTTGATGTATCTTTTGTAACGCATGGAAGGGAGGGCCCATAATGGCGGGGTCCCTCCATCTCACTGTTCTCTCTCTCTTTCTCTCGCTCCCTTTATTTTGATGATGATGATGATATATGTGTGTGTGGCCCACCCGATGTAATCAAATCTAGACCGTCCAGCAGTGGAGCCCACTTGCTACCCATTTTCGGGCCCTAGATGAGGTAAAAACACAAATATCAGTTTGATCCTAAACTATGGTGGGCCACTCAAGTGGGACCTACCTTGTAATGTTTTATCCAGGCCGTCTGTCCAGGACATGGATGTGGCACAGCCACTTGATGATGTGTTGCATACACACTGTCCGTCAGGAGAACGTCCTGGCCCTGGACGTTAACTACAAGCAAAATAATAATAATAATAATAATAATAATAATAATAATATATGGTGTATATATAACATATATATCTGGTGGGCCCCACATGGGACCCACCTGCTAAATGGAAGCGGATTGGTTGGTGCATCTCGCACCAGCTATAGAGCTGTTGAGGACGTCAGCAACTCATGTGGGACCCACACCTGATGTGTGGATTCCATCCACGCCGTCCATCCATTTGGATGGAGCCCACTGTGATGTAAGGGTCTGATCCACACTGTCCAGCATCCTGGATGGGTGGGACCCACCCTATATGTGTCGTATCTACACCATCCACCTGGATGAAAGGTGGGACCCACACGTGTGGAGTCCAGCACCGTCCAGTAGGGACATGGACCCCACCATGATATTTTTATTTCATCAAAGTTGTGCACCCTCCATCCAGACCATCCATCTCTATGAGGACCGCCATGATTTATATATTTTAGGTAGACGGTGGGGACCACCTGCTATATGTACGTCAATAAGTTCTGTGGGTCCCTGATCATGAGGCATGTCCTATATCTTAATCGTCCATCTGCTGGGTCACATTAGCTATATAGTTGTTGTAGTGATGTTAGCAAGTGTGGGCCTAATCATGAGGCGTGTATTATATCTAAACCGTCCATCTAATTGGCAAGCTCGTCTTAAGGCCTGAAACTAAAAATGAGGCAGATCTATCAGTTGGACCACACTGCAGAAAACAATGGAGAGTCGAACACCTATCATTAAATCCTTGAAGAGTCTCAAAACTTATGGATCAATATGATATTTATTTTTCCTCTTGATTCAGGTCTTTATGACCGTATGAACAGATTAGACGGAAAATAAATGTTATGGAGGGCCCTGGAAATTTTAAACAGTAAAAATCATTATCTCCACTGCTATTTGTGGTATGGTCCAAAATATCTTTTGATATAATCCATTTTGGGTAATGTTCTAAAATGATCTATAAAAATAGATTTATGGTGTAGATAATTCACTTAGAACGGTGGGCCTGACTTAATGTATATGAGGCCCATTGGTACGGCCCATGTGATGTGGCCCACTTGATGTATTTGAGGCCCATGGGTTGAGGCCCAATGTGATGTATATAATGACTATGAATGAGGCCCAATGAGACGTATGTGAGGCCTTTGTGTTAGGCCGAATGTGATGTATATGAGGTCCATTGCGATGTGTGATTCCACCATGATGTATGTAATGATGATTATGACAGGCCATATCTTGGGAGAAATGATGGTTTGATGTCCACATTGTAAAAGCAATGATGGTTAAATGTCCGCACTGTAACTCTCACTAGGGCCCATTGTTAGGCCCATACTTACTGTGTGTAGGCCGACTAGGCCCATCTTCGTTATGAAGATAGTTCATCACCATATAACATGCTTAGTATAACTCCATGATTCATGCCCATACACATCATATGTATGCTTGATATGAGGAGTGACTGATCATAACATATGTGATCAGGGTCGAATATTGCATATTAGACCTAGTAATTGCCTAAATTTACGTACATGATAAGGCTTAATGGAATGTATTAATTATGTTTTTATTACATGATGAAATCAGGAGCGTGTATTGAAAAATAATATTAAAAGCATGGATTGGACGCTCCAAAATTACCAGATCTCGGGATGGACTCCAGAAAACCAATAATGAAGATTTTACACGCCTGGGATCCGAGGAAAGCAAGCCAAAGGGGCCCGAAAAGGGTCCAGAATGCAAGATCACATGGTTCCCGCCATCCGATCAACTCGAAACTTCATACATCTGATGGGGGCCGTAAATTAACTGTATATATTAAATTTCAGCCATTGAAGATCTCAGGAAGTGGTCCAACGGATAGATCAGCCCATTAATCTCCAATTTGGGGCCCACCTAATATTTGGAACTGCCTCAAACTTGGTTTTGGCGGTTGAAATAATATGAAGAAAAGGATGGATGGTGCAGATTTCTCACAAATATTACTGTGGGCCACGTACGTGATGCATGTACATCATGTGCATTAAACCACCAGCCGTGCACCGCACCATCGTCTCGGTCAAACCAACCGCTGACCCGCTCTTTCTCTCAAATCGGCAGTCTCCGCTCTAGCGTCTGCAAACCGACTTGCTGATCGCAGTTGTGGGTCCCATCTATCATCCAGAGCACCAATCTAGACCGTCTATCAGGTCTAAATGAAGGCCTTTTTCAATACCTAGGTATCAGAATCGTGAATGATCATCAAGATTGAAACCTAGCCGTTCAAACATCGGAAGGACGGTGGCGCAAAAAGTCAGGTGGACCTCATCAACTGAAGGTGAAAATATGCATTCCTGATCGAAATTTCCTCCTCCATCCAATGGATGAAGTGGATTTTCCATTTAATCGAAGGAATGGGCCCCACCATTGTCACAGCGGAAGCAATCCGCTGCTCTGTTTGTGTCCGCGAAATCTGGTTTTTGCGGGAGTTTACTCGTCAACCGTACGGCTGATCCAAGCCGTTCATCGTGTAGAGGGCTTCAAGAGCTTCAAAACCATGCTGATATTCCACTCCCATGCGTACACACGTGTGGTATAGAGGCCACAAACGGACTGCTCTGCAATGTTCAAAACTGATCTCTTCGTGATTTCTTCTCTGGGCGGCGTTAATGGACGTTCAAAACCACCCATTCTTGACTGAAATTTCATCCTGAATCCAATGAACGGGGTGAATTTTCCAGAAAATACTTCTGTGGGGCCCACTGATCATGGCTGCAAAATTTTGTATTCCATGTCCTGCTACAACTCTGCCACCGACTCCAGCCCTCCAGCAGCTATAAAAGAGGAATTATGGACTTGGGAAATTCATTCAGAAACAGGGAATTCCAGATCTAGAGGAAGGGAGAGAAGAAAGAGAAGAAAGAGAAGAAAGAAGAGAGAGATCGATTGGTTTGGTGTTTTATTTTTATGAATTTTGTTTAATCTTTTTTATAGATTTTATGGGTCACTAATCTCTCAGCTAGGGCTGAGATGAAGCCCCTAATTTGATTAGCTCTTGTATTGGCTAAATTTACCTTGAATATTAATTAATTTGTTTCTTTCTCTAAGTGGGCTTGATTGGTTTAAATTCTATACTTCTCCATCTATGAACTTGACTAAAGTATATATATGATGTTGTTTGGATGCTTATTATAGGTGCTTGTGTCTAATCAAGAATAGGTTTCCTATAGAGGAAGAAACAGAGTGCTTTAATGAACTGTACATTCCATGTGCCCGACCAAGGACATGGGATATGTTATTCATGGCATTGCGTAAAAGAATTAGACATTCTATATGCCCGATTAAGGACACAGATTGTGCTTTCTCTATATAAGTGGTATCATCAAGATCAAGGTGAATCAACAGATAAAACAAGGGTTAAGATAATTAGGGGTGGATTCAAAAGTCCTAGTGGTTTTTCTCTGATTGAATTTTCTTCTCTATTCTTAATTGTTTTTTATAGAATTGTGCTTAGTAGTTCATTTCATTATTTGTTGGATTAGTTAAGAAGAATTGTGAATTTGAGTTGTGACGATCAGTCCTCGTGGGAACGATCTCGTAATACGTACTGTATCTACATCTGATTCGTATACTTGCGAGTTTAAATATCATTTAAATCATGTTGGTTTAAATAAAACAATATGCCATTAGGCAGATTGTTTATGGGATTCATTGATAAGAGTTGCCCACATGAGCGCACGGTATGCGGAGGATTGCTGTATGACTGGATAGTGTGATTCGTGCATCTCGCATTTGTGTGACATGATCAGTGTACGCCCTAGCAACATCAGGGTCGTGGCCTCTACAGGCACATCGTGGATAACCGGATTAGATACCAAAAATATTGGCTCTAGCACTATAGGCACATAGGATGTTCTTGGGTGAAAGTCTCAAAATCTTTTTAGTACCAGGAGATGCTCTAACGTCTAGACCAAGTGGATACACGAGGGCATAGTCTTGAATACCAGTAGGCCGTGTCTCCCACTGTGTTGTGGTCGGTTGGAAAGGGGTGTGACCTTATCTGCAAATGAGGGGGCTTTAAGCTAGCCTGAATTTGACCAACTCGCAAATGAGTCTGTTATCAACGAGTCAGGTAAACATTGGTAGACTACTAGTTAGGCGAATAGTGTGGTCTCTTTCACTCTCTGGGCTGTGTGGCTAGGGAGGCGGCAGTTAGTGTGGAGTGTACTAGACCTTGGTGATATCCTAGATAGGAATTGTACTGATATATGTACTTGATGAGGACTGACATGCTTGCATTACATCTCATATGTGACATTTTACTACATAGGCCTCTCATCGCATGGCCTTAGTATGACCAATAGCATTCATGCCTTGCATCGCATGGCCTTGGTATGACCGATAGCATTCATGCCTTGCATCTCATGGCCTTGGTATGACTGATAGTATTCATGGACTTACCAGCACATTTCCACATTACTCTGATATTGCATACTTGGCACTTTCCTTATGCACACATTTACACCACCCTCTAAGCTTTTCGTAAGCTTATACATGACCGTTGTGTGTAGGTGACATTAGATCGTAACAGCGCTGAGGCACGATGTAACGCCCTGAAAATCGGGGGTCGAGCATAAACTCAACTCCCGAGTTCCAGAACATCACTTATGCAATAAAATGAATGATGATTGAATGTTGACTGTATTCGTGCATTGAACATGAGTGAGATTAAGCCAAAACAGCGTATCATACTCCAGAGACGGTTAAATTTGCAAGCGGAAGACTGTGATAGATAGATAAAATATATAAACTGTGGTGAGTCTCTAGAGTGTGATAAAGTTACCAGGTTAAATAATTACAAGTATACCTTTAAATTTTACCAAATTGTGCAGTGTGATCTAGTCAACATCCCTGTAGCCCCGACAATCAAGGCAGACTCCTCACGAAGCCACCAGAAGACATCATATACGAGAAAGCATTCTCATCGTCATAGAAGTCCGGCTCCGCCTCAGAAGTAGCATCGCCATTTGCAATCAGACAAAGTCTGGTGGGTGTTCGGAACACCGTCCCGTCTCGTGGGAGTGAATGATTAACTCAGTGGAACAATAAAGCATAGGTTAACATGTTATCAATTCAATCAAGCAGTAATGATAAAGCAATACAAATCAAACAATTCTAACTACTCTTATTAAGTGCGAGAATGAAATTACATGATGCTGTATGCCCTTGCCAAACCACCCTCATGCGACATCATCTTACGTTCGCGAATGCTTAACTCCCTCAGTGCGCCACATCTACTAAGCACATGCGGTGCGATGATGATCATGATTACCGAGTTATTATTAGTCCATTTCAAACAGCAGTATTGGGAAACTATGGTACCTCCCTTGTATCATTCCCAAACGTGATCCATTCTAGGGTCGTCAGTCCTAGTTAATCTCATACGATATTATGGTTTGAGAGGCGTAGCGAAGGCATCACAAAGGGCTCGTCACCCGTCAGCACGGATACAGATCTCACCGTATGCGGCTCAATTGCTGACCGTCAGCTCGAGTACAGGTCTCACCGTACTCGGCTCAATCACTAACCGTCAGCTCGAATACAAGTCTCACCATACTCAGCTCAACTCATACTCTAGTTGCTGTGAAAGACTCGTCGCCAATCACAGACCTTGGAGTATACTCGAAGATACTACAGAGGACTCGTCACCCGTCAGCACGAGTCCAGGTCTCACCATACTCGACTCTCGCCGTAAGTATCGACAGCTCGAATATAGTGTCCCATACCACCATAATCGGCTCACGAGTTTGGTTGCTCACTGGTCACTACGGGGAGGCACGTGGCCCCAGCGTAGGCCGACAGCTCGATCACGGTGTCCCATACCACCATGCCCGGCTCATGAGTCTTAGCGGATCGAGGTACCATGGTTAAAAGGGATTTCACTGGTAAGTTTGGTACCCTAGGTTCAGGCAGTAGCGACCAAACATGGTGAACATACATAAGACAGATCGGGTTACTTGACGAGCTCGGCTAGCTCGAGCGCACAACAAGTTGAACGACATGAAGTACATAAGCACTTCGTGTGGCCAACCACTATTGCCAACCGAAGTACGACTAAGGTTCGTCGAACACATCTCACGTGGCAAATGAATCGCAGCCACGAATTCAATTCTGGTACCGATTGTCTGGACTATAATCATAGTCCCAAACATGATAACTTGCAGATAGATAAAGCAGTAATGGATCAAGATTCAACTCATACAATCAAGGTATGGTATTATCTGTTTAGGGCTACCAGGGCTGTTGCACGCACTCGTTGCTCCGCTCCCCCATCACCCATGACGGATCATACAACGTAAATATAAATTTAAACATATGCATTACATAGTTATAATCATAAAGCAGTTGAGCATGTTATGAAACACAACACAAGCATGAGTTTATACATGTTCAATTCCTAATCACACAACAATCCAAGGAGATCATACACATAGTTAAAAGAGGTTGAGAATCATATCTCAACACCCTTATACATTACAATTTGCTAACTACTACTCATTCAGACATTTCAAGAAACGTTTAAACAAACATACATCAACATACATGACATATGTCGATCACATAGGCATTAGGCCAAATCCTTTCCCTAGGGAGTTGCCCCAATCATAACACGCGTACACCCATGACGGATAGTCATGGCAAGCGAGAATCAAGTTCCATATTCATTCAGTCATTTCCACAAACACTTGGGCCACACATTTTAGCATATATGGTGTCTATTGGCCGTGGTGTGATTTAGGGCAAATCCTTTCGTCAAAAGGGTATCGCCAATACAACAATCATGAATCCATAACAATTAGTCATGGCGAGCACGAATGAGGATTCTATACTCATTCAGTCATTTTCACAAACACTTAGAATACACTAATACAACATACATGGTGTATGTTAGCAAAACATGTATTAGGGCTATCCTTTAGCCAAGTGAGTATTTTATCCATGTATAATATATTACTACAGCAAATAATCATGATAAATGCATCTCCAAAATTTATACATATACAGTATTTTCTAGAATACGCATTTTCAACATACATACTGTATACAAGCAAACATGTATTATGGCGATTCCCTTCGCCAAGCAATTATTTTATATGCACATAATATATTTATACGACGATTAATCATGACAAACACATCGCTAAAATATACATGTATACGGTACTTCTTACAATACCGTATTTCTACATACATAGTGTTTATTAGTAAACATGTATTTAGACGAATCCTTTTGCCAAATAAGTATTTTATCCATACGTCATATATCCATACGTCAAATAAACATGTCAAACACATTTTTTAAAAAAATACGTATACGGTATTTTATACGAATACCTAGAGTATGTGAAATTCCATATTCTTCAATTCTAATCGAAACAGAAAACAGAAAGCACTTTGTACATGTGCAATTGCATGCAGATCATGAATCTACCATTATCTGACATTGAAAGCGTTGAAAACCATAACCTATACACCTAAAGTCCGCACCTTTTGTCGTAGAATCGTAACGGATCGACAAGGGTTGAGGAGCTTCCGTATTCGGGAGTTTTCTAGCTTAAAGGGTGAAATCGGTTAGCTATTTCATAACCTGTAGCCTATACACCTCAAAACAGGTCTAGGGTTAGGGTTTATTACCTTAAAACGGAGTCGGTATCGCCGGGAAAGCGTCTAGAAAGAGGCAGTGCAACCCGTGGAGCGGCAGGAAAGTACGGCAGGGAGAAGCTCCCACTTCTCCCTCACTTTCTCTCTCTTTTCTCTCTCTCAATCTCAAATTCGTATGGCTGCCATGAGAGAGGGTTTAAGGTCCTTATATAGCCTAAGAATTCTCCAAAACCGACTTCAGGTCAAAGTATACTTATGTTATAACCAAAGCGGACCTGTTTCAGCTCAACGGAGGACTTCTGGCTGGCCTCCTTGAGCCAAAGGTCGGACTTAAGCTCACTAACGCTGGATCTACGTTCTATTAAGTTTTCATTTCGGTCAGGATTCCAGATCACGCGTGGCGGACCAGTTTCAGTTCAACGGTCAGCGGATCTCGATCGGAGATTCCGAGTACATGTAAATGTGTATGAAATTTTTCCTGATCCGAGGGTGTAATTTGGCCAGATTCTGACGGTCTGGTTGCTTAATACTGATCCGTAAACAAATGGTGCCAGATCACTATTCAAGATATTTATTTTGTAAAGGGAATAGTGTTTTTCACACTCCCTCGCTCCGGACTCAAGCGAACAGCCGTGGGACACTGGCTGGATTTGATTTTCGAGATGGTTGTCAAGCCCAACGAGGCGGTCCTAATTCCTTAACTTCGAGTTAGTCGGACTTCCGACGTGCGGTCCAGATCCGATATGGAGTTTCGATGTGCTCCTGAGAGCAGCCGGGTAATGAGATTGATCCTAGATTTTAGGGTAACCTAGCGTCAATGATTCTATAAGTTCTGGGTCTTACAGATCGTATTTAAAGCGATTTAAATGGATTTCGTAGCTAATCTAGTTTAGCACTTAGTTAACTTTGTCAAATTTCTAAAGGATTTAATCCTAAGTGATTTCTGTCTGAGGTAGTATTTAGTCCTTTGCAGTTTGTATTTAAAGTGATCCAAGTTATACTACTTAGCTAGTTTAAGATAGTGTCTAGGGCGAAGGTGCTTTGAAAAATTGAAAGAACAAGGTAGTGAAGGGTGGGATTTGTAAAGGAAATGGGTTAAGAAGTGATTTTAGACTGTGGGATTCAGTTCTGACAAGTTAATAAGGTGTTAGGAGCGGCCCATTGCCTAAGGACATCTAATTCTAGGTTGGCAAAAATCCGGGGTGTTACACACGAGCACGTGTCAGATTATTTTGGAGTTCTTTTGATCATCTTATATTTTCCTTTCCATATTGTACTCAAAGTTTTTGATATAATGGATATGTGGTGATTTGTTTTGTGACTTGGTTATGCTTGTGGTTATGCTCCATTACAAAAAAAAAAAAAAAATCACATTCAAAATCCTCCTTGTAGGATCCCAGGATTTGAATTTGGCATATAGGTGTCGGGAGCTGAGAATGGGGCATTACGGAGGTTGTCGTCACCAGATTCGGCGATCGGGAATTCTGTGAATCCGGTTTTTGAGTTTAGGGCGTGACACCAAGGTCATTCCCTTAGTGAAGGTTCAGTGGGGTCATCATAGTATAGATGAGGCATCTTGGGAGCGAGAGGGTGACATTCTTGAGTGTTATCCCCATCTCTTCGATGTTTGATTGTATTTTGTATTGTGTCTCTGATTATATATGATGCTATGATTTCTCTTCCCTTTCGTTATGAGCTCTGTTTAGTTGCGTCATAGTGTAAATTTGAGGATGAAATTTTTATTAGGAGGGGGGAGTTGTAAGGCCTGTATCCTAGTATCATACCATTCCACCAACTCCCGCGATCCTCTCTGTCGAATTTCGATGACTAGTGACCTGTAGACACCAAATGCACGTGACCCTAAGTCTCATCTTGAAGATCGGAGTCGACTCGACGAGAAACTTATACCCTTGCGACTACACCATCGCCACGGTTCCAACTCTACGTCTTGTGCACCAATGCAATACCTAGGCTAGGAGTTGTGGGCCTGCGTATATTTTTAGGAAACACCATGCGTTACGAATCCCGAGAGATTCCATTTGGGAGAGAGGAATCTCTACCCATCCTTTTACATTAATATTCAAGTACAACCACCATTTCAAACCCATGCCTCTCACCCACCAAAGACAAACAACCCATCCCCTCTTATCCCAAAGTCAACTTAACCCATGCTTTCCATGTCACCTCTCTTACACAACCCATCCCTCCTCTCTCGTTTCAATCCATCCCATCCCATCCCATTCCCTCTCATTCTCTAATCAGTCCCTAGCAACCAAGAGGAGAGAAGATTTAAGGAGAGAAAAGGACCCAAGCAAGACCCTTCTCCCTACCACCAATCTCACCATCCAACCATGCAATCATCATCATCCACCATTAAAATGGAAGCTTAGGAGCTAAGTATTTCAAGGAACCAAGAAGGAGAGCAATAGGTGGGTGATCTTAGGTTTAGATATCAATTTTATCCATGAGACAAGTGGAGCCTACCGGTTAATGGTAGGGATCCCATTTTGGACCCAAGGTGTGGCCAATGGCCCACCATGATATGCATGTGTAATCCATGATGGGGCCATTCCCCATGGACCCCACCATGATGTTTTATTTGATATCCATCTTGCAAGAGGTCATCTAGACCTTAATTTTGTGGTGGTAATGGTATCCCCACCTTGATTTTCCTTATTTGAGGGCCCACATGTTTTGGGACCCATCTCGATGTATGTATTATAGCTCAAAGGGAGCTTATAGTGGCGGAGCTCCCTTCCACCACACGTCTCTCTCTCTCTCTATCTCTCTCTCTCTCCCTATTGATGGCCCACCCATGATGAGTGTAAATTTTATCAGTTGTCCATTTAGTGGACCAACTTACTGTCCACAGATGGGGCCTCATCGCTGCCCGGTTTGTGGCCTGTGTGACCGGTCAGTCACTCAAGCCCAAATGAAGGGAAAAACTCAAATATCAGTTGGATCCCCAGCTACGTGGGTGTAGACCCCACTTTGATGTATGTATTTTATCCACGATGTCCCATTTGTGGGACTCCCCTGCTTTACAAATCAGGGCCCACCTTGCTGCCATCGTCTAGCAGACAAGCCCACCCTACTGACCGTTGTGGGCAGCCTGTCTGGTGGAAAACATAAACGTCAGCTTGATTCTAAGTTGGTGGGTCACACACGTGGACCTCAACCTGATGTATGCATTATATCCTCATCGTCCATCCAATTTTTCAGGCCATAGACTTGGGAAAGAAGCAGATCCAACGCCCAGCTGACCTAGCAGATAGTAGTGGGCTGATGCCGACGATTTGAATTTTTTTAGGCGCACTGTGATGTTTATGGGAGGTCTAGTGACCAGCCCACTCCCTGGGTGGCCCACATTCAATGGGACCCACCATGTATGTGTTTTATCCAGGCCATCCATCAGTAGGACGCCCAGCTGGGCCATGGCACTGCTGAACTGATTGTTCAGAAGCTGGTCATTCACCAGCGACCGACCCACTCCCTGGGTGGCCCACATTCAATGGGACCCACCATGTATATGTTTCAGTCCACACCGTCCCTCTGTGTGCACGACCAACGGGGTTAGAACACTGCTGGACTGACTGTCCAAAAGCCATCCCACCCTATTGTATGTATTATATCCACACTATCCATATGGTCGGGCCCATCTGCAATGTGTAGGCCATCGTGAAGTGTATGTTATATCCAGGCCATCCATTCACTGGACGTCCAAAGGCCCAGCCGTTGGGTGGGCTGGACGTCCAGCAAGGGCCCATTGTGATGTGTGGGGCCCATTGTGATGTGAGAAGCCACCATGATGTGTGCGATGCACACTATCCATTAAATTATATGGACTATGGGCTGCCTTATGCAGGCCCACCATGATGTATGAGTTATACGTCCATTTTGGGGCTGCCTTGTGAGGCTCACCATATATGAGTGATGCCCACACACGGTCCTTTCGCCCTTCCAGAGATTTTAAAGGTTGAGGGCCCCGTTGTGATTCAATTCCAACTCCAAGTGGACCGCTCACTAGGAGACAATGTGGTTACATGTCCACCATTGTAAACCTCCCTAGGGCACATTGTTAAGCCCATTTCCACCCTTACCTTATTTGCCTAACTCAAAACGTTGGGTCCCCATCAATGTTAGTGATACCCATTGGGCTAACCCAAACTATTGGGCTCTCATTAATGATAGTGCTTTCCACCATACCTTGTAGGAATTATCCAAACCTTGGAGCCCTTCTTGTGTACGGATCAGGCTTCATAGGAAGGCCCAGTTTATTATATGATAAGAGAGGGTGAGGAAGCCCACTTGTTGTACATAGTTTCACTCTTTCAACTCACCTTGTTGTATAGCCATTAACCTCACCCTGAGGCCCATTCTTGGTGTAAGTATGACACTTAGGCCATCCATTCAGAGTACATCATCATCACTTGCCGTAGATGGAAGAATATGTGGTATCAGATTTGGTATATCCACTATTTAGAGCCTATCTGGATGTTTAGGCTAGATCTGTCGTCCCTCCGTGGACCCCATCATGTATTTGGGCTGAGTATTGTTTATATCTGATAATCATGCTAGTGTACTTAGTCTAGTAAAACACACTGAGAACATGCTTTGTATTACATTATGATACATGCCCATACGCATCATTTATATGCCTGTTGTAAGGAATGATTGATCATAGCATTTGTTGTTAGGCTGAGTTATTTAGGGGACTCCTTGTGAGATGGGGTTGCCCCACATGATCGTGTTGTACGTGCAAATTTGATGCATGACTGGATGGTATGACTCATGCATCTCGCATTTTGTGTGACACCATCACTTGGCGCCCTAGCGATATCAAGGCTGTGGCCTCCAAAGGCATATCATGGATGGTCAAATTAGACACCAAAAATATTTAGTTCTAGCATTGTGGGCGCTTAAGATGTCCTTGGGTGAAAGTCCCAGAACCCTTTTGGTACCAGGAGATGCTCCAACGTCTAGACCGAGTGGATACATGAGCGCACGAGTGCCAAATACCAATTGGCTGCGTCTCCCACTGTGTCATGGTCGGTTATGAAGGGGGTGTGGTCTTATCCGCCTGCGTAAGGGGGCTATAAGCTAGGTTGAGTTTGACCAGCTCCTAAATGGGTCTGCTATCGATGAGCCAGGTAGGTATTGGCAGACTACTGGCTAGGCAGGTAGTGAGGTCTTTTCCACTCGCTGGTTATGTGGCTAGGGAGACGGTAACTAGTGTGGAGTGTATTAGACCCCGGTGATGTTCCAGAGATGAACTGTATTGACATGTGGACTTGATGAGGACTGACATGCTTGCATTGTATCTTGTATATGACATTTGACTATATAGGCCTTGCATCGCATAGTCTTGGTATGGCTGATAACATTCATGAACTTACCGGTATTTTCGCTTACTCTAATTTCGTATGCTTGGTACATGCATTGTGCACACACCCTCTAAGCTTCTTTGTAAGCTTATGCATGACTGTTGCGTACACATGACACTAGGACGCAACAACGCTGAGGTGGGAGTGCACAACGATCTTTTTGGAGTTTCATTATACCTGTATATTTCCCTTCTGCATTGTACTTAAATGGTTTATTATAGTGGATATGTGGTGATGCTATTTTGTGACTTGCTTATGCTTGTGGTTATGCTCCTTTACAAAAAAAATCATATTAAAAATTCTCATTGTAAGACCCCGGGATCGAAGTCTAGCATATGAGTGCCAGGAGCCGAGAATGGGGTACTACGGAGGCTGTCGGCGCCGGATTTGGCGATCAGAAATTCTATGAGCCCGATTTCTGAGTTTGGAACGTGACGTAATGGCTCGAGGTGTTCCGAATTGGGAAAGGATGTTCTCATTTAAGAATTTAATGACCTTTTAATGATCATTATTTCGGCATGGAATCGCTTAGACCCATTTAGTGACATAGTCCATGGCGAGCAAAATATATAAATTTCCAAACGATTAGGGGAATGGTCCCATGAAATTGATGCCCCAGCAATCAAATGCTTCAATGATTAAAATGAGGTTCAAGGGCATCATATTTCGACAGGACAATGTCCTAATTTTTAACAATGCTCACAATCTTGGCAAAACTAATGAGTGTCCTTGAACATAGTGGACTAGTAAAAGCCACACTGCAGATTTTGGCCATGGTCTTTTTAGCATAAAAGTGACCACCACAGGCCTGAGAATGACAGAAGGAGATGACACTTTGGTATTCATTGTCTAGTACACGTCTCTTTAAGATTTGATCTGGGCAATATGTAAACAAATATGGATCATCTCAAAAGAATTTGTGTACCTCGATAAAGAATTTTTTCTTATCTTACGCAGTCTATTGTGTCGGCGTGAAACCTATAACAAGATAATTAGCAATATCCGCAAACCACGGTGAGTGGGAGACTTTGAACAAATGTTCGTCAGGGAACCTGTCATTTATATGTGTCATCTTAAGGGAATCAGAGAGATTAAGGCGGGAAAGATGGTCAGCCACTACGTTCTCTACTCCATTTTTATCTTTTATTTCCAAATCGAATTCTTGGAGTAGAAGGATCCATCTTATCAGGCGGGGCTTAGCATCATTCTTAGAAAGGAGATACTTGAGCGCCACACGATCTGTGTAAATGACGATCTTGGATCCGATCAAATAGGACCTAAATTTGTCCAAAGTAAACACCATGACTAATAGTTTATTTTCCATGGTAAAGTAGTTCACTTGGGTAGGATTTAGAGTTCTTCTTGCGTAATGAATAACGTAAGGCTTCTTTTCTTTTCTCTGGCCTGAAACAGCCCCAAGAGCATAGTCAGACGCATCGCACTTAAGTTCAAAAGGAAGGCTCTAGTCAGGTGGCTGCATGATAGGTGCAGTGATTAATGTACCCTTGAGCTTAGTAAAAGCTTCCTGACATTACTTAGTCCACTCATATGACACATCTTTCTGAAGTAGATTGCATAAAGGATGAGAGAGGTGACTAAAGTCCTTTATGAATCTTCTATAAAATCCAGCGTGTCCTAAGAAGGATCACACGTCTCGTATGTTCTTGGGTGGAGGTAAGTTAGAGATAAGATCAATCTTAGCCTTATCTACCTCAATTCCATTGGACGAGATGATATGTCCAAGGGCAATTCCCTTACGAACCATGAAATGACACTTCTCTCAATTCAGTACCAAATTCTTTTCCTCACATCGCTTCAGCATACATTTAAGATTCTCCAAACAATCGTTGAAGGATGGACCAAAGACAGAGAAATTGTCCATGAAGACCTCTAAATATTGCCTCACCATATTAGAAAAAATACTCAACATACATCGTTGAAAGGTGGCGGGGGCATTACATAGCCCAAATGGCATCCTTCGGTAAGCAAAGGTGCCAAAAGGACATGTGAACGTGGTCTTTTCTTGGTCTTCAAGGGCTATCTCGATCTGATTGTAGCTTGAATACCAGTCAAGGAAACAGTAATAGGAATGACTAGCTAGCCTTTCTAAAATTTGATCGATGAAGGGTAAAGGAAAGTGGTCCTTCCTCATGATAGTATTCAACTTCTTGTAGTCAATGCACATTCTCCAACTAGTAGTGACTCTAGTTGGCACGAGTTCATTGTCAGCATTGGCTACAATGGTTATTCTGGACTTCTTAGGAACCACCTAAGTTGGACTCACCCATTGACTATCGGATATAAGATATATAATACCCACATCCAATATCTTAAGAACATCGACCTTAACCACTTCCTTCATGTTTGGATTTAATCTACATTGTGGTTGCCGGGAGGTCTTCGCATTATCCTCTAGATAAATGCAGTGAGTACAAATCGAAGGGTCAATTCCTTTAAAGTCTGCAATCGACTATCCAAGGGCTCTCTTATGCTCAATGAGAGTAGAAATGAACATACTCTCTTGTTCTTACTTAAGGTGGAAAGAAATCACCACCAGGTATGTCTCATCTTGACGTAAACAAATATATTTTAAATCAGAGGGTAAAGGTTTTGGGTCAAGCTTTGGTGCCTTATGGTTAGACGGTAGAGACACTACGTCAGTTTGGGGTAAAATTTCAAATTGTGGCCTCCATCTGTTAACTTCAAGTACCGGCACAGTATCAAGCATGACCCACATCTCCCTAATCATATCATCATCCAAATTATAGGAGTAGGCCAAGCACGTCTCTAGAGGGTAAGAAGACAAGGTCATTAGAGTTCTATCCTCCACGAAAGAATCAATTAAGTTAACATCGTGGGCATCATCATCATTGTAACGCCCTGAAAATCGGGGGTCGAGCATAAACTCAACTCCCGAGTTCCAACGCATCACTTATGCAATAAAATGAATGATGATTGAATGTTGTCTGCTTTCGTATAATGAACATGAGTGAGATTAAGCCAAAACAACATATCATACTCCGGAGGCAGTTAAATTGTAAGCGGAAGAATGTGATAGCTATATGTAATATATAAACTGTGGTGAGTCTCCAAAGTGTGATAACAATACCAGGTTAAATAATTACAAGTACATTTCAAAATATACCTAAGGTGTAGTGTCATCTAGTCAACATCCCTGTAATCCCATCGATGAAGACATGGCTCAAATGAAGCCGCCATAAACAACATATACGAGAAAACACTCTCATCGTCACAAAAGTCCGGCTCCGCCTCAGGAATAGCGTCACCATCTGCAATCAGACAAAGTCTGGTGGGTGTTCGAAATACCGTCCCATAACATGGGAGTAAGTAGCTAACTTAGTGGAACAATAAAGCATAGGTTAAGATGTTATCGACTCAATCAAGCAGTAATGATAAAGCAGTACAATCAAACACTCCTAACTACTCTTATTAATGCAAGCATGATTGCAGTCATGATGTATGCCCTAATCGACATACTCCCTTATGCGACACCATCTTAAGTTTGCGACATGCTTGCATTCCTCAGTGCTCCACATCTTCCAAGCACATTCAATGCATGATGAGCATGATTACCGAGTTGTTATTAGTTCATTTCAAACAGCAGGATTGGGAAACTAAGGTACCTCCCTTGTATCATTCCCAAACATGATCCATTCTAGGGTCGTCAGTCCTAGACAATCTCATACAATGGTGTGTTTCTAGGTCGCTGCAAGGGCTGCCAGGGCTATTACACGGAATCGTTACACCACTCCCCCCATCACCTTATCAATATAGGCTTAGTTATACTCTACTACTACGGGAAGGCTCATCGCCTCACCACAGATTTAGAGTATGCTCGAGGTCACTACATCGGGTACGGTCAGGGTTGTCAGGGCTGTTACACAGAATCGTTGCACCACTCCCCCATCACCCATCAAAGCAGTGTAGGCCGACAGCTCGAATATAGTGTCCCATACCACCATAATCGGCTCACGAGTCTGATTGCTCACTGGTCACTACGGAGAGGCACATGGCCCCAGCATAGGCCGACAGCTTGACCACGGTGTCCCATACCACCATGCCCGGCTCATGAGTCTTAGCATATCGAGGTACCATGGTTAACGGGATTCCACTGGTAAGTTTGGTACCCTAGGTTCAAGTAGTAGCAACCAAACATGGTGAACATATATTAGACAAATCAGGTTACTTGACGATCCTGACTAGCTCGATCGCACAATCAACTGAACGACATGAAGTGCACAATCAACTGAACGACATGAAGTGCATAAGCACTTCGCGTGGCCTAACCATTGTCATCAACTGAAGTACAACTTGGGTTTGTCAAACACATCCTATGTGGCGAAAAGAATCTCAACCACAAACTCAAGTCTAGTATCAATTGTCTGGACTATAAACATAGTCTCAATTGCAATTAATCCATATTCAAAGCATGTGGAGTAAAGCATAATAAACAAAGTAATTCAAGCATGCTAACAAACATGTCATAAGCATGTATAAAGCATATTATAAAGCATGTCATAAAGCACCATATAAATAAGAATACAAACACATATATTTCACAAGTAAGCGGTTTAAGTAAATAACCTTATGGAGTAAATCATACATGCCTCTAAGGTAGTTGAGAATCCCATCTCAACACCTACCTAAGGCATCATCATCCAAACACTTACTCTCACAAGCATTTTCACAAACACTTAGCATACACTATTTCAACATACATAGTGTATGTTAGCAAAACATGTATTAGGGCAAGTCCTTTCACCAAGCAAGTATTTTACTCACATATGATATATTCATACAACAAATAATCATGGCAAACACATTTCCAAAATATATACGTATACGGTATTTTCTACGATACACTATTTCTACATACATAGTGTATATTAGCAAAACATGTATTA
Organism: Magnolia changhungtana; assembly: GCA_030180095.1. Taxonomy (NCBI): domain Eukaryota; kingdom Viridiplantae; phylum Streptophyta; class Magnoliopsida; order Magnoliales; family Magnoliaceae; genus Magnolia; species Magnolia changhungtana. Next base: position 511,234 of record JASAUF010000316.1, read on the forward strand.
GGGCGAATCCTTTCGCCAAACAAGTATTTCATCCATATATCATATATTCATATAACAAATAATCATGTCAAACACATTTTCAAAATATATACGTATACGGTATTTTCTACGAATACCTAGAATATGTAAAATTCCATATTCTACGTCTTTAATCGAAACAGAAAACAGACGGCACTTTGTACATGTGCAATTGCATGCAGATCATGAATCTATTATTATCTGACATTGAAAGCATTGAAAACCATAACCTATACACCTAAAGTCCGCACCTTTTGTCGTAGAATCGTAACGGAGTCGATAGGTTTGCTAACCTTCCGTATTCGGTAGTTTGACAACCTATAGAATTAAATAGGTTAGCTATTTCATAACCTACAACTATTAAAACCCCAAATCAGATTAGGGTTAGGGTTTCTTACCTAGAAACGAAGTCGGTATCGCCAGGAAAGCGATAATATTAGAGTGGTGGAGCTTATGTAGTGGCAGGGGAAGAGGGTAGGAAGGATCTCCCACAACTCTCACTCTTTCTCTCTTTTCTCTCTTCTCTCTCTAGGGTTTCTCTCAAATTCGTATGGCTGTGAGAGAGAGGGTTCTAAGGTCCTTATATAGCCTAAAAACTCACCAAAGTAGACTTCAGGTCAAGGTGTACTTAGGTTATAACCAAAGTGAGCATTTTTCAGCTCAACAGAGGACTTCTGGCAGCCCCCCTTGAGCCAAAGGCTGGACTTAAGCTCACAGACTCTAGATCTAGGTTCAGCTAAGGTTTCGTTCTAGTCAGGCTTCCAGATCGCATGTGACAGACCAGTTTCAGTTCAACGGTCAGTGGATCTCGATCGGAGATTCTAAGTACATGGATATATTTATGAAATTTTTCCTGATCCGAGGGTGTATTTGGGTCAGATTCTGACGGTTAGGTTGCTTAATACTGACCCGCAAGTAACAAGTCTCAGATTACTATTTGAGATATTTATTTTGTAAAGAAAACAAGTGTTCTCACCCTCTCACGCTCCGGACTCAAGCGAACAGCCATGGGACACTGTCTGGATTTGATTTCTGAGATGGTTGTTAAGCCCAGCGTAGCAGTCCTAATTCCTTAACTTGGTATTATTCGGACTTCCGACGTGCGGTCTAGATCTGATACAGAGTTTCAACGTGCTCCCGAGAGCAGTCGGGTAATGAGTTTGATCCTAGATTTTAGGGTAACCCAGCGTCCATAATTCTACAAGTTTTGAGTCTTGCATATCGTATTTAAAGCGATTGGTACTAATTTTATAGGAACTCTAGTTTAACACTAGCTAATTCTCGCTTAATTTCTAAAGGATTTAGTCCTGTATGAATTTTGTCTAAGGTGGTACTTAGTCCTTTGTGGTTGGCACATACAGTGATTCAAGTTATAATACTTAGCTAGTTTGAGATAGTGTATAGGGTGAAAGTACTTAGAAAGATTTAAAGAACGAGGTGGTGAAAGGTGAGATTTGTGAAGGAAATGGGTTAAGAAGCAATTTTAAATTGTGGGATTGGGTTCTAACAAGTTAATGAGGTGTTAGGATCGACCCATTGCCTAAGGATGTCAAATCTCAGGTTGGCAAAAATTCGGGATGTTACAATCATCCTCTACCTGTTTGCCCGCATTGAAAAAGATATTCAACTCCAATGTCATATTTCCAAAAGACAAACTCATGACTCCATTCCTGTAATTAATAATTGCGTTTGATGTGGCAAGGAATGGGTGACCAAGAATGATAAAAATTTGAGTGCGCATGTCCACGATGGGTTGAGTATCCAAGACAATAAAATCTACCGGGTAGTAGAATTTGTCAACTTGGACCAACATATCCTCAATTATCCCTCTCGGTACATGAACTGAGCGATCAACAAGTTGTAATGTGGTTCGGGTGGGTTTCAATTCACATAAACCTAGCTATTCATAGACCAAGTAAGGAATCAGATTTACGCTCGCTCCTAAGTCAAGAAGTGCGTGTTTAATGCGGTAATTCGTAATTACACAAGCAATGGTTGGGCTACTGGGATCTTTGTACTTCTGTGGCACATCTTACTTCAGGATGACACTCACTTTTTTAGTTATTTTATCATCTTTTGGTTGTATATAAGTCTTTTAGAAATTTGGCATATGAAGGTATTTGTTTAACCGCATCTAGTAAAGGAATATTGACCTTCACTTGTTTCAACACCTGTAGAATGTTCAGATAGTAGAGAGAGATTTTGGTGCAATCAACAATTGGGGGAATGGCGCAATTGACTTACTTTGGAGTTCCGGTTCTAACTCTTGTGGAGTGTTGCTAGGTCTATCAGTTCATCTGCTTCCAGGTCCTTAGACTTTTCAGCCCTTACCGGAATAGATTTGTCAATTATCCCACTCCTAAGAGTGGTGATAGACTTAACTTTCTCCATTTGATTTGAAGAGCTTGGATCACTTATTTCGTATTGTGGTTTAGGATTGGGGAAAGGTTGGGTTGGAAGAATCCCTTTTTCCCCAATTGAATTTTTTGCCTCATGCCCTTGTATGGCCTTTGAAAGGTCTTTAAGGATTTGTAATATACTCTAATTAATAAGCTCTTGGTTTTGAATATGTTTCTAGACCGGATCCTCTCGAGGTTTCCCTTGATTTAAGAATTGGTTAGGGATTCCCTAAGGAGTAGCAGTTTGTCCATTCCTCCAACTAAAGTTCTGATGATTTCCAAAACTAGGATTGTATGTATTAGAGATGGATCCATTGAAAGGTTTTTCATAGTTGTTCACGGCATTCAATTGCTTGTTCAATGCCTCTTGAAAAGTAGGTATCGTTGGTCAATTTTCAGTTGTATGTATGTTGCAACCACAGATACCGCAAACAAATTCCTTAGCCTTATCCTTCTTAAGTTCCATGGCATTGACCTTCCTTGTGAGACTGGCCACTTTAGCATTTATATCATTATCCTCTTTCAGTAAGTATATCCCACCTCTCTCCCTTGCTTGGGTAGGCTTAGATGTGGTGCTCGGTTTTGGGGAGATGTCCCATGATTGTGCGATTTCAGCGAGTTTGTCAAAATAATCCCACACCTCATCAACATTTTTGTTCATGAACTCCCCATTGCACATCGTCTAGACGAATTGGCGCATGGAAGACGCCAATCCATCATGGAAGAAAGTTGTTATGCACCACGTTTCAAAACTGTGTTGTGGGCATGAACTGACGAGATCCTTGAATCGCTCCCAACATTGGAAGAATGTTTCATCTTCCTTTTGGGTGAAGTTCATGATTGACTTCTTGATGATGTTCATCTATGGTATGGAAAAAAAAATTTTATGAACTCCTTCATCATGTCATTCCATGTGTCAATAGATCGCAGACATAGTGAGTACAACAATGTCTTAGCTTTTTCTTTTAAGGAGAAAGGAAGGAGTTTCAGCTTGACCGTGTCCTCAGACACATTAGGAAAGTATAAAGTGGTTATAACCTAGTCAAACTCTTGCAAGTGCAGGTATGGACTTTTAGATTCAAGTCCAAGGAACATTGGAAGGAGTTGGATCACTCCAGGCTTGATATCCATGTTTCCTGTGTTTTTTGGAAAAGTCATACAAGAAGGGGTGCTCACCTCCGCCGATTGTATGTAATCTTGTAAAGTACGAGGTGGGGGTGCATGGTGCACCTCATTCTCATCCTAGACTTCTGCAACTGAAGGTTGTGGCTGATTCATCGGTTGATTTATAGGTTGATTTGCAGCCATAACCTCAATTAACTCTGAGGATCCTGAGTAGTGTCTAATCCTATGCTGGATAGATAACCCCTCAACCAATCTTCCTCCACTCAAGAGATGTCGAGTCTTGTCACGGACCCACTTAGGCATGAAATACTCTCAGCTCTCAATTTCAGAATCTAACCTAAAAATAAAACAAATAAGGAAATAGAAATCTAGAAATAGAAAGAGAGAGAATTAGAAAGAAGTTACCAAATTAGAAGGTTCTATGTTAAGATCATGCAAATAAAAAAATAAAAAAAAAAAAAAAAAAAAAAAAGTAAAGTGAATTAGTTTCTAAAAAAGAAATAAGAAAGCAACCTAGTTTCTAAAAATGAAAAAGGAAACTTTCTAAAAATAGAAAATAGAAAGTTTCTAAAAATTAAAAACTTAGTTTCTAAAAGCAAATTAGGAAAAGTTTCTATTTTAGAATTAGAAAGTAAAGTTAGTTTCTAAAATAATTCAGAAAAACCCTAATCCAAAAAATAGAAAATAGAAAAACCCTAATATTAAACTATTTTCAAAACTAGTTAATCTCAGAAAAACACAACCGTTAGTCCTCGTCGACGGCGCCAAAAACTTGTTCACAACCCCAAGTGTAAGGTCGTGATTCAGTAATAATCTCGGTGAGACCGAGGTCAAATCCACATGGACTAATCTCGTGTGTATTTTAAGAGCAACTAGAAGTAGAACTAGAAGAAGATGTAAACTTAAATATGAAATTGTAGAGAGAGTAATTGTGAATTATTTAACTAAAACTTGTAAATTCAAAGGTGGGAACAAGGGTTTCCAATGATCCACTTATAGCAATCAGGGAGATTTATGCTTGATTCAACGACAAAACCGAAATTAGAGTCCTATCTTATCTACTTGAAAGATATCTCAATAAAACCAAATCTGAACTTCCTTTGACCTAATTCTCAATGGATGAGAGTTGTGAGAACTGGAACTGATTTCATCACAAAACCATGCCAAGGAGACAATGGCTTACAATAGGATATACCAATCTCATAACCAACATAAGAGAATCATGAAGATTAGAAGGGATTTTGTCATCCAACCATGCCCATGAGACGATGGTGAATAACAGGATCTACTAACTTCACAATCTCAATACATGAAAAAGAACATATTCAAAGCTATTGCAAATCTACTGTAATTTAGTTATAATAAACCATTAAAAACTGAAAGTATTCCTTAAGAATCAAACTAGAATCAAAGAGAGTTCAAACTAAACATCAATCAAAGTAATAGAAAACGTCCCATCACGCTACAAGCTTCACCTCATAGCCCTAACTAAGAGGTTTAGCCAACTATAGACATGATTGGATCTAAAACCTTAGAAGAAAGCATGAAAAACTAAGGAAGAAAGAAGAAAAGCGCTTGGTGACGGCTCTCCGCCCTTGTGATTCGCTCCTCCAAACCCTAGATTGATTAATAGATGCCCAGGGATGCCTTGGGGACTCCTATTTATACTTGTGCAACACCTCCTTTTGCACCTCTTTGGAAAAATCTGGAAACTACCTTAAATTTACGCACTCTACGTAACTTTGTGTAACTTCGCGCGATTTATTCGATGGCATCGAATAGTCTTCGATGTCATCGAAGGTGTCTTTTATACGTGCTTTTTTCATACTTTTTTCATCCAGACTCTGCGACCTTCTATGTCATTGAACCTACCTTCGACGTCATTGAGCATTGTTCAAGGAATCGATAATGTGTCCAAAATAGTCCAGAGAGTTATTCCAATTTCTTCAATAAATTTGATGTCATCGAAGAGACCTTCGATGACATCGAGGAGTGGTTTGATTAATCGAAAATGGTGCCCAATACGTCCAGTGAGTTTTGCCGAAATTCCTCAGAAAATTCGATGTCATCGAGCAAAACTTCAAGTCATCGAAAAACGTCTTAAATTTGTCCCGCGACCAACTCTATTTTCCTTCATAAATTCGATGTCATTGAATGGTATTTGATGTTGTCAAATGTGTCCTTGATGTCATCGAATATTGCTCGATGACACAGTAAATGTGTATTCTGCACTTGTTCTTTTGGCTTCGTTCCTTCTCCACCTGGTTTTCTTGAATTTTGGGACCTTGAAATCTTCAATCTTTGTCTCCTAAGATCCATTCTTTACATTGGTGATATTTGAGCGTCAAATCCATGCTTTTAGTACATTTTCCAATCCAAGCTCTTAAGTTCACCTTGCAACACAAACATGATTAAAATAGGACATTAAGCAGTATCATGTTCATAAAACCAAGATATAAATGGGGTTCAATATGTAATATTTGACCCTTAACAAGAATATCGGGAGTAATACTGAATATAGTTCTTCTTGTGAACTAGCCACTTTCTTGGTTTACTGGCTAAGCATAGTAATGCTTCCTTATTAAAAACAAGCAGAAATCATTAGACCAACACTCTTCGTAGTTGCGGGTGCGATGGCGAAAGGTCAGAAGTATTTATTGGCTCCTCTGGTCCTTTGTTCACTATATCGTGCTTTTAGAGATGCCATTACCTATCATGAAGGTTTAACTTCTAGGCCTTCTTCAATCTGTACTTGTTTCGACAAGAAAACAGATGTGTTTGATTTGGGGGATTTATTCAATGATAACAAAGAAAGAATGAGAGAACATTGATCACATTTATCTGAGTTCATTTACATCCTCGGGTTCCCTTGATTCTGAAAACAAAGTACAATTAATGTAATGTACTGAATGAAAGAGAAGATAATCAGATAGAAATTTTGACAGCATTCCGACGCCTGCTTTGGTCATCTCCTGGTACTTAGGAGGAATGTAGATCTGATCAACCAGTCTTCAAAGAAATGGAGATTTGTGCAAGCTTAAATTCTCTGATTTGACAGCTGAGATTGGTTCTGAGCATCATTCCATTCATCTTTCCTTGAATATAGAGCATCCTTCTGGTCATTCTTCTTTGAAATATGAAGAAGCCCGTTGAAATGTGGCTAGAACCCGCAGAAATCAAGCCAATCATGTTAAACGAGCCTAAAAAGTTTCCCAGAACATAAGATTATGGGGTTGCCACCGTCCATTTGGCTTGAAACTTTACATGTAGCCTTAGAATCACAAATTAACCGTACACGTCAAGTTTCAGCTCCGGAATCCTTGTAGAAATGGTCAAACTGATAAATCAGCCCTTGAGATCATGATTTGGGGCCCGCCTATCATCTGGATACGCTTCAAATTTGGTCTCAACGTGTTAAACGGGCTGACAATGTGGATGAACGGAGTAGATTCTTGCAAGCATCATGTCAGAGCCTACATGTACGTGGCATGTACATGGAGTACAAGTGCATGAGCCATGCACGTGATTTCCCAAAGTCATCTTCTTCCCAAACTCAAAAGAATGCACATCGTCTTCACTTACCATCAGCAATTTTCTCAGTGTGGCTTGATCATCACTCAAATCATTAATCTGGACCATCCATCATGTTCAGAAGGGAGATTTAACCGTTACCAAAGTGGCAATTTGAAGCCATGCAGACCGTTGTAGCATTATAACCGTTGAACATGAAATGAATGGTGAAGTAGACAGTCTTGTGCGTTGCACCAATTCCATTTCAAAAACAGTCCTTTCCTGATGGTTTTCCGTCATGAATTTAATGAACGGAGTAGATTTCTTCATCATTGCCGATCTAGGGGCCACCGAAATTCACATAGTCGACTTATGTTGACTGTTGAAAACAGAGCTTCCGTCCTTTTGTTGTGGGCCACCCTCATCCGAGGAAAGTTAGATTTGAACCGTCTGTCAGGTAGAGGGAGAAAAACCCATCGGAGTCATGTTTATCTTTGGCGTCCACGTCCGCTCAAATGATCGTTACGGCCATTGCAAGTGGACCGTTGAGCTACCGTTGTAGCTTGATTATCTTGGTGGGTCACATCATCAGATGACAGAAACCGGCCTTTCACGGTCAAAATCCCGAGAGGAAGATGGTAGACGGTGTGGATTTTTCAAAAGACAGCTACAATGGACTCTATCAGCAACACAGCGGAAGAACCATGCCTTTCTTTCTTCGTCATGCAAAACAGCACATTCCACTGTTTGCGCGGAACCGCGCAAGGCTGCTTGTTGCGCGGGTCCGCGCAAGGGATATCTCCCTTTGGACAGTACTTCCGGGCATATGGCCTCACAGGAATTTTTTTACTTCCATTGCGCGAAGCCGCGCAAAGCGTCTTCTCCAAACTCCCTTGAAAAATGGCACAAAGGTCATATGGACTTCAGTTGCGCGGTTACCATGCAAGCCACTTGCTTTGCGCTGGTCCACGCAATCAATTTCCTTTGCGCGGTTCCGCCCAAAGCCCTTCTGCTCTCCTTCTCCTGCCTTGCTTCTCTCTCTTTCCCTTGCTCACCAACTGATCTAATCCGATCCAACCCCTTTAAATGAAGCTGGGAGGGGGTATTTATAGGCCCCACCACTCTTACAGAGTGGTAATCACCACTACCTATCACTTCATATATGAAGAACCTCTCTCCTTAAACCATGGTAACCACCAAGCTTCTTCTTAAATGGTGGTGTACCACCCATTTCCCTTAAAATGACATCTCTTGCACTCTTTTTACCAAACTACTCTTTTCAATACTTTTTTACTGAAATACCTAAACTACCCCTTGATATGGATTTTTATCAAAATACCTAAACTACCCCTTGATATGGATTTTTACTGAAATACCTAAACTACCCCTTGATATGGATTTTTATCGAAATACCCCCGGACATAAAAATTACCAAAATACCCCTGGACATGGAAATTACCGAAATACCCCCGGACATGAAAATTACCAAAATACCCCTGGACATGGAAATTACCGAAATAGCCCTGGACATGGAAATTACGAAATACCCCCGGACATGGAAATTACTAAAATATCCCCAGACATGGAAATTACCGAAATAACCCCGGACATGGAAATTACCGAAATACCCCCGGACATGGAAATTACCGAAATACCCCTGGACATGAAAATTACGAAATACCCCCAGACATGGAAATTACCGAAATACCCTTGGACATGGAAATTACTGAAATATCCCCGGGCATGGAAATTACCAAAATACCCCCGGACATGGAATATATTTTTTTTTTATGCCTCAACAGTACTCCTTGACATTTCTTCGTAGGTTGGTTAGGAGTATACTTTCCTTGGATCTTTACTGATTCAGAAAGAGCTTATTCAAATCCTCATCAACTCCCACTCTAGTATTATCAATTGAGAAAGATGATTGAGAAATCATATACTTGGATCACCAGGAAAATAGAGAATAATGATCCAATTGACTTCTTTCAATTTCCGCTTACTAGCTTTATAGAGGATATAGAGGTTATTGATGACAATTCTATCTCTTCCAGTGAGCATTCATTCCTTGTTTCTATCAGATCCAACACTCTTCCATTAAGAGAAGATAACAAATTTTAGCACGAACCGTATTATCCAAGCAGATTTTCCCATCAATTTGGTTTCGATCAAACAATACCAGAGACTTGTGATATTGTTATAAGAACAATGGGGAGCTATGGTATTGGGCCATATAACTGGGCATTGATATCAAGGCAACTTTTGACTATACACACTGGATTGCACTTCATAATTCCTAGTTACAGCTATCCAGTTCATGCTTCTTAATGCTGGATGCGTTAGTGGGCCCATCAATATTTCTTAGTGTGCAATTATCATCCGGTAGATTATTCCATATGGATTCTTCCACCGCACGTGAGAAATTATCAAGTGAACCAAGGCATATGTTATATTAAAGTCTGCTGATACCCTTGAAGAGTGGATAGCTTTTGGTTCTCCTTTAAAAAATTCAGGAGATAACCCTCATACATATGGGCTATTGAATCGTCCGGAGGGGAATGATGATCTTTTGCAATTTTGTCCTCCTCCACCCTTGCGGATTTTACGGGATAGCCTTCCTATGACATCAGGAGAGTAGGTGATAGAAGGAAGCCATCGTCCTCTTCAAAAGGGTAAACAAATTATAATTGAAGATTCGTACATGATCTTGAAAGATTGATAAGTCATCCATAAGAACTAACAAACGTTTTTTTATCATATTAGGCTTGTGATTGATACTAAGCCTAATACTGCTGTAATTCCAATTTAATTCAAACGGGTGTTGTGACAATATATATTAGTTTTTCGAACATTCAAGGGGAAATATGATATTTTATGTTTCTCAATATCATTTTACAATAATTTATAATGATGATTTTTTGCATATTATTATAATATGAGATCTTGCCATAATGAATATATATACAACTGAATTTTCTTGCATGCTTGTTTAGAATTTTCATGATTCATTTTATCATAACAAGTAATTGACAAATGTAACATACCACCTATTGAGCATGCTTTAAAAATTAAAATGGATGAATATATGCATGTGTGAAGGTTTTTTTTTTTTTTTTTTTAATTCATCAATTTAAGACTTGTAGTCACATTATGCAATTCATAATACGATGAGGTAACAACAATCACTGTTAGTGTCACCTATGTGGTATTCGTTTGGATGGGCAAAACTAATTTCATGGTTTAATTAGTTCTAAAAGGCGCCACACATAGTTTAAGCTCTTGAGTAGTTGGAGCCATCATAGCTTTTTAGGCTCTTGAGCAGTTGGAGTCGGGGGGTCTTATACGAATGACCTCTATAACTCTTATGGGTTCGCTAAACCACAGCAGCCGGGGGAGTTCACAAATTACGATCCATCAAAGGGGCCCAGTGAAGCTACCGGGGCAATGAACTCGGTAGGTTTTATGCAAAGGGTTGGTCACAGTAACTCTCTAGAGTTCACGGGGCTCACAAGGCTACCTTAATGGGTACTAAATTCAAGGTCGTTAGTCCATCGATGAGGGGGTAACTCATATAGAGGACCCATCCTCATGAGTTTCTACTGAAAACAAGCCAAGAATCTAGGGGGGACTTATCCATAGTTGGCCTATATATGGATAAGCCAAAGACCGCACGCTGCGATGACATTGGTCTTACACGTGGTTGGTCGTATAGGCGCACTCCACTGCCCGCATGGGTCTAAGCATGTGATTACCTTAATGGGATTTTTAAGGCCACTGGCTTTTCACTGCTGCCTGCATAATATTTGATAATTTTTTATGTATCACTGATATGATAGGTCTTATGCTTGTTTGGCCATATAGGCGCTTTCCAATGTCGTAGATGATAAATCACCATTGCTGATAATATAGGGTTTACATGTGGTTGGCCATATAGGCACACTCCGTTGCCCACAATTGATAAATTTCCATCACCGACAGTATTTGATAGTGTTTGTGATTGGAGTAGCGTATCAGTTCGGCGATAATATCGATTTAGTGATAATGATTTTCGTAACAATGAATGGCGATTGGCGATAATATCAATTTGCTGATTGTGGCGCTTGACAATAATAACTGGTGACAAATAATAAGCGATGCTTGATAATAATCAGCGATATTTATGGCAATAATCGGTGACATTTTCATGGCGATAATCGGCGACATTTTCATGGCGATAATCGACAATATCTTCATGGTGATAATCGACGATATTTTATTTCTCTAATCGCAATTTTGCATTTCATCGCGACTGAATATTAATCAGACGGTAATGGCGAGAACCGATGGTATTTTGATAACTAACGACGTTCTGACTTCTTTTATTGCCATCATTATTGAAGATCCTTTCGATTGTTGCTTCATCATCATCATTATTGGAGATCTTTTCGATTGTTCGTGGATTTATTATTTATTTGGGATAGTGTACAAGAGATATATGTGATCTTCAAAGGACTTTTTTGAAATTATGGAGCTATACTCATCTTGCCCCTTTTTGATTGAGATAGATTATCCTGATAATGTTCATAATCAAAACTTCTTCGATCTTCAATGATAATACTTTTTTATGAAACGGGCATTGACAGATATTCTGATGCCTTGTCCATTTTGATTTACAACTCGATAAGCTCAGTTCAAGTATACTTCCGTTATTATATACGGACCATCCCATTTAAGGTCGAACTTGCCCCCTATTCTGCGAGTGACCACTATGGGTCTTTTCAACATTAGCACCATATCGGCTTTCTTGAAGGATCGATGTTATACTATCTTATCAAAGGTAGCGGATATTCTTGCCTAATATAGTTCTAATCGCTGCTGGGTTGCCATCCATTTTTAATGGAGCATATCCTACTCAATCAGCCTTATATTAGCGTTCTCATCATCTGCAATAGATTCATGTACTGTTACCCTAAGCGATGTGACTTGCATTTCGATGGGAAAGACAACTTCGACACTATAAACCAGTGATTACGACATGGCTTTTGTTGCAGTCCAGTGAGTAGTTCGGTAACCCCATAGAGCCTCTTGTAGTTTTTTGTCTCAATTACATTTATCCCCTGTGACAATTTTCTTTAAGATCTTGACCATTGTCTTGTTAAAAGCTTCTGCCAATCCATTTGCTAGAGGGTAATAAGTCGAGAATGAATGCTGGATGACAAATTTCTGACGTAATTTCTCCATGCCCCTATTCTTGAAATGAGTGCCATTATTGGTGATGATCTTTTTTTGAATGTCGTGGTGATATATGATTACATGTCGAATGAAATTTATGTCATCTTTTTCTTTGACATTTCATAGCGCGATCATAGTCCATTTGGAGAAAAATCTATTGCTGCCATAATGTATTGTCATCCTTTAGACAAAGGTGAATTGATGGGACCGATAACATCTAGTCCCCATGCCGCGAAGGGCCAAGAGGCTATCGATTAATGAAGATCTTCAGGGGGTACATGTATGATATCACCATGCACTTGGCATTCATGGTACCACTTTGCATAAGCGATCTCATCTTTGAACATTATGGGCCAATAATACCCCATTCGGTGCACATGATGAAATACATTTCAACCGGCTTGATAAGCTCCACATTTACCTGAATGAGCTTCTTGTAATACCCGACTTGCTTCCTCTGTGTCTAGACACCGTAACAATATTTCATTATAGGATCTTATGTATAACACTTCATTGCATATGATGAATTTCTTTTACCTCTGCTTGATTTGTAGCCTTTGCGATGGGTCTTCTAGAAGGATATCATATTTGAGATAATCAATAAACGGCTGACACCTGTTGTCTATTGTGATCTCTAAACATGAGATAGGAAGTGCTTTAGCATTTTCATCAATGAGTTCTGGAGCTAGCAAGAATCTTTACTCTTCAATCGTCACTTGTAGAGGACTTCGATCAGAGTAGGATAAAGTAGCAGCAAGGTTGGCTAAAGCATCTACCTTCGCATTCACGCATCGTGGTGTATGCTTGATTTCAACATTATGGAATTGTTCCAATAATTGTTGCGCTCGTCGGCAATATGGTAAAAGCTCTTGTTTTCTTATTTCGAACTATGTTGTTAACTGCTTTATCACCAGTGTAGAGTCTCCAAATATCCGTAAAGTCTTTATCTTCATTTCTTGTTTTATCTCCATTTCTATGATGAAGGCTTTATACTCGGCCTCATTGTTAGTACATGTTGTACCCAACGTGAAGGAATATGACAGCAGATCTCCTTGGGGGCTAATAAATATTATTCCGACACCTCTTCCTGAAGTTCAAGAAGCACCATCAAAATGAGTAATGCTAAGAGATTGTGTATTCTAAGAGTAGCAGCATCCATTTAAGCAATCTTCCTGACAACATTGGCCTTGTCATTAAGAACTTTATAGGATCATCTTGCGAGATTAGAACTATATCATAGGAGAGACAGTAATGTCTCAATTTCTATACCACGAACACCAATGTCAGACATACTTTCTCGATTGGTGAATAATTGCATTCTGCACCTATTAAAGTTCAGGTTAGATAATAGGGTGCGATATCTTTTCCTTGTTCATTTGCTTGAGCTAACAAAGCTCCCAAGGAATTTTCAACTGCAGAGATATACAAGATGAGAGTTTGCCTTTCACAAGAGCTGCTAATACTGGGGATTGTTTTAGTAACTCTTTGATAGAATCTAATGCGTTCTGACATGCCTGATCCCATATGAATTTTGTTCCCCTTTTCATCAGATGAGCGAACGGTTGACACCTTCCGGCCATATTGGAGATAAAATGTCAATTATATGTTAATTTTCCTTGTAAACTTTTCAATTCTTTTAGTGTCTTTGGTGGCGACATTTCTTGAATAGCCTTGATCTTTCCTGGATCAATCTTGATTCCTCTATGCCTGATGACGAAGCCAAGGAATTTACCTGATGAGACATCAAAGGTGCATTTTGTCAGATTCATCTTTAATTATTTCTTTCTGAGTTGACGAAATATTGAAGATGGATGTTCATGATATTCTTCATGACTGCTTGACCTAACTACCAAATCGTCAACATAACACTCCACATGTTTGTGCATAATGTCCTGAAATATATTCTGCATTGCTCTCTGATATGTTATGTCGGCATTTTTTAGGATAAAAGGCATGACTTTATAATAGTAAATTCTGAGAGAAGTCCTGAACGCAATCGCTTCTTCATCTTCAAGAGCTATCCATATTTGATTGTACCCAGCATATCCATCCATAAATGACATGACATCATATTTTGTCGTATTGTCGATCAACAATTCTATTATGGGCAACGGGAAGTCTTTTGGACATGTGTAAGTGCTTATACTTAAGCATAATTAGGATTGTCAAATTTTTTAGTCCAGAAAGGAACACAAGCACTCACGAAGATATTCTTCGACAACTTATGAAGAACCATTAATGACTTGATCAAGCATCTCAGGGAAGACTCAACATCTCAGGCATAAAAGTACATGTTTCGAAGATCGGAATACTTCGTATGAGTCAACCATCAGGTGGTATAACTTTAGATTGACCCTAGGTTAGGTGTATTTTACACAGTATCATAATAAACATAATTTCAACTAAAATACACTTTAGTCAGGCCAGCCCGACATCTATTTTGGCCATCCTAACTACCTTTGGCTAACCCAACATAATTCAGGCAAGTTTACAGATTGACATAAATTTTTCGCGGAAAGTTTAACCAGTTCAACCTTGGGTTCGGCCAGTTGAACATGTCCCTCGGCTAGCCCGACTATGTTCTGTCAAGTTTCCAGCATACAATCATTGCAGATCTCAAGGAGATTCGGCCAACCGAACTCTATAGTCAACCAACCAAACTGAGGGTTCGGCTAGCCGAATTTTGGTTGAGCCAGCCGAATTTTTGAAAGATCTTATCCCGTGAAATTTTAGTGCCATGGGAACAAAATCATTGGAATCCAGCTAGCCGAATTTCTATATCCTTTGGCTATAAATAGAGGTCTTCTCTCATTTATTTCTACAACGAAAATCTGTAAAAAGCTTCCTCAAAGTAAAAGAGAAAGCCAGGCCCTCCTTAAGCTATTTGTATGGTAATTGTAACACCCTGGATTTTTGCCAACCTGGGATTAGACGTCCTTAGGCAATGGATCAGTCCTAACACAGGTTTAACTTCTTAAACGCTCAATTAAAGCCTCAAATCCCTTTTCAAACCATTTTCTTCACAAATCCCACCCTTCACTACCTTGTTCTTTCAATTTTTCAAAGCACTTTCGCCCTAGACACGATCTTAAACTAGCTAAGTAGTATAACTTAGATGACTTCAGATACAAACTACAAATGACTAAGTACCACCTCCGACAGAAATCTTATAGGACTAAATCCTTTAAATGAGATAAAGTGACTAAGTGCTAAACTAGATTAGCTACGAAATCCGTTTGAATCGCTTTAAATACGATCTGCAAGACCCAAAACTTGTAAAATCATTGACGCTAGGTTATCCTAAAATCTAGGATCGAACTCATTACCCAGCTGCTCTCGGGAGCATCTTGAAACTCCGATCGGATCTGGACCGCACGTCGGAAGTCCGATTAACATAAAGTTAAAGAATTAGGACCGCCTCGTTGGGCTTGACAACCATCTCGAAAATCAGGTCCAGACGATGTCCCACGGCTGTTCGCTTGAGTCCGGAGCGAGAGAGTGTGAAAACCACCATTTCCTTTACAAAATAAATATCTTGAATAGTGATCTGACACCATTTATTTGCGAATCAGTATTAAGCAACCAGACCGTCAGAATCTGACCAAATTACACCCTCGGATCAGGAAAAATTTCATACACATTTACATGTACTCGAAATCTCCAATCGAGATCCGCTGACCGTTGAACTGAAACTGGTCCGCCACGCATGATCTGGAATCCCGACCGAAATGAAAACTTAATAGAACATAGATCCAGCGTTAGTGAGCTTAAGTCCGACCTTTGGCTCAAGGAGGCCCGCCAGAAGTCCTCCGTTGAGCTGAAACAGGTCCGCTTTGGTTATAACATAAGTATACTTTGACCTGAAGTCTGTTTTGGGGAATTCTTAGGCTATATATGGACCTTAAACCCTCTCTCATGGCAGCCATACGAATTTGAGATTGAGAGAGAGAAAAGAGAGAGAAAGTAAGGGAGAAGTGGGAGCTTCTCCCTGCCGTACTTCCTTGCCGCTCCACGGGCTGCACCGCCTCTTTCCAGACGCTTTCCCGGTGATATCAACTCCGTATTAAGGTGAGAAACCCTAACCCTAGGTCTGATTTGAAGTGTATAGGCTATAGGTTGTGAAATGGCTAACTGATTTCACTCTTTAGGCTAGAAAACTCCCGAATACGGAAGCTCACCAAAACCTTACAGATCCGTTGTGATTCCAAGGGCAAAGGTGCGGACAGAGGAGTTCTCCTATCATGTAACTCTCTGACGGGTCTCTGAAGACCTGGTACTGTATTGACGGGGCTATGGTATTTGGGATAGGAGACATTACACTTCCTTACATTAGGTATATTTTAGAACTGTACTTGTAATTATTTAACCTGGTAACGTTATCACACTCTGGAGACTCATTATAGTTTATATATTTTATCTATCTATCACAGTCTTCCGCTTGCAAATTTAATTGTCTCTGGAGTATGATATGTTGTTTTGGCTTAATCTCACTCATGTTCACTACTCTAATACAGTCAACATTCAATCATCATTCATTTTGTTGCATAAGTGATGTTCTGGAACTCGAGAGTTGAGTTACTACTCGACCCTCGATTTTCAGGGCGTTACAGTAATTATAATCTTCTATTAGCCTATTTTATTCTCTTTCTAAAGTTAGCTTTAATTGTTTAGGAGAGTTATCTAAACTCTACTTGAGATTTAGATAATATAATTTGTAACAATTAGGGTTTTGTTTATATATATTGAAACACATTAGATCTGTATATTGTTTTTGGGTTGAACTCAGACACGACTTTATCAATATCCCAAGAAAGAAGATCGTTGCAAGCAAGCTACAGTAACGTCTTGGACTCTGTATTTGAAGATGAGTATTATATTTACATTCATTACAATTTGGGTTTTTTTTAGATAGCCTGGAAATCTCAGCGGGTTATTTTGTGGTGATCCCGTGAAAATCATAAAGTAGGTTTTGTTGTGATAACCCATGAAAATCATAAGAATTGTATAAGGTTGTTAAGGTGACCTTGTGAAAACCTTGAAATAGTGAAAGCTAAAATTACGAGGGTAGTAATTTTGTGAGTGGAGTAGGTGTGGGTTTAAGCACCGAACCACTGTAAGTCCTTTGTGCATTGTGGTGATTGTTTTAATTCTTTATATGTGTTCTTTGTAATTGAGTAATTCTTGCTAAGTTTGATATTTTGATTTCAAAGACGTCATGAAATAAGGTTATCTTGCTGTTGGAGTATAAAAAATTATCATCATGAAAGGGAAAGATCAACGTTCAGGGAACTAGTGGAAGAAGACAAGTTATGAGGGTCGTGCAACCAAGAGATTCAGTTGCACGGGTAGCATAATCGAAAAGGACAGTTGCGCGGGTCACGCAACATGGGCGACAGTTGCGCGGGTCGCGCAATCAAGAATTTAGTTGCACCGGTCGTGCAACAAGGAAGGCAGTTGCGTAGGTCACGCAATCAATGAAGACCATTGACACGTGTGAGGGGCCTATAAATACCCCGCTCTTCCTCTCATTTGGGGTGATAGAGATATTTTAAAAACTGGAGCGGAGTAACTGAAGGTAGAAGGGAGAGACAATGATCAGTTGTGCGGACCGCGTAACAAGTTATATTAGTTGCGTCGACTGCGCAACCAAGATGTCTGTTGTGCGGACCGCACAACAGATTAACTAACCAGCTTTGTGGAGGAGCTGAAATGGTGCGGAGTCTTTAAACCTCCTTTGATAGGAGAGATTAGTTAATTTATTCAATATTCCTCCTAAATACTAGGAGATGACTGAAGAAGCTGCCAGAATGCTGCCGAAATTTCTATCTCCATTGAGATTAGATGATCAATTCAGCAATTCCTCCTAAGTATTAGGAGATGATCGAAATAGCGCCGGAGTGCAGCCAAAATTTATATTGGACCATAACAATTGCACTCAGAATAATTCTTTAATTCTAAATGATCTACCTTAGAATCAAGGGATGTAGAAAGGATGTAAACGAACTCAATATCAATAAAATATGTTGATTGTTCTGAATACTCTTTTGTTATGTTTGAATAAGATCAGTTCCCAAATCAAACACCTTTGTTTTCTTGTCAAAACAAAATGGCGACTCTGCTGGGGACATCGATCTTATTTTAGCATTAACAAAGAGATGATTAAGAACTTTCACCATAGTTTGGCGTCTTTCTAACGCCAAAATGGTGACTCTCAGTGGGAACGTCCTCCCCTTCATCTCTAAGATAGATCATCTTATCCTACAAATACTAACTATAAATGTTTTCATAATAGAAGGTGTTCAAATTTGACTGTAAGTCAAAATCAATGGCAACTCCTGCAAGAGAAATAAGCTTTCATTTTACATCAACCGGATTCGTGATAGAATATATGCCGAATCAAGTTCCCACATACGTGACGCAGTTTCCCGCAAGTAAAAGCAACATGACTCAAGCAACGGCTGGGGTCGTATCTGTTTCACCCCAATCAGCGGAGAGTGATAGAGGTTGGACCGTTGTAATGTCCCACAAAACAAGGGTACGAAACACGAGAAATGCTCAAACAAATCTACCTTCGCCGAGAGCTAGAAGGCCTATAACACGTAATATAGTCAAGAAGTATCCTGAACTCGCTCCACCTGCAATATACCCTGAGCGAGTAATTCCACAGGTGGCTTGCCATGATTTTTCGGCTTTAGTCACCCCAAGGGTAAGATGGATGAAAGAACAAAAAGGTAAAGCATTAATGGCAAGTCTACTGACATTTCTGTCTCCCCAGATAAGTTCGCCAATGTCCGTATCACCCCAACAGTTTGATAACTCCAAGAGTGTGGAGAAGTCAAACGAGATCTCATCTTCTCCCTTCTTTCTCAGTCCTGTTATGTCTACATATTCTTGTCCTACTCCCACTACAACTTCATTAAAGAGTGGCGAAGCTACGGTATATGTGACTGAGACAAACCAAAACAATATACCAACTGCAGATGATCGCATCAATGAGATGGCGGAAGCCCAAAGGATGCTAACAGAAGAATGCAGACATCTCAAAGAGGCATTGGAAACCTTGGCACATAACGTAGCTCAGATGGCAACTCCACCAATGATGGGTACGGTGAATGGACAGGAAAATTGGCCCGAAGGCTATCATCCACAAGGGGAAGGATCACGAGGATCCGTTCCCGCTACAAGAACTATAACGCAAGATGATATAAGACAAGTCGTTGAAGAAACTGTGAGAATAGAAAGAGAGAGGGAAAATACTGGCCGCTTCAGATATCGTACGCCATATCCAAGGGAGGTAGAGGATGTTTCATTCCCGGCCCACTTCAAGCATCCAGATTTTCAGAAGTTTAATGGGGAAGGCTCGCCAAAGGAGCATCTGATGCACTTCATTACCAGCATGGGGAATTTTTCTACGATACCGCAGTATTGTTTAAGATTGTTTGGGTCATCGCTAACACACAAAGCATTTTGGTGGTATTCCAACCTGGTTCCAAGGTCGATGCGAACTTGGGAACAAATGCAAGACGCTTTTATGTCAAATTTCTTCTCCTCAGAACATGATGTTAGCATTACAGAATTGGCCTCCATATGACAGAGAGAAAATGAGCCAGTATAGAAGTTCATAGACAGGTAGAAAACATTGGGAGCCTTGTACAGACAGTTGCCAAAAGAAAAAGAATAGGTTAAAATGTGCTTGAATTCTATGGAAACAGGAATTGCATTCGAACTCACCAGTGCCGATATCAGAACATTCCATGATCTGGCCACCAAGGCTCATGCTTTAGAATTAATGACTTGTAAAATACCAGCATTCCACCATGAGATAGCTAGGAGGATAGCCGGCAGGATGAGTGTGAATACTGTCGACCGTGATAAGAAGAGCAAAGATGCAAGGGATTCAAGAGACAAAAGGCCAAAACAAAAAGAACGATGGAATCAGTCAAGAAATAAATACAATGGAAAGAGACTCTGAATGCTTGATTCTCATGAAGGGTTCGATTTTGAGAAAGAAGATGTAGTTCCTATGATGAAATAGCTACTAAAAGCTAGCACGATATAATTACCGGAACCCAAGCGCCCTGAAGATGTGACAAAAATTAGGGAAAGAGATTTCTACCGCTATCATCGTCTGATGGGACATCCAACGGAGAATTGCTACACGTTGAAGTGTATAATACGATGAATGATAGACAAGGACGAAATATTAATTGGTAAAGAAAAAGAGAAGAGCTCGAGGGCAACAGCAAACATGCTCATGATCCAGGAAAAGGCCCGAGCGATAAAAGAGAAAGAAGACCAAAAGGTGACGAAGAAAGTAGCAGTTATCACATTGCGATCAGGAAAGAAAACGACAAGCCCTGTTAAGCAGAAACTAGGGATTATGAGAAAGGAAGTCATTGAAAAATAGAACAGTAGTGACAAAAATAAAAATGGGAGTGAAGCGACAAGGGTGACTTATGATGTGGTTAGTCATTTGAAGGGCATATTGGCACGGTTGAGCATTTACGACACACTTAAGTTATCAGAGGAGTTCTGATAGAGCTTAGTCTAAGTATTATCTGATCATAATGTTAGAGAAATTTTACTAACAGAGATGAGATGCGAAGAGCGTGAAGGACAAGTAAATTGCCTGCCAATCGTTTCATTCTCCGATGACGATTTAATCTATGAGGCAGAACATAATAGACCATTAATGACAAGAGGTCATGTCCACGGGAAGAAAGTTAAATGGGTTATGATAGATAATGGGTCTGCAGTAAACCTTCTACCACTCGCTATGATA
The DNA here is from genome assembly GCA_030180095.1 of Magnolia changhungtana. NCBI lineage: Eukaryota > Viridiplantae > Streptophyta > Magnoliopsida > Magnoliales > Magnoliaceae > Magnolia > Magnolia changhungtana. The sequence continues at coordinate 532,279 of JASAUF010000316.1, forward strand.
AACAAGCTGGGATATCGTCGTTCTGATTTACACCCTAGTGGAATGATGATACAGGGTTTCAACCAAGATGGGCAGCACGCACTTGGTAAGATTACAGTGACATTAGAAATAAGAGACTTGACGACTGATGTTGTGTGCCACTTTATAAATGCCATGACAACGTACAATCTTCTCCTGGGAAGGCCATCGATATATCAGTAAGGTATTGTACCCTCTACGCTGCACCAATGCTTCAAATACTGCAAAGACAGAATACAATATAAGGTTATGGCAGATGCAAAACCATATACAGAGGCTGAGTCTTTCTTTGCAGATGCAAGCTACTACAAAAGGTTTGCTGAAGAAGTAAGAAATAATGATGAAAATAGAATCCTAAAAGATATTTAAGTAAACGATGTCGAGAAGAAAGGGCAGAATCTTCTAGGACTGCAAAAGTAAAGAAGAATTTTTATTTTGTACTATAGCGCTTGAGACAACCAGGGCAACCACCACTAACCTTATTATTGCCGGAACAGCTAAAAATTTTACAATCTAACTATACAGTGCCGCTACCGAATGTTGAAGGTGTAAACCGTTTTCAGTCGCCCCAAGAAGATTTCAAGTCAGGGCTAGCGCAAAATAGCTCGAGCCGATAGAATTTTATGCCGCAAAAGAAACAGAGCCAAGAGAAGAAATTAGGAATAACGTATACCGTGGTAGGTTGACACCACAAAATCTAGAAATATATAGTTTCGCAAACAAGAAAATCATGAGAAACATGGGTTTTGATTGCGAAAAACCCACTGGGCTGAATCATGGGAAAGGAATTCAAATTCCTCTTGAGATTGGATAGGAAAAGCGAAGAAAGTTTCAAGGATTAGGGACAGAGTCATCGGTGAATATGATTACGGCCGCACGAATACTAAGAGAAGACCTCAAAATAGTTAAGCATCCTGAAATGGCTCCGAGACAGATGGAAGACAGGGGGCAACCAACAATAGACAGTTTGTGAGAGATAAACTTGGGCACAGGAGAAGAACCAAGGAACACATTTATCAGTGTCGGTCTTTCTGAATAAGAAGCTGAGAAATATGTCCAACTTCTCAAAGAGAATAAAGATGTCTTCGCTTGGACTTATGCAGAGATGTCAGGCTTAGAGCCATCTGTAGTAATACATCGATTAAATATCTCCAAAGAGAATAGGCCAGTTAAATAAGCTAAAAGACGATTCCATCCAGATTTAGTCCCATTGATTGAGGAAGAAATTAACAAGCTAATAAAAGTTGGGTTTATCAGAGAAGTCAAATATCTCAGGTGGATATCGAATATTGTTCCTGTGAAAAAGAAAAATGGACAAGTCAGAGTGTGCATTGACTTCAGGGATCTGAACGAGGCCTATCCGAAGGATAATTTTCCTCTCCCAATAACAGAGCTGCTGATTGATAGTACGACTCAATATGCAATTATGTCCTTCATGAACGACTACGCAGGGTATAATCAGATTAGAATGGCACCGGTAGATGAAGAAGCAACAGCATTCAAAACTCCACTTGGAATTTATTATTATAAGGTTATGCCATTCGGCCTTAAAAATGCCGGAGCGACATATCAAAGGGCGATGCAAAATATCTTTCAAGATATGATGCATAAACAAGTAGAATGTTATGTGGATGACTTGGTAGTCAGGTCAGGAGATCATCAGGAACACTGCGAACACTTAACATCGGTTTTTTGTCGACTAAGAAAGAAACAGCTAAAGATAAATCCGGCTAAATGTGCATTCGGGGAGTCTTCGGGTAAATTCCTTGGCTTCGACATATGGCATAGGGGTATTGAGATTAACCCTGAGAAAGTCAAAGCCATCCAAAATATGCCAGCACAAACAACACTGAAAGAATTGAAAAGTTTGCAAGGAAAGCTAGCGTACATTCGCTGTTTTATTTTAAATCTGGCTGGAAGATGTCAACCATTCTCACATTTAATGAAGAAGGACACAGAGTTTGTATGGAATCAAGCCTGTCAAAACGCATTCGACTCGATAAAGGAATTGCTGAATAAACCGCCAGTACTGACAGCTCCAATAAAAGGGAAGCCACTTATTTTATATATATCTGCAGCTGAGAATTCTTTGGGTGCTCTGTTGGCTCAGGTAAATGAAGAGGGGAAAGAGACTGCTCTTTATTATCTGAGTCAAACATTAGTGGGTGCGGAATGCAATTACTCTCCTATCGACAAGGAGTGTTTGGCGCTGATATTCGCAGTACAAAAGTTAAGGCATTATTGACTCTCCCATAACATAACTTTGATCTCGAGAGTAGATCTGATAAAGTTTTTAATGACAAGGCCGCTGTTGTCGGGAGGATTGGCTAAATGGAAGCTATTATTTTTAGAATATACTATTACATATGAATCGGTAAAAGCAGTAAAAGGACAAGCAGTGGCGGATTTTCTTGCAGCACACCCTGTAGCAGAATGTGAGACCATTAATGATGACTTTCTGGATGAACAAGTAATGTTGACCGAGTCGCAAAGCCCATGGAAAATGTATTTCGACGGTGCTGCACGAGCATCAGGAGCGGGGGCAAGAGTGATATTCATTACCCCTCAAGGTGATTTGTTACCTTACTCTTTCACATTGGGCACTACGTGCATGAATAATGAAGCTGAATACAGAGCCCTTATTATCGTAATGGAAATAGCTTAAGAGATGGAGATAAAAATGTTGCACATCTTCAGAGATTCTAAATTAATTATAAGTCAGTTGACAACGGAATTCGAGGTAAGAAAGCAGGAGCTATTACCCTATTGTCGAAAAGCACAGAAATTGCTGGGACAATTTTGTCATGTAGAAATCAAGCATATACCGAGGTCTAAGAATGCAAAAGCAGATGCTTTGGCTAGTTTGGCAGCAGCCCTGGCCTACCCTAATCGAAGCCCTCTTCAAGTAACTATAGAGGAAAGAAGATTTCTACCATCTTCAGAGGTCATCGAAGAAGTCGCCGATACACTTCCTGTATCTTGCTTAGAAATAATGAAAGAGGACTGGCGTCAACCTTTCAGCGATTATCTTAAATATTACATTCTACCAGAAGAACAAGTACAGAAGCAACAAATCAAGTAACGGTCAAACTGATTCATCATATGCAGTGAAGTATTGTATAGAAGATCCTATAATGGAGTATTGTTATGTTGCTTAGACAAACAAGAAGCAAGCCAAACATTGCGGGAGGCACACTCCGGTGAATGAGGGGTACATCAGGCTGGCCGAAACCTATTTCACAGAATACATTAAATGGGTTATTATTGGCCCACCATGTTCAAAGACGCAATAGATTATGCAAAGCGGTGCCATGAATGCCAAATTCACGGAGACGTTATACATGCTCCTCCAGAGGATCTGCATCAGTCTGTCACCTCTTGGCCCTTCTCCGCTTGGGGGCTCAACATAATTGGTCCTATAAATCCACCTTCATCCAAAGGAAAGCAGTATATACTAGCAGCCACCGATTATTTCTCCAAGTGGACTAAAGCAGTTGCCTTGAGCAATGTCAAAGAAAAAGATGTGGTTAATTTCATCAGGCACGCTATAATATACCATCATGGTATTCCACAGAAAATCGTTACAGATAATGACACTCCTTTCAAAAACAAAGGTATGAAAAAGTTGTGTCAGAAATTCAGTATTCGACACTCGTTCTCAACGCCCTACTATCCACTGACCAATGGATTAGCAAAAGCATTTAATAAAATAATAGTTAAAATAATGAAGAAGACAGTGATGGGGAGTAAGCGTGATTGGGATGAAAAATTGCAAGAAGCATTGTGGGCATACAGAACCACTCATCGGACGGCAACAAGAGCGATACCGTATTCACTGGTCTATGGTGAAGAGACGGTTATCCCAATGGAAATACAAGTAGGCTCAGAGTGGCAGTACATCAGTCTATAACAGATGATGAAAATGCAAAATTAAGGATGAAAGAGCTGGATTTGCTTTATGAAAAACGCTTGGCATCCCAGCAGCGATTGCAGTCATATCAAGCAAGAATATCAGCTGCTTTTGATAAGCGAGTTAAATATCGCTCTTTCAAAAAGGGAGATATGGTGTTAATGTTGAAGAGACCTATAGTGGTCACTCGCCGAACAGGGGGCAAATTCGAGCCTAAATGGGACGTGCCATATATAATAAAGGAAGTGTACTCCAATGGGGCATACAGAGTTGTAAATTAAGATGGACAAGGTATCAGTATACCAGTCAATGCTTGCTTCATCAAAAGATATCGTCCCTGAAAAGGTTTTTGATTTTGATCCAGAATATTATCAGCGTAATGATTCTACATCAAAAGGGGGCAAGAATATGTATCATCAAATGAATAAAGAAGCAGTTCGCGAGCATATCAAGATTATGTGTCTATAATCGTTATCATCAATTAGACTTTGCAAAACTATGCTGAAATCGATAACATCACCAAGCTGGTATATTACGAACAACACGGATGAATACCCTTGAAGATATTAACAGAAGTGATGACGTATCAATCTCGGCCAGAAATATTATCATTCTCGCAATAACGATGATGACGTCTACTATTATCTATTAAAACATTTCAAGGCAGCCTAGCCAAGTGCCAAGAGAGCCAAATCCGAAAAAGGGTTAAATCCTAAAAAAGGGCCATATCCAAAAAAGAGACAAATCCTAAAAGAGTCAAATCCTAAAAAGGATCAAGTTCTAAAAGACTAAAAGCTCTAAAAGGATCAAACTCTAAAGGGACTAAAAGCTCTAAAGCGGATCAAACTTTGAAAGGATCAAGCTCTAAGAAGGCCAGCTACACATAAGACCTATCATTTTTGCCATCCAGATGGCGGCAAGGAGCCAGTGGCCCTAAAAAGCCCGTGAAGGCCATCGTACGTACCCATGCGGGCAACCGACAAAGCCAGCGACCAAAAGCCTAGAAGGCTAAAAGTCCCCAATGGCCAGTCTTGTGTAACCCCCATGCCGTCTGTATAGCTTTCCGGCAGCGTCACGGAGAATGGAGGAAAAATGCCCTCCCGTGAATGGGCTTGACCTTGCAGATGAAGAAAATAAGGGCCGCAGCGTGAGCTGTACATTGGCCAACCGTGCATGAGACCCTCCAGATCTACGGTTTGATTTCAGTACTAACTCATGAGGAAGGGTTTAAACCTACTCATTAATGGACTGGCGACCCTAGGTTTGGTACCCCAAAGGTAGCCTTACGAGTTCTGTGAACTCTAGAGAGTTACTGCGGCCAACCCTGTGCGTAAAACCAACCGAGTTCACCGCCCCGGTAGCTTCACTGGGCCCCTCTGATGGATCACGGTTTATGAACTCACAAGGCAGTGAGAAGTTTAGTGAACTCCTAAGAGTTACAGAGACCATCACGTGAGACCACGCTCCACTGCTCAAGAGCTTAAACTGTGTGTATGCTCTACTACTCATGAGCTTAAACTGTGTGGCTAACTAAATTAAAACATAGTACCGCCAATTAAGAATAAACATCATCTAGGAAATCCTTACTAATGAGGCATAAAAGGATATAAATAAATATATAATATAATAGCAAAACAAAATAAAAGGAGCATAACGCATCGTAAGCATATTAGTCAGAACATCACATAAATTAAACAAAGCATCGTCATCTAAATGTCATGAGTTACTTACAATTTTGAAAGCATGAACAGTAGCAAAATATATATTGAACTTATACATTTTATAGCTCTCCTATGATACCTAATGTTGCCAAGTATTGTTGCAAATTATCCTAGAGACTAACTTGAGCAGCGGCATGCTCCAGTCGAGCATTCGAAATCAGTCGGGCATGATCTAGAACACCCGCTAGCTTTTCTTCTAAAGAGATGATCAGCTTCTCATTCTTCACTAATTCGGATCTTTCAGAATCTACGGAATGGCAACTGCATTCTATCTTCTCCTGGACTCTTTCGATATTTAACTCTATCTCCGAACTCTACCTCTCTAATTGTGAAATTTCTTGCTTTAGGACTGTAATATGATCCAGAATAGATGATTTCTCATTAAAAAAAGTCTTCAGTTGATCTTGTAAAGATAATTGTTCTTGATTGTGACAAGAGACAAGAGGAGCAAGTTGGGAAATTCTCTCTTTGAAATATGCAAGCTACTTTCCGTACTCCAAGATCTCGGGAGGAACAGTCATAGTTACAGTTGACGATATGGTAGTTATTAAATTGTGAAATCTCAAGAGAGCGTAGCGCAAGGAGGAAATATCAACTTTAGCCATGCGAGAAGCGCTGTTTAAGATATCCAGAGCAACAACTAAATCACACTATTGATCAGGATCTTTGAAGATTTCGACGATAGCCAGTATCGAATTCCTGATCAAGGCTAATTTATGCACGGAGATCTTCTCAAATGATGTTGCATTCAATGAAGTACTGATAGAACCAGAGCTGGCTGCACCGCTCTGAGGTAAATTTCCTATCAAGGAATAAAATGTAAAAAATTATAATGAAGTTTTATGCACAAGTAATAAGAAAAGTAACAACAAGAAAAGAATATACTTTCTACTGGTACCGAAGCGACAAGTGGTTACGTTTCTCTGGCAAGAGGAGGGTCAGGTGCTATCATATTTACAAAAGATGGAGCCCTGATTTTAGCACTTGGGGCGGCAGTAGCAGGGATGAGTGAGTCAGTTGGCTCTCTAGAAAAGCGATCTCACGCGCCACTGATCATGGAGGTATAAAGGATCTCGGCGAGGCTGATGGTGCGACAGGGGGCAGATTCAGAGGAGAAGCGCTATGTGCTTCCGCATTCGTAGCATGATCACTTGAAATAAAATGAGTGAGATAAGACAGAAAGGAAGAACAAAAGTGAAAGGGTGATAGCGAAATTATCTTACGCGGAGAATATCCGTATTCTCCATAATTAAGGGGTCCTTCTTCTTCCCTCACTACCGGGGAAGTCTTTATAGGAATGGTCTCAGAAGTCGAAGCTTCACCTCGTAACACCCCAGATTTTTGCCAACTTGGGATTAGACGTCCTTAGGCAATGGGTCGATCCTAACACCTTATTAACTTGTTAGAATAGAATCCCACAGTCTAAAATCGCTTCTGAACCCATTTCCTTCACAAATCCAACCCTTCACCATCTTGTTCTTTCAATTTTTCAAAGCACCTTCGCCCTAGACACTATCTTAAACTGGCTAAGTAGTATAACTTGGATCACTTTAGATACAAACTACAAAGGACTAAATACTACCTCAGACGGAAATCACTTAGGATTAAATCCTTTAGAAATTTGACAAAGTTAACTAAGTGTTAAACTAGATTAACCATGAAATCCATTTGAATCGCTTTAAATACGATCTGCAAGACCCAAAACTTGTAGAATCAGTGACGCTAGGTTACCCTAAAATCTAGGATCAAACTCATTACCCGACTGCTCTTGGGAGCACGTTGAAACTCCGTATCAGATCTGGACCGCACACCGGGAGTCCGAACAATACGAGGTTAAGGACTTAGGACTGCCTCGCTGGGCTTGACAACCATCTCAGAAATCAAGTCTAGACAATGTCCCACGGCCATTCGATCGCGTCCGGAGCAAGGGAGTGTGAAAACCACCATTTCCTTTACAAAATAAATATCTTGAATAGTGATCTGGCACCTTTTATTTGCGGATCAGTATTAAGCAACCAGACCGTCAGAATCAGACCAAATTACACCCTCGAATCAGGAAAATTTTCAGGTACATTTACATGTACTTGAAATTTCGGATCGTGGCCCACTGACCGTTGAACTGAAACTGGTCCGCCACGCGTGATCTGGAAATCCGATTGAAATAAAAACTTAATAGAACGTAGATCCGGTGTCAGTGAGCTTAAGTCCGACCTTTGGCTCAAGGAGGCCCGCCAGAAGTCCTCCATTGAGCTGAAAAAGTTCCACTTTGGCTATAACCTAGGTGAACCTTGTCCAGAAGTCTATTTTGGTGAGGTTTTAGACTATATAAGGACCTTAAACCCTCTCCCATTTCAGCCATACGAATTTTGATTTGAGAGAGAGAAAAGAGAGAGAGTGTGGGAGATGTGGGAGGAACTCCCTGCTGCTTTTCCCTGCCGCTATTCGGGCTCCACCGCCTGATTCTCATCGCTTTCCCGGCAAGATCAACTCCGTTTTAAGGTGAGAAACCCTAACCCTAGATCTGATTTGAGGTGTATAGGCTATAGGTTATGAAATAGCTAACCGATTTCACTCTTTAGGCTAGAAAACTCCCGAATACGGAAGCTCATCCAACCTTGCTGATTCGTTGAGATTGCAAGAGGCAAGGTGAGGACTTTAGGTGCATAGGTTGCGGTTTTCAACGCTTTCAATGTCAGATAATGGTAGATTCATGATCTGCATGTAATTGCACATGTACAAAGTGCTTTCCGTTTTCTGTTTCGATTAGAATTATAGAATTTGGAATTTCACATACTCTAGGTATTCGTATAAAATACCGTATACGTATTTTTTATGGAAATGTATTTGACATGTTTATTTGTCGTAGGGATATATGATGTATGGATAAAATACTCATTTGGCGAAAGGGTTCGCCTAAATACATGTTTACTAATATACACCATGTATGTAGAAATACGGTATTGTATGAAGTACCGTATACGTGTATATTTTAGCGATGTGTTCGCCATGATTATTTGTCGTATGATTATATAATATATGGATAAATTACTTATTTGGCGAAAGGAATCGCCGTAATACATGTTTGCTTGTATACACTATGTATGTTGAAAATGCGTATTTTAGAAAATATTGTATACGTATAAATATTGGGAGATGTATTTATCATGATTATTTGCTGTAGTAATATATTATACATGGATAAAATACTCACTTGGCTAAAGGATAGCCCTAATACATGTTTTGCTAACATACACCATGTATGTTGTAACAGTGTATTCTAAGTGTTTGTGAAAATGATTGAATGAGTACCGAATTCTCATTCGTACTCGCCATGACTAATTGTCATGGATTCATGATTGTTGTATTGGCGATACCCCTTTGACAAAAGAATTTGCCCTAAATCACGCCACGGCCAATATACACCATATATGCTAAAATGTGTGGCCCAAGTGTTTGTGGGAATGACTAAATGAATATGGAACTTGGATTCCTGCTTGCCATGACTATCCGTCATGGGTGTACACGTGTTATGATTGGGGCAACTCCCTAGTGAAAGGATTTGGCCTAATGCCTATGTGATCGACATATGTCATGTATGTTGATGTATGTTTGTTTAAGTGTTTCTTGAAATGTCTGAATGAGTAGTAGTTAGCAAATTGTAAAGTATAAGGGTGTTGAGATATGATTCTCAACCTCTTTTAATTATGTGTATGATCTCCTTGGATTGTTGTGTGATTAGGAATTGAACATGTATAAACTCATGCTTGTGTTGTGATTCATAACATGCTCAACTACTTTATAATTATAACTATGTAATGTATATGTTTAAATTTATATTTACGTTGTATGATCCGTCATGGGTGATGGGGGAGCGGAGCAACGAGTGCGTGCAACAGCCCTGGCAGCCCTAAACGGATAATACCATACCTTGATAGTATGAGTTAAATCTTGATCCATTACTACTTTATCCATCTTCAAGTTATCATGTTTGGGGCTATAATTGTAGTCCAGACAATCGGTACCAGAATTAAATTCGTGGCTGTGATTCATTTGCCATGTGAGATGTGTTCCACGAACCCGAGTCGTACTTCAGTTGGCGATAGTGGTTGGCCACGCGAAGTGCTTATGCATTTCATGTCGTTCAACTTGTTGTGCGCTCGAGCTAGCCGAGCTCGTCAAGTAACCCGATCTGTCTAATGTATGTTCACCATGTTTGGACGCTACTGCTTGAACCTAGGGTACCAAACTTACCAGTGAAATCCCTTTTAACCATGGTACCTTGATCCGCTAAGACTCATGAGCCGGGCATGGTGGTATGGGACACCGTGGTCGAGCTGTCGGCCTACGCTGGGGCCACGTGCCTCTTCGTAGTGACCAGTGAGCAACTAGACTCGTGAGCCGATTATGGTGGTATGGGACACTATATTCGAGCTGTCGATACTTACGGCGAGAGCCGAGTACGGTGAGACCTGTACTCGTGCTGACGGGCGATGAGTCCTCTGTAGTATCTTCGAGTATACTCCATAGTCTGTGATTGGCGACGAGTCTTTCACAGCAACTAGAGTATGAGTTGAGTCGAGTACGGTGAGACCTGTATTCGAGCTGACGACTAGTGATTGAGCCGAGTACGGTGAGACCTGTACTCGAGCTGACGGTCAGCAATTGAGCTGCATACGGTGAGATCTCGTATCCGTGCTGACGGGTGACGAGCCCTTTGTGATGCCTTCGCTATGCCTCTCAAACCATAATATCGTATGAGATTAACTAGGACTGACGACCCTAGAATGGATCATGTTTGGGAATAATACAAGGGAGGTACCTTAGTTTCCCAATACTGCTGTTTGAAATGGACTAATAATAACTCGGTAATCATGATCATCATCGCACCGCATGTGCTTAGTAGATGTGGCGCACTAAGGGAGTTAAGCATTCGCAAACGTAAGATGATGTCGCATGAGGGTGGTTTGGCAAGGGCATACAATATCATGTCATTTCATTCTCACACTTAATAAGAGTAGTTAGAATTGTTTGATTTGTACTGCTTTATCATTACTGCTTGACTGAATTGATAACATGTTAACCTATGCTTTATTGTTCCACTGAGTTGATCACTCACTCCCACGATACGGGACGGTGTTCCGAACACCCACCAGACTGTCTGATTGCAGATGGCGACGCTACTTCTGAGGCGGAGCCGGACTTCTATGACGACGGGAATGCTTTCTCGTATATGCTGTTTTCTGGCGGCTTCGTGAGAGTCGTGCCTTGATTGTCGGGGCTACAGGGATGTTGACTAGATCACACTACTCAACTTGGTATAATTTAAAATCATACTTGTAATTATTTAACCTGGTAACTTTATCACACTCTGGAGACCCACCACAGTTTATATTTTTTATCTATCTATCACAGTCTTCCGCTTGCAATTTAACTGTCTCTGGAGTATGATATGTTGTTTTGGCTTAATCTCACTCATGTTCAATGCACGAATACAGTCAACATTCAATCATCATTTATTTTGTTGCATAAGTGATCTTTTGGAACTCGGGAGTTGAGTTTATGCTCGACCCCCGATTTTCAAGGCGTTACAAGTTGGTATCAGAGCATGATTTAGATTAAACTGGACCTTGGTTATGGTCACACGATGCACACTGACGCACTCTAACTTAGGAGGGAGCGACGGAATGTAGAAACACTCTTAGGCATCCCTGTTCTGTCCAACGGTTGGTTCGCTGAAAAAGAACGCCGAAATCGAGTCCGTATTAATCCTTGGTCACATGGGTCGACCTTAAAACATCCTAGCCGTCTAGTAATGTGTGTAGATTACAATCCACCTCACCCCAACCGTTGAAAATCGGTAATAAGAGTGATGATGTTAACTACTCCAAATCCTCGAAGCTTCTCAGGACTCCTCTCAAAGACTTCTCGAATCCATGAGGAAGAAGGCAGAAAATAAAAATAAATTCTAATACATTCGAAATTGACTAATGAATGAAAAAAATGAGTTCACAACTTTTTAAATAGGGATACTAAGTAATGGGAAAGAAATCAGAAACAAACTACAACTAAGACTCCTAGATTTCGTGACTTACTATAGGGTCGTGACGTCTACTAGTGCGCAAGGTTTTCAGCCAAAAATAGTAAGTGTCCTATTTGACTTCACCAAACCATTCTCCTAATTATTATAAGCTCTTTACGCGATGAGCGCAACTCCTAAAGCCCAACAGATGAAGAGTAATCAAACAAAAATTACTATTTTAGTAAAACGAAATTAAAACGGGGAAATAACTGTCAATCGGATGCTTTTTTCGCAATTCCGGGCTGCGCAACCTAGCATAGCAGGGTTGGTTGGCTTCATTAGCTCGTTCTACCCCAAATTCATATATTTTACGTCAGATAACTCAGTCCGGATTGTAAGTTACGTCCGGTTTGCCCGTAACTACCCAAAATGAAGCGAATCGGGATCGGGGGGCCAAACGGAGCACTTCCGGAGGGATCCGAGGTGGGACCCAGTGATTTTTGGGGCCCAGGGGACTGGAGGATCACAACAGTGGGGCCCCATTTCAAAATTTTCAAAAATTTTTGGCGAATCCCTCGCCAGGTCGGCGAGGCCTCGCCACTTTTTTTACTGGGCCGGGCCTGCGACTCGGGTCGACCGAGTTTGGGGGTCTTGGGACCTCCCTGATGTATGTCCCCTCCATCGAAAACCCTCCCAAACACCACTTCCTTCACAAACCTCCCCTCCAAGCCATTTTCTCTCTCCAAACTGGCTGTTTCTCTTCAAAACCGCCCTTCCGATCATCTTATCTGTTGATTTCGACCACAACCCATCCATACCCATCGTGCATTGTAGCCCTCTTCTCCTTTCCCTCTTCGTTTCTCTCATTTGGATGCCTACACGCCCACTTAGAGCTCAAATCAAGTGTGAGCTTCCTCACCCACCTGTTCTCTCCATTCTCTTTCTTAAACCCCTATCATTTGGGCTTCTACAACCCCTGATGAGAACCAAATTTGTGGAGAACCAAAAGTCCAGCTCCTTTTCTCCCTTTAGGGCCCGTTCGGCCAACTGCGTTAGGTGAGCAAGGTGGGTATAATTGTAAAAGTAATAATAAATGTACGTGTAGGGTATGGTTCCTAGATTGGTGTATCCCATGTTTTCCAATACCATGTTTGGAGTGTGTGCAATTAAAAGTAAATTCCGAGATTTCCTTTCAACTAACACATAGAAATTTCGATTCCTGGGATTTGGAAATCCCATCTCACACTTTCCGACACAAGGCTCATTTTCCAAAGCCTATACCATTAATTTTAATCCCCTCCCACCCTCCTATCAAACATGTCATTCCCAATCCCGAGGTGGGATTAGCAACACAGTCCCATTTAATACAACCTAAGACCATTGGCCGAATAGACCCTTAGAGTTTTGAACCTAGAGCGGTGCTCCTAGATGTCGACAGACCTGACCGTATAGGAAATCCAATAAATCGATAATGCGAACCTTAGGACCCTCTTTGTTGGTTTGAGCATATGTGAAATGCTCGAGCGTCAAGTATAGACAACTCAATTCCACAAGATAGATTTAGTTAGTCAGCTTGATTAGGCTGGAGCAAGACTCCATTCCTTCGTTGAATCCCCTTAATACTTTAGGCTTCCTTACTAACTCTTAGGGAGCTTGTTTGATGTAGAACTATTCACGATTAGAGAAAACCTATATATCCCTTGGATTCAATGTTAGGTCCAATCAATACATCCCTTAGAATTTCCTTCTCAAGGACTTAGTACAATCGGGAACACGGAGTAGAGAAACTACATATAAGCGAGGTATTCGCGGTTTGAATCGCATTCTCAATCCTGGTAGTGACCAATGAACCCTATGCTCTGATCAAGCAGAAGATCGGGATCGACTAGGATTAAGAAATGATATGGCAACTTTCTGTTCTAGCTAGGCAGGAGGTCCATGTATCCGACTCAGACCCACTACACAACATTCCTTCCGTGTTGGCCCGACCACTTACAACTAAAAGTTTATAACTTCGTCTTCGAGAAGTGTTAAGAACATATAGCCAATAGAGATTTTCTTTTAGGCCCCAAGGAATTACCCAAATGGGCAACAATTAGTTAGGGATTAGGTCTCAAATCGCATGCCACGTCGGCATACATATTGTGCTTATGAACATAGAAAGATAGCCTGCCTGTTAAGCCAGACATCATTAAATAGGATAAGTCTGGACCGCGACAAAAACCCCTTGGTAGAATTAGGCATCTTGCCTCAAACTCACACCTGCCCCTGACATCAACCACATTACCCATCATTTTTAGCTCCTCTCGATCCCCATAGGTATCAATGCCATCGTACACATCGTCGATGAAAGGCAGACCAATGTATTTCCCATTTCATGTCAAGGATAGGTTAAAAATTACACCTTGTTCCAACATACGGATCAGGGCATAGCTCTTGAGCCTTGAGGGTGAAAATAATTTTTTAAGGGAGGTAGAACATTATGAGCCCAATCTATTTAGGTCACCTATTGCATTTCTTTGATCTGGGTGGCGCAGCGAAAGCATGGTGGACCCTACTCCACTGGCCCAGGATCCAAACGGTGCTCGTTAACATACGCACATTATAGATGCCCTAACAACTTTTACTATGAAAATGTTTTAAGATGATCTAGTAAGTTTTGATTCCTCATTTCCTTTGACATAGATAATAACGAGAACTCTCTTAGACTAAGACCTAAAGGGCAACCTTAGAATAAACAATTTGAGCCTTTCAATGATGGACATTTCCTACGTTTCTAGAGTGATCGGACTACGGAGTTACTGAAATATACAATTGCGAAACATTCGCGGCTTGACCCAATTCTCAATCCTGTGTGACTACCAACAGACTCACTGCTGACGAGCAGAAGACCAGGATCCACTAGGATTTGGAAGGGATACGATGAGCTTTCTACCTTAGCTCGGTAGATGATCGATGTATCGGGATCAAGCCCACCATAAATGTCTCTCCGTGTTGGTCAAACAATGAAAACAGCTATCTTACTCTAAATTGTTGGGAGTTGTCGTCAAGACTCCAAGTAGTTAGAGAAATAAATTGTAGCAAACCATCAGGGTATAAGGAATTGATAAAGGAATAAGTTTTAGGGGGGGTAGACTAAAATGAACCAGCTAGTACATATGTAACGCCCTGAAAATCGGGGGTCGAGCATAAACTCAACTCCCGAGTTCCAGAACATCACTTATGCAACAAAATGAATGATGATTGAATGTTGACTGTATTCGTGCATTGAACATGAGTGAGATTAAGTCAAAACAGCATATCATACTCCATAGACAGTTAATTTTGCAAGCGGAAGACTATGATAAATAGATAAAATATATAAACTATGATGAGTCTCCAGAGTGTGATAACATTACCAGGTTAAATGAATACAAGTACAGTTCTAAAACATACCAAATGTGTAAGTTTAATGTCTTCTATCCCCGCACTACGGCCCAGACAATACAAAGCACTGGTCTTGAGAGACCCGTCGAGAGAGTTACATGATAGGAGAACTCCTCCTCATCACCATAGAAGTAGTCCCAACCTCTGCTTCACAAGCATCGCCATCATCTGAAATTCAACAATTCTGTTTGGTGTGTACAACACCGTCCCGTAACGTGGGAGTGAGTAGCTAACTCAGTGGAACAATAAAGCATAAGTTATCATGTTATCGATGCAGTCAAGCAGTAATGATAAAGCAGTAAATCAAGCACTCCTAGTTACTCTGATTAATGCAAGTATGAATGCAGGTATGATGGATGCCCTCACCGACATACTCCCTCATGCGACACCATCTCACGTTCGCGCATGCTTACATCCCACAATGCTCCACATCTTCCAGGCACATGCGATGCATGATGAGCATGATTACCGAGTTTTTAATTAGTCCATTTCAAACAGCAGGATTGGGAAACTAAGGTACCTCCCTTGTATCATTCCCAAACATGATCCATTCTAGGGTCGTCAGTCCTAGTTAATATCAGACGATGGTGTATTTTCTAGGTCACCGCAGAGAGGCACGCTGTGGCCAGTACATTACGCACAAAGGTTGCACCACTCCCCATCACCCCTTAAACGATTCATCACTATACGTAGAAACAGGCCTAGTTCATACTCTATATATCGCGGCGAACCCTAAGGCACGCCGCAACTTCAGAATATGCTCGCGGTCACTACAAAGGACCTGCCAATTGCATTACGCACAAAGGTTGCACCACTCCCCCATCACCTTATCAATGTAGGCCGACAGCGCGAATATAGTGTCCCATACCACCATAATCGACTCACGAGTTAAGTTGCTCACTGGTCACTACGGAGAGGCACGTAGCCCCAGCGTAGGCCGACAGCTCGACCACGGTGTCCCATACCACCATGCCCGGCTCATGAGTCTTAGCGGATCGAGGTACCATGGTTAACGGGATTTTCACTGGTAAGTTTGGTACCCTAGGTTCAAGCATTAGTGACCAAACATGGTGAACATACATAAGACAGATCGGGTTACCTGACGAGCTCAGCTTGCCCGAGCACACAACAAGTTAAACGACATGAAGTGCATAAGCACTTCGCGTGGCCAACCACTATCGCCAACCGAAGTACGACTCGAGTTCGTCGAACACATCTCACGTGGCGACATGAAACTCAACCACGATCTCCAATCTAGTACCGATTGTCTGGACTATAATCATAGCCCCAAGCATAATCAATTATCATCCATATCATGTGGAGTAAAGCATGATAAACAAAGTAATTCAAGCATGATAAATAAAGTAATTCAAACATGCTAGTAGGTATGTTAAAAGCATTTTATAAAGCATGATAAAAAAAACATGTTGTAAAACACTACATTAATAGTAATACAAACACATGTATTGTAAGTAAGTGTTTTAAGTGATCAACCTCATGGAGGTAGTCATACACGTTGCTAGGGTAGTTGAGAATCCAATCTCAACATCCTTAAACATTACAATTTACTAACTACTACTCATTCAGACATTTCAACAAACACTTTAAAATATAGGAATCAACATACATGACATATGTTGATCACAGAGGTATAGGGCCAAATCCTTTCACTAGGGAGTTACCCCAATCATAACACGCATACACCCATGACGGATAGTCATGGCAAGCAGGAAACCAAATTCCATATTCATTCAGTCATTTCCACAAACACTTGGGCCACACATTTTAGCATATATAGTGTGTATTGGCCGTGGCGTGATTTATGGCAAATCCTTTCGTCAAAAGGGGTATTGCCAATACAACAATCAATTATCCATGACAATTAGTCATGGCGAGCACGAATGAGAATTCTATACTTATTCAGTCATTTTCACAACACTTAGAATACACTATTACAACATACATGGTGTATGTTAGCAAAGCATGTATTAGGGCTATCCTTTAGCCAAGTGAGTATTTTATCCATGTATAATATATTACTACAGCAAATAATCATGATAAATACATCTCTAAAATTTATACATATACAGTATTTTCTAGAATACGCATTTTCAACATACATAGTGTATACAAGCAAACATGTATTACGGCGATTCCCTTCGCCAAGAAAATATTTTATACGCACATAATATATTTATACGACAATTAATCGTGACAAACACATCGTTAAAATATACATATATATGGTACTTCTTACAATACCGTATTTCTACATACATAGTGTTTATTAGTAAACATGTATTTAGGCGAATCCTTTCGCCAAATAAGTATTTTATCCATACGTCATATATCCATACGACAAATAAACATGTCAAACACATTTTCATAAAAAATACATATACGGTATTTTATACAAATACCTAGAGTATGTGAAATTCCAAATTCTACAATTCTAATCGAAACAGAAAACGGAAAGCACTTTGTACATGTGCAATTGCATGCAGATCATGAATCTACCATTATCTGACATTGAAAGCATTGAAAACCACAACTTATACACTTAAAGTCCTCACCTTTGCCTTTGGAAACGAAACGAATCAGCAAGGGTAGTAGAACTTCCGTATACGGGAGATTTCTAGCCTAAAGAGCGGAATCGGTTAGTCGTTACACATCCTACATCGATCCCACCTCAAATCAGACCTAGGGTTAGGGTTTCTTACCTTCAAATGAGACGGAATATGCCGGGAAAACACCAGGAATGAAGCGGTGTAGGCCGTGTAAAGGTCCAAAGCAGTAGGAGGAAGATCGGCAGCAAAACCCAAGCTCTTCTCTCTCTTTTCTCTCTCTCCCTCTAGGGTTTTTCTTCAAAATTCGTATGGCTGTGAGAGGGGCTGTTCCAAGCCCCTTTTATAGCCAAAAACATTCCGAAATTAGACTTAGATTCAAGGGGTACTGCTTATATAGGATATTCGTCGCTTTTCTAGCTCAAAAGGGAGGTCCTGGTAGCCCTCCTTGAACCAAACGTCAGACTTAAGCTCACCATCGATGGATCTACGTGGAATTTCGTTTTTGACTCGATCGGATACCCAGATCGCACGTGGCGGACCACTTTCAGTTCGACGGTCAGTGGGCCACGATCAGAAATTCTAAGTACATGTAAATGTTCCTGAAATTTTTCTTAATCCGAGGGTGTAATTTGGTCTGATTCTGACGGTCAGGTTGCTTAATACTGACGCGTCAACGAATGATGCCAGATCACTATTCCAGATATTTATTTTGGATGGGAATAGTGTTTTTCACACTCCCTCGCTCCAAATCGAAACGAATGGCCATGGAACATCGGATGGAGCTGATTTTGAGATGATTGTTAAGCCCAGTGAGGCGGTCCTAGTTCCTTAGCTTCGGGTTAATCGAACTCCCGATGTGCGATCTAGACCTAATACGAAGTTTCGTTTCATTCCCGAGAGCAGACGGGAAATGAGTTTGGTTCTAAACTTTAGGGTAACCTAGCGCCAATGATTCTGCAACTTTTGGGTCTTGCAGAACGTATTTAAAGCAATTCGAACGGATTTCGTAGCTAATCTGGTTTCACACCTAGTTACTTTGTCTCATTTCTAAAGGATTTAGTCCTAAGTGAATTTTGGTCGAGGTGGTACTCAGGCCTTTGGAGTTTGTATATAAAGTGATCCAAGTTATACTACTTAGCTAGTTTAAGATAGTGTCTAGGGTGAAAGTTATTAGAAAAATTGGAAGATCAAGGTGATGAAGGGTGAGGTTTGTGAAGGAAATGAGTTCAAAGGCGGCTTTAGACTTTGGGATTCAGTTCTGACAAGTTAATGAGGTATTACGATCGACCCATTGCCTAAGGTCATCTAATCCCAGGTTGGCAAAAATCCGGGGCATTACAACATACCCTACCATGCGTAGGAACTCGAAATCAATAAGTCTTAGGCAAATGAAATAATAGAAATCTTTCCTTATTACCCTTCACCAATTTCGGGGACGAAATTTTATTTTAAGGGGGGTAGATTGTAACACCCCGGATTTTTGCCAACCTGGGATTAGACGTCCTTAGGCGATGGGTCGATCCTAACACCTTATTAACTTGTTAGAACTGAATCCCACAGTCTAAAATCGCTTCTGAACCCATTTCCTTAACAAATCCAACCCTTCACCATCTTGTTCTTTCAATTTTTCAAAGCACCTTCGCCCTAGACACTATCTTAAACTAGCTAAGTAGTATAACTTGGATCACTTTAGATACAAACTACAAAGGACTAAATACTACGTCAGACGGAAATCACTTAGGATTAAATCCTTTAGAAATTTGACAAAGTTAACTAAGTGCTAAACTAGATTAGCCATGAAATCCATTTGAATCGCTTTAAATACAATCTGCAAGACCCAAAACTTGTAGAATCATTGACGCTAGGTTAGCCTAAAATCTAGGATCAAACTCATTACCCGACTGCTCTTGGGAGCACGTTGAAACTCCATATCAGATCTAGACCGCACACCGGGAGTCTGAACAATACGAGGTTAAGGACTTAGGACCGCCTCGCTGGGCTTGACAACCATCTCGAAAATCAAGTCCAGACAATGTCCCACGGCCATTCGATCGCGTCTGGAGCAAGGGAGTGTGAAAACCACCATTTCTTTTACAAAATAAATATCTTGAATAATGATCTGGCACCTTTTGTTTGCGGATCAGTATTAAGCAACCAGACCGTCAGAATCAGACCAAATTACACCCTCGGATTAGGAAAAATTTCAGGTACATTTACATGTACTTAGAATTTCGGATCGTGGCCCACTGACCGTTGAACTGAAACTGGTCCGCCACGCGTGATTTGGAAATCCGACTGAAATGAAAACTTAATAGAACGTAGATCCGGTGTCGGTGAGCTTAAGTCCGACCTTTGGCTCAAGGAGGCCCGCCAGAAGTCCTCCGTTGAGCTGAAAAAGTTCCACTTTGGCTATAACCTAGGTGAACCTTGTCCAGAAGTCTATTTTGGTGAGGTTTTAGACTATATAAGGACCTTAAACCCTCTCCCATTTCAGCCATACAAATTTTGATTTGAGAGAGAGAAAAGAGAGAGAAAGTGTGAGAGATGTGGGAGGAACTCCCTGCTGCTGTTCCCTGCCGCTATTCGGGCTCCACCGCCTGATTCTCATCGCTTTCCCGGCGAGATCAACTCCGTTTTAAGGTGAAAAACCCTAACCCTAGATCTGATTTGAGGTGTATAGGCTATAGGTTATGAAATAGCTAACCGATTTCACTCTTTAGGCTAGAAAACTCCCGAATACGGAAGCTCATCCAACCTTGCTGATTCGTTGATATTCCAAGAGGCAAGGTGAGGACTTTAGGTGTATAGGTTACGGTTTTCAACGCTTTCAATGTCAGATAATGGTAGATTCATGATCTGCATATAATTGCACATGTACAAAGTGCTTTCCGTTTTTTGTTTCGATTAGAATTGTAAAATTTGGAATTTCACATACTCTAGGTATTCGTATAAAATACCGTATACGTATTTTTTATGGAAATGTATTTGACATGTTTATTTGTCGTAGGGATATATGATGTATGGATAAAATACTCATTTGGCGAAAGGGTTCGCCTAAATACATGTTTACTAATATACACCATGTATGTAGAAATACGGTATTGTAAGAAGTACCGTATACGTGTATATTTTAGCGATGTGTTTGCCATGATTATTTGTCGTATGATTATATAATATATGGATAAATTACTTATTTGGCGAAAGGAATCGCCGTAATACATGTTTGCTTGTATACACTATGTATGTTGAAAATGCGTATTTTAGAAAATACTATATACGTATAAATATTGGGAGATGTATTTATCATGATTATTTGCTGTAGTAATATATTATACATGGATAAAATACTCACTTGGCTAAAGGATAGCCCTAATACATGTTTTGCTAACATACACCATGTATGTTGTAACAGTGTATTCTAAGTGTTTGTGAAAATGATTGAATGAGTACCAAATTCTCATTCGTACTCGTCATGACTAATTGTCATGGATTCATGATTGTTGTATTGGCGATACCCCTTTGACAAAAGGACTTGCCCTAAATCACGCCACGGCCAATATACACCATATATGCTAAAATGTGTGGCCCAAGTGTTTGTGGGAATGACTAAATGAATATGGAACTTGGATTCCTGCTTGCCATGACTATCCGTCATGGGTGTACACGTGTTATGATTGGGGCAACTCCCTAGTGAAAGGATTTGGCCTAATGCCTATGTGATCGACATATGTCATGTATGTTGATGTATGTTTGTTTAAGTGTTTCTTGAAATGTCTGAATGAGTAGTAGTTAGCAAATTGTAAAGTATAAGGGTGTTGAGATATGATTCTCAACCTCTTTTAATTATGTGTATGATCACCTTGGATTGTTGTGTGATTAGGAATTGAACATGTATAAACTCATGCTTGTGTTGTGATTCATAACATGCTCAACTGCTTTATGATTATAACTATGTAATGTATATGTTTAAATTTATATTTACATTGTATGATCCGTCATGGGTGATGGGGGAGCGGAGCAACGAGTGCGTGCAACAGCCCTGGCAGCCCTAAACGGATAATACCATACCTTGATAGTATGAGTTAAATCTTGATCCATTACTGCTTTATCCATCTTCAAGTTATCATGTTTGGGGCTATAATTGTAGTCCAGACAATCGGTACCAGAATTAAATTCATGGCTGTGATTCATTTGCCATGTGAGATGTGTTCCACGAACCCGAGTCGTACTTTGGTTGGCGATAGTGGTTGGCCACGCGAAGTGCTTATGCATTTCATGTCGTTCAACTTGTTGTGCGCTCGAGCTAGCCGAGTTCGTCAAGTAACCCGATCTGTCTAATGTATGTTCACCATGTTTGGACGCTACTGCTTGAACCTAGGGTACCAAACTTACCAGTGAAATCCCTTTTAACCATGGTACCTCGATCCGCTAAGACTCATGAGCTGGGCATGGTGGTATGAGACACCGTGGTCGAGCTGTCGGCCTACGCTGGGGCCACGTGCCTCTTCGCAGTGACCAGTGAGCAACTAGACTCGTGAGCCGATTATGGTGGTATGGGACACTATATTCGAGCTGTCGATACTTATGGCGAGAGCCGAGTACGGTGAGACCTGTACTCGTGCTGACGGGCGACGAGTCCTCTGTAGTATCTTCGAGTATACTCCATGGTCTGTGATTGGCGACGAGTCTTTCACAGCAACTAGAGTATGAGTTGAGCCGAGTACGGTGAGACCTGTATTCGAGCTGACGACTAGTGATTGAGCCGAGTACGGTGAGACCTGTACTCGAGCTGACGGTCAGTAATTGAGCGGCATACGGTGAGATCTATATCCGTGCTGACGGATGACGAGCCCTTTGTGATGCCTTCGCTATGCCTCTCAAACCATAATATCGTATGAGATTAACTAGGACTGACGACCCTAGAATGGATCATGTTTGGGAATGATACAAGGGAGGTACCTTAGTTTTCCAATACTGCTGTTTGAAATGGACTAATAATAACTCGGTAATCATGATCATCATCGCACCGCATGTGCTTAGTAGATGTGGCGCACTGAGGGAGTTAAGCATTCGCGAACGTAAGATGATGTCGCATGAGGGTGGTTTGGCAAGGGCATACAAAGATCATGTCATTTCATTCTCGCACTTAATAAGAGTAGTTAGAATTGTTTGATTTGTCGCTTTATCATTCTTGCTTGACCGAATTGATAACATGTTAACCTATGCTTTATTGTTCCACTGAGTTGATCACTCACTCCCACGATACGGGACGGTGTTCCGAACACCCACCAGACTTTGTCCGATTGCGAGATGGCGACGCTACTCGAGGCGGAGCCGAACTTCTATGACGACGGGAATGCTTTCTCGTATATCGTTTTACGGCGGCTTCGTGAGAGCCGTGCCTTGATTGTCTGGAGACTACTGAGGATGTTGACTAGATCACACTACTCAACTTGGTATAATTTAAAATCATACTTGTAATTATTTAACCTGGTAACTTTATCACACTCTGGAGACCCACCACAGTTTATATTTTTTATCTATCTATCACAGTCTTCCGCTTGCAATTTAACTGTCTCTGGAGTATGATATGTTGTTTTGGCTTAATCTCACTCATGTTCAATGCACGAATACAGTCAACATTCAATCATCATTTATTTTGTTGCATAAGTGATGTTTTGGAACTCGGGAGTTGAGTTTATGCTTGACCCCCGATTTTCTGGGCGTTACAAACTTGTTGTCCACAGATGGGGCCTCATCGCTGCCCGGTTTGTGACCTGTGTGACCGGTCGGTCAGTCGAGCCCAAATGAAGGGAAAAACTCAAATATCAGTTGGATCCCCAGCTACGTGGGTGTAAACCCCACTTTGATGTATGTATTTTATCCACGATGTCCCATTTGTGGGACTCCCCTGCTTTACAAATCAGGGCCCACCTTGCTGCCATCGTCTAGCAGACAAGCCCACCCTACTGACCGTTGTGGGCAGCCTGTCTGGTGGAAAACATAAACGTCAGCTTGATTCTAAGTTGGTGGGTCACACACGTGGACCTCAACCTGATGTATGCATTATATCCTCATCGTCCATCCAATTTTTCAGGCCATAGACTTGGGAAAGAAGCAGATCCAACGCCCAGCTGACCTAGCAGATAGTAGTGGGCTGATGCCCACGATTTGAATTTTTTTAGGCCCACTGTGATGTTTATGGGAGGCCCAGTGACCAGCCCACTCCCTGGGTGGCCCACATTCAATGGGACCCACCATGTATGTGTTTTATCCAGGCTGTCCATCAGTAGGACGCCTAGCTAGGCCATGGCACTGCTGAACTGATTGTTCAGCAGCTGGTCATTCACCAACGACTGACCCACTCCCTGGGTGGCCCACATTCAATGGGACCCACCATGTATATGTTTCAGTCCACACCGTCCCTCTGTGTGCACGACCAACGGGGTTAGAACACTGCTGGACTGACTGTCCAAAAGCCATCCCACCCTGTTGTATGTATTATATCCACACTATCCATCTGGTCGGGCCCATCTGTAATGTGTAGGCCATCGTGAAGTGTATGTTATATCCAGGCCGTCCATTCACTAGACGTCCAAAGGCCCAGCCGTTGGGTGGGCTGGACGTCCAGCAAGGGCCCATTGTGATGTGTGGGGCCCATTGTGATGTGAGAGGCCACCATGATGTGTGCGATGCACACTATCCATTAAATTATATGGACTATGGGCTGCCTTATGCAGGCCCACCATGATGTATGAGTTATATGTCCATTATGGGGCTGCCTTGTGAGGCTCACCATATATGAGTGATGCCCACACACGGTCCTTTCGCCCTTCCAGAGATTTTAAAGGCTGAGGGCCCCGTTGTGATTCAATTCCAACTCCAAGTGGACCGCTCACTGGGAGACAATGTGGTTACATGTCCACCATTGTAAACCTCCCTAGGGCCCATTGTTAAGCCCATTTCCACCCTTACCTTATTTGCCTAACTCAAAACGTTGGGTCCCCATCAATGTTAGTGATACCCATTGGGCTAACCCAAACTATTGGGCTCTCATTAATGATAGTGCTTTCCACCATACCTTGTAGGAATTATCCAAACCTTGGAGCCCTTCTTGTGTACGGATCAGGCTTCATAGGAAGGCCCAGTTTATTATATGATAAGAGAGGGTGAGGAAGCCCACTTGTTGTACATAGTTTCACCCTTTCAACTCACCTTGTTGTATAGCCATTAACCTCACCCTGAGGCCCATTCTTGGTGTAAGTATGACACCTAGGCCATCCATTCAGAGTACATCATCATCACTTGCCGTAGATGGAAGAATATGTGGTATCAGATTTGGTATATCCACTATTTAGAGCCTATCTGGATGTTTAGGCTAGATCTGTCGTCCCTCCGTGGACCCCATCATGTATTTGGGCTGAGTATTGTTTATATCTAATAATCATGCTAGTGTACTTAGTCTAGTAAAACACACTGAGAACATGCTTTGTATTACATTATGATACATGCCCATACGCATCATTTATATGCCTGTTGTAAGGAATGATTGATCATAGCATTTGTTGTTAGGCTGAGTTATTTAGGGGACTCATTGTGAGATGGAGTTACCCCACATGATCGTGCTGTACGTGCAAATTTGATGCATGACTGGATGGTATGACTCATGCATCTCGCATTTTGTGTGACACCATCACTTGGCGCCCTAGCGATATCAAGGTAGTGGCCTCCAAAGGCATATCATGGATGGTCAAATTAGACACCAAAAATATTTAGTTCTAGCATTGTGGGCGCTTAAGATGTCCTTGGGTGAAAGTCCCAGAACCCTTTTGGTACTAGGAGATGCTCCAACGTCTAGACCGAGTGGATACATGAGCGCACGAGTGCCGAATACCAATTGGCTGCGTCTCCCACTGTGTCATGGTCGGTTATGAAGGGGGTGTGGTCTTATCCGCCTGCGTAAGGGGGCTATAAGCTAGGCTGAGTTTGACCAGCTCTTAAATGGGTCTGCTATTGATGAGCCAGGTAGGTATTGGTAGACTACTGGCTAGGCAGGTAGTGAGGTCTTTTCCACTCGCTGGTTATGTGGCTAGGGAGGCGATAACTAGTGTGGAGTGTATTAGACCCCGGTGATGTTCCAGAGATGAACTATATTGACATGTGGACTTGATGAGGACTGACATGCTTGCATTGTATCTTTTATATGACATTTGACTATGTAGGCCTTGCATCGCATAGTCTTAGTATGGCTGATAGCATTCATGAACTTACCGGTATTTTTGCTTACTCTGATTTCGTATGCTTGGTACATGCATTGCGCACACACCCTCTAAGCTTCTTTGTAAGCTTATGCATGACTGTTGCGTACACGTGACACTAGGACGCAGCAACGCTGAGGTGGGAGTGCACAACAATCTTTTTGGAGTTTCATTATACCTGTATATTTCCCTTCTGCATTGAACTTAAATGGTTTATTATAGTAGATATGTGGTGATGATGTTTTGTGACTTGGTTATACTTGTGGTTATGCTCCTTTACAAAAAAAAAATCATATTAAAAATTCTCATTGTAAGACCCCGGGATCGAAGTCTAGCATATGGGTGCCAGGAGCTGAGAATGGGGTACTACGGAGGCTGTCGGCGCTGAATTTGGCGATCAGAAATTCTATGAGCCCGATTTCTGAGTCTGGAACGTGACATAATGGCTCGAGGCGTTCCGAACTAGGAAAGGATGTTCTCATTTAAGAATTTAATGACCTTTTAATGATCATTATTTCGGCATGGAATCGCTTAGACCCATTTAGTGACATAGTCCACGGCGAGCAAAATATATAAATTTCCAAACGATTAGGGGAATGGTCCGATGAAATTGATGCCCCAGCAATCAAATGCTTCAATGATTAGAATGAGGTTCAAGGGCATCATATTTTGACAGGACAATGTCCTAATTTTTAACAATGCTCACAAGCTTGGCAAAACTAATGAGTGTCCTTGAACATAGTGGACTACTAAAAGCCACACTGCAGAATTTTGGCCATGGTCTTTTTAGCATAAAAGTGACCACCACAGGCCTGAGAATGACAGAAGGAGATGACACTTTGGTGTTCATTGTCTAGTACACGTCTCTTTAAGATTTAATCTGAGCAATATGTAAACAAATATGGATCATCTCAAAAGAATTTGTGTACCTCGATAAAGAATTTTTTCTTATCTTACGCAGTCCATTGTGTCGGTGTGAAACCTATAATAAGATAATTAGCAATATCCGCAAACCACGGTGAGTGGGAGACTTTGAACAAATGTTCGTCAGGGAACATGTCATTTATATGTGTCATCTTAAGGGAATCAGAGAGATTAAGGCGGGAAAGATGGTTAGCCACTACGTTCTCTACTCCATTTTTATCTTTTATTTCCAAATCGAATTCTTGGAGTAGAAGGATCCATCTTATCAGGCGGGGCTTAGCATCATTCTTAGAAAGGAGATACTTGAGTGCCACACGATCTGTGTAAATGACGATCTTGGATCCGATCAAATAGGACCTAAATTTGTCCAAAGTAAACACCATGACTAAGAGTTTATTTTCCATGGTAAAGTAGTTCACTTGGGTAGGATTTAGAGTTCTTCTTACATAGTGAATAACGTAAGGCTTCTTTTCTTTTCTCTGGCCTGAAACAGCCCCAAGAGCATAGTCAGACGCATCGCACTTAAGTTCAAAAGGAAGGCTCTAGTCAAGTGGCTGCATGATAGGTGCAATGATTAATGTGCCCTTGAGCTTAGTAAAAGCTTCCTGGCATTACTTAGTCCACTCATATGACACATCTTTCTGAAGTAGATTGCATAAAGGATGAGAGAGGTGGCTAAAGTCCTTTATGAATCTTCTATAAAATCCAGCGTGTCCTAAGAAGGATCACACGTCTCGTATGTTCTTGGGTGGAGGTAAGTTAGAGATAAGATCAATCTTAGCCTTATCTACCTCAATTCCATTGGACGAGATGATATGTCCAAGGGCAATTCCCTTACGAACCATGAAATGACACTTCTCTCAATTCAGTACCAAATTCTTTTCCTCACATCGCTTCAGCATACATTTAAGATTCTCCAAACAATCGTTGAAGGATGGACCAAAGACAGAGAAATTGTCCATGAAGACCTCTAAATATTGCCTCACCATATTAGAAAAAATACTCAACATACATCGTTGAAAGGTGGCGGGGGCATTACATAGCCCAAATGGCATCCTTCGGTAAGCAAAGGTGCCAAAAGGACATGTGAACGTGGTCTTTTCTTGGTTTTCAAGGGCTATCTCAATCTGATTGTAGCTTGAATACCAGTCAAGGAAACAGTAATAGGAATGACCAGCTAGCCTTTCTAAAATTTGATCGATGAAGGGTAAAGGAAAGTGGTCTTTCCTCATGACAGTATTTAACTTCTTGTAGTCAATGCACATTCTCCAACTAGTAGTGACTCTAGTTGGCACGAGTTCATTGTCAGCATTGGCTACAATGGTGATTCTGGACTTCTTAGGAACCACCTAAGTTGGACTCACCCATTGACTATCGGATATAAGATATATAATACCCACATCCAATATCTTAAGAACATCAACCTTAACCACTTCCTTCATGTTTGGATTTAATCTACATTGTGGTTGCCGGGAGGTCTTCACATTATCCTCTAGATAAATGCAGTGAGTACAAATCAAAGGGTCAATTCCTTTAAAGTCTGCAATCGACCATCCAAGGGCTCTCTTATGCTCAATGAGAGTAGAAATGAACATACTCTCTTGTTCTTGCTTAAGGTGGGAAGAAATCACCACCAGGTATGTCTCATCTTGACGTAAACAAATATATTTTAAATCAGAGGGTAAAGGTTTTGGGTCAAGCTTTGGTGCCTTATGGTTAGACGGTAGAGGCACTACGTCAATTTGGGGTAAAATTTCAAATTGTGGCCTCCATCTGTTAACTTCAAGTACCGGCACAGTATCAAGCATGACCCACATCTCCCTAATCATATCATCATCCAAATTATAGGAGTAGGCCAAGCACGTCTCTAGAGGGTAAGAAGACAAGGTCATTAGAGTTCTATCCTCCACGAAAGAATCAATTAAGTTAACATCGTGGGCATCATCATCATTGTAACGCCCTGAAAATCGGGGGTCGAGCATAAACTCAACTCCCGAGTTCCAACGCATCACTTATGCAATAAAATGAATGATGATTGAATGTTGTCTGCTTTCAGTATAATGAACATGAGTGAGATTAAGCCAAAAATGACATATCATACTCCGAGGCGATTAAATTGTAAGTTTAAAGATGTGATAGCTATATGTAATATATAAACTGTGGTGAGTCTCCAGAGTGTGATAACAATACCAGGTTAAATAATTACAAGTACATTTTAAAATATACCTAAGGTGTAGTGTCATCTAGTCAACATCCCTGTAATCCCATCGATGAAGACATGGCTCAAATGAAGCCGCCATAAACAACATATACGAGAAAACACTCTCATCGTCACAAAAGTCCGGCTCCGCCTCAGGAATAGCGTCACCATCTGTAATCAGACAAAGTCTGGTGGGTGTTCGGAATACCGTCCCGTAACATGGGAGTAAGTAGCTAACTTAGTGGAACAATAAAGCATAGGTTAACATGTTATTGACTCAATCAAGCAGTAATGATAGAGCAGTACAATCAAACACTCCTAACTACTCTTATTAATGCAAGTATGAATGCAGTCATGATGTATGCCCTCATCGACATACTCCCTTATGTGACACCATCTTAAGTTTGCGGCATGCTTGCATTCCTCAGTGCTCCACATCTTCCAAGCACATTCAATGCATGATGAGCATGATTACCGAGTTGTTATTAGTCCAGTTCAAACAGCAGGATTGGGAAACTAAGGTACCTCCCTTGTATCATTCCCAAACATGATCCATTCTAGGGTCGTCAGTCCTAGACAATCTCATACGATGGTGTATTTCTAGGTCGCTGCAAGGGCTGTCAGGGCAGTTACACGGAATCGTTACACCACTCCCCCCATCACCTTATCAATACAGGCTTAGTTATACTCTACTACTACGGGAAGGCTCATCGCCTCACCGCAGATTTAGAGTATGCTCGAGGTCACTACATCGGGTACGGTCAGGGTTGTCAGGGCTGTTACACAGAATCGTTGCACCACTCCCCCATCACCCATCAAAGCAGTGTAGGCCGACAGCTCGAATATAGTGTCTCATACCACCATAATCGGCTCACGAGTCTGATTGCTCACTGGTCACTACGGGGAGGCACATGACCCCAGCATAGGCCGACAGCTTGACCACGGTGTCCTATACCACCATGCCCGGCTCATGAGTCTTAGCATATCGAGGTACCATGGTTAACGGGATTCCACTGGTAAGTTTGGTACCCTAGGTTCAAGTAGTAGCGACCAAACATGGTGAACATATATTAGACAAATCAGGTTACTTGACGAGCCTGACTAGCTCGATCGCACAATCAACTGAACGACATGAAGTGCATAAGCACTTCGCGTGGCCTAACCATTGTCATCAACTGAAGTACAACTCGGATTTGTCAAACACATCCTATGTGGCGAAAAGAATCTCAACCACAAACTCAAGTCTGGTATCGATGGTCTGGACTATAAACATAGTCTCAATCGCAATTAATCCATATTCAAAGCATGTGGAGTAAAGCATAATAAACAAAGTAATTCAAGCATGCTAACAAACATGTCATAAGCATGTATAAAGCATATTATAAAGCATGTCATAAAGCACCATATAAACAAGAATACAAACACATATATTTCACAAGTAAGCGGTTTAAGTAAACAACCTCATGGAGGAAATCATACATGTCTCTAAGGTAGTTGAGAATCCCATCTCAACACCTACCTAAGGCATCATCATCCAAACACTTACTCTCACAAGCATTTTCACAAACACTTAGCATACACTATTTCAACATACATAGTGTATGTTAGCAAAACATGTATTAGGGCGAGTCCTTTCGCCAAGCAAGTATTTTACTCACATATGATATATTCATACAACAAATAATCATGGCAAACATATTTCCAAAATATATACGTATACGGTATTTTCTACGATACACTATTTCTACATACATAGTGTATATTAGCAAAACATGTATTAGGGCGAATCCTTTCGCCAAACAAGTATTTCATCCATATATCATATATTCATACAACAAATAATCATGTCAAACACATTTTCAAAATATATACGTATACGGTATTTTCTACGAATACCTAGAATATGTAAAATTCCATATTCTACGTCTTTAATCGAAACAGAAAACAGACGGCACTTTGTACATGTGCAATTGCATGCAGATCATGAATCTATCATTATCTGACATTGAAAGCATTGAAAACCATAACCTATACACCTAAAGTCCGCACCTTTTGTCGTAGAATCGTAACAGAGTCGATAGGTTTGCTAAGCTTCCGTATTCGGTAGTTTGACAACCTATAGAATGAAATAGGTTAGCTATTTCATAACCTACAACTATTAAAACCCCAAATCAGATTAGGGTTCGGGTTTCTTACCTAGAAACGAAGTCGGTATCGCCAGGAAAGCGATAATATTAGAGTGGTGGAGCTTATGTAGTGGCAGGGGAAGAGGGTAGGAAGGATCTCCCACAACTCTCACTCTTTCTGTCTCTTTTCTCTCTTCTCTCTCTAAGGTTTCTCTTAAATTCGTATGGCTGTGAGAGAGAGGGTTCTAAGGTCCTTATATAGCCTAAAAACTCACCAAAGTAGACTTCAGGTCAAGGTGTACTTAGGTTATAACTAAAGTGAGCATTTTTCAGCTCAACGGAGGACTTCTGGCAGCCCCCCTTGAGCCAAAGGCTGGACTTAAGCTCACAGACTCTGGATCTAGGTTCAGCTAAGGTTTCATTCCAGTCAGGCTTCCAGATCGCATGTGATGGACCAGTTTCAGTTCAACGGTCAGTGGATCTCGATCGGAGATTCTAAGTACATGGATATGTTTATGAAATTTTTCCTGATCCGAGGGTATATTTGGGTTAGATTCTGACGGTTAGGTTGCTTAATACTGACCCGCAAGTAACAAGTCTCAGATTACTATTTGAGATATTTATTTTGTAAAGAAAACAAGTGTTCTCACCCTCTCACACTCCGGACTCAAGCGAACAGCCATGGGACACTGTCTGGATTTGATTTCTGAGATGGTTGTCAAGCCCAGCGTAGCGGTCCTAATTCCTTAACTTGGTATTATTCGGACTTCCGACGTGCGGTCTAGATCTGATACAGAGTTTCAACGTGCTCCCGAGAGCAGTCGGGTAATGAGTTTGATCCTAGATTTTAGGGTAACCCAGCGTCCATGATTCTACAAGTTTTGAGTCTTGCATATCGTATTTAAAGCGATTGGTACTAATTTTACAGGAACTCTAGTTTAACACTAGCTAATTCTCTCTTAATTTCTAAAGGATTTAGTCCTGTATGATTTTTGTCTAAGGTGGTACTTAGTCCTTTGTGGTTGGCACATACAGTGATTCAAGTTATAATACTTAGCTAGTTTAAGATAATGTCTAGGGTGAAAGTACTTAGAAAGATTTAAAGAATGAGGTGGTGAAAGGTGAGATTTGTGAAGGAAATGGGTTAAGAAGCAATTTTAAATTATGGGATTGGGTTCTGACAAGTTAATAAGGTGTTAGGATCGACCCATTGCCTAAGGATGTCAAATCTCAGGTTGGCAAAAATTCGGGATGTTACAATCATCCTCTACCTGTTTACCCGCATTGAAAAAGATATTCAACTCCAATGTCATATTTCCAAAAGACAAACTCATGACTCCATTCCTGTAATTAATAATTGCATTTGATGTGGCAAGGAATGGGTGACCAAGAATGATAAAAATTTGAGTGCTCATGTCCACGATGGGTTGAGCATCCAAGACAATAAAATCTACCGGGTAGTAGAATTTGTCAACTTGGACCAACATATCCTCAATTATCCCTCTCGGTACATGAACTGAGCGATCAACAAGTTGTAATTGGTTCGAGTGGGTTTCAATTCACATAAACCTAGCTGTTCATAGACTAAGTAAGGAATCAGATTTACGCTCGCTCCTAAGTCAAGAAGTGTGTGCTTAATGCGGTAATTCCTAATTACACAAGCAATGGTTGGGCTACTGGGATCTTTGTACTTCTGTAGCACATCTTACTTCAGGATGACACTCACTTTTTAAGTTATTTTATCATCTTTTGGTTGTATATAAGTCTTTTAGAAATTTGGCATATGAAGGTATTTGTTTAACCGCATCCAGTAAAGGAATATTGACCTTCACTTGTTTCAACACCTCTAGAAT
Organism: Magnolia changhungtana; assembly: GCA_030180095.1. NCBI lineage: Eukaryota > Viridiplantae > Streptophyta > Magnoliopsida > Magnoliales > Magnoliaceae > Magnolia > Magnolia changhungtana. The sequence goes on from JASAUF010000316.1 coordinate 565,301, forward strand.
GTCCAGATAGTGGAGAGAGATTTTGGTGCAATCAACAATTGGGGGAATGGCACAATTGACTTACTTTGGAGTTCCGGTTCTAACTCTTGTGGAGTGTTGCTAGGTCTGTCAGTTCATCTGCTTCCAGGTCCTTAGACTTTTCAGCCCTTACCGGAATAGATTTGTCAATTATCCCACTCCTAAGAGTGGTGATAGACTTAGCTTTCTCCATTTGATTTGAAGAGCTTGGATCACTTATTTCGTATTGTGGTTTAGGATTGGGGAAAGGTTGGGTTGGAAGAATCCCTTTTTCCCCAATTGAATTTTTTACCTCATGCCCTTGTATGGCCTTTGAAAGGTCTTTAAGGATTTGTAATATACTCTAACTAATAAGCTCTTGGTTTTGAATATGTTTCTAGACCGGATCCTCTCGAGGTTTCCCTTGATTTAAGAATTGGTTAGGGATTCCCTAAGGAGTAGCAGTTTGTCCATTCCTCCAACTAAAGTTCGGATGATTTCCCAAACTAGGATTGTATGTATTAGAGATGGATCCATTGAAAGGTTTTTCGTAGTTGTTCACGGCATTCCATTGCTTGTTCAATGCCTCTTGAAAAGTAGGTATCGTTGGTCAATTTTCAGTTGTATGTATGTTGCAACCACAGATACCGCAAACAAATTCCTTAGCCTTATCCTTCTTAAGTTCCATGGCATTGACCTTCCTTGTGAGACTGGCCACTTTAGCATTTATATCATTATCCTCTTTCAGTAAGTATATCCCACCTCTCTCCCTTGCTTGGGTAGGCTTAGATGTGGTGCTCGGTTTTGGGGAGATGTCCCATGATTGTGCGATTTCAGCGAGTTTGTCAAAATAATCCCACACCTCATCAACATTTTTGTTCATGAACTCCCCATTGCACATCGTCTAGACGAATTAGCGCATGGAAGATGCCAATCCATCATGGAAGAAAGTTGTTATGCACCACGTTTCAAAACTGTGTTGTGGGCATGAACTGACGAGATCCTTGAATCGCTCCCAACATTGGAAGAATGTTTCATCTTCCTTTTGGGTGAAGTTCATGATCGACTTCTTGATGATGTTCATCTATGGTATGGAAATTTTTTTTTTATGAACTCCTTCATCATGTCATTCCATGTGTCAATAGATCGTAGACATAGTGAGTACAACCATGTCTTAGCTTTTTCTTTCAAGGAGAAAGGAAGGAGTTTCAGCTTGACCGTGTCCTCAGACACATTAGGAAAGTATAAAGTGGTTATAACCTAGTCAAACTCTTGCAAGTGCAGCTATGGACTTTTAGATTCAAGTCCAAGGAACATTGGAAGGAGTTGGATCACTCCAGGCTTGATATCCATGTTTCCTGTGTTTTTTGGAAAAGTCATACAAGAAGGGGTGCTCACCTCCGCCGATTGTATGTAATCTTGTAAAGTACGAGGTGGGGGTGCATGGTGCACCTCATTCTCATCCTAGACTTCTGCAACTGAAGGTTGTGGCTGATTCATCGGTTGATTTATAGGTTGATTTGCAGCCATAACCTCAATTAACTCTGAGGATCCTGAGTAGTGTCTAATCCTATGTTGGATTGATAACCCCTCAACCAATCTTCCTCCACTCAAGAGATGTCGAGTCTTGTCACGGACCCACTTGGGCATGAAATACTCTCAGCTCTCAATTTCAGAATCTAACCTAAAAATAAAACAAATAAGGAAATAGAAATCTAGAAATAGAAAGAGAGAGAATTAGAAAGAAGTTACCAAATTAGAAGGTTCTATGTTAAGATCCTGCAAATAAAAAAATAAAAATAATAAAAATAAAAATAAAAAAAGGAAAGTGAATTAGTTTCTAAAAAAGAAATAAGAAAGCAACCTAGTTTCTAAAAATGAAAAAGGAAACTTTCTAAAAATAGAAAATAGAAAGTTTCTAAAAATTAAAAACTTAGTTTCTAAAAACAAATTAGGAAAAGTTTCTATTTTAGAATTAGAAAGTAAAGTTAGTTTCTAAAATAATTCAGAAAAACCCTAATCCTAAAAATAGAAAATAGAAAAACCCTAATATTAAACTATTTTCAAAACTAGTTAATCTCAGAAAAACACAACCGTTAGTCCCCGTCGACGGCGCCAAAAACTTGTTCACAACCCCAAGTGTAAGGTCGGGATTCAGTAATAATCTCGGTGAGACCGATGTCAAATCCACATGGACTAATCTCGTGTGTATTTTAAGAGCAACTAGAAGTAGAACTAGAAGAAGATGTAAACCTAAACATGAAATTGTAGAGAGAGTAATTGTGAATTATTTAACTAAAACTTGTAAATTCAAAGGTGGGAACAAGGGTTTCCAAGGATCCACTTATAGCAATCAAGGAGATTTATGCTTGATTCAACGACACAACCGAAATTAGAGTCCTATCTTATCTACTTGAAAGATATCTCAATAAAACCAAATCTGAACTTCCTTTGACCTAATTCTCAATGGATGAGAGTTGTGAGAACTAGAACTGATTTCATCACAAAACCATGCCAAGGAGACAATGGCTTACAATAGGATATACCAATCTCATAACCAACATAAGAGAATCATGAAGATTAGAAGGGATTTCGTCATCCAACCATGCCCATGAGACGATGGTGAATAACAGGATCTACTAACTTCACAATCTCAATACATGAAAAAGAACATATTCAAAGCTATTGCAAATCTACTGTAATTTAGTTATAATAAACCATTAAAAACTGAAAGTATTCCTTAAGAATCAAACTAGAATCAAAGAGAGTTCAAACTAAACATCAATCAAAGTAATAGAAAACATCCCATCACGCTACAAGCTTCACCTCGTAGCCCTAACTAAGAGGTTTAGCCAACTATAGACATGATTGGATCTAAAACCTTAGAAGAAAGCATGAAAAACTAATGAAGAAAGAAGAAAAGCGCTTGGCGACGGCTCTCCGCCCTTGTGATTCACTCCTCCAAACCCTAGATTGATTAATAGATGCCCAGGGATGCCTTGGGGACTCCTATTTATACTTGTGCAATACCTCCTTTTGCACCTCTTTGGAAAAATCTGGAAACTACCTCAAATTTACGCACTCTAGGTAACTTTGTGTAACTTCGCGCGATTTATTCGATGGCATCGAATAGTCTTCGATGTCATCGAAGGTGTCTTTTATACGTGCTTTTTTCATACTTTTTTCATCCAGACTCTGCGACCTTCTATGTCATTGAACCTACCTTCGACGTCATTGAGCATTGTTCAAGGAATCGATAATGTGTCCAAAATAGTCCAGAGAGTTATTCCAATTTCTTCAATAAATTTGATGTCATCGAAGAGACCTTCGATGACATCGAGGAGTGCTTTGATTAATCCAAAATGGTGCCCAATATGTCCAGTGAGTTTTGTCGAAATTCCTCAGAAAATTCGATGTCATCGAGCAAAACTTCAAGTCATCGAAAAACGTCTTAAATTTGTCCCGTGACCAACTCTATTTTCCTTTATAAATTCGATGTCATTGAATGGTATTTGATGTCGTCAAATGTGTCCTTGATGTCATCGAATATTGCTCGATGACACAGTAAATGTGTATTCTGCACTTATTCTTTTGGCTTCGTTCCTTCTCCACCTGGTTTTCTTGAATCTTGGGACCTTGAAATCTTCAATCTTTGTCTCCTAAGATCCATTCTTTGCATTTGTGATATTTGAGCGTCAAATCCATGCTTTTAGTACCTTTTCCAATCCAAGCTCTTAAGTTCACCTTGCAACACAAACATGAGTAAAATAGGACATTAAGCAGTATCATGTTCATAAAACCAAGATATAAATGGGGTTCAATATGTAATATTTGACCCTTAACAAGAATATCGGGAGTAATACTGAATATAGTTCTTCTTGTGAACTAGCCACTTTCTGGGTTTACTGGCTAAGCATAGTAATGCTTCCTTATTCAAAACAAGCAGAAATCATTAGACCAACACTCTTCGTAGTTGCGGGTGTGATGGCGAAAGGTCAGAAGTATTAATTGGCTCCTCTGGTCCTTTGTTCACTATATCGTGCTTTTAGAGATGCCATTACCTATCATGAAGGTTTAACTTCTATGCCTTCTTCAATCTGTACTTGTTTCGACAAGAAAACAGATGTGTTTGATTTGGGGGATTTATTCAATGATAATAAAGAAAGAATGAGAGAACATTGATCACATTTATCTGAGTTCATTTACATCCTCGGGTTCCCTTGATTCTGAAAAAAAGGTACAATTAATGTAATGTACTGAATGAAAGAGAAGATAATCAGATAGAAATTTTGACAGCATTCCGACGCCTGCTTTGGTCATCTCCTGGTACTTAGGAGGAATGTCGATCTGATCAACCAGTCTTTAAAGAAACGGAGATTTGTGCAAGCTTAAATTCTCTGATTTGACCGTTGAGATTGGTTCTGAGCATCATTCCATTCATCTTTCCTTGAATATAGAGCATCCTTCTGGTCATTCTTCTTTGAAATATGAAGAAGCCCGTTGAAATGTGGCTAGAACCCGCAGAAATCAAGCCAATCATGTTAAACGAGCCTAAAAGTCTCCCAGAACATAAGATCATGGGGTTGCCACCGTCCATTTGGCTTGAAACTTTACATGTAGCCTTAGAATCACAAATTAGCCGTACACGTCAAGTTTCAGCTCCGGAATCCTTGTAGAAATGGTCAAACTGATAAATCAGCCCTTGAGATCATGATTTGGGGCCCGCCTATCATCTGGATACGCTTCAGATTTGGTCTCAACGTGTTAAATGGGCTGACAATGTGGATGAACGGAGTAGATTCTTGCAAGCATCATGTCAGAGCCTACATGTACGTGGCATGTACATGGAGTACAAGTGCATGAGCCATGCACGTGATTTCCCAAAGTCATCTTCTTCCCAAACTCAAAAGAATGCACAGCGTCTTCACTGACCATCAGCAATTTTCTCAGTGTGGCTTGATCATCACTCAAATCATTAATCTGGACCATCCATCATGTTCAGAAGGAAGATTTAACCGTTACCAAAGTGGCAATTTGAAGCCATGCAGACCGTTGTAGCATTATAACTGTTGAACATGAAATGAATGGTGAAGTAGACAGTCTTGTGCGCTGCACCAATTCCATTTCAAAAACAGTCCTTTCCTGATGGTTTTCCATCATGAATTTAATGAACGGAGTAGATTTCTTCATCATCGCCGATCTAGGGGCCACCGAAATTCACAGAGTCGACTTACGTTGACTCTGTTGAAAACAGAGCTTCCATCCTTTTGTTGTGGGCCACCCTCATCCGAGGAAAGTTTGATTTGAACCGTCTGTCAAGTAGAGGGAGAAAAATCCATCGGAGTCATGTTTATCTTTGGCGTCCACGTCCGCTCAAATGATCGTTACGGCCATTGCAAGTGGACCGTTGAGCTATCGTTGTAGCTTGATTATCTTGGTGGGTCACATCATCAGATGACAGAAACCGGCCTTTCACGGTCAAAATCCCGAGAGGAAGATGGTGGACGGTGTGGATTTTTCAAAAGACAGCTACAATGGACTCTATCAGCAACACAGCGGAAGAACCATGCCTTTCTTTCTTCGTCATGCAAAAACAAAGACACATTCCACTGCTTTGTTTGCGCTTGTGAACCGCAAGAAGGTCGCTTTTCTTGTGGTCCGCGCAAGGGATATCTCCCTTTGGACAGTACTTCCGGGCATATGGCCTCACAGGAATTTTTTTACTTCCATTGCGCGAAGCCGCGCAAAGCGTCTTCTCCAAACTCCCTTGAAAAATGGCACAAAGGTCATATGGACTTCAGTTGCGCGGTTACCATGCAAGCCACTTGCTACTATGCAAGTCCATCACGCATCATCAATTTCCACGCTTGCAATCAATTTGCTGTTCCGCCCAAAGCTCTTCTCTCCTTCTCCTGCCTTGCTTCTCTCTCTTTCCCTTGCTCACCAACTGATCTAATCCGATCCAACCCCTTTAAATGAAGCTGGGAGGGGGTATTTATAGGCCCCACCACTCTTACAGAGTGGTAATCACCACTACCTATCACTTCATATATGAAGAACCTCTCTCCTTAAACCATGGTAACCACCAAGCTTCTTCTTAAATGGTGGTGTACCACCCATTTCCCTTAAAATGACATCTCTTGCACTCTTTTTACCAAACTACCCTTTTCAATACTTTTTTACTGAAATACCTAAACTACCCCTTGATATGGATTTTTACCAAAATACCTAAACTACCCCTTGATATGGATTTTTACCGAAATACCTAAACTACCCCTTGATATGGATTTTTATCGAAATACCCCCGGACATGAAAATTATCAAAATACCCCTGGACATTGAAATTACTGAAATACCTCCAGACATGAAAATTACCAAAATACCCCTGGACATGGAAATTACCGAAATAGCCCTGGACATGGAAATTACGAAATACCCCCGGACATGGAAATTACTGAAATACCCCCGGACATGGAAATTACCGAAATGACCCCGGACATGGAAATTACCGAAATACCCCGGACATGGAAATTACCGAAATACCCCTGGACATGGAAATTACGAAATACCCCCAGACATGGAAATTACCGAAATACCCTTGGACATGGAAATTACTGAAATATCCTCGGACATGGAAATTACCGAAATACCCCGGACATGGAATATATTTTTTTTATGCCTCAACAGTACTCCTTGGCATTTCTTCGTAGGTTGGTTAGGAGTATACTTTCCTTGGATCTTTACTGATTCAGAAAGAGCTTATTCAAATCCTCATCAACTCCCACTCTAGTATTATCAATTGAGAAAGATGATTGAGAAATCATATACTTGGATCACCAGGAAAATAGAGAATAATGATCCAATTGACTTCTTTCAATTTTCGCTTACTAGCTTTCTAGAGGATATAGAGGTTATTGATGACAATTCTATCTCTTCCAGTGAGCATTCATTCCTTGTTTCTATCAGATCCAACACTCTTCCATTAAGAGAAGATAACAAATTTTGGCACGAACCGTATTATCCAAGCAGATTTTCCCATCAATTTGGTTTCGAACAAACAATACCAGAGACTTGTGATATTGTTATAAGAACAATGGGGAGCTATGGTATTGGGCCATATAACTGGGCATTGATATCAAGGCAACTTTTGACTATACACACTGGATTGCACTTCATAATTCCTAGTTACAACTATCCAGTTCATGCTTCTTAATGCTGGATGCGTTAGTGGGCCCATCAATATTTCTTAGTGTGCAATTATCATCCGGTAGATTATTCCATATGGATTCTTCCACCGCACATGAGAAATTATCAAGTGAACCAAGGCATATGTTATATTAAAGTCTGCTGATACCCTTGAAGAGTGGATAGCTTTTGGTTCTCCTTTAAAAAATTCAGGAGATAACCCTCATACATATGGGCTATTAAATCGTCCGGAGGGGAATGATGATCCTTTGCAATTTTGTCCTCCTCCACCCTTGCGGATTTTACGGGATAACCTTCCTATGACATCAGGAGAGTAGGTGATAGAAGGAAGCCATCGTCCTCTTCAAAAGGGTAAACAAATTATAATTGAAGATTCGTACATGATCTTGAAAGATTGATAAGTCATCCATAAAAACTAACAAACGTTTTTTTATCATATTAGGCTTGTGATTGATACTAAGCCTAATACTGCTGTAATTCCAATTTAATTCAAACGGGTGTTGTGACAATATATATTAGTTTTTCGAACATTCAAGGGGAAATATGATATTTTATGTTTCTCAATATCATTTTACAATAATTTATAATGATGAATTTTTGCATATTATTATAATATGAGATCTTACCATAATGAATATATATACAACTGAATTTTCTTGCATGCTTGTTTAGAATTTTCATGATTCATTTTATCATAACAAGTAATTGACAAATGTAACATACCACCTATTGAGCATGCTTTAAAAATTAAAATGAATGAATATATGCATGTGTGAAGGTTTTTTTTTTTTTTTTTTAATTCATCAATTTAAGACTTGTAGTCACATTATGCAATTCATAATACGATGAGGTAACAACAATCAATGTTAGTGTCACCTATGTGGTATTCGTTTGGATGGGCAAAACTAATTTCATGGTTTAATTAGTTCTAAAAGGCGCCACACATAGTTTAAGCTCTTGAGTAGTTGGAGCCATCATAGCTTTTTAGGCTCTTAAGCAGTTGGAGTCGGGGGGTCTTATACGAATGACCTCTGTAACTCTTATGGGTTCGCTAAACCACAGCAGCCGGGGGAGTTCACAAATTACGATCCATCAAAGGGGCCCAGTGAAGCTACCGGGGCAGTGAACTCGGTAGGTTTTATGCAAAGGGTTGGTCACAGTAACTCTCTAGAGTTCACGGGGCTCACAAGGCTACCTTAATGGGTACTAAATCTAAGGTCGTTAGTCCATCGATGAGGGGGTAACTCATATAGAGGACCCATCCTCATGAGTTTCTACTGAAAACAAGCCATGAATCTAGGGGGGACTTATCCATGGTTGGCCTATATATGGATAAGCCAAAGACCGCACGCTGCGATGACATTGGTCTTACACGTGGTTGGTCGTATAGGCGCACTCCACTGCCCGCATGGGTCTAAGCATGTGATTACCTTAATGGGATTTTTAAGGCCACTGGCTTTTCATGCTGCCTGCATAATATTTGATAATTTTTTATGTATCACTGATATGATAGGTCTTATGCTTGTTTGGCCGTATAGGCGCTTTCCAATGTCGTAGATGATAAATCACCATTGCTGATAATATAGGGTTTACATGTGGTTGGCCATATAGGCACACTCCGTTGCCCACAATTGATAAATTTCCATCACCGACAGTATTTGATAGTGTTTGTGATTGGAGTAGCATATCAGTTCGGCGATAATATCGATTTAGTGATAATGATTTTCGTAACAATGAATGGCGATTGGCAATAATATCAATTTGCTGATTGTGGCGCTTGACAATAATAACTAGTGACAAATAATAAGCGATGCTTGATAATAATCAGCATATTTATGGCAATAATCGGTGACATTTTCATGGCGATAATCGGTGACATTTTCATGGCGATAATCGGCGACATTTTCATGGCGATAATCGACAATATCTTCATGGTGATAATCGACGATATTTTATTTCTCTAATCGCAATTTTGCATTTCATCGCGACTGAATATTAATCAGACGGTAATGGCGAGAACCGATGGTATTTCGATAACTAACGACGTTCTGACATCTTTTATTGCCATCATTATTGAAGATCCTTTCGATTGTTGCTTCATCATCATCATTATTGGAGATCTTTTCGATTGTTCGTGGATTTATTATTTATTTGGGATAGTGTACAAGAGATATATGTGATCTTCAAAGGACTTTTTTGAAATTATGGAGCTATACTCATCTTGCCCCTTTTTGATTGAGACAGATTATCCTGATAATGTTCATAATCAAAACTTCTCCAATCTTCAATGATAATACTTTTTTATGAAACGGGCATTTACAGATATTCTGATGCCTTGTCCATTTTGATTTACAACTCGATAAGCTCAGTTCAAGTATACTTTCGTTATTATATACGGACCATCCCATTTAAGGTCGAACTTGCCCCCTATTCTGCGAGTGACCACTATGGGTCTTTTCAACATTAACACCATATCGGCTTTCTTGAAGGATAGATGTTATACTATCTTATCAAAGGTAGCGGATATTCTTGCCTAATATAGTTCTAATCGCTGCTGGGTTGCCATCCATTTTTCATCGAGCATATCCTACTCAATCAGCCTTATATTAGCGTTCTCATCATCTGCAATAGATTCATGTACTGCTACCCTAAGCGATGTGACTTGCGTTTCGATGGGAAAGACAACTTCGACGCTATAAACCAGTGAATACGACATGGCTTTTGTTGCAGTCCAATGAGTAGTTCGGTAACCCCATAGAGCCTCTTGTAGTTTTTTGTCTCAATTACATTTACCCCCTGTGACAATTTTCTTTAAGATCTTGACCATTGTCTTGTTAAAAGCTTCTGCCAATCCATTTGCCAGAGGGTAATAAGTCGAGAATGAATGTTGGATGACAAATTTCTGACGTAATTTCTTCATGCCCCTATTCTTGAAATGAGTGCCATTATTGGTGATGATATTTTTTTGAATGTCGTGGTGATATATGATTGCATGTCGATTGAAATTTATGTCATCTTTTTCTTTGACATTTCACAGCGCGATCATAGTCCATTTGGAGAAAAAATCTATTGCTGCCATAATGTATTGTCATCCTTTAGACAAAGGTGAATTGATGGGACCGATAACATCTAGTCCCCATGCCGCGAAGGGCCAAGAGGCTATCGATTAATGAAGATCTTCAGGGGGTACATGTATGATATCACCATGCACTTGGCATTCATGTTACCACTTTGCATAAGCGATCTCATCTTTGAACATTATGGGTCAATAATACCCCATTCGGTGCACATGATGAAATAGATTTCAACCGGCTTGATAAGCTCCACATTTCCCTGAATGAGCTTCTTGTAATACCCAACTTGCTTCCTCTGTGTCTAGACACCGTAACAATATTTCATTATAGGATCTTCTGTATAACACTTCATTGCATATGATGAATTTCTTTTACCTCTGCTTGATTTGTAGCCTTTGCGATGGGTCTTCTAGAAGGATATCATATTTGAGATAATCAATAAACGGCTGACACCTGTCGTCTATTGTGATCTCTAAACATGAGATAGGAAGTGCTTTAGCATTTTCATCAATGAGTTCTGGAGCTAGCAAGAATCTTTGCTCTTCAATCGTCACTTGTAGAGGACTTCGATCAGAGTAGGATAAAGTAGCAGCAAGGTTGGCTAAAGCATCTACCTTCGCATTCACGCATCGTGGTGTATGCTTGATTTCAACATTATGGAATTGTTCCAATAATTGTTGCGCTCGTCGGCAATATGGTAAAAGCTCTTGTTTTCTTATTTCGAACTATGTTGTTAACTGATTTATCACCAGTGTAGAGTCTCCAAATATCCGTAAAGTCTTTATCTTCATTTCTTGTTTTATCTCCATTTCTATGATGAAGGCTTTATACTCGGCCTCATTGTTGGTACATGTTGTACCCAACGTGAAGGAATATGGCAGCAGATCTCCTTGGGGGCTAATAAATATTATTCCGACACCTCTTCCTGAAGTTCAAGAAGCACCATCAAAATGAGTAATGCTAAGAGATTGTGTATTCTAAGAGTAGCAGCATCCATTTAAGCAATCTTCCTGACAACATTGGCCTTGTCATTAAGAACTTTATAGGATCATCTTGCGAGATTAGAACTATATCATAAGAGAGACAGTAATGTCTCAATTTTTATACCGCGAACACCAATGTCAGACATACTTTCTCGATTGGTGAATAATTGCATTCCGCACCTATTAAAGTTCAGGTTAGATAATAGAGTGCTATTTCTTTTCCTTGTTCATTTGCTTTAGCTAACAAAGCTCCCAAGGAATTTTCAACTGCAGAGATATACAAGATGAGAGGTTTGCCTTTCACAAGAGTTGCTAATACCGGGGGTTGTTTTAGTAACTCTTTGATAAAATCTAATGCATTTTGACATGCCTGATCCCATATGAATTTTGTTCCCCTTTTCATCAGATGAGCGAACGGTTAACACCTTCCGGCCATATTGGAGATAAAATGTCAATTATATGTTAATTTTCCTTGTAAACTTTTTAATTCTTTTAGTGTCGTTGGTGGCGGCATTTCTTGAATAGCCTTGATCTTTCCTGGATCAATCTTGATTCCTCTATGCCTGATGACGAAGCCAAGGAATTTACCTGATGAGACATCAAAGGTGCATTTTGTCAGATTCATCTTTAATTATTTCTTTCTGAGTTGACGAAATATTGAAGACGGATGTTCATGATATTCTTCATGACTGCTTGACCTAACTACCAAATCGTCAACATAACACTCCACATGTTTGTGCATAATCTCCTGAAATATATTCTACATTGCTCTCTGATATGCTATGTCGGCATTTTTTAGGATAAAAGGCATGACTTTATAATAGTAAATTCTGAGAGAAGTCCTGAACGCAATCGCTTCTTCATCTTCAAGAGCTATCCATATTTGATTGTACCCAGCATATCCATCCATAAATGACATGACATCATATTTTGTCGTATTGTCGATCAACAATTCTATTATGGGCAACGGGAAGTCTTTTGGACATGTGTAAGTGCTTATACTTAAGCATAATTAGGATTATCAAATTTTTTAGTCCAGAAAGGAACACAAGCACTCACGAAGATATTCTTCGACAACTCATGAAGAACCATTAATGACTTGATCAAGCATCTCAGGGAAGACTCAACATCTCAGGCATAAAAGTACATGTTTCGAAGATCGGAATACTTCGTATGAGTCAACCATCAGGTGGTATAACTTTAGATTGACCCTAGGTTAGGTGTATTTTACATAGTATCATAATAAACATAATTTCAACTAAAATACACTTTAATCAGGCCAGCCCGACATCTGTTTTGGCCATCCTAACTACCTTTGGCTAACCCAACATAATTCAAGCAAGTTTATAGATTGACATAGATTTTTCGCGGAAAGTTTGACCAGTTCAACCTTGGGTTCGGCCAATTGAACATGTCCCTCGGCCAGCCCAACTATGTTCTGTCAAGTTTCCAGCGTACAATCATTGCAGATCTCAAGGAGATTCGGCCAACCGAACCCTATAGTCAACCAACCAAACTGACGGTTCGGCTAGCCGAATTTTGGTTGAGCCAGCCAAATTTTTGAAAGATCTTATCCCGTGAAATCTTAGTGCCATGGGAACGAAATCGTTGGAATTCGGCCAGCCGAACTGACAATCGAGCTAGCCGAATTTCTATATCCTCTGGCTATAAATAGAGGTCTTCTCTCATTTATTTCTACAACGAAAATCTGTGAAAAGCTTCCTCAAAGTAAAAGAGAAAGCCAGGCCCTCCTTAAGCTATTTATATGGTAATTATAATCTTCTATTAGCCTACTTTATTCTATTTCTAAAGTTAGCTTTAATTGTTTAGGAGAGTTATCTAAACTCTACTTGAGATTTAGATAATATAATTTGTAACAATTAGGGTTTTGTTTATATATATTAAAACACATTAGATCTATATATTGTTTTTGGGTTGAACTCAGACACGACTTTATCAATATCCCAAGAAAGAAGATCGCTGCAAGCAAGCTACAGTAACGTCTTCGACTCTGTATTTGAAGATGAGTATTGTATTTACATTCATTACAATTTGGGTTTTTTTTAGATAGCCTGGAAATCTCAGCGGGTTGTTTTGTGGTGATCCCGTGAAAATCATAAAGTAGGTTTTGTCGTGATAACCCATGAAAATCATAAGAATTGTATAAGGTTGTTAAGGTGACCTTGTGAAAACCTTGAAATAGTGAAAGCTAAAATTACGAGGGTAGTAATTTTGTGAGTGGAGTAGGTGTGGGTTTAAGCACCAAACCACTGTAAGTCCTTTGTGCATTGTGGTGATTGTTTTAATTCTTTATATGTGTTCCTTGTAATTGAGTAATTCTCGCTAAGTTTGATATTTTGATTTCAAAGATGTCATGAAATAAGGTTATCTTGCTATTGGAGTATAAAAAATTATCATCATGAAAGGGAAAGATCAACGTTCAGGGGACTAGTGGAAGAAGACAAGTTGTGAGGGTCGTGCAACCAAGAGATTCAGTTGCACGGGTAGCATAATCGAAAAGGACAGTTGCGCGGGTCACGCAACATGGGCGACAGTTGCACGGGTCGCGCAATCAAGAATTTAGTTGCACCGGTCATGCAACAAGGAAAGCAGTTGCGCCGGTCGCGCAATCAATGAAGACCATTGACATGTGTGAGGGGCCTATAAATACCCCGCTCTTCCTCTCATTTGGGGTGATAGAGATATTTCAAAAACTGGAGCGGAGTAACTGAAGGTAGAAGGGAGAGATAATGATCAGTTGTGCGGACCGCGTAACAAGTTGTATTAGTTGCGTCGACTGCGCAACCAAGATGTCTGTTGCGCGGACCGCACAACAGATCAACTAACCAGCTTTGTGTAGGAGCTGAAATGGTGCGGAGTCTTTAAACCTCCTTTGATAGGAGAGATTAGTTGATTTATTCAACATTCCTCCTAAATACTAGGAGATGACTGAAGAAGCTGCCGGAATGCTGCCGAAATTTCTATCTCCATTGAGATTAGATGATCAATTCAGCAATTCCTCCTAAGTATTAGGAGATGATCAAAATAGCGCCGGAGTGCTGCCGAAATTTATATTGGACCATAACAATTGCACTCGGAATAATTCTTCAATTCTAAATGATCTACCTTAGAATCAAGGGATGTAGAAAGGATGTAAACGAACTCAATATCAATAAAATATGTTGATTGTTCTGAATACTCTTTTGTTATGTTTGAATAAGATCAGTTCCCAAATCAAACACCTTTGTTTTCTTGTCAAAAAAAAATGGCGACTCTGCTGGGGACATCGATCTTATTTTAGCATTAACAAAGAGATGATTAAGAACTTTCACCATAGTTTGGCGTCTTTCTAACGCCAAAATGGTGACTCTCAATGGGAACGCCCTCCCCTTCATCTCTAAGATGGATCATCTTATCCTACAAATACTAACTATAAATGTTTTCATAATAGAAGGTGTTCAAATTTGACTGTAAGTCAAAATCAATGGCAACTCTTGCAAGAGAAATAAGCTTTCATTTTACATCAACCGGATTCGTGATAGAATATATGCCGGATCAAGTTCCCACATACGTGACGCAGTTTCCCGTAAGTAAAAGCAACATGACTCAAGCAACGGCTGGGGTCGTATCTGTTTCACCCCAATCAGCGGAGAGTGACAGAGGTTGGACCATTGTAATGTCCCACAAAACAAGGATACGAAACGCGAGAAATGCTCAAACAAATCTGCCTTCGCAAGAGTTAGAAGGCCTATAACACGTAATATAGTTAAGAAGTATCCTGAACTCGCTCCACCTGCAATATACCCTGAGCGAGTAATTCCACAGGTGGCTTGCCGTGATTTTTCTGCTTTAGTCACCCCAAGGGTAAGATGGACGAAAGAACAGAAAGGTAAAGCATTAATGGCAAGTCTACCGACATTTCTGTCTCCCCAGATAAGTTCGCCAATGTCCGTATCACCCCAACAGTTTGATAGCTCCAAGAGTGTGGAGAAGTCAAACGAGATCTCATCTTCTCCCTTCTTTCTCAGTCCTGTTATGTCTACATATTCTTATCCTACTCCCACTACAACTTCATCAAAGAGTGGCGAAGCTACGGTATATGTGACTGAGACAAACCAAAACAATATACCAACTGCAGATGATCCCATCAATGAGATCGCGGAAGCACAAAGGATGCTAACAGAAGAATGCAGACATCTCAGAGAGGCATTGGAAACCTTGGCACATAACGTAGCTCAGATGGCAACTCCACCAATGATGGGTATGGTGAATGGACAGGAAAATTGGCCCGAAGGCTATCATACACAAGGGGAAGGATCACGAGGATCCGTTCCTGCTACAAGAACTATAACGCAAGATGATATAAGACAAGTCATTGAAGAAACTGTGAGAATAGAAAGAGAGAGGGAAAATACAGGCCGCTTCAGATATCGTACGCCATATCCAAGGGAGGTAGAGGATGTTTCATTCCCGGCCAACTTCAAGCATCCAGATTTTCAGAAGTTTAATGGGGTAGGCTCGCCAAAGGAGCATTTGATGCACTTCATTACCAGCATGGGGAATTTTTCTACGATACCACAGTATTGTTTAAGATTGTTTGGGTCATCGCTAACACACAAAGCATTTCGGTGGTATTCCAACCTGGCTCCAAGGTTGATGCGAACTTGGGAACAAATGCAAGACGCTTTTATGTCAAATTTCTTCTCCTCAGAACATGATGTTAGCATTACAGAATTGGCCTCCATATGACAGAGAGAAAATGAGCCAGTAGAGAAGTTCATAGACAAGTAGAAAACATTGGGAGCCTCGTCAGACAGTTGCCAAAAGAAAAAGAATAGGTTAAAATGTGCTTGAATTCTATGGAAACAGGAATTGCATTCGAACTCACCAGTGCCGATATCAGAACATTCCGTGATCTAACCACCAAGGCTCATGCTTTAGAATTAATGACTCGTAAAATACCAGCATTCCACCATGAGACAGCTAGGAGGATAGCCGGCAGGATGAGTGTGAATACTGTTGACCGTGATAAGAAGAGCAAAGATGCAAGGGATTCAAGAGACAAAAGGCCAAAACGAAAAGAAGGATGGAATCAGTCAAGAAATAAATACAATGGAAAGAGACTCTGAATGCTTGATTCTCATGAAGGGTTCGATTTTGAGAAAGAAGATGTAGTTCCTATGATGAAATAGCTGCTAAAAGCTGGCACGATATAATTACCGGAACCCAAGCGCCCTGAAGATGTGACAAAAATTAGGGAAAGAGATTTCTACCGCTATCATCGTCTGATGGGACATCCAATAGAGAATTGCTACACGTTGAAGTGTATAATACGATGAATGATAGACAAGGATGAAATATTAATCGGTAAAGAAAAAGAGAAGAGCTCGAGGGCAACAGCAAACATGCTCATGATCCAGGAAAAGGCCCGAGCGATAAAAGAGAAAGAAGACCAAAAGGTGACGAAGAAAGTAGCAGTTATCACGTTGCAATCAGGAAAGAAAACGACAAGCCCTGTTAAGCAGAAACTAGGGATTATGAGAAAGGAAGTCATTGAAAAATAGAACAATAGTGACAAAAATAAAAATGGGAGTGAAGCGACAAGGGTGACTTATGATGTGGTTAGTCATTTGAAGGGCATATTGACACGGTTGAGCATTTACAACACACTCAAGTTATCGGAGGAGTTCCGATAAAGCTTAGTCTAAGTATTATCTGATCATAATGTTAGAGAAATTTTACTAACAAAGATGAGATGCGAAGAGCGTGAAGGACAAGCAAATTGCCTGCCAATCGTTTCATTCTCCAATGATGATTTAATCTATGAGGCAGAACATAATAGACCATTAATGACAAGAGGTCATGTCCACGGGAAGAAAGTTAAATGGGTTATGATAGATAATGGGTCTGCAGTAAACCTTCTACCACTCGCTATGATAAACAAGCTGGGATATCGTCGTTCTGATTTACACCCTAGTGGAATGATGATACAGGGTTTCAACCAAGATGGGCAGCGCGCACTTGGTAAGATTACAGTGACATTAGAAATAGGAGACTTGACGACTAATGTTGTGTGCCACGTTATAAATGCCATGACAACGTACAATCTTCTCCTGGGAAGGCCATCGATATATCAGTAAGGTATTGTACCCTCTACGCTGCACCAATGCTTCAAATACTGCAAAGATAGAATACAATATAAGGTTATGGCAGATGCAAAACCATATACAGAGGCTGAGTCTTTCTTTGCAGATGCAAGCTACTACAAAAGGTTTGCTGAAGAAGTAAGAAATAATGATGAAAACAGAATCCTAAAAGATATTTAAGTAAACGATGTCGAGAAGAAAGGGCAGAATCTTCTAGGACTGCAAAAGTAAAGAAGAATTTTTATTTTGTACTAAAGCGCTTGAGACAACCGGGGCAACCACCACTAACCTTATTATTGCCGGAACAGCTAAAAATTTTACAATCTAACTATACAGTGCCGCTATCGAATGTTGAAGGTGTAAACCGTTTTCAGTCGCCCCAAGAAGATTTCAAGTCAGGGCTAGCGCAAAACAGCTCGAGCAAAAGAAATAGAGCCAAGAGAAGAAATTAGGAATAACATATATCGTGGTAGGTTGACACCACAAAATCTAGAAATATATAGTTTCGCAAGCAAGAAAATCATGAGAAACATGGGTTTTGATTGCGAAAAACCCACTGGGCTGAATCATGGGAAAGGAATTCAAATTCCTCTTGAGATTGGATAGGAAAAGCGAAGAAAGTTTCAAGGATTAGGGACAGAGTCATCGGTGAATATGATTACGGCCGCACGAATACTAAGAGAAGACCTCAAAATAGTTAAGCATCCTGAAATGGCTCCGAGACAGATGAAAGACAGGGGGCAACCAACAATAGACAGTTTGTGAGAGATAAACTTGGGCACGGGAGAAGAACCAAGGAACACATTTATCAGTGTCGGTCTTTCTGAACAAGAAGCTGAGAAATATGTCCAACTTCTCAAAGAGAATAAAGATGTCTTCGCTTGGACTTATGCAGAGATGTCAGGCTTAGAGCCATCTGTAGTAATACATCGATTAAATATCTCCAAAGAGAATAGGCCAGTTAAACAAGCTAAAAGACGATTCCATCCAGATTTAGTCCCATTGATTGAGGAAGAAATTAACAAGCTAATAAAAGTTGGGTTTATCAGAGAAGTCAAATATCTCAGGTGGATATTGAATATTGTTTCTGTGAAAAAGAAAAATGGACAAGTCAGAGTGTGCATTGACTTCAGGGATCTGAACGAGGCCTATCCGAAGGATAATTTTCCTCTCCCAATAATAGAGTTGCTGATTGATAGTACGACTCAATATGCAATTATGTCCTTCATGAACGGCTACGCAGGGTATAATCAGATTAGAATGGCACCGGTAGATGAAGAAGCAACAGCATTCAGAACTCCACTTGGAATTTATTATTATAAGGTTATGCCATTCGGCCTTAAAAATGCCGGAGCGACATATCAAAGGGCAATGCAAAATATCTTTCAAGATATGATGCATAAACAAGTAGAATGTTATGTGGATGACTTGGTAGTCAGGTCAGGAGATCATCAGGAACACTGCGAACACTTAACATCGGTTTTTCGTCGACTAAGAAAGAAACAGCTAAAGATGAATCCGGCTAAATGTGCATTCGGGGAGTCTTCGGGTAAATTCCTTAGCTTCGTCATATGGCATAGGGGTATTGAGATTGACCCTGAGAAAGTCAAAGCCATCCAAAATATGCCAGCACCAACAACACTGAAAGAATTGAAATGTTTGCAAGGAAAGCTAGCGTACATTCGCCGTTTTATTTTAAATATGGTTGGAAGATGTCAACCATTCTCACATTTAATGAAGAAGGACACAGAGTTTGTATGGAATCAAGCCTGTCAAAACGCATTCGACTCGATAAAGGAATTGCTGAATAAACCGCCAGTACTGACAGCTCCAATAAAAGGGAAGCCACTTATTTTATATATATCTGCAGCTGAGAATTCTTTGGGTGATCTGTTGGCTCAGGTAAATGAAGAGGGGAATGAGACTGCTCTTTATTATCTAAGTCAAACATTTGTGGGTGCGGAATGCAATTACTCTCCTATCGACAAGGAGTGTTTGGCGCCGATATTCGCAGTACAAAAGTTAAGGCATTATTGACTCTCCCATAACATAACTTTGATCTCGAGAGCAGATCCGATAAAGTTTTTGATGACAAGGCCGCTATTGTCGGGAGGATTGGCCAAATGGATGCTATTATTTTTAGAATATACTATTACATATGAATCGGCAAAAGCAGTAAAAGGACAAGCAGTGGCAGATTTTCTTGCAGCACACCCTGTAGCAGAATGTGAGACCATTAATGATGACTTTCTAGATGAACAAGTAATGTTGACCGAGTCGCAAAGCCCATGGAAAATGTATTTCGATGGTGCTGCACGAGCATCAGGAGTGGGGGCAAGAGTGATATTTATTACCCCTCAAGGTGATTTGTTACCTTACTCTTTCGCATAGGGCACTACGTGCATGAATAATGAAGCTGAATACAGAGCCCTTATTATCGTAATGGAAATAGCTCAAGAGATGGAGATAAAAATGTTGCACATCTTCAGAGATTCTAAATTAATTATAAGTCAGTTGACAACGGAATTCGAGGTAAGAAAGCAGGAGCTATTACCCTATTGTCGAAAAGCACAGAAATTGCTGGGACAATTTTGTCATGTAGAAATCAAGCATATACCGAGGTCTAAGAATGCAAAAGCAGATGCTTTGGCTAGTTTGGCAGCAGACCTGGCCTACCCTAATCGAAGCAATCTTCAAGTAACTATAGAGGAAAGAAGATTTCTACCATCTTCAGAGGTCATCGAAGAAGTTGCCGATACACTTCCTGTATCTTGCTTAGAAATAATGAAAGAGGACTGGGGTCAACCTTTCAGCGATTATCTTAAATATTACATCCTACCAGAAGAACAAGTACAGAAGCAACAAATCAAGCAACGGTCAAACTGATTCATCATATGCAGTGAAGTATTATATAGAAGATCCTATAATGGAGTATTGTTACGTTGCTTAGACAAACAAGAAGCAAGCCAAACATTGCGGGAGGCACACTCCGGTGAATGCGGGGCATATCAGGCTGGCCGAAACCTATTTCACAAATACATTAAATGGGTTATTATTGGCCCACCATGTTCAAAGACGCAATAGATTATGCAAAGCGGTGCCATGAATGCCAAATTCACGGAGACGTTATACATGCTCCTCCAGAGGATCTGCATCAGTCTGTCACCTCTTGGCTCTTCTCCACTTGGGGGCTCGACATAATTGGTCCTATAAATCCACCTTCATCCAAAGGAAAGCAGTATATTCTAGCAGCCACCGATTATTTCTCCAAGTGGACTGAAGCAGTTGCCTTGCGCAATGTCAAAGAAAAAGATGTGGTTAATTTCATCAGGCACGCTATAATATACCATCATAGTATTCCATAGAAAATCGTTACAGATAATGGCACTCCTTTAAAAAATAAAGGTATGAAAAAGTTGTGTCAGAAATTCAGTATTCGACACTCGTTCTCAACGCCCTACTATCCACCGACCAATGGATTAGCAAAAGCATTTAATAAAATAATAGTTAAAATAATGAAGAAGACAGTGATGGGGAGTAAGCGTGATTGGGATGAAAATTTGCAAGAAGCATTGTGGGCATACAGAACCACTCATCGGACGACAACAAGAGCGACACCGTATTCACTGGTCTATGGTGAAGAGACGGTTATCCCAATGGAAATACAAGTAGGCTCAGAGTGGCAGTACATCAGTCTATAACAGATGATGAAAATGCAAAATTAAGGATGAAAGAGCTGGATTTGCTTTATGAAAAACGCTTGGCAGCCCAGCAGCGATTGCAGTCATATCAAGCAAGAATATCGGCTGCTTTTGATAAGCGAGTTAAATATTGCTCTTTCAAAAAGGGAGATATGGTGTTAATGTTGAAGAGACCTATAGTGGTCACTCGCCGAACAGGGGGCAAATTCGAGCCTAAATGGGACGGGCCATATATAATAAAGGAAGTGTACTCCAATGGGGCATACAGAGTTATAAATTAAGATGGACAAGGTATCAATATACCAGTCAATGCTTGCTTCATCAAAAGATATCATCCCTAAAAAGGTTTCTGATTTTGATCCAGAATATTATCAGCGTAATGATTCTACATCAAAAGGGGGCAAGAATATGTATCATCAAATGAATAAAGAAGCAGTTCGTGAGCATATCAAGATTATGTGTCTATAATCGTTATCATCAATTAGACTCTGCAAAACTATGCTGAAATTGATAACATCACCAAGCTGGTATATTACGAACAACACAGATGAATACCCTTGAAGATATTAACAGAAGTGATGACGTATCAATCTCGGCCAGAAATATTATCATTCTCGCAACAACGATGATGACGTCTACTATTATCTATTAAAACATTTCAAGGCAGCCTAGCCAAGTGCCAAGAGAGCCAAATCCGAAAAAGGGTCAAATCCTAAAAAGGGCCATATCCTAAAAAGAGACAAATCCTAAAAGAGTCAAATCCTAAAAAGGATCAAGTTCTAAAAGGACTAAAAGCTCTAAAAGGATCAAACTCTAAAGGGACTAAAAGCTCTAAAGCGGATCAAACTTTGAAAGGATCAAGCTCTACGAAGGCCAGCTACACATAAGACCTATCATTTTCACCATCCAGGTGGCGGCAAGGAGCCAGTGGCCCTAAAAAGCCCGTGAAGGCCATCGTACGTACCCATGCGGGCAACCGACAAAGCCAGTGACCAAAAGCCTAGAAGGCTAAAAGTCCCCAATGGCCAGTCTTGCGTAACCCCCATGCCATCTGTACAGCTTTCCGGCAGCGTCACGGAGAATGGAGGAAAAATGCCCTCCCGTGAATGGGCTTGACCTTGCAGATGAAGAAAATAAGGGCCACAGTGTGAGCTGTACATTGGCCAACCGTGCGTGAGACCCTCCAGATCTACGGTTTGATTTCAGTACTAACTCATGAGGAAGGGTTTAAACCTACTCATTAATGGACTGGCGACCCTAGGTTTGGTACCCCAAAGGTAGCCTTGCGAGCTCTGTGAACTCTAGAGAGTTACTGAGGCCAACCCTGTGCGTAAAACCAACCGAGTTCACCGCCCCGGTAGCTTCACTGGGCCCCTCTGATGGATCATGGTTTATGAACTCACAAGGCAGTGAGAAGTTTAGTGAACTCCTTAGAGTTATAGAGACCATCACGTGAGACCACGCTCCACTGCTCAAGAGCTTAAACTGTGTGTATGCTCTACTACTCATGAGCTTAAACTGTGTGGCTAACTAAATTGAAACATAGTACCGCCAATTAAGAATAAACATCATCTAGGAAATCCTTACTAATGAGGCATAAAAGGATATAAATAAATATATAATATAATAGCAAAACAAAATAAAAGGAGCATAACGCATCGTAAGCATATTAGTCAGAACATCACATAAATTAGACAAAGCATCATCATCTAAATGTCATGAGTTACTTACAATTTTGAAAGCATGAACAGTAGCAAAATATATATTGAACTTATACATTTTATAGCTCTCCTATGATACCTAATGTTGCCAAGTATTGTTGCAAATTATCCTAGAGACTAACTTGAGCAGCGGCATGCTCCAGTCGAGCATTCGAAATCAGTCGGGCATGATCTGGAACACCCGCTAGCTTTTCTTCTAAAGAGATGATCAGCTTCTCATTCTTCACTAATTCGGATCTTTCAGAATCTATGTAATGGCAATTGCATTCTCTCTTCTCCTGGACTCTTTCGATATTTAACTCTATCTCCGAACTCTACCTCTCTAATTGTGACATTTCTTGCTTCAGGACTGTAATATGATCCAGAATAGATGTTTTCTCATTAAAAAAAGTCTTCAGTTGATCTTGTAAAGATAATTGTTCTTGATTGTGTCAAGAGACAAGAGGAGCAAGTTGGGAAACTCTCTCTTTAAAATATGCAAGCTACTTTCCGTACTCCAAGATCTCGGGAGGAACAGTCATAGTTACAGTTGACGATATGGTAGTTATTAAATTATGAAATCTCAAGAGAGTGTAGCGCAAGGAGGAAATATCAACTTTAGCCATGCGAGAAGTGCTGTTTAAGATATCCAGAGCAACAACTAAATCACACTATTGATCAGGATCTTTGAAGATTTCGACGATAGCCAGTATCAAATTCCTGATCAAGGCTAATTTATACACGGAGATCTTCTCAAATGATGTTGCATTCAATGAAGTACTGATAGAACCAGAGCTGGCTGCACCGCTCTGAGGTAAATTCCCTATCAAGGAATAAAATGTAAAAAATTATAATGAAGTTTTATACACAAGTAATAAGAAAAGTAGCAACAAGAAAAGAATATACTTTCTACTGGTACCGAAGCGACAAGTGGTTACGTTTCTCTGGCAAGAGGAGGGTCAGGTGCTATCATATTTGCAAAAGATGGAGCCCTGATTTTAGCACTTGGGGCGGCAGTAGCAGGGATGAGCGAGTCAGTTGGCTCCTCTAGAAAAGCGATCTCACGCGCCACTGATCGTGGAGGTATAAAGGATCTCGGCGAGGTTGATGGTGCAACAGGGGGCAGATTCAGAGGAGAAGCGCTATGTGCTTCCGCATTCGTAGCATGATCACTTGAAATAAAATGAGTGAGATAAGACAGAAAGGAAGAACAAAAGTGAAAGGGTGATAGCGAAATTATCTTACGCGGAGAATATCCGTATTCTCCATAATCAAGGGGTCCTTCTTCTTCCCTCACTACCGGGGAAGTCTTTGTAAGAATGGTCTCAGAAGTCGAAGGAATATGTCCCTTGTCAGCAGGAATGTTTTCTGCGATTGTATCACCTTCGTCGCTGATATTCACTTCTCCTTCCTTATAAGCGTCTGCTTGATTCTCCCCTCCTATCTCACTCTCATCAGAAGAAGTATCCCTAGACGAAGAAGTCGAAGAAGTCTAATCTTCACCAATAATATCCTCTGTGCTTGAATCCTCGATAACAACTTATTTGCCTTTAGAAGGAGGAGTTTAGGAACCTTCCAGTTGAGTACTCGCGGTAACTTGAGTTGGAACAGTAACGGCAGTAACCTCTCCCTGTAGAGAAGCCTGAGCGGGCGTGCAGGATCTTGTCATTGGAAAAAAACTGGTCGCTGCGAGAGGTGAACAGTCTCGGAGGTAGGAGAAGGAACCGGTTGTTGTTGAGGAAGGGTGGAAGAAGAAGGTTGGTTAGGCGGACTAACATTAATCTCTGGTTGAATGGGAGACTCTGCCGTAACTTCTTCTCTGTGCGGTCGATAAAGGGGAATTTGCTCAAACTCGCAAGTATCACCGTATGTTATCCATCATTCAAGAGTGTTATCAGGTTTATCTCGCGAATGGGTTCATCTACCGAAATCATGATACGACGACTGCCCGAAGGAGCATGACTAGTCTCTACAATGAAACCAATGCCTGTTTCAAAAGTACGACCTTTGAGCTTGGGGGGAGGAAGCCAGACTGGTTTTGGAAGACTTTTTAGGACCAGGTATGATTGGTGCACCCACCATCTCATGTGATTGTATGATGCTCTTGGGGTACGATCACATCCTGGGATGATGAAGGAAGAATTAGCCTACCCTAGTAATTACTTCCAGATCAATGCCCAGTTAAATGGACCAGTCCCATAACTACACATCCTCCAAGTAACCAGTCCGTAGTCTTCCGATACTGCCTGGTCAAAATCGAATTGACGCGCGAAGCGACTTGGATAATATGGTTCTCTCCAGAACTCGGTCCCTTCTCTTAAGGGCAGGCTGCATGATCTGATGGATATGAAAAATCCCCTCTCCGCTAGAGAGAGTGAGTCAGTGTCCACCTTTTCAGTATCCACAATATAGCAGGGAACGCTGAAGTAGAAGTAATTTATCTTAGCATCGGAAGAAATAGCATCCTTGGCCCAGTCATAAGATCTTTTGGCCATGGACCTCTTCTGAAAAAAATAGAGAGGAACTTTGGAACGGTGAACGTAGGCTTTTTCTGGAACTTCGAAAGTCCAGGGAAAGTAGACTCCAAGACAACCCAGAAAATAATGCCATGGCATGTAAGTTGAGGCAGAGCCAATAAAAGGACTTTTTATGTGGCACGCTATTTCTCTAAAACCTCTGTAGATTGAACAGAGTATGGGTGAAGCAAGAGAAAACCTCACTCCTTCAACCATAACACCTGCAACTACGAACACCCAAGGATGAATAGCATCTGCTGATTTAGAACTGGGGAAGACCACCAAGCTCAGCCAATATGCAATAAAGGCAGCAAGTTCCCCATCAACGGAGTATTCAGCACGACCTCTTATGCCCTTTATAAGGCATTCAAGCTCTCACGAATGATTACCATTGAATCTGAAAAAGGTAAACAAATAAGGTTAAAGTTATATAAATACACATTAAGTTGTGATAAAAGGGGATTGGAGAAGAAGGGAATTACTTTAGAGCTCGGCTGAAGTGCACCACCCATTGCATAGGGTGTATCTTATGGATATTTGGAAATTTCGACATCTCTTTGAAGAGTTCAATGGTCGACTCTGAGATGGAAGGGATGCGATCAGGAGATGAGATGAAAGCGAATTCTTCATTAGTCGGGACGAATTCATCAAAGAACTGGCCAGTGATTGGTAAACTTGCAATTCTGTGGATATCCCATAGTGTAATGCTCATTTCACCTTCAAGGAGATGAAAAGAATTGGTGGAAGGGCACCAATAGTTGAGGAACGCCTTCAAAATAGAAGATTCTTTGCAAAAAGGATATGACGTTGTTTCTATTGCAAGAAAGACGCCGATGTCCGACAAAATCTTATCATGTTTTGTTAAAATTGCCATAGCCCATTCGAAATAATAATTTCGAGGAGTCCGAAGGCCTCTGGTTCTGAATTCTCTGTTGAGGCATAAAAATAGGCAAAGAAGTGAAGAAGAGAAAGATCAAGAAATCAGTTTGAAGATTAAGAAATCAGTTTCAAGATTACTTTACGCGGGTCCGCGCAAAGTGAAAGGGTTGCGCGGGTTGCCAAGGAAGACAGATTGCGGGGGACTGATAGATTGCGCGAGACCGCGCAAAGCATGTCATTTGCGCGTGTCCGCGTAAAGTGCATGACGGTGGGATAAAAATGGTTGGATGTTATTTTGTCTCACATCGACCAGAACAGAGATTTTCACTAGTAAAAATGTCTATAAATACCCCGTTCTTTCTCTCAAAGGGGGGTTCGAAGATTTCAGAGTGAAAGAAAGACGAAGGAGAAGATAGAAGGTGCGGAGTATTGGACTCCTGCAGTTTGCGCCGACCCGTGCAAAGTAGCATGGGGCTTATATAGTTTGCGCGGATCCGTGCAAAGTATGTCGTTTGCGTGGACCCGCGCAAACCGGTTGCTTGCCAGTTTTTAACAGCAATGGGCTGTTGTGCTATTGGAATGGCTAGAGTCTTCAAATCTTCAAGTTCTTCTTGTTCAGGAGAAAAGGAAGAATCATCGACAAAGAGGCGTGTCCCTCCTAAGTTTCAGGAGATGACTGAAATAGCACCGAAATGCTGCCGGAATCTCCATTCTCTTGAAGATTGTTGATCGACTTGTCTATTCCTCCTAAGTCATTGGAGATGATTGAAATCATTGCCGTTATGCTGCCGAAAATTGTATTTAACTATAATAATTGTCACTTATAATGAATTCTTTGTAAACTATCTTAGAATCAAGGGATACCAGAGGATGTAAATGAATTCATAATCAATAAAGTGTGATGATTGTCTTTGTAACTATTCCATTTTTGTGTTTGAATAAGATAATTCTCCCAAATCAAATACATTTGTTTCCTTGTCGAAACAAAATGGCGACTCTGCTGGGGACTTTATCTTATTTAACACTAACTTTGGGAAAGTTACAAGACTCTCGTCACTATTTTTGGTGTCTATTAGAAGCCAAAATGGCGACTCTCAGTGGGAACATCCTCCCCTTCATCTCTAAAATAGTTTACTTAATCTTTCGCATACTAATTTCATGTATGTTTTATTATTGAAGGTACCCAAATTCAATCACATAACATTGCTAATGGCTAACGTTGTGAGAAAAGTGAACTTCCGATTCACCGCTACTGGGTTTGTAATTGAATATGCGCCAAGCCAAACTCCTGAGCATACAAAAGCAAGCACTACAAACAGGCGTAAAGTGACTTAAGTAACAGTGGGAGTCGTTTCTGTCTCACCCCAACCACAAGAAAGTGGGGAGAACTGGACTTTGGTCTTATTCAAGAAGACAAAAGCGAAGACCTTAAAGAACCGCAAGTCGAAATTGCTTATACTAAGAGCTGAGGGACCAATCACGCGTAGCATAGCAAGAAGAAAACCTGAGCTTGCTCCTCCAGCAATTTATCCTGAACAAGCTACTCCGCAGTTCTCATCGCACGATTTTCCAGCTTTGGTCGCCCCAAAGACCAAATGGACAAAAGCACAGAAAGGTAAAACACTGATGATAGGATCACCGATGCCCGTGTCACCCTAAACCAGCTCGCCCATAACTGTATCACCTCAAACGGTTAAAAGCACGGGAAGTACACAAGAGTGAAACGAAACTCCAATTTTTCCCCTCTTTATAAGCACTGTTACGTCAACATACTCTCGTTTTACTCCAAAAATAGCTTCGACAAACAGTCAAGAGGCTGCAGTATATATGGCAGAGATGGGTCAAGGAAATAGACCAACTACTGAAGAGCGTGCTGATCAAAAGGCAGAGGCACAAAGAGTGCTAATGGATGAATGCCAGAACCTCAGAGAAGCTTTGGCAACTCTGGCACATAATGTAGCCCAGATAGTGGCTCCACCCATGATGGGAGTGACAAATGGACAGGAGAACCAACCTGAAGGCTTCCGTCCATAGGGGATAGGATCGCGAGGATCAGTTCTAGTGACAAGAGCTATAAGACAGGATGACGAAATACAAGTCGTCGAAGAAGCAGTCAGAATAGAAAGGGAGCGCGCGAATACCGGTCGTTTCAGATATCGAACACCCTACCCGAGAGAGGTAGAGGATGTTCCGTTTCTGGCAAATTTTAAGCATCCAGATTTTTAGAAGTTCAATGGGGAAGGATCACCAGAAGAACACTTAATGCATTTCATCACCAGCATGGGGAATTTCTCCACGATACCTCAATACTGCTTACGATTATTTGGGTCATCATTGACAAGTAAAGCTTTCAGGTGGTATTCAAATTTAGCACCAGGATCTATACGAACATGGAAAGAAATGCAAGATGCTTTCATGTCAAACTTCTTCTCGTCAGAACGCGATGTTAGCATCATAGAGTTAGCTTCAGTACGACAGCGAGAAGGAGAACCAGTCAAAAAATTCATAGACAGATGGAAGACACTGGGGGCATCGTGTAGGCAGTTGCCGGAAGAAAAGGAACAAGTCAAAATGTGTCTAAACTCTATGGAGACAGGAATTGCGTTCGGACTTACCAGCGCAGATATCGGAACCTTTCGCGATTTGGCTACCAAAGCCCATGCATTGGAATTAATGACTCGTAAAATGCTAGCATTTCATCATGAAACTGTTAGAAGAATACCTGGCAGAACAACCGTCAACGCCATCGATCAGGATAAGAAAAATCAAGATGCGAGGGGCTCAAGAGACAAAAGGCTGGAAGGAAAAGAAGGCTGGAATCAATCAAGGGACAGATACGGTGGAAAAAGGCTCAGAATGCTCGATTCTCATGAAGGATTTGAGTTTGATAAAGAGGACGTGGTGCCTATGATGCAACAATTGTTAAAAGCAGGTACCCTGAAACTACCAAAACTAAAATGCCCTGAAGATATGACGAGGACTCGAGAAAGAAACTTTTGCCGTTATCATCGCCTAGTGGGACATCCGACGAAAAATTGTTACACGTTAAAATGCATTATACAGCGAATGATAAATAGAGGTGATATAATAACTGGCGAAAGCAAAGAAAAGAATACAAGGGCGACAGTAAATGTATTGTTAATTGAAAAAAAGACTCGGGAAATGAAAGAGAAGGGAGATCGAAGGTCGATAAGAAATGCGACAATGATTACGTTGCGATCAAGAAAGCAGATAATGAGTCCGGTAAAGCAAAAAATAGGAATTATAAGGAAAGATGTGACTAAAAAACAGAATGCTGAGGATAGAAATAGAAATGGCGGCGCAGCTACCAAAGTGGCTTATGACGTGGTTAGCCACTTGAAGGGTATACCGGCACGTTTAAGTATTTATGATGCGCTCAAGTTGTCAGAAGAATTTCGGCAGAGTTTGATTCAAGCGCTGTCTGATCACGATGTGAGAGAAACTTTACTAACACAAATGAAGAATGAAAGAAACAATGAAAAGATGAATTGTCTACCAGTAATATCTTTCTCTGATGACGATTGAATTGGTGAAATGGAACATAACAAGCCATTGATGATAGAAGGGTACATTTGCGAAAAGAAGATAAAATGGATTATGATAGACAATGGGTCCGCAGTGAATCTTTTACCACTCTCCATGATTACTAAATTGGGTTATCGCCGTTCAAATTTGTGCCCCAACGGAATGATGATACAGGGGTTTAATCAAGATGGGCAACGTGCACTCGGTAAAGTTACATTAACATTAGAAGTGGGAGAATTAATTACTACTGTTGTATGTCATGTTATAAATGCTGTGACGACATATAACCTTCTCTTGGGAAGGCCGTGGATACACCAGTACAATATTGTACCTTCTACTCTACACCAATGCTTCAAATACTGTAAAGACGGAATGCAGTGTAAAGTGATGGCCGATGCGAAACCCTATACAGAAGCCGAGTCTTTCTTTGCGGATGCTAGCTATTATAAATGTTTCTCCGAAGAAGTGGGAAATGATGATAGAAAGAGAGTCTTCAAAAATGTTCGAATAAATAAAAATAAAGGAGAAAGGGCAGAATCTTCTAGGACTGCAGAAGCAAGAAAGAAGTTCTATTTTGTACCAAAGCGCCTGAGACAACCAGGACAACCGCCGTTAACATTGTTATCAACAGAACAGCTGAAAGCCTTACAATCCAATTACACAATGCCCTTACCCAATATCAAAAGATGTAAGCCATTTGCAGCCGCTCTAGGAACATTTTAAGTCAAAGCCAGTGCTAAATATCCTGAACCAATAGAGTTTCACGCTGCAGCAGAAGTGAAAGATGAAAATACAAGCAATGTATATCACAGAGAGTTAGCGCCGCAGAATTTAAGAAAGTACAGTGCAGTGAGCAAGAAAATCATGAGAAATATGGGTTTTGATTGTGACAAACCCACCAGCTTGAATCATGGGAAAGGAATTCAAATCCCCCTCGGGGTTAATCAGGAAAAGCGAAGAAAATTCCAAGGATTGGGAGCAGAATCAACAATAAATATGGTATCAGTTAACATGACTTCAGCCGCACAAGATACTAAGGTAGTCGAGTATCCTGAAACTGCTCCAAGGCAAATAGAAGATGGGGGCTAGCCGACGATAGATGGCTTGCGAGAAATAAATTTGGGAATAACAGAAGACCCAAGGAACACATTCATCAGTGTCAGCCTTTCAGATCAGGAATTTGAGAAATATTGTCAACTTCTCAAAGAAAATAAAGACATCTTCGCCTGGACATATGAAGAAATGCCGGGACTGGAACCTTCTGTGGCAATGCATCGATTAAATATTTCTAAAGAAAAGAAACCAGTGAAGCAAGCACAAAGGCGATTTCACCCAGACCTGATTCCATTAATCGAAAAAGAAGTAAATAAACTAATAAAGGTTGGATTCATCAGAGAAGTTAAATATCCCAAGTGGATATCAAACATTGTTCCGGTGAAAAAGAAGAATGGGCAGATTAGAGTATGTATTGACTTCAGAGATCTGAATGAAGCATGTCCAAAGGATGACTTTCCTCTCCCGATAATAGAATTGTTAATTGATAGTACTACTCAATATGCTATCATGTCCTTTATGGATGGATACGCAGGCTATAATTAAATCAGGATGGCACCCGAAGATGAAGAGGCGACGGCCTTTAGAACCCCGCTTGGAATTTATTGTTATAAAGTTATGCCTTTCGGTCTCAAAAATGCTGGGGCAACATATCAAAGGGCAATGAAGAATATCTTTCAAGATATGATGCATAAACATGTTGAATGCTACGTTGATGACTTGGTAGTCAGATCAGGAGATCATCAAGAACACCGCGAACATTTAGCATCAGTCTTCCGACAGCTCAGAAAGAAGCAATTAAAGATGAATCCTGCTAAGTGTGCATTCGGAGTATCGTCTGGCAAATTTCTCAACTTTGTTGTACACCACAGAGGAATCGAAATTGATCCAGAAAAAGTTAAAGCTATTCAAAATATGCCACCACCGACGACATTGAAGGAATTAAAAAGCTTACAAGGAAAATTGGCATACATTCGCCGTTTCATTTCAAACCTCGCAGGAAGATGTCAGCCATTTTCTCGGTTAATGAAGAAAGATACAGAATTTATATGGGATCATGCCTGCCAGAATGCCTTTGATTCAATTAAGGAATTATTGAAACAACCGCCGGTGTTAACAGCTCCAGTGCAAGGTAAGCCACTTATCTTATATACATCTGCAGCTACAAATTCTTTGGGTGCTTTGTTGGCACAGGTAAACGAAGCCGAAAAAGAGACTGCTCTTTATTATCTAAGTCGAACAATGATGGGGGCAAAATGCAATTATTCTATGATCGAAAAAGAGTGTTTGGCATTGGTATTCGCTGTGTAAAAGTTAAGGCATTATTGTCTCTCCCATGATATAACTCTAATCTCAAGAGCAGATCCGATAAAATTTTTGATGACCAGGCCAATGTTATCAGGAAGACTAGCCAAGTGGATGTTATTGTTATCAGAATATACTATTTCATATAAGCCGGCGAAAGCAAAAAGGACAAGCTATGGCAGACTTTCTCGCAGCACATCCTATAGCAGAAAATGAGGAAATCAATGACGAATTCCCAGATGAACAGGTTATGTTGGCTGAATCTTAGAATCTCTGGCAAATGTATTTTGATGGTGCTGCTCGAATAACGGGAGCGGGGGCAGGAGTGATATTCATTACTCCTCAAGGCGATTTGTTACCATATTCCTTCACGTTGGGCACCACATGCACAAATAATGAAGCTGAATACAAAGCTCTTATCATCGGAATGGAAATAGCCCAGCAAATGGAAATAAAATTATTACATATCTTCGGAGATTGTAAATTGATTATAAATCAATTGACAACAAAATTTGAAGTAATGAAAGAAGAACTCCTGCCTTATATCGGAAGGCACAACAGTTGCTTGAACAGTTTTGTTATGTGGAAATTAAACACATACCACGGTCAGAAAATGCAAAAGAAGATGCTTTAGCCAGTTTGGCAGCGGCTTTATCCTGCACAAACCGAAGTCCTCTTCAGGTAACTATAGAAGAAAGAAGATTCCTGCCATCTGCAGAGGTTATCGAAGAAAACGTTGAAATGTTTCCTATATCCTGTCTGGAGGTAATGACAAATGATTGGCGTCAGCCTTTTGTTGATTATCTCAAATATAATATCTTGCCAGAGGATAATGTACAAAGACAGCAGATTAAGCAGCGATCGAACAAATTTGTCATATGCAACGAAGTATTGTATAGAAAATCTTATAATGGAATGCTGTTGAGATGCTTAGACAAGGAAGAAGCAAACCAAATGCTGCGGGAGGCACATTCAGGTGAATGTGGAGCACATCAAGCCGGCCGAAATTATGCCATAGAGTGCATCGCATGGGTTATTATTGGCCTACTATGTTTAAAGATGCGATAGAATATGCAAAGCGGTGTCATGAATGTCAAATACACGGAGATGTAATACATGTTCTTCCAGAAGAATTACATCAGTCTGTTGCTTCTTGGCCTTTCTCAGCATGGGGATTCAACGTGATTGGTCCTATAAATCCCCCTTCATCTAAAGGAAAATAGTACATTCTGGCAGCAACAGACTATTTCTCCAAATGGACCGAAGCAGTCGCCTTGCGTAATGTTAAAGAGAAAGACGTGGTCAATTTCATCCGGCATGCTATAATATATCATCATGGTATTCCGAAGAAGATCGTTACTGATAATGTCACCCCTTTTAAAAATAGAGGCATGGAAAAGTTATGTCAGAAGTTCGGCATCCAACATTCTTTTTCAACACCTTACTATCCTCCGGCCAATGGACTAGCAGAGGCGTTTAACAAAACAATTGTCAAAATAATGAAAAAAATGGTGATAGGCAATAAGCGCGATTGGGATGAAAAGTTACAAGAAGCATTATGGGGCTATAGAACCACCCATCGTACAGCGACAAGGGCGACACCATATTCATTAATCTATGGTATGGAGGTAGTTATCCCAATTGAAATGCAGGTGGCATCACTCCGAATAGCAGTACATTAGTCTATAACAGATGATGAAAATGAAAAAATAAGGCTGAAAGAATTAGATTTGCTCGATGAGAAACGTCTTGCAGCTCAGCAGCGGTTGCAATCATATCAGGCCAGAATATCGGCTGCCTTGGATAAACAGGTTAAATACCCTCTTTCAAAAAAGGGGATATGGTGTTAATGTTGAAAAGACCTATAGTGGTCACTCGCCAGACAGGGGGCAAGTTTGAGCCTAAATGGGACGGTCCATATGTAATAAAAGAAGTATTCTCCAATGGGGCATATAGAATCATAAATCAAGAGGGACAGGGTATCAGTATACTTGTCAATGCCCGTTTCATCAAAAGATAC
The DNA here is from genome assembly GCA_030180095.1 of Magnolia changhungtana. Taxonomy (NCBI): domain Eukaryota; kingdom Viridiplantae; phylum Streptophyta; class Magnoliopsida; order Magnoliales; family Magnoliaceae; genus Magnolia; species Magnolia changhungtana. The sequence continues at coordinate 599,427 of JASAUF010000316.1, forward strand.
TATCCCTAAAGATAGACATCTGGATTTTGACCCAGAATATTATCGGCATAATGATTCTGTATCAAAAGGGGGCAAGGATAAATAAGATCATGTCTATATGTCAACCAAAAGAAGCTATAAAAGAAGAAATTCACAAGCATGTCAATTATCAAGCATTAAATCTGAAAAATATATATATGATCATCATCAAATAAGATTGATAAAGTTAATATCATCTTGAAGATTCTCTTGAAGATATTATCTAAGCTGAGAATTATATTGCCTTACAAGGCACGGATTCTCTTGAAGATTCTCTTGAAGATATTGACAGAATTATATTGCCTCACAAGGCATGGATTCTATGGATCTTCTTGAAGATATTATTTAAACTGGAAATATTTTGCCTTGCAAGGCATGGGTCTTCTTGAAGATATTTCGGAAATATCTACTATAGTTGCAAATGATGATGATCATATATATATTATTGCCTTTCAAGGCATGGATCTTCTTGAAGATGTTATCAAAAGCAAGGATATATCAATATCAATCAAAGAGGCAGTATAGCCAAGCCAAATCCTAAAAGAGCCAAATCGAGCCAAATAAAAAAAAAAGATCAAGCTCGTAAAAAAAAATGCTCTCAAAGGATCAAGCTTTAAAAGAGCCGGTCAACTATACGTAAGACCTATGAAGATCGCCATTCAGGCAGCGGCGAGGAGTCAGTGGCCCTAAAAAGCCCGCGAAGACCATCGTGCACACCCATGCGAGCAGCCGACGAAGTCAAGGATTCAAAGCCTAAAAGGCCATAAATCCGCGAAGACTAGTCACCGTAACTCCCATGCCGTCTGTATAGCTTCCGGCAGCACCACGGGGAATGGATGAAAATGTCCTCCCGTGAATGGGCTCGACCTTGCAGATGAAGAAAATAGGGGCCGCAGTGCGAGCTTTATGCCAACCGTGCGTAAGACCCTCCAGGTCTACGGTTTGATTTCAGTAGTAACTAGTGAGGAAGGGCTTAAACCTACTCATTGATGGACTGGCAACCCTAGATTTGGTGCCCAAAGGTAGCCTTGCGAGCCCTACGAACTCTAGAGAGTTACCATGGCCAACCCTGTGCGTAAAACCAACAGTTCACCTCCCGGTAGCGTCAATGGGCCCCTCTGATGGACCTTGGCTGTGAGCTCAAGGCAGTGAGAAGCCCAAAAGTGAACTCTAGAGAGTTACAGTGGCCATCACATAAGACCCATAAATGCTCCACTACTCATGAGCTTAAACTGTGTGTGTGCACACGTTCCACTACTCATGAGCTTAAACTGTGTGTGGCTAATTAAATTGAAACTTAGTACCGCCAATTTAAATACTCACATAGAGAATCCCGCACTAACAAAAGCATAAAAGGTTTAGAAATTGTAAAGGATGTAATGAAATTATTATATAAAGTATAAATATAATTTGATAATATTAGTAAAAATGTCATCAACATGCAATATGAAAATGCTACGATAAACATCTCAAAATGCTTTCATAATAACATATGTCAAGCCAAATAAATTACATGTCCAAGAAACATGAAAGCAAAGATTACATATGTTCAAAATTACATGTTTATAGATCCTCTGTAATCCCCATTGCTTCTGAGTATCTGTGCAAATCTTCTTTCAATTGTGCTTGAGCTGCATCATGTTTAGATTTTTCTTCAAAAATAAGTCTTGCCTGATCAGGAACACCAGCAAGCTTATTCTCCAAAGAAGCAATCATTTCTTTACCTTGAAGTTGTGCGAATTTTTCGATATCAATGGATTGAACATTCACCCGTATCTTCTCTTCAACATCTTGAATGATTAAGACCTGCTCGTGATTCTTCTTCTCCAGCTGAGAGATTTCTTCCTTCAGAGCTGCAATGCGATCTTGAATAGTTATACTTTCATCAACATGAATCTTTAATTGATCTTGAAGAATCATATGCTCTTGTTCAAGTTTAGAAATTGATGAAGCTGTCAGAGAAGCTTGTTCTTGAGATAAAGCCAACTACTTTCTACACTCTAAAATCTCAGGGGCAATTGTAACATTCTCTACTGACGCCAAAGAAATTACTGAATCACGAAATTTGAGGAGTGAATCCCGCAAAGGAGATATGTTGATTCTAGCCATCTTGGCAGAGCTCTCCAGAATCTCTATAGCAACATCCAAGTCCAACCATTGATCAGGGTTTCTGAAGATATGGATTATTGCTAACAAAGAATGTTTCACCATAAGCATTTTATGAATAGGGATCTTTGTAAAGGATGACAGTTCAGAAGTAGTGGCTACAGAATCAGAACTAGCCGCACCGCTGCAAGAAGGAGTTCCTATAACAAAAGAAGAAGGATATTCAAAATATTATTATGAAATATATAGTCTTGAGTAAAGATATTCAGCGTATATTATACCTATCACTGGAATACGACTAACAGAAGGAGAAGCTCTCTAAGTCATGGAAGGGCCAAGTTCCACCATATCAGCAAAAGATGGTGCTCTAGCTTCCGTGCTTGAATCTCCGGTAGCCGGAGTTGGCAAGTCCGTAGTTTCTGTTGGAAATATGATTTCACAAGCCACTACTCTCTGTACTACCAATGGAACTACGGGTGCTCTTAGTGAAGATACCACAAGAGGGCTCACTAAAGAGATAGCACCTATTTCTACAACTTGGGCACCTAAAAAAGGGAGACACTGTAATTTTAAATAAATAATAGTTGTTAAAATATAAAATATGTGCATATGAAAATTAAATTTCCTTTACCTGGTGAATACCCATATTCTCCATAATCTAAAGGCTCCTCTTCATCTTCCTCGGCTGCAGGAGATTTAACAGGAACATTAATGCTAGGAGAAGTCTTAGCAGGTGCAGGGGAAGATTCCATCTCAATTTCTTTCGCAACTGTTTCCTCATCTCCGTCGATGTCAACTTCACCTTCTTCAAAGTCATCATCTTTATCTTCACAACTATCGCCATCTCTGCTGTCTTCCTATTATGAAGATTCAGTAGTATCTGATGATGAAGTTGAACTTTCATCTTCCAAAATTTCTTCGTCAACTTCTTCAATGATAACTTGCTTTCCTTTGTAAGAAACGGGTTGGCTGCTCTCCGGTGCAGACTCTTGGGCTATAGGGGAAGCGGATGCTTGGAGGGTTCTTTCTGGAAGAATAGGGGATGATGTTTGTAAACGTGTTCTTGATCTAGTCATTGGGGAAGATGGACTAGGACCAAGGGGTTGTGAAGGAGATACGGAAGTGCCAATAGTTGGTCCTTCTTGAACCGCTGCAGTCTCTGTAGGAATTGGAGAAGATGTACCTTCAGCATTATCTGAGGTTTGGTTTGAGAAGTCCTAACGAGATTTCTCAAATTCTCTCAGATCTCCATGAGCAAACCAGCCATCCAAAGTGTTGACAGGCTTGATTTCACGGATAGGGTCTTCCAATGATATCTTCCTACAAATTTATCCAGGATGAGATGCATGGCTCTTTTCTGGGATATAACCGATTCCACTCTCTAAATTTCTGCCCCTCAGCCTGGGTGGATGGAGAAAGATAGAAGAATCCACTGGCAAGCATTTAGCAACCAAGTATGATTGGTGATCCCACCATCGCATCCAGCTATATGATGTACGGACTATGCGATCGCAGCTTGGAATTATGAAGAGGGATCTAACACAGCCATTCAGCAGCTGTTTCTATATCATGGCCCAGTTAAGAGGACCAGTTCCATAACAGCGCATTTTTCTAGTAACCAGCCCGCAGTCTTGTGGCACAGTTTGATCATAACCAAATTGACAAGCAAAGCGACTGGGGTATTAAGGTTCTCTCCAAAATTCTGTTCCTTCTCGAAGAGGTAAACTGCATGAGTGAATAGAAAAGAAGAAAGCTCTCTCTGCTGCAGTAAGCGTTTCTTGGTCCACCATGTCTGTATCTTCGGTGTAGTGATAAAGGCGGAACTGAAAGAAGTTATCTGGTCATCATCTCGAATTTTATTGGCAACCCACTCACATGCTCTTTTTGCCATTGCTCTTTGCTGAAAGAACCAGAGTGGAAGGTGAGAAGGATGAGTATATGCTTGCTCCGAAGCCTCAAAAGTCTAAGGAAAATAAACTCCAAGCCACCCCGTAATATAATGCCAAGAAGTATGTGCAGACGAAGCTCCAAGAATAGGGTCTTTTACGTGAGTAGCTACTTCTCCAAGGGCTCTGTAGATAGAACATAATACGGGAGGAGTAAGAGAATATTTATGGCCTTCCGCTAAAGCACTAGCCACAACGAAGACGCTTGGACGAACAACATTTGCCCACTTGGAGCTGAGCAATACGACCAAACTTAGCCAATAAGCTAAGAACGCTGCAAGTTCTCCGAAAGAGCTATATTTTGGCTTTCCTCTTACTGCATCCCGAAGCTTCGTTAGTTCTTTAGAGCGGCAGTCACGAAACCTTCAAAGAAAAATGAAGGAGGTTAATATGCAGGAATGACTAAATAGTAAGAATATAAAGAAGGAGAATAATGGTCGGATTGATAAATACTTGAGACCCCTAGAGAAATGAGCCAGCCATTGTAGAGGGGGAATTTTGTGGAAATTGAGAAATTTGCCCATCTCTTTGAACAGTTCTATGGTAGTCTCAGAGATGGAAGGCTTGCGGTCTGGAGAAGAGACAAAGGCCAATTCTCTGTTTGTTGGAATGAATTCATCATAGAATTTGCCTGTTATTGTGAGACCGGCTACACAATGAAGGTCCCAAAGTGATATGCTCATTTCACCATAAGGTAGATGGAAGGAGTTGGTTGTAGGCGACCAATATTCAAGGAAGCCTTTAAGAATATTGGGTTCCCTATAGAAGTATTTGGAGGTCACTTCTATGGCATCATAAAGACCGATCTTTGCAAGAGTGCTCGTATGCTTCAGCAATATAGCCTCCGCCCATTCAGAGTAGTAGCGGCGAGCAGTTAGCAAACCTCTGATGCAGAATTCTGCTTGGCCCCAGAGTTGATCTCGATTTCTGAAGCGCTGTCGAACTGTCTCATAAAAATGAGAAGGAAAGAGATCATGGGGACTGTGGAAAGGAACTAAGAATATCATGGGATGAGCTTCCCCTATTCTTTGACGTGGCTTCTATGTCTGGATGATTCCCTCAAGGATTTGGGGCTCTCTCGAGGCCCATGATTCAGTGTACATTAACCTTTCGCCATGGATGTAGTCTTTAGACTCACAGTCGAGCATGGACTGATGGCGATATACTTTGATGGGAATAATCGTCATCCCCTCTGTATGAGGATTGTCAAACTTCATGATACCTTCAACAACTCGTACTGAGTCCCACGAGTTTTGAAGTTTCTTCTTCTTATATTCTTTGATCTTCTCTGTGAATTCTTTTTCTTTATTGCGGTGAATTTTCTTTCAGCGAGAAGCCGGAGGACTGTCTTCACAGGGAGGTGGTCTTTCACTATCAGTACGAATATGAGCTGTGGACTTTAACCATTCGTCCCAGTCATATTCTCTGCCATGCTTAGGCGGACATTTGATGTCTCCCAAAGAAATGGATTTGTGAATGGGGGAAGGCAAAGATTTAATGCCGTCAGAAAAGTCGAAGGTGGGAAGAACAGGTTCTTTAAAATAAGCGGGAGTTCTGGAAGTGGTCTTTGTCTGCTTAGCAGGTGGTTGATCAGAAGAAGGCGAGTCAGAAGGAGTCACAAGATGGGCTGTTTGTTTAATGCGAGCCATGAAGACAAGTTAAGAAAGGAAGACAGATGAAAACGGCTAAGTGATTGGAAGGTTCAAAGAAGAGAGGAAAATTAGCTAAATACAAAACACTTTGCGCGGGGTCGCGTAAAGTATAAGGTTTGCGCGAGAAAATTCCAACTTCAGAGGAATTCGCACAAAGTGAAACGGTTTGCGCGGGGTCGCGCAAAGTAAGAGCTTTGCGTGGGGAAAAATCGCCAGAGCAGAGTTTCAGCAGAGAGCAGTTCGTGAAAATGACAAAGTAGTTGGACTATTTATAGTACTTCTGGCCGAGTACGGTACTCGACCGAGCTTTGCGCGGGGTCGCGCAAACCCTACAGAAAATAAATGGTTTGATCCTTTTTCTTTGATTTTCTGAAAAAAACAAAGAACGAATCAAGCGGGCATCTGTTGAGGCATAAAAATAGGCAAAGAAGTGAAGAAGAGAAAGATTAAGAAATCAGTTTGAAGATCAAGAAATTAGTTTCAAGACTACTTTGCGCGGGTCCGCACAAAGTGAAAGGGTTGCGCTGGAACACGCAAAGTGAAAGGGTTGCGCGGGTTGCCAAGGAAGACAGATTGCGCGGGACTGATAGATTGCGCGAGACCGCGTAAAGCATGTCATTTGTGTGTGTCCGCACAAAGTGCATGACGGTGGGATAAAAATGGTTGGATATTATTTTGTCTCACATTGACCAGAACAGAGATTTCCACTAGTAAAAATGTCTATAAATACCCCGTTCTTTCTCTCAAAGGGGGGTTCGAAGATTTCAGAGTGAAAGAAAGACGAAGGAGAAGATAGAAGGTGCGGAGTATTGGACTCTTGCAGTTTGCGCCGACCCGCGCAAAGCAGCATGGGGCTTATATAGTTTGTGCGGATCCACACAAAGTATCATCTTCAGACTTTTCTGAATCTGAATTTTCTTGAGTAATACTTTTAGATGACTTCAAGGCAATAGACTTACCTTTAGGAGCTTTAAAACTTAATTCATAGGTTTGCAAAGAACCAACTAATTCTTCTACCTTCATATTGTCCGTATCACGAAGTTCCTGGATTGCGGTTACCTTTGAATTGAACCGTTCAGGAAGAGAGCATAGTATTTTTGCACACACTTTACTTTCTGAGATCTTTTCGCCAAGACCCCACATAGAGTTTACAATGTCATTCAATCTAGTGTAAAAGTCCATAAACATTTCATTTTCCTCCATATGAATTTCTTCAAATTTAGTTGTGAGGAGTTGGACTTTAGATTTCTTGACAATTGTTGTACCTTCGTGTGTCATTTCTAAAATATCCCAGGCTTGCTTTGCAGTATCACAGGATATGATTCTTTTGAACTCATCCGGTGATAGTGCGCAAGTGATTGCATTTAGTGCTTTAGCATTAGCACTACTCTCATTTTTCTGAAGTGTGGTCCATTGGAAAAATGGTGTAATTTTCATAGATTTTGAACCATCAACACAGTTACTTCCATGGTAGGAGGATTCCATTCGATCCTTTGTGGCTAGCCACACACTTTCATCCATTGATCTGAGGAAGATTCTCATTCTGGCTTTCCAATAGGCATAGTTGGAGCCATCAAAAGGTGGAGGCCTAGTAACTGAAAGGCTATCAAAATTTGACATCTTTTTAAATAGCTTAGATCGTTAGCTCAGGAAATAAATCCAAATAAAAAGTAACAAGAAATGAGCTATTAGGCTTTGATACCACTTGAAAAGGCCAAGCTAAATGTCCTAGAGGGGGGGTGAATAGGACTATGCCAAATTTAAAAATAAATCAGCGGAACAAAAGTAAATCAATACTCTTACAATAATGAATCAATTCACAATGCTAAATATAAATCACCTTGATAAATAATTATTGAGAGATTGATACAAATTCAGTTCTAAGGACAACCTTACACCATAATAAACAAGGGCTTATGGTAGGACAACCTTATTTCTAGAACCTCTTTTGAATCAAGAACTCAATGTTAATATAAGTAAATGAAATAGCAAGGAATTGAAAATAAATGCGTATAAAGATCTAAATTATTACAACAATCCCCACACTTGCTTGAAAATGTAAATAGTTACAACATTCACATCCACTTGTACATTCCACACAATCGAATGATAAAAGATATGAAAATTAATCAAGCATTCAATCCACAAGACAAAGAGTTATAGTGGTTCGTCATTGTGTGTACACCAAGCTGTTTTACAAATGACCACACAGAATGTTACTCCACTCCTAATATCCTCACACGGGGGATATTAGCGTTCACTATCAAATAGGTTTTCTCGGGTTCACCAAAAACCTTTACAATTGTGTCTTTTCACTTGGGCTTACACAATTCAAAAACCCCTTTTTCTCGAAGTTTTCTCGGTTTTCCTCGGACAATCAATACAATGAGATTTTTCCGCTCAATCTCAAACAAAACCAATACAATGAGATTTTTCTCGCTTAACCTCAAACAAAACCAAAAATAAAAGAATTTTACTGTAATTGTAAAATACCCGGATTTCTCCTTTAGCGGCCTAAGTAGAACCAATCGGAGTAGATGATTGAATATCAAAGTTCAATTTCCAATACTCACATTCATAGGGTTCTAAATTCTAATAGATTTTAGATTTTGACTTGTTGGGCGTAGCTATATTTGATTTTGATTCCAAGAAGAAGGAATAATATAATTCCTCTTTTCAAATAAGATTGGAATAGAGAAACAAAATCAAATTAAATAAGCTAGCAAAAAGGAATATTAAATAAGCACAATTTAGCTTTAAAATAAACACAGACTTATCTCAGAGTGATTACTTGAAAATTCTTGAATGGAATGGAGTTCGGATGTAAAAACTCGAATTTCGTGTTCAATTTATAGAAGAAAAAATCGTTCCTACGATCGGGGTCTTAGAAACCTAGGACTGGTCGTAGCTCTAACAATTTTTGAAAATTTGAGCGCGATCTTTGAAAACCGTTCTACGATCGGTCGTGTGTACCCTACGACCGGGTCGTGGGACACCTACGACCGGTCGCGTGGGACACCTACGACCGGTCGTAGGACCATGAAATAGGTTCTTTGGAATTTCGGTCGTAGCTCCACGACCGATCGTGGACGACAGTCGAAGCCAACCTACGACCGGTCGAAGGACCTCCAGGATCGGTCGTGGGCGTTCCAAAAATTCTAAAAATCTTCAACAAATTAGGGGTCGTGGAATTTCTTGGACTAGTCGAACCAATGCTAGGACTGGTCGAACAAGAGCTGGGACTGGTCTTGGAACAGACTAAGCTTATGTAGAATAAACATTTGATTTATGTATCCAAAATGACCTACTTAAAGGGTCAACCTAAGGTCATTCAAACCTGAAACATGTCGTATGGACATTGAACTTCAACCATTCAACGAATGTAGATTGTTTGAACCAATATCAGGCTTGAAATCTTGAACAATATCAGGCTTGAAGTCTTGAACAATATCAGGCTTGAAGTCTTGAACAATATCAGGCTTGAACCTTGAGATCTTCATCAACATAAATCAACTTTGAGATCTTCAACATCTTGAGCTTCATCTTGTAGCTTTTTGAACTTTAACATCTTGTGCTTCAACTTGTAGCATCTTGAAGTATAAAATCATCATACCAGCACAAGACACAGATAGATGTTTTGACACATCAAAATTTGACAACCAAAGGAGTATGAGACCATAACCCTTACAATCTCCCCCTTTGTCAAATTTGTGACAAAACACCACACCAAGTAATAATTCTTCCAATAGACATAAGAGAAGTACAAAGCAAGCACAGATGTACAGATGATAAGCAATGTATAGACATGTATAGACATGATAAGCAATAATCATTTTCCCATAACTCATGAGAAGTTTAACTCCCCCTGAGTAATAGCACAACAACAAAATTTATAACATTCACCAAACTTCTCCCCCTTTTTGACACAAAATGACAAAGGAAGAAAAGCAGTTAATGTGCATAACCAAGTTGGAGTTAAAGCAAAAAAATAGTCCATAACCAACAAAAAGGTTTGAGATGCAAGCTAATATCAGTAAATATTACAGACCAAAAAAAAATTCAGTCAGAACCAGAAGAGGGTGCAGGATTAGATGGATCAATTTTGTGTAAACCCTTAGCAATTCGCCTCATATATTTACGCATATAGGAAAATTGTGTGTCTTGAGTAACACAATTTGAGCCACCGCTCTTGAAGAGAATTCAACCTTTCATCAAAATCAGAAGGCTGAAAATCAGGATCATCAGCCGAGTCCGACTCAAGTTCTTCAAATAAGTCATCCATATTCACGTCCTCAGGAAGATCACTAGCTTCAGCATTACCTGCTTCACCACCATTTGCTACAAGATCCACTTGGCCTCTAGCCAAATCTAAAGTCATCTTATTAAGATTGGAGTTATTAAAAGGGAGATGGTGGATGGGTTTTTCTCTAGTAGGCATGGCTATGAGCATATGATTTGCTAACCTAGTCAGTAAATAACCAAAGGGTATATCACTATGTCCGGGATGGTGACGTGACATAATAATGGAATGACAGATTAAAGAAGGAGGCATATATTAACACCAGAGACAACAGAATGCAAAACACGAACCATAAAGAAGTGAGTTCGGTTTTGTTACCGTAACGTGGATAAAGATTTGAAATGAATATCTTATGAAGTACTGTGTATGCGGGTAACAAATACCTTGAGGGAAGTACATGACCTTTATGAGTCCAATGAACATCCATATTACATAAATCTCTAGTAAGCATTCGTCGTTCGGATTCTCGAGAGACTATCATGTAAAATATTAATTGGAATGCTTTCATCATTGATAGGTATTTCCATAATATCGCAATCAAATGTCGATCTACAACAAACAAACCTTCTTGAGTATCAACTTTAAATGTTAAATTCTCAAGAGAAAAATCGCAGATACATGCAAACATGGATTGGGCAATGGACTGGTATGCGGCTCCACCCCAATGTAGGATGTTATCCCATCCCACAGATTCCAACAAAGAAGGAATACCAAAAGAAGCAATGTGATTGACATTAACATGACGTTCAACAATTACATTACGCATACGCAAATCTCGAGCATCAGTAGGATCATTTTCAGGAGAACGAAGATGACGTTGAACAATAGAAGTTGATCTAGAAGAAGATGGACCTCGAGTAGTTTTCTTTTTACCTCTAGGATCCATTTTCAAAGAAAGATTTTAAGGGAACAACTAGATGCAAGATAGAAGGAATGAGATTTAGATAGAACAGATTTTTTTAAGAGAAAAACCCCAAATCCTGCAATCAATGATCAAATAGATTCCACAAACATAAGTTTTGAAGCACTAATAGTAAGAATCTACAAGAAAAATGTAAAAGAATCACTAACCTTGAAGAACAATGAAGATGGGTTGGGGCAGCCGTAGCTAGGACGGTTGGAAAGAAATGAAGAAATGAAGAAGAAGACTAAAATCCCCAATTTTAAGTGAAATCCGTTTTACGACATTGTCGTATGTACGTGTTCGACCTAGGTCAGGTACGACCGGTCGTGTATTCTCACGACAGGTCGAGTATGACAAAAAATTTGCAATTTTTTTTTTTTAAATAATTTCAAGCAAATAAAACATAAAACTTATGCTACACAAAATCATGCAAACTCAATTTAAATTGCACATACCGAGATCAAATTTTAATTTATTAAACCGGCTTTTGTCGAGCGGTTTAGTGAAAATGTCGCAAGTTGAATCTCGGTTGGAATGTAATCCAAATTTATTAATTTTTCTTCCACTAATTCACGAATGTAATGAAATCTAATGTCAATATGCTTAGTACGTGAATGCTGAACTGGATTTTTAGAGATATTTATTGCACTGGAATTATCACAAAATAAAATCATAGAATCTTGAGTAATTCCATAATCGCTTAACATTCGTTTCGGTCCAAACAAGTTGAGTACATGCATTTCAAAGAAGAATGTATTCAAACCTCAAGCTGATTGATAGCGATATAGAACTTTGCTTCTTGCTAAACCAAGAAACAAGACAATTTCCAATGTAGAAACAACCACCACTCGGTTGATTTCCTATCATCAATGTTTCCACCAATCAAGATCTCGTGCATTCGGCTAATTGAACATTAGTCTCATGTGGATACCAGAGACCCAATTTAGTAGAACTTGCGACATAACGCATAATCCGCTTAATGCAGTTAAGTGAGATTCTTTAGGATTTGATTGATAACGAGCACAAATACCAACACTCAAAGCAATATCGGTCTACTAGCGGTTAGATAAAGTAAACTACCAATTAAACTACGATACAATTTAGGATCCACATCATTACCTGTAGAGTCTTTTGAGAGTCTTACGGTTGTACTCATTGGAGTATCAAAATTTTTACCTTTCTCAAATCCAAATTTTTTAATTAAACTCGAGCATATTTGGTTTGTGAAATAAATATTCCATCGGGTTGTTGTTTTACTTGCAATCCTAGGAAATAGTTTAATTCTCCAACCATGCTCATTTCGAATTTAGACTTCATCAAATCTGCAAACTCAATGATCATGTTAGTACAAAGTTGATCCATAAATAATATCGTCAACATATATTTGAACCATTAGAATATCATCGTTATATTTCTTAACAAAGAGTGTCTTATCAACACAACCCATCGAAAGTTATGACTCGGTAAAAACTTAGTCAATTTTTCGTACCATGCTCTACGGGAGCTTGTTTGAGACCATAGAGAGCTTTCTTAAGACGATACACATGATCAAAATTTAGGATCTTCAAACCTCGTAGGTTGTTCAACATATACCTCTTCATGTAAATCATCATTTAGAAAGGCACTCTTTACATCCATTTGATAAATTTTAATTTTCTTAAAACATGCTATGGAGATAAAAAGTCTGATTGATTCAAGACGAGCTACAGGGGCAAATGTTTCATTATAGTCAATACCTTCGATTTGTGTATATCCCCTGTACAACTAGTCTTGCTTTATTTCGAATAATATTTCCAAGCTCATCGATTTGTTTTTGAAAATCCATTTTGTTCCAATAATATGTTTATCTTTAGGTCTAGGAACAAGTTGCGGACATCATTTCGACAACTGATTAAGTTCTTCTTGCATCGCAAGAATACAATTTTCATCAGAAAGTGCTTCTTTTACGTTACCCGGTTCAATCTGGGATGTAAAGCATACGTAGTTACATATGTCCTCTAATTGTCTACGAGTGCGCACACCAGTGAGAGGGTTTCCAAGTATTTGAGAGGTTGGATGATCTTTAATAGTCCTTAATTCAGGATTAGTTTCACTTGATGAAGTTTCTTGTTTTTCAAGTATAAGAACTTCATCATTATCTAAACTAGGGACAGGTGTCTTCAAAAGATCGTCAATCACAACATTTATTGACTCTTGAATCACACCGGTCTGTTGTTCAGAACACGATAAGCACGACTGTTTAAAGAATAACCTAAAAAGATCCCTTCATCACTTTTAGTGTCGAATTTTCCCAAATTTTCACGCCACGCAAAATATAGCACTTGCTGCCAAAAATTCGAAAATATTTGACAGAAGGCTTTTTCTCAAACCACATTTCATAAGCCGTTTTATTATTAGATTTACAAATATAAACACGGTTAATAATGTAACAAGTTGTATTCTTGCTTCAAATTTTGAGAGATTTCTAGGTAGCTTCATGCTATTTAACATAACACTTCCCATTTCTTGAAGCACTCTATTCTTCCTCTCGACAATTCCATTTTGTTGAGGAGTTTTAGGTGCAGAGAATTCATGCGATATTCCCTGATCGCTACAAAATTTCTCAAAACCGCTATTTTCAAATTCGGATCCATGATCACTACGGATCTTTCTTGACTTGAGAACATTTTTCGGTTTGAATCCTGTTTTATAATCTTTTTCACTTCATCAAGGGTTTCTGATTTATCTTTCAAGAATGAAACCCAAGTGTATCTTGTATAATCATCTACAATAACTAAGATGTACTTTTTGCCACCTCGACTTTCCGTTCTTGTTGGTCCTATAAGATCCATATGGAGAAGCTCGAGTGGTCTTGTGGTGATATTGGAGTTCACCTTTTTGTGAGAGCTCCTAGTTTGTTTACCATACTGGCATTCACCACAGATCTTGTCTACTTTTCACATTTTAGGTAGACCTTTTATTAGTTCACTTTTGCTCAATCTGTATAAATTTCGGTAGTGTACATGTCCAAGGCGTTTATGCCATAAATCTGTCTCATCGGTATGGACCATGTAGCACGTTTGATTAGATGAGCTACCATTGCTTACTATATAGCAGTTTTCAGAAGTTCTGCGACCAGTTAATATTACAGAACCCTTTTCATTTGTAATTTCACAACCTTGATTAGAAAATTTAACATTATGGTTGTTATCGCATATTTGAGATATGCTCAACAGGTTGTGTTTTAAACCCTCAACATATAACACATTTTTAAATAAGGGAAGGTTATAGAGTTGGACCGTACCTTTGCCAATTATCTTGCAATTGCTACCATCACCAAATGTGAGTGACCCATCAGTCATATCTTTAAGATCGGTGAATAGAGCTTTGTCGCTTTGTCATATGTCCGGAGCATCCACTGCCTAGGTACCATTTTGAATGGCTTGTAGCTTTGAAAGCAAAGTGTGAGCAACCAAACAAGTAACCTTGGGAACCCATTTCAAGATCTTGTTTTGGGTTTAGGAGAATAATTGGTCTTCTTTTGTTTATAGTTATAAGAGTGACCCATCTTGAGTTAGATTTTAATGACTCCTTAAGTAAATCAATAATTTTTTCAGCTAGTGGGTTTGAATCGATTTTTGAAATTTATATAGTTGCTTTTGTGTTTTTGAAAGGTTTTGTATTTTTAGAAACTTGACTTGATTAGTACCTTTTCCTTTTGAGTTAGAAGTCTCTCCTTTCACAAAAATGGAAGGAGCATTCTTTGTTTAGGAGATGTGTTTTTATCAAAGCCTAACCCGGATCGATCACCACATTTTCTTGATCCAGGATAATAATTTTTCTAATTTAGGATCACCTTGGGCATATCTCCATGTGTCCTTCAAACTCAAAAGAGAAGATACTTCATTTTTAAGTTTCTCATTTTGATTTCAAATTTTCAATTAGGGAGGTTTTGAATTCTAAATCACACTTTGATTTTTCAAAACAATCTGAAATTTGAGATTTTTCTAAAACAAGGGTTTCAAAACATTCTTTTAGTTTAAAGAACTTTTCTTTTGAAGTTTAAGTTTGACAAACAATTTTACAACTTTCTTTATATAATGCATTGTAAGCATCTTGTAGATCTTCATCATTTTCATGATCACTATCCAAATTTTCTTCACTTGTTAAATCATCGTGATCTGAAAAGGTAAACTTGGCTAGAGTCATAAGGGCCTTAAGTTCTTTGCCCAGACTCGGTTTAATTTTCGATTGAAGAGGCTTTAATCAGACGATTCATCCCAAGTAGCCAACATACCCTTCCTTTTGGATCTGTCCTTTTAGGACATTTGTTTGCTAAATGCCCATATTCTTGACATGTTGTAACATTGACTATCTTTCAATGATTTCCAAGTTTTAGACTTAGGTTTAGAACGTTTCTTTTCATTTGCCTTTTGAAAGTCGACTCTTTTCTTACTTTTGAAAATCTTATAAAACTTTTTCGCTAGCTAAAGGGCCATATCATCTTGAGACTTTTCTCAATGAATTTTCTTGAGTAATACTTTTAGATGACTTCAAGGCAATAGACTTACCTTTAGGAGCTTTAAAACTTAATTCATAGGTTTGCAAAGAACCAACTAATTCTTCTACCTTCATATTGTCCGTATCACGAAGTTCCTGGATTGCGGTTACCTTTGAATTGAACCGTTCAGGAAGAGAGCATAGTATTTTTGCACACACTTTACTTTTTGAGATCTTTTCGCCAAGACCCCACATAGAGTTTACAATGTCATTCAATCTAGTGTAAAAGTCCATAAACATTTCATTTTCCTCCATATGAATTTCTTCAAATTTAGTTGTGAGGAGTTGGACTTTAGATTTCTTGACAATTGTTGTACCTTCGTGTGTCATTTCTAAAATATCCCAGGCTTGCTTTATAAAGTATCACAGATATGATTCTTTTGAACTCATCCGGTGATAGTGCGCAAGTGATTGCATTTAGTGCTTTAGCATTAGCACTACTCTCATTTTTCGAAGTGTGGTCCATTGGAAAAATGGTGTAATTTTCATAGATTTTGAACCATCAACACCAGATTACTTCCATGGTAGGAGGATTCCATTCGATCCATTGTGGCTAGCCACACACTTTCATCCATTGATCGAGGAAGATTCTCATTCGGCTTTCCAATAGGCATAGTTGGAGCCATCAAAAGGTGGAGGCCTAGTAAGCGAAAGGCTATCAAAATTTGACATCTTTTTAAATAGCTTAGATCGTTAGCTCAGGAAATAAATCCAAATAAAAAGTAACAAGAAATGAGCTATTAGGCTTTGATACCACTTGAAAAGGCCAAGCTAAATGTCCTAGAGGGGGGGTGAATAGGACTATGCCAAATTTAAAAATAAATCAGCGGAACAAAAGTAAATCAATACTCTTACAATAATGAATCAATTCACAATGCTAAATATAAATCACCTTGATAAATAATTATTGAGAGATTGATACAAATTCAGTTCTAAGGACAACCTTACACCATAATAAACAAGGGCTTATGGTAGGACAACCTTATTTCTAGAACCTCTTTTGAATCAAGAACTCAATGTTAATATAAGTAAATGAAATAGCAAGGAATTGAAAATAAATGCAGAAGTAAAGATCTAAATTATTACAACAATCCCCACACTTGCTTGAAAATGTAAATAGTTACAACATTCACATCCACTTGTACATTCCACACAATCGAATGATAAAAGATATGAAAATTAATCAAGCATTCAATCCACAAGACAAAGAGTTATAGTGGTTCTTTGTGTGTACACCAAGCTTGTTTTACAATAGCCACACAGAATGCTACTCCACTCTAATATCCTCACACTGGGGATATTAGCGTTCACTATCAAATAGGTTTTCTCGGAGTTCACCAAAAACCTTTACAATTGTGTCTTTTTCACTTGGGCTTACACAATTCAAAAACCCCTTTTTCGAGTTTTTCGGTTTTCCTCGGACAATCAATACAATGAGATTTTTCTGCTCAATCTCAAACAAAACCAATACAATGAGATTTTTCTAGCTTAACCTCAAACAAAACCAAAAATAAAAGAATTTTACAGAATTGTAAAATACCTGGATTTCTCCTTTAGCAGCCCGGTAGAACCAATCGGAGTAGATGATTGAATATCAAAGTTCAATTTCCAATACTCACATTCATAGGGTTCTAAATTCTAATAGATTTTAGATTTTGACTTGTTGGGCGTAGCTATATTTGATTTTGATTCCAAGAAGAAGGAATAATATAATTCCTCTTTTCAAATAAGATTGGAATAGAGAAACAAAATCAAATTAAATAAGCTAGCAAAAAGGAATATTAAATAAGCACAATTTAGCTTTAAAATAAACACAGACTTATCTCAGAGTGATTACTTGAAAATTCTTGAATGGAATGGAGTTCTGGATGTAAAAACTCTGAATTTCGTGTTCAATTTATAGAAGAAAAAATCGTTCCTACGACTGGTCTTAGAAACCTAGGACTGGTCGTAGCTCTAACAGATTTTTGAAAATTTGAGCGCGATCTTTGAAAACCGTTCTACGACTGGTCGTGTGTACCCTACGACTGGTCGTGGGACACCTACGACTGGTCGTGGGACACCTACGACTGGTCGTAGGACCATGAAATAGGTTGCTGGAATTTCAGTCGTAGCTCCACGACTGATCGTGGACGAGTCGAAGCCAACCTACGACCGGTCGAAGGACCTCCAGGACTGGTCGTGGGCGTTCCAAAAAATCCGAAAAATCTTCAACAAATTAGGACTGGTCGTGGAATTTCTTGGACTAGTCGAACCAATGCTAGGACTGGTCGAACAAGAGCTAGGACTGGTCTTGGAACAGACTAAGCTTATGTAGAATAAACATTTGATTTATGTATCCAAAATGACCTACTTAAAGGGTCAACCTAAGGTCATTCAAACCTGAAACATGTCATATGGACATTGAACTTCAACCATTCAACGAATGTAGATTGTTTGAACCAATATCAGGCTTGAAATCTTGAACAATATCAGGCTTGAAGTCTTGAACAATATCAGGCTTGAAGTCTTGAACAATATCAGGCTTGAACCTTGAGATCTTCATCAACATAAATCAACTTTGAGATCTTCAACATCTTGAGCTTCATCTTGTAGCTTTTTGAACTTTAACATCTTGTGCTTCAACTTGTAGCATCTTGAAGTATAAAATCATCATACTAGCACAAGACACAGATAGATGTTTTGACACATCAAAATTTGACAACCAAAGGAGTATGAGACCATAACCCTTACAAGTGACAGTTACAGAAGAAGGCTTAAGAACTAGAGAGTGGCTGTAATGTCATGAAAAAATCCGTACAAAGACCTAAGTACAACCTCGGGCAGAACAACCCAAGGATTGCATCCTGTCATATAATTTGGACGGGATTTAGTTAAGTACTAAATAATCAGTGGATTAAGCTTGGACCACTATTTTCACAAATAAGAAGGCCTAAAACCATAAGAACCACTGACTCAATGTCATATTAAGACCTAGGAGAAATCCCAAGGGTCTGTCGCTCTCGGGAGTACATTGAAACTCGGTAACGAACTTAAACTGCACATCGAGGGTCCGATGACCGCTAAATTATAGGACGATGTTCGTCCTGCTGTGCTTGACAATGCTCGTGGGAATCAAGCCCAGATAGTGTCCAGAAATGCCCAATTAGAGCCATGAGTTAAGTGCGTGAGAAACATGAATATCTTTAGAAAATAAACTGAAACTTAAGTGAATTGTGCCGTTCGCTCTCATGCGAAGTTGAAGAATTTGGACCGTTAGTTCGGGACTAAACTTTACCCATGGGGAAAGGAAATTTCCCTACATATATCCATATAACCGTGGCCCCGATTGCACACATACTACTGTTGATCTAAAAAGGTTCTCCACAGTCGATCGGCTTATTCGATCGCACCAAAATCATGTCCTGGCATAGATCCACTGTCAAGGAACGTACCCTATGACGTAGATGAGTCGTGGGCCTTCCTATGAACCCTGTTCGTCAGAAACAGTCACCCACGGGGTATAAACCATGTATAAAGTGGCCTTCAGGCCATTTGCATCACATCTAGGGCTATAAATAGCCTTCATTTCACTTTATCCCTCTCATATACGAATTTTGCAAACCCTAGGGGGGAGACAAGAGAGAAAAGGTGAAAAGAGGAAAGAGAGAACGAGAAACATTGGGAGATTGCTATAGAAACCTTCTTCCATGAATCCACACGCCAAATCACCACCCCGTTGCACTACCAAACTTCTTTCGGCTACGATTTCGAGTAAGAAATACCAACCCTAATGTCGATGTAGAACTCCCGAATAGTTTTTTGTCAACTTACCTAACTAATTTCATCGTTTAGGTGTCTGACGTTTCATTTTTGGAAACATAGAATTTGGACCGAGTTCGAGTCGAGCATATTAACGAAAGGTGTAACGTCCCGGATTTATCCCAACCTGGAGATAGATGTCCTTAGGTGATGGGTCGATCCTAATACCTGATTAACTTCTCAAAACTCAATCCCAAAGTCTAAAATCCCTTTTTAATCCATTTCATTCAAATTCTCACCTTTCACCACCTTGTCCTTAAAATTTTTCTAAGTAATTGCACATTAAACACTAATCTTAAAGTTTAGGTGATGAAGAACAATACTTAAACTAAAAATTACTATAAATAGTAAATAAATAAATAACATGGGTTTTTGACCATTAAACTTTTGGAATCTCAATAAATAAATAGGTTATTTGAATAGATTAGATTCTCTTACCCCAAAATCATATATTGCACGTCGAATAACTCATCCCGGTGCACAAGATACGCCCGTTTCAAAAATTACTGGGCGAAAACCACCATTAGACAGTCCAGCGAACCGCGGCGGAGCCGCATCTACCGCGGTCGACCGTGGTCCAGCGGGCCGGGAGGGCCACAGCGGGCCGGGCTGCCCATTTGATGCCCTGTTTTATGTAATTTTTTACCCAACTTTGAAAAGTCATATCTCCCTCGTTATAAATTCAATTTAGGTGATTTAAAAGCCAAATTGAAGCTTGATAAGTTTAGTTTCATATAAAAATAATAAAAAAATATGATAAAAATGTTAATATAGCTTAATCTAGGTTAATGTGACAACTGTTTAAAAGTTATTAATTTAGACAACGGTTACTTCTAGAATTTTTAAAATTTTTCTACAATACAAAATCTAATAAAATTTGATGGAGATGAAGTAAACTTAATGATGAACTACTATAAAAATAATTAAATTAATATACTAACTAAAAATACCAAAAGGAGATATAGAACTGCCCTAGGACCATATTCTATAGTAATTAAGTCATAATTTAGTTAAGTACTAAACTGAATACTCAGTAAAATTAGATTGAATCACTTTAAATATGATCTACAAGACCCAAAACTTGTGGAATCATTGACGCTACATTACCCTAAAATCTATGATCAATCTTATTACCCGTCTGTTCTCAGGAGCATCATGAAACTCCGTATCAAATCTAGTCCGCACATCGAAAGTCTGAATAATACGATGTTAAAGACTTAGGACCACATTGTTGGGCTTAACATCCATCTCAAAAACCAAATCCAGATAGTGTCTCACGGTTATTCGCTTGAGCCCAAAGTGAAGAGTGTGAGAAAACGTAGGTTTCTTTAGAAATTAAATATAATTTAAGTAATCTGAGACTTGTCACTTGCGGGCCTGATATAATCAATCAGACCATTAGAATTTGACCCAAATACACCCTCAGATCAGGAGAAATTTCATACATAGGTCAGTGTACTTGTAACCCTGATCGAGTTTCGGTGACCGTTGAACTGAAACTGGTTCGTCATGTGTGATCTGGGAACTCGATTGGACTAAAAACTTAATTTGACCTAGATCCATAGTCTGTGAGCTTAAGTCTGACATTTGGCTCAAGGGGGGATCTAGAAGTGCTCCGTTGAGATGGAACAGTCCGTATTTGGACATAACCGAAGTATACCTTGGCCCTAGGTCTAATTTAGTAAGTTCTGGGCCTATATAAGGACCTTAAAACCTCATTCTCTCATTCCATACGAATTTGAGAAAACTTAGGAGAGAGAAGAGAGAAAAGAGAGAGAAAGTGTGAGAGAAGGGGGAGCATCTTCCTGATACTCCATCCCCTTGCTATACGTGTTTAACCATCGCTATCTAATCACTTTTTCAGCAATTCTGGCTTCGTTCGTAGGTAAGAAAACCTAACCCTAAACTGTTTTAGGATTTCCAAGAGTGTAGGTAATGGAATAGCTGACCTGTTTCATGATTCAGGTTGTCGTTGTGCCGTGGACAAAGGCGTTGGGTTCAAACTAGTTTCGGTTCAAGTTTACCGACAAAAGGTGCGGACTTTAGACGTATAGGTTATGGTTTTCAACACTTTCAATGTTAGATAATGATAGATTCATGATCTAGATGCTACTGCACATGTACAAAGTGTTGTCCGTTTCATTTTTCGGTTATACGTTAGTTATGTTGAATATACTATATTCCTCGTATTTGTAGAAAATACCGTATACATATCAAATACGAATTTGTGCTTGTCATGATTAATTATTTTCTAGGTATGCTAGATACATGTGTATCAACTTCTGGGTGAACAAATTAGCCTAACACCTGTTATATTAACATACGTCGTGTACGTACTAGTTATAGCCTAAGTGTTTGCAGAAATGTTCGAATGAATATGGAACTATAATTTATGCTTGCCATGACTATTGGCCGTGCATGCATGATCGGTGTTCATGTGGTAATCCTTTGTGAAAGGATTCGCTACGACTTGTGTTTTACCTAATATATTATAGGTATGTTGGAATGAGTAGTCTAAGTGTTTGTGAAAATGCTTGTATAGATATGTACTTAATCTAGTAGTGCCTTGAGTATGTGTTGAGATAGGATTCTCAACTACCTTAGTGATGTGTATGATTTCCTTCATGTAAGTTGTTTAGTTTAATCACTTACTGGTTTATGAAACGTATGTGTTTGGATTTCCTATTTGCATTGTGTTTTATAACATGCTTGTTAATATGTTTGAATTACTTGTTTATTTAATTCTGCTCTGACTACTTTACATGTTTAAGTTGTATTCCATAATATCCGTGATGAGGTGATGGGGGGGTGGCCACCGCCTTACCGCAGTGACACCACGCTTACCGCAGTCCCCTTTGCCCGGGCTGGTCGGGCCGGTGCTGGTCGGTGTTGGTCTGACCCTTGGACATGTGTGGGGCCCACGAAATTGCGTGGGGCCCCCTATTTCACGTCCTTTTTGCCCCCTCTCTCTCAAACACTCCTTCAAGCTCTCCCTTTCCTTCAATATTTTCTATTTTCTCTCTCAAACCATCCCTCCAATTGACCATTCCGTCATTTACTGTCACAACCTATACCCCTCTATCGTTTACAGCAATAGTTATCCCCTTATCCTCTCCATTCTCTCTCATTTAAGCTCTCATACCCACTACGTGAGGCTCGAATTTGTGTAGTACTCGTTATCCATCACATCCTTTCATATTTCCTTCTTCAACCCCTTTCATTTGAGCCTACACATCCCCTTTTGTAGCTCAAGATTCCAAAACCCAACAATCCCTCTTTTAATCTTCTTCATTTCTTAAACTCTTTGCATTCCTCCTTGTTGGTGAACACACACATACCATAGTGTGCTTCAACGATCCCGTGTCCCATAACCTTCACACCTCCAAATGTTTGGGACATTTAGGGCTCGTTCGGCCAACTGTATTAGGTGAGTTTAAGGTGGATGGAATTGTAAAGGTAACAATAAATGCATGTGTAAGGTATTGTCCTTGGATTGGGTGTATCCCATGTTTTCCAATGCCAAGTTTGGAATGTACGCAGTTAACGTAAATCTCGGGATTTTCTTTCAAATGACACTTAGAAATTCATCATCATGGGATTTAGAAATCCCATCTCATACTTTCCAACACAAGGCTCATTTTTCAAAGCCTATAAAATTAATTTTAATCCCCTCCCACCCTCTTACCAAACATATCATTCCCAATCCCGAGGAGGGATTAGCAATGCAAGCCCATTTAATTCATCTTAAGACCATTGGCCAAATAGGCCCTTGGAATTTTGGACCTAAAGTGGTGTTCCTAAATATGAACGACCTAACAGTAGGAGAAATCCAATAGATTGATAATGTGAACCCTAGGACCTCCTTAGTTGGTGTGGTCATGTGTGAAGTGCTCGAGCGTAGTTACATTCTAGTTCGGGCAACTCAATTCCGATCAGACAACTTTGACCCTAAGCGATAAGACAATTTCTTATATTAGAAAGGGTATAAAATCATCTAGTGTATAAGCATAGACTTTGGATTACAACCAGTGGATTACCGCTACTCCTAAATTAAGACTAGACTACTGGTTAGGCTAAGGAAGGTAAAGGACTAATTAGTTATGCTAAGCCAATTGAATAATAGACTTAGTTATTCTGTTTTATAACTTCATCTTTGAGAAGTATTAGGAGTATATAGTCGATAGATACTTTGTCTTTTAGGCCTAAGGAATTGCCCAAATGAGCAACAGACAGTTAGGAATTAGGTCCCAAATTACATGTCATGTCGGCATACATATTGTGCATATGAACGTAGAAAGATAGCCTGCCTGTTAAGCTAGACATGATTAAATAGGATAAGTCTGGACCGTGACAAAACTCCTTGGTAGAATTAGGCATCTTGCCTCAAAATCACACCTGCTCCTGAAATCAACCACAATACCCATCATCTTTAACTCCTTTCTAAAATCATAGGTACCAATGCCATAATACACATCATCGATGAAAAAAAGACCAATGTATTGCTAAATCGCTTCCCATGTCATACCAAAGATAGGTTTCAAATTTCAACTCGTTCTGATATACAGATCGATGTACAAATCTTGAACCCTGAGAATAAAAATAATTTTAAGGGGCGTAGACAAGTTATGAACCCAGTTGAGTTAAGTAGGTATACACGTCTACCCGCTCATAGGTGCAGTGGAAGCATGGTTGGCCCTTGCCCTTCCTTAGAATGTCAATAACGAAGTCATGGAAGGAAATCAATTAGGGTTCAAGTATTTAATAACTTCATAGTACAGAATAGGCCGGATGCGAACTGAGTTACAATAGCCAAGGTCAACGCATCTACAACTATGCTCGTTGAATACGAACATAATAGAAGCCCTAGTAAGTTCTATTATGAGAAACCGTTTTAGGATGATCTAGTAAGATTTGACTCACCGTTTCCTTAAACATAGATAATATCGAGGACTCTCCTAGACCAAGACCCAACAGGCAACTTTATAGATATGAAATTTGAGCCTTTTAATGATGAACATTCCCTACGTTTTTAGAGTGATCGGACTACGGAGTTACTGACATATACAATTGCTTACTGCAGCAGAGAGAGCTTTCTTCTTTTCTATTCGCTCGTGCAGTTTACCTCTTCGGGAAGGAACATAATTTTGGAGAGAACCTTACTACCCGAGTCGTTTTGCTCGTCAATTTGGTTATGACTAAACCGTACCACAAGACTGCAGGCTGGTTACTAGAAAAATGCGCTGTTATGGAACTGGTCGTCTTAACTGGGCCATGATATGGAAATAGCTACTGAATGGCTGTGTTGGATCTCTTTTCATAATTTCAGGCTGTGATCGCATAGTCCGTACATCATATAGCTGGATGCGATGGTGGGATCACCAATCATACTTGGTCACTAAATGCCTGCCAGTGGATTCTTCTATCTTTCTTCATACGCCTAGGCTGAAGGGTAGAAATTTAGAGAGTGGAATCGGCTATATTCTAGAAAAGAGCCATGCATCCCATCCTGGAGAAATTTGTAGGAAGATATCATTGGAAGACCCATCCATGAAATCAAGCCTATCAACACTTTAGATGGCTGGTTTGCTCACGGAGTTATGAGAGAATTTGAGAAATCTCGTCGGGTCTTTTCAAACCAAGCTGCAGATGATGCTGAAGGTACATCTTCTCCAATTCCTGTAGAAACTGCAGTGGTTCAAGAAGGACCAACTATTGATACCTCCATATCTCCTCCACAACCCTTTGGTCCTAGTCCATCTTCTCCGATGACTAGATCAAAAACGCATTTACAAACAATATCTCCAATTCTTCCAAAAAGGACCAGACAAACATCCACATCCCCTACAGTTGAAGAGCCTGCACCGAAAAGCAGCCAGGTCATTTCTTGCAAAGGGAAGCAAGTTGTCATTGAAGAAGCTAATGAAGAAATTTTGGAAGATGAGAGTTCAGCTTCATCGTCGGAGACTACTGACTCTTCACAATATGAAGATAGCGAGGATAGCGACAGCTGTGAGGATAAAGATGATGATTTTGAAGAAGGCGAAGTTGACATTGACGGAGATGAGGAAACAACTGCGAAAGAAGTTGAAATGGAATCTTCTCCAGCAACTGCTAAAACTTTTCCTGGCGTAAATGTTCCTGCTAAATCTCCTGCAGCTAAAGAAGATGAAGATGAACTTTTAGATTATGGTGAATATGGTTATTCACCAGGTAAAGAAGATTTAACTTTCATATAGATATATTTATTTATATATCAACTATTTTTGGAATTATTATGTCTCCCCCCTCTTTTAGGTGCTCAAGTTGCAGAAATAGGTGCCATCTCTTAAGTGAATCCTCTCGTGGTACCTTCACCAAGAGCACCCGTAGTTCCATTGGTAGCACAGAAAGTGGTGACTCGTGAAATCATATTTCCAATAGAAACTACGGACTTTCCAACTCCGGCTACCAGAGATTCAAGCACGGAAGCTAGAGCACCATCTCTTGCTGATATGGTGGAACTTGGTCTTTCCGCAACTCAGAGGGCTTCTCCTTCCGTTAGTCGTATTCCTATGGCAGGTACATATATATACACTGATTATTTTACTCAAAACTACATATTTCATAATAATATTTTGAATATCCTTCTTCTTTTGCTATAGGAACTCCTTCTCGCAACGGTGCGGCAAGTTCTGATTCTGTAGTCACTACTTTTGAATTGTCGTCCTTTGCGAAAATTCCTGTTCATAAAATGCTTATGGTGAAACATTCCTTGTTAGCAATAGCCCATATCTTCAGAAATCCTGATCAGTAGTTGGATTTGGATGTTGCTATAGAGATTCTGGAGAGCTCTGCCAAGATGGCTAGAATCAACATATCTCCTTTGCGTGATTCACTCCTCAAATTTCGTGATTCAGTAATTTCTTTGGCGTCAGCAGAAAATGTTACAATTGCTCCTGAAATTTTAGAATACAGGAAGCAGCTGGCTTTATCTCAAGAACAAACCTTTCTGACGGCTTCATCGATTTCTAAACTTGAACAAGAGCATATGATTCTTCAGGATCAACTAAAGATTTATATTGATGAAAGAGCGATTATCCAAGTTCGTATTGCAATTCTGAAGGAAGAAATCTCTCAACTGAAGAGGAAGAATCATGAGCAGAACTTGGTCATTCAAGATGTTGAAGAGAAGATACAGGCGAATGCTCAATCTATTGATATTGAAAAATCCGCACAACTTCAAGGAAAAGAAATGATTGCTTCTTTGGAGAATAAACTTGTTGGCGTTCCTGATCAAGCAAGACTTATTCTTGAAGAAAAATCTAAACATGATGCAGCTCAGACAAAATTGAAAGAAGATTTGTGCAAATATATGGAAGTAGTGGGGATTACAGAAGATCTTTGAACATGTAATTTTGAGCATGTAGTCTTTGCTTTCATGTTTCCTGGACATATAATTTATTTGGCTTCACATATGTTTTTTATGATAGCATTTTAAGATGTTTATAATGGCATTTTTCATATTACATGTTGATGACATTTATACTAACATTCTCAAATTAACTTTATATAATAATTTCATTACATTCTTTATGATTTTCAAACCTTTTATGCTTTGTTAGTGCGGGATTCCCTATGTGAGTATTTAAATTGGCGGTACTAAGTTTCAATTTAATTAGCCACACATAATTTAAGCTCATGAGTAGTGGAGCGTGCGCACACACACAGTTTAAGCTCATGAGTAGTGGAGCGTGCGCACACACACAATTTAAGCTCATGAGTAGTCGAGCATTTATGGGTCTTATGTGATGGCCACTGTAACTCTCTAGAGTTCACTTTTGGGCTTTTCACTGCCTTGAGTTCATGGCCAAGGTTCATCAGAGGGGCCCATTGACGCGACCGGGCGGTGAACTGTTGGTTTTACGCACAGGGTTGGCCATGGTAACTCTCTAGAGTTCGCAGGGCTCGTAAGGCTACCTTTGGGCACCAAATCTAGGGTCATCAGTCCATCAATGAGTAGGTTTAAGCCCTTCCTCACGAGTTACTACTGAAATCAAACCCTAGATCTGGAGGGTCTTATGCATGGTTGGCATAAAGCTCGCACTGCGGCCCCTGTTTTTTTCGTCTGCAAGGTCGAGCCCATTCACGGGAGGGCATTTTCATCCGTTCCCCGTGGCGCTGCCGGAAGCTGTACAAACGGCATGGGAGTTATGGTGACTAGTCTTCATGGATTTATGGCCTTTTAGGCTTTTAATCCTTGAC
The DNA here is from genome assembly GCA_030180095.1 of Magnolia changhungtana. Taxonomy (NCBI): domain Eukaryota; kingdom Viridiplantae; phylum Streptophyta; class Magnoliopsida; order Magnoliales; family Magnoliaceae; genus Magnolia; species Magnolia changhungtana. The sequence continues at coordinate 626,934 of JASAUF010000316.1, forward strand.
TTCGTCAGCTGCCCGCATGGGTGCGCACAATGGTCTTCGCGGGCTTTTTAGGGCCACTGACTCCTCGCCACTGCCCGAATGGCAATCTTCATAGGTCTTACGTATAGTTGGCCGGCCCTTTTAGAGCTTGATCCTTTGAGATCTTTTTTTTTTTTTTTGATTTGGCTCAATTTGGCTCTTTTAGGATTTGGCTTGGCTATACTGCCTCTTTGACTGATATTGATATATCCTTGCTTTTGATAGTATCTTCAAGAAGATCCGTGCCTTGTAAGGCAATAATATTTATGATCATCATCATTGCCAATATTGTAGATATTTCCGAAATATCTTCAAGAAGACCCCTGCCTTGTAAGGTAATAATATTTATGCTTTTGATAGTATCTTCAAGAAGATCCGTGCCTTGTAAGGCAATAATATTTATCTGGTCAATATCTTCAAGAGAATCTTCAAGATGATATTGACTTTGTCAAACCTTTTTGGTGATGATGACGATCATATATATATATTTAAAATACTTGCTAACATAGTTAATATGCTCATGAACTTCTTCTTCATAACCTCTTTTGTTGACATATAGACATGATCTTATTCATCCTTGTCCCCTTTTGATACAGAATCATTATGCCAATAATATTCTGGATCAAAATCATCATGTCTCTCTTCAGGGGTAGTATCTTTTGATGAAGCAGGCGTTGACAGGTATACTGACACCCTGTCCCTCTTGATTTGCAATTCTATATGCCCCGTTGGAGTATACTTCTTTTACTACATATGAACCATCTCATTTAGGCTCGAACTTGCCCCCTATTCGGTGAGTGATCATTATAGGTCTTTTCAACATTAGCACTAAATCCCCTTTTTTGAAGGAGCGGTATTTAACTTGTTTATCAAAGGCAGTCGATATTCTGGCCTGATATGACTGCAACCGTTGCTGAGCCGCAAGACGTTTTTCATCGAGCAGATCCAATTCTTTTAGCCTTATTTTTGCATTTTCATCATCTATTATAGACTGATGTACCGCTATTCTAAGTGATGTCAGCTGTATTTCGATTGGGATAACTGCCTCCATACTGTAGATTAATGAATATGGTGTCGCCCCTGTTTTTGTATGATGAGTAGTTCTATAGGCCCATAATGCTTCTTATAACTTTTCATCCTAATCGCGCTTATTGCATGTCACCATTTTTTTCATTATTTTAACAATCGTTTTGTTAAACGCCTCTGCTAATCCATTGGCCGGAGGATAGTAAGGTGTTGAAAACGAATGTTGGATGCTGAATTTCTGACACAATTTTTCCATGCCTCTATTTTTAAAAGGGGTGCCATTATTAGTGATGATCTTTTTCAGAATACCATGACGGTATATTATAGCATGCCGGATGAAATTGACCACATCTTTCTCTTTAACACTACGCAAGGCGATTGCTTCAGTCCATTTGGAGAAATAATCTGTTGCTGCCAAAATATACTATTTTCCCTTAGATGAAGGTGGATTTTAGGACCAATCACGTCGAGTCCCCAAGCTGAGAAAGGCCAAGAAGCAATGGACTGATGTAAGTCTTCTGGGGGAACATGTATTACATCTCCGTGTATTTGACATTCATGACACCGCTTTGCGTATTCTATTGCATCTTTGAACATAATGGGCCAATAATAGCCCATTCGATGTACTCTATGACATAAATTTCGGCCAGCTTGATATGCTCCACACTCACCTGAATGTGCCTCTTGCAACATTTGGTTTGCTTCTTGCTTGTCTAAGCATCTTAACAACATCCCGTTATAAGATTTTCTATACAATACTTTGCTGCATATGACAAATTTGCCCGATCGCTGCTTAATCTGCTATCTTTGTACATTATCTTCTGGCAAGATATTATATTTGAGATAATCGACGAAAGGCTGACGCCAATCATCTGTCATTACTTCTAAACAAGATATAGGAAATATTTCAACAGTTTCTTCAATAACCTCTGCAGATGGCAGGAATCTTCTTTATTCTATAGTTACTTGAAGAGGACTTCGATTTGTGCAGGATAGAGCTGCTGCCAGACTGGCTAAAGCATCCGCTTTTGCATTCTCAGACCGTGGTATGTGTTTAATTTCCACATGACAAAACTGTTCAAGCAACTGTTGTGCCTTCCAATAATAGGGCAAGAGTTCTTCTTTCCTTACTTCGAATTCTGTTGTTAACTGATTTACAATCAATTTAGAATCTCCAAAGATATGTAATAATTTTATTTCCATTTGCCGGGCTATTTCCATTCCGATGATAAGAGCTCTGTATTCAGCTTCATTGTTTGTGCATGTGGTGCCCAGTGTGAAGGAGTATGGTAATAAATCACCCTGAGGAGTAATGAATATCACTCCTGCCCCTGCTCCTGATATTCGAGCAGCACCATCAAAATACATTTGCCAGAGATTCTGAGATTCAGCCAACATAACCTATTCATCTGGGAATTCGTCATTGATTTCCTCACTTTCTGCTACAGGATGTGCTGCGAGGAAGTCTGCCATAGCTTGTCCTTTCATTGCTTTCGCCGGCTTATACGAAATAGTATATTATGATAACAATAACATCCACTTGGCTAATATTCCTGACAACATTGGCCTGGTCATAAAAAATTTTATCGGATCTACTCTTGAGATCAGAGTTATATCTTGGGAAAGACAATAATGCCTCAACTTTTGTACAGCGAATACCAATGCCAAACATTCTTTTTCAATCGAGGAATAATTGCATTCTGCCCCCATCAGTGTTCAGCTTAGATAATAAAGAGCAGTCTCTTTTCCAGCTTCGTTTACCTGTGCCAACAAAGCACCCAAAGAATTTGTAGCTGCAGATGTGTATAAGATAAGTGGCTTACCTTTCACTGGAGCTGTTAACACCGACGACTGTTTCAACAATTCCTTAATTGAATCAAATGCATTCGGACAGGCATGATCCCATACAAATTCTGTATCTTTCTTCATTAACCGAGAAAATGGCTGACACCTTCCTGCAAGATTTGAAATAAAACGACGAATATACGCCAGTTTTCCTTGTAAACTTTTTAATTCTTTCAGCGTTGTCGGTGGCAGCATATTTTGAATAGCCTTAATTTTTTCTGGATCGATCTCGATCCCTCTGTGCCATACGAAGAAGCCGAGGAATTTGCCAGAAGATACCCTGAATGCACATTTAGCTGGGTTCATCTTCAATTGTTTCTTTCTGAGTCGATGGAAGACTGCTGCCAAATGTTCACGATGTTCTTGATGATCTCCTGACCTGACTACCAAGTCATCAACGTAGCATTCAACATGTTTATGCATCATATCTTGAAAGATATTTTTCATTGCCCTTTGGTATGTCGCCCCAGCATTTTTGAGACCGAAAGCCATAACTTTATAACAATAAATTCCAAGCGGCGTTCTGAAGGCCGTCGCCTCTTCATTTCGAGTGCCATCCTGATTTGATTATAGCCAGCATATTCATCCATAAAAGACATAATAGCATACCGAGTAGTGCTATCAATTAATAATTCTGTTATCGGGAGAGGGAAGTCATCCTTTGGACATACTTCATTCAGATCTCTGAAGTTAATACATACTCTTATCTGCCCATTCTTCTTCTTCACAGGAACAATGCTTGCTATCCACCTGGGATATTTAACTTCTCTGATGAACCTAACCTTTATTAGTTTATTTACTTCTTTTTCGATTAATGGAATCAGGTCTGGGTGGAATCGCCTTTGTACTTGCTTCACTGGTTTCTTTTCTTTAGAGATATTTAATTGATGCATTGCTACAGAGGGTTCTAGTCCTGGCATTTCTTCATATGTCCAGGCGAAGACGTCTTTATTTTCTTTGAGAAGTTGGCCATATTTCTCAAATTCTTGTACTGAAAGACTGACGCTGATGAATGTATTCCTTGGCTCTTCTGCTGTTCCTAAATTTATTTCTCGTAGGCCATCTATTGTCAGCTGCCCCCCGTCTTCTATTTGCCTCAGAGCGGTTTCAGGATACTCAACAATCTTAATATCTTGTTCTGATATTTGTTCGGCTGAAGTCATATTTACTGATACCATATTTACTGATGATTCTGCTCCTAATCCTTGGAATTTTCTCCATTTTTCCTGATTAACCCCAAGAGGGATTTGAATTCCTTTCCCATGATTCAGTCCAGTGGGCTTGTTACAATCGAAACCCATATTTCTCATGATTTTCTTGCTTACTGCACTGTATTTTCTCAAATTCTATAGTGCTAACTCTCCATGATATACATTGCTTATGTTTTCATCCTTCACCTCTGCTGCAACATGAAATTCTATTGGTTCAGGATTTTTAGCACTGGCTCTGACTTGAAATGTTCCTAAAAGCGACTGCAAATGACTTACATCTTTCGATATTGGGTAAGGGTATTGTGTAATTAGACTGTAAGACTTTCAGCTGTTCTGTCGACAATAATGTCAACGGCGATTGTCCCGGTTGTCTCAGACGCTTGGGTACAAAATAGAACTTCTTTCTTGATTTTGTAGTCCCAGAAGATTCCGCCCTTTCTTCTTTAACTTTATTTGTTCGCTCGTTTTTTAAAACTTTCTTTCCATTATTATTTCCAGAGAAACATCTATAATAGCCGGCATCCGCGAAGAAAGACTCAGCTTCTGTGTAAGGTTTTGCATCAGCCATAACTTTACACTGCATTCCGTTCTTACAGTATTTGAAACGTTGGTGTAGAGTAGAAGGTACAATATTGTACTGATGTATCCACGGCCTTCCCAAGAGAAGGTTATATGTTGTCACAGCCTTTATGACGTGACATACAACAGTAGTGATTAATTCTCCCACTTCCAATGTCACCGTAATTTTACCGAGTGCGTGTTGCCCATCTTGATTAAACCCCTGTATCATCATTCCGCTAGGGCGCAAATCAGAACGATGATAACCCAATTTAGTAATCATGGAGAGTGGCAAAAGATTCACTGCTGACCCATTGTCTATCATAATCCGTTTTATCTTCTTTTCACAAATGTACCCTTCTATCATTAATGGCCTGTTGTGTTCTATTTCACCAATTAAATCATCATTAGAGAAAGATATTACTGGTAGACAATCCATCTTTTCATTGCTTCTTCCATTCTTCATTTCTGTTAATAAAACTTCTCTCACATCGTGATCAGACAATGCTTGAATCAAACTCTGTCGAAACTCTTCTGATAACTTGAGTGCATCATAAATACTTAAACGTGCCGGTATACCTTTCAAGTGACTAACTACATCGTAATCCACTTTTGTCGCTGTGTCTCCATTTCTACTTTTATCCTCAATGTTCTGTCTTTCAGCCACTTCTTTCCTTATAATTCCTGCTTTTTGCTTCACCGGACTCGTTATCTGCTTTCCCGATCGCAACGTAATCATTGTATCATTTCTTATCGGTCTTCGATCTCCCTTCTCTTTTATTTTTCGAATCTTTTCTTGGATTGACAATACATTTACTGTCGCCCTTGTATTCTTTCCTTTGCTTTCACTGATTATTATATCACCTCTATTTATCATTCGCTGTATGATACATTTTAATGTGTAACAATTTTCCGTCGGGTGTCCCACTAGGCGATGATAACGGCAAAAGTTTCTTTCTCGAGTCCTTGTCACATCTTCAGGGCATTTGGGCTCTGGTAATTCTAGGGTACCTTCTTTTAATAATTGCTGCATCATAGGCACCACGTCCTCTTTATCGAACTCAAATCCTTCGTGAGAATCAAGCATTTTGAGCTTTTTGCCGCTGTATCTGTCCCTTGATTGATTCCAACCTTCTTTTCCTTCCAGCCTTTTATCTCTTGAGCCCCTTGCATCTTGATTTTTCTTATCCCGATCGATGGTACTCACTGTTGTTCTGCCAGGTATTCATCTGACGATTTCACGATGAAATGCTGGCATTTTACGAGTCATTAACTCCAATGCATGGGCTTTGGTAGCCAAATCGCGAAAGGTTCCAATATCGGCGCTGGTGAGTCCGAATGCAATTCCTGTCTCCATAGAGTTCGGATACATTTTGACTTGTTCCTTTTCTTCCGGCAACTGTCTACATGATGCCCCCAGTGTCTTCCATCTGTCTATAAACTTTTTAACTGGTTCCCCTTCTCGTTGTCGTACTGAAACTAATTCTGTAATGCTAACATCGCGTTCTGACGAGAAGAAGTTAGACATGAAAGCATCTTGCATTTCTTCCCATGTGCGTATAGATCCTCGTGCCAAATTTGAATACCACTTGAAAGCTTTACTTGTCAATGATGACCCGAATAATCGTAAGCAGTATTGAGGTATTGTGGAGAAATTCCCCATGCTAGTAATGAAATGCATCAGGTGTTCTTCTAGTGATCCTTCCCCATTAAACTTCTGGAAGTCTGGATGCTTAAAATTTGCTAGAAACGGAACATCCTCTACCTCTCTCGGATAGAGTGTCCAATATCTGAAACGACCGGTATTTGCGTGCTCTCTTTTTATTCTGACTGCTTCTTCGACGACTTGTCTTACATCATCCTGTGTTATAGCCCTTGTCGCTGGAACTGACCGTCGCGATCCTGTCCCTTGTGGATGGGAACTTTCAGGTTGGTTCTCCTGTCCATTTGTCGCTCCCATCATAGGTGGGGCCACCATCTGGGCTACATTATGTGTCAGAGTTGCCAGAGCTTCTCTGAGATTCCGGCATTCGTCGATTAGTACTCTTTGTGCCTCTGCCATTTGATCAACCCGCTCTTCAGTATTTGGTCTATTTTCTTGGCCTGTTCCTGCCATATACACTGCTGCCCCTTGACTATTTGCCGAGGCTATTTTTGGAGTAAAATGAGAGTATGTTGACGTAACAGGGCTTACAAAGAGGGGAGAAATCGGACTCTTATTTGACTTTTCTGTACTTCCCGTGCTTTTAACCGATCGAGGTGATTCAGTTATAGGCGAACTTGTTTGGGGTGATACAGGCATCGGTGATCCTATCATCAGTGTTTTACCTTTCTGTGCTTCTGTCCATTTGGTCTTCTGGGCGACCAAAGCCAGAAAATCATGCGACGAAAACTGCGGAGCGGTTTGTTCAGGATAAATCGCCGGAGGAGCAAGCTCAGGTTTTCTTCTTGCTAGACTGCGCGTAATTGGTCCCTCAACTCTTGGTACAAGTGATTTTGCCTTGCGGTTCTTTAAGGTCTTTGCTTTTGTCTTTCTAGACAAGACCAAAGTCCAGTTCTCATCACTTTCCTGTGATTGGGGTGAGACAGAAATGACTCCCGCTGTCACTTGAGTCATTTTGCGCCTGCTTGTATTGCTTGCTTTCGTATGCTCAGGAATTTGGCTTGGCGCATATTCAATTTAAACCCAGTAGCGGTGAATCGGAAGTTCACTTTTCTCGCAACGTTAGCCATTAGAAATGTTATGTGATTGAATTTGGGTACCTTCAATAATAAAACATACATGAAATTAGTATGTGAAAGACTAAGTAAACTATCTTAGAGATGAAGGGGAGGATGTTCCCACTGAGAGTCGCCATTTTGGCATCTAATAGATGCCAAAAACAGTGATGAAAGTCTCACAACTTTCCTCAATGTTAGTGTTAAATAAGATAAGATCCCCAGTGGAGTCGCCATTTTGTTTCGACAAGGAAACAAAAGTGTTTGATTTGAGGAATTATCTTATTCAAACATAACAATGAAATAGTTACAGAAACCATCATCACACTTTATTGATTCTGAATTCATTTACATCCTCGGGTATCCCTTGATTCTAAGATAGTTTACAAAGAATTCATTGTAGATTACAACTATCATAGTTAAATATAAATTTCGGTAGCATAACGGTGCTGATCTCAGTCGTCTCCTGTGACTTAGGAGGGATAGACAAATCGACCAATAGTCTTCAAGAGAACGGAGATTCCGGCAGCATTTCAGCGCTATTTCGGTCATCTCCTGAAACTTAGGAGGAATACGCCTTTTCGTCGAGGATTCCTCCTTTTCTCCTGAACAAGAAGAACTTGAAGATTTGAAGACTCTAGCCATTTTAGCAGTATAACAGCCCATTGCTGTTATGGACTGCCAAACAGTCGGTTTGCGCCGGTCCGCGCAAACTATATGCTTTGCGCGGTCTCGCGCAAACGACATGCTTTGCACGGTCTTGCACAAACTATAGGAGCCCAGTGCTCCTTTGCGCGGGTTCGCACTTTCTGTCTTTTTCTTCGCCCTTCTTTTTACTCTGAAATCTTCGAACCCCTTTTAAGAGAAAGAACGGGGTATTTATAGACATTTTTACAAGTGAAAAACTCTGTTCTGGTCAATATGGGTCAAAATAACATTCAACCATTTCTATACTTCAGCCATACACTTTGTGCAGATACGCGCAAACGACATGCTTTGCACGGTCTCGCGCAATCTATCTGTCCCGCGCAATCTGTCTTCCTTGATCAACCCGCACAACCCGTTTACTTTGCACGAACCCGCGCAATCCATATCACTTTTGCGTGATCCAGCGCAAAGTCATCTGCAAACTTTTTTCTTGATCTTCAAACTGATTTCTTGATCTTTCTCTTCTTCATTTCTTTGCTTATTTTATGCCTCAACAAATCTTTCTAAATCGTGCAATCCAACGGAGGCGCTCATAACTCCATCGTTTGATGTCAGATTGGGTCAATTTTTGGTCATCTGAAAGGCACTTTACCGCACTTTCATTCCAGACTACAATCGTGGTATTCCGAGACCATTTGGGAATCTGTAAATAGGATCGCAGTCGTTCCTACTGAATTTCTCCTTCATCTCCTTGTCCAATAATAACCTTCATAACTCTCTCTTCTGTGGTCAAATTTAGACAATTTTGAGCTCATTGGAATGGTAACTTGACAAGCGACTAAATGAGACCATAATTGGGTAATTTTGAGACCGTTCGATGTCCCAAAAGCACGTTGGAACTCTTCGATCGTCATTTTGCAATTTCGATTGTTAATGTTTCCAAATCGCGTGATCCAACTGAGGCGCTCTTAACTCCCTCATTTGTTGTCGGATTGGGTCTATTTTTGGTCATCTGAAAGGTACTTTAGTGCACTTTAATTCCTGACTGCAATTGTCGTATTCTGAGATCATTTGGGCATCCGTAAGTGGGATCGCAGTCGTCGCTATTGAATTTCTCCATCATCTCCTTATCCAATAGTAACATTTATAACTCTCTCTTCCATGGTCGAATTTAGACTATTTTGAGCTCATTTGAATGGACACATAACAAGCTTCTAAATGAGACCAGAATTGGGTAATTTCGAGACCGTTCTATATACCAAAAGCACGTTAGAACTCTTCGATCGTCATTTTGCAATTTTGATTATTAATCTTTGTAAAATGCTCGATCCAACAGAGGCGCTCATATCTTCCTCATTTGATGTTGGATTGGGTCAATTTTTGGTGACCTGAAAGGTACTTTAGCATGCTTTCATTCCTGACTACAATCGACGTATTCCGAGACCATTTGGGCATTTGTAAGTGGGATCGCAGTCGTCGCCATTGAATTTCTCCTTCACCTCCTTGCCCAATAGTAACCTTCATAACTCTCTCTTCAGTGGTCGAATTTAGACTATTTTGAGCTCATTGGAATGGTAACTTGACAAACTTTTAAATGAGACCAGAATTGGGTAATTTTGAGACCGTTCTATATACCAAAAGCACGTTAGAACTCTTCGATCATCATTTTACAATTTTAATTGTTAATCTTTCCAAAACATGCGATCCAATGGAGGCGCTCATATCTTCTTCGGTTAATGTCGGATTGGGTCAATTTATGGTCATCTGAAAGGTACTTTAGTATGCTTTCATTCCCGATTGCAATCGTAGTATTCTGAGACCATTTGGGCATCCGTAAGTGGGATCGCAGTCATCGCCACTGAATTTCTCCTTCATCTCCTTGTCCAACAGTAACATTCATAACTCTCTCTTCAGTGGTCGAATTTAGACTATTTTGAGCTCATTGGAATGGTAACTTGACAAGCTTCTAAATGAGACCAGAATTGGGTAATTTTGAGACCGTTCGATATCCCAAAAGCACGTTTGAACTCTTCGATTGTCATTTTAGAATTTAGATAGTTAATCTTTCCAAATCGTGAAATCCAATGGAGGCGCTCATAACTCCATCGTTTGATGTCGGATTAGGTCAATTTTTGGACATCTGAAAGGCACTTTACCGCACTTTCATTCCAGGCTACAATCGTCGTATTTTGAGACCATTTGGGAATCCATAAGTGGGATCACAGTTGTTCCTACTGAATTTCTCCTTCATCTACTTGTCCAACGATAACCTTCATAACTCTGTCTTCTGCAGTCGAATTTAGACGATTTTGAGCTCATTGGAATGGTAACTTGACAAACGACTAAATGAAACCAGAATTGGGTAATTTTGAGACCGTTCGATGTCCCAAAAGCACGTTGGAACTCATCGATTGTCATTTTGCAATTTCGATTGTTAATGTTTCCAAATCGCGCGATCCAACTACGGCGCTCTTAACTCCCTCATTTGCTGTCAGATTGGGTCGTTTTTTGTCATCTCTAAGGTACTTTAGCGCACTTTAGTTCCTGACTGCAATCGTCGTATTCCAAGATCATTTGGGTATCGGTAAGTGGGATCGCAGTCGTCACTACTAAATTTCTCCTTCATCTCCTTATCCAACAACAACCTTCATAACTCTCTCTTCAATGGTCGAATTTACACGATTTGAGCTCATTGGAATGGTAACTTGACAAGTGTCTAAATGAGACCAGAATTGGGTAATTTCAAGACCGTTTGATATCCCAAAAGAACGTGGGAACTCTTCGATCGTCATTTTGTGATTTCGATTGTTAATCTTTCCAAATCGCGCGATCCAACTGAGGTGCTCTTAACTCTCTCATTTGTTGTCGGATTCGGTCAATTTTTAGTCATCTGAAAGGTACTTTAGTGCACTTTCATTCCTGACTACAATGGTCATGTTCTGAGACCATTTAGGAATCCGTAAGTGGGATCACAGTCGTTGCTACTGAATTTCTCCTTCATCTCCTTGTGCAACAGTAACCTTCATAACTCTCACTCCTGCGGTCGATTTTTGGTCGATTTTACAATTTTGATTGTTAATCTTCCCAAAACTCATGAAACAAAGAAGGCGCTCATATCTTCTTCGTTTGATGTCGGATTGGGTGGATTTTTAGTCATTTGAAAGGTACTTTAGTATGCTTTCATTCCTGAATGCAATCGTTGTATTCTAAGACCGTTTGGGCATCCATAAGTGGGATCGCAGTCGTCGCCACTGAAATTTTCCTTCATCTCCTTGTCCAACAGTAACATTCATAACTCTCTCTGCAATGGTCAAATTTAGACTATTTTGAGCTCATTGGAATGGTACCTTGACAAGCTTCTAAATGAGACCAGAATTGGGTAATTTTGAGACCGTTCGATATCCCAAAAGCACATTGGAACTCTTCGATTGTCATTTTGAAATTTGGATAGTTAATCTTTCCAAATCGCGCAATCCAATGGAGGTGCTCATAACTCCATCGTTTGATGTCGGATTGGGTCAATTTTTTGACATATGAAAGGTACTTTAGTGCACTTTCATTCCTGACTACAATGGTCTTGTTCCGAGACCATTTGGGAATCCGTAAGTGGGATCGAAGTCGTTACTACTGAATTTCTCCTTCATCTCCTTGTGCAACAGTAACCTTCATAACTCTCACTTCAACGGTCGAATTTAGACAATTCTGAGCTCATTGGAATGGTAACTTGACAAGCGTCTAAATGAGACAAGAATTGGGTAATTTCGAGACCATTCGATATCCCAAAAGCACGTTGGAACTCTTCGATCGTCATTTCGCAATTTCAATTGTCAATCTTTCCAAATCCAATGATCCAACTGAGGCGCACTTAACTCCCTCATTTGTTGTCAGATTGGGTCGATTTTTAGTCATCTGAAAGGTACTTTAGCACACTTTGATTCCTGACTACAATCGACGTATTCCGAGATCATTTCGGCATCCGTAAGTGGGATCGTAGTCGTCGCTACTGAATTTCTCCTTCATCTCCTTATCCAACAGTAACATTTATAACTCTCTCTTCAATGGTTGAATTTAGACTATTTTGAGCTCATTGGAATGGACACTTAACAAGCTTCTAAATGAGACCAGAATTGGGTAATTTTGAGACCATTCTATATACCAAAAGCACGTTAGAACTCTTCGATCGTCATTTTGCAATTTTGATTATTAATCTTACCAAGACACGCGATCTAATGAAGGCGCTCATATCTTCCTCATTTAATGTCGGATTGGGTGATTTTTGGTCATCTGAAAGGTACTTTAGTATGCTTTCATTTTTTACTGCAATCGTCGTATTCTGAGACCATTTGGGCATCTGTAAGTGGGATCGCAACCGTCACCACTGAATTTCACCTTCATCTCCTTATCCAACAGTAACATTCATAACTCTCTCTTCAGTGGTCGAATTTAGACTATTTTAAGCTCTTTAGAATGATAACTTGACAAACTTATAAATAAGACCAGAACTGGGTAATTTTGAGACCGTTCGATATCCCAAAAGCACGTTGGAACTCTTCGATTGTCATTTTAAAATTTGGATAGTTAATCTTTCCAAATCGCGCAATCCAACGGAGGTGCTCATAACTCCATCGTTTGATGTCAGATTGGGTCAATTTTTGGACATCTAAAAGGCACTTTATCGCACTTTCATTCCAGACTACAATCGTCGTCTTCCGAGACCATTTGGGAATATGTAAGTGGGATCGCAGTCATTCCTACTGAATTTCTCCTTCATCTCCTTGTCCAACAATAACCTTCATAACTCTCTCTTCTGTGGTCGAATTTAGACGATTTTGAGCTTATTGGAATGGTAACTTGACAATCGAATAAATGAGACCAGAATTGGGTAATTTTGAGACCGTTCGATGTCCCAAAAGTATGTTGGAACTCTTCGATCGTCATTTTGCAATTTCGATTGTTAATGTTTCCAAATCGCATGATCCAACTGAGGCGCTCTTAACTCCCTCATTTGTTGTCGAATTGGGTCGTTTTTGGTCATCTCTAAGGCACTTTAGCGCACTTTAATTCCTGACTGCAATCATCGTATTTCGAGATCATTTGGGCATCTGTAAGTGGGATCGCAGTCGTCGCTACTGAATTTCTCCTTCATCTCCTTATCCAACAGTAACCTTTATAACTCTCTCTTCTACGGTCGAATTTACACGGTTTTGAGCCCATTGGAATGGTAACTTGACAAGCATCTAAATGAGACTAGAATTGGGTAATTTCGAGACCGTTCGATATCCTAAAAGCACGTTGGAACTCTTCGATCGTCATTTTGTAATTTCGATTGTTAATCTTTCGAAATCGCGCGATCCAACTGAGGCGCTCTTAACTCCCTCATTTGTTATCAGATTCGGTCGATTTTTGGTCATCTGAAAGGTACTTTAGTGCACTTTCATTCCTGACTACAATGGTCATGTTCTAAGACCATTTAGGAATCCGTAAGTGGGATCGCAGTCGTTGCTACTGAATTTCTCCTTCATCTCCTTGTGCAACAGTAACCTTCATAACTCTCACTCCTGCGGTCGATTTTTGGTCGATTTTACAATTTTGATTGTTAATCTTTCCAAAACTCATGAAACAAAGAAGGCGCTCATATCTTCTTCATTTGATGTCGGATTGGGTGGATTTTTAGTCATCTGAAAGGTACTTTAGTATGCTTTCATTCCTGAATGCAATCGTTGTATTCTAAGACCGTTTGGGCATCCGTAAGTGGGATCGTAGTCGTCGCCACTGAAATTTTCCTTCATCTCCTTGTCCAACAGTAACATTCATAACTCTCTCTGCAATGGTCAAATTTAGACTATTTTGAGCTCATTGGAATGGTACCTTGACAAGCTTCTAAATGAGACCAGAATTGGGTAATTTTGAGACCGTTCGATATCCCAAAAGCACGTTGGAACTCTTCGATTGTCATTTTGAAATTTGGATAGTTAATCTTTCCAAATCATGCAATCCAATGGAGGGGTCATAAGTCCATCGTTTGATGTCGGATTAGGTCAATTTTTTGACATCTGAAAGGTACTTTAGTGCACTTTCATTCTTGACTACAATGGTCATGTTCCGAGACCATTTGGGAATCCGTAAGTGGGATCGCAGTCGTGGCTACTGAATTTCTCCTTCATCTCCTTATCCAACAGTAACCTTCATAACTCTCTCTTCTGCGGTCGAATTTACATGGTTTTGAGCTCATTGGAATGGTAACTTGATAAACGTTTAAATGAGACCAGATATGGGTAATTTCGAGACTGTTCAATATCCCAAAAGCACGTTGAAACTCTTCAATCGTCATTTTGTAATTTCGATTGTTAATCTTTCGAAATCGCGCGATCCAACTGAGGCGCTCTTAACTCCCTCATTTGTTATCGGATACGGTCGATTTTTGGTCATCTGAAAGGTACTTTAGTGCACTTTCATTCCTAACTACAATGGTCATGTTCCGAGACCATTTGGGAATCCGTAAGTGGGATCGTAGTTGTTGCTACTGAATTTCTCCTTCATCTCTTTGTGCAACAGTAACCTTCATAACTCTCACTCCTGCGGTCGATTTTTGGTCGATTTTACAATTTTAATTGTTAGTCTTTCCAAAACTCGTGATACAAAGAAGGCATTCATATCTTCTTCGTTTGATGTCGGATTGGGTGGATTTTTGGTCATCTGAAAGGTACTTTAGTATGCTTTCATTCCTGAATGCAATCGTCGCATTCTGAGACCATTTGGGCATCCATAAGTGGGATCGCAGTCGTCGCCACTGAAATTTTCCTTCATCTCCTTGTCCAACAGTAACATTCATAACTCTCTCTTCAATGGTCAAATTTAGACTATTTTGAGCTCATTGGAATGGTAACTTGACAAGCTTCTAAGTGAGACCAGAATTGGGTAATTTTGAGACCGTTCGATATCCCAAAATCACGTTGGAACTCTTCAATTGTGATTTTGAAATTTGGATAGTTAATCTTTCCAAATCATGCAATCCAACGGAGGCGCTCATAACTCCATCGTTTGATGTCAGATTGGGTCAATTTTTTGACATCTGAAAGGTACTTTAGTGCACTTTCATTCCTGACTACAATGGTCATGTTTCGAGACCATTTGGGAATCCGTAAGTGGGATCACAATCGTTGCTACTGAATTTCTCCTTCATCTCCTTGTGCAACAGTAACCTTCATAACTCTCACTTCAGCGGTCGAATTTAGACGATCCTGAGCTCATTGGAATGATAACTTGACAATCGTCTAAATGAGACCAGAATTGGGTAATTTCGAGACCGTTCGATATCCCAAAAGCACGTTGGAACTCTTCGATCATCATTTCGTAATTTTGATTGTCAATCTTTCCAAATCGCATGATCCAACTGAGGCGCTCTTAACTCCCTCATTTGTTGTCGGATTAGGTCGATTTTTGGTCATCTGAAAGGTACTTTAGCGCACTTTAATTCCTGACTGCAATCGTCGTATTCCGAGATCATTTGGGCATCCGTAAGTGGGATCGCAGTCATCGCTACTAAATTTCTCCTTCATCTACTTATCCAACCGTAACCTTCATAACTCTCTCTTCAATGGTCGAATTTAGACTATTTTGAGCTCATTGGAATGGACACTTAACAAGCTTATAAATGAGAGCAGAATTGGGTAATTTCGAGACCGTTCTATATACCAAAAGCACGTTAGAACTCTTTGATCGTCATTTTCCAATTTTGATTATTAATCTTTTCAAAACGCGCGATCCAATGGAGGCGCTCATATCTTCCTCGTTTGATGTCGGATTGGGTCGATTTTTGGTCATCTGAAAGGAACTTTAGTATGCTTTCATTTTTTACTGCAATCGTCGTATTCTGAGACCATTCGGGCATCCGTAAGTGGGATCGCAACCGTCACCACTGAATTTCTCCTTCATCTCCTTGTCCAATAGTAACATTCATAACTCTCTCTTCAGTGGTCGAATTTAGACTATTTTGAGCTCATTGGAATGGTAACTTGACAAGCTTCTAAATGAGACCAGAATTGAGTAATTTTGAGACCATTCGATATCCCAAAAGCACGTTGGAACTCTTCGATTGTCAATTTGAAATTTGGATAGTTAATCTTTCAATATCGCGCAAACCAACGGAGGCGCTCATAACTCCATCGTTTGATGTCGGATTGGGTCAATTTTTGGACATCTGAAAGTCACTTTATTGCACTTTCATTCCAGACTACAATCGTCGGTTTACTGAATCTCTCCTTCATCTCCTTGTGTAACAGTAACCTTCATAACTCTCACTTCAGTGGTCGAATTTAGATTATTTTGAGCTCATTGGAATAGACACTTAACATGCTTCTAACTGAGACCAGAATTGGGTAATTTTGAGACCGTTCTATATACCAAAAGCATGTTAGAACTCTTCGATTGTCATTTTACAAATTTGATTGTTAATCTTTCCAAAATGCGCAATCCAATGGAGGCGTTCATATCTTCTTCGTTTGATGTTGGATTGGGTTGATTTTTGGTCATTTGAAAGGTACTTGAGTACGCTTTCATTCTTGACTGCAATCGTCGTATTCTGAGACTGTTTGGGCATCCGTTAGTGGGCTCGCAGTCGTCACCACTGAATTTCTCCTTCATCTCCTTGTCCAACAGTAACATCATAACTCTCCATTCAGTGATCGAATTTAGACTATTTTGAGCTCATTAGAATGGTAACTTGACAAGCTTCTAAATGAGACTAGAATTGGGTAATTTCGACACCATTCGATATCCCAAAAGCACGTCAAAACTCTTCGATTGTAATTTTGAAATTATATAGTTAATCTTTCCAAATCGCGCAATCCAATGGAGGCGCTCATAACTCCATCGTTTAATGTCGGATTGGGTCAATTTTTGGACATCTGAAAGGTATTTTAGTGCACGTTCATTCCTGACTTCAATGGTCATATTCCGAGACCATTTGGGAATCCGTAAGTGGGATCACAGTCATTACTACTGCATTTCTCCTTCATCTCTTGCGGTCCATTTGGGAATCCGCAACAGTAACCTTCATAATTGTCTCTTCTGCGGTCCAATTTAGATGATTTTGAGCTCATTGGAATGGTAACTTGACAAGCATCTAAATGAGTCCAGAATTGGGTAATTTCGAGATCATTCGATATCCCAAATTTACGTTGGAACTCTTCAATCGTCATTTTACAATTTCGAATGTTAATATTTCGAAATCGCACGATCCAACTGATGCGCTCTTAACTCCCTCATTTGTTGTCGGATTGGGTTGATTTTTGGTCATCAGAAAGGTACTTTAGTGCACTTTAATTCTTAACTACAATCGTCATATTCCGAGATCATTTGGGCATCCGTAAGTGGAATCGCAGTCGTCGCTACTGAATTTCTCCATCATCTCCTTATCCAACAGTAACATTTATAACACTCTCTTCAATGGTTGAATTTAGACTATTTTGAGCTCATTGGAATGAACACTTAACAATCTTCTAAATGAGACTAGAATTGGGTAATTTTGAGACCGTTCTATATACCAAAAGCACGTTAGAACTCTTCGATCGTCAATTTGCAATTTCGAATGTTAATATTTCCAAATCGCACGATCCAACTGAGGCGCTCTTAACTCCCTCATTTGTTGTCGGATTGGGTCAATTTTCGGTCATCTGAAATGTACTTTAGCGCACTTTAATTCCTGACTGCAATTGTCGTATTCCGAGATCATTTCGGCATCCGTAAGTGGGATCGCAGTCGTCGCTACTGAATTTCTCCATCATCTCCTTATCCAACAGTAACATTTATAACTCTCTTTTCAATGGTCGAATTTAGACTATTTTGAGCTCATTGGAATGGACACTTAACAAGCTTCTAAATGAGACCAGAATTGGGTAATTTCGAGACCGTTCTATATACCAAAAGCACGTTAGAACTCTTCGATCGTCATTTTGCAATTTCGAATGTTAATATTTCCAAATCGCATGATCCAACTGAGGCGCTCTTAACTCCCTCAGTTTTGTCGGATTGGGTCAATTTTTGGTCATCTGAAATGTACTTTAGTAAACTTTAATTCTTGACTGCAATCGTCGTATTCTGAGATCATTTGGGCATCCATAAGTGGGATCGCAGTCGTCGCTACTGAATTTCTCCATCATTTCCGTATCCAACAGTAACATTTATAACTCTCTCTTCAATGGTCGAATTTAGACTATTTTGAGCTCATTGGAATGGACACTTATAACTCTTCGAATTTAGACATTTATAACTCTCTCTTCAATTGGGTAATTTTGAGACTGTTCGATGTCCCAAAAGCACGTTGGAACTCTTCGATCGTCATTTTACAATTTCGATTGTTAATGTTTCTGAATCGCGCTATCCAACTGAGGCGCTCTTAACTCCCTCATTTGTTGTCAAATTGGGTCGTTTTTGGTTATCTCTAAGGTACTTTAGCGCACTTTAATTACTGACTGCAATCGTCGTATTCCGAGATCATTTGGGCATCCGTAAGTGGGATCCCATTCGTCGCTACGGAATCTCTCCATCTCCTTATCCAACAGTAACCTTCATAACTCTCTCTTCAGTGGTCGAATTTAGACTATTTTGAGCTCATTGGAATGGACACTTAACAAGCTTCCAAATGAGGGCAGAATTGGGTAATTTCGAGACAATTCTATATACCAAAAGCACGTTAGAACTCTTCGATCATCATTTTACAATTTTGTTTGTTAATCTTTCCAAAACGCACGATCCAACGGAGGCGTCATATCTTCCTCGTTTGATGTCAGATTGGGTCAATTTTTGGACAACTGAAAGGTACTTTAATATGCTTTCATTTCTGACTACAATTGTCATGAGCATCTGTAAGTGGGATCGCAATGTCACCACTGAATTTCTCCTTCATCTCCTTGTCCAATGGTAACATTCATAACTCTCTCTTTAGTGGTCGAATTTAGACTATTTTGAGCTCATTGGAATGATAACTTGCCAAGCTTCTAAATGAGATCAGAATTGGGTAATTTTGAGACCGTTCGATATCCCGAAAGCACGGTGGAACTCTTCGATTGTCATTTTGAAATTTGGATAGTTAATCTTTCTAAATCGCGCAATCCAATGGAGGCGCTCATAACTCCATCGTTTGATGTCAGATTGGGTCAATTTTCGGACATCTGAATGGTACTTTACCGCAGTTTCATTCTTGACTACAATCGTCATATTCTGAGACCATTTGGGAATCCGTAAGTGGGATCGCAGTCGTTGCTAATGAATTTCTCCTTCATCTCCTTCTCCAACAGTAACCTTCATAACTCTCTCTTCTGCGGTCGAATTTAGATCATTTTGAGCTCATTGGAATGGTAACTTGACAAGCGTCTAAATGAGACTAGAATTGGGTAATTTTGAGACCGTTCGATATCCCAAAAGCACGTTGGAACTCTTTGATCGTCATTTTGCAATTTCGATTGTTAATATTTCCAAATTGCACGATCCAACTGAGGTGCTCTTAACTCCCTCATTTGTTGTCGGATTGGGTCAATTTTTGGTCATCTGAAAGGTACTTTAGCGCACTTTTATTCCTGATTGCAATCATCGTATTCCGAGATCATTTGGGCATCCGTAAGTGGGATCGCAGTCCTCGCTACTGAAATTCTCCTTCATCTCCTTATCCAACAGTAACATTTATAACTCTCTGTTCAGTGGTCGAATTTAGACTATTTTGACCTCTTTGGAATGAACACTTAACAAGCTTCTAAATGATACCAGAATTGGGTAATTTTGAGACCGTTCTATATACCAAAAGCATGTTAGAACTCTCCGATCGTCATTTTACAATTTTGATTATTAATTAATCCAAAACGCTCGATCCAATGGAGGGACTCATATCTTCCTCGTTTGATGTCGGATTGGGTCGATTTTTAGTCACCTGAAAGGTACTTTAGCATGCTTTCATTCCTGACTGCAATCGACGTATTCCGAGACCATTTGGGCATTTGTAAGTGGGATCGCAGTCGTCGCCATTGAATTTCTCCTTCACCTCCTTGCCCAACAGTAACCTTCATAACTCTCTCTTCAGTGGTCGAATTTATACTATTTTGAGCTCATTGGAATGGTAACTTGACAAGCTTTTAAATGAGACCAGAATTGGGTAATTTCGAGACCGTTCTATATACCAAAAGCACGTTAGAACTCTTCGATCATCATTTTACAATTTTGATTGTTAATCTTTCCAAAACGCGCAATCCAACGGAGGCGCTATTATCTTCTTCGTTTGATGTCGGATTGGGTTGATTTTTAGTCATCTGAAAGGTACTTTAGTATGCTTTTATTCCTGACTGCAATCGTCGTATTCTGAGACCATTTGGGCATACGTAAGTGGGATTGCAGTCGTCGCCACTGAATTTCTCCTTCATCTCCTTGTCCAACCGTAATATTCATAACTCTGTCTTCAGTGGTCGAATTTAGACTATTTTGAGCTCATTGGAATGGTAACTTGACAAGCTTCTAAATGAGAACAGAATTGGGTAATTTTGAGACCATCCGATATCTCGAAAACACGTTGGAACTATTTGATTGTCATTTTGAAATTTGGATAGTTAATCCTTCCAAATCGCGCAATCGAACGGAGGCACTCATAACCCCATCGTTTGATGTCGGATTGGGTCAATTTTTGGACATCTGAAAGGTACTTTAGTGCACTTTCATTCCTGACTACAATGGTCATATTCTGAGACCATTTGGGAATCCGTAAGTGGGATCGCCATCATTGCTACTGAATTTCTCCTTCATCTCCTTGTGCAACGGTAACCTTCATAACTATCTCTTCTGCTGTTCAATTTAGACGATTTTGAGGTTATTGGAATGGTAACTTGACAAGCATCTAAATGAGACCAGAATTGGGTAATTTCGAGATCGTTCGATATCCCAAAAGCACGTTGGAACTCTTCGATCGTCATTTTGCAATTTCGAATGTTAATATTTCCAAATCGCACGATCCAACTGAGGCGCTCTTAAGTCCCTCATTTGTTGTCGGATTTGGTCAATTTTTTGGTCATCTGAAATGTACGTTAGTGCACTTTAATTCCTGACTGCAATCGTCATATTTTGAGATCATTTAGGCATCCGTAAGTGGGATGACAATCGTCGCTACTGAATTTCTCCATCATCTCCTCATCCAATAGTAACATTTATAACTCTCTCTTCAATGGTCGAATTTATACTATTTTGAGCTCATTGGAATGGACACTTAACAAGCTTCTAAATGAGACCAGAATTGGATAATTTCGAGACCGTTCTATATACCAAAAGCACGTTGGAACTCTTTGATTGTCATTTTACAATTTCGAATGTTAATATTTCCAAATTGCACGATCCAACTGAGGCACTCTTAACTCCCTCATTTGTTTTCGGATTGGGTTGATTTTTGGTCATCTGAAAGGTACTTTAGCACACTTTAATTTCTAACTGCAACATCGTATTCCGAGATCATTTGGGCATCCGTAAGTGGGATCGTAGTCGTCGCTACGGAATTTCTCCATCATCTCCTTATCCAATAGTAACATTTATAACTCTCTCTTCAATGGTCGAATTTAGACTATTTTGAGCTCATTGGAATGGACACATAACAAGCTTCTAAATGAGACCAGAATTGGGTAATTTCGAGACCGTTTTATATACCAAAAGCACGTTAGAACTCTTCGATAGTCATTTTGCAATTTTGATTATTAATCTTTGTAAAACGCGCGATCCAACGGAGGTGCTCATATCTTCCTCGTTTGATGTCGGATTGGGTCGATTTTTGGCCACCTGAAAGGTAGTTTAGAACGCTTTCATTCCTGACTGCAATCGATGTATACCAAGACCATTTGGGCAGTTGTAAGTGGGATCGCAGTCGTCGCCACTGAATTTCTCCTTCATCTCCTTGCCCAACAGTAACTTTCATAACTCTCTCTTCAGTGGTCGAATTTAGACTATTTTGAGCTCATTGGAATGGTAACTTGACTAGCTTCTAAATGAGACCAGAATTGGGTAATTTTGAGACCGTTCTATATTCTAAAAGCACGTTAGAACTCTTCTATCGTCATTTTACAATTTTGATTGTTAACTTTTCCAAAACACGCGATCCAACGGAGGCGCTCATATCTTCTTCGTTTGATGTTGGATTGGGTTGATTTTTGGTTGTCTGAAAGGTACTTTAGTATGCTTTCATTCCCGACTGCAATTGTAGTATTCTGAGACCATTTGGGCATCCGTAAGTAGGATCGCAGTCGTCGCCACTGAATTTCTCCTTTATCTCCTTGTCCAACAGTAACCTTCATAACTCTCTCTTCAGTGGTTGAATTTAGACTATTTTGACCTCTTTGGAATAGACACTTAACAAGCTTCTAAATGAGACCAGAATTGGGTAATTTTAAGACAGTTCTATATACCAAAAGCACGTTAGAACTCTTCGATCGTCATTTTACAATTTTGATTATTAATTAATCCAAAATGCGCGATCCAACGGAGGGACTCATATCTTCCTCGTTTGATGTTGGATTGGGTCAATTTTAGGTCATCTGAAAGGTACTTTAGAACGCTTTCATTCATGATTGCAATCGTCGTATTCTGAGACCATTTGGGCATCAGTAAGTGGGATCACAGTCGTCGCCACTGAATTTCTCCTTCATCTCCTTGTCCAACCGTAACCTTCATAACTCTCTATTCAGTGGTTGAATTTGGACTATTTTGAGCTCATTGGAATGGTTACTTGACAAGCTTCTAAATGAGACTAGAATTGGGTAATTTTGAGACCGTTCGATATCCCAAAAGCATGTTTGAACTCTTCGATTGTCATTTTGAAATTTGGATAGTTTATCTTTCTATATCGCGTTATCCAACGGAGGGGCTCATAACTCTATCGTTTGATGTTGGATTGGGTCAATTTTTGGACATCTGAAAGGTACTTTAGCGCACTTTCATTCTAGACTACTATCGTCGTATTCCGAGACCATTTGGGAATCCGTAATTGGGATCGCAATCGTTGCTACTGAATTTCTCCTTCATCTCCTTGTCCAACAGTAACCTTCATAACTCGCTCTTTTACGGTTGAATTTAGACGATTTTGAGCTCATTGGAATGGTAACTTGACAAGCGTCTAAATGAGACCAGAATTGGGTAATTTTGAGACCGTTCGATATCCCAAAAGCACATTGGAACTCTTCGATCGTCATTTTACAATTTCGATTGTTAATGTTTCCAAATCGTGCGATCCAACTGAGGCGCTCTTAACTCCCTCATTTATTGTCGGATTGGGTCAATTTTTAGGTGTCTCAAAGGTACTTTAGCGCAGTTTAATTCCTGACTGCAATCATCGTATTTCGAGATCATTTGGGCATCCGTAAGTGGGATCGCAGTCATCGCTACTGAATTTCTCCATCATCTCCTTCTCCTAAAAGTAACCTTCATAACTCTCTTCAGTGGTCAAATTTTGACTATTTTGAGCTCTTTGGAATGGACACTTAACAAGCTTCTAAATGAGACCTAAATTAGGTGATTTCGAGGCCATTCTATATACCAAAAGCACGTTAGAACTCTTTGATCGTGATTTTGCAATTTTGAATGTTAATCTTTCCAAAACGTGAGATGCAACGGAGGCACTCATATCTTCTTCGTTTGATGTCGGATTGGGTCAGTTTTTGATCATCTGAAAGGTAGTTTAGTATGCTTTCATTCCAGACTGCAATCGTCATATTCTGAGACCATTTGGGCATCCGTAAGTGGGACGCAACCGTCACCACTGAATTTCTCCTTCATCTCCTTGTCCAACAGTAACATTTATAACTCTCTCTTCAGTGGTCGAATTTAGACTATTTTGAGCTCATTGGAATGGTAACTTGACAAGCTTCTAAATGAGACCAGAATTGGGTAATTTTGAGACCGTTCGATATCACAAAAGCACATTGGAACTCTTCGATTGT
Source organism: Magnolia changhungtana (assembly GCA_030180095.1). Taxonomy (NCBI): domain Eukaryota; kingdom Viridiplantae; phylum Streptophyta; class Magnoliopsida; order Magnoliales; family Magnoliaceae; genus Magnolia; species Magnolia changhungtana. The sequence continues at coordinate 650,914 of JASAUF010000316.1, forward strand.
CAATTTGAAATTTGGATAGTTAATCTTTCAATATCGCGCAAACCAACGGAGGCGCTCATCACGCCATCGTTTGATGTCGGATTGGGTCAATTTTTGGACATCTGAAAGGAACTTTATTGCACTTTCATTCCAGACTACAATCGTCGGTTCTACTAAATTTCTCCTTCATCTCCTCGTGTAATAGTAACCTTCATAACTCTCACTTCAGTGGTTGAATTTAGACGATTCTGAGCTCATTGGAATGGAAACTTGACAAGCGTCTAAATGAGACCAGAATTGGGTAATTTCGAGACCGTTCGATATCCCAAAAGCACGTTGGAATTCTTCGATCGTCATTTTGTAATTTCGATTGTTAATCTTTCCAAATCGCGCGATGCAACTGAGTCGCACTTAACTCCCTCATTTGTTGTCGGATTCGGTCGATTTTTGGTCATCTGAAAGGTACTTTAGTGCACTTTAATTCCTGACTGCAATCATCGTATTCTGAGATCATTTGGGCATCCGTAAGTGGGATCGTAGTCGTCGCTACTGAATTTCTCCTTCATCTCCTTATCCAACAGTAACCTTCATAACTCTCTCTTCAGTGGTCGAATTTAGATTATTTTGAGCTCATTGGAATGGACACTCAACATACTTCTAATTGAGACCAGAATTGAGTAATTTTGAGACCGTTCTATATACCAAAAGCACGTTAGAACTCTTCGATTGTCATTTTACAAATTTGATTGTTAACCTTTCCAAAATGCACAATCCAACGGAGACGCTCATATCTTCTTCGTTTGATGTCAGATTGAGTTGATTTTTGGTCATCTGAAAGGTACATAGGTATCTTTCATTCCTGACTGCAATCGTCATATTCTGAGACCGTTTGGGCATCCGTTAGTGGGCTCGCAGTCGTCGCCACTGAATTTCTCCTTCATCTCCTTGTCCAACAGTAACATTCATAACTCTCCATTCAGTGGTCGAATTTAGACTATTTTGACCTCATTGGAATGGTAACTTGACAAGCTTCTAAATGAGACCAGAATTGGGTAATTTTAACACCGTTCGATATCCCAAAAGCACATCGAAACTCTTCGATTGTAATTTTGAAATTATATAGTTAATCTTTCCAAATCACGCAATCCAACGGAGGTGCTCATAACTCCATCGTTTGATGTCGGATTGGGTCAATTCTTGGACATCTGAAAGGTACTTTAGTGCACGTTCATTCCTGACTTCAATGGTCATATTCCGAGACCATTTGGGAATCCGTAAGTGGGATCACAGTCGTTGCTACTGAATTTCTCCTTCATCTCCTTGCGCAACAGTAACCTTCATAACTGTCTCTTCTGTGGTCCAATTTTGACGATTTTGAGCTCATTGGAATGGTAACTTGACAAGCATCTAAATGACTCCAGAATTGGGTAATTTCGAGATCATTCGATATCCCAAATGTATGTTGGAACTCTTCAATCGTCATTTTGTAATTTTGAATGTTAATATTTCTAAATCGCATGATCCAACTGAGGCGCTCTTAACTCCCTCATTTGTTGTAGGATTGGGTCGATTTTTGGTCATCTGAAAGGTACTTTAGCGCGCTTTTATTCCTGACTGCAATCATCGTATTCCGAGATCATTTGGGCATCCGTAAGTGGGATCGCAGTCGTCGCTACTGAATTTCTCCATCATCTCCTTATCCAACAGTAACATTTATAACTCTCTCTTCAATGGTCGAATTTTGACTATTTTGAGCTCATTGGAATGGACACTTAACAAGCTTCTAAATGAGACCAGAATTGGGTAATTTCGAGAGCGTTCTATATACCAAAAGCACGTTAGAACTCTTCGATCGTCATTTTGCAATTTCGAATGTTAATATTTCCAAATCGCATGATCCAACTGAGGCGCTCTTAATTCCCTCAGTTTTGTCAGATTGGGTCAATTTTTGGTCATCTGAAATGTACTTTAGCACACTTTAATTCTTGACTGCAATCGTCGTATTCCGAGATCATTTGGGCATCCATAAGTGGGATCGTAGTCGTCGCTACTGAATTTCTCCATCATCTCCTTATCCAACAGTAACATTAATAACTCTCTCTTCAATAGTCGAATTTAGACTATTTTGAGCTCATTGGAATGGACACATAACAAGCTTCTAAATGAGACCAGAATTGGGTAATTTCGAGACCGTTCTATATACCAAAAGCACGTTTGAACTCTTCGATCGTCATTTTACAATTTTGATTTTTAATCTTTGTAAAACGCTCGATCCAACAGAGGTGCTCACCTGAAAGGTACTTTAGCATGCTTTCAATCCTGACTGTAATTGACGTTTTCCGAGACCGTTTGGGCATTTGTAAGTGGGATCGCAGTCGTCGCCACTGAATTTCTCCTTCATCTCCTTGCCCAACAGTAACCATCATAACTCTCTCTCTAGTGGTCGAATTTAGACTATTTTGAGCTCATTGGAATGGTAACTTGACAAGCTTCTAAATGAGACTAGAATTGGGTAATTTCGAGACCATTCTATTTACCAAAAGCACGGTAGAACTCTTTGATCGTCATTTAACAATTTTGATTGTTAATCTTTCCAAAACGCGCGATCCAATGGAGGCGCTCATATCTTCTTCGTTTGATGTCGGATTGGGTCGATTTTTGGTCATCTGAAAGGTACTTTAGTATGCTTTCATTCCTAACTGCAATCGTAGTATTCTGAGACCACTTGGGCATCCGTAGGTGGGATCGCAGTCGTCGCCCCTGAATTTCTCCTTCATCTCCTTATCCAACAGTAACATTCATAACTCTCTCTTCAGTGGTCGAATTTAGATTATTTTGAGCTCATTAGAATGATAACTTAACAAGCTTCTAAATGAGACCAGAATTTGGTAATTTTGAGAGTGTTCGATATCCCAAAAGCACGTTGGAACTCTTCGATTGTCATTTTAAAATTTGGATAGTTAATCTTTCCAAATCGCGCAATCCAACGGAGACGTTCATAACTCCATCGTTTGATGTCGGATTGGGTCAATTTTTCGACATCTGAAAGGTACTTTAACGCACTTTCATTCCAGACTACAATCGTCGTATTCTGAGACCATTTGGGAATCCGTAAGTGGGATCGTAGTCATTCCTACTGAATTTCTCCTTCATCTCCTTGTCCAACAATAACCTTTACAACTCTCTCTTCTGCGGTCGAATTTAGACGATTTTGAGCTCATTGGAATGGTTTTTTGATGAGAGACTAAATGAGACCAGAATCGTGTAATTTTGAGACCGTTGTTTCGACAAGGAAACAAATGTATTTGATTTGGGGGATTTATTCAATGATAAGAAAGAAAGAATAAGAGAACATTGATCACATTTATTCTGAGTTCATTTACATCCTCTGATTTCCTTGATTCTGAAAACAAAGTACAATTAATGTAATGTAGTAAATGAAAGAGAAGATAATCAGATAGAAATTTTGGCAGCATTCCGACGCCTGTTTCAATCATCTCATATTACTTAGGAGGAATCGTTGATCTGATCAACCAGTCATCAATGAGATAGAAATTTCAGCAGCATAACGGTGCTATTTCGATCATCTCCCAGTACTTGGGAGGAATTGCTGATTCGATCAGCCAATCTTCAATGAGATGGAGCATCCTTCTGGTCATTCTTCCTTAAAATATGAAGAAGTCCGTTGAAGTGTAGTCAGAACCCACAGAAATCAGGCCGATCACATCAGACGGGCCTAAAAAGTCTCCCAAAACGTAAGATCATGGGGTTTCCACCGTCCATTATGCTCAAAACTTTATATGAAGCCTTAAAACCATAAATTAACCATACACGTCCAGTTTCAGCTCTTGAATCCTTGTAGAAATGGCTAAACTGACAAATCAGCCCCTGAGATCGTGATTTGGGGCCCGCCTGATATCTGGATATTCTTCAAACTCGGTCTCAACGCGTTAAATACAGTGGGCAAGCGAATGGTTGGTGCGGATTTCTCACGAACATCACGTTGGGCCTTGCATGTACATTACATGGTACCCAAGTGCACGAGCTGTGCACGGGATTTTTTCAAAGTCGGTCAGCAGCGCTGACCGACTCTTCTTCTTCATTTCCAAAAGACGCACAGTGTCTTCCCACGCAAACCAGTTTTTGTATAGTGTGGCCCACTCACCACTCTATTGAATGATCAGAACCGTCCATCCTCTTCAGAAGATAGGAATTACCCTTGCCTAGATGTCTTTCCATCTCCATGCAGTCGATTGCAACATCTTAACCGTTGAACATAGAATGGACGGCGACGTGGCCAGGCTCATGGACTGGACCAATTCCACTCCAAAAGCGGTCCATCCCAAATGGTTTTTCACCCTGAAATCAATGGACGGAGTGGATTTTCCCTTTAACTTCAAAAAATAGATCATCATTCTTCACAGAGTCGACGTACGTCGACTCTGTCTCAAAAGAGAGCTTACGTCCATTGGTTGTGGGCCACACTCGTACCAGGAAAGGTGGATCTGAACCATTCATCAGGTAGAGGGGAAAAAACCCATCAAAACCATGTTGATCTTTGGCGACCATGCTCGTTCGTATGATCGCAATAGTGATCGTAGACGGACCGTTCAGCTACTTTCGTGGCTTGATTATCTAGGTGGGCCACGTCAAAAGAAGATGAAAACTCACTATTCACGGTCGAAATCTCGAGAGGGATCCAGTGGACGGTGTGGATCTCTCAAAATATGGCTGTATTGGCCCTGCCAATAACACAGTGGAAAGACAATGGAGTTCTTCTCCAGAACTTTGCGCGGTTCCGCGCAAAGTACACCTTCCCTCGTATAGCACTCCGTAATATCTGGCTCGTAGGACTGCTCCCACACTGATTGCGCGGTTCCGTGCAAAGTATCTTCTCCTTCTTTTGCATTGCTTCTCTCTCATTCTCTGGCCCAGCAACTGATCTCACCGATCCAACCCTTCAAATGAATCAGGGAAGGGGTATTTATAGGCCCCACCACTCTACAGAGTGGTGATCACCACCACCTATCCCTTCACATATGGACCTTCCCTTTCCTTAAACCACGGTGACCACCAATTTCCCTCTTAAATGGTGGTGTACCACCTTTCTCCTTTCAAAGGACACTTTTGCACCTTTTTTTACCAAACTACCCTTTCCAATGCTTTTTTAACCAAAATACCTAAACTACCCCTGGACTTGGAATTTTACCAAAATACCTAAACTACACCTGGACTTGGAATTTTACCAAAATACCCCTGGACATGGAAATTACCGAAATACCCCCGGACATGGAAATTACCAAAATATCCCTGGACATGGAAATTACCGAAATACCCCCGGACATGAAAATTACCAAAATACCCCCGAACATGGAAATTACCGAAATACCCGGGCATGAAAATTACTAAAATACCCCCGAACATGGAAATTACCAAAATACCCCAGACAAGGAAATTACAAAAATACCCCCGGACATGGAAATTCTCTGAGCACTTCAATGGAATAATATTTTTTATGTCTCAACAGATGCCCCCTCGATCCTTCTTGGATTGATTCCTGAAATCAAATGGAGGATCGATCTTCCTCCGCCTGAAGAATCTTGAATGAACTGCAACTGAAGGATGACTGGATGATCATACTTGCATGGCAGACTGATTGATCATACTTGACCAGAAGATCGAATGATCGTGTTCGATCAGAATTCTGGAATGATCACGCTCGATCGGAAGATTTGAATGCTCACATTTGACTAGAAGACTGAAGTGCTCATATTTGACCAAAAGATTTGAATGCTCGGGCTTGAACGGAAAATTTGATTGATTGTGCTCGAAGAGAAGACTTGATCGGTTGTGCTCGAATAGAAGATTTGATTGATTGTGCTCGAACAGAAGATTTGATTGATGGCACTCGAACAGAAGATTGGAATGCCCCCAGCCAGTAGTGTCGAGCGGATGCTTCACTAGAGAAGATGAAGTTCTCTTTTCATCAAAACACATCTCTGTAACAGCTGTGATGACTTTGTCTTTGAGCAGCTTGATTAAAGAACTGTCTTTCAACACCGCTGCTGCTGCCACGGTCTCTTTGATCAACTCCAGCGACTTTTTCCTTTTTGGAACGGTCACTTTGATCAACTCCGTTGCTCCTACTGCAGTAACCTTTTTTATTATTTCCTTTATTCATGATCTGCATAATCCAAGCTTTCGGATAATGGTCTTTCCTGCCAAATTGATTGAAATTAGTATCTCAATATATTATAATCTTTCAATTTAGCCTTAAGAAGCATTGATAATTTTGAAATTTATATTGAAAGCTTCTCTTCTCTTTTAGGCTGATTGTGATATTCGTTCTGTCATCGTGCTTCGCATTGCGTTCTTTGTATTCTTTATATCACACTTTTGGAAACATCATTTCCAGCTCCAAAGGTTCAACCGTTGAGTCTTTTGTCGAGTCTTTTCTAGTTTGTGTTCCTTAGTATTTCTTCATAAACTTTTCCTGGGATCTTTGCTAATTCTGAAAAACAGACAAAACTTCTTTCAATTTTCACTTAGTAACTTTTCAAAGGCTATAGAAATTACTGATGATGATTCTGTTTGTTCTTTGTCTCCATTACATCTGGTACTTGGAGTCTTGCGATATCATTATTCATAATATTCAGCATATGAATTCCTTCACCGCGTATAAGAAATTATCAGAAAGACCAAGGCGTAGATTACTTTTGAAGACATAGATCCTGCCCCCTTTCCTGGTCAATGTCGCATAAAAGATTTCTTCAAAAGATAATACTTCCAGAGTAAAGCTTGCTGATACTCCTGAAGGATGAATAATCTTTGATGTTCCTTTAATGAATTTAAAGAATATATCTGAATCCCTTACAAATTTTGTCAATGTATTAATTGACTTTGAACGCTTGAACCTTTGAGTAGATACTTGCCAATATCATGAAGGCATTTGTTGTTACTGCCATCTGAACCTGATTCAAGAGGAACGCATCTTTGCATATATATATTTTTTACTCAACATGTAGAATTTTTATTAGACAATTGCATATTTGAGCATATCTAAATTGCATATTTTAAAATTTTCATCAGGCAATTGCATCTTTGCATATATATTTCAACATATATAAATATGTATTTGCACCATTTTGAATGCTCTATGCTTCTCTTTTTTTTTAGTAGTGGTGCTAGTGCACTTTGACTGACTATACTTTAACTAGACAAGACTGACTGACCATACTTTAATTGGACCAGACTGACCTTGACCTGACTGAACTTGACTTAGACTAGCATACTTTAACTAGTATGCTTTCATTCATGACTGCAATCGTCATATTCCAAGACCATTTGGGCATCCGTAAGTGGGATCGCAGTCGTCGCCACTGAATTTCTCCTTCATCTCCTTGTCCAACAGTAACCTTCATAACTCTCTCTTCAGTGGTCGAATTTAGACTATTTTGAGCTCATTGGAATGGACACTTAACAAGCTTCTAAATGAGACCAGAATCGGGTAATTTCGAGACCGTTCTATGTACCAAAAGCACGTTAGAACTCTTCGATTGTCATTTTGAAATTTGGATAGTTAATCTTTCCAAATTGCGCAATCCAACGGAGGCGCTCGTAACTCCATCATTTGATGTTGGATTGGGTCAATTTTTCGACATCTAAAAGGTCCTTTAGCGCACTTTCATTCCAGATTACAATCATCGTTGTTTCGACAAGGAAACAAATGTATTTGATTTGGGAGCATTATCTTATTCAAACATAATAATGGAACAGTTATAAAGACAATCATCACATTTTATTGATTCTGAATTCATTTACATCCTCTGATATCCCTTGATTCTAAGATAGTTTACAAAGAATTCCTTGTAAGTTACAATTATCGTAATTAAATTTGACAACATAACAACAATGATTTCAATCATCTCCTATGACTTAGGAGGAATAGACAAGTCGACCAATCAGCCTTCAAGAGAATAGAGATTTCGGCAGCATTTCAGTGCTATTCTGGTCATCTCCTTAGACTTAGGAGGAATACGCCTTTTCTTCGATGATTCTTCCTTTCCTCCTGAACAAGAAGAACTTGAAGATTTGAAGACTCTAGCCATTCCAGCAGCATATCAGCCCATTGCTGTTATAGACTGTCCAGCAGTCGGTTTGCGCGGGTCCGCGCAAACGACATGCTTTGCGCGGGTCCGCGCAAACTACAGGAGCCCAATGCTCCTTTGCGCGAGTCCGCGCAAACTATATGAGCCCAATGCTCCTTTGCACCTTCTGTCTTCTTCTTCGTCTTTCTTCCACTCTGAAATCTTCCAACCCCTTTTGAGAGAAAGAATGGGGTATTTATAGACATTTTTACTGGTGTAAATCTCTGTTATGGTCGATGTGGGACAATAACATCCAACCATTTTTATACCACCGCAAAACACTTTGCGTGGACACGCGCAAACGACATGCTTTGCGCGGTCCAAATATAATCTATCGCCCCCGCTAATCTGTCTTCCTTGATCAACCCGCGCAACCCATTTACTTTGCGCGGTCCAGCGCAATCTATTCACTTTGCGTGAACCCGCGCAAAGTAGTCTTTAAACCTGATTTCTTTATCTTCAAACTGATTTTCTTGATCTTTCTCTTCTTCACTTCTTTGCTTATTTTATACTTCAACAGATGCCCCCTTGATCCGTTCTTTGTTTTTTCAGAACATCAAAGAAAAGGAATTAAATCACTCATTTTCTGTAAGGTTTGCGCGACCCCGCACAAAGCTCGGTCGAGTACCATACTCGGCCAGAAATACTATAAATAGCCCAACACTTTAGTCATTTTCACGAACTGCTTGTGCTGTGCCGAAACTCTGCCCGTGCGATTTTCTTCCGCGTAAACTTCTCACTTTGCGCGGACTCGCGCAAACCTTTTCAGTTTGCCCGAAGGCCTTCGAGGTTACAATCTTTTCCGCGTAAACCATATACTTTGCACAGACCCGCGTAAAGTACTTCGTACTTAGCCAATTTCTTTTGAACTTTTTCCATTACTTAGCCATTTTCTTCTTTCTTCCTTTCTTACTCTGTCATTTATCTTCCTTCCTTGACTTATTTTCATGGCTCGTATTAAACAAACGGCCCGTCCTGTGACTCCTTCTGACTCACCTTCTTCTGATCAACCTCCTGCTAAGAGAATAAAGACGACTTTCAGAAATCCTGCTTATTTTAAAGAGCCTGTTCTCCCTACCTTTGACTTTTCTGATCGCATCAGATCTTTGCCATCCCCCATTCATAGATCTATATCTTTGGGAGATATCAAATGTCCGCCTAAGCATGGCAGAGAATATGACTGGGATGAATAATTAAAGACCACAGCTCATATTCGTACTGATAGTGAAAGACCATCTCCCCGTAAAAACACTCCTCCTGCTTCTCGTTCGAAGAAAACTTGTCGCAATAAGGCAAAAGAATTTGCAGAGAAGATCAAGGAACACAAGAAGAAGAGACTTCAAAACTCATGGGACTTAGTACGAGTTATTGAAGGTGTCATGAAGTTTGACAATCCTCATGCGGAGGGCATGACGATTATTCCCATCAAAGTATATCGCCATCAGTCCATGCTTGACTGTGAGTCTAAAGATTACATCCATGGCGAGAGGTTAATGTATACTGAATCGTGGGCCTCAAGAGAGCCTCGAATCCTTGAGGGAATCATTCAAACACAAAAGCCGCGACAAAGGATAGAAGAAGCTTATCCCATGATCTTCTTAGTTCCTTTCCATAGTCCTTATGATCTCTTTCCTTCTCATTTTTATGAGACAGTTCAACAGCGCTTTAGAGATCGAGAACAACTCTGGGGACAGGCAGAATTCCGCATCAGAGGCATGTTAATTGCTCGCCGCTATTACTCTGAATGGGCGGAGGCTATATTACTGAAGCATATGAGCACTCTTGCAAAGATTGGCCTTTATGATGCCATAGAAGTGACCTCCAAATACTTCTATAGGGAACCCAATATATTGAAAGGCTTCCTTGAATACTGGTCGCCTACAACCAACTCCTTCCATTTACCTTATGGTGAAATGAGCATATCACTTTGGGATCTTCATCGTATAGCCGGTCTCACAATAACAGGCAAATTCTATGATGAATTCATTCCTACAAACAGAGAATTAGCCTTTGTATCTTCTCCAGACCGCGAACCTTCTATCTCTGAGACTACCATAGAACTGTTCAAAGAGCTGGGCAAATTTCCTAGCTTCCACAAAATTCCTCCTCTGCAATGGCTGGCACATTTTTCTAAAGGTCTCAGGTATTTATCAATCCGACAGTTGACTTATTCTTTATATTCTTCCTATTTACCCATTCCTGCATATTAACCTCCTCATTTTTCTTTAAAGATTTCGCGATTGTCACTCTAAAGAATTAACGAAGCTTCGAGATGCAATAAGAGGAAGACCAGAATATAGCTCTTTTGGAGAACTTACAGCGTTCTTAGCTTATTGTCTAAGTTTGGTCGTATTGCCCAGCTCTAAATGGGCAGATGCTGTTCGTCCAAGGTCTTTGTTGTGGCTGGTGCTTTAGCGGAAGGCCATAAATACTCTCTTGCTCCTCCAGTATTATGTTCTATTTATAGAGCCCTTGGAGAAGTAGCTACTCACGTAAAAGACCCTATTCTTGGAGCTTCGTCTGCACATACGTCTTGGCATTATATTACGGGGTGGCTAGGAGTTTATTTTCCTTGGACTTTTGAGGCTCCAGAGCAAGCATATACTCATCCTTCTCACCTTCCACTCTGGTTCTTTCAGCAAAGAGCGATGGCAAAAAGAGCGTATGAGTGGGTTGCCAATAAAATTCGAGATGATGACCAGATAAACTTCTTTCAGTTCCGCCTTTATCGCTACACTGAAGATACAGATATGGTGGACCAAGAAACGCTTACTGCAGCAGAGAGAGCTTTCTTCTTTTCTATTCGCTCATGCAGTTTACCTCTTCGAGAAGGAACAGAATTTTGGAGAGAACCTTACTACCCCAGTCGCTTTGCTCATCAATTTGGTTATGATCAAACCGTGCCTCAAGGCTGCGGGCTAGTTACTAAAAAAATGTGCTGTTATGGAACTGGTCCTCTTAACTGGGCCATGATATGGAAACAACTGCTAAATGGCTGTGTTGGATCTCTTTTCATAATTCCAGGCTGTGATCGCATAGTCCGTACATCATATAGCTGGATGCGATGGTGGGATCACCAATCATACTTGGTCACTAAATGCTTGCCAGTGGGTTCTTCTATCTTTCTTCATCCGCCCAGGCTGAAGGGCAGAAATTTAGAGAGTGGAATCGGTTATATTCCAGAAAAGAGCCATGCATCTCATCCTGGAGAAATTTGTAGGAAGATATCATTGGAAGACCCTATCCGTGAAATCAAGCCTATCAACACTTTGGATGGCTGGTTTGCTCATCGAGTTCTGAGAGAATTTGAGAAATCTCGTCGGGACTTCTCAAATCAAGCCGCAAACGATGCTGAAGGTACATTTTCTCCAATTCCTGCAGAGACTGCAGCAGTTCAAGAAGGACCAGCTATTGGTACTTCTATATCTCCTCCACAACCCCTTGGTCCTAGTCCATCTTCCCTAATGACTAGATCAAAAACACGTTTGCAAACATCATCCCCTATTCTTCCAGAAAGGACCCACCAAGCATCTGCTTCCCCTATAGTCTAAGAGCCTGCACCGGAGAGCAGCCAACCCGTTTCTTACAAAGGGAAGCAAGTTATCATTGAAGAAGTTGACGAAAAAATTTTGGAAGATGAAAGTTTAGCTTCATCGTCAGATATTACTGAATCTTCACAATATGAAAACAGCAGAAATAGTGACAGCTGTGAAGATAAAGATGATGACTTTGAAGAAGGTGAAGTTGACATCGACGGAGATGAGGAAACAATTGCGAAAGAAGTTGAGATGGAATCTTCCCCTGCAACCGCTAAGACTCTTCCTGGTGTAAATGTTCCTGCTAAATCTCCTGCAGCTGAGGAAGATGAAGAGGAACTTTTAGATTATGGCGAATATGGGTATTCACCAGGTAAAGGAGATTTAATTTTCATATGCATATATCTATCTATATTTTAACAACTATTATTTTTTTAAAATTATTGTGTCTCCCTTTTTTAGGTGCCCAAGTTACAGAAATAGGTGCTATCTCTTCAGTGAGCCCTCTCGTGGTAACTTCACCAAGAGCACCTGTAGTTCCATTGGTAGTACAGAGAGTAGTGGCTCGTGAAATCATATTTCCAATAGAAACTACAGACTTGCCAACTCAGGCTACCAGAGATTCAAGCACGGAAGCTAGAGCACCATCTTTTGCTGATATGGTGGAACTTGGTCTTTCCATGACTCAGAGAACTTCTCCTTCTGTTAGTCATATTCCAGTGACAGGTACATATATATGCACTGATTATCTTTACTCATGACTATATATTTCATAATAATATTTTGAATATCTTTCTTCTTTTACTATAGGAACTCATTCTTGTAGTGGTGCGGCCAGTTCTGATTCTGTGACCACTACTTCTGAATTGTCGTCCTTTGCGAAAATTTCTATTCATAAAATACTTATGGTGAAACATTCCTTGTTAGCAATAATCCATATCTTCAGAAATCCTGATCAATGGTTGGACTTGGATGTTGCTATAGAGATTCTGGAGAGCTCTGCCAAGATGGGTAGAATCAACATATCTCCTTTGCATGATTCACTCCTCAAATTTCGTGATTTAGTAATTTCTTTGACATCAGCAGAAAATGTTACAATTGCCCCTGAGATTTTAGAGTACAAGAAGTAGCTGGCTACATCTCAAGAACAAGCCTTTCTGACAGCTTCATCAATTTCTAAACTTGAACAAGAGCATATGATTCTTCAAGATCAATTAAAGATTCATATTGATGAAAATATGACTATCCAAGATCGTATTGCAGCCCTGAAGGAAGAAATCTCTCAACTGGAAAGAAGGAATCATGAGCAAGCTTTAATCATTCAAGATGTTGAAGAGAAGATACAGGCGAATGTTCAATCCATTAATATTGAAAAATCCACACAACTTCAAGGTAAAGAAATGATTGCTTCTTTGGAGAATAAACTTGTTGGCGTTCCTGATCAGGCAAGACTTATTCTTGCAGAAAAATCTAAACATGATGTAGCTCAGGCACAATTGAAAGAAGATTTGCGCAGATACTCAGAAGCAGTGGGGATTACAGAAGATCTTTAAACATGTAATTTTGAACATGTGATCTTTGCTTTCATGTTTCTTGGAAATAATTTATTTAGCTTCACATATGTTTTTATGAAAGCATTTTGAGATATTTATAATAACATTTTCACATTGCATGTTGATGACATTTATACTAATATTATCAAATTATATTTATACTTTATATAATAATTTCATTACATCCTTTACAATTTCTAAACCTTTTATGCTTTGTTAGTGCGGGATTCTCTATGTGAGTATTTAGATTGGCGGTACTAAGTTTCAATTTAATTAGCCACACACAGTTTAAGCTCATGAGTAGTGGAGCGTGCGCACACACACAGTTTAAGCTCATGAGTAGTGGAGCATTTATGGGTCTTATGTGATGGCCACTGTAACTCTCTAGAGTTCGCTTTTGGGCTTTTCACTGCCTTGAGCTCATGGCCAAGGTCCATCAGAGGGGCCCATTGACGCTACCGGGCGGTGAACTGTTGGTTTTACGCACAGGGTTGGCCACGGTAACTCTCTAGAGTTCGCAGGGCTCGCAAGGCTACCTTTGGGCACCAAATCTAGGGTCACCAGTCCATCAATGAGTAGGTTTAAGCCCTTCCTCACGAGTTACTACTGAAATCAAACCCTAGACCTGGAGGGTCTTACGCACGGTTGGCATAAAGCTCGCACTGCGGCCCCTATTTTCTTCATCTGCAAGGTCGGGCCCATTCACGGAAGGGCATTTTCATCCATTCCCCGTGGCGCTGCCGGAAGCTGTACAGACGACATGGGAGTTACGGTGACTAGTCTTCACGGATTTATGGCCTTTTAGGCTTTTAATCCTTGACTTCGTCAGTTGCCCGCATGGGTGCACACGATGGTCTTCGCGGGCTTTTTAGGGCCACTGACTCCTCGCCACTGCCCGAATGGTGATCTTCATAGGTCTTACGTATAGATCTTTTAGAGCTTGATCCTTTGAGAGCTTTTTTTTTGTGAGCTTGATCTTTTTGATTTGGCTCAATTTGGCTCTTTTAGGATTTGGCTTGGCTATACTGCCTCTTTGACTGATATTAATATATCCTTGCTTTTGATAGTATTTTTAAGAAGATCCGTGCTATGTAAGGCAATAATATTTATGATCATCGTCATTGCCAGTATAGTAGATATTTCCGACTGAAATAATATCTTCAAGAAGATCCATGCCTTGTAAGGCAATATATCAATCTTGTCAACATCTTCAGGAAGACCCGTGCCTTGTAAGGCAAAAGGCAATAATATTTATCTTGTCAATATCTTCAAGAAGACCCGTGCCTTGTAAGGCAAAAGGCAATAATATTTATCTTGTCAATATCTTCAAGAAGACTCGTGCCTTGTAAGGCAAAAGGCAATAATATTTATCTTGTCAATATCTTCAAGAGAATCTTCAAGATGATATTGACTTTGTCAGACCTTTTTGGTGATGATGACGATCATATGTATATTTTTAAGAATGCTTGCTAACATAGTTGATATGCTCATGAACTTCTTCTTCATAGCCTCTTTTGTTGACATATAGACATGATCTTATTCATTCTTGTCCCCTTTTGATACAAAATCATTATGCTAATAATATTCTGGGTCAAAATCAACATGTCTATCTTCAGGGGTAGTATCTTTTAATGAAGCGGGCGTTGACAGGTATACTGACACCATGTCCCTCTTGATTTGCAATTCTATATGCCCCATTGGAGTATACTTCTTTTACTACATATGGACCGTCCCATTTAGGCTCGAACTTGCCCCCTGTCCGACGAGTGATCACTATAGGTCTTTTCAACATTAGCACCAAATCCCCTTTTTTGAAAGAGCAATATTTAAGCTGTTTATCAAAGGCAGCCAATATCCTGGCCTGATATGACTGCAACCGCTGCTGAGCTTCAAGACGTTTTTCATCGAGCATATCTAATTCTTTCAGCCTTATTTTTACATTTTCATCATCTGTTATAGACTGATGTACTGCTATTCTGAGTGATGCCACCTGCATTTCAATTGGGATAACTGCCTCTATACCATAGATTAATGAATACAGTGTCGCCCCTGTTGCTGTACGATGAGTAGTTCTGTAGGCCCATAATGCCTCTTGTAACTTTTCATCCCAATCACGTTTATTGCCTGTCACCGTTTTTTTCATTATTTTGACAATCGTTTTGTTAAACGCCTCTGCTAATCCATTGGCCGGAGGATAGTAAGGTGTTGAAAAAGAATGCTGGATGCCGAACTTCTGACACAACTTTTCCATGCCTCTATTTTTAAAAAGGGTGCCATTATCAGTGACGATCTTTTTCGGAATACCATGATGGTATATTATAGCATGCCGGATGAAATTGACCACGTTTGTCTCTTTAACACTACGCAAGGCAATTGCTTCGGTCCATTTGGAGAAATAGTCTGTTGCTGCCAGAATATACTGTTTTCCTTTAGATGAAGGGGGATTTATAGGACCAATCACATTGAGTCCCCAAGCTGAGAAAGGCCAGGAAGCAACAGATTGATGTAAGTCTTCTGGGGGAACATGTATTACGTCTCTGTGTATTTGACATTCATGACACCGCTTTGCGTATTCTATTACATCTTTGAACATAGTAGGCCAATAATAACCCATTCGATGCACTCTATGGCATAAATTTCGGCCGGCTTGATGTGCTCCACATTCACCTGAATGTGCTTCCCGCAGCATTTGATTTGCTTCTTTCTTGTCTAAGCATCTTAACAGCATTCCATTATAAGATTTTCTATACAATACTTCGCTGCATATGACAAATTTGCCTGATCGCTGTTTAATCTGCTGTCTTTATGCATTATCTTCTGGCAAGATATTATATTTGAGATAGTCAACAAAAGGCTGACGCTAATAATCTGTTATTACTTCCAGACAGGATATAGGAAACATCTCAACGGTTTCTTCGATAACTGTTGCAGATGGCAAGAATCTTCTTTCTTCTATAGTTACCTGAAGAGGACTTCGGTTTGTACAAGATAAAGCCGCTGCTAAACTGGCTAAAGCATCTGCTTTTGCATTCTCCAACCGCGGTATGTGTTTAATTTCCACATGACAAAACTGTTCAAGCAACTGTTGTGCCTTCCGATAATAGGGCAGGAGTTCTTCTTTCCTTACTTCAAATTCCATTGTCAATTGATTTATAATCAATTTAGAATCTCCGAACATATGCAATAATTTTATTTCCATTTGCTGGGCTATTTCCATTCCGATGATAAGAGCTCTGTATTCAGCTTCATTGTTTGTGCATGCGGTGCCCAATGTGAAGGAGTATGGTAATAAATCGCCTTGAGGCATAATGAATATCACTCCTGCCCCCACTCCTGATATTCGAGCAGCACCATCAAAATACATTTGCCAAAGATTCTGAGATTCAGCCAACATAACCTGTTCATCTGGGAATTCATCATTGATTTCCTCACTTTCTACTATAGGATGTGCTGCGAGGAAGTCTGCCATAGCTTGTCCTTTTACTGCTTTCGCCGGCTTATACGAAATAGTATATTCTGATAACAATAACATCCATTTGGCTAGTCTTCCTGACAACATTGGCCTGGTCATCAAAAATTTTATCGGATCTGCTCTTGAGATCAGAGTTATATCGTGGGAAAGACAATAATGCCTCAACTTTTGTATAGCAAATACCAACGCCAAACATTCTTTTTCGATCGAGAAATAATTGCACTCTGCCCCCATCAGCGTTCGGCTTAGATAATAAAGAGCGGTTTCTTTTCCAGCTTCGTTTACCTGTGCCAACAAAGCACCCAAAGAATTTGTAGCTGCAGATGTGTATAAGATAAGTGGCTTACCTTTCACTGGAGCTGTTAACACCGGCGGCTGTTTCAACAATTCCTTAATTGAGTCAAATGCATTTTGACAGGCATTATCCCAAACAAATTATGTATCTTTCTTCATTAACCGAGAAAACGGCTGACACCTTCCTGCGAGGTTTGAAATGAAACGGCGAATGTATGCCAGTTTTCCTTGTAAGCTTTTCAATTCCTTTAGCGTTGTTGGTGGCAGAATATTTTGAATAGCCTTAATTTTTTCTAGATCAATCTCGATTCCTCTATGCCGTACAACAAAGCCGAGGAATTTGCCAGAAGATACTCCTAATGCACATTTAGCAGGGTTCATCTTTAACTTCTTCTTTCTGAGTCGACGGAAGACTGCTGCCAAATGTTCACGGTGTTCTTGATGATCTCCTGACCTGACTACTAAGTCATCAACGTAGCATTCAACATGTTTATGCATCATATCTTAAAAAATATTTTTCATTGCTCTCTGGTATGTCGCTCCAGCATTTTTAAGACCGAAAGGCATAACTTTATAACAATAAATTCCGAGCGGCGTTCTAAAGGCCGTCGCCTCTTCATCTTCGGGTGCCATCATGATTTGATTATAGCCAGTATATCCATCCATAAAAGACATAATAGCATACTGAGTAGTGCTATCAATTAATAATTCTGTTATCGGGAGAGGGAAGTCATCCTTTGGACATGCTTCATTCAGATCTCTGAAGTCAATACATACTCTTATCTGCCCATTCTTCTTTTTCACAAGAACAATGTTTGATATCCACCTGGGATACTTAACTTCTCTGATGAACCCAACCTTTATTAGTTTATTTACTTCTTTTTCGATTAATGGAATCAGGTCTGGGTGGAATCACCTTTGTGCTTGCTTCACTGGTTTCTTTTCTTTGGAGATATTTAATCGATGCATTGCTACAGAGGGTTCCAGTCCTGACATTTCTTCGTATGTCCAGGCGAAGACGTCTTTATTTTCTTTGAGAAGTTGGCCATATTTCTTAAATTCTGATTCGAAAGAAATGACGCCGATGAATGTATTCCTTGGCTCTTCATTGTTCCCAAATTTATTTCTCGCAGCCATCTATTGTCGTTTGCCCCCGTCTTCTATTTGCCTCGGAGCAGTTTCAGGATACTCAACAATCTTAGTATCTTGTTCTGATATTTGTTCGGCTGAAGTCATATTTACTGATACCATATTTACTGATGATTCTGCTCCTAATCCTTGAAAATTTCTCCGTTTTTCCTGATTAACCCAGAGAGGGATTTGAATTCTTTTCCCATGATTCAGTCTAGTGGGCTTGTCACAATCAAAACCCATATTTATCATGATTTTCTTGCTTACTGCACTGTATTTTCTCAAATTCTGCGGTGTTAACTCTCCATGATATATATTGCTTGTGTTTTCATTCTTCACCTCTGCTGCAACGTGAAACTCTATTACTTCAGGATATTTAGCACTGGCTCTGACTTGAAATGTTCCTGGGGCGGCTGCAAATGGCTTACATCTTTTGATATTGGGTAAGGGCATTGTGTAATTGGACTGTAAGACTTTCAGCTGTTCTGTCGACAACAATGTCAACGGTAGTTGTCCCGGTTGTCTCAGGCGCTTTGGTACAAAATAGAACTTTTTTCTTGCTTTTGTAGTCCCAGGAGATTCTGCCCTTTCTTCTCTAACTTTATTTATTTGGACATCTTTTAAGACTCTCTTTCCATCATCATTTCCCACTTCTTTGGAGAAACATTTATAATAGCTAGCATCCACAAGGAAAGACTCAGCTTCTGTATAGGGTTTCGCATTAGCCATTACTTTACACTGGATTTCGTCCTTACAGTATTTGAAACATTGGTATAGAGTAGAAGGTATAATATTATACTGATGTATCCACGGCCTTCCCAAGAGAAGGTTATATGTCGTCACAGCATTTATAACGTGACATACAACAGTAGTGATTAATTCTCCCACTTCCAATGTTACTGTAATTTTACCGAGTGCGCGTTGTCCATCTTAATTAAACCCCTGTATCATCATTCCGCTGGGGCGCAAATCTGAACGGCGATAACCCAATTTAGTAATCATGGAGAGTGGCAAAAGATTCACTGCAGACCCATTATCTATCATAATCCGTTTTATCTTCCTTTTGTAAATTTACCCTTCTATCATCAATGGCCTGTTATGTTCCATTTCACCAATTAAATCGTCATCAGAGAAAGATATTACTGGTAGACAATTCATCTTTTCATTGTTTCTTTCATTCTTCATTTCTGTCAGTAAAGTTTCTCTCACATCGTGATCAGACAGTGCTTGAATCAAACTCTGCCGAAATTCTTCTGACAACTTGAGCGCATCATAAATACTTAAACGTGCCGGTATACCCTTCAAGTGGCTAACTACGTCATAAGCCACTTTTGTCGCTGCGTCTCCATTTCTACTTCTATCCTCAGTATTCTGTCTTTCAGTCACTTCTTTCCTTATAATTCCTTTTTGCTTTACCGGACTCATTATCTGCTTTCCTGATCGCAACGTAATCATTGTCGCATTTCTTATCGACCTTCGATCTCCCTTCTCTTTTATTCCCCGAGTCTTTTCTTGAATTGACAATACATTTACTGTCGCCCTTGTATTCTTTTCTTTGCTTTCGCTGGTTATTATATCACCTCTATTTATCATTCGCTGTATGATGCATTTTAACGTGTAACAATTTTCCGTCGGATGTCCCACTAGGCGATGATAACGGCAAAAGTTTCTTTCTCGAGTCCTCGTCACATCTTCAGGGCGTTTTGGTTCTGGTAATTCCAGGGTACCTGCTTTTAACAATTGTTGCATCATAGGCACCACGTCCTCTTTATCAAACTCAAATCCTTCATGAGAATCGAGCATTCTGAGCTTTTTTCTGCCGTATCTGTCCCTTGATTGATTCCAGCTTTCTTTTCCTTCCAGCCTTTTATCTCTTGAGCCCCTCGCATCTTGATTTTTCTTATCCCGATCGATGGCGTTGACGGTTGTCCTGCCAGGTATTCTTCTGACAGTTTCATGATGAAATGCTGACATCTTACGAGTCATTAATTCCAATGCATGGGCTTTGGTAGCCAAATCGCGAAAGGTTCCGAGATAGCGCTGGTGGAGTTCGAACGCAATTCCTGTCTCCACGAGTTCGGGCACATTTGACTTGTTCTTTTTCTTCCAAGAACTGCCTACACGATGCCTCCAGTGTCTTCCATCTGTCTATGAATTTTTCAACTGGTTCTCCTTCTCGCTGTCGTACTGAAGCTAATTCTGTGATGCTAACATCGCGCTCTGACGAGAAGAAGTTTGACATGAAAGCATCTTGCATTTCTTCCCATGTGCGTATAGATCCTGGTGCTAAATTTGAATACCACCTGAAAGCTTTACTTGTCAATGATGACCCAAATAAGCGTAAACAGTATTGAGGTATCATGGAGAAATTCCCCATGCTGGTGATGAAATGCATCAGGTGTTCTTCTGGTGATCCTTCCCCATTAAATTTCTGGAAATTTGGATGCTTAAAATTGGCTGGAAATGGAACATCCTCTACCTCTCTTGGGTAGGGTGTTCGGTATCTGAAACGACCGGTATTCGCGCGCTCCCTTTCTATTCTGACTGCTTCTTTGATGACTTGTCTTACATCATCCCGTGTTATAGCTCTTGTCACTGGAACTGACCCTCGCGATCCTATCCCCTGCGGAAGGGAGCCTTCAGGTTGGTTCTCCTGTCCATTTGTTGCTCCCATCATGGGTGGATCCACTATCTGGGCTACATTATGTGCCAGAGTTGCCAGAGCTTCTCTGAGGTTCCGACATTCATTAATTAGCACTCTTTGTGCCTCTGCCATTTGATCAACACGTTCTTCAGTAGTTGGTTTATTTCCTTGACCCGTCTCTGCCATATATACTGCGGCCTCTTGACTGTTTGTCGAAGCTGTTTTTTGAGTAAAACGAGAGTATGTTGACGTAACAGGGCTTATAAAGAGGGGAGAAATTGGAGTCTTGTTTGACTCTTGTGTACTTCCCGTGTTTTTAACCGATCGAGGTGATACAGTTATGGGCGACCTTTTTTGAGGTGACACGAGCATCGGTGATCCTATCATCAATGCTTTGCCTTTCTGCGATTCTGTCCATTTGGTCTTTGGAGCGACCAAAGCTGGAAAATCGTGCAACGAGAACTGCGAAGCAGCTTGTTCAGGATAAATCGCCGGAGGAGCGAGCTCGGGTTTTCTTCTTGCTATACTACGCGTGATTGGTCCCTCAGCTCTTGGTACAAGCAATTTCGCCTTGCGGTTCTTTAAAGTCTTTGCTTTTGTCTTTTTGGACAAGACCAAAGTCCAGTTCTCATCACTTTCTTGTGGTTGGGGTGAAACGGAAATGACTCCCGCTGTTACTTGAGTCACTTTGCGCCTGCTTGTAGTGCTTACTTTCGTATGCTCAGGAGTTTGGCTTGGCACATATTCAATTACAAACCCAGTAGCGGTGAATCGGAAGTTCACTTTTCTCACAACGTTAGCCATTAGCAATGTTATGTGATTGAATTTGGGTACCTTCAATAATAAAACATACATGAAATTAGTATGCGAAAGATTAAGTAAACTATTTTAGAGATGAAGGGAAGGATGTTCCCACTGAGAGTCGCAATTTTGGCGTCTACCAAATGCCAAAAACAATAATGAGAGTCTCGCAACTTTCCCATTGTTAGTGTTAAATAAGATAAAGGTCCCCAGTAGAGTCGCCATTTTGTTTCGACAAGGAAATAAATGTATTTGATTTGGGAGCATAATCTTATTCAAACATAATAATGGAACAGTTACAATGACAATCATCACATTTTATTGATTCTGAATTCATTTACATCCTCTGATATCCCTTGATTCTAAGATAGTTTAAAAAGAATTCCTTGTAAGTTACAATTATCGTAATTAAATATGAATTTCGACAGCATAACAGCAATGATTTCAATCATCTCCTATGACTTGGGAGGAATAGACAAGTCGACCAATCAGTCTTCAAGAGAATAGAGATTTCGGCAGCATTTCAGTGCTATTCCGGTCATCTCCTCAGACTTAGGAGGAATACGCCTTTTCGTCAATGATTCTTCCCTTCCTCCTGAACAAGAAGAACTTGAAGATTTGAAGACTCTAGCCATTCCAGCAGCATATCAGCCCATTGCTGTTATAGACTGTCTAGTAGTCGGTTTACGTGGGTCCGCGCAAATGACATGCTTTGCGCGGGTCCACGCAAACTACAGGAGCCCAATGCTCCTTTGCACCTTCTGTCTTCTTCTTCGTCTTTCTTCCACTTTGAAATCTTCCAACCCCTTTTGAGAGAAAGAATGGGGTATTTATAGACAATTTTACTGGTGTAAATCTTTGTTCTGGTCGATGTGGGACAAAATAACATCCAACCATTTTTATACCACCGCAAAATACTTTGCGCGGACACGGGCAAATGACATGCTTTGCATGCGGCCTGTTCCACAACAGAAACTATCGGCATCCCACACTGTTCTTCCTTGATTAACCTGCGCAACCCATTTATTTTGCGAGGTCCAGCACAATCTATTCACTTTGCGCGAACCCGCGCAAAGTAGTCTTTAAACCTGATTTCTTTATCTTCAAACTGATTTTCTTGATCTTTCTCTTCTTCACTTCTTTACTTATTTTATGCCTCAACAATCGTATTCCGAGACCATTTGGGAATCCGTAAGTGAGATCACAGTCGTTGCTACTGAATTTCTCCTTCATCTCCTTGTCCAATAGTAACCTTCATAACTCTCTCTTCTGCGGTCAAATTTAGACGATTTTGAGCTCATTGGAATGGTAACTTGACAAGCATCTAAATAAGACCAGAATTGGGTAATTTCGAAACTGTTCGATAACCCAAAAGCAAGTTGGAACTCTTCGATCGTCATTTTGGAATTTCAATTGTTAATCTTTCCAAATCGCACGATCCAACTGTGGCGCTCTTAACTCCTCATTTGTTGTCGGATTCGTTTGATTTTTGGTCATCTGAAAGGTACTTAAGCACACTTTAATTCATGACTGCAATTGTCATATTTCGAGATCATTTAGGCATCCGTAAGTGAGATCGCAGTCGTCGCTACTGAATTTCTCCATCATCTCTTTGTCCAACAGTAACCTTTATAACTCTCTCTATATACCAAAAGCACATTAGAACTCTTCCATCGTCATTTTACAATTTTGATTATTAATCTTTCCAAAACTCGCGGTCCAACGGAGGCGCTCATATCTTCTTCATTTGATGTCAGATTGGGTCGATTTTTGGTCATCTGAAAGGTACTTTAGTATGCTTTCATTCTTGAATGCAATCGTCGTATTCTAAGACCATTTGGGCATCCATAAGTGGGATCGCAGTCGTCGCCACTGAATTTCTCCTTCATCTCCTTGTCCAACAGTAACATTCATAACTCTCTCTCCAATGGTCGAATTTAGACTATTTTGAGCTCATTGGAATGATAACTTGACAAGCTTCTAAATGAGACCAGAATTGGGTAATTTTGAGACCGTTCGATATCCCACAAGCACGTTGGAACTCTTCGATTGTCATTTTGAAATTTGGATAGTTAATCTTTTTAAATCGCGCAATCCAATGAAGGCGCTCATAACTCCATCGTTTGATGTCGGATTGGGTCAATTTTTGGACATCTGAAAGGTACTTTAGTACACTTTCATTCCTGACTACAATGGTCATATTCTGATGGGAACCGTAAGTGGTATCGCAGTCGTTGCAACTGAATTTCTCTTTCATCTCCTTGTGCACGTTGGAACTCTTCGATCGTCATTTTGCAATTTCGAATGTTAATATTTCCAAATCACACGATCCAT
This sequence comes from Magnolia changhungtana, assembly GCA_030180095.1. Lineage (NCBI taxonomy): Eukaryota > Viridiplantae > Streptophyta > Magnoliopsida > Magnoliales > Magnoliaceae > Magnolia > Magnolia changhungtana. The sequence continues at coordinate 674,805 of JASAUF010000316.1, forward strand.
CTGAGGCGCTCTTAACTCCATCATTTCTTATTGGATTGGGTTGATTTTTGGTCATCTGAAAGGTACTTTAGCGCACTTCAATTCCTGACTGCAATCGTCATATTCCGAGATCATTTGGGCATCCGTAAGTGGGTTCGCAGTCTTCGCCACTGAATTTCTCCATCATCTCTTTATCCAACAGTAACATTTATAACTCTCTCTTCAATGGTCGAATTTAGACTATTTTGAGCTCATTGGAATGGACACTTAACAAACTTCTAAATGAGACCAGAATTGGGTAATTTTAAGATCGTTCTATATACCAAAAGCACGTTAGAACTCTTCGATCGTCATTTTTCAATTTGAATTATTAATCTTTGTAAAATGCGTGATCCAATGGCGCTCATATCTTCCTCGTTTGATGTCGGATTGGGTCGATTTTTGGTCAACTGAAAGGTACTTTAGTATGCTTTCATTCTTGACTTAAATCGTCGTATTCCGAGACCATTTGGGCATCCGTAAGTGGGATCGCAGTTGTCGTCACTGACTTTCTCCTTCACCTCCCTGTCCAATAGTAACCTTCATAACTCTCTCTTCAGTGGTTGAATTTGGACTATTTTGAGCTCATTAGAATGGTAACTTGACAAGCTTCTAAATGAGACCAGAATTGGGTAATTTTGAGACCGTTCAATATCCCAAAAGCACGTTTGAACTCTTCGTTTGTCATTTTGAAATCTGGATAGTTAATCTTTCCATATCACGCAATCCAATGGAGGCGCTCATAACTCCATCGTTTGATGTTGGATTAGGTCAATTTTTCGACATCTGAAAGGTACTTTAGCGCACTTTCATTCCATACTACAATCGTCGTATTCCGAGACCATTTGGGAATCTGTAAGTGAGAACGCAGTCGTTGCTACTGAATTTCTCCTTCATCTCTTTGTCCAATAGTAACCATCATAACTCTCTCTTCTGCGGTCGAATTTAGACGATTTTGAGCTTATTGGAATGGTAACTTGACAAGTGTCTAAATGAGACCATAATTAGGTAATTTCGAGACCGTTCGATATCCCGAAAGCATGTTGGAACTCTTCGATCATCATTTGGTAATTTTTCTTGTTAATCTTTCTAAATCGCACGATCCAACTGAGGCGCTCTTAACACCCTCATTTGTTGTTGGATTCGGTCGATTTTTGGTCATTTGAAAGGTACTTAAGCGCACTTTAATTCCTGACTGCAATCGTCATATTCTGAGATCATTTGGGCATCCGTAAGTGGGATCGTAGTCGTCACTACTGAATTTCTCCTTCATCTCCTTGTCCAACAGTAACATTCATAACTCTCTTCAGTGGTCGAATTTAGACTATTTTGAGCTCATTGGAATGGAAACTTGACAAGCTTCTAAATGAGACCAAAATTGGGTAATTTTGAGACTGTTCTATGCACCAAAAGCACGTTAGAACTCTTCTTTCGTCATTTTACAATTTTGATTGTTAATCTTTCCAAAACTCGCGATCCAATGGAGGCAATCATATCTTCTTCGTTTGATGTTAGATTGGGTCGATTTTTGGTCATCTGAAAGGTACTTTAGTATGCTTTCATTCTTGATTGCAATTGTCATATTCTGAAACCATTTGGGCATCTGTAAGTGGGATCGTAGTCATCGCCACTGAATTTCTCCTTTACCTCCTTGTCCAACAGTAACAATCATAACTCTCTCTTCAGTTGTCGAATTTAAACTATTTTGAGCTCATTGAAATGATAACTTGACAAGCTTCTAAATGAAACCTGAATTGGGTAATTTTGAGACCGTTCGATATCCCAAAAGCACGTTGGAACTCTTCGATTGTCATTTTGAAATTTAGATAGTTAATCTTTCCAAATTGCGCAATCCAACAGAGGCGCTCATAACTCCATCGTTTGATGTCGGATTAGGTCAATTTTTGGACATCTGAAAGGTGCTTTAGTGCACTTTTATTCCTGACTACAATGGTCATATTCTGAGACCATTTGGGAACCGTAAGTGGTATCACAGTCGTTGCTACTGAATTTCTCCTTCATCTCCTTGTGCACGTTGGAACTCTTCGATCGTCATTTTGCAATTTCGAATGTTAATATTTCCAAATCACACGATCCATCTGAGGCGCTCTTAACTACCTCATTTCTTGTTGGATTGGGTCAATTTTTGGTCATCTGAAAGGTACTTTAGCGCACTTTAATTCCTGACTGCAATCGTCGTATTCCGAGATCATTTGGGCATCCGTAAGTGGGTTCGCAGTCTTCGCCACTGAATTTCTCCATCATCTCTTTATCCCACAGTAACATTTATAACTCTCTCTTCAATGGTCGAATTTAGACTATTTTGAGCTCATTGGAATGGACACTTAACAAACTTCTAAATGAGACCAGAATTGGGTAATTTCAAGATCGTTCTATATACCAAAAGCATGTTAGAACTCTTCGATCGTCATTTTTCAATTTGAATTATTAATCTTTCTAAAACGTGTGATCCAACAGAGGCGCTCATATCTTCCTCGTTTGATGTCAGATTGGGTCGATTTTTGATCAACTGAAAGGTACTTTAGTATGCTTTCATTCCTGACTGCAATTGTCGTATTCCGAGACCATTTGGGCATCCATAAGTGGGATCGCAGTTGTCGTCACTGACTTTCTCCTTCATCTCCCTGTCCAACAGTAACCTTCATAACTCTCTCTTCAGTGGTTAAATTTGGACTATTTTGAGCTCATTGGAATGGTAACTTGACAAGCTTCTAAATGAGACCATAATTGGGTAATTTTGAGACCGTTCGATATCCCAAAAGCACGTTTGAACTCTTCGTTTGTCATTTTGAAATTTGGATAGTTAATCTTTCCATATCGCGCAATCCAACGGAGGCGCTCATAACTCCATCGTTTGATGTTGGATTGGGTCAATTTTTGGACATCTGAAAGGTACTTTAGCGCACTTTCATTCCATACTACAATCATCATATTTTGAGATCATTTTGGAATCTGTAAGTGAGAACGCAGTCATTTCTTGTTGGATTGGGTCAATTTTTGGTCATCTGAAAGGTACTTTAGAGCACTTTAATTCTTGACTGCAATCGTTGTATTCCGAGATCATTTGGGCATCCGTAAGTGGGTTCGCAGTCTTCGCCACTGAATTTCTCCATCATCTCTTTATCCAACAGTAACATTTATAACTCTCTCTTCAATGGTCGAATTTAGACTATTTTGAGCTCATTGGAATGGACACTTAACAAACTTCTAAATGAGACTAGAATTGGGTAATTTCAAGATCGTTCTATATACCAAAAGCACGTTAGAACTCTTCGATCGTCATTTTTCAATTTGAATTATTAATCTTTCTAAAATGCGCGATCCAACGGAGGCGCTTATATCTTCCTCGTTTGATGTCGGATTGGGTCGATTTTTGGTCAACTGAAAGGTACTTTAGTATGCTTTCATTCCTGACTACAATCGTCGTATTCCGAGACCATTTGGGCATCCGTAAGTGGGATCGCAGTTTTCGTCACTGACTTTCTCCTTCATCTCCCTGTCCAACAATAACCTTCATAACTCTCTCTTCTGCGGTCGAATTTAGATAATTTTGAGCTCATTGGAATGGTAACTTGACAAGCGTCTAAATGAGACCATAATTGGGTAATTTCGAGACTATTCGATATCCCGAAAGCACCTTGGAACTCTTCGATCGTCATTTTGTAATTTCGATTGTTAATCTTTCCAAATCGCGCGATCCAACTTAGGCGCTCTTAACACCCTCATTTGTTGTTGGATTCGGTCAATTTTTGGTCATTTGAAAGGTAATTTAGAGCACTTTAATTCCTGACTGCAATCATCGTATTCTGAGATCATTTGGGCATCCGTAAGTGGGATCGCAGTCGTCGCTACTGAATTTCTCCTTCATCACCTTGTCCAACAGTAACATTCATAACTCTCTCTTCAGTGGTCGAATTTAGACTATTTTGAGCTCATTGAAATGGTAACTTGACAAGCTTCTAAATGAGACCAGAATTGGGTAATTTTGAGACTGTTCTATATACCAAAAGCATGTTAGAACTCCTCGATCGTCATTTTACAATTTTGATTGTTAATCTTTCCAAAACTCGCGATCCAATGGAGGCGCTCATATCTTCTTTGTTTGATGTCAGATTGGGTCGATTTTTGGTCATCTGAAAGGTACTTTAGTATGCTTTCATTCTTGATTGCAATCGTCGTATTCTGAGACCATTTGGGCATCTGTAAGTGGGATCGCAGTCATCGCCACTGAATTTCTCCTTCACCTCCTTGTCCAATAGTAACATTCATAACTCTCTCTTTAGCTGTCGAATTTAGACTATTTTAAGCTCATTGAAATGATAACTTGACAAGCTTTGAAATGAAACCTGAATTGGGTAATTTTGAGACCGTTCGATATCCCGAAAGCACGTTTGAACTCTTCGATTGTCATTTTGAAATTTGGATAGTTAATCTTTCCAAATCGCGCAATACAACGGAGGCGCTCATAACTTTATCGTTTGATGTTGGATTGGGTCAATTTTTGGACATCTGAAAGGTACTTTAGCGCACTTTCATTCCAGACTACAATCATCATATTCTGAGACCATTTGGGAATCTGTAAGTGGGATCGCAGTCATTGCTACTGAATTTCTCTTTCATCTCCTTGTCCAACAATAACCTTCATAACTCGCTCTTCTGCGGCTGAATCTAGACGATTTTGAGCTCATTGGAATGGTAACTTGACAAGCGTCTAAATGGGACCAAAAATGGGTAATTTTGAGACTGTTCAATATCCCAAAAGCACATTGGAACTCTTCGATCGTCATTTTGCAATTTCGATTGTTAATGTTTCCAAATCGTACGATCCAACTGAGGCGCTCTTAACTCCCTCATTTGTTGTCGGATTGGGTCGATTTTTCGGCATCTCAAAGGTACTTTAGTGCAGTTTAATTCCTGACTGCAATCATTGTATTTCGAGATCATTTGGGCATCTGTAAGTGGGATCGCAGTCATCGCTACTGAATTTCTCCATCATTTCCTTGTCCAACAATAACCTTCATAACTCTCTCTTAAGTGGTCGAATTTCGACTATTTTGAGCTCTTTGGAATGGACACTTAACAAGCTTCTAAATGAGCCCTGAATTGGGTGATTTCGAGGCCATTCCATATACCAAAAGCACGTTAGAACTCTTCGATCGTGATTTCAGAATTTTGATTGTTAATCTTTCCAAAATGCGCGATCCAACGGAGGCACTCATATCGTCTTCGTTTGAGGTCAAATTGGGTCAATTTTTGGTCATCTGAAAGGTACTTTAGTATGCTTTCATTCCAGACTGCAATCGTCGTATTTCGAGACCATTTGGGAATGCGTAGGTGAGATCGCAGTCGTTGCTAATGAATTTTTCCTTCATCTCCTTGTACAATAGTAACCTTCATAACTCTCTCTTATGCAGTGGAATTTAGACGATTTTGAGCTCATTGGAATGGTAACTTGACAAGCTTCTAAATCAGACCAGAATTGGGTAATTTTGAGACCGTTCGATATCCCAAAAGCACGGTGGAACTCATCGATCGTCTTTTTATAATTTCGATTGTTAATCTTTCCAAATCGTGCGATCCAACTGAGGAGCTCTTAACTCCCTCATTTATTGTCGGATTCAGTCGATTTTTGGTCATCTGAAAGGTACTTTAGCGCACTTTAATTCCTGACTGCAATCGTCGTATTCCGAGATTATTTGGGCATTCGTAAGTGGGATCGCAGTCGTCACTACTGAATTTCTCCTTCATCTCCTTATCCAACAGTAACCTTCATAACTCTCTCTTCAGTGGTCGAATTGAGACTATTGTGAGCTCATTAGAATGGATAACAAGCTTCTAAATGAGACCAGAATTGGGTAATTTTGAGACCGTTTTATATACCAAAAGCACGTTAGAACTCTTCGATCGTCATTTTACAATTTTGATTGTTAATCTTTCCAAAACTCGTGATCCAGCGGAGGCGCTCATATCTTCTACGTTTGATGTCAAATTGGGTCGATTTTTGGTCATCTGAAAGGTACTTTAGTATGCTTTCATTCCTGACTACAATCGTCATATTCTGAGACCATTTGGGCATCTATAAGTGGGATTGTAGTTGTCGCCACTGAATTTCTCCTTCATGTCCTTGTCCAACAGTAACATTCATAACTATCTATTCAATGGTCGAATTTAGACTATTTTGAGCTCATTGGAATGGTAACTTAACAAGCTTCTAAATGAGAACAGAATTGGGTAATTTTAAGATCGTTCGATATCCCAAAAGCACGTTGGAACTCTTCGATTGTCATTTTGAAATTTGGATAGTTAATCTTTCCAAATCGCGCAATCCAACTGAGGCACTCATTACTCCATCGTTTGATGTTGGGTTGGGTTAATTTTTGGACATCTGAAAGTTAGTTTAGTGCACTTTCATTCCTGACTACAATGGTCTTATTCCAAGACCATTTGGGAATCCGTAAGTGGGATCGTAGTCGTTGCTACTGAATTTCTCCCTCATCTCCTTGTCCAACAGTAACCTTCATAAATCTCTCTTCTGCGGTCGAATTTAGACAATTTTGAGGTCATTGAAATGGTAACTTGACAAGCATCTACATGAGACTAGAATTGGGTAATTTTGAGACTGTTTGATATCCCAAAAGCACGTTGGAACTCTTTGATCGTCATTTTACAATTTTAAATGTTAATATTTCCAAATCGCATGATCCAACTAAGGCACTCTTAACTCCCTCATTTGTTGTCGGATTGGGTTGATTTTTGGTCATCAAAAAGGTACTTTAGCGCACTTTAATTCCTGACTGCAATCATCGTATTCTGAGATCATTTGGGCATCCATAAGTGGGATCGCAGTCGTTGTTACTGAATTTCTCCATCATCTCCTAATCCAACAGTAACATTTATAACTCTCTCTTCAATGGTCGAATTTAGACTATTTTGAGCTCATTGGAATGGACACTTAACAAGCTTCTAAATTAGACCATAATTAGGTAATTTTGAGACCATTCTATATACCAAAAGCATGTTAGAACTCTTCGATCATCATTTTGCTATTTTCAAAATTAATCTTTCCAAAACGGGCGATCCAACGGAGGCGCTCATATCTTCCTTGTTTGATGTCGGATTGGGTCAATTTTTGGTCATCTGAAAGGTACTTTAGTATGCTTTCATTCCTGACTGCAATTGACATATTCCGAGACCATTTATGTATCCGTAAGTGGGATTCCAGTAGTCGCCACTGAATTTCTCCTTCATCTACTTGTCCAATAGTAACCTTCATAACTCTCTCTTCAGTGGTTGAATTTGGAGTATTATGAGTTCATTGGAATGGTAACTTGACAAGCTTGTAAATGAGACCAGAATTGGGTAATTTTGAGACCGTTCGATATCCCGAAAGCACGTTTGAACTCTTCGATTGTCATTTTAAAATTTGGATAGTTAATCTTTCCATGTCGCGCAATCCAACGGAGGCGCTCATAACTCCATCGTTTGATGTTGGATTGGATCAATTTTTAGACATCTGAAAGGTACTTTAGCGCACTTTAATTCCAGACAACAATCATCGTATTCCGACACCATTTGGGAATCCGTAAGTGGGATCGCAATCATTCCTACTGAATTTCTCCTTCATCTCCTTGTCCAACAGTAACCTCCATAACTCTCTCTTTTATAGTTGAATTTAGACAATTTTAAGCTCATTGGAATGGTAACTTGACAAGCATTTAAATGAGAGCATAATTGGGTAATTTCGAGACCATTTGATATCCTAAAAGCACGTTAGAACTCTTCGATCGTCATTTTGCAATTTTGATTGTTAATGTTTCCAAATCGCGCAATCCAACTGAGGCTCTCTTAACTCCCTCATTTGTTGTCGGATTGGGTCAATTTTTGGTCATCTCATAGGTACTTTGGCACACTTTTATTCCTGACAGCAATCGTTGTATTCCGAGATCATTTGGGCATCCATAAGTGGGATCGCAATCGTCGCTACTGAATTTCTCCATCATCTCCTTGTCCAACAGTAACCTTCATAACTCTCTCTTCAGTGGTCGAATTTAGACTATTTTGAGCTCTTTGGAATGGACACTTAACAAGCTTCTAAATGAGACCTGAATTGGGTAATTTCGAGACCATTCTATATACCAAAAGCACGTTAGAACTCTTTGATCGTCATTTTGCAATTTTGATTGTTAATCTTTTTAAAACGCGTGATCTACCAAAGGCGCTCATATCTTCTTCGTTTGATGTCGGGTTGGGTCAATTTTTGGTCATCTGAAAGGTACTTTAGTATGCTTTCATTCCTAACTGCAATCGTCGTATTCCAAGACCATTTGGGCATCCGTAAGTGTGATCGCAATCGTCGCCACTGAATTTCTCCTTCATCTCCTTGTCCAACAGTAACCTTCATAACTCTCTCTTCAGTGGTCGAATTTAGACTATTTTGAGCTCATTGGAATGGACACTTAACAAGCTTCTAAATGAGACCAGAATTGGGTAATTTTGAGACCGTTCTATGTACCAAAAGCACGTTGGAACTCTTCGATTGTCATTTTGAAATTTGGATAGTTAATCTTTCCAAATCGCGCAATCCAATGGAGGCGCTCGTAACTCCATCATTTGATGTTGCATTGGGTCAATTTTTTGACATCTGAAAGGTACTATAGCGCACTTTCATTCCAGGTTACAATCATCATATTCCGAGACCATTTGGGAATTCGTAAGTGAGATCACAGTCATTGCTACTGAATTTCTCCTTCATCTCCTTGTCCAACAGTAACCTTCATAACTCTTTCTTCTACGGTAAAATTTAGATGATTTTGAGCTCATTGGAATGGTAACTTGACAAGCATCTAAATGAGACCAGAATTGGGTAATTTCGAGACTGTTCGATATCCCAAAAGCAAGTTGGAACTCCTCGATCGTCATTTAGGAATTTCGAATGTTAATCTTTCCAAATCGCACCATCCAACTGTGGCGCTCTTAATTCCTCATTTGTTGTCCGATTCGGTTGGTTTTTGGTCATCTGAAAGGTACTTAAGCACACTTTAATTCATGACTGCAATCGTCATATTCCGAGATAATTTGGGCATCCGTAAGTGGGATCGCAGTCGTCGCTACTGAATTTCTCCTTCATCTCTTTGTCCAACAGTAACCTTTATAACTCTCTCTATATACCAAAAGCACATTAGAACTCTTCCATCGTCATTTTACAATTTTGATTATTAATCTTTCCAAAACTCGCGGTCCAACAGAGGCGCCCATATCTTCTTCGTTTGATGTCAGATTGGGTCAATTTTTGGTCATCTGAAAGGTACTTTAGTTTGCTTTCATTCTTGAATGCAATCGTTGTATTCTAAGACCATTTGGGCATCCGTAAGTGGGATTGCAGTCGTCGCCACTGAATTTCTCCTTCATCTCCTTGTCCAACAGTAACATTCATAACTCTCTCTTCAATGGTCAAATTTAGACTATTTTGAGCTCATTGGAATGATAACATGACAAGCTTCTAAATTAGACCAGAATTGGGTAATTTTAAGACTGTTCAATATCCCAAAAGCATGTTGGAACTCTTCGATTGTCATTTTGAAATTTGGATAGTTAATCTTTCCAAATCGCGCAATCCAATGAAGGCGCTCATAACTCCATCGTTTGATGTCGAATTAGATCAATTTTTGGACATCTGAAAGGTACTTTAGTACACTTTCATTCCTGACTACAATGGTCATATTCTGAGACCATTTGCGAACCGTAAGTGGTATTGCAGTCGTTGCAACTAAATTTCTCCTTCATCTCCTTGTGCACGTTGGAACTCTTCGATCGTCATTTTGTAATTTCGAATGTTAATATTTCCAAATCACACGATCCATCTGAGGCGCTCTTAACTCCACCATTTCTTTTTGGATTGGGTCAATTTTTGGTCATCTGAAAGGTACTTTAGCGTACTTTAATTCCTGACTGCAATCGTCATATTTCGAGATCATTTGGGCATCTGTAAGTGGGTTCGCAGTCTTCGCCACTGAATTTCTCCATCATCTCTTTATCCAACAGTAACATTTATAACTCTCTCTTCAATGGTCGAATTTAGACTATTTTGAGCTCATTGGAATGGACACTTAACAAACTTCTAAATGAGGCTTTGGTGGTAACTTGACAAGCTTCGAAATGGGACTAGAATTGGCTAATTCTGAGACCGATCGATATCCCAAAAGCGAGTTGGAACTCTTCGATCGTCATTTTGCAATTTGGATTGTTGAGCTTTCTAAATTGCGTGATCCAACGGAGACGGTCATAACTCCCTCGTTTGATGTCAGATTGGGTCGATTTTTGGTCATCTGAGAGGTACTTTAGTGATCTTTCATTCCTAATTGGAATCATCATATTCTGAGACCATTGGGCATCCGTAAGGGGGTTCGCAGTCGTCGGTCGTGAATTTTTCCTTCATATCCTTGTCGAATAGTAACCTTCTTAACTCTCTCTTCAGTGGTCAAATTTAGATTATTTTGAGCTCATTGGAATGGTAACTTGACAGCTTCTAAATGGGACTGGAATTGGTTAATTTTGAGACTGTTCGATATCCAAAAAGCACGTTGGAACTCTTTAATTGTCATTTTGCAATTTAGATTGTTAATCAATCCAAATCGCGCGATCCAATGGAGACGCTCATATCTCCCTCGTTTGATGTCGGATTGGGTCGATTTTTGGTCATCTGAGAGGTACTTTAGTGATCTTTCATTCCTAATTGGAATCATCATATTCTGAGACCATTTGGGCATCTGTAAGGGGGTTCGCAGTCGTCGGTCGTGAATTTTTCCTTCATATCCTTGTCGAATAGTAACCTTCTTAACTCTCTCTTCAGTGGTCAAATTTAGATTATTTTGAGCTCATTGGAATGGTAACTTGACAGCTTCTAAATGGGACTGGAATTGGTTAATTTTGAGACTGTTCGATATCCAAAAAGCACGTTGGAACTCTTTAATTGTCATTTTGCAATTTAGATTGTTAATCAATCCAAATCGCGCGATCCAATGGAGACGCTCATATCTCCCTCGTTTGATGTCGGATTGGGTCGATTTTTGGTCATCTGAAAGGTACTTTTGTGCTTTTTCATTGCTGACTGGAATCATCATATTCTGGACCATTTGGACATCCGTAAGTGGGATCGCAGTCGTCGGTCTTGAATTTCTCCTTCATATCCTTGTCAAATAGTAACCTTCTTAACTCTCTCTTCAGTGGTCAAATTTAGAATATTTTGAGCTCATTGGAATGGTAACTTGACAAGCTTCTAAATGGGACCAGAATTGGCTAATTTTCAGACGGTTCGATATCCAAAAAGCAAGTTGGAACTCTTCAATAGTAATTTTCCATTTTGGATTGTAAATCTTTCCAAATCGTGCGATCCAACGGAGACGCTCATAACTCCCTTGTTTGATGTCGGATTAGGTCGATTTTTGGTCATTTAAAAGGTAATTTAGTGCTCTTTCATTCCAGACTGGAATCATCGTATTCTGAGACCATTTGGGCTTCTGTAAGTGGGATCGCAGTCGTCAGTCACGATTTTTTTCTTCATCTCCTTGTCGAATAGTAACCTTCTTAACTCTCTCTTCAGTGGTCAAATTTAGATTAATTTGAGCTCATTGGAATGGTAACTTGACAAGCTTCTAAATGGGACCAGAATTGGGTAATTCTGAGACCGTTCGATATCCCAAAAGAGCGTTGGTAATCTTCAATCGTCATTTTGTAATTTGGATTATTAATCTTTCCAAATGTGCAATCCAACGGAGACGCTCATAACTACCTCGTTTGATGTTTGATTGGGTCAATTTTTGGTCATCTGAAAGGTACTTTAGTGCTCTTTCATTCCTGACGGGAATCAACATATTCTGAGACCATTTGGGCATCCGCAATTGGGATCACAATCGTCGGTCATGAATTTTTCCTTCATCTCCTTGTCGAATAGTTACCTTCTTAACTCTCTTCAGTGGTCAAATTTGGATTATTTTGATCTCATTGGAATGGTAACTTGACAAGCTTCTAAATGGGATCGAAATTGGCTAATTTTGAAACCATTCGATATCCAAAAAGCAAGTTGGAACTCTTCAATAGTAATTTTGCAATTTGGATTGTAAATCTTTCCAAATCGCCCGATCCAATGGAGACGCTCATAACTCCCTCGTTTGATGTCGGATTGGGTCGATTTTTGGTCATCTGAAAGGTACTTTAGTGCTCTTTCATTCCTTACTAGAATCATCATATTCTGAGACCATTTGGGCATTCGTAAGTGGGATCGCAATCGTCAGTCATGAATTTTTCCTTCATCTCATTGTCAAATTATTACCTTTTTAACTCTCTCTTCAGTGGTCAAATTTAGATTATTTTGAGCTCATTGGAATGGTAACTTGGCAAGATTCTAAATGGGATCAGAATTGGCTAATTTTCAGACAGTTCGATATCCAAAAAGCAAGTTAGAACTCTTCAATAGTAATTTTGTAATTTGGATTGTAAGGCTTTCCAAATTGCCCGATCCAATGGAGACGCTCATAACTCCCTCGTTTGATGTTGGTTTAGGTCAATTTTTGCTCATCTGAAAGGTACATTAGTGCTCTTTCATTCCTTACTGGAATCATCGTATTCTAAGACCATTTGGACATCCGTAAGTGAGATCGCAGTCGTCGGTCTTGAATTTTTTCCTTCATCTCCTTGTCGAATAGTAACCTTCTTAACTCTCTCTTCAGTGGTCGAATTTAGATTATTTTGAGCTCATTGGTGGTAACTTGACAAGCTTCGAAATGGGACTAGAATTGGCTAATTCTGAGACCGATCGATATCCCAAAAGCGAGTTGGAACTCTTCGATCGTCATTTTGCAATTTGGATTGTTGAGCTTTCTAAATTGCGTGATCCAACGGAGACGGTCATAACTCCCTCGTTTGATGTCAGATTGGGTCGATTTTTGGTCATCTGAGAGGTACTTTAGTGATCTTTCATTCCTAATTGGAATCATCATATTCTGAGACCATTTGGGCATCTGTAAGGGGGTTCGCAGTCGTCGGTCGTGAATTTTTCCTTCATATCCTTGTCGAATAGTAACCTTCTTAACTCTCTCTTCAGTGGTCAAATTTAGATTATTTTGAGCTCATTGGAATGGTAACTTGACAGCTTCTAAATGGGACTGGAATTGGTTAATTTTGAGACTGTTCGATATCCAAAAAGCACGTTGGAACTCTTTAATTGTCATTTTGCAATTTAGATTGTTAATCAATCCAAATCGCGCGATCCAATGGAGACGCTCATATCTCCCTCGTTTGATGTCGGATTGGGTCGATTTTTGGTCATCTGAGAGGTACTTTAGTGATCTTTCATTCCTAATTGGAATCATCATATTCTGAGACCATTTGGGCATCTGTAAGGGGGTTCGCAGTCGTCGGTCATGAATTTTTCCTTCATATCCTTGTCGAATAGTAACCTTCTTAACTCTCTCTTCAGTGGTCAAATTTAGATTATTTTGAGCTCATTGGAATGGTAACTTGACCGCTTCTAAATGGGATTGGAATTGGTTAATTTTGAGACTGTTCGATACCCAAAAAGCACGTTGGAACTCTTTAATTGTCATTTTACAATTTAGATTGTTAATCAATCCAAATCGCGCGATCCAATGGAGACGCTCATATCTCCCTCGTTTGATGTCGGATTGGGTCGATTTTTGGTCATCTGAAAGGTACTTTTGTGCTTTTTCATTGCTGACTGGAATCATCATATTCTGGACCATTTGGACATCCGTAAGTGGGATCGCAGTCGTCGGTCTTGAATTTCTCCTTCATATCCTTGTCAAATAGTAACCTTCTTAACTCTCTCTTCAGTGGTCAAATTTAGAATATTTTGAGCTCATTGGAATGGTAACTTGACAAGCTTCTAAATGGGACCAGAATTGGCTAATTTTCAGACGGTTCGATATCCAAAAAGCAAGTTGGAACTCTTCAATAGTAATTTTCCATTTTGGATTGTAAATCTTTCCAAATCGTGCGATCCAACGGAGACGCTCATAACTCCCTTGTTTGATGTCGGATTAGGTCGATTTTTGGTCATTTAAAAGGTAATTTAGTGCTCTTTCATTCCAGACTGGAATCATCGTATTCTGAGACCATTTGGGCTTTTATAAGTGGGATTGCAATCGTCGATCTTGATTTTTTTCCTTCATCTCCTTGTCGAATAGTAACCTTCTTAACTCTCTCTTCAGTGGTCAAATTTAGATTAATTTGATCTCATTGGAATGGTAACTTGACAAACTTCTAAATGGGACCAGAATTGGGTAATTCTGAGACCGTTCGATATCCCAAAAGAGCGTTGGTAATCTTCAATCGTCATTTTGTAATTTGGATTATTAATCTTTCCAAATGTGCAATCCAACGGAGACGCTCATAACTACCTCGTTTGATGTTTGATTGGGTCGATTTTTGGTCATCTGAAAGGCACTTTAGTGCTCTTTCATTCCTGACGGGAATCAACATATTCTGAGACCATTTGGGCATACGCAATTGGGATCACAATCGTCGGTCATGAATTTTTCCTTCATCTCCTTGTCGAATAGTAACCTTCTTAACTCTCTCATCAGTGGTCAAATTTAGATTAATTTGAGCTCATTGAATGGTAACTTGACAAGCTTCTAAATGGGATCGAAATTGGCTAATTTTGAAACCATTCAATATCCAAAAAGCACGTTAGAACTCTTTAATTGTCATTTTGCAATTTAGATTGTTAATCAATCCAAATCGCGCGATCCAATGGAGACGCTCATATCTCCCTCGTTTGATGTCGGATTGGGTCAATTTTTGGTCATATGAAAGGTACTTTAGTGCACTTTCATTCCTAACTGGAATCATCATATTCCGAGACCATTTTGGCATTTCTAAGTGGGATTGCAATCGTCGGTCATGAATTTTTCCTTCATCTCCTTGTCGAATAGTAAAATTTTTTAAACTCTCTTCAGTGGTCAAATTAAGATTATTTTGAGTTCATTGGACTGGTAACTTGACAAGCTTCGGAATGGGACCGTAATTAGCTAATTTTGAGACTGTTCGATATCCAAAAAGAACGTTGGAAGTCTTTAATTGTCATTTTGCAATTTAGATTGTTAATCAATCCAAATCGCACGATCCAATGGAGACGCTCATATCTCCCTCGTTTGATGTCGGATTGGGTCAGTTTTTGGTCATCTGAATGGTACTTTAGTGTTTTTTTCATTCCTGACTTGGAATCATCATATTCTGAGACCATTTGGACATCCGTAAGTGGGATCGCAGTCGTCGGTCTTGAATTTTCCTTCATCTCCTTGTCAAATAGTAACCTTCTTAACTCTCTTCAGTGGTCAAATTTAGAATATTTTGAGCTCATTGGAATGGTAACTTGACAAGCTTCTAAATGGGACCAGAATTGGCTAATTTTCAGACGGTTCGATATCCAAAAAGCAAGTTGGAACTCTTCAATAGTAATTTTCCATTTTGGATTGTAAATCTTTCCAAATCGTGCGATCCAACGGAGACGCTCATAACTCCCTTGTTTGATGTCGGATTAGGTCGATTTTTGGTCATTTAAAAGGTAATTTAGTGCTCTTTCATTCCAGACTGGAATCATCGTATTCTGAGACCATTTGGGCTTCTGTAAGTGGGATCGCAGTCGTCAGTCACGATTTTTTTTCTTCATCTCCTTGTCGAATAGTAACCTTCTTAACTCTCTCTTCAGTGGTCAAATTTAGATTAATTTGAGCTCATTGGAATGGTAACTTGACAAGCTTCTAAATGGGACCAGAATTGGGTAATTCTGAGACCGTTCGATATCCCAAAAGAGCGTTGGTAATCTTCAATCGTCATTTTGTAATTTGGATTATTAATCTTTCCAAATGCGCAATCCAACGGAGACGCTCATAACTACCTCGTTTGATGTTTGATTGGGTCAATTTTTGGTCATCTGAAAGGTACTTTAGTGCTCTTTCATTCCTGATGGGAATCAACATATTCTGAGACCATTTGGGCATCCGCAATTGGGATCACAATCGTCGGTCATGAATTTTTCCTTCATCTCCTTGTCGAATAGTTACCTTCTTAACTCTCTTCAATGGTCAAATTTGGATTATTTTGATCTCATTGGAATGGTAACTTGACAAGCTTCTAAATGGGATCAAAATTGGCTAATTTTGAAACCATTCGATATCCAAAAAGCAAGTTGGAACTCTTCGATAGTAATTTTGTAATTTGGATTGTAAATCTTTCCAAATCGCCCGTTCTAATGGAGATGCTCATAACTCCCTCGTTTGATGTCGGATTCGGTCGATTTTTGGTCATCAAAAAGTTACTTCAGTGCTCTTTCATTCCTTACTAGAATCATCATATTCTGAGACCATTTGGGCATTCGTAAGTGGGATCGCAATCGTCAGTCATGAATTTTTCCTTCATCTCATTGTCAAATTATTACCTTTTTAACTCTCTCTTCAGTGGTCAAATTTAGATTATTTTGAGCTCATTGGAATGGTAACTTGGCAAGATTCTAAATGGGATCAGAATTGGCTAATTTTCAGACAGTTCGATATCCAAAAAGCAAGTTAGAACTCTTCAATAGTAATTTTGTAATTTGGATTGTAAGGCTTTCCAAATTGCGCGATCCAATGGAGACGCTCATAACTCCCTCGTTTGATGTTGGTTTAGGTCAATTTTTGGTCATCTGAAAGGTACATTAGTGCTCTTTCATTCCTTACTGGAATCATCGTATTCTAAGACCATTTGGACATCCATAAGTGAGATCGCAGTCATCGGTCTTGAATTTTTTCCTTCATCTCCTTGTCGAATAGTAACCTTCTTAACTCTCTCATCAGTGGTCAAATTTAGATTAATTTGAGGTCATTGAATGGTAACTTGAAAAGCTTTTAAATGGGACCAGAATTGGCTATTTTTCGTTCGATATCCCAAAAGCATGTTGGAACTCTTCAATAGTCATTTTGCAATTTGGATTGTTAATCTTTCCAAATCACGCGATCCAATGGAGACGCTCATAACTCCCTCGTTTGATGTCGGATTGGGTCAATTTTTGGTCATCTGAAAGGTACTTTAGTGATCTTTCATTCCGACTAGAATCATCATATTCGAGACCATTTGGGCATCCGTAAGTGGGATCGCAGTCGTCGGTCTTGAATTTTTTCCGTCATCTCCTTGTCGAATAGTAACCTTCTTAACTCTCTTCAAGTGGTCAAATTTAGATTATTTTGAGCTCATTGGAATGGTAACTTGACAAGCTTCTAAATGGGACCAGAATTGGCTAATTTTCAGATGGTTCGATATCCAAAAAGCAAGTTGGAACTCTTCAATAGTAATTTTCCATTTCAGATTGTAAATCTTTCCAAATCGTGCGATCCAACGGAGACGCTCATAACTCCCTTGTTTGATGTCAGATTAGGTCGATTTTTGGTCATTTAAAAGGTAATTTAGTGCTCTTTATTCCAGACTAGAATCATCGCATTCTGAGACCATTTAGGCTTCTGTAAGTGGGATCATAGTCGTCGGTCATGAATTTTTTTTCCTTCATCTCCTTGTCGAATAGTAACCTTCTTAACTCTCTCTTCAGTGGTCAAATTTAGATTAATTTGAGCTCATTGGAATGGTAACTTGACAAGCTTCTAAATGGGACCGAATTGGCTAATTCTGAGACCGTTCGATATCCAAAGAGCGTTGGAAATCTTCAATCGTCATTTTGTAATTTGGATTATTAATCTTTCCAAATGCGCAATCCAATGGAGTCGCTCATAACTACCTCGTTTGATGTTTGATTGGGTCAATTTTGGTCATCTGAAAGGTACTTTAGTGCTCTTTCATTCTGATTGGAATCAACATATTCTGAGACCATTTGGGCATCCATAAGTGGGATCGCAATCGTCGGTCATGAATTTTTCCTTCATCTCCTTGTCCAATAGTAACCTTCTTAACTCTCTCTTCAGTGGTCGAATTTAGATTATTTTGAGCTCATTGGAATGGTAACTTGACAAGCTTGTAAATGTGATCGAAATTGGCTAATTTTGAGACAGTTCGATATCCAAAAGCAAGTTGGAACTCTTCAACAGTAATTTTGCAATTTGGATTGTAAATCTTTCCTAATCGCACGATCTAATGGAGATGCTCATAATCCCTCATTTAATGTCGGGTAGGGTCGATTTTTGGTCATCTGAAAGGTACTTTAGTGCTCTTTCATTCCTTCTTCTAGAATCATCATATTCGAGACCATTTGGGCATCCGTAAGTGGGATCGCAGTCGTCGGTCATGAATTTTTTCCTTCATCTCTTGTCGAATAGTTACCTTCTTAACTCTCTCTTCAAGTGGTCAAATTTAGATTATTTTGAGCTCATTGGAATGGTTACTTGACAAGCTTCTAAATGAGACCAGAATTGGCTATTTTTTAGACCGTTCGAGATCCAAAAAGCAAGTTAGAACTCTTCAATAGTAATTTTGCAATTTGGATTGTAAATCTTTCCAAATTGCGCGATCCAACGGAGACGCTCATAACTCCCTCGTTTGATGTCGGATTGGGTCAATTTTTGGTCATTTGAAAGGTACTTTAGTGCTCTTTCATTCCTGACTGGAATCATCATATTCTGAGACCATTTGGGCATCCGTAAGTGGGATCGCAATCGTCGGTCATGAATTTTTCCTTCATCTCCTTGTCGAATAGTTACCTTCTTAACTCTCTCTTTAGTGGTCAAATTTAGATTATTTTGAGCTCATTGGAATGGTAACTTGACAAGCTTCTAAATGGGACTAGAATTGGCTAATTTGGAGACCTTTCGATATCGAAAAAGCACGTTGGAACTCTTCAATAGTAATTTTGTAATTTGGATTGTAGATCTTTCCAAATCGCGTGACCCAACGGAGACGCTCATAACTCCCTCGTTTGATGTCAGATTGGGTAGATTTTTGGTCATCTGAAAGATACTTTAGTGCTCTTTCATTCCTAATTGGAATCATCATATTCGGAGTCCATTTGGGCATCCGTAAGTGGGATCGCAGTCGTCGGTCTTGAATTTTTCCTTCATCTCCTTGTCCAATAGTAACCTTCTTAACTCTCTCTTCAGTGGTCGAATTTAAATTATTTTGAGCTCATTGGAATGGTAACTTGACAAGCCTCTAAATAGGACCGGAATTGGCTAATTTTGCGACCGTTTGATATCCAAAAAGCAAGTTGGAACTCTTTAATAGTAATTTTGCAATTTGGATTGTAAATCTTTCCAAATCGCGTGATCCAATGGAGACGCTCATAACTCCCTCGTTTGATGTCAGATTGGGTCAATTTTTGGTCATCCGAAAGGTACTTTAGTGATCTTTCATTCCTAATTGGAATCATCATATTTCGAGACCATTTGGGCATCCGTAAGTGGGATCGCAATCGCAGTCGTCGGTCATGAATTTTTCCTTCATCTCCTTGTCGAATAGTAACCTTCTTAACTCTCTCTTCAGTGGTCGAATTTAGATTATTTTGAGCTCATTGGAATGGTAACTTGACAAGCTTTTAAATGGGATTGGAATTGGCTAATTTTGAGACCGTTCGATATCCAAAAAGCACAGTTGGAACTCTTCAATCGTCATTTTGCAATTTGGATTGTTAATCTTTCCAAATCGTGATCCAATGGAGAGGCTCATAACTCCCTCGTTTGATGTCGGATTGGCTCAATTTTTGGTCATCTGAAAGGTACTTTAGTGCTCTTTCATTCCCGACTTGGAATCATCATATTCTCGAGACCATTTGGGCATCCGTAAGTGGGATCGCATCGTCGGTCATGAATTTTTCCTTCATCTCCATGTCGAATAGTAACCTTCTTAACTCTCTTCAGTGGTCGAATTTAGATTATTTTGAGCTCATTGGAGTGGTAACTTGACAAGCTTGTAAATGGGACCGAAATTGGCTAATTTTGAGATAGTTCGATATCCAAAAGCAAGTTGGAACTCTTCAATAGTAATTTTGCAATTTGGATTGTAAATCTTTCCAAATCGCGCGATCCAATGGAGACGCTCATAATCCCTCATTTGATGTCGGATTGGGTCGATTTTTGGTCATTAAAAGGTAATTTAGTGCTCTTTCATTCCTGACTGGAATCATCATATTCCGAGACCCTTTGGGCATCCGTAAGTGGGATTACAGTTGTCGATCATGAATTTTTTTCCTTCATCTCCTTGTCGAATAGTAACCTACTTAATTCTCTCTTCAGGGGTCGAATTTAGATTATTTTGAGCTCTTTGGAATGCTAACTTGACAAGCTTCTAAATGGGACCAAAAATTGGAACTCTAATTTTGAGAGTTAATCTTTCGATATCCAAAAAGCAGCTCAGCGTTGGAATCTTCAATCGTCATTTTGTAATTTTATTAATCATCATTTCCAGACCATTTGGGCATCGTAAATCATGAATTTTTCCTTCATCTCCTTGTCATAACTTAACCTTGGTCAAATTTGATGTTTGATTGAATGGTTAATTTTTCCAAATTGTTGAGCAATTTGGATTTAAATCTTTGCGTGATCCAATGAGACTCATATCTCCCTCGTTTGATGTCGGATTGGGTCGATTTTTGGTCATTTGTGAGATACTTTAGTGATCTTTCATTCCTAGTTGGAATCATCATATTCTGAGACCATTTGGGCATCTGTATGGGGGTTAGCAGTCGTCGGTCATTAATTTTTCCTTCATATCCTTGTCGAATAGTTAACCTTCTTAACTCTCTCTTCAAGTGGTCAAATTTAGATTATTTTGAGCTCATTGGAATGGTAACTTGACAAGCTTCTAAATGGGACCGAATTGGCTAATTTTGAGACCGCTCGATATCCAAAAGCAAGTTGGAACTCTTAATAGTCATTTTGCAATTTAGATTGTTAATCTTTCCAAATCGCACGATCCAATGGAGACGCTCATAACTCCCTCGTTTGATGTCGGATTGGGTCAATTTTTGGTCATCTGAAAGGTACTTTAGTGATCTTTCATTCCTAATTGGAATCATCATATTCCGAGACCATTTGGGCATCCGTAAGTGGGATCGCATCGTCGGTCATGAATTTTTCCTTCATCTCCTTGTCGAATAGTTACCTTCTTAACTCTCTCTTCAAAGTGGTCAAATTTAGATTATTTTGAGCTCATTAGAATGGTAACTTGACACGCTTCTTAATGGGACCGAAATTGGCTAATTTTGAGATTGTTCGAGATACAAAAAGCACGTTGGAACTCTTCAATCGTCATTTTGCAATTTGGTTTGTTAATCTTTACAAATCAAATGATCCAACGGAGACGCTCATAACTCCCTCGTTTGATGTCGGATTCGGTCGATTTTTGGTCATCTGAAAGGTACTTTAGTGCTCTTTCATTCCTAGATGGAATCATCATATTCGAGACCATTTGGGCATCCGTAAGTGGGATCGATGTCGTCGGTCATGAATTTTTCCTTCATCTCCTTGTCGAATAGTTACCTTCTTAACTCTCTCTTCAGTGGTCAAATTTAGATTATTTTGAGCTCATTGGAATGGTAACTTGACAAGCCTCTAAATGGGACTGGAATTGGCTAATTTTTCGACTGTTCGATATCCAAAAAGCAAGTTGGAACTCTTCAATAGTAATTTTGCAATTTAGATTGTAAATCTTTCCAAATCACGTGATCCAACAGAGACGCTCATAACTCCCTCGTTTGATGTCGGATTGGGTCAATTTTTGTCATCATCGAAAGGTACTTTTGTTCTTTTTTCATTCATTGATGGAATCATCGTATTCGAGACCATTTGGGCATCCGTAAGTGGGATCGCATTCGTCGGTCATGAATTTTCTCCTTCATCTCCTTGTCGAATAGTAACCTTCTTAACTCTCTCTTCAGTGGTCAAATTTAGATTATTTTGAGCTCATTGGAATGGTAACTTGACAGGCCTCTAAATGGGACCAGAATTGGCTAATTTTGCGATCGTTCGATATCCAAAAAGCAAGTTGGAACTCTTCAATAGTAATTTTGCAATTTGGATTGTAAATCTTTCCAAATCGCGCGATCCAACGGAGACGCTCATAACTCCCTCATTTGATGTCGGATTGGGTCGATTTTTGGTCATCTGAAAGGTACTTTAGTGCTCTTTCATTCCTGACTGGAATCATCATATTCTGAGACCATTTGGGCATCCGTAAGTGGGATCGCATTCATCGGTCATGATTTTTTTCCTTCATCTCCTTGTCGAATAGTTACCTTCTTAACTCTCTCTTCAGTGGTCAAATTTAGATTATTTTGAGCTCGTTGGAATGGTAACTTGACGAGCTTCTAAATGGGACCGAATTGGCTAATTTTGAGACCGTTCGATATCCAAAAAGCAAGTTGGAACTCTTCAATAGTAATTTTGTAATTTGGATTATTAATCTTTCCAAATGCGCATGATCCAACGGAGATGCTCATAACTCCCTCGTTTGATGTTTGATTGGGTCAATTTTTGGTCATCGAAAGGTACTTTAGTGCTCTTTCATTCCGATCGGAATCATCATATTCTCGAGACCATTTGGGCATCCATAAGTGGGATCGCAATCGTCGGTCATGAATTTTTTTTTCCTTCATCTCCTTGTCGAATAGTTACCTTCTTAACTCTCTCTTCAAGTGGTCAAATTTAGATTATTTTGAGCTCATTGGAATGGTAACTTGACAAGCTTCTAAATGGGATAGAAATTGCTAATTAATTTTGAGACCAGTTCGATATCCAAAAAGCAAGTTGGAATTCTTCAAATAGTAATTTTGCAATTTGGTTTGTAAATCTTTTCAAATCGCGTGATCCAACAGAGAGGCTCATAACTCCCTCGTTTGATGTCGGATTGGGTCAATTTTTGGTCATCTGAAAGGTACTTTAGTGCTCTTTCATTCCTGACTGGAATCATCATATTCTCGAGACCATTTGGGCATCCGTAAGTGGGATCGCAATCGTCGGTCATGAATTTTTCCTTCATCTCTTGTGAATGGTTACCTTCTTAACTCTCTCTTCAGTGGTCGAATTTAGATTATTTTGAGCTCATTGGAATGGTAACTTGACAAGCTTCTAAATGGGACCGGAATTGGCTAATTTTGAGACCGTTCGATATCCAAAAAGCAAGTTGGAACTCTTCAATAGTAATTTTACAATTTGGATTGTAAATCTTTCCAAATCGTGCGATCCAACGGAGATGCTCATAACTCCCTCGTTTGATGTGTCGGATTGGGTCAATTTTTAGCCATCGAAAGGTACTTTAGTGCCTTTTCATTCTTAACTAGAATCATCATATTCTGAGACCATTTGGGCATCCATAAGTGGGATCGCAGTCGTCGGTCATGAAATTTTTCCTTCATCTCCTTGTCGAATAGTTACCTTCTTAACTCTCTCTTCAGTGGTCGAATTTAGATTATTTTGAGCTCATTGGAATGGTAACTTGACAAGCTTCTAAATGGGACCCGAATTGGCTAATTTTGAGATGGTTCGATATCCAAAAAAGCACGGTGGAACTCTTTAATCGTCATTTTGCAATTTGGATTGTTAATCTTTCCAAATCGCGCGATCCAATGAAGATGCTCATAACTCCCTCGTTTGATGTCAGATTGGGTCAATTTTTGGTCATTTGAAAGGTACTTTAGTGCTCTTTCATTCCTGACTGGAATCATCATATTCTGAGACCATTTGGGCATCCGTAAGTGGGATCGCAGTCGTCGGTCATGAATTTTTTCCTTCAACTCTTGTTGAATGGTTACCTTCTTAACTCTCTCTTCAGTGGTCAAATTTAGATTATTTTGAGCTCATTGGAATGGTAACTTGACAAGCCTCTAAATGGGACCGGAATTGGCTAATTTTGAGACCGTTCGATATCCAAAAAGCAAGTTGGAACTCTTCAATAGTAATTTTGCAATTTGGATTGTAAATCTTTCCAAATCACGATCCAACGGAGATGCTCATAACTCCCTCGTTTGATGTCGGATTGGGTCGATTTTTGGTCATTTTGAAAGGTACTTTAGTGCACTTTCATTCATAACTAGAATCATCATATTCGAGACCATTTGGGCATCCATAAGTGGGATCGCAGTCGTCGGTCATGAATTTTTTCCTTCATCTCCTTGTCGAATAGTTACCTTCTTAACTCTCTTCAAGTGGTCGAATTTAGATTATTTTGAGCTCATTGGAATGGTAACTTGACAAGCTTCTAAATGGGCCCGAATTGGCTAATTTTGTGATCGTTCGATATCCAAAAAAGCACGGTGGAACTCTTTAATCGTCATTTTGCAATTTGGATTGTTAATCTTTCCAAATCGCGCGATCCAACGAGATGCTCATAACTCCCTCGTTTTTGATGTCGGATTGGGTCAATTTTTGGTCATCGAAAGGTACTTTAGTGCTCTTTCATTCTGATTGGAATCAACATATTCTCGAGACCATTTGGGCATCCGTAAGTGGGATCGCATCGTCGGTCATGAATTTTTCCTTCATCTCCTTGTTGAATGGTTACCTTCTTAACTCTCTTTAAGTGGTCAAATTTAGATTATTTTGAGCTCATTGGAATGGTAACTTGACAAGCTTCTAAATGGGACCAGAATTGGCTAATTTTGAGACCGTTCGATATCAAAAAGCAAGTTGGAACTCTTCAATAGTAATTTTGCAATTTGGATTATAAATCTTTCTAAATCGCACAATCCAATGGAGATGCTCATAACTCCCTCGTTTGATGTCAGATTGGATCAATTTTTAGTTGTCAGAAAGGTACTTTAATGCCCTTTCATTCTTAACTAGGATCATCATATTCTGAGACCATTTGGGCATCCATAAGTGGGATCGCAGTCGTCGGTCATGAAATTTTTCCTTCATCTCCTTGTCGAATAGTTACCTTCTTAACTCTCTCTTCAGTGGTCGAATTTAGATTATTTTGAGCTCATTAGAATGGTAACTTGACAAGCTTCTAAATGGGACCCGAATTGGCTAATTTTGAGATGGTTCGATATCCAAGAGCTAGTTGGAACTCTTCAATAGTAATTTTGCAATTTGGATTTAATCTTTCCAAATCGCACGATCCAACGAGATGCTCATAACTCCCTCGTTTGATGTCGGATTAGGTCAATTTTTGGTCATCGAAAGGTACTTTAGTGCTCTTTCATTCCTGACTGGAATCATCATATTCTGAGACCATTTGGGCATCCGTAAGTGGGATCGCATTCGTCGGTCATGAATTTTTTCCTTCATCTCCTTGTCGAATGGTAACCTTCTTAACTCTCTCTTCAGTGGTCAAATTTAGATTATTTTGAGCTCATTGGAATGGTAACTTGACAAGCCTCTAAATGGGACTGGAATTGGCTAATTTTGCGACCGTTCGATATCCAAAAAGCAAGTTGGAACTATTCAATAGTAATTTTGCAATTTGGATTGTAAATCTTTCCAAATCGCGTGATCCAACAGAGATGCTCATAACTCCCTCGTTTGATGTCGGATTGGGTCGATTTTTGGTCATCTGAAAGGAAATTTAGTGCCCTTTCATTCCTAACTGGAATCATCATATTTCGAGACCATTTGGGCATCCGTAAGTGGGATCGCATTCGTCGGTCATGAATTTTTTCCTTCATCTCCTTGTCGAATAGTTACCTTCTTAACTCTCTCTTCAGTGGTCAAATTTAGATTATTTTGAGCTCGTTGGAATGGTAACTTGACGAGCTTCTAAATGGGACCGAATTGGCTAATTTTGAGACTGGTTCGATACCCCAAAAGCGCGTTGGAACTCTTCGATCGTCATTTTGAAAATTAGATTGTTAATCTTTCCAAATCTCACGATCCAACGGAGATGCTCATAACTCCCTCGTTTGCTGTCGGATTGGGTCAATTTTTGGTCATCTGAAAGGTACTTTAGTGCTCTTTCATTCCTGACTGGAATCATCGTATTCTGAGACCATTTGGGCATCCGTAAGTGGGATCGCATTCGTCGGTCATGAATTTTTTCCTTCATCTCCTTGTCGAATGGTAAGCTTCTTAACTCTCTTTTCAGTGGTCAAATTTAGATTATTTTGAGCTCATTGGAATGGTAACTTGACAAGCCTCTAAATGGGACTGGAATTGGCTAATTTTTCGACTGTTCGATATCCAAAAAGCAAGTTGGAACTCTTCAATAGTAATTTTGCAATTTAGATTGTAAATCTTTCCAAATCACGTGATCCAACAGAGACGCTCATAACTCCCTCGTTTGATGTCGGATTGGGTCAATTTTTAGCCATCTGAAAGGTACTTTAGTGCCTTTTCATTCCAGACTGGAATCATCATATTCTGAGACCATTTGGGCATCCGTAAGTGGGATCGCATTCGTCGGTCATGAATTTTTTCCTTCATCTCCTTGTCGAATAGTTACCTTCTTAACTCTCTCTTCAGTGGTCGAATTTAGATTATTTTGAGCTCATTAGAATGGTAACTTGACAAGCTTCTAAATGGGACCTGAATTGGCTAATTTTGAGATGGTTCGATATCCAAAAAAGCACGGTGGAACTCTTTAATCGTCATTTTGCAATTTGGATTGTTAATCTTTCCAAATCGCGCGATCCAACGAAGATGCTCATAACTCCCTCGTTTGATGTTGGATTGGGTCAATTTTTGGTCATCGAAAGGTACTTTAGTGCTCTTTTCATTCTTGATGGAATCATCGTATTCTGAGACCATTTGGGCATCCGTAAGTGTGATCGCATGCGTCGGTCATGAATTTTTTCCTTCATCTCCTTGTCGAATGGTAAGCTTCTTAACTCTCTTTTCAGTGGTCAAATTTAGATTATTTTGAGCTCATTGGAATGGTAACTTGACAAGCTTCTAAATGGGACCGAATTGGCTAATTTTGAGATGGTTTGATATCCAAAAGCACGTTGGAACTCTTCAATAGTAATTTTGCAATTTAGATTGTAAATCTTTCCAAATCGCGTGAGCCAACGGAGACGCTCATAACTCCCTCGTTTAATGTCGGATTGGGTAGATTTTTGGTCATCTAAAAGGTACTTTAGCGCTCTTTCATTCCTTAACTGAATCATCATATTCGAGACCATTTGGGCATCCATAAGTGGGATCGCGTCGTCGGTCATGAATTTTTTCCTTCATCTCCTTGTCGAATAGTTACCTTCTTAACTCTCTCTCAAGTGGTCAAATTTAGATTATTTTGAGCTCATTGGAATGGTAACTTGACAAGCTTCTAAATGGGACCGATTGGCTAATTTTGAGACCATTCGATATCCAAAAAGCGTTGGAACTCTTCAATCGTCATTTTGTAATTTGGATTGTTAATCTTTCCAAATCGTGATCCAACGAGAGAGATGCTCATAACTCCCTCGTTTGATGTTTGATTGGGTCAATTTTTGGTCATCGAAAGGTACTTTAGTGCTCTTTCATTCCTGACTGGAATCAACATATTCTGAGACCATTTGGGCATCCGCAATTGGGATCACAATCGTCGGTCATGAATTTTTCCTTCATCTCCTTGTGGAATAGTTACCTTCTTAACTCTCTTCCGTGGTCAAATTTGGATTATTTTGATCTCATTAGAATGGTAACTTGACACGCTTCTAAACGGGATAGAAATTGGCCAATTTTCAGACCGTTCGATATCCAAAAAGCAAGTTGGAACTCTTCAATAGTAATTTTCCATTTTAGATTGTTAATCTTTCCAAATCGCACGATCCAACAGGGACGCTCATAACTCCCTTGTTAGATGTCGGATTAGGATAATTTTTGGTCATTTGAAAGGTAATTTAGTTCCTGATTAGAATCATCGTATTCTGAGACCATTTGGGCTTCTGTAAGTGGGATCGCAGTCGTCAGTGATGATTTTTTTCCTTCATCTCCTTGTCGAGTAGTAACCTTCTTAACTCTCTCTTCAGTGGTCAAATTTAGATTAATTTGAGCTCATTAGAATGGTAACTTGACAAGCTTCTAAATGGGACCAGAATTGGGTAATTCTGAGACCGATCAATATCCCAAAAGCGTGTTGGTAATCTTCTATCGTCATTTTGTAATTTGGATTATTAATCTTTCCAAATTGCACAATCCAACGGAGACGCTCATAACTACCTCGTTTGATGTTTGATTGGGTCGATTTTTGGTCATCTGAAAGGTACTTTAGTGCTCTTTCATTCCTGACGGGAATCAACATATTCTGAGACGATTTGGGCATTGTAGCAACGTCGAAAATCGGGGTCGAGTATGAACTTCAACTCTTGTTGAATAGTTACCTTCTTAACTCTCACTTATGCAAATACACAATGATGGTTAAATGTTGTAACTTAGACAAGCTTCTAAATAAACATGAATGAGATTATACCAATCGAGAATTCATACTCCAAGTTGGAATTATATAAATTTTGCAATTTGGAAGACTAAAATTTTATATTCAAAATATGTAAAGTATAACTCCTCTTTTTGTGAACTGGAGATTTATGAGTACTAATGAAAGTACCAATATACATGTAATGTCTCTAAGTCGAAAAAATCAAAATACAATCCTCAAAGAGGCCCTCATGAATTTTTCCGCGATGCTCCCGGTTGTAAGCGTACCTTCGTAAGTCTTAAGGGTCATAAAGGAGAACTCCTCCGATCCTCCTCATAGTCTAGCTTCGGCTCGAATCCGAACAAGGCGCCATCTACACTGTGACAAGTCCGGTGGGTGTTGCAAACACCGTCCCGTAACGTGGGAGTGAGTAGCTAACTGGTGGAACAATAAAGCATAGGTTAACATGTTATGTTATCAAATCAATCAAGCAAGAATGATAACGCAAGACAAATCAAACATTTCTAATTACTCTTGTTAAGTGCAAAAATGATATGACATGATGTCAGTATGCCCTTGCCAAACCACCCTCAAGCGACATCATCTTACGTTCGCGAATGCTACTCCCTTTAGTGCGCCACATCTACAAAGCACATGCGGTGCATGATGATCATGATTACCAATTTTTTTTTATTAATCCATTTTTCAACCAAGCAGATTGGGAAACTAAGGTACCTCCTTGTATAATTCCCAAACATGATCCATTCTAGGGTCGTCAATCCTAGCTAATCTCATACGATATTATGGTTTGAGAAGCGTAGTGAAGGCATCGCAAGGGCTGCTCACACCGTCGGCGCGGATACAGATCTCACCGTATGCGGCTCCATTCATTGGCCGTCGGACCAAGTACATATCTCACTCGATTTGGCTCAATCACTAGTCGTCACATCAATTCAGTCATCAATCCAAGTACGTGTCTCATCATTAACTCGGCTCAACTCATACTCTAGTTATCAGGAAAGACTCGTCGCCAATCACGAGACACTTGGAGTACTCGAAGATACTACGGAGGACTCGAAATCGCCGTCAAGCACGACATGTGTCTCACCACCGTATTCTCGGCTCTAGAACTCTTCAATAGTATCGAAGTATCCATCGAATCTAATATAGTGTCCCATACCACCATAATCGGCTCACGAGGTTGGTTGCAATGGTCACTACGGGAGGCACATGACCCGGCTCTTTTCAGTCGATCAATCGACAAATTCGACCACGGTGTCCCATACCACCATGTCCGGCTCATGCGTCTTAGCGGATCGAGGTACCATGGTTAACGGGATCGCCATCGGTAAGTTTGGTACCCAGGTTCAAGCAAGAGCGACCAAACATGGTGAACATACATATACACATATCGGTTTGTTTTTGACGAGTTCGACTAGCTCGAGCGCACCACAAGTTGAGCGATATGGAGCGCAAAGCTGCAGCACTCCGTCTTCATAGCACGCCAACTACTATCGCCAACCGAAGTATTTTCGGGTTCGCCAGACACGTCCATCGTGGCGATATGAATCTCATCCACAACAAGAAGTCTTTGGTATCGAATGTGTGGACTATAGGCATAGTCCCAAACTCAATCAAGTGGTAGAGCATAAAGTAAAGCATGAAGTAGAGCATGTATTATAAAGCATAGAAGTATAGCATGTTATAAGGCATGTTGTAAAGCATGTTGTAAGACATGTTATAAAGCACTAAACACATAGGGATACAATTACTTAGAGTTCATAGGTGAGTGGTTAGAGTGAACAACCACGTGGAGAGTGTCATATGTGACTCTAAGGTAGCGGAGAATCCCATCTCAAAGCACCTAACTAAGGTTCTAACACTTAAACACTTACACACTGCAAGTGATTTCACCGACACTTGGAATACACTACTTCAACATACATGACGTATGCTAGAGAAGGTGTACTAGGGTTGTCCTTTTACCGAGCTAGTATTTTTACATATACATCCTATTCATACAAAGAAATAAACATAGCAAACACATCAGCAAATTTTATACGTATAGGGTACTTTCACTATACCCAATTTCGACATACATAGTGTTTACAAAGGAACATCGATTTTTGATTCCTTTCGCCAAGCTAGTATTTTAATCATGTATTGTATAATCATACATTAAATACATATGTCAAACATTATTCCAAAAGAAATACGTATAATGGTATTTCTACAATACGTATTTTCAACATACGGCACATTTTACAAAGGATTTTATATATTTTGGCGATCTCTTTCGCCAAACTAGTATTTTATTCATATGTTATATAATTAAACATTAAATAAACATGTCAAGCAATTATCCAAAAAAAATACGATAACGGTATATTTTTCCTACGTATATCTAGAATATGTGAAATTCCATATTTCACACCGCTAATCAAAACAGAAGTCATTGAAAAGCACAATTTTGTACATGTATTGCAAGCAGATCATGAATCTACCATTATCCGACATTGAAAAGCGTTGAAAAAACCGTAACTTATACACTTAAAGTCCTCACCTTTGCCTTTGGAAACGGAACGAATCAAGAAGGGTGATAGATCTTCCGTCTAAGACGATTTCTAGCCTAAAGAGCGGAATCGGTTAGTCTAATACATCCTACCTCGATTCCAACTCAAATCGGACCTAGGGTTAGGGGCTTCTTTTTTACCTTCAAATGAGGTGGAAAACGCCGAAAACGCCGAGAATAAGGAGGTGTAGGCCGTGTAGCAATCCAAAGTAAGTGGAGGAAGATCTACAACGATCTCCAATCCTTCTTCTTTTTTCTCTCTCTCTCTCTAGGGTTTCCACCAAAATTCGTATGGCATGTGAGAGAGGGCTGCTCTAAGCTCCTTTTATAGCCTCAAACATTACGGAAATAGACTTAGGTTCATGGGGTACATGCTTATATAGGATATTCACGCTTTTTCCATTCAAAAGGGAGTTCTGGGCCCTCCTTGAACCAAACGTCGACTTAAGCTCACCACCAATGGATCTACGTGGGATTACACTTTTTGACTCATTCGGACATACGTAGATCGCACGTGGCGGACCACTTTCGGTTCGGACGGTCGGCCATGGGCCACGATCGAAATTCAGTACATGTAAATGTTCCAGAAATTTTTCTTAATCCGAGGGTGTAAATTTTGGTTCGATTCGACGGTCGTTGCTTTAATACCGACGCGTCTTAACTCTCGAACGATGCCTGATCACTATTCCGGATATTTATTTTGGCTTGAATGGAATGGTAGTTTTTTCACACTACCTCGCTCCGATTCGAAACGAATGGCCGTGGAATATCGGATAAGGCACGATTTTTGAGATGATTTTCAATGGGCGGTCCTAGTTCCTTATTTTTCGGAATCCGATGTGCGATCTAACCTAATTTTCGTTTCATTCCGAGAGCAGACGGGAAATGAGTTTGGTTCTAAACTTTAGGGTAACCTGATGATGTCAATGATTCTACAAGTTTTGGGTCTTCAGATCGTATTTAAAGCGATCCTAACGGATTTTAGAAATGAGTTTAATACTTATCTTAGTTAACTTTTTAAATTTAAAATCCGATTTGAATCATGTGATTTCAGTCGAGGTGGTACTCGACCCAATGTCTGGAATTGAATTTTTTGTCGATTTACAGGCATCCACAAGTTGGGATCGCAATCGTCGGTCATGAATTTTTTCTTCATCTCCTTGTCGAATAGTAACCTTCTTAACTCTCTTTAGTGGTCAAATTTAGAATATTTTGAGCTAATTGGACTGTTAACTTGACAATCTTCTAAATGGGATACCGAATTGGCTAATTTTGAAACCATTCGAAATCCAAAAAGCAAGTTGGAACTCTTCAATAGTAATTTTGCAATTTGGATTGTAAATCTTTCCAAATCACGTGATCCAAATCGAGACGCTCATAACTCCCTCGTTTGATGTCAGATTGGATCGATTTTTGGTTGTCAGAAAGGTACTTTAGTGCTCTTTCATTCCTTAACTGGAATCATCATATTCTCGAGACCATTTGGGCATCCATAAGTGGGATCGCAATCGTCGGTCATGAATTTTTCCTTCATCTCTCTTGTCGAATAGTTACCTTCTTAACTCTCTCTTCAATGGTCAAATTTAGATTATTTTGAGCTCGTTGGAATGGTAACTTGACGAGCTTCTAAATGGTACCAGAATATGCTAATTCTGATACCGTTCGATACCCAAAAGCAAGTTGGAACTCTTCAATAGTAATTTTGCAATTTGGATTGTTAATCTTTCCAAATCGCGCGATCCAACGAAGATGCTCATAACTCCCTCGTTTGATGTCAGA
This sequence comes from Magnolia changhungtana, assembly GCA_030180095.1. Classification (NCBI taxonomy): domain Eukaryota; kingdom Viridiplantae; phylum Streptophyta; class Magnoliopsida; order Magnoliales; family Magnoliaceae; genus Magnolia; species Magnolia changhungtana. The sequence goes on from JASAUF010000316.1 coordinate 707,458, forward strand.
TTGGGTCAATTTTTTATCATTTGAAAGGTAATTTAGTGCTCTTTCATTTTTGACTGGAATCATCATATTCTGAGACCATTTGGGCAACCGTAAGTGGGATCGCAGTCGTTGGTCATGAATTTTTCCTTCATCTCCTTGTGAATAGTTACCTTCTTAACTCTCTTTAGTGGTCAAATTTAGATTATTTTGAGCTCATTGGAATGGTAACTTGACAAGCTTCTAAATGGGACGAATTGGCTAATTTTGAGACCGTTCGATATCCAAAAGCAAGTTGGAACTCTTAATAGTAATTTTGCACTTTGGATTATAATCTTTCCAAATCGCGTGATCCAACGGAGATGCTCATAACTCCCATGTTTGATGTCGGATTGGATCAATTTTTGGTCATCTGAAAGGTACTTTAGTGCTCTTTCATTCCTGATTGGAATCATCATATTTCGAGACCATTTGGGCATCCATAAGTGGGATCGCATATCGTCGGTCATGAATTTTTCCTTCATCTCCTTGTCGAATAGTTACCTTCTTAACTCTCTTTTCAGTGGTCGAATTTAGATTATTTTGAGCTCATTGGAATGGTAACTTGACAAGCTTCTAAATGGGACCCGAATTGGCTAATTTTGAGATGGTTCGATATCCAAAAAAGTGCGGTGGAACTCTTTAATCGTCATTTTGCAATTTGGATTGTTAATCTTTCCAAATCGCACGATCCAATGGAGATGCTCATAACTCCCTCGTTTGATGTCGGATTGGGTCAATTTTTGGTCATCTGAAAGGTACTTTAGTGCTCTTTCATTCTTGATGGAATCATCATATTATGAGACCATTTTGGCATCCGTAAGTGGGATCGCGTCGTCGGTCATGAATTTTTCCTTCATCTCCTTGTCGAATAGTTACCTTCTTAACTCTCTCTTCAGTGGTCGAATTTAGATTATTTTGAGCTCATTAGAATGGTAACTACACAAGCTTTTAAATGGGATCAGAATTGGCTAATTTTGAGACCGTTCGATATCTAAAAAGCAAGTTGGAACTCTTCAATCGTCCTTTTGCAATTTGGATTGTTAATATTTCCAAATCGCGCGATCCAACGGAGATGCACATAACTCCCTCGTTTGATGTCGGATTGGATCGATTTTTTGTTGTCAGAAAGGTTCTTTAATGCACTTTCATTCATAACTGGAATCAACATATTCTGAGACCATTTGGGCATCCATAAGTGGGATCACAGTCGTTGGTCGTGAATTTTTCCTTCATCTCCTTGTCGAATAGTTACCTTCTTAACTCTCTCTTCAGTGGTCGAATTTAGATTATTTTGAGCTCATTGGAATGGTAACTTGACAAGATTCTAAATGGGACCCGAATTGGCTAATTTTGAGATGGTTCGATATCCAAAAAAGCACGGTGGAACTCTTTAATCGTCATTTTGCAATTTGAATTGTTAATCTTTCCAAATCGCACGATCCAACGAAGATGCTCATAACTCCCTCGTTTGATGTTGGATTAGGTCAATTTTTGGTCATTTGAAAGGTAATTTAGTGCTCTTTCATTCTTGATGGAATCAACATATTTTGAAACCATTTGGGCACCCTAAGTGGGATCGCAGTCGTCGGTCATGAATTTTTCCTTCATCTCCTTGTTGAATGGTTACCTTCTTAACTCTCTTTAGTGGTCAAATTTAGATTATTTTGAGCTCATTGGAATGGTAACTACACAAGCTTCTAAATGGGACAGAATTGGCTAATATTGAGACCGTTCGATATCCAAAAAGCAAGTTGGAACTCTTCAATAGTAATTTTACAATTTGGATTATAAATCTTTCCAAATCGCGCAATCCAACGGAGATGCTCATAACTCCCTCGTTTGATGTCGGATTGGATCGATTTTTGGTTGTCAGAAAGGTACTTTAATGCACTTTCATTCATAACTGGAATCATCATATTCTGAGACCATTTGGGCATCCATAAGTGGGATCGCAGTCGTCGGTCATGAATTTTTTCCTTCATCTCCTTGTCGAATAGTTACCTTCTTAACTCTCTCTTCAGTGGTCGAATTTAGATTATTTTGAGCTCATTGGAATGGTAACTTGACAAGCTTCTAAATGGGACCCGAATTGGCTAATTTTGAGATGGTTCGATATCCAAAAAAGCACGGTGGAACTCTTTAATCGTCATTTTGCAATTTGGATTGTTAATCTTTCCAAATCGCGCGATCCAACGAAGATGCTCATAACTCCCTCGTTTGATGTCAGATTGGGTCAATTTTTGGTCATTTGAAAGGTAATTTAGTGCTCTTTCATTCCTGACTGGAATCAACATATTCTGAAACCATTTGGGCACCGTAAGTGGATTCGCAGTCGTCGGTCATGAATTTTTCCTTCAACTCTTTGTTGAATGGTTACCTTCTTAACTCTCTCTTAAGTGGTCAAATTTTGATTATTTTGAGCTCATTGGAATGGTAACTACAGGCTTCTAAATGGTACCAGAATTGGCTAATTTTGAGACCATTCGATATCCAAAAAGCAAGTTGGAACTCTTCAATAGTAATTTTGCAATTTGGATTGTAAATCTTTCCAAATCGCGCAATCCAACGGAGATGCTCATAACTCCCTCGTTTGATGTCGGATTGGATCAATTTTTGGTTGTCAGAAAGGTACTTTAATGCACTTTCATTCATAACTGGAATCATCATATTCTGAGACCATTTGGGCATCCATAAGTGGGATCGCAGTCGTCGGTCATGAATTTTTCCTTCATCTCCTTGTCGAATAGTTACCTTCTTAACTCTCTCTTCAGTGGTCGAATTTAGATTATTTTGAGCTCATTGGAATGGTAACTTGACAAGCTTCTAAATGGGACCCGAATTGGCTAATTTTGAGATGGTTCGAGATCCAAAAAGCACTTTGGAACTCTTCAATCGTCCTTTTGCAATTTGGATTGTTAATCTTTCCAAATCGCGCGATCCAACGAAGATGCTCATAACTCCCTCGTTTGATGTCAGATTGGGTCAATTTTTGATCATTTGAAAGGTAATTTAGTGCTCTTTCATTTCCTCTGGAATCAACATATTCTGAAACCATTTGGGCACCGTAAGTGGGTTCGCAGTCGTCGGTCATGAATTTTTCCTTCAACTCCTTGTTGAATGGTTACCTTCTTAACTCTCCCTTCAGTGGTCAAATTTAGATTATTTTGAGCTCATTAGAATGGTAACTACACAAGCTTCTAAATGGGATCAGAATTGGCTAATTTTGAGATCGTTCGATATCCAAAAATCAAGTTGGAACTCTTCAATAGTAATTTTGCAATTTGGATTGTAAATCTTTCCAAATCGCACAATCCAACGGAGATGCTCATAACTCCCTCGTTTGATGTCGGATTGGATCGATTTTTGGTTGTCAGAAAGGTACTTTAATGCACTTTCATTCATAACTGGAATCATCATATTCTGAGACCATTCGGGCATCCATAAGTGGGATCGCAGTCGTCGGTCATGAATTTTTTCCTTCATCTCCTTGTCGAATAGTTACCTTCTTAACTCTCTTCAGTGGTCAAATTTAGATTATTTTGAGCTCGTTGGAATGGTAACTTGACAAGCTTCTAAATGGGACCCGAATTGGCTAATTTTGAGATGGTTCGATATCCAAAAAGCACGGTGGAACTCTTTAATCGTCATTTTGCAATTTGGATTGTTAATCTTTCCAAATCGCGCGATCCAACGAAGATGCTCATAACTCCCTCGTTTGATGTTAGATTAGGTCAATTTTTGGTCATTTGAAAGGTAATTTAGTGCTCTTTCATTCGATTTGGAATCAACATATTCGAAACCATTTGGGCACCGTAAGTGGGATTCGCAGTCGTCGGTCATGAATTTTTCCTTCAACTCTTTGTTGAATGGTTACCTTCTTAACTCTCTCTTTAGTGGTCAAATTTAGGTTATTTTGAGCTCATTGGAATGGTAACTACACAAGCTTCTAAAAGGGACCAAAATTGGCTAATTTTGAGACCGTTCGATATCCAAAAAGCAAGTTGGAACTCTTCAATAGTAATTTTGCAATTTGGATTGTAAATCTTTCCAAATCGCACAATCCAACGGAGATGCTCATAACTCCCTCGTTTGATGTCGGATTGGATCGATTTTTGGTTGTCAGAAAGGTTCTTTAATGCACTTTCATTCTTAACTAGAATTATCATATTCTGAGACCATTTGGGCATCCATAAGTGGGATCGCAGTCGTCGGTCATGAATTTTTTCCTTCATCTCCTTGTCGAATAGTTACCTTCTTAACTCTCTCTTCAGTGGTCGAATTTAGATTATTTTGAGCTCATTGGAATGGTAACTTGACAAGCTTCTAAATGGGACCCGAATTGGCTAATTTTGAGATGGTTCGAGATCCAAAAGCACTTTGGAACTCTTCAATCGTCCTTTTGCAATTTGGATTGTTAATCTTTCCAAATCGCGCGATCCAACAAGATGCTCATAACTCCCTCGTTTGATGTCAGATTGGGTCAATTTTTGATCATTTGAAAGGTAATTTAGTGCTCTTTCATTCCTGACTGGAATCAACATATTCTGAAACCATTTGGGCACCGTAAGTGGGTTCGCAGTCGTCGGTCATGAATTTTTCCTTCAACTCCTTGTTGAATGGTTACCTTCTTAACTCTCTCTTCAGTGGTCAAATTTAGATTATTTTGAGCTCATTAGAATGGTAACTACACAAGCTTCTAAATGGGATCAGAATTGGCTAATTTTGAGACCGTTCGATATCCAAAAAGCAAGTTGGAACTCTTCAATAGTAATTTTGCAATTTGGATTGTAAATCTTTCCAAATCGCACAATCCAACGGAGATGCTCATAACTCCCTCGTTTGATGTCGGATTGGATCGATTTTTTTGTTGTCAGAAAGGTACTTTAATGCACTTTCATTCATAACTGGAATCATCATATTCTGAGACCATTTGGGCATCCATAAGTGGGATCGCAGTCGTCGGTCATGAAATTTTTCCTTCATCTCCTTGTCGAATAGTTACCTTCTTAACTCTCTCTTCAGTGGTCGAATTTAGATTATTTTGAGCTCATTGGAATGGTAACTTGACAAGCTTCTAAATGGGACCGAATTGGCTAATTTTGAGATCGTTCGATATCCAAAAAGCAAGTTGGAACTCTTCAATAGTAATTTTGCAATTTGGATTGTTAATCTTTCCAAATCGCGCGATCCAACGAAGTTGCTCATAACTCCCTCGTTTGATGTCAGATTGGGTCAATTTTTTATCGTTTGAAAGGTAATTTAGTGCTCTTTCATTCTTGACTGGAATCATCATATATTCTGAGACCATTTGGGCACCGTAAGTGGGATCGCGATCGTCGGTCATGAATTTTTCCTTCATCTCCTTGTTGAATGGTTACCTTCTTAACTCTCTCAAGTGGTCAAATTTAGATTATTTTGAGCTCATTGGAATGGTAACTTGACAAGCTTCTAAATGGGACCCGAATTGGCTAATTTAATATTGAGATGGTTCGATATCCAAAAAGCACTTTGGAACTCTTCAATAGTAATTTTGCAATTTGGATTGTAAATCTTTCCAAATCGCACAATCCAACGGAGATGCTCATAACTCCCTCGTTTGATGTCAAATTGGGTCAATTTTTGGTCATTTGAAAGGTAATTTAGTGCTCTTTCATTCCTGACTGGAATCATCATATTCGAGACCATTTGGGCATCCATAAGTGGGATCGCATCGTCGGTCATGAATTTTTCCTTCATCTCCTTGTCGAATAGTTACCTTCTTAACTCTCTCTTCAGTGGTCAAATTTAGATTATTTTGAGCTCGTTGGAATGGTAACTTGACGAGCTTCTAAATGGGACCCGAATTGGCTAATTTTGAGATGGTTCGATATCCAAAAGCACGTTGGAACTCTTCGATCGTCATTTTGCAATTTGGATTGTTAATCTTTCCAAATCGCGATCCAACGGAGATGCTCATAACTCCCTCGTTTGATGTCAGATTGGGTCAATTTTTGGTCATTTGAAAGGTACTTTAGTGCTCTTTCATTCCTGACTGGAATCGTCATATTCTCGAGACCATTTGGGCATCCGTAAGTGGGATCGCGATCGTCGGTCATGAATTTTTCCTTCATCTCCTTGTTGAATGGTTACCTTCTTAACTCTCTCTTCAGTGGTCAAATTTAGATTATTTTGAGCTCATTGGAATGGTAACTTGACAAGCTTCTAAATGGGACCAGAATTGGCTAATTTTGAGACCGTTCGATATCCAAAAAGCAAGTTGGAACTCTTCAATAGTAATTTTGCAATTTGGATTGTAAATCTTTTCAAATCGCTTGATCCAACGGAGATGCTCATAACTCCCTCGTTTGATGTCGGATTGGATCAATTTTTGGTCGTTAGAAAGGTACGTTAGTTCTCTTTCATTCCTAACTGGAATCATCATATTTTGAGACCATTTGGGCATCCATAAGTGGGATCGCATTCGTCGGTCATGAATTTTTCCTTCATCTCCTTGTCGAATAGTAACCTTCTTAACTCTCTCTTCAGTGGTCAAATTTAGATTATTTTGAGCTCATTGGAATGGTAACTTGACAAGCCTCTAAATGGGACCAGAATTGGCTAATTTTGCGACCGTTCGATATCCAAAAAGCAAGTTGGAACTCTTCAATAGTAATTTTGCAATTTGGATTGTAAATCTTTCCAAATCGCGTGATCCAACAGAGATGCTCATAACTCCCTCGTTTGATGTCGGATTGGGTCAATTTTTGGTCATCTGAAAGGTACTTTAGTGCTCTTTCATTCCTAACTGGAATCATCGTATTCTGAGACCATTTGGGCATCCGTAAGTGGGATCGCATTCGTCGGTCATGAATTTTTTCCTTCATCTCCTTGTCGAATAGTTACCTTCTTAACTCTCTCTTTAGTTGTCAAATTTAGATTATTTTGAGCTCATTGGAATGGTAACTTGACAAGCTTCTAAATGGGACCGAATTGGCTAATTTTGAGACCGTTCGATATCCAAAAAGCACTGGAACTCTTCAATAGTAATTTTGCAATTTGGATTGTTAATCTTTCCAAATCGCGCGATCCAACGGAGATGCTCATAACTCCCTCGTTTGATGTCGGATTGGGTCAATTTTTGGTCATCTGAAAGGTACTTTTAGTGCTCTTTCATTCTGACTGGAATCATCATATTCGAGACCATTTGGGCATCCGTAAGTGGGATGATCGTCGGTCATGAATTTTTCCTTCATCTCCTTGTGAATAGTTACCTTCTTAACTCTCTTCAAAGTGGTCAAATTTAGATTATTTTGAGCTCATTGGAATGGTAACTTGACAAGCTTCTAAATGGGACCGAATTGGCTAATTTTGAGATGGTTCGATATCAAAAAGCAAGTTGGAACTCTTCAATAGTAATTTTGCAATTTGGATTGTAAATCTTTCCAAATCGTGCGATCTAACGAGAGACGCTCGTAACTCCCTCATTTGATGTCGGATTGGGTCAATTTTTGGTCATCTGAATGGTAATTTAGTGCTCTTTCATTCCTGACTGGAATCATCATATTCTGAGACCATTTGGGCATCGGTAAGTGGGATCGCAATTGTAGGTCATGAATTTTTCCTTCATCTCCTTGTCGAATAGTTACCTTCTGAACTCTCTCTTTAGTGGTCAAATTTTGATTCTTTTGAGCTCATTGGAATGGTAACTTGACAAGCTTCTAATTGGGACCGAATTGGCTAATTTTGAGACCATTCGATATCCAAAAAGCAAGTTGGAACTCTTCAATAGTAATTTTGCAATTTGAATTGTAAATCTTTCCAAATCGCGCAATCCAACGGAGATGCTCATAACTCCCTCGTTTGATGTCAGATTGGGTCAATTTTTTATCATTTGAAAGGTAATTTAGTGCTCTTTCATTCCTGACTGGAATCATCATATTCGAGACCATTTGGGCATCCAGTAAGTGGGATCGCATCGTCGGTCATGAATTTTTCCTTCATCTCCTTGTTGAATAGTTACCTTCTTAACTCTCTCTTCAGTGGTCAAATTTAGATTATTTTGAGCTCATTGGAATGGTAACTTGACAAGCTTCTAAATGTGACTGGAATTGGGTAATTAAGAGACCGTTCGATATCGAAAAAGCACGTTGGAACTCTTCAATAGTAATTTTGCAATTTGGATTGTTAATCTTTCCAAAATCGCGATCCAACGAGATGCTCATAACTCCCTCGTTTGATGTTGATTGGGTCAATTTTTGGTCATTTGAAAGGTAATTTAGTGCTCTTTCATTTTCGACTGGAATCATCCTATTCTGAGACCATTTGGGCAACCGTAAGTGGGATCGCAGTCGTTGGTCATGAATTTTTCCTTCATCTCCTTGTCGAAAAGTTACCTTCTTAACTCTCTCTTCAGTGGTCAAATTTAGATTATTTTAAGCTCATTGGAATGGTAACTTGACAAGCTTCTAAATGGGACCGAATTGGCTAATTTTGAGACCGTTCGATATCGAAAAAGCAAGTTGGAACTCTTCAATAGTAATTTTGCAATTTGGATTGTTAATCTTTCCAAATCGCGATCCAATGAGATGCTCATAACTCCCTCGTTTGATGTCGGATTGGGTCAATTTTTGGTTGTCGAAAGGTACTTTAGTGCTCTTTCATTCTTAACTGGAATCATCATATTCTCGAGACCATTTGGGCATCCATAAGTGGGATCGCGATCGTCGGTCATGAATTTTTCCTTCATCTCCTTGTCGAATAGTTACCTTCTTAACTCTCTCTTTCAGTGGTCAAATTTAGATTATTGAGCTCATTGGAATGGTAACTTGACAAGCTTCTAAATGGGACCGAATTGGCTAATTTTGAGATGGTTCGATATCCAAAAGCAAGTTGGAACTCTTCAATAGTAATTTTGCAATTTGGATTGTTAATCTTTCCAAATCGCGCGATCCAACGGAGATGCTCATAACTCCCTCGTTTGATGTCGGATTGGGTCAATTTTTGGTCATCGAAAGGTACTTTAGTGCTCTTTCATTTTAACTGGAATCATCATATTCGAGACCATTTGGGCATCCGTAAGTGGGATCGCATCGTCGGTCATGAATTTTTCCTTCATCTCCTTGTTGAATGGTAACCTTCTTAACTCTCTCTTTAGTGGTCAAATTTAGATTATTTTGAGCTCATTGGAATGGTAACTTGACAAGCCTCTAAATGGGACTGGAATTGGCTAATTTTGCGACCGTTCGATATCCAAAAAGCAAGTTGGAACTCTTCAATAGTAATTTTGCAATTTGGATTGTAAATCTTTCCAAATCGCATGATCCAACAGAGACGCTCATAACTCCCTCGTTTGATGTCGGATTGGGTCAATTTTTGGTCATCTGAAAGGTACTTTAGTGCTCTTTCATTCCAACTGGAATCATCGTATTCTGAGACCATTTGGGCATCCGTAAGTGGGATCGCATTCGTCGGTCATGAATTTTTTCCTTCATCTCCTTGTCGAATAGTTACCTTCTTAACTCTCTCTTCAGTGGTCAAATTTAGATTATTTTGAGCTCGTTGGAATGGTAACTTGACGAGCTTCTAAATGGGACCAGAATTGGCTAATTTTGAGATGGTTCGATATCCAAAAAAGCACGGTGGAACTCTTTAATCGTCATTTTGCAATTTGGATTGTTAATCTTTCCAAATCGCGTGATCCAACGAAGATGCTCATAACTCCCTCGTTTGATGTTAGATTAGGTCAATTTTTGGTCATCATTTGAAAGGTAATTTAGTGCTCTTTCATTCTTCCCGAATGGAATCATCATATATTCGAGACCATTTGGGCATCCGTAAGGGTTCGCATCGTCGGTCATGAATTTTTCCTTCATCTCCTTGTCAAATAGTAACCTTCTTAACTCTCTCTTTGGTGGTCAAATTTAGATTATTTTGAGCTCGTTGGAATGGTAACTTGACAAGCTTCTAAATGGGACCCGAATTGGCTAATATGGAGATGGTTCGATATCCAAAAAGCACTTTGGAACTCTTCAATAGTAATTTTGCAATTTGGATTGTAAATCTTTCCAAATCGCACAATCCAACGGAGATGCTCATAACTCCCTCGTTTGATGTCAGATTGGATCGATTTTTTGTTGTCAGAAAGGTTCTTTAATGCACTTTCATTCATAACTGGAATCAACATATTCTGAGACCATTTGGGCATCCATAAGTGGGATCACAGTCGTTGGTCGTGAATTTTTTCCTTCATCTCCTTGTCGAATAGTTACCTTCTTAACTCTCTCTTCAGTGGTCGAATTTAGATTATTTTGAGCTCATTGGAATGGTAACTTGACAAGCTTCTAAATGGGACCCGAATTGGCTAATTTTGAGATGGTTCGATATCCAAAAAAGCACGGTGGAACTCTTTAATTGTCATTTTGCAATTTGGATTGTTAATCTTTCCAAATCGCGCAATCCAACGAAGATGCTCATAACTCCCTCGTTTGATGTTAGATTAAGTCAATTTTTGGTCATTTGAAAGGTACTTTAATGCCCTTTCATTCTTAACTAGAATCATCATATTCTGAGACCATTTGGGCATCCATAAGTGGGATCGCAGTCGTCGGTCATGAATTTTTTCCTTCAACTCTTTGTTGAATGGTTACCTTCTTAACTCTCTCTTTAGAGGTCAAATTTAGATTATTTTGAGCTCATTGGAATGGTAACTACACAAGCTTCTAAATGGGACCAGAATTGGCTAATTTTGAGACCGTTCGATATCCAAAAAGCAAGTTGGAACTCTTCAATAGTAATTTTGCAATTTGGATTGTAAATCTTTCTTTCCAAATCGCAATCCAACGGAGATGCTCATAACTCCCTCGTTTGATGTCGGATTGGATCAATTTTTTTGGTTGTCGAAAGGTACTTTAATGCACTTTCATTCTTAACTAATCATCATCATATTCGAGACCATTTGGGCATCCATAAGTGGGATCGCACAGTCGTCGGTCATGAATTTTTCCTTCATCTCCTTGTCGAATAGTTACCTTCTTAACTCTCTCTTCAGTGGTCGAATTTAGATTATTTTGAGCTCATTGGAATGGTAACTTGACAAGCTTCTAAATGGGACCCGAATTGGCTAATTTTGAGATGGTTCGATATCCAAAAAAGCACGGTGGAACTCTTTAATCGTCATTTTGCAATTTGGATTGTTAATCTTTCCAAATCGCGTGATCCAACGAAGATGCTCATAACTCCCTCGTTTGATGTTAGATTAGGTCAATTTTTGGTCATTTGAAAGGTAATTTAGTGCTCTTTCATTCTTGACTGGAATCACATATTCGAAACCATTTGGGCATCCGTAAGTGGGATCGCAGTCGTCGGTCATGAATTTTTCCTTCATCTGCTTGTCGAATAACAACCTTCTTAACTCTCTCTTCAGTGGACGAATTTAGATTATTTTGAGCTCATTAGAATGGTAGCTTGACAAGATTCTAAATGGTACCAGAATTGACTAATTCTGATACCGTTCGATATCCCAAAAGAGCATTGGGACTCTTCGATTGTCATTTTGAAATTTAGATTGTTAATCTTTCCAAATCGCATAATCCAACGGAGATGCTCATAACTCCCTAGTTTGATGTCGGATTGAGTCAATTTTTGGTAATCTGAAAGGTACTTTAGTCCTCTTTCATTCCTGACTAGAATCATCGTATTCTGCGACCATTTGGGCATCTGTAAGTGGGATCAAGTCGTCGGTCATGGATTTTTCCTTCACCTCCTTGTCGAATAGTAACCTTCTTAACTCTCTCTTCAGTGGTCGAATTTAGATTATTTTGAGCTCATTGGAATGGTAACTTGAAAAGCTTCTAAATGGTACCAGAATTGGCTAATTTTGAGATGGTTCGATATCAAAAAAAGCACGTTGGAACTCTTCAATAGTAATTTTGCAATTTGGATTGTTAATCTTTCCAAATCTCACGATCCAACGGAGATGCTCATAACTCCCTCGTTTGCTGTCGGATTGGGTCAATTTTTGGTCATCTGAAAGGTACTTTAGTGCTCTTTCATTCCTGACTTGGAATCATCATATTCTGAGACCATTTGGGCATCCGTAAGTGGGATCGCATTCGTCGGTCATGAATTTTTTCCTTCATATCCTTGTCGAATGGTAACCTTCTTAACTCACTCTTTAGTGGTCAAATTTAGATTATTTTGAGCTCATTGGAATGGTAACTTGACAAGCCTCTAAATGGGACCGGAATTGGCTAATTTTGCGACCGTTCAATATCTAAAAAGCAAGTTGGAACTCTTCAATAGTAATTTTGCAATTTGGATTGTAATTCTTTCCAAATCGCGTGATCCAACGGAGATGCTCATAACTCCCCCGTTTGATGTTAGATTGGATCGATTTTTGGTCGTCAGAAAGGTACTTTAGTGCCCTTTCATTCCTAACTGGAATCATTATATTCTGAGGCCATTTGGGCATCCCTAAGTGAGATCGCAATCGTCGGTCATGAATTTTTCCTTCATCTCCTTGTCGAAATGTTACCTTCTTAACTCTCTCTCTTCAGTGGTCAAATTTAGATTATTTTGAGCTCATTGGAATGGTAACTTGACAAGCTTCTAAATGGGACCCGAATTGGCTAATTTTGAGATGGTTCGATATCCAAAAAAGCACGGTGGAACTCTTCAATCGTCATTTTGCAATTTGGATTGTTAATCTTTCCAAATCGCGCGATCCAACGGAGATGCTCATAACTCCCTCGTTTGATGTCGGATTGGGTCAATTTTTGGTCATTTGAAAGGTACTTTAGTGCTCTTTCATTCCTGACTGGAATCATCGTATTCTGAGACCATTTGGGCATCCATAAGTGGGATCGCATCGTCGGTCATGAATTTTTCCTTCATCTCCTTGTTGAATAGTTACCTTCTTAACTCTCTTTCAGTGGTCAAATTTAGATTATTTTGAGCTCATTGGAATGGTAACTTGACAAGCTTCTATATGGGACCAGAATTGGCTAATTTTGAGACTCTTCGATATCCAAAAAGCAAGTTGGAACTCTTCAATAGTAATTTTGCAATTTGGATTGTAAATCTTTCCAAATCGTGCAACCAACGGAGACGCTCATGACTACCTCATTTGATGTCGGATTGGGTCAATTTTTGGTCATATGAAAGGTACTTTAGTGCTCTTTCATTCCTAACTGGAATCATCATATTCTGAGACCATTTGGGCATCCATAAGTGGGATCGCAGTCGTCGGTCATGAATTTTTTCCTTCATCTCCTTGTCGAATAGTTACCTTCTTAACTCTCTCTTCAGTGGTCAAATTTAGATTATTTTGAGCTCGTTGGAATGGTAACTTGACAAGCTTCTAAATGGGACCGAATTGGCTAATTTTGAGATGGTTCGATATCCAAAAAGCGTTGGAACTCTTTCAATCGTCATTTTACAATTTGGATTGTTGATCTTTCCAAATCGCACAATCCAACGGAGATGCTCATAACTCCCTCGTTTGATGTCTGATTGGGTCAATTTTTGGTCATTTGAAAGGTAATTTAGTGCTCTTTCATTCCTGACTGGAATCAACATATTCGAGACCATTTGGGCATCCGTAAGTGGGATCGCAATCGTCGGTCATGAATTTTTCCTTCATCTCCTTGTCGAATAGTTACCTTTCTTACTCTCTCTTTAAGTGGTCAAATTTAGATTATTTTGAGCTCATTGGAATGGTAACTTGACAAGCTTCTAAATGGGATAGAAATTGGCTAATTTTTAGACCGTTCGATATCCAAAAAGCAAGTTGGAACTCTTCAATAGTAATTTCACAATTTAGATTGTAAATCTTTCCAAATCCTGCGATCCAATGGAGATGCTCATAACTCCCTTGTTTGATGTCGGATTAGGGTCAATTTTTGGTCATCTGAAAGGTACTTTAGTGCTCTTTCATTCTTAACTAGAATCATCGTATTCTGAGACCATTTGGGCATCCGTAAGTGGGATCGCAGTCGTCAGTCATGAATTTTTTCCTTCATCTCCTTGTCGAATAGTAACCTTCTTAACTCTCTCTTTCAAGTGGTCAAATTTAGATTATTTTGAGCTCATTGGAATGGTAACTTGACAAGCTTCTAAATGGGACGAATTGGCTAATTTTGAGACCATTCGATATCAAAAAGCAAGTTGGAACTCTTCAATTGTCATTTTGCAATTTGGATTATTAATCTTTCCAAATCGCAATCCAACGGAGATGCTCATAACTCCCTCGTTTGATGTTAGATTGGGTTGATTTTTGGTCATCTGAAAGGTACTTTAGTGCTCTTTGATTCCTGACTAGAATCAACATATTCTGAGACCATTTGGGCATCCGTAAGTGGGATCGCAATCGTCGGTCATGAAAATTTTCCTTCATCTCCTTGTCGAATAGTTACCTTCTTAACTCTCTCTTCAGTGGTCGAATTTAGATTATTTTGAGCTCATTAGAATGGTAACTACATAAGCTTCTAAATGGGATCAGAATTGGCTAATATTAAGACCGTTCGATATCCAAAAAGAAAGTTGGAACTCTTCAATAGTAATTTTGCAATTTGGATTGTAAATCTTTCCAAATCGCCCGATCCAATGGAGACGCTCATAACTCCCTCGTTTGATGTCGGATTGGGTCGATTTTTGGTCATCTGAAAGGTACTTTAGTGCTCTTTCATTCCTTACTGGAATCATCATATTCTGAGACCATTTGGGCATTCGTAAGTGGGATCGCAATCATCGGTCATGAATTTTTCCTTCATCTCATTGTCGAATTATTACCTTCTTAACTCTCTCTTCAATGGTCAAATTTAGATTATTTTGAGCTCATTGGAATGGTAACTTGGCAAGATTCTAAATGGGATCAGAATTGGCTAATTTTCAGACCGTTCAATATCCAAAAAGCAAGTTAGAACTCTTCAATAGTAATTTTGCAATTTGGATTGTAAAGCTTTCCAAATTGCGCGATCCAATGGAGATGCTCATAACTCCCTCGTTTGATGTCGGTTTAGGTCAATTTTTGGTCATCTGAAAGGTACATTAGTGCTCTTTCATTCCTTACTGGAATCATCGTATTCTAAGACCATTTGGACATCCGTAAGTGAGATCGCAGTCATCGGTCTTGAATTTTTTCCTTCATCTCCTTGTCGAATAGTAACCTTCTTAACTCTCTCTTCAGTGGTCGAATTTAGATTATTTTGAGCTCATTGGTGGTAACTTGACAACCTTCGAAATGGGACTAGAATTGGCTAATTCTAAGACCGTTCGATATCCCAAAAGCGAGTTGGAACTCTTCGATCGTCATTTTGCAATTTGGATTGTTGAGCTTTCTAAATTGCATGATCCAACGGGGACGGTCATAACTCCCTCGTTTGATGTCAAATTGGGTCAATTTTTGGTCATCTGAGAGGTACTGTTTCAACAAGGAAACAGATGTATTTGATTTGGGGGATTTATTCAATGATAACAAAGAAAGAATAAGAGAACATTGATCACATTTATTCTGAGTTCATTTACATCCTCTGATTCCCTTGATTCTGAAAACAAAGTACAATTAATGTAATGTACTAAATGAAAGAGAAGATAATCAGATAGAAATTTTGGCAGCATTCCGACGCCTGTTTCAATCATCTCCTATGACTTAGGAGGAATTGTTGATCTGATCAACCAGTCTTCAATGAGATAGAAATTTCAGCAGCATAACGGCGCTATTTCGGTCATCTCCCAATACTTGGGAGGAATTGCTGATTCGATCAGCCAATCTTCAATGAGATGGAGCATCCTTCTGGTCATTCTTCCTTAAAATATGAAGAAGTCCGTTGAAGTGTAGTCAGGACCCACAGAAATCAGGCCGATCACATCAGACGGGCCTAAAAAGTCTCCCAAAACGTAAGATCATGGGGTTGTCACCGTCCATTCCGCTCGAAACTTTATATGAAGCCTTAGAACCACAAATTAACCGTACACGTCAATTTTTAGCTCCTGAATCCTTGTAGAAATGGCCAAACTGATAAATTAGCCCCTGAAATCATGATTTAGGGCCCGCCTGATATCTGGATATTCTTCAAATTCAGTCTCAAAGCATTAAATACAGTGGCAAAGCGGAAGGATGGAGCGAATTTCCCACGAACATAACCAACAGCCCCACATGCACATTGCATGTACATAATGCATGAGTGCACAAGCCGCGCATGTTTTTTCTCAAAATCGGTCAGCTTACGCTGACCGATTCTTTCTTCTCCAATTCATAAAACGCAACAGCGTCTTCACCACCTTTGCTGTTCTTGTGTAGTGGGACCAACTCACCGCTTCATTCGATGATCGGAGCCGTCCATTCACTTTATAAGGTGTGAATTACCGTTGCCTAGTTGTCCTTTTGTCACCATGCAGATTGTTACAAGATCTTAACCATTAATCAGAAGATGAACGGTGAAGTAAATAACCTCACGGGCCACACCGATTTCACTCTAAACACAGCCATTCTAAATGGTTTTTTTGCATTGAATCCAATGTATGGAATGGATTTTCTGATTAGCTTCAACAAATGGACCACTATTTTTCACAGAGTCGACTCTGTGTCAAAACAGAGCTTCCGTCTGTTGGTTGTGGGCCACACTCGTGCTGTAAATGATGGATCTGAGTCGTCCATCAGAAAGAGGGCGAAAAACTAATCGAAATCATGTTAAGCTTTGATGAGCATGCTCCTCCATATGATCGTTATGGCGATCATAAACGAACCATTGAGCCTCCATTGTAGCTTGATTATCTTGGTGGGCCACATCACTAGATGACCAAGACCGGTCTTTCACGGTCAAAATCTCGAGAGGAAGACGGTGAACGGTGTGGATCTTCTAAAAGGCAACCACAATGGCCCCGCCAGCAGCACAGTTAAAAGGTAGAAACTAAAAATTCGGTCGGTTTGCGCGGGACCACGCAAACCACTTCGGTTGCGTGGGTCCGCGCAAACGACTTCAGTTTGCACGGGACCGCGCAAAGTCATCTTCCGTTGCACAGGTCCGCGCTAACTACTTCAGTTTGCACGGGACTTCTTCTCTCTTTCTCCTGCCTTACTTTTCTCTCATTCTCTGGCCCACCAACTGATCCAATCCGGTCCAACCCTTCAAATAAAGCTGGGAGGGGGTATTTATAGGCCCCACCACTCTTACAAAGTGGTGATCACCACCACCTATCACTTCAAATATGAACCTTCCCTTTCCTTAAACCATGGTGACCACCAACTTCCCTCTTAAATGGTGGTGTACCACCTTTCTCCTTTCAAAGGACACCTTTTGTAACGCCCCGGATTTTTGCCAACCTGGGATTGAACGTCCTTAGGCGATGGGTCGATCCTAACACCTTATTAACTTGTTAGAACTGATTCCCATAGTCTGAAATCGCTCCTTAACCCATTTCCTTCACAAATCCAACCCTTCACTACCTTGTTCTTTCAATTTTTCAAAGCACTTTCGTCCTAGACACTATCTTAAACTAGCTAAGTAGTATAACTTGGATCACTTTATACACAAACTACAAAGGACTAAGTACCACCTCAGATAGAAATCTTATAGGACTAAATCCTTTAGAAATGAGACAAAGTAACTAAGAGCTAAACTAGATTAGCTACAAAATCCATTCGAATCGCTTTAAATACGATCTGTAAGACCCAAAACTTGTAGAATCATTGACACTAGGTTACCCTAAAATCTAGGATCAATCTCATTACCCGGTTGCTCTCGGGAGCGCACCGAAACTTCGTATTAGGTTTAGATCGCACATCGGAAGTCCGAATAATTCGAAGTTAAGGAATTAGAACCGCCTCGTTGGGCTTGACAACCATCTCAGAAATCAGGTCCATCCGATGTCCCATGGCCATTTGATCGCGTCCGGAGTGAGGGAGATGTGGGAGGAACTCCCTGCTGCTGTTCCCTGCCGCTATTTGGGCTCCACCGCCTGATTCTCATCACTTTCCCGGCGATTCCAGCTCCATTTTTAGGTAAGAAACCCTAACCCTAGATTTGATTTGAGTTGTATAGGTTGTAGGTTGTGAAATAGCTAACCTGTTTCGTTCTTTAGGCTGCCAAACTCCCGTATACGGAAGCTAGACAAACCTATCGTCTCCGTTACGATTCTACGACATAAGGTGAGGACTTTAAGTGTATAAGTTACGGTTTTCAATGCTTTCAATGTCAGATAATGGTAGATTCATGATTTGCATGCAATTGCACATGTACAAAGTGCTTTCCGTTTTCTGTTTCGATTAGAATTGTAGAATTTGGAATTTCACATACTCTAGGTTTTCGTATAAAATACCGTATACGTATTTTTTTTGGAAATGTGTTTGACATGTTTTTTTGTCGTATGGATATATGACGTATGGATAAAATACTTATTTGGCGAAAGGATTCGCCTAAATACATGTTTACTAATAAACACTATGTATGTAGAAATACGGTATTGTAAGATGTACCGTATACGTGTATATTTTAGCGATGTGTTTGTCATGATTAATTGTTGTATAAATATATTATGTGTGTATAAATTAATTGCTTGGCGAAAAGAATCGCCGTATTACAAGTTCCCTTGTAAACACTATGTATGTTGAAATTGGGTATCCTAGAAAATACCCTATACGTATAAAAATTTGCTGATATAATTGTCATGACTACTTGCTATATGAATATGTTGTATACGTATAAAATACTAGTTTGGTAAAGGGACAATCCTAGTGTACTTTCCTCTAACATACGTCATGTAACGCCCCGTGTTTTCAGGACCCGAGTATATAACCCGTTTCCCAAAAACCCGAGTGTTAGCTTATAAAATCCAGTGTAAATTTGAACCATTTATCATTAATCAGAGTTAACAGCAACGAATCTAAAATAAACCATGCATTGTATAAAACATTCTGATCATTTCAAAATTCCAAATGTAGCGCCCATACTGGACTTACACAATCCCAAATAACAAAGTTCGTATAAGCAGAAACAAGGATCTATCGGCTAGTGTTGGGGTCCAATATGGGCCGCAAGGACCCCGCCTAGCTCCCTAGCTACCCAAACTACTCCAGCAATCTCGTGAACAGCATCGGCTCGCCCTACACCTGCATCAACTGTACGGTTTGATAGCGTCAATGGCTATTGCAGTGAGGAGCACCCTCTAAGATTACACACTAATCATTCATAATCCAATATAGAACGCCAATCATAAATTTAGATATATTAAACAGAGCAATTTATAATCATGAGTATGCCTACAAAAATTTAAGTCAACCAACACAATCTTATCATAAGCAAGATATAATAGCAGTCGCAATGCAAGGAAACATGTTCAGATAACTAAACAATCAAACATATGATTTTCTGTTACGCCTGAAATCACATTGTACGTGAACTCCGCAAGATGGCTAGAAAATCGACAAAGCGAACTTCAGCTCCACCCGAAAATCATGGTACAAGTAGAATTCGCAAGGCAAATAGAAAATCCCCCCTTTAAACCCCCACTTCACCCGAGAATCATGTCGTACGTGAACTCCGCAAGATGGCTAGAAAATCGACAAAGTGAACTTCGGCTCCACCCGGAAATCATGGTACGAATGAACACCACAGATGAAGAGACAAACAACATACAAACCCTAAACCACCCAGAAATCATGTCGTACGTGAACTCCACAAGATGGCTAGAAAATCGACAAAGCGAACTTCGGCTCGACCCGAAAATCATGGTACGACTGAACTCCGCAAGATGGATAGGAAACAATAGGGTATGTGAACATACCCAACAACCCACAAAGGGCAACAATAGGTCATCAAAGCCACGATGGCAAATATACGATCCAAGCCACATAGGCGATGTGCGGTCCAAGCCACATAGGTAAATGTGTGATTCAAGCCGTGTAAGGCAAATGTGGACCGTAAGATCACAAGTCCAAGGTAAGTTCCATTCAGTTCATCATTCAAGCACAAGTGGTACCATATAAATAAATTAATACATATACAATAAGGGATAGCATGTTATCATCGAGCCATTCATGCATAATGCAATTTAAAAGAAACGTTTATCTTCCAACACATGAATTCACTATACCACAAGTTAGCATATTCGATCGAATGTAAAGTAAGAAACTCAGTTAAGAGAATCATGTCATCATCTATATTTAGATTGATGAAATCAAGTGGGAAGCTCAAAGGGTGAGTCCTCACCTTATGTTTGAACCACCTGCACCGTCGCTAAAAATGCGTGCTTTCTTGGAATCAATTCCTACCATTAATTGCAAAGTAGTACAATTAGACCCAAGCTTACACACTATTTAGGGTTAGGGTCTTAACATAGGGTTTGGATTTCCTAAGTTTAGGACTTTGAACCCTAGTTGGTGTACCTTATTATTATTATTTATATTGACTAACGCAGTAATAACAATTGTTATGATGATTGACCTACTATTAATAATAACATTTGAGAGTGGCAAAACAAGGCACTAGGATTTAATAATGACATTATTATCGTTATCATTACTATTATTATTAATGTCCCTAATAACTATTTTTAGTATAGATAATTGTTAATGGCTATGCATTTTAATTATTGTGAATGCTTGAGATTGTAAGGGCCCCAAGGACATGGAAATCGGGCCTGCATCAAGGTGGTCAAGCCTATCAATTGTGGCCCAACAAGGTGGCCAGGACTGGACCTGAGACTATCCAATAGCAAGTCCCGGGCTAGGCCTGGCTCATTCTAGCTTGTGATATACATCAATGTCCAGGAGTTAGACTGGGCTTGTCCTGGCCCGGCTGTTTTAATACACTACGAGGAAAAATGGGGCTGGGTAGTTTGTTTCTGGTTCAGCCACAACAATATCTACATAGCCTGAGAGATGGGTTGTATGCGTTTGCTAGTGGGCCCAAAACCAAGCCCATATATGGGACGGATTGGCTCCCAACCGACCCCATGATGGGGCCCAGGATTTGGCTGCACATTACTGCCCAGATCCATGGTCCAAGAGCATCCCAGGAGGTGGCTGCCTCGACCCAAACATGTGGCTGGGATCAGCACAGATTCGGCCCAGGCTAAGGGCTGCATTTGGCCCACATCATGGCCCAGTGCATGACCAGATTTTAGCTAGCTTTCTGTCTAGATAATGAGCCATCTGAAGGAGGTTTTCAGCAGATTGAAAGCCCATTGAAGGGCCTGCTTTCTGCATTCCCACAGCCCGACTGAGAGTGCAGCAACACAGAGTTCGGGCCACTGAGATTTCAATCTCAGGCGCGTTTGGACGGTTACCTGTGGATGACGGCCTGGGTCTTCATCGAGCAACTCCTCAGGCTCGAATCAAACCCAACAGCAGCAGCAGGTGGGCTAGCAGCGCCTGGTTCTGGTGCGGCAGTCCGACTGAGTCGGGTTGGGACAACAACTGTCCCTCTCCTTCTTCTTCTTCTTCTTCTTCTTCTTCTTCTCTCTTTTCTTTCTTTCTTTCTTCCTTCTTCTTCTTTCTGTTTTTCTTCTTCCCTCCTTGATTCAGCGTTCCAGAAGGCCCAACCGAACCAGGAGTCGGCCTAGACTCGAGGCGAATCAGTAGTGATCGAGTAGAGAAGATGGGTCAGCCGTCAATGGCAGATCCAAATCTGATGAACCTGATTTCGATCCGCTCCGTAGGATCGATTCTACTCGATCCCAGCATTCTTCCTGACCATTATTTTTGAAGCTTCGAACTAGTTCTTGCGGTGGGTTTGAGCTTTGAAAGAAACGGGAGATTTTGGAGGCGTGGCTGCAAGGAGTAGAGCAGCGATCCCGTTGCAATATAACCTCTTTGTTTTGATGCCCTAAACCATCTGAGACCGTCAGATGAAGAGTGTGTGGCCCGGATTGAATCCCACTGTCCGGTTTTCTCAAAACCGTGGGCCAAACAGTGGTTTTCTTGCATTGGTTTCCCATCCGTGCGAACTAGCAATGGATGGCCGAGATAGGCTCATTCCAATGGCTGAGATTCGAGACTGAGGGCGTACATGGATCGTCAAGTTGGCAGCTAGCAAGACGTTTTCCATTTTTGGAAAATAGTGGGTTTTGTAGGCCTAATTTGTCACTGGATTTGTGTGGACACATGTGCAATCCAACGGCTGAAACTGTTCCTAGATTGTAGGGTTGTTGGCCCTCTTTAATACGGACGGTTTGGATCAAACATTGGACCTAAGGTGGTGGGCCATAACTCATTGAGAACAGGCCCAGTTCGCAGCTTGACGGAAGTTCTCTTTTTTTTAAAAAGAAAAAAGGGAGGGAAACCCATTCCTCTTTGGGGCAGGCACGGGTCAGCGCCTGTCTGACCGTGCCAGCGGCTTGGTGCTCCATGGGTGCACGTGTAGGTGGTGCACATGCATCACCAGTGGGGTCCACAACGAGGCTCCTGCCCAATCCACACCGCTCATCAGTTTGGTCAGCCCGACTTAGGGTCTTGCCTAAAGAATGGAGTAGGTTCAAGGCTTAGATGGGTCATACACACCAACTTAGTGTCTGGCTGGTGGTCTTCGCGACCCATGGTGGGCTTAAGTGAAATCTGGCCCATCCATTAGTTTCAATATTAGTATAAAAATAACACATATTTTGTAATGATAACTACATTAGTATATAATATTGTATATTTTATATACATATATACAACTTATAGTACATGGTATTATTTTATATTTTATATTAGTAATTATTTATAAATTAATAACGTATTTAATTTGAAATATCATGTATATGTGTATGTATGTATTTTTTTTCATTTATATTTATGGAAATATTGATTATTCCGAGTGATGTATATATATTTCATATATGTGGTATAATACAATTAATGTGTAGTTTAAATTACAAAATGTAAATATTAGTCAATATATGTCAATTATATGAAAATGTGGCATCATACAATTTATTTTATATGTAGCTTAAATAATGTAAAATAAATAGTATACATAATTTGTATAATTTAAGTAATATATGTATTATTACCAATGATTATAAAATTATTTTGTATTATAATACATATACAATTAAAATGAGTTTACTGTTGCTTACAAAATCACTAAATCAAGTTTGTAATTATAATTTAGGTCGTCATGGTAACACCTGAGTACTGAAAAGTACGGGGTGTTACACGTCATGTATGTTGAAATAGTGCATTCCAAGTCTTTGTGAAATCGCTTGTGAGTGTAAGTGCTTAAGTGTAGATGCCTTAGGAGGGTGTTGAGATTGGATTCTCAACTATCCTAGCGACGTGTATGATTACCTCCATGAGGTTGATCACCTAAACCACTTACTTACAATACATGTGTTTGTATTCCTATTAATGTAGGGTTTTACAACATGCTTTATATTATGCTTTATAATATGCTTATAACATGCCTACTAGCATGTTTGGATTACTTTATTTATCATACTTGAATTACTTTGTTTATCATGCTTTACTCCACATGCTATGGATGACAATTGATTGTGCTTGGGGCTATGATTATAGTCCAGACAATCGGTACTAGATTGGAGATCGTGGTTGAGTTTCATGTCACCACGTGAGATGTGTTCGACGAACTCGAGTCGTACTTCGGTTGGCGATAGTGGTTGGCCACGCGAAGTGCTTATGCACTTCATGTCGTTCAACTTGTTGTGCGCTCGAGCTAGCTGAGCTCGTCATGTAACCCAATTTGTCTAATGTATGTTCACCATGTTTGGTCGCTACTGCTTGAACCTAGGGTACCAAACTTACCAGTGAAAACCCTTTTAACCATGGTACCTCGATCCGCTAAGACTCATGAGCCGGGCATGGTGGTATGGGACACCGTGGTCGAGCTGTCGGCCTACGCTGGGGCTACGTGCCTCCCCGTAGTGACCCGTGAGCAACCAAACTCATGAGCCGATTATGGTGGTATGGGACACTATATTCGCGATGTCGGCCTACATTGATAAGGTAATGGGGGAGTGGTGCAACCTTTGTGCGTAACAGCCCTGGCAGCCCTTTGTAGTGATCGCGAGCATATTCTGAAGTCGCAGTGTGCCTTGGGGTTCACCGTGATATATAGAGTATGAACTAGGCCTGTTTTTGTATAGTGATGAATCGTTTAAGGGGTGATGGGGGAGCGGTGCAACCTTTGTGCGTAACAGCCCTGACAGCCTCTGCAGTGACTTAGAAAATACACCATCGTCTGATATTAACTAGGACTGACGACCCTAGAATGGATCATGTTTGGGAATGATACAAGGGAGGTACCTTAGTTTCCCAATCCTGCTGTTTGAAATGGACTAATTAAAAACTCGGTAATCATGCTCATCATGCATCGCATGTGCCTGGAAGATATGGAGCACTATGGGATGTAAGCATGCCGCGAACGTGAGATGGTGTCGTATGAGGGAGTATGTCGGTGAGGGCATCCATCATACCTGCATTCATACTTGCATTAATCAGAGTAACTAGGAGTGCTTGATTTACTGCTTTATTATTACTGCTTAACTGCATCGATAACATGTTAACCTATGCTTTATTGTTCCACTGAGTTAGCTACTCACTCCCACGTTACGGGACGGTGTTGTACACACCAACCAGATTTGTTGAATTTCAGATGATGGCGATGCTTATAGAGTAGAGCCGGACTACTTCTATGGTGATGAGGAGAAGTTCTCCTATCATGTAACTCTCTGACGGGTCTCTGAAGACCTGATACTGTATTGACGGGGTTATGGTACTTGGGATAGAAGACATTAAACTTACACATTTTGTATATTTTAGAACTGTACTTGTAATTATTTAACCTGGTAATGTTATCACACTCTGGAGACTCACCATAGTTTATATATTTTATCTATCTATCATAGTCTTCCGCTTGCAAAATTAAATGTCTCTGAAGTATCATATGTTGTTTTGGCTTAATCTCACTCATGTTCAATGTACGAATACAGTCAACATTCAATCATCATTCATTTTGTTGCATAAGTGATGTTCTGGAACTCGGGAGTTGAGTTTATGCTCGACCCCCGATTTTCAGGGCGTTACACCTTTGCACCTTTTTTACCAAACTACCCTTTCCAATGCTTTTTTCACCAACATACCTAAACTACCCCTGGACTTGGAATTTTATCAAAATACCTAAACTACCCCTGAACTTGGCATTTTATCAAAATACCTAAACTACCCCTGGACTTGGAATTTTACCAAAATACCTAAACTACCCCTGGACTTGGAATTTTACCAAAATACCCCAGACATGGAAATTACCAAAATACCCCGGACATGGAAATTACTAAAATACCCATGGACATGAAAATTACCAAAATACCCCCGGACATGAAAATTACCAAAATACCCCCGGACATGGAAATTACCAAAATACCCCGGACATGAAAATTACCGAAATATCCTTGGACATGGAAATTACCGAAATACCCCTGGACATGGAAATTACCAAAATACCCCCAGACATGGAAATTAAATTACCAAAATACCCCCGGACATGGAAATCACCAAAATACCCCTTGACATGAAAATTACCAAAATACCCCCGGACATGAAAATTACCAAAATATCCCCGGACATGAAATATTTTTTTATGCCTCAACAGATGCCCCCTCGATCCTTCTTTGATTGATTCCTGAAATCAAATGGAGGATCGATCTTCCTCCGCTTGAAGAACTTGAATGAACTACAACTGAAGGATGACTGGATAATCATACTTGCATGGCAGACTGGATGATCATCTTTGACCATAAAATCAAATGATTGCGTTCGATCAGAAGACTGGAATGCTCGCACTCGACCGAAAGATTTGAATGCTCATATTTGACTAGAAGACTAGAATGCTCATATTTGACCAGAAGATTCGAATGCTCGGGCTCGAATGGAAGATTTGAATGATCCCTACTCAAATGGAAAACTTGATGATTGCACTCGAACAGAAGACTTGATGGTTGTGCTCGAACGGAAGACTTGATTGATCACGTTCAAACAGAAGACTGATTGATTGTGCTTGAACAGAAGATTTGAATGATGGTGTTTGAATAGAAGACTTGATGATTGTGCTCGACTAGAAGATTTGAACACTCGTGCTCGAACGGAAGATTTGAGCGCTCGATCAGAGGAGTTGACTGCCCCCCGCTTGCAGTGAAGAGCGAATGCTTTATTTAGAGAAGATAAAATTTTCATTTCATCGAAACTTGCAACCGTAACAGCTGTGACGACTTTGTCTTTGAGCAACTTGAGAACCTTC
Source organism: Magnolia changhungtana (assembly GCA_030180095.1). Classification (NCBI taxonomy): domain Eukaryota; kingdom Viridiplantae; phylum Streptophyta; class Magnoliopsida; order Magnoliales; family Magnoliaceae; genus Magnolia; species Magnolia changhungtana. Next base: position 733,686 of record JASAUF010000316.1, read on the forward strand.
TTTCAATAGCAACGGTCTCTATGATCAATTCCAGCAACTCTTTTTCTTCAATTCTGTGTCCAAAGAGTTGTTCCTTAATGCTGCTCCTGCCGCAACAACTTTTCGATCGTTTCCTTTATTCATGATCTACATAACTCAAGCTTTTTCGAATGATAATCTTTCCTGCCAAATTAATCAGAATTAGTATCTTATTTCATTATATTTTATTTTTTTTCAATTTAGCTTTATGAAGCATTGATAATTTTGAAATTTATATTGAAAACTTCTCTTCTCTTTTAGGCTGTTTGTGATATTCACTCTATCATCGTGCTTCGCAATTGCATTCTTTGTATTCTTTATATCGTGCTCTTGAGTTGTTTCTAGCTTGTACTCAGCATTTCTTCATAGACTTTTCCTGGGATCTTTGCTGATTCTGAAAAATAAACAAGACTTCTTTCAATTTTCACTTAGTAACTTTTCAAAGGCTATAGAAGTTACTGATAATGATTCTGTTTGTTCTCTGTCTCCATCAGATCTGGTACTTGGAGTCTTGCGATATCATTATTCATAAGACTCAGCATATGAATTCTTTCGCCGCATATAAGAAATCATCAGAAAGACCAAGGCGTAGATTACTTTTGAAGACAGATCCTGCCCCCTTTCCTGGTTAATGTCGCATAAAGATTTCTTCGGGAGATAATATTTTCGAGAGATAATATTTCCGAAGTAAAGCTTGCAGGTACTCTTGAAGGATAAATAATTTTGCTGCTCCTTTTAATGAATGCAAAGAATATATCTGAATCTTTAGATTGTTCGAGAGAAAATGATAATTCTTCGCTAATTCATTCTTTACCACCTTTGAAAATCTTGTGTAATAATATTTTTTTTGTCATTAAGAAGGAAAGAGACAAAAGGACTTTACAGCTCTTGTCAATATTGTAAACCCCGGATTTTTTGCCAACCTGGGATTAGAAGTCCTTAGGCAATGGGTCGATCCTAATACCTCATTAACTTGTCAGAACTGAATCCCAAAGTCTAAAGCCGCCTTTGAATTCATTTCCTTCACAAATCTCACCCTTTATCAGCTTGATCTTTCAATTTTTCAAAGCACTTTCGCCCTAGACACAATCTTAAACTAGCTAAGTAGTATAACTTGGATCACTTCAGATACAAACTATAAATGACTAAGTACCACCTCCGACAGAAATCTTAAGGGACTAAATCCTTTAGAAATGAGACAAAGTGACTAAGTGCTAAACTAGATTAGCTACGAAATCCGTTTGAATCACTTTAAATACGATCTGCAAGACTCAAAACTTGTAGAATTATTGACGCTAGGTTACCCTAAAACTTAGGATCAATCTCATTACCCGGCTGCTCACGGGAGCATCTCGAAACTTCGTATTAGGTCTAGACCGCACATCGGAAGTCTGAATAACACAGAGTTAAGGAACTAGGACCGCCTCACTGGGCTTGACTATCATCTCAAAAATTAGGTCCAGCCGATGTCCCACGGCCATTCGTTTGGATCCGGAGCGAGGGTGTGTGAAAAACACTATTCCCTTTACAAAATAAATATATGGAATAGTGCTCTGGCACCATTCGCTTGCGCATCAGTATTAAGCAACCAGACCGTCAAAATCTGACCAAATTACACCCTCGGATCAGGAAAAATTTCATACACATTTACATGTACTCGGAATCTCTGATCGAGATCCGCTAACCGTTGAACTGAAACTGGTCTGCCACGTGTGATCTGGAATCTCGACCGAAATGAAAACTTAATAGAACGTAGATCCAACGTTAGTGAGCTTAAGTCCAACCTTTGGCTCAAGGAGGCCCGCCAGAAGTCCTCCGTTGAGCTGAAACAGGTCCGCTTTGGTTATAACATAAGTATACTTTGACCTGAAGTCTATTTTGGTGAGTTTTGAGACTATATAAGGACCTTAAACCCTCTCTCATGGCAGCCATACGAATTTGGATTTGGGAGAGAGAAAAGAGAGAAAGTGTGGGAGATCTGGAAGAAACTCCCTGCTGCTGTTCCCTGCTGTTATCGGTGCTTAACCACCTCATTCTTGCCGCTTTCCTGGCGATTCCGGCGTCATTTCTAGGTAATAAACCCTAACCCTAATCTGTTTGGGGGATTAGACAGTTGTAGGTTAGGAAATAGCTAACCTATTTCATTCTCTAAGTTGCCAAACTCCCGTATACGGAAGCTTAGCGAACCTATCGACTCCGTTACGATTCTACGACACAAGGTGCGGACTTTAGGTGTATAGGTTATGGTTTTCAACGCTTTCAATGTCAGATAATGATAGATTCATGATCTGCATGCAATTGTACATGTACAAAGTGCTTTCCGTTTTCTGTTTCGATTAGAATTGTAGAATTTGGAATTTCACATACTCTAGGTATTCGTATAAAATACCGTATACATATTTTTATGGAAATGTGTTTGACATGTTTATTTGTCGTATGGATATATGACGTATGGATAAAATACTTATTTGGCGAAAGGATTCGCCTAAATACATGTTTACTAATAAACACTATGTATGTAGAAATACGGTATTGTAAGAAGTACCGTATACATGTATATTTTAGTTATGTGTTTGTCATGATTAATTGTCGTATAAATATATTATGTGCGTATAAAACATTTGCTTGGCGAAGGGAATCGCCGTAATACATGTTTGCTTGTATACACTATGTATGTTGAAAATGAGTATTCTAGAAAATACTGTATACGTATAAATATTGGGAGATGAATTTATCATGATTATTTGCTGTAGTAATATATTATTCATGGATAAAATACTCACTTGGCTAAAGGATAGCCCTAATACATGTTTTGCTAACATACACCATGTATGTTGTAATAGTGTATTCTAAGTGTTTGTGAAAATGACTGAATGAGTATAAAATCCTCATTCGTGCTCGCCATGACTAATTGTCATGGATTCATGATTGTTGTATTGACGATACCCTTTTGACGAAAGGATTTTCCCTAAATCACGCCACGGCCAAGATACACTATATATGCTAAAATGTGTGGCCCAAGTGTTTGCGGAAATGACTGAATGAATATGGAACTTGGATTCCTGCTTGCCATGACTATCCGTCATGGGTGTACGCGTGTTATGATTGGGACAACTCCCTAGTGAAAGGATTTGGCCTAATGCCTATATGATCGACATATGTCATGTATGTTGATGTATGTTTGTTTAAGTGTTTCTTGAAATGTCTGAATGAGTAGTAGTTAGCAAATTGTAATGTATAAGGGTATTGAGATATGATTCTCAACCTCTTTTAACTATGTGTATGATCTCCTTGGATTGTTGTGTGATTAGGAATTGAACATGTATAAACTCATGCTTGTGTTGTGATTCATAACATGCTCAACTGCTTTATGATTATAACTATGTAATGCATATGTTTAAATTTATATTTACGTTGTATGATCCATCATGGGTGATGGGGGAGTGGAGCAACGAGTGCGTGCAATGACCACAGGACTCTAAACGGATAATACCATACCTTGATTGTATGAGTTGAATCTTGATCCATTACTGCTTTATCTATCTGCAAGTTATCATGTTTGGAGCTATGATTATAGTCCAGACAATCGGTACCAGAATTGCATTCGTGGCTGCGATTCATTTGCCACGTGAGATGTGTTCGACGAACCCGAGTCGTACTTTGGTTGGCGATAGTGGTTCGCCACGCGAAGTGCTTATGCACTTCATGTCATTCAACTTGTTATGCGCTCGAGCTAGCCGAGCTCGTCAAGTAACCTGATCTGTCTTATGTATGTTCACCATGTTTGGTCGCTACTGCCTGAACCTAGGGTACCAAACTTACCAGTGAAATCCCTTTTAACCATGGTACCTCGATCCGCTAAGACTCATGAGCCGGGCATGGTGGTATGGGACACTGTGGTCGAGCTGTCGGCCTACGTTGGGGCCACGTGCCTCCCCGTAGTGACCAGTGAGCAACCAAACTCGTGAGCCGATTATGGTGGTATGGGACACTATATTTGAGCTGTCGATACTTACGGCGAGAGCCGAGTATGGTGAGACCTGTGCTCGTGCTGACGGGCGATGAGTCCTTCGTAGTATCTTCGAGTATACTCCAAGGGTCTGTGATTGGCGACGAGTCTTTCACAGCAACTAGAGTATGAGTTGAGCCGAGTACGATGAGACCTGTACTCAAGCTGACGGCTAGTGATTGAGCCGAGTATGGTGAGACCTGTACTCGAGCTGACGGTCAGCAATTGAGCCGCATACGGTGAGATCAGTATCCGTGCTGACGGGTGACGAGCCCTTTGCGATGCCTTCGCTATGCCTCTCAAACTATAATATCGTATGAGATTAGCTAGGATTAACGACCCTAGAATGGATCATGTTTGGGAATGATACAAGGGAAATAGACTAATAATAACTCGGTAATCATGATCATCATCGTACCGCATGTGCTTAGTATATGTGGCGCACTGAGGGAGTTAAGCATTCACGAACGTAAGATGATGTCGCATGAGGGTGGTTTGGCAAGGGCATACAGCATCATGTCATTTCATTCTCGCACTTAATAAGAGTAGTTAGAATTGTTTGATTTGTACTGCTTTATCATTACTGCTTGATTGAATTGAGAACATGTTAACCTATGCTTTATTGTTCCACTGAGTTGATCACTCACTCCCACGATACGGGATGGTGTTCCGAACACCCACCAGACTTTGTCTGAATGCAGATGGCGATGCTATTTCTGAGGCGGAGCCGGACTTCTATGACGACGAGAATGCTTTCTCGTATATGCTGTATCTGGCGGCTTCGTGAGAGCCGTACCTTGATTGTCGGGGCTACAGGGATGTTGACTAGATCATACTACATAACTTGGTATAATTTACTTGTAATTATTTAACCTGGTAACTTTATCACACTCTGGAGACTCACCACAGTTTATACATATCTATCACAATCTTCCGCTTGCTAATTTATTGTCTCTGGAGTATGATATTCTGTTTTGGCTTAATCTCACTCATGTTCAATGCACAAATACAGTCAACATTCAATCATCATTCATTTTGTTGCATAAGTGATGTTCTGGAACTCGGGAGTTGAGTTTATGCTCGACCCCCGATTTTCAGGGCGTTACAAATATATTAGTTGGTCTTGAAGAGTTGAACTTTTTGAATAGATAATTGCCAATATCTTGAAGGCATTTGTTGTTGCTGCCATTCGAAACTGATTCAAGATAAACGCATTTTTGCATATATTTTATTCAACATTTAAAATTTCCATCAGGCAATTGCATATTTGAGCATATTTAATATGTATCTGCAGCATTTTGAATGCTACACATAATTGATGCTTTTGAGCATATTTGATGCTTTTGAGCAATGGTGCTAGTGTACTTTGACTGACCATACTTTGACCAGACATGACCGAACTTAACGGGACTTGACTGGACTAGACCTGACTGGACTGAACTGGACGACCAGATTTGACTGAACTGGACTTGACACTGGGCTCAAAGAGCAAGATAGTTTACCGCCAATTTCGGGCAATGGGCTCAAAGAGCAATTATAGTTTACTGCCAATTTCGGGCAATGGGCTCAAAGAGCAATTATAGCTTACAGCCAATTTTGGGCAGGCCAATTTAGGGCTTTGTAGGTCTTATGTGTAGTTGGCCATATAGGCTTGGCTAGGCTGCCTTAAATGATCATTTGCCATCGCTGTCATAAGATTTGTGTGGTTGGCCAATTTAGGCTTATTCCACTGCTTATTTCACTGCCATATATGGTGAATCCATAACTGATATTTTACTGCTGCTGATAATGTTTTGAGAATCCATAATTGATATTTTACCGCTGCTGATAATATTTTGAGAATCCATAACTGATATTTCATCGCTGCTGATAATATTCTGAAAATCTATAATTGATATTTCACCGCTGCTGATAATATTCTGAGAATCAATTTTGGCGGTTGATGATGACAGCGATAGTTGCTAATTTTGGCGATTGACTTTTCCTTTGGCGATTGTCATTGGCGCTTGGCAACGATCATCAATGCTTGATAGCGATCATTAATGCTTGATAGCGATCATTAACGCTTTCCATTTGGCAATGACTTGATGGCTTTATATGCTTGAAGGCCTGTCTTGTTTTAGAAATGACTTGAAAGTTCTAATTTTGGCGATAATCAATGATCATCGATACTTTTCATTTGGCGATTATCTTTGGCGCTTTCTTATTTGTCTTATTTTTGCAATAATCATCGACGCTTTTCATTTGGCAATGATTGAATATGCTTGAAAGCCTGCATTTCCTTTAAATATAAAAGAAATACATTCTATGGTGAGAAACACATTTCTTAGTTTCTTACTTACTTGGCGATAATCATTGACGCTTTTCATTTGGCGATGACTGAATATACTTGAAAGCCTGCATTTCATTCAAATGTACAAAAGAAATACATTCTATGGTGAGAAACACATTTCGCAGTTTCTTACTTACCTGTTTTGCTTTGGCGATGACTTGACATGCTTGAAAGCCTGTCTTACTTTAGCGATGACTTGATATGCTTGAAAGCTTACATTTCATTCATATATACAAAAGAAATACATTCTATGGTGAGAAATATAATTCACAGTTCTTACTTACATGTCTTGCTCCCTTTTGATTAGGAAGCATTGCTCTGAAAATATTCCTAATCAAAATCACGATGTTGCTACCTTTAATAAATATACTGACGCCGCATCATTTCATACTTTTGTTCAAGATTAACTTTGCCCCTGGTCTCGAACTAATCAGGCTTGTGTACTTTTATTTCTTCTTTTATGTCGTACACCTTAATAATTTCGCCTTTATCAATCGTCCAATCGTCTTCTATAACTTGTTCTTCAAGCCATTCACTTTTCTTTCTTCATCAATTGTGTTTCCTGATTTTCTCCTGGAATTCGAAGTCAATTGAAAATTTGTGCTTTAATTCATTCACATAAAGGAGAATACCTGATTTTGTCTTTCGCAGTCCTTTTCTTCCTCGAATTGTCGGTGACAATCGCCAATGCTCACTTGGGATTCTGAGATTTTGTCATTCTGATACTTTGTTGGCATTCTGAGACTACTTACCTTGCCCCCTGAATAATTGTGCCGTGAATCTTTTGAATCAAAACGCTGTGATTCTTCTTGGTCAAAATGCTGTATTGTTTTCTTCTTGCCCATTCTTCTTTTCTTCTTTGTTTCCTTCCTTTGAATACTGTAACTATGGTAGTTTGATTGCCTCTGCAGCTCGGCAATGAATTGTATCTCCTGGAAACGGATAAATCAAAGAAATCTCTTGAGGGTTGTATATTCCTTGCCTTCTTTAGCTATATCATTCAACTCTTTTGTTATAGCATTATGCCAATGCAATATTTCATCAATCGGATGTGTTACAATTGAATCACCAATTGACTCCAGATGTTTCTTTTTTCTAGTCTTGGAAGATTCACAAACGCACCACCCTTTTTCTGTTCAATCTCTTAGCTGGCTATGTGTGGGATCCACACAGTACCGAGTGAATATGACCCTTTGAAGAAGCTTTTCATCTGGGACTATCTTGCACAAGTGTTTCAGCATATCTTCGATACTTATAAAGTGAAATAGAAGGAAAGAAACTAGGGAAAGAATTCAGCCATCATATTCACAGGGTTGTTGCAAAAGAACTTGTCAGATCAGGGCAACTTGTTCTTCGGATGAGAACTTAAGAAAATAAGACAACTGTCGGTCGATCAAATGACTTGTTCTTCTTCCTTAGACATATACTGACCAACTGATGTTTGAATCACTTCCATACATGAAGCTAGCTCTCTTCGAAAACAATCATCATTCTGGCATTATTTGTTTTCGATCAAAACTGATTTGATCTTCTTTGATACTTTATCTTTTGTGGAAGTATATTGGATGTGAAGTAAACAACTGGATTAGTTGGGAGAAAGATCGTTGCGGTATATCTGTCATTTAAAACAGAGTGTCAGTTAATTTATTTAAATAAAATTGTACTTTGCTTTTAGAGATGAAGGGGAGGATGTTCCCACTAAGAGTCGCCATTTTGGCGTCTTTACAGATGCCAAAAAGTGATTAATGTTCTCAGAATAATTTTTTCTAAGTTACCATCAAATAAATAATTTCCCAGCAGAGTCGCCATTTTGTTTCGACAAGGAAACAAATGTATTTGATTTGGGGGATTTATTCAATAATAACAAAGAAAGAATAAGAGAACATTGATCACATTTATTTTGAGTTCATTTACATCCTCTGATTCCCTTGATTCTGAAAACAAAGTACAATTAATGTAATGTACTAAATGAAAGAGAAGATAATCAGATAGAAATTTTGGCAGCATTCCGACGCCTGTTTCAATCATCTCCTATGACTTAGGAGGAATTGTTGATCTGATCAACCAGTCTTCAATGAGATAGAAATTTCAGCAGCATAACGGCGCTATTTCGGTCATCTCCCAATACATGGGAGGAATTGCTGAGTCGATCAGCCAATCTTCAATGAGATGGAGCATCCTTCTGGTCATTCTTCCTTAAAATATGAAGAAGTCCGTTGAAGTGTGGTCAGGACCCACAGAAATCAGGCCGATCACATCAGACGGGCCTAAAAAGTCTCCCAAAACGTAAGATCATGGGGCTGTCACCGTCCATTCTACTCGAAACTTTATATGAAGCCTTAGAACCACAAATTAACCGTACAAGTCAATTTTCAGCTCCTGAATCCTTGTAGAAATGGCCAAACTGATAAATTAGCCCCTGAAATCATGATTTAGGGCACGCCTGATATCTGGATATTCTTCAAATTCAGTCTCAACGCATTAAATACAGTGGCAAAGCGGATGGATGGAGCGGATTTCCCACGAACATCACCAACAGCCATATGCGCATTGCATGTACATATTGCATGAGTGCACAAGCCGTGCATGTTTTTTCTCAAAATCGGTCAGCATGCGCTGACCGATTCTTTCTTCTCCAATTCATAAAACGCAACAGCGTCTTCACCACCTTTGTCGTTCTTGTGTAGTGTGACCTACTCACCGCTTCATTCGATGATCGGAGCCGTCCATTCACTTTATAAGGTGTGAATTACCGTTGCCTAGTTGTCCTTTTGTCACCATGCAGACTATTATAAGATCTTAACCGTTAATCAGAAGATGAACGGTGAAGTAGATAACCTCACGAGCCACACCGATTTCACTCTAAACACAGCCATTCTAAATGGTTTTTTGCACTGAATCCAATGTATGGAATGGATTTTCCGATTAGATTCAACAAATGGACCACCATTTTTCACAGAGTCAACTCTGTGTCAAAACAGAGCTTCCGTCCGTTGGTTGTGGGCCACACTCGTGCCGTAAATGATGGATCTAAGTTGTCCATCAGGAAGAGGGCGAAAAACCAATCGAAACCATGCTAAGCTTTGATGACCATGCTCCTCCATATGATCGTTATGGCGATCATAAACGAACCGTTGAGCCTCCATTGTAGCTTGATTATCTTGGTGGGCCACATCACTAGATGACCAAGACCGGTCTTTCACGGTCAAAATCTCGAGAGGAAGACGGTGAACGGTGTGGATCTTCTAAAAGGCAACCACAATAGCCCCGCCAGCAATACAGTTAAAAGGTAGAAACTAAAAATTCGGCCGGTTTGCGCGGTCTAAACCACTTCGGTTGCGCGGGTCCGCGCAAATGACTTCAGTTTGCGCGGGTCCACGTAAAGTCATCTTCCGTTGCGCGGGTCCGCGCAAACTACTTCAGTTTGCGCGGGACTTCTTCTCTCTTTCTCCTGCCTTGCTTCTCTCTCATTCTCTGGCCCACCAACTGATCCAATCCGGTTCAACTCTTCAAATGAAGCTGGGAGGGGGTATTTATAGGCCCCACCACTCTTACAGAGTGGTGATCACCACCACCTATCACTTCAAATATGAACCTTCCCTTTCCTTAAACCATGGTGACCACCAACTTCCCTCTTAAATGGTAGTGTACCACCTTTCTCCTTTTAAAGGACACCTTTGCACCTTTTTTACCAAACTACCCTTTCTAATGCTTTTTTCACCAACATACCTAAACTACCACTGGACTTGGAATTTTATCAAAATACCTAAACTACCCCTGGACTTGGCACATTATCAAAATACCTAAACTAACCCTGGACTTGGAATTTTACCAAAATACCTAAACTAACCCTGGACTTGGAATTTTACCAAAATAGCCCCGGACATGGAAATTACTAAAATACCCATGGACATGAAAATTACCAAAATACCCCCGGGCATGGAAATTACCAAAATATACCCGGACATGGAAATTACCAAAATACCCCCGGACATGAAATATACCGAAATACCCCCGGATATGGAAATTACCGAAATACCCCTGGACATGGAAATTACCGAAATACCCCCGGACATGGAAATTACCAAAATAGCCCCGTGCATGGAAATTACCAAAATACCCCCGGACATGGAAATTACCAAAATAGCCTCGGACATGAAATATTTTTTTATGCCTCAATAGGTACTTTAGTGATCTTTCATTCCTAATTGGAATCATCATATTCTGAGACCATTTGGGCATCCGTAAGGGGGTTCGCAGTCGTCGGTCGTGAATTTTTCCTTCATATCTCGAATAATGACCTTCTTAACTCTCTCTTCAGTGGTCAAATTTTGATTATTTTGAGCTCATTGGAATGGTAACTTGACAAGCTTCTAAATAGGACTGGAATTGGTTAGTTTTAAGACTGTTCGATATCCAAAAAGCACATTGGAACTCTTTAATTGTCATTTTGTAATTTGGATTGTTAATCAATCCAAATCGCGATCCAATGGAGACGCACATATCTCCCTCGTTTGATGTCGGATTGGGTCGATTTTTGGTCATCTGAAAGGTACTTTTATGCTTTTTCATTGCTGACTGGAATCATCATATTCTGGACCATTTGGACATCCGTAAGTGGGATCACAGTCATCGGTCTTAAATTTCTCCTTCATATCCTTGTCAAATAGTAACCATCTTAACTCTCTCTTCAGTGGTCAAATTTAGAATATTTTGAGCTCATTGGAATGGTAACTTGACAAGCTTCTAAATGGGACCAGAATTGGCTAATTTTCAGACGGTTCGATATCCAAAAAGCAAGTTGGAACTCTTCAATAGTAATTTTCCATTTTAGATTGTAAATCTTTCCAAATCGTGCGATCCAACGGAGACGCTCATAACTCCCTTGTTTGATGTCAGATTAGGTCGATTTTTGGTCATTTAAAAGGTAATTTAGTGCTCTTTCATTCCAGAGTGGAATCATCGTATTCTAAGACCATTTGGGCTTCTGTAAGTGGGATTGCAGTCGCCAGTCACGATTTTTTTCCTTCATCTCCTTGTCGAATAGTAACCTTCTTAACTCTCTCTTCAGTGGTCAAATTTAGATTAATTTGAGCTCATTGTAATGGTGACTTGACAAGCTTCTAAATGGGATTGGAATTGGTTAGTTTTCAGACTGTTCGATATCCAAAAAGCACGTTAGAACTCTTTAATTGTCATTTTGCAATTTGGATTGTTAATCAATCCAAATCGTGGGATCCAATGGAGACGCTCATATCTCCCTCGTTTGATGTCGGATTGGGTCAATTTTTGGTCATCTGAAAGGTACTTTTATGCCTTTTCATTGCTGACTGGAATCATCATATTCTGGACCATTTGGACATCCGTAAGTGGGATCACAGTCGTCGGTCTTGAATTTCTCCTTCATATCCTTGTCAAATAGTAACCTTCTTAACTCTCTCTTTAGTGGTCAAATTTAGAATATTTTGAGCTCATTGGAATGGTAACTTGACAAGCTTCTAAATGGGACCAGAATTGGCTAAGTTTCAGATGGTTCGAAATCCAAATAGGAAGTTGGAACTCTTCAATAGTAATTTTCTATTCTGGATTGTAAATCTTTCCAAATCGTGCGATCCAACGGAGACGCTCATAACTCCCTTGTTTGATGTCGGATTAGGTCGATTTTTGGTCATTTAAAAGGTAATTTAGTGCTCTTTCATTCCAGAGTGGAATCATCGTATTCTGAGACCATTTGGGCTTCTGTAAGTGGGATTGCAGTCGCCAGTCATGATTTTTTTCCTTCATCTCTTTGTCGAATAGTAACCTTCTTAACTCTCTCTTCAGTGGTCAAATTTAGATTAATTTGAGCTCATTGGAATGGTAACTTGACAAGCTTCTAAATGGGACCAGAATTAAGTAATTCTGAGACCGTTCGATATCCCAAAAGTGCGTTGGTAATCTTTAATCGTCATTTTGTAATTTGGATTATTAATCTTTCCAAATGCGCGATCCAACGGAGACGCTCATAACTACCTCGTTTGATGTTTGATTGGGTCGATTTTTGGTCATCTGAAAGGTACTTTAGTGCTCTTTCATTCCTGACGGGAATCAACATATTCTGAGACCATTTGGGCATCCGCAATTGGGATCACAATCGTCGGTCATGAATTTTTCCTTCATCTCCTTGTCGAATAGTTACCTTCTTAACTCTCTTTAGTGGTTAAATTTGGATTATTTTCATCTCATTGGAATGGTAACTTGACAAGCTTTTAAACGGGACCAGAATTGGCTAATTTTTAGACGGTTCGATATCTAAAAAGCAAGTTAGAACTCTTCAATTGTAATTTTCCATTTTGGATTGTAAATCTTTCCAAATCGTGCGATCCAACGGAGACGCTCATAACTCCCTTGTTTGATGTCAGATTAGGTCGATTTTTGGTCATTTAAAAGGTAATTTAGTGCTCTTTCATTCAAGACTGGAATCATCGTATTCTGAGACCATTTGGGCTTCTGTAAGTGGGATCGATCGATCGTCAATCATGATTTTTTCCTTCATCTCCTTGTCGAATAGTACCTTCTTAACTCTCTCTTCAAGTGGTCAAATTTAGATTATTTTGAGCTCATTGGAATGGAATGGTAACTTGACAAGCTTCTAAATGGGATTGGAATTGACTATTTTGAGACCTGTTCGATATCCAAAAGCATGTTGGAACTCTTAATGTAATTTTGCAATTTGGATTGTTGATCTTTCCAAATCGCGATCCAATGGAGATGCTCATAACTCCCTCGTTTGATGTCGGATTGGGTCAATTTTTGGTCATTCGAAAGGTACTTTTATGCTTTTCATTCTTGACTGGAATCATCATATTCTGAGACCATTTGGGCATCCGTAAGTGGGATCGCAGTCGTCGGTCATGAATTTTTCCTTCATCTCCTTGTCGAATAGTAACCTTCTTAACTCTCTCTTTAGTGGTCAAATTTAGATTATTTTGAGCTCATTGGACTGGTAACTTGACAAGCTTCTAAATGCGACCGAAATTGGCTAATTTTGAGACCGTTCGATATCCAAAAAGCAAGTTGGAACTCTTCAATAGTAATTTTGCAATTTGGATTATAAATCTTTCCAAATCATGTGATCCAATGGAGACGCTCATAACTCCCTCGTTTGATGTCGGATTAGGTCAATTTTTGGTCATTTGAAAGGTAATTTAGTGCTCTTTCATTCAGAGTGGAATCATCGTATTTCGAGACCATTTGGGCATCCGTAAGTGGGATTGCAGTCGCCAGTCATGAATTTTTTTTCCTTCATCTCTTTGTCGAATAGTAACCTTCTTAACTCACTCTTAAGTGGTCAAATTTAGATTATTTTGAGCTCATTGGAATGGTAACTTGAGAAGCTTCTAAATGTGACCGAAATTTGCTAATTTAGAGATTGTTCGATATCGAAAAAGCATGTTGGAACTCTTCAATTGACATTTTGTAATTTGGATTATTTATCATTCCAAATCGGGCGATCCAATGGAGATGCTCATAACTCCCTCGTTTGATGACGGATTGGGTCGATTTTTGGTCATCTGAAAGGTACTTTAGTGCTCTTTCATTCCTGACTGGAATCATCATATTCTGAGTCCATTTTGGCATCCGTAAGTGGGATCACAATCGTCGGTCATGAATTTTTCCTTCATCTCCTTGTCGAATAGTTACCTTCTTAGCTCTCGCCAGTGGTCAAATTTAGATTATTTCATCTCATTGGAATGGTAACTTGACAAGCTTTTAAACGGGACCAGAATTGGCTAATTTTCAGATGGTTCGATATCCAAAAAGCAAGTTGGAACTCTTCAATTGTAATTTTCCATTTTGGATTGTAAATCTTTCCAAATCGTGTGATCCAACGGAGACGCTCATAACTCCCTTGTTTGATGTCGGATTAGGTCGATTTTTGGTCATTTAAAAGGTAATTTAGTGCTCTTTCATTCCAGACTGGAATCATCGTATTCTGAGACCATTTGGGCTTTTGTAAGTGGGATTGCAGTCGCCAGTCACGATTTTTTTCCTTCATATCCTTGTCGAATAGTAACCTTCTTAACTCTCTCTTCAGTGGTCAAATTTAGATTATTTTGAGCTCATTGGAATGGTAACTTGACAAGCTTCTAAATGGGACCCGAATTGGCTAATTTTGAGATGGTTCGATATCCAAAAAAGTGCGGTGGAACTCTTTAATCGTCATTTTGCAATTTGAATTGTTAATCTTTCCAAATCGCGCGATCCAACGAAGATGCTCATAACTCCCTCGTTTGATGTTGGATTAGGTCAATTTTGGTCATTTGAAAGGTAATTTAGTGCTCTTTCATTCGATGGACTGGAATCATCGTATTTCGAGACCATTTGGGCATCCATAAGTGGGATCACAGTCGTTGGTCGTGAATTTTTTCCTTCATCTCCTTGTCGAATAGTTACCTTCTTAACTCTCGCCAGTGGTCAAATTTGGATTATTTTCATCTCATTGGAATGTTAACTTGACAAGCTTTTAAAAGGGACCAGAATTGGCTAATTTTTAGACGGTTCGATATCCAAAAAGCAAGTTGGAACTCTTCAATTGTAATTTCCCATTTTGGATTGTAAATCTTTCCAAATCGCGATCCAACGGAGATGCTCATAACTCCCCCGTTTGATGTCGGATTGGGTCGATTTTTGGTCATTTGAAAGGTATTTTAGTGCTCTTTCATTCCTGACTGGAATCATCATATTTTGAGACCATTTATGCATCCGTAAGTGGGATCACAATTGTCGGTCATGAATTTTTCCTTCATCTCCTTGTCGAAAAGTTACCTTCTTAACTCTCTCATCAGTGGTCGAATTTAGATTATTTTGAGCTCAATGGAATGGTAACTTGACAAGCTTCTAAATGGGACCAGAATTGGGTAATTTTGAGACCATTTGATATCCCAAAAGCATGTTGGAACTCTTCGATCGTCATTTTGCAATTTGGATTGTTAATCTTTCCAAATCGCGCGATCCAACGGAGATGCTCATAACTCCCTCGTTTGATGTCGGATTGGGTCAATTTTTGGCCATCGAAAGGTACTTTAGTGCTCTTTCATTCCTGATTGGAATCTACATATTTTGAGACCATTTGGGCATCCATAAGTGGGATCGCAATCGTCGGTCCTGAATTTTTCCTTCATCTCCTTGTCGAATAGTTACCTTCTTAACTCTCTCTTTAGTGGTCGAATTTAGATTATTTTGAGCTCATTGGACTGGTAACTTGATAAGCTTCTATATTTGACCGGAATTGGCTAATTTTGAGACCGTTCGATATCCAAAATGCAAGTTGGAACTCTTCAATAGTAATTTTGCAATTTGGATTGTAAATCTTTCCAAATCGCGCGATCCAATGGAGACGCTCATAACTCCCTCGTTTGATGTCAGATTGGGTCGATTTTTGGTCATCTGAATGGTAATTTAGTGCTCTTTCATTCCTGACTGGAATCATCATATTCTGAGACCATTTGGGCATCGGTAAGTGGGATCGCAATTGTAGGTCATGAATTTTTCATTCATCTCCTTGTCGAATAGTTACCTTCTGAACTCTCTCTTTAGTGGTCAAATTTTGATTCTTTTGAGCTCATTGGAATGGTAACTTGACAAGCTTCTAATTGGGACCAGAATTGGCTAATTTTGAGACCGTTCGAGATCCAAAAAGCACGTTGGAACTCTTCGATCGTCATTTTGCAATTTGGATGGTTAATCTTTCCAAGTTGTGCGATCCAACATAGATGCTCATAACTCCCTCGTTTGATGTCGGATTGGTCAATTTTTGGTCATCTGAAAGATACTATAGTGCTCTTTCATTCCTGATTGGAATCATTGTATTCCAAGTCCATTTGGGCATCCGTAAGTGGGATCGCAGTCGTCGGTCATGAATTTTTTCCTTCATCTCCTTGTTGAATGGTAACCTTCTTAACTCTCTCTTCGGTGGTCAAATTTAGATTATTTTGAGCTCATTGGAATGGTAACTTGACAAGCTTCTAAATGGGAGAATTGGCTAATTTTGAGACCGATTCGATATCAAAAAGCACGTTGGAACTCTTCAATAGTAATATTTCAATTTGGATTGTAAATCTTTCCAAATCGCGTGTCCCAACGGAGACGCTCATAACTCCCTCGTTTGATGTCGGATTGGGTAGATTTTTGGTCATCTGAAAGGTACTTTCGCGCTCTTTCATTCGTCACTGGAATCATCATATTTCGAGACCATTTGGGCATCCGTAAGTGGGATCGCATGATCGTCGGTCATGAATTTTTCCTTCATCTCCTTGTCGAATAGTTACCTTCTTAACTCTCTCTTCAAGTGGTCAAATTTAGATTATTTTGAGCTCATTGGAATGGTAACTTGACAAGCTTCTAAATGGGACCGAATTGGCTAATTTTGAGACCGTTCGATATCCAAAAGCAAGTTGGAACTCTTCAATAGTAATTTTGCAATTTGGATTGTAATTCTTTCCAAATCACGCGATCCAACGGAGATGCTCATAACTCCCTCGTTTGATGTCAGATTGGGTCGATTTTTGGTCATTTGAAAGGTACTTTATGCTCTTTCATTCTGATTTGGAATCATCATATTCTGAGACCATTTGGGCATCCGTAAGTGGGATCGCAATCGTCGGTCATGAATTTTTCCTTCATCTCCTTGTCGAATAGTTACCTTCTTAACTCTCTCTTCAGTGGTCAAATTTAGATTATTTTGAGCTCATTGGAATGGTAACTTGATAAGCTTTTAAATGGGACCGAATTGGCTAATTTTGAGACCGTTCGATATCCAAAAAGCAAGTTGGAACTCTTCAATAGTAATTTTGCAATTTGGATTGTAAATCTTTCCAAATCGCGGAATCCAATGGAGATGCTCATAACTCCCTCGTTTGATGTCGGATTGGGTCGATTTTTGGTCATCTGAAAGGTACTTTAGTGCTCTTTCATTCTTAACTGGAATCATCATATTCGAGACCATTTGGGCATCCGTAAGTGGGATCGATGATCGTCGGTCATGAATTTTTTTTCTTCATCTCCTTGTCGAATAGTAACCTTCTTAACTCTCTCTTCAGTGGTCAAATTTAGATTATTTTGAGCTCATTGGAATGGTAACTTGACAAGCATCTAAATGGGATTGGAATTAGCTAATTTTCAGATAGTTCGATATCCAAAAAGCACGTTGGAACTCTTTAATCGTCATTTTGCAATTTGGATTGTTAATCTTTCCAAATCGCGTGATCCAATGAAGATGCTTATAAATCCCTCGTTTGATGTTAGATTAAGTCAATTTTTGGTCATTTGAAAGGTAATTTAGTGCTCTTTTCATTCTTGACTTGGAATCATCATATTCGAAGACCATTTGGGCATCCGTAAGTGGGATCGCACAGTCGTCGGTCATGAATTTTTCCTTCATCTCCTTGTCGAATAGTTACCTTCTTAACTCTCTCTTCAGTGGTCAAATTTAGATTATTTTGAGCTCATTAGAATGGTAACTACACAAGCTTCTAAATGGGATCAGAATTGGCTAATTTTAAGACCGTTCAATATCCCAAAAGCAAGTTAGAACTCTTCAATAGTAAATTTGCAATTTGGATTGTAAATCTTGCCAAATCTCGCAATCCAATGGAGATGCTCATAACTCCCTCGTTTGATGTCGGATTGGATCGATTTTTGCTTGTCAGAAAGGTATTTAATGCACTTTCATTCATAACTGGAATCATCATATTCTGAGACCATTCGGGCATCCATAAGTGGGATCGCAGTCGTCGGTCATGAATTTTTTCCTTCATCTCCTTGTCGAATAGTTACCTTCTTAACTCTCTCTTCAGTGGTCAAATTTAGATTATTTTGAGCTCGTTGGAATGGTAACTTGACAAGCTTCTAAATGGGACCCGAATTGGCTAATTTGAGACGGTTCGATACCCAAAAGCGTTGGAACTCTTCGATCGTCATTTTGAAAATTAGATTGTTAATCTTTCCAAATCTCATGATCCAACGGAGATGCTCATAACTCCCTCGTTTGCTGTCGGATTGGGTCAATTTTTGGTCATCTGAAAGGTACTTTAGTGCTCTTTCATTCCTGACTGGAATCATCGTATTCTGAGACCATTTGGGCATCCGTAAGTGGGATCGCAATCGTCGGTCATGAATTTTTCCTTCATCTCCTTGTCGAATAGTTACCTTCTTAACTCTCTCTTCAGTGGTCAAATTTAGATTATTTTGAGCTCATTGGAATGGTAACTTGACAAGCTTCTAAATGGGACCGGAATTGGCTAATTTTGAGACCGTTCGATATCCAAAAAGCAAGTTGGAACTCTTCAATAGTAATTTTGCAATTTGGATTGTAAATCTTTCCAAATCGCGTGATCCAACGGAGATGCTCATAACTCCCTCGTTTGATGTCAGATTGGGTCAATTTTTGGTCATCTGAAAGGTACTTTAGTGCTCTTTCATTCCTGACTGGAATCATCATATTTTGAGACCATTTGGGCATCCGTAAGTGGGATCGCAGTCGTCGGTCATGAATTTTTCCTTCATCTCCTTGTCGAATAGTAACCTTCTTAACTCTCTCTTCAGTGGTCAAATTTAGATTATTTTGAGCTCATTGGAATGGTAACTTGGACAAGCCTCTAAATGGGACCGGAATTGGCTAATTTTACGACCGTTCGATATCCAAAAAGTAAGTTGGAACTCTTCAATAGTAATTTTGCAATTTGGATTGTAAATCTTTCCAAATCGCGTGATCCAATGGAGACGCTCATAACTCCCTCGTTTGATGTCGGATTGGGTCAATTTTTGGTCATCTGAAAGGTACTTTAGTGCTCTTTCATTCCTGACTGGAATCATCATATTCTAAGACCATTTGGGCATCCGTAAGTGGGATCGCAGTCGTCGGTCATGAATTTTTCTTCATCTCCTTGTCGAATAGTAACCTTCTTAACTCTCTCTTCAGTGGTCGAATTTAGATTATTTTGAGCTCATTGGAATGGTAACTTGACAAGCTTCTAAATGGGACCGGAATTGGCTAATTTTGAGACGTTCGATATCCAAAAAGCATGTTGGAACTCTTTGATTGTCATTTTGCAAATTGGATTGTTAATCTTTCCAAATCGTGTGATCGAATGGAGATGCTCATAACTCCCTCGTTTGATGTCGGATTGGGTCAATTTTTTGTCATTAGAAAGGTACTTTAATGCTCTTTCTTTCCTGACTGGAATCATCATATTCTCGACCATTTGGGCATCCGTAAGTGGGATCGTGATCGTCGGTCATGAATTTTTCCTTCAACTCCTTGTTGAATGGTTACCTTCTTAACTCTTCAAGTGGTCAAATTTAGATTACTTTGAGCTCATTAGAATGGTAACTACACAAGCTTCTAAATGGGATCAGAATTGGCTAATTTTGAGATCGTTCGATATCCAAAAATCAAGTTTGAACTCTTCAATAGTAATTTTGCAATTTGGATTGTAAATCTTTCCAAATCGTGCAATCCAACGGAGATGCTCATAACTCCCTCGTTTGATGTCGAATTGGATCAATTTTAAGTTGTCAGAAAGGTACTTTAATGCACTTTCATTCATAACTGGAATCATCATATTCGAGACCATTTGGGCATTGTAAGTGGGATCGCAGATCGTCGGTCATGATTTTTTCCTTCATCTCCTTGTCGAATAGTTACCTTCTTAACTCTCTCTTCAAAGTGGTCAATTTAGATTATTTTGAGCTCATTGGAATGGTAACTTGACAAGCTTCTAAATGGGACCGAATTGGCTAATTTTTGAGATGGTTCGATATCCAAAAAGCACGTTGGAACTCTTTAATTATTTTGCAATTTGGATTGTTAATCTTTCCAAATCGCGCGATCCATGGAGATGCTCATAACTCCCTCATTTGATGTCGGATTGGGTCAATTTTTGGTTATCTGATAGGTACTTTAGTGCTCTTTCGTTCCTGACTGGAATCATCATATTCAGAGACCATTTAGGCATTGGTAAGTGGGATCGCAATTGTAGGACATGAATTTTTCATTCATCTCCTTGTTGAATAGTTACCTTCTGAACTCTCTCTTTAGTGGTCAAATTTTGATTCTTTTGAGCTCATTGGAATGGTAACATGAGAAGCTTCTAATTAGGACCAGAATTGGCTAATTTTCAGATGGTTCGATATCCAAAAAGCAAGTTGTAACTCTTCAATAGTAATTTTCCATTTTGGATTGTAAATCTTTCCAAATCGTGCGATCCAACGGAGACGCTCATAACTCCCTTGTTTGATGTCGGATTAGGTCGATTTTTGGTCATTTAAAAGGTAATTTAGTGCTCTTTCATTCCAGACTAGAATCATCGTATTCTCAGACCATTTGGGCTTCTGTAAGTGGGATTGCTGTCGCTAGTCATGATTTCTTTCCTTCATCTCCTTGTCGAATAGTAACCTTCTTAACTCTCTCTTCAGTGGTCAAATTTAGATTAATTTGAGCTCATTGGAATGGTAACTTGACAAGCTTCTAAATGGGACCAGAATTGAGTAATTCTGAGACCGTTCGATATCCCAAAAGAGCGTTAGTAATCTTCAATCGTCATTTTGTAATTTGGATTATTAATCTTTCCAAATGCGTAATCCAACGGAGACGCTCATAACTACCTCGTTTGATGTTTGATTGGGTCGATTTTTGGTCATCTGAAAGGTACTTTAGTGCTCTTTCATTCTTGATGGGAATCAACATAATCTGAGACCATTTGGGCATCCGCAATTGGGATCACAATCGTCGGTCATAAATTTTTCCTTCATCTCCTTGTCGAATAGTTACCTTCTTAACTCTCTTCAGTGGTCAAATTTGGATTATTTTGATCTCATTGGAATGGTAACTTGACAAGCTTCTAAATGGGATAGAAATTGGCCAATTTTTAGACCGTTCGATATCCAAAAAGCAAGTTGGAACTCTTCAATAGTAATTTTCCATTTTAGATTGTTAATCTTTCCAAATCGCGCGATCCAACGGAGACGCTCATAACTCCCTTGTTTGATGTCGGATTAGGTCAATTTTTGGTCATCTGAAAGGTAATTTAGTGCTCTTTTATTCCTGACTGGAATCATCGTATTCTGAGACCATTTGTGCATCTGTAAGTGGGATCGCGGTCGCCAGTGATAATTTTTTTCCTTCATCTTGTTGAGGCATAAAATAAGCAAGGAAGTGAAGATGAGAAAGATCAAGAAATCAGTTTGAAGATCAAGAAATAATTTTGAGACCACACTTGAAAACAAGTTGGGTTCACGTAAGTGAAAAGAGAAATGGTTACTTGATCGCGCGAAAGAAAGTGAATGGGTTGTGCGGGTTGATGAGAAAAATAGTTTGCGCGGGACTGATAGTTTGCGCGAGACCGCGCAAAGCATGTCATTTGTGCGTGTCCGTGCAAAGTGTATGCTGGAGGTATAAAAAGGGATTGGATGTTATTTTGTCCCACATCGACTGTAAAGTAAATTTCCTTGGTGGTGAAAATGTCTATAAACACCCCGTTCCTTCTCTCAAAGGGGGTTCGAAGATTTCATAGTGAAAGAAAGAAGTCTTCAAAGCTTCAAGTTCTTCTTGTCAAGGAGAAAGGAAGAATCATCGATGAAAGAGGCGTATTCCTCCTAAGTTTCAGGAGATGACCAAAATAGCACTTGAAATCTTCGGAATCTCCGTTCTCTTGAAGACTATTGATCGATTCGTCTATTCCTCCTAAGTCATTGGAGATGATTGAGATCATTGCCGTTATGCTGCCGAAAATTATATTTAACTATAATAATTGTCACTTATAATGAATTCTTTGTAAACTATTTTAGAATCAAGAGATACCAGAGGATGTAAATGAATTCAGAATCAATAAAGTGTGATGATTGTCTTTGTAACTATTCCATTTTTATGTTTGAATAAGATAATATTCCCAAATCAAATACATTTGTTTCCTTGTCGAAACAAAATGGCGACTCTGCTGGGGATTTCTTTATCTTATTTAACACTAACATTGGGAAAGTCGCGAGACTCTCGTTACTGTTTTTGGCGTCTATTAGACGCCAAAATGGTGACTCTCAGTGGGAACATCCTCCCGTTCATCTCTAAAATAGTTTACTTAATCTTTCGCATACTAATTTCATGTATGTTTTATTATTGAAGGTACCCAAATTCAATCACATAACATTGCTAATGGCTAACGTTGTGAGAAAAGTGAACTTTTGATTCACCGCTACTGGGTTTGTAATTGAATATGCGCCAAGCCAAACTCCTGAGCATACGAAAGCAAGCACTACAAGCAAGAGCAAAATGACTCAAGTAACAGCGGGAGTCATTTCTGTCTCACCTCAACCACAAGAAAGTGATGAGAATTGGACTTTGGTCTTGTTTAGAAAGGCGAAAGCAAAGACCTTAAAGAACCGCAAGGTGAAATTGCTTGTACCAAGAGCTGAGGGACCGATCACGCCTAGCATAGCAAGAAGAAAGCCTGAGCTCGCTCCTCCGGCGATTTATCCTGAACAAGCTGCTCCGCAGTTCTCGTCGCACAATTTTCCAGCTTTGATCGCACCAAAGGCCAAATGAACAGAAGCACAAAAAGGTAAAGCACTGATGATAGGATCACCGATACCTGTGTCACCCCAAGCCAGCTTGCCCATAACTGTATCACCTCAATCGGTTAAAAGCACGAAAAGTACACAAGAATCAAATGAGACTCCAATTTCTCCCCTCTTTATAAGCCCTGTTACGTCAACATACTCTCGTTTTACTTCAAAGACAGCTTCGACAAACAGTCAAGAGGCTGCAATATATATGGCAGAGACAGGTCAAGGAAATAGACCAACTACTGAAGAGCGTGTTGATCAAATGGTAGAAGCACAAAGAGTGCTAATGGATGAGTGCCGGAACCTTAAAGAAGTTCTGGCAACTCTGACACATAATGTAGCCCAGATAGTGGCTCCACCCATGATGGGAGAAACAAATGGACAGGAGAACCAACCTGAAGTTCCCGTTCGCAGGGGATGGATCGCGAGGGTCAGTCCCAGTAACAAGGGCTATAACACAGGATGATGTAAGACAAGTTGTTGAAGAAGCAGTCAGAATAGAAAGGGACCGCGCGAATACCGGTCGTTTCAGATATCGAACACCCTACCCGAGAGAGGTAGAAGATGTTCTGTTTCTGGCAAATTTTAAGCATCCAGATTTCCAGAAGTTCAATGGGGAAGGATCACCAGAAGAACATCTGATGCATTTCATCACCAGCATGGGGAATTTCTCCACGATACCTCAATACTGCTTACGATTATTTGGGTCATCATTGACGAGTAAAGCTTTTAGGTGGTATTCAAATTTAGCACCAGGATCTATACGCACATGGGAAGAAATGCAAGATGCTTTCATGTCAAACTTCTTCTCGTCAGAGCGCGATGTTAGCATCATAGAATTAGCTTCAGTACGACAGCAAGAAGGAGAACCAGTCGAAAAATTCATAGATAGATGGAAGACACTGGGGGCATCGTGTAGGAAGTTGCCGGAAGAAAAGGAACAAGTCAAAATGTGTCTAAACTCTATGAAGACAAGAATTGCGTTCGGACTCACCAGCGCAGATATCGGAACCTTTCGCGATTTGGCTACCAAAGCCCAAGCATTGGAATTAATGACTCGTAAAATGCCAGCATTTCATCATGAAACTATCAGAAGAATACCTAGCAGAACAACTGTCAACACCATTGATCGGGATAAGAAAAATCAAGATGCAAGGGGTTCAAGAGACAAAAGGCCGGAAGGAAAAGAAGGTTGGAATCAATCAAGGGACAGATACGGTGGAAAGAAGCTCAGAATGCTCGATTCTCATGAAGGATTTGAGTTTGATAAAGAGGACGTGGTGCCTATGATGCAATAATTGTTAAAAGCAGGTACCCTGGAACTACCACAACCAAAACGCCCTGAGGATGTGACGAGGACTCGAGAAAGAAACTTTTGCCGTAATGATCGCCTAGTGGGACATCCGACGGAAAATTGTTACACGCTAAAATGCATTATACAGCGAATGATAAATAGAGGTGATATAATAACTGGCGAAAGCAAAGAAAAGAATACAAGGGCGACAGTAAATGTATTGTCAATTCAAGAAAAGACTTGGGAAATGAAAGAGAAGGGAAATAGAAGGTTGATAAGAAATGCGACAATGATTACGTTACGATCAGGAAAGCAGATAACAAGTCCGGTAAAGCAAAAAGCGGGAATTATAAGGAAAGAGGTGACTGAAAAACAGAATGCTGAGGATAGAAATAGAAATGGAGGCGCAGCTACAAAAGTGGCTTATGATGCAGTTAGCCACTTGAAGGGTATACCGGCACGTTTAAGTATTTATGATGCGCTCAAGTTGTCAGAAGAATTTCGGCAGAGTTTGATTCAAGCACTGTCTGATCACGATGTGAGAGAAACTTTACTGACACAAATGAAGAATGAAAGAAATAATAAAAAAATGAATTGTCTACCGGTAATATCTTTCTCTGAAGATGATTTAATTGGTGAAATGGAACATAACAGGCCATTGATGATAGAAGGGTATATTTGTGAAAAGAAGATAAAATGGATTATGATAGACAATGGGTCCGCAGTGAATCTTTTGCCACTCTCCATGATTACTAAATTGGGTTATCGCCGTTCAGATTTACGCCCCAGTGGAATGATAATACAGGGGTTTAATCAAGATGGGCAACGTGCACTCGGTAAAATTACAGTAACATTGGAAGTAGGAGAATTAATCACTACTGTTGTATGTCACGTTATAAATGCTGTGACGACATATAACCTTCTCTTGGGAAGGCCGTGGATACACAAGTACAATATTGTACCTTCTACTCTACACCAATGCTTTAAATACTGTAAAGACGGAATGCAGTGTAAAGTGATGGCCGATGCGAAACCCTATACAGAAGCCGAGTCTTTCTTTGCGGATGCTAGCTATTATAAATGTTTCTCCGAAGAAGTGGGAAATGATGATAGAAAGAGAGTCTTAAAAAATGTTCGAATAAATAAAGATAGAGGAGAAAGGGCGGAATCTTCTGGGACTGCAGAAGCAAGAAAGAAGTTCTATTTTGTACCAAAACGCCTGAGATAACTAGGACAACCGCCGTTAACATTGTTATCAACAGAACAACTGAAAGTCTTACAGTCCAATTACACAATGCCCTTACCCAATATCGAAAGATGTAAGCCATTTGCAGCTGCTCCAGGAACATTTCAAGTCAAAGTCAGTGCTAAATATCCTGAACCAATAGAGTTTCACGCTGTAGCAGAAGTAAAGGATGAAAATACAAGAAATGTATATTATGGAGAGTTAGCACCGCAGAATTTAAGAAAGTACAGTGCAGTAAGCAAGAAAATCATGAGAAATATGGGTTTTAATTGTGACAAACCCACCGGTTTGAATCATGGGAAAGGAATTCAAATCACCCTCAGGGTTAATCAGGAAAAGTGAAGAAAATTCCAAGGATTGGGAGCAGAATCAGCAGTAAACATGGTATCTATTAACATGACTTCAGCCGCACAAGATACTAAGGTAGTTGAGTATCCTGAAACCGCTCCAAGGCAAATAGAAGATGGGGGGCAACCGACGATAGATGGCCTGCGAGAAATAAATTTAGGAACAGCAGAAGAGTCAAGGAACACATTCATCAGCATCAGCCTTTCAGATCAGGAATTTGAGAAATATGACCAACTTCTCAAAGAAAATAAAGACATCTTCGCCTGGACATATGAAGAAATGCCGGGACTGGAACCCTCTGTGGCAATACATCGATTAAATATTTCCAAAGAAAAGAAACCAGTAAAGCAAGCACAAAGGCGATTTCACCCAGACCTGATTCCATTAATTGAAAAGAAGTAAATAAACTAATAAAGGTGGGGTCCATCAGAGAAGTTAAATATCCCAAGTGGATATCAAACATTGTTCCGGTGAAAAAGAAGAATGGGCAGATTAGAGTATGTATTAACTTCAGAGATCTGAATGAAGCATGTCCAAAGGATGATTTTCCTCTCCCGATAACAGAATTATTAATTGATAGCACTACTCAGTATGCTATCATGTCCTTTATGGACGGATATGCAGGCTATAATCAAATCAGGATGGCACCCGAAGATGAAGAGGCAACGGCCTTCAGAACGCCGCTTGAAATTTATTGTTATCAAGTCATGCCTTTCGGTCTCAAAAATGCTGGGGCAACATATCAAAGGGCAATGAAGAATATCTTTCAAGATATGATGCATAAACATGTTGAATGCTACATTGATGACTTGGTAGTCAGATCAGGAGATCATCAAGAACACCGCGAACATTTAGCATCAGTCTTCCGATGGATCAGAAAGAAGCAATTAAAGATGAACCCTGCTAAATGTGCGTTCGGAGTATCTTCTGGCAAATTCCTCATTTTTGTTGTACGACACAGAGGAATCGAAATTGATCCAGAAAAAGTTAAAGCTATTCAAAATATGCCGCCACCAACAACGTTGAAGGAATTAAAAAGCTTATAAGGAAAATTGGCATACATTCGCCGCTTCATTTCGAACCTTGCAGGAAGGTGTCAGCCATTTTTCCGGTTAATGAAGAAAGATACAGAATTTGTATGGGATCACGCCTGTCAAAATGCATTTGATTCAATTAAGGAATTATTGAAACAACCGCCGGTGTTAACAGCTCCAGTGAAAGGTAAGCCACTTATCTTATATACATCTGCAGCTACAAATTCTTTAGGTACTTTGTTGGCACAGGTAAACGAAGTTGGAAAAGAGACTGCTCTTTATTATCTAAGCTGAACACTGATGGGGGCAAAATGCAATTATTCTTTGATCGAAAAAGAGTGTTTGGCATTGGTATTCACTGTGCAAAAGTTAAGGCATTATTGTCTCTCCCATGATATAATTCTAATCTCAAGAGCAGATCCAATAAAATTTTTTATGACCAGGCCAATGTTATCAGGAAGACTAGCCAAGTGGATGTTATTGTTATCAGAATATACTATTTCGTATAAGCCGGTGAAAGCAGTGAAAGGACAAGCTATGGAAGACTTTCTCGCAGTACATCCTATAGCAGAAAATGAAGAAATCAA
The DNA here is from genome assembly GCA_030180095.1 of Magnolia changhungtana. Classification (NCBI taxonomy): domain Eukaryota; kingdom Viridiplantae; phylum Streptophyta; class Magnoliopsida; order Magnoliales; family Magnoliaceae; genus Magnolia; species Magnolia changhungtana. The sequence continues at coordinate 761,153 of JASAUF010000316.1, forward strand.
TGATGAATTCCCAGACGAACAGGTTATGTTGGCTGAATCTCAGAATCTCTGGCAGATGTATTTTGATGGTGCTGCTCGAGTAACGGGAGCAGGGGCAGGAGTGATATTCATTACACCTCAAGGCGATTTGTTACCATACTCCTTCACGTTGGGCACCGCATGCACAAATAATGAAGCTGAATACAGAGCTCTTATCATCGGAATGGAAATAGCCCAGCAAATGGAAATAAAATTATTGCATATCTTCGAAGATTCTAAATTGATTATAAATCAATTAACAACAGAATTTGAAGTAAGGAAAGAAGAACTCCTGCCTTATTATCGGAAGGCACAACAGTTGCTTGAACAGTTTTGTTATGTGGAAATTAAACACATACCGCGGTCGGAGAATGCAAAAGCAGATGCTTTAGCCAGTTTGGCAGCGGCTTTATCCTGCACAAACCGAAGTCCTCTTCAGGTAACTATAGAAGAAAGAAGATTCTTGCCATCTGCAGAGGTTATCGAAGAAACCGTTGAAATGTTGCCTATATCCTGTCTGGAGGTAATAATGGATGATTGGCGTCAGCCTTTTGTTGATTATCTCAAATATAATATCTTGCCAGAGGATAATGTACAAAGACCGCAGATTAAGCAGCGATCGAGCAAATTTGTCATATGCAGCGAAGTATTGTATAGAAAATCTTATAATGGAATGCTGTTGAGGTGCTTAGACAAGGAAGAAGCAAACCAAATGCTGCGGGAGGCACATTCAGGTGAATGTGGAGCACATCAAGCCGGCCGAAATTTATTCCATAGAGTGCATCGCATGGGTTATTATTGGCCTACTATGTTTAAAGATGCAATAGAATATGCAAAGCGGTGTCATGAATGTCAAATACACGGAGATGTAATACATGTTCCTCCAGAAGAATTACATCAGTCTGTTGCTTCTTGGCCTTTCTCAGCCTGGGGACTCGACGTTATTGGTCCTATAAATCCCCCTTCGTCTAAAGGAAAACAGTATATTCTGGCAGCAACGGATTATTTCTCCAAATGGACCAAAGCAGTCGCCTTGCGTAGTGTTAGAGAGAAAGAGGTGGTCAATTTCATCCAGCATGCTATAATATACCGTCATGGTATTCCGAAGAAGATCGTCACTGATAATGGCACCCCTTTTAAAAATAGAGGCATGGAAAAGTTATGTCAGAAGTTCGGCATCCAACATTCTTTTTCAACACCTTACTATCCTCCGGCCAATGGACTAGCAGAGGCGTTTAACAAAACAATTGTCAAAAAAAAAAAAAAATGGTAACAGGCAATAAGCGCGATTGGGATGAAAAGTTACAAGAAAGCCTTATGGGCTTACAGAACCACCCATCGTACAGCAACAGGGGCGACACCGTATTCATTAATCTATGGTATGGAGGCAGTTATCCCAATTGAAATGCAGGTGGCATCGCTCCGAATAGCAATACATCAATCTATGACAGATGATGAAAATGTAAAAATAAGGCTGAAAGAATTAGATCTGCTCGATGAGAAACGTCTTACAGCTCAGCAACGGTTGCAATCATATCAGGCCAGAATATCGGCTGCCTTTGATAAACAGGTGAAATACCGCTCTTTCAAAAAAGGGGATATGGTGTTAATGTTGAAAAGACCTATAGTGGTCACTCGCCGGACAGGGGGCAAGTTCGAGCCTAAATGGAACGGTCCATATGTAATAAAAGAAGTATTCTCCAATGGGGCATATAGAATCACAAATCAAGAGGGACAGGGTATCAGTATACTTGTTAATGCCCGTTTCATCAAAAGATACTATCCCTAAAGATAGACATTTGGATTTTGACCCAGAATATTATCGGCATAATGATTTTGTATCAAAAGGGGGCAAGGATAAATAAGATCATGTCTATATGTCAACAAAAAGAAGCTATAAAAGAAGAAATTCACAAGCATGTCAATTATCAAGCATCAAATCTGAAAAATATATATATGATCATCATCAAATAAGATTGATAAAGTTAATATCTTGATCATCTTAAAGATTCTCTTGAAGATATTATTTAAACTGATCATCAAATAAGATTGATAAAGTTAATATCTTGATCATCTTGAAGATTCTCTTGAAGATATTATTTAAACTGATCATCAAATAAGATTGATAAAGTTAATATCTTGATCATCTTGAAGATTCTCTTGAAGATATTATTTAAACTGGAAATATTTTGCCTTACAAGGTATGGGTCTTCTTAAAGATATTTCGGAAATATCTACTATATTTGCAAATGATGATGATCATATATATATTATTGCCTTACAAGGCATGGATCTTCTTAAAGATGTTATTAAAAGCAAGGATATATCAATATCAATCAAAGAGGCAGTATAGCCAAGCAAAATCCTAAAAGAGCCAAATCGAGCCAAATAAAAAAAAAAAGATCAAGCTCGTAAAAAAAAAAATTTGCTCTCAAAGGATTAAGCTCTAAAAGAGCCGGCCAACTATATGTAAGACCTATGAAGATCGTCATTCGGGCAGCGGCGAGGAGTCAGTGGCCCTAAAAAGCCTGCGAAGACCATCGTGCGCACCCATGCGGGCAACTGACGAAGTCAAGGATTCAAAGCCTAAAAGGCCATAAATCCGCGAAGACTAGTTACCGTAACTCCCATGCCATCTGTATAGCTTCGCGGCAGCAGCGCCACACGGGAACGATGAAAATGCCCTCCCTTGAATGGGCTCGACCTTGCAAACGAAGAAAACAGGGGCCGCAGTGCGAGCTTTATGCCAACCGTGCGTAAGACCCTCCAGGTCTAGGGTTTGATTTCAGTAGTAACTCGTGAGGAAGGGCTTAAACATACTCATTGATGAACTGGCGACCCTAGATTTGGTGCCCAAAGGTAGCCTTGCGAGCCCTGCGAACTCTAGAGAGTTACCGTGGCAAACCCTGTGCGTAAAACCAACAGTTCACCACCTGGTACCGTCAATGGGCCCCTTTGATGGACCTTGGCAGTGAGCTCAAGGCAGTGAGAAGCCCAAAAGCGAACTCTAGAGAGTTACAGTGGCCATCACATAAGACCCATAAATGCTCCACTACTCATGAGCTTAAACTGTGTGTGTGTGCATGCTCCACTACTCATGAGCTTAAACTGTGTGTGGCTAATTAAATTGAAACTTAGTACCGCCAATTTAAATACTCACATAGAGAATCCCGCACTAACAAAAGCATAAAAGGTTTAGAAATTGTAAAGGATGTAATGAAATTATTATATAAAGTATAAATATAATTTGATAATATTAGTAAAAATGTCATCAACATGCAATATGAAAATGCTACGACAAACATCTCAAAATGCTTTCATAAAAACATATGTGAAGCCAAATAAATTACATGTCCAAGAAACATGAAAGCAAAGATTACATATGTTCAAAATTACATGTTTAAAGATCTTCTGTAATCCCCATTGCTTCTGAGTATCTGCGCAAATCTTCTTTCAATTGTGCCTGAGCTGCATCATGTTTAGATTTTGAAAAGGCCTAGCTATAAGTCCTAGAGGGGGGGTGAATAGGACTATGCCAAATAAAACTTATAACAGCGAAATTAAAATGAATATGATAGCCAAAATTAATCACAATGCAGGAAAGTAAAATAACCTCAAAAATCTGATCTTGAGGGATTGATACAAATGTTGTTCTAAGGACAACCTTTCACCAAAAACCAGAGTTTATGGTAGGACAATCTTATTTCTAGAAAGTTCTTTGTATCAAATCTCAAACCAAAGAGGAAAACAAAATTAAGCACAAATTGAAATAAACTGTAATCACAAATGTATTGTTCTAGGGATAGCCATACACCATAAAAATGGCAGGGCAACCTTGCTGGAACAACTTTAAAAGAAATTGAATTTCAAGCAGATAAAGTAATAGCTGAAAGTAAATTCTAAACTATTACAAAATTCCCACAATGCTTGAATTAAATGATTACAACATTTACCACCACACATACATCCCACAAATAAATATTAAAGATTAGAAATGTAAACCATTCAACCATAACACAAGGGATTATAGTAGTTCACCTGTGTGTTCACCAACTGTTAAACAACAGCCACACAAAATGCTACTCCACTCCTAATATCCTCACACAGGGGATATTAGTGTTCACTCACAAAATAGGTTTTCACAGGTTCACCCAAAACCTTTACAATTGTGTCTTTGTCTGTGGGCTTACACAATAAAAAAAACCCCACTTCTGAGTTTTCCTGGCTCTCCTCAGATAACCAATACAATAAGATTTTTCTGGCAAATCTTGAAAGAAACCAAAACAGAAAGAAATTTACAATTAAATGTAAAATACCTGATTAACTCCTTCGTTGTAGCAGCCCGATAGAACCAAATCAGAGTAGATGATTGAATGTTTAAGTTCAATGTCCAGTACTCAATTATAATGGTTCTAGTTCTAATATATTTTAAATTAGACCAACTAGGGCTTGCCTTAATTGATTTTGATTCCAAAGAAAAGGAATAACAATTCCTCTTATCAAATTAGATTGGAACAGTAGAAACAAAATCAATTAAACAAAGCTAAAGAAAGAGAATATAAAATAAGCACACTTAGCTTAGATGGAGCACAAAACTATCTCTCAGAAGTTCGACGAAGATTGGCTTAAATGGAATAATAAAATTTCTTCTTGAATACTTCTGAGTTTCGTGCTCTATTTATAGGTGAGCAGATCGCATCTTCGACTGGTCTAAGGAGCTCTTCGACTAGTCGAAGAAATAACAGATTTGAAAAAAATCGGGCGCGATAAGCTTTGACCGTTCTTCGACTGGTCGTAGGTCACCTTCGACTGGTCGAAGGTCTCCTTCGACTGGTCGAAGACCTCGTAAATTATTGCTGGACTTTCAATTAAAGAATTACGACTGGTCGTAGAAGAAGTCGACACTGTTCCTTCGACTGGTCGAAGCCTAACAGATTTTATCCAAAATTTGTAACAACCTTACGACCGATCGAAGAACTTCTTGGATTGGTCGAAGCAGAGCTAGGACTAGTCGAAGAAAGCCTAGGACAAGTCCCCGAACTGCCCAAAAATAAGTGTCATATACATATGACTTATATATCCAAAATGGCCTACTTCTAAGGTCAACCTATGGTCATTCAAACCTCAATAAAGAAGTAAGGACATTGAAAACATTAGGAACAAGTGACCTTGAAGTTTAAGCCTTGAAGTCTTGATGTAGCTCAACCTTGAAAATGTCTTGAGTTCTATAAGAACTGCCTTGTACTCTTCTTGTAGTCTTGCATTCTTGAGTCATGTCTTGAGAGCAATACTTGAAGTCAAAGTTGATCTTGGTACTAGTAATCTTCACTTGTTGTGAGCTTTGCTTGTTATGAATGTTGAACTTTAGAAAGAGCTTCACTAATGCAAGTTATATAACAGTGTTTTTGTCACCACTAATTTGACAACATACAGGGATATAAACTATAGCACTTACAATCTCCCCCTTTGTCAAATTAGTGACAAAACACATAACAAGATATAATCAAAGTAGTTAAAGCAACATAAACCAATTAACTCAGGCTTCAACACGTAACATTTAGCAAGTTATTAAATCACAAGTTATTAAATCAACATTACTACATTACTCCCCCTACCAAACATACTCCCATTAAGTAACATAACCATTCTCCCCCTTTTTGTCACAATATGACAAGGAAAAGAACAATATAAAATTGACAAAGGGATATGTAAGAGGAAATATGATGAGAGAAGAGATAATAGCAGTAAAACAGAAACTGTCAACTCAAAATAAGTATTTTTTCCACAATCTAGCATAAAAGAAAAATAGTATCCAATTCCAAATTGGATGACTAAGTGCGAAGATTTAAAGTTATTACAAACCAAAAAAAAAATCCCATATAGACTAGTCAGAATTAGAACTAGAAGACGGAGCAGGAATAGATGGATCAAGTTGGTGCATGCCCTTGTTCAATCGCCTAAGATATTTCCGCATGTACTTGAATTGAGAATCACAAGTAACAGACATGTTTTCCATTTTTTCATTCAAATTCTCAACTTTTCCCTCCAATGCACTCAGACGTGCATCAAAATCAGATGGTATAAAATCTGGATCATTTGTTGAATCAGAATTCAGTTCTTCAAAGATATCATCCATTGCTTCTTCATGACCAGCACCTCCACCATTACCACCTTGTTCAGGAAGTAATTCCAGCTTCATCTTATTGAGATTAGAGTTGTTGAAAATCAAATGATGAATAGGTGCCTCATTGACTGGCATATCGACCAACATATGTGTAGCCAATACAGTCATTAAATAACCAAAAGGGATGTCACTATGACCAGGATGAAGTCGAAACTGAAGAATGAAATGACAGATTAAGGATGACAGACAAATCTGAGTACCACTGGAAATAGCATGAATAACACGAACCATAAAAGAAGTCACGTCAGTTTTATTACCTGACTGAGGATACAAATTAGACATAAAAATTTTGTGAAGCACTCTGTATTTGGGTAACAAATACCTTGCGGGGAGCGCATCCCCTTTTTTAGTCCAGTGAACATTTATGTTGCACAAGTCTCTAGTGAGCATACATTTTTCAGATACAGAGGGTTTATCAGTCAAAATATGAATTGGAATACCGTCATCATTCACTGGAATATCCATAAGGGCTGAAATTAAATGATGATCAATTTCAAATGGCCCTTCATTAGTAGATATTTTAAAAGTTAAATTATCCAGTGAGAAGTCACTAATACATGTAAACATGGATATAGCAATGGACCGGTATGCAGGCCCACACCAATGCAATAAGTTAACCCAACTTACAGCTTCAAGCAAAGGAAGGATATCAAAAGGAGCAATATGATTAACATCAACAGGATGTTCAACAATAACATTACGAGCTCAAAGGTCTATAACACCAGATGGATCATTAGTAGGCTCAAGAAGATGACGTTTGGTCAATCTTGAAGAAGAAGAAGGACCACGGGAAGTAGATTTTCGACTTCTAGAAGCCATATGCAATAACAATAATAAGGAAATAAGGAAATGCAAGGGATTGAGAAAAGGGTTTACTCAAAAGAGATTTTTTAAAATCAAATTCCCAAATCTCAATGAAATCCTAAATAGAAAGTTTCAAGATAGACAAGAGAGCAATCTAGACACTGATTTGTAAGAAAATCATAAATGGAATACTAACCTTGAAGAACGAAAATGGTGGGTTCGACAGGTAGACGCTCGGCTTCTTAGAAAGAAAAGATGAAATGAGGAAGAAGGCAAAAATCTCCAAATTTAAGTGATTTCCGAGATCTACGACTGATCGTAGGTGTCTATGACCGGTCGAAGGTCGACTGGTCGAGTATACTCTCGACAGGTCGAAGGAAGTCCAAAATTACATATTTCTTACAATTTTTTAAAGAAAATGGATTTACATCTAACAAATATATACATTATGATACATATAGGCATAAATAATCATTTTGAAATACACATGCCAAGATCAAATTTCATCTTATTAAACCTGATTTTATCAAGAGGTTTTGTGAAAATATCAGCTCTCTGATCTTCAGTAGGAATATATTCCAGAGATATAACTTTTTCTTCTACCAATTCCCGAATATAATGAAATCTAATGTCAATGTGCTTAGTACGAGAATGCTGAATAGGATTTTTTGAAATATTTATTGCATTGGAATTATCACAATGCAATAACATAGAATCCTGTTTAATTCCATAATCACTTAGCATTCGTTGCATCCAAACAAGCTGTGTACATGCATTACCAGCTGCGATATACTACGACAAACATTGAAAGTGATATAGAATTTTGTTTCTTACTAAAACAGGAAACTAAACAATTTCCAATGTAAAAGCAACCACCACCGGTTGATTTTCTATCATCTAGATTACCACCAATCAAGATCATCGAGTACCCAAAGAAGTTGAACACTAGTCTCATGAGGATACCAGAGACCAAGATTTATAGTACTTGCAACATATCTAATAATCCGCTTAACAGCAATCAAGTGAGATTCTTTTGGATCAGATTGAAATCTTGCGCAAATACCAACACTTAGAGATATATCAGGTCTACTAGCAGTTAAATATAACAAACTACCAATCATACTCCGATAAAGTTTTGAATCAATATTTTTACCATTAGAATCTTTTGAGAGTTTCAGGGTAGTACTCATAGGAGTATCAAAATTCTTACCATTCTCGAATCCAAATCTCTTAATTAGATTCAAGGCATACTTAGATTGAGAGATAAATATTCCTTCAGGTTGCTGCTTAACTTGCAAACCAAGGAAATAAGTTAATTCCCCAACCATGCTCATTTCAAACTGAGATTTCATCAAGTCTGCAAACTCAGTAGTCAAGTTAGTACAAGTTGATCCATAGATGATATCATCAACATAAATTTGTACTATTAAGATATGATCATTATGTTTTTTAACAAATAGAGTTTTATCAACAGATCCCATTTGAAAATTGTGACTTAAAAGAAATTTTGTTAGTTTCTCATACCATGCCCTAGGTGCTTGTTTTAATCCATAAAGTGCCTTTTTAAGCCAATACACATGATCAGTATTTTTGGGATCTTCAAAACCCATTGGCTGTTCAACATATACTTCTTCATGTAGATCGCCATTTAGAAAAGCACTTTTCACATCCATTTGATATATTTTTATCTTTCTAAAGCATGCAATGGATATAAATAGCCTGATAGATTCAAGACGTCCTACTGGTGTAAAAGTTTCATCAAAATCAATTCCTTCTATTTGAGTATAACCTTGTACCACTAGTCTAGCCTTGTTTCTAATAATATTTCCACATTCATCCGATTTATTTTTGAAAATCCATTTTGTTCCGATGATGTGTTTATCTTTAGGTCTTGGTAAGAGATACCAAACATAATTTCTTACAAATTGATTAAGTTCTTCTTGCATAGCAACAATCCAGTTTTCATCAGCAAGAGCTTCTTTTACATTTGATGGTTCTATTTGGGATGTAAAACATACATAATTACATAAATCCTCAAGTTGTCTACAGGTGCGAACACCAGTTAGAGGGTTTCAAGAATTTGAGTGGTTGGATGATCTTTAATAGTCCTCAATTGATTCGGTTTGATTTGATGAAGTATCGGGTTTATCAATGATTAGAACTTCATCATTATCGAATTAGAGATTGGCTTATTTAAGTGATCATCAATGACTACATTGATAGATTCTTGAATCACGCCAGTTCTTTTGTTGAGAACCCTATAAGCACGACTATTTAAAGAATATCCTAGAAAAATCCCTTCATCACTCTTTGTATCGAATTTTCCCAAAATTTCACGATCACGTAAAATATAGCATTTTTTGCCAAAAACTCGAAAGTATTTGACAATAGGCTTTTTGTTGAACCATAATTCGTAAGTCGTTTTATTATTATCTCTGCTAGTATAAACTCGGTTAATAATATAGCAAGTTTGTATTCTGACTTCAAACCAAAGATTTTTAGAGAGCTTCATGCTATTCAACATGACATTAGCCATTTCTTGAAGTACTCTATTCTTTCTTTCCACAATTCCATTTTGTTGTGGAGTTTTGGGAGCTGAGAATTCATGTAATATTCCATGATCGATCATGAGAACTTCTCAAAATTGCTATTCTCAAATTGATTCATGATCACTACGAATCTTACCGATTTGAGAAGATTTTTCGATTTGAATCCTTTTGAGAACTTTTCTTACTTCTTCAAGGGTTTCAGATTTATCCCTTAAGAAGACTACCCAAGTGTATCGGGTAAAGTCATCAACTATTACCAGAATATACTTTTTACCACCACGACTTTCCGTTCTAGTAGGTCCAATTAGATCCATGTGAAGAAGTTCGAGTGGTTTTGATGTGGTATTTGAATTCACCTTTTTGTGTGAGTTCCTTGTTTGTTTTCCTATCTGGCATTCACCACATATTTTATCTAATTTCTGAAGTTTGGGTAAACCTCTTATAAGTTCTTGATTGCTCAATCTATATAAATTTCGATAATGAACATGTCCAAGACGTTTGTGCCATAAATCAGTCTCGTCTGTATGAACCATGTAACATGTTTGATTAGATGAGCTGGATTCGCTAATAATATATCAATTTTCAGACGTTCTACGTCCGTTAATATTACTGAGAACCCTTATTATTCAAGATCTCACGTTTTGATTAGAGAACCGAACACAATGGTTACTATCACATATCTGAGATATGCTAAGTAAGTTATGTTTTAGACCTTCAACATATAAAACGTTTTTAAATACAGGAAGATTAAAAAGTTGAACCGTACCTTGACCTATAATCTTGCAGTTGCTACCATCTCCAAATGTGACTGAACCATCAGTCATATCTTTTAGATCCGTGAATAAAGCTTTGTCACCTGTCATATGCCTAGAGCATCCATTGTCTAGGTACCATTTTGAATGACTTGTTGCTTTGAAAGCAATGTGAGCAACCAAGCAGGTGACTTTTGGAACCCATTTCATAACAGTTTTGGGTTTAGGAACATAGTTGGTCTTCTTTTGTTTATAGTTATAAGAATAATGTTGAGGGTCGGATATTGCATATTAGACCCTGATTAGTACCTAATTTTATGTACATGATAGTGCTTAATGTCATATGTTGATGGTATTTTGCTGCAGGATGCAATTATGAGCGTGGATTGAAAAAGGGAGCTTTAAGCATGGATTTAATGCTCTGATGACACCAAAGGCAATGGACGGACTCCAGGGGCTGAGATCGACAGAGTTGCACGCCAGAGATCGAAGAAAACTAAGAAACTGAAGCTTAAGTGGCCCGAAATTGGTCCATAATGCAGGATCACATGGTTTCCGCCATCAGATCGACTCGAAACTTCATACATGTGATGGGGGCCGTAAATTAACCGTACACGTCGAATTTCAGCTAGTGAATCCCTCTGAAAGTAGCCCAACGAGCAAATCAGCCCTGTAATTCTTAAAGTGGGGCTCACCTGATATCTGGATATGCCAGAAAGTTGGTCTCAAACCCTTATAATTGATGGGAAAACGGATGGACGGAGCAGATGTCTCAAAAACATCTCTGTGGGACACACATGTATAGCACATGTGTACGGTGTACAAGTGCACCAGGTGTGCACCTAACCACTCAAACGTCGGTCAGCACTTCTTTTAAAAAAAAAAAAAAAGAATAAAAAACGGCAATTGCCGTTTTTAACGTCTGAACAGAGAGTGTCGGTCACTGTTGTGGGCCCCACACATCGTCCACACGGACAATCCAGACCGTTGATTCAGTCTCTGGGGCAGCCATAACCCACGCCTAGCTGGAAGAATTTGAAGAAACACAGAGGATGAAATTCCAGCTGTCCAAACATCTAACGGTCGGTAGAGCTAAAAATCGGGTGGGCCGCATCAACAGACAACCAAAACCACTCCTTATCAACCTATTTTTCGAGGACAACTCAATGGACGGTGTGGATTTCTCGAAAGAACTACGAAATGGGCCCCACCACTGTCACAGGAAGAGAGCCGCGGTCCCTGTTGCAGCGTCCGGAAACCGACCGACTTCGGGTCGGTTGCGTGTTCAGATCGATGATCAGATGGCTGATCCAAGCCGTCCATCGTGTAGCCCATCCACAAATCCCCCAAGGGATGTCGTCTCTTCGGAAAGAAAGCAAGGGAAGAAGGAGATTCAGAGTTTTTTTTCTGGGCGCATTAACAGCTTCTGCGCAAGGAAATTTCCAATTCTATTGGCGTGAAACGTCCGAGCCGATCTCCTTCCGCACGGTTTCAAGCTCTCCACAGCACCCTTCAGCAACTATATTAGGAAGAGAAAGAGCAGAGAAAGGTATCTATTCACGGCTGGAGAGAAAGAGAGAGAGAGAGAGAGAGAGAGAGAGAGAGAGAGAAAGAGAGACAGAGAGAGAACTTTTATGTTTTTACTGTTTTCTCCCTTTTCCTGTTGAGTGATCTAGCCAACATGGTTGGCTAAACCTCTTAGCTAGGGCTAAGAGGTGAAGCTTGTGGTATGATGGGATGATTCTACGGCTTCGATTATGTTAGTTGAACTACTTTGATTTTAGTTTTATTATAAGGAATTACCTGTAGTTTTTTTTATGGTTTGTTGTGACTTCCATTACAATAGATCTGCAATGGCTGCAAGTAATTTCTTTTCTTTATTTTGATTATGTGGTTAGGAAGCCCTGTTGTTCACCATCGCCCCTTGGACATGGTTGAGTGATGGAATCCCTCCTAACTTTCATACATCACACTGATTGGTTGTGGATTGGTTTAACTCTGTTGTTTGCCTTGTCTCATGGACATGGTTTTGTGATGGAATCTATTCTAATTCTCATATCTCTCATCTTTTTGAAAACTTGGTCAAAGGAAGTTCAGATTGTTCTTTAAGCGATATATCTTCCAACTGGATGTAGATGGGACTCGAAGTCCAGTTGAGTTCGTGAATCAAGCGTAGATCTCCCTGATCTCTACAAGTGGATCCTCTGAATCCCTAGTTTCCCTTCTCTGAATTACTTAAATTTTATATTACTGTTTTCACCATTATTCCTTCAAACTACACTTGTTTTAGATTTCATCTTAGCCTAGTTCTAGATCTGTTTATTTTCAGGATACGTACAGGTTTCAGTCCCTGAGGATTCGACCTCGATCTTACCGAGTTTTTACTACATCACAACCCTATACTTGGGGAGTGAACAAGTTTTTAGCGCCGTTGCGGGGATTGACGGCTGTACGTTGCCTGAAGATAACTTGGTTTTAGGATTAGTTTGAGATTAGGACTTTTTTTCATTCTTAGGTTTTATTTTTAGAATTTCCTAATTCAGGTTTTTCTTAAATTTTTAGAAATTTTATATTTAAAGTAACTTTCTATTTTTAGATGGTTTTCCCTTTTTAGAAACTAACCCAACTTTCTTATTTTGTAGGATTCTGAGATAGGTTTCTAAATTGGTAATTTCTCTTCTCCTTACTATTTCTAGATTAGGACTCCTTTTTAGCAAGTTTCTAATTCTAACTCTTTTAGAATTTAATTTTATTTCCTATTTTATTTTTAGAAACTTTCTATTTAAAGACTTTCTGTTTAGAAACTAACTTTCCTGTTTTGTAGGCCTTTCAGAAATTTCTAATTCGGTAAGATCTTTCTAAATTCTACTTTCTAGTTTTAAGAATTTCCGTTACTAACCTACTTTTTAGTTTAAGAACTTTCCTCTTTTGTTTTAGAAATTTTATACTCTTTTAGGAATTTTTTTTTTCTAAATTAGAAACCAGTTTACTGCTAATTCTCTTCTTAGGATTTTCTAATTTTAGGTTAGAATTTCTCTACTTTCTATTTTTAGAACTTTTCTATTTCTAGGTTCTTATTTATTTTAGAAATTCTTTCCTTTTTAGAAACTCACATTACTTTCTATTTTAGGATTAGGATTTCTAATTTAGAAATTTCTAACTCTAGGTTTAGAACCTTCCTCTTTTGTTTTTAGAAACCAGGTTAGTTATTTTCCTTTTTAAGAGACTCTTTCTAATTTTAGAAACCAGGTTAGTTATTTTCCTTTTTAAGAGACTCTTTCTAATTTTAGAAACTAACTCATTCTTCCTTTATTTTGAGAACTTTCTAATTCTAGGTTTAGGAAACTTTCCTTTTCTAGAAACTAACTTTGAATTTTCTAACTTTAGAATTTCTATTTCTTAGGAACTAATCTCTTTTGGTTTCTTTTTACAGGATCTTAATTTAGAGACTTCAATTTGGCAACTTCCTTCCAACCCTCTCTTTCTTTTTAGATTTTTATTTCCCTTCTTAGGATTAGGTTTAGAATTTGATTGAGGGCTGTGAGTGTTTCATGCCCAAGTGGGCTCGTGACAACACTCGACGTCTCTTAACTGAAGGAGGATTAGTTGAGGGGTTAACTCGTCCATCGCAGGACTAGACACCGCTCGAATTCCCCGAGTTAATTGAGGATATGGCTGAAGAGCAACCTCGTCTACCCCAGCCTAGGGTAGAAGATGTCCAAGATGAGAATGAGGTGCATCAAGCACCCCCGCCTCGTACCTTACGAGATTACTTACAACCGGCGGGGGTGAGTACGCCCTCATGCATGGTTTTTCAGGAGACATATGGATATCAAGCCAGGAGTGATCCAACTCCTTCCTAAATTTCATGGGCTTGAGTCAGAGAATCCATATCTACATCTGAAAGAGTTCGATGAGATCATGACTACCCTATACTTTCTTAACGTGTCTGATGACACGATTAGGTTAAAACTCTTTCCCTTTTCTTTGAAAGAGAAAGCCAAGACGTGGTTACATTCATTGCGTCCTCAATCTATTGGTAGATGGAATGACATGACAAGGGAGTTCATTAAAAAGTTTTTTCCATATCATAAGACGAACACCCTTAGGAAGTCGATCATGAACTTCGCCCAAAAGGAAGATGAAACATTCTTCCAATGTTGGGAGCGGTTCAAAGATCTGGTCAGTTCATGCCCACAACATGGTTTTGAAACGTGGCGCATCACGAATTTTTTCTATGATGGACTGACGTCTCCCATGCGCCAATTAGTTGAGACAATGTGTAATGGGGAGTTTATGAATAAAGGTGTCGATGAAGTGTGGGACTACTTTGATAAACTTGCTGAGAACACACAAACATGGGACATCTCCCCTAGACCGAGTACTACGCCTAGGCCGACTCATTCTAAAGAAAAAGGTGGAATGTACCTCCTAAAAGAGGATGATGATATTAACGCCAAGGTAGCCAATCTCACTCGAAAACTCGAGGCCATGGAATTAAAGAAGGATAAGGCCAAGGAAATTGTTTGTAGTATTTGTGGTTGCAACATTCACACTACTGAGAATTGCCCAACTATATCTGCCTTTCAAGAGGTATTGAATGAGCAATCCAATGCTGTAAGCAATTACCAAAGACCTTTTAGTGGGCCCACCTCTAACACATACAATCCTGGCTGGAGAAACCATCCAAACTTCAGTTGGAGGAATGGACAAACCGCTACACCTCAAGGTTTCCTAAATCAAAATCCAACTCAAGAGAAACCTCAAGAGGATCCGGTTCTGAAACATTTTCAAAAGCAAGAGCTTTTCAATCAGGGTATGCTACAGGCCTTTCAAAACCTTACAAAAGCAATATAAGGACTTAAGGTGAAAATGCGATTGGGAACAAGGGGAGCTTCCCAGCTCAACCTCTTCCCAATCCTAAATCGCAATATGAAGTTAGCGACCCAAGCTCTTCAAATCAGATGGAGCAAGCTAAATCCATCACCACTCTTAGGAGTGGAAAAATCATTGACAAAACCATTAGGTTAGGGCTGAAAAGTCTAAAGACCCGGAAGTGGATAAAGAAGATGGATCTAGCCATGCCCCACCAGAGTTAGAACCAGAACCTCAGGGAAAGCCGGTTGCTCCATTTCCTCAACGGTTGGTTGCACCAAAACCTCTCTCTAACTCTCAGGATATCCTAGAGGTGTTGAAACAAGTAAAGGTCAACATTCCTCTACTTGATGCCGTGAAACAAATACCTTCCTATGCCAAATTCTTGAAAGACTTATGTACGACCAAAAGACGACAAAATATTCAAAAGAAAATCTTCCTGACTGAGAAAGTGAGTGCCATCCTAAAGCAAGATGTGCCGCAAAAATTCAAAGACCCTGGTAGCCCAACTATATCATGTGTAATTGGGGACTATCGAATTGATCACGCACTTCTTGACTTAGGAGCGAGCGTTAATCTTATTCCCTACTCGGTATACAAACAGTTGGGTTTAGGTGAATTAAAACCCACCTTAACCACACTACAACTTGCTGATCGCTCTGTTCGTGTACCAAGAGGAATAATTGAGGATGTGTTGGTCCAGGTTGATCGATTTTACTACCCAGTAGATTTCATCATCCTGAGATCGAACCCATCAACAATACAAGCACTCAGATTCCGTCATTCTTGGTCGCCCATTCCTTGCCACTTCAAACGCAATTATCAATTGCAGGAATGGTGTCATGAGTATGTCTTTCGGGAATATGACATTAGAAATGAATATCTTTTTCAACACAGCGGAGACGAGTAGAGGAAGATGACGATATCCACGATATTAACATGATCGATACTTTCGTGGAAGATAGGACAACCCTTACCTTATCCTCTGATCCTCTAGAGACGTGCCTGGCCCACTCCCATGAGTTTGATGATGACATAATTAGGGAGACGTGTGCCATGCTTGATGCGGTACCGGTACTTGAAGTTAACCGATGGGGGCCTCAATTTGAAAAGTTACCCTACACTGATGAAGTGCCTCTACCGTCTAACCTCAAGCCACCGAAGCTTGACTTAAAACCTTTGCCCTCTGATTTAAAATATGCATATTTAGATCAAGATGAGACATATCCGGTGGTGATTTCTGCCCACCTTGATAAAGAACAAGAGAGTATGCTCATATCTACTCTCCTCGAGCATAAGGGAGCCCTTGGATGGACAATTGCGGACCTCAAGGGAATCGATCCCTCGATTTGTACTCACCGCATATATCTTGAGGATAATGCGAAGACAGCTCGGCAACCACAACGTAGACTAAATCCAAACATGAAGGAAGTGGTTAAGGCCGAGGTTCTTAAACTATTGGATGTGGGTATCATATACCCTATATCTGATAGTCAATGGGTGAGTCCAACTCAGGTGGTTCCTAAGAAGTCCGGGATCACCATCGTAGCCAATGCCAATAATGAACTCGTGCCAACTAGAGTCACTACTGGTTGGAGGATGTGCATTGACTACAGAAAATTAAATACCGTCACGAGGAAAGACCACTTTCCTTTGCCCTTCATTGATCAGATCTTGGAAAGGTTAGCTGGTCATTCCTATTACAGTTTCCTTGACGGGTATTCGGGCTACAACCAGATAGAGATCGCCCCTGAAGATCAAGAAAAGACTACGTTTACATGTCCTTACGGCACCTTTGCTTACCGAAGGATGCCATTCGGGCTATGTAATGCTCCGCCACTTTCAGTGATGCGATGTATGATGAGCATATTTTTCGACATGGTGGGGCAATATTTAGAGGTCTTCATGGACGATTTCTCTGTCTTCGGCCCATCTTTCAGCGAGTGCTTGGAAAGTCTTAAATGTGTGCTGAAAAGATGTGAAGAAAACAACTTGGTACTTAATTGGGAGAAGTGCCATTTCATGGTTCAGAAGGGAATTGTCCTTGGACACATTATTTCATCCAAAGGAATCGAGGTGGATAAGGCAAAGATCGATCTTATCTCTAACCTACCTCCACCCAAGAACATAAGGGACGTGAGATCCTTCTTAGGACACGCCGGGTTTACTGAAGAAGATTCATAAAGGACTTTAGTCTCATCTCTCGTCCTCTATGTAATCTACTTCAAAAGGATGCACCATACGAGTGGACTGAACCATGTCAGGAAGCTTTCACTAAGCTTAAGGGCATATTGACTAGTGCACCCATCATACAGCCACCTGACTGGAGCATTCCTTTTGAACTTATGTGCGATGCGTCTGATTATGCTCTTGGGGCAGTTCTAGGCCAGAGAAAAGATAAGAAACCCTACGTTATTCATTACGCAAGTAAGACTCTAAATCCTGCCCAAGTGAACTACTCGACTACGGAAAAGGAACTCTTAGCCGTAGTGTTTGCCTTGGACAAATTTAGGTCCTACTTGATCGGATCCAAGATCATTATTTACACTGACCACGCAGCGCTTAAGTATCTTCTGTCTAAGAATGATGCTAAGCCCCCACCGATAAGATGGATCCTCCTACTCCAGAATTTGACCTAGAGATAAAAGATAAAAAGGGAGTAGAGAACGTAGTGGCTGACCATCTTTCTCGCCTTAATCCCTCTGATTCCTTTGGGATGACACCGATTAATGACATGTTCCCTGACGAACAATTGTTCAGAGTCTCTTATTCGCCTTGGTTCGCTGATATCGCTAATTATCTTGCCACAGGTTCTATACCGACACATTGGTCTGCGCAAGATAAGAAGAAATTTTTCACCGAGGTGCGTAAATTCTTCTTGGATGATCCATACTTGTTTAAATATTGCCCAGACCAAATCTTGAGGAGATGTGTACCAGACGATGAGCATCAGAGTGTCATCTCCTTCTGTCACTCACAGGCCTATGGTGGTCACTTTTCTGCAAAAAAGACCACGGCCAAAATTCTGCAGTGTGGCTTCTATTGGCCCACTATGTTCAGGGATACTCATGAGTTTTGCAAAGCTTGTGAGCGTTGTCAGAAATTGGGAGCATTGTCTCGTCGAAATATGATGCCCTTGAATCCCATTCTTATCATAGAGGCATTTGATTCTTTGGGGCATCGATTTCATGGGACCATTCCCCCAATCTTTTGGGAATTTATATATTTTGCTTGCCGTAGACTATGTCACTAAATGGGTTGAGGCGATTCCGTGTCGAACTAATGACCATCGCACGGTCATTAAATTCCTGAAAGAAAACATCCTTTCCCGATTCGGCACGCCTCGAACCATCATTAGTGATGGGGGCTCACACTTTTGTAATAGACCATTCGAGAGTTTAATGAAGAAATACGGTATCTCTCATAAGGTGAGCACCCCATACCATCCACAGACAAGTGGGCAAGTTGAGATTTCCAATAGGGAGATCAAACGCATTTTGGAGAAAACGGTTAACCCTGACCGTAAGGATTGGTCAATTCGATTGACTGATGCCTCATGGGCATACCGTACTGCTTTTAAAACCCCTATTGGAATGTCTCCCTTTAGACTCGTCTATGGGAAGGCTTGCCACTTGCCTGTGGAATTGGAACATAGAGCTTCTGGGCGATCAAAAATCTAAATTTCAATCGAACAACGGCGGCTCGCTACGCAAACTTCAATTAAATGAACTTGAAGAAATCCGAACGAAGCGCACGAAAACTCGAGAATTTACAAGACAGGATGAAGGTGTTTCATGACCAACATATTCTACGAAAATCATTCACACCGGGTCGAGAAAGTCCTTTTGTATAATTCTCGATTACATCTCTTTAGGGTAAGCTTCGATCTCGTTGGACCGGTCCTTACATTGTCGTTCTTGCATATCCTCATGGGGCCGTCGAGATAAGAGACCCGACAATGGCAAGGAGTTTAAAGTAAATGGGCATCGCTTAAAGCCATTTGTCGAGAAATTTGATTCAGAGGACATGTCCATGCCTCTGACTGATCCTGTTTATCAGGATTGATCTCCTAGTCTGATGGAGGTATAGGTAGGTTTCCTGCTTTCCTAGGATTAGGGTAGTTGCTTTGGTCTGGCTGAAGACATTAAACTTAGCGCTCCTAGGAGGCAACCCAGCTTTTCATTCCATTAGTTAATGTTTGTGGGTAACATTACTGCAAACCCTCACGAGATTACAACTCGTCCACTAGGGGCAACCTAGGGGTTTAAAGGCTTGTTGCATACGCTAAATGCAATCGAGAGCACCTGCGAAAGTGGTATAGGTAGGAGTTTATTTTTGTGTTTTACTTGTGTTGGTTATTCTCTTGTGCTGACCCACTCTCATGTTGAGATCTCTATGGAAAAGTCTCTCTCGACCCGTTACCCAGGTACTATCTTCCCATCACTTCTCATTTACTTTCGTTGTCCCATGTGCATTGCATGCTTACATCTTTTACATTGAGGATAATGTAGATTTTAGGTTGGGGGTGGGAGAATTGGTTTCTTAATCCTAATCAGTGTTTTCTTGGTCTTGAGCAAAAATTGTGAAAAATTGTGAAAAATTGTGAAAAATTGAGAAAATTTTTAAACTTTTTCTGGAATTTCTTGTGAATTAGAGGTGATTTTGACGGCCATCTAGGGCACTTAGAATTTCAAGATTTGTGGAGTTGGTAACGTATGACTCTTGGATCCAGTATTTGTTAGATTTCATAATAAGTTCAAAATTGTTAATCCATGATTAGAAGTTTTAAACATTGATTGAGTCATGATTCCACAAGACACATCGCTTGCACATTAAGGTTTCGATTCAATATTGAAAGATTGACTTGGTGATCGATAAGCATGAAAGGAACAAACACTGGGAATTTGTCCATCATGTTCAATGAGAAGAATGAAAGAAAATGAGAAAACCCAGCTACAAGATAGTACTGTGGAAAGGGTTGGGCGAATGGACTTCACCATGGGTTTGCTCCCCATAGGTGCAGAGTCGATTCCCCATGGTTGTCTTTGAAAAATAAAATTGTAGACAATACAAGATTTCTGGGCGATTGATCTTCACCATAGGTTTGCTCCCTATAGGTGAGGATTTGATTGGCATTAATTTTGATGGAGAAATCGAGGGATGGAATTTTGATCTATGAGGCAGGTTTTGGTTTAGGTTTGGATTGTTATGGGTTTCTTATTTATTATTACCAATGATATCATGAAAGAAAGAAGTAGATCCTAATGTTGATAAGCTGAGATCACACTATACACTCATGGAACTCAATGTGTAGAATTATTCTAGTAATGGATTAATATTTGAACTTGATTATGAAGTCTACCATGCGCTTACCTCCAGGAGAAATTTTATGCCCAACATTCATGAATCTTAAATTTCTCATATCTGAATCGTTCTTCAAAAATATCACTCGGTTTCATGGAAATTACCCTGTAAATTCTCAACTTATTTTTCGCATGTTTTGCTCGGGACTAGCAAAATGCTGGTTGGGGGTTGTGTTGAGGGTCGGATATTGCATATTAGATCCGATTAGTACCTAATTTTATGTACATGATAGTGCTTAATGTCATATGTTGATGGTATTTTGCTGCAGGATGCAATTATGAGCGTGGATTGAAAAAGGGAGCTTTAAGCATGGATTTAACGCTCTGATGACACCAAAGGCAATGGACGGACTCAGGTGGCTGAGATCGACAGAGTTGCACGCCAGAGATCGAAGAAAACCAAGAAACTGAAGCTTAAGTGGCCCGAAATTGGTCCATAATGCAGGATCACATGGTTTCCGCCATCAGATCGACTCGAAACTTCATACATGTGATGGGGGCCGTAAATTAACCGTACACGTCGAATTTCAGCTAGTGAATCCCTCTGGAAGTAGCCCAACGAGCAAATCAGCCCCGTAATTCTTAAAGTGGGGCTCACCTGATATCTGGATATGCCAGAAAGTTGGTCTCAAACCCTTATAATTGATGGAAAAACGGATTGACGGAGCAGATGTCTCAAAAACATCTCTGTGGGACACACATGTATAGCACATGTGTACGGTGTACAAGTGCACCAGGTTTGCACCTAACCACTCAAACGTCGGTCAGCGGCGCTGACCGACTTCTTTTTTAAAAAAAGAATTAAAAACGGCAATTGCCGTTTTTAACGATTGAACAGAGAGTGTCGGTCACTGTTGTGGACCCCACACATCGTCCACACGGACAATCCAGACCGTTGATTTAGTCTCTGGGGCAGCCATAACCCACGCCTAGCTGGAAGAATTTGAAGAAACACAGAGGATGAAATTCCAGCTGTCCAAACATCTAACGGTCGGTAGAGCTAAAAATCGGGTGGGCCGCATCAACAGACAACCAAAACCACTCCTTATCAACCTATTTTTTGAGGACAACTCAATGGACGGTGTGGATTTCTCGAAAGAACTACGAAATGGGCCCCACCACTGTCACAGGAAGAGAGCCGCGGTCCCTGTTGCAGCGTCCGGAAACCGACCGACTTTGAGTCGGTTGCGTGTTCAGATCGATGATCAGATGGCTGATCCAAGCCATCCATCGTGTAGCCCATCCACAAATCCCCCAAGGGATGTCGTCTCTTCGGAAAGAAAGTAAGGGAAGAAGGAGATTCAGAGTTTTTTTTGGGCGCATTAACAGCTTCTGCGCAAGGAAAATTCCAATTCTGTTGGCGTGAAACGTCCGAGCCGATCTCCTTCCGCACGGTTTCAAGCTCTCCACAGCACCCTTCAGCAACTATATTAGGAAGAGAAAGAGCAGAGAAAGGTATCTATTCACGGCTGGAGAGAAAAGGAGAGAGAGAGAGAGAGAGAGAGAGAGAGAGAGAGAGAGAGAGAGAGAGAGAGAGAGAGACAGAGAGAGAACTTTTATGTTTTTATTATTTTCTCCCTTTTCCTGTTGAGTGATCTAGCCAACATGGTTGGCTAAACCTCTTAGCTAGGGCTAAGAGGTGAAGCTTGTGGTATGATGGGATGATTCTACGGCTTCGATTATGTTAGTTGAACTACTTTGATTTTAGTTTTATTATAAGGAATTACCTGTAGTTTTTTTTATGGTTTGTTGTGACTTCCATTACAATAGATCTGCAATGGCTGCAAGTAATTTCTTTTCTTTATTTTGATTATGTGGTTAGGAAGCCCTGTTGTTCACCATCGCCCCTTGGACATGGTTGAGTGATGGAATCCCTCCTAACTTTCATACATCACACTGATTGGTTGTGGATTGGTTTAACTCTGTTGTTTGCCTTGTCTCATGGACATGGTTTTGTGATGGAATCTATTCTAATTCTCATATCTCTCATCTTTTTGAAAACTTGGTCAAAGGAAGTTCAGATTGTTCTTTAAGCGATATATCTTCCAACTGGATGTAGATGGGACTCGAAGTCCAGTTGAGTTCGTGAATCAAGCGTAGATCTCCCTGATCTCTACAAGTGGATCCTCTGAATCCCTAGTTTCCCTTCTCTGAATTACTTAAATTTTATATTACTGTTTTCACCATTATTCCTTCAAACTACACTTGTTTTAGATTTCATCTTAGCCTAGTTCTAGATCTATTTATTTTCAGGATACGTACAGGTTTCAGTCCCTGAGGATTCGACCTCGATCTTACCGAGTTTTTACTACATCACAACCCTATACTTGGGGAGTGAACAAATAACCTACAGAGTTAGATTTTAGGAGCTCCTTGAGTAAATCTACTATCTTTTCAGCTAGTGGATTTCTTTTCTGGTTAAAGTTAATATGACTGCTTCTAGGTTTTTGAATTTTTAGAGAAACCTTGATAAGTATTTTTTCCTTTTGAGTTTGAGGACTCTCCTTTCACAAACATAGGAGTATACTTTTGTTTAGGAGATACATTTTTATCATAGCCCAACCCGGATAGATCGCCACATTTTCTTGATCCGGATAAAAGTTTTTCTAACTTTGGATCACCTTGGGCATATTTCCATGTGTCCTTTTGACTTAGAAGAGAAGATACTTCCTTTTTGAGATTTTCAATCTCAGATTTCAAATCAATAATTAAAGAATTTTTGAATTCCAAATCGCATTTTGATTTTTCAAAACAATCTGAAATTTGTGATTTTTCTAACACAAGTGATTCAAAACAATTTTTGAGTTTAGAAAACTTTTCTTTTTGAATTTAAGTTTGACAGCAATTTTACAACTTTCTTTGTATAGGGCATTGTAAGCATCTTGAAGATCATCTTCATTTTCACATTCACTACTCAGATTTTCTTCACTTGTTGAGTCATTATCTGAAAATGTGAATTTGGCTAGAGTCATACGTGCTTTAACTTCATTCCCTAACTCAGTTTCAGAATCTTCTGATTCAGAAGAAGCTTCAGAATCAGATGATTCATCCCACGTAGCCAACATACTCTTCTTCTTGGGTTTGTCCTTTTTGGGACATCTATTTGCCAAATGCCCATATTCTTGACAGTTGTAACATTGACTATCTTTCAAAGATTTTCGAGATTTTGATCTAAACTTCTTTTTATCGTTTGATTTTTGGAAATCAACCCTTTTCTTGCTTTTAAAAATCTTGTAAAATTTCTTAGCCAAAAGAGCCATATCATCTTCAGAATCAGAATTTTCTTCTGAATTACATTTAGAGGATTTTAGCGCAATCGATTTACCTTTAGGAGCTTTAAAGTTTAACTCATTGGTTTGTAAAGAACCAACTAGTTCTTCTACCCTCATATTATCTGTATCACGAAGTTCCTGGATCGCGGTTACTTTAGAATTGAACCGTTCAGGAAGTGAGCGTAATATCTTTGCACACACTTTACTTTCTGGGATTTTATCGCCAAGACCCCACATTGAGTTTACAATGTCATTTAGTCTAGTGTAAAAGTCCATAAATATCTCATTTTCCTCCATATGAATTTCTTCAAATTTGGTTGTAAGGAGTTGGACTTTAGACTTTTTGACAATTGAAGTACCCTCGTGTGTCATTTCTAGTATATCCCAGGCTTGTTTCACAGTATCACAGGATATGATTCTTTTGAACTCATCCGGTGATAGTGCGCAAGTAATTGCATTTAGTGCTTTAGCATTAGCACTATACTCACTTTTCTGAAGAGTGGTCCATAAATAATAAGCAGGTACAGACATAGTTTTTTAACCGTCAGATTCAGTTACTTCAATGGTAGGAGTTTTCCATTCGGTCACTGTGGCTCGCCACACAATCTCATCCATTGATTTTAGAAAGATTCTCATTCTGGCTTTCCAATAGGCATAGTTGGAGCCATCAAATGGTGGAGGCCTCGTGACTGAAAGGCTATCAAAAGTTGACATCTTTAAATAGCTTAGATCATTAGCTCAGGAAATAAATCCAAATAAAAAGCAATAAGAACGAGCTATCTGGCTTTGATACCACTTGAAAAGGCCTAGCTATAAGTCCTAGAGGGGGGGGTGAATAGGACTATGCCAAATAAAACTTATAACAGCGGAATTAAAATGAATATGATAGCCAAAATTAATCACAATGCAGGAAAGTAAAATAACCTCAAAAATCTGAACATGAGGGATTGATACAAATGTTGTTCTAAGGACAACCTTTCACCAAAAACCAGAGTTTATGGTAGGACAACCTTATTTCTAGAAAGTTCTTTGTATCAAATCTCAAACCAAAGAGGAAAACAGAATTAAGCACAAATTGAAATAAACTGTAATCACAAATGTATTATTCTAGGGACAGCCATACACCATAAAAATGGTAGGGCAACCTTGCTGGAACAACTTTAAAAGAAATTGAATTTCAAGCAGATAAAGTAATAGCTGAAAGTAAATTCTAAACTATTACAAAATTCCCACAATGCTTGAATTAAATGATTACAACATTTACCACCACACATACATCCCACAAATAAATATTAAAGATTAGAAATGTAAACCATTCAACCATAACACAAGGGATTATAGTGGTTCGCCTGTGTGTTCACCAACTGTTAAACAACAGCCACACAAAATGCTACTCCACTCCTAATATCCTCACACAGGGGATATTAGCGTTCACTCACAAAATAGGTTTTCACAGGTTCACCCAAAACCTTTATAATTGTGTCTTTGTCTATGGGCTTACACAATAAAAAAAACCCCACTTCTGAGTTTTCCTGGCTCTCCTCAGATAACCAATACAACAAGATTTTTCTGGCAAATCTTGAAAGAAACCAAAACAGAAAGGAATTTACAATTAAATGTAAAATACCTGATTAACTCCTTCGTTGTAGCAGCCCGATAGAACCAAATCAGAGTAGATGATTGAATGTTTAAGTTCAATGTCCAGTACTCAATTATAATGGTTCTAGTTCTAATATATTTTAAATTAGACCAACTAGGGCTTGCCTTAATTGATTTTGATTCCAAAGAAAGGGAATAACAATTCCTCTTATCAAATTAGATTGGAATAGTAGAAACAAAATCAATTAAACAAAGCTAAAGAAAGAGAATATAAAATAAGCACACTTAGCTTAGATGGAGCACAAAATTATCTCTCAGAAGTTCGACGAAGATTGGCTTAAATGGAATAATAAAATTTCTTCTTGAATACTTCTGAGTTTCGTGCTCTATTTATAGGTGAGCAGATCGCATCTTCGACTGGTCTAAGGAGCTCTTCGACTAGTCGAAGAAATAACAGATTTGAAAAAAATCGGGCGCGATAAGCTTTGACCGTTCTACCACCTGGTCGAAGGCCTCCTTCGACCTGGTCGTAGGTCACCTTCGACTGGTCGAAGGTCTCCTTTGATTGGTCGAAGACCTCGTAAATTATCATTTGGACTTTGAATCGAAGAATTACATTTGGTCATAGAAGAAGTCGACCTTTGTTCCTTCGATCGGTCGAAGACCTCCTCTTCGACTGGTCGGCCTAACAGATTTTATCCGAAATTTGTAACAACCTTACGACCGATCGAAGAACTTCTTGGATTGGTTGAAGCAGAGCTAGGACTAGTCGAAGAAAGCCTAGGACAAGTCCCCGAACTGCACAAAAACAAGTGTCATATACATATGACTTATATATCCAAAATGGCCTACTTCTAAGGTCAACCTATGGTCATTCAAACCTCAATAAAGAAGTAAGGACATTGAAAACATTAGGAACAAGTGACCTTGAAGTTTAAGCCTTGAAGTCTTGATGTTGCTCAACCTTGAAAATGTCTTGAGTTCTATAAGAACTGCCTTGTACTCTTCTTGTAGTCTTGCATTCTTGAGTCATGTCTTGAGAGCAATACTTGAAGTCAAAGTTGATCTTTGTACTAGTAATCTTCACTTGTTGTGAGCTTTGCTTGTTATGAATGTTGAACTTTAGAAAGAGCTTCACTAATGCAAGTTATATAACAGTGTTTTTGTCACCACTAATTTGACAACATACAGGGATATAAACTATAGCACTTACAGATTTTTCTTCAAAAATAAGTCTTGCCTGATCAGGAACGCCAGCAAGCTTATTCTCCAAAGAAGCAATCATTTCTTTACCTTGAAGTTGTGCAGATTTTTTTGATATCAATGGATTGAACATTCACCCGTATCTTCTCTTCAACATCTTGAATGATTAAGACCTGCTCGTGATTCTTCCTCTCCAGTTGAGAAATTTCTTCCTTCAGAGCTGTAATGCGATCTTGAATAGTTATACTTTCATCAACATGAATCTTTAATTGATCTTGAAGAATCATATGCTCTTGTTCAAGTTTAGAAATTGATGAAGCTGTCAGAGAAGCTTGTTCTTGAGATAAAGCCAACTGCTTTCTACACTCTAAAATCTCAGGGGCAATTGTAACATTCTCTACTGACGCTAAGGAAATTAATGAATCACGAAATTTGAGGAGTGAATCCTGTAAAGGAGATATGTTGATTCTAGCCATCTTGGCAGAGCTCTCCAGAATCTCTATAGCAACATCCAAGTCCAACCATTGATCAGGATTTCTGAAGATATGGATTATTGCTAACAAATAATGTTTCACCATAAGCATTTTATGAACAGGGATCTTCGCAAAGGATGACAGTTCAGAAGTAGTGGCTACAGAATCAGAACTAGCCGCACCGCTACAAGAAGGAGTTCCTATAGCAAAAGAAGAAGGATATTCAATATATTATTATGAAATATATAGTCTTGAGTAAAGATAATCAGCGCATATATATGTACCTGTCACTGGAATACGACTAATAGAAGGAGAAGCTCTTTGAGTCATGGAAGGGCCAAGTTCCACCATATCAACAAAAGATGGTGCTCTAGCTTCCATGCTTGAATCTCTGGTAGCCGGAGTTGGCAAGTCAGTAGTTTTTGTAAAAAATACGATTTCACGAGCCACTACTTTCTGTACTACCAACGGAACTACGGGTGCTCTTAGTGAAGATACCACAAGAGGGCTCACTGAGGAGATAACACCTATTTCTGCAACTTGGGCACCTAAAAAAGGGAGACACGGTAATTTTAAATAAATAATAGTTGTTAAAATATAAATTAAGATATGCAAATGAAAATTTTCCTTTACTTGGTGAATACCCATATTTCCATAATCTAAAGGCTCCTCTTCATCTTCCTCGGCTGCAGGAGATTTAGCAGGAACATTAATGCTAGGAGAAGCCTTAGCAGGTGCAGCAGAAGATTCCATCTCAACTTCTTTCGCAGCTGTTTCCTCTTCTTCGCCAATATCGACTTCACCTTCTTCAAAGTCATCATCTTTATCTTCACCACTATCGCTATCCCGCTATCTTCATATTGCGAAGATTCAGTAGTATTTGATGATGAAGCTGAACTTTCATCTTCCAAAATTTCTTCGTCGACTTTTTCAACGATGACCTGCTTCCCTTTGTAAGAAACAGGTTGGCTGCTTTCCGGTGCAAGCTCTTGAACTATAGGGGAAGCGGATGCTGGTCGAGTCCTTTCTGGAAGAATAGGGGATGATGTTTGCAAACGCGTTCTTGATCTAGTCATCGGGGAAGATGGACTAAGACCAAGGGGTTGTGGAGGAAATATGGAAGTACCAATAGCTGGTCCTTCTTGAACCGCTGCAGTCTCTGCAGGAATTGGAGAAGATGTACCTTCAGCATCATCTGCAGCTTGGTTTGAAGAGTCCCAACGAGATTTCTCAAATTCTCTCAGATCTCCGTGGGCAAACCAGCCATCCAAAGTATTGATGGGCTTGATTTCACGGATGTGATCTTCCAATGATATCTTCCTACAAATTTCTCCAGGATGAGATGCATGGCTTTTTTCTGGAATATAGCCGATTCCGCTCTCTAAATTTCTGCCCTTTAGCCTGGGCGGATGAAGAAAGATAGAAGAATCCACTGGCAAGCATTTAGCGACCAAGTATGATTGGTGATCCCACCATCGCATCCAGCTATATGATGTACGAACTATGCGATCACAGCCCAAAATTATGAAGAGGGATCCAACGCAGCCATTCAGCAACTGTTTCCATATCATGGCCCAGTTAAGAGGACCAGTTCTATAACAGCGCATTTTTCTAGTAACCAGCCCGCAGTCTTGTGGCAAAGTTTGATCATAACCAAATTGACAAGCAAAGCGACTGGGGTAGTAAGGTTCTCTCCAGAATTTCGTCCCTTCCCGAATAGGTAAACTGCATGAGCGAATAGAAAAGAAGAAAGCTCTCTCTGCTGCAGTAAGTGTTTCGTTGTCCACCATATCTGTATCTTCGGTGTAGCGATAAAGGCGAAACTGAAAGAAGTTTATATGGTCATCATCTCGAATTTTATTGGCCACCCACTCGTATGCTCTTTTTGCCATTGCTCTTTGCTGAAAGAACCAGAGTGGAAGGTGAGAAGGATGAGTATATGCTTGCTCCGGAGCCTCAAAAGTCCAAGGAAAATAAACTCCAAGCCACCCCGTAATATAATGCCAAGATGTATGTGCAGACGAAGCTCCAAGAATAGGGTCTTTTACGTGAGTAGCTACTTCTCTAAGGGCTCTGTAGATAGAACATAATACGGGAGGAGCAAGAGAATATTTATGGCCTTCCGCTAAAGCACCAGCCACAACGAAGACACTTGGACGAACAACATCTGCCCACTTGAAGCTGGGCAATACGACCAAACTTAGCCAATAAGCCAAGAACGCTACAAGTTCTCCGAAAGAGATATATTCTGGCTTTCCTCTTACTGCATCCCGAAGCTTCGTTAGTTCTTTAGAGCGGCAGTCATGAAACCTTCAAAGAAAATGAAGGAGGTTAATATGCAGGAATGGCTAAATAGTGAGAATATAAAGAAGGAGAATAATGGTCGGATTGATAAATACCTGAGACCCCTAGAGAAATGAGCCAGCCATTGTAGAGGGGGAATTTTGTGGAAATTGGGAAATTTGCCCATCTCTTTGAACAGTTCTATGGTAGTCTCGGAGATGGAAGGCTTGCGGTCTGGAGAAGAGACAAAGGCCAATTCTCTGTTTGTAGGAATGAATTCGTCATAGAATTTGCCTGTTATTGTGAGACCGGCTATACGATGAAGGTCCCAAAGAGATATGCTCATTTCACCATAAGGTAGATGGAAGGAGTTGGTTGTAGGCGACCAATATTCAAGAAAGCCTTTCAGAATATTGGGTTCCCTATAGAAGTATTTGGAGGTTACTTCTATGGCATCATAAAGTCCGATCTTTGTAAGAGTGCTTGTATGCTTCAGCAAAATAGCCTCCGCCCATTCAGAGTAATAGCGGCGAGCAGTTAACATGCCTCTGATGCAGAATTTTACCTGTCCCCAGAGTTGTTCTCGATCTCTGAAGCGTTGTCGCACTGTCTCATAAAAATGAGAAGGAAAGAGATCATGAGGACTGTGGAAAGGAGCTAAGAAGATCATGGGATGAGCTTCTCCTATCCTCTGTTGCGGCTTCGAAGTTTGAATGATTCCCTCCATAATCTGAGACTCCCTTGAGGCCCATGATTCGGTATACATTAATCTCTCGCCATGGATGTAGTCTTTAGACTCGCAGTTTAGCATGGACTGATGGCGATATACCTTGATTGGAATAATTGTCATGCCCTCCGCATGAGGGTTGTCAAACTTCATGATACCTTCAACAACTCGTACTGAGTCCCACGAGTTTTGAAGCCGCTTCTTCTTGTGTTCCTTGATCTTTTCTGCAAATTCTTTTTCCTTATTGCGGCAAGTTTTCTTCGGACGAGAAGCAGGGGGAGTATCTTCACGGAGAGGTAGTCTCTCACTATCAGTACGAATATGAGCGGTGGTCTTCAACCATTCGTCCCAGTCATACTCTCTGCCATGCTTAGGCGGACATTTGATATCTCTCAAAGATATAGATCTGTGAATGGCGGAAGGCAAAGATCTAATACGGTCAGAGAAGTCAAATGTGGGAAGAACAGGTTCTTTAAAATAAGTGAGATTTCTGGAAGTAGTCTTTGTCCGCTTAGCAGGTGGTTGATCAGAAGAAGGCGAGTTAGAAGGAGTCACAAGACAGGCTGTTTGTTTAATATGAGCCATGAAAAAGATAAAGGAAGAAAGAAGAAAATGGCTAAGTGTTGGAAAAAGTTTGAAAGAAATTTCCTAAGTACAGAGTACTTTGCGCGAGGTCACGCAAAGTATATGGTTTGCGCAGAAAATCTCCAAGTTCAAAGGACTTCGCGCAAAGTGAAATGCTTTACACGGGGTCGCGCAAAGTGGGAGGTTTGCGTGGAAGAAAATCGCTAGAGCAGAGTTTCAGCCCAGGCAGTTCGTAAAAATGACTAAGTAGTTGGACTATTTCTAGTATTTTTGGCCGAGTACGGTACTCGAACGAGCTTTGCGCGGGGTCGCGCAAACCCTACAGAAAAAGACTAATTTGATCCTTTTCTTTGATTTTCTGGAAAAATAAAGAACGGATCAAGGGGGCATCTGTTGAGGCATAAAATAAGCAAGGAAGTGAAGATGAGAAAGATCAAGAAATCAGTTTGAAGATCAAAAAATCAGCTTCAGGACCACTTTACGTGGGTTCGCGCAAAGAGAAATGGTTGCGCCGGACCGCGCAAAGTGAATGGGTTGCGTGGGTTGATAAGAAAAACAGTTTGCGTGGGACTGATAGTTTGCGCGAGACTGCGCAAAGCATGTCGTTTGCGCGTGTCCGCGCAAAGTGTATGCTGGAGGTATAAAAAGGGATTTGATGTTATTTTGTCCCACATCGACCAGAACAGAAATTTTCACTGGTGAAAATGTCTATAAATACCCCGTTCCTTCTCTCAAAGGGGGTTCAAAGATTTCAGAGTGAAAGAAAGACAAAGAAGAAGACAGAAGGAGAAAAGGAAGAATCATCGACAAAGAGGCGTATTCCTCCTAAGTTTCAGGAGATGACTGAAATAGCACCGAAATGCTGCCGGAATCTCCGTTCTCTTGAAGACTATTGATCGATTCATCTATTCCTCCTAAGTCATTGGAGATGATTGAGATCATTGCCGTTATGCTGCCGAAAATTATATTTAACTATAATAATTGTCACTTATAATGAAATCTTTGTAAACTATTTTAGAATTAAGGGATACCAGAGGATGTAAATGAATTCAGAATCAATAAAGTGTGATGATTGTCTTTGTAACTATTCCATTTTTATGTTTGAATAAGATAATATTCCCAAATCAAATACATTTGTTTCCTTGTTGAAACACATCTCCTTGTCGAATAGTAACCTTCTTAACTCTCTCTTCAGTGGTCAAATTTAGATTAATTTGAGCTCATTGGAATGGTAACTTGACAAGCTTCTAAATGGGACCAGAATTGGGTAATTCTGAGACCGTTCGATATCCCAAAAGCGTGTTGGTAATCTTCAATCGTCATTTTGTAATTTGGATTATTAATCTTTCCAAATTGCACAATCCAACGGAGACGCTCATAACTACCTCGTTTGATGTTTGATTGGGTCGATTTTTGGTCATCTGAAAGGTACTTTAGTGCTCTTTCATTCCTGACGGGAATCAACATATTCTGAGACCATTTGGGCATCCACAATTGGGATCGCAATCGTCGGTCATGAATTTTTCCTTCATCTCCTTGTCGAATAGTTACCTTCTTAACTCTCTTCAGTGGTCAAATTTGGATTATTTTGATCTCATTGGAATGGTAACTTGACAAGCTTCTAAACGGGATCGAAATTGGCTAATTTTGAAACCATTCGATATCCAAAAAGCAAGTTGGAACTCTTCAATAGTAATTTTACAATTTGGATTGTAAATCTTTCCAAATCGCCCGATCCAATGGAGATGCTCTATTGAGGCATAAAATAAGCAAAGAAGTGAAGAAGAGAAAGATCAAGAAATCAGTTTGAAGATCAAGAAATCAAGTTTCAAGACTACTTTGCGCGGGTTCGCGCAAAGTGAAAGAGTTGCGCTGGATCACCCAAAGAAGACAGTTTGCGCGGATTGAATAAGAAAACAGTTTGCGTAAGACCGCGCAAAGTATATTGTTTGCGCAAGACCGCGCAAAGTATATTGTTTGCGCGTCTCCACGCAAAGTACATAACACCGCGATAAAAATGGTTGGGTGATTATTTTTGTCCCACATCGACCAGAACAGAGATTTTCACAGGTGAAAATGTCTATAAATACCCCATTCCTTCTATCAAAAGGGGTTCGAAGATTTCAGAGGTGAAAGAAGGATGAAAGAGAAGACAGAAGGTGTGGAGTATTGGACTCCTGCACTTTGAGCGACTGCGCGCAAAGGAGTATTGGACTCCTGAAGTTTGTGCCGATCCACACAAAGCAACACAGTTCTGATATAGTTTGCGCGGACCCACGCAAAGCATATCGTTTGCGCGGACCTGCGCAAACCTGTTGTTGGGCGATTTTTATAACAAGAATGGGTCGTTATCTTTGTCGAAATGGCTAGAGTCTTCAAATCTTCAAGTTCTTCTTGTCCAGGAGAAAAGGAAGAGTCATCAATAAAGAGGCGTATTCTTCCTAAGTTTCAGGAAATGACCAAAATAGCATCGAAATGCTGCCGGAATCTCCATTCTCTTGAAGACTGTTGATCGATTTGACTATTCCTCCTAAGTCATTGGAGATGATTGAGATCATTGCCGTTATGCTGCCGAAAATTATATTTGGCTATAATAATTGTCGTTTATAATGAGTTCTTTGTAAACTATCTTAGAATCAAGGGATATCAGAGGATGTAAATGAATTCAGAATCAATAAAGTGTGGTGATTGTCTTTGTAGTTATTCCATTGTTATGTTTGAATAAGATATTCTCCTAAATCAAATACATTTGTTTCCTTGTCGAAACAAAATGGCGACTCTGATGGGGACTTATCTTATTTAACACCAACATTGGAAAAGTTGCAAACTCTCGTCACTGTTTTTGGCATTTATAAGACGCCAAAATGGCGACTCTCAGTGGGAACATCCTCCCCTTCATCTCTAAGATAGTTTATTTAGTCTTTCATATACTAATTTCAGGTATGTTTTATTATTGAAGGTACCTAAATTCAATCACACAACACTACTAATGGCTAATATTGCGAGAAAAGTGAACTTCCGATTCATCGCTACTGGGTTCGTAATTGAATATGCGCCAAGCCAAACTCCTGAACATACGAAAGCAAGCACTACAAGCAGGCGCAAAGTGACTCAAGTAACAGTGGGAGTCATTACCGTTTCACCTCAACCACAAGAAAGTGATGAGAACTGGACTTTGGTCTTGTCTAGAAAGACGAAAGCAAAAACCTTAAAGAACCGCAAAGCGAAATTGTTTGCACCAAGAGCTGAAGGACCAATCACGCGGAGCATAGCAAGAAGAAAACCCGAGCTCGCTCCTCCGGTGATTTATCCTGAACTAGCTGCTCCGCAGTTCTCATCACAAGATTTTTCAACTTTAGTCGTCCCAAAGACTAAATGGACAGAAGCACAGAAAGGTAAAGCACTGATGATAGGATCACCGATGCCTGTATCACCTCAAACAAGTTCGCCTATAACTGTATCACATCGATCGATTAAAAGCACGGGAAGTACACAAGAGTCGAATGAGACTCCAATTTCTCCCCTCTTCATAAGCCCTGTTACATCAACGTACTCTCGTTTTACTCTAAAAACAGCTTCGACAAACAGTCAAGAGGCCGCGGTATATATGGCAGAAACAGGACAAGGAAATAGACCAACTACTGAAGAGCGCGTTGATCAAATGGCAGAGGCACAAAGAGTGCTAATGGATGAATGCCGAAATCTTAGAGAAGCTCTGGCAACTCTGGCTCATAATGTAGCCCAGATAGTGGCCCCACCTATGATGGGAGAGACAAATGGACAAGAGAACCAACCTGAAGGTTCCCGTCCACAGGGGATAGGATCGTGAGGGTCCGTTCCAGCGACAAGAGCTATAACACAAGATGACGTAAGACAAGTCGTTGAAGAAGCAGTCAGAATAGAAAGAGAACGCGCGAATACTGGTCATTTCAGATACCGGACACCCTACCCGAGAGAAGTAGAGGACGTTCTGTTTCCAGCCAATTTTAAGCACCCAGATTTTCAGAAGTTTAATGGGGAAGGATCACCGGAAGAACACCTGATGCATTTCATCACCAGCATGGGAAATTTCTCTACGATACCTTAATACTGCTTACGCTTATTTGGGTCATCGTTGACAAGTAAAGCTTTCAGGTGGTATTCAAATTTGGCACCAGGGTCTATACGAACATGGGAAGAAATGCAAGATGCTTTCATGTCAAACTTCTTTTCATCAGAGCGCGATGTTAGCATCACAGAACTAGCTTCAGTATGACAGCGAGAAGGAGAACCAGTTGAAAAATTTATAGACAGATGGAAGACAATGGGGGCATCGTGTAGGCAGTTGCCGGAAGAAAAGGAACAAGTCAAAATGTGTCTGAACTTTATGGAAACAGGAATTGCATTTGGACTCACCAGCGCTGATATCGGAACCTTTCGCGATTTGGCTACCAAAGCCCATGCACTGGAATTGATGACTCGTAAGATGCCGGTATTTCATCATGAAACTGTCAGAAGAATACCTGGCAGGACAACCGTCAACACCATCGACCGAGATAAGAAAAATCAAGATGCGAGAGGTTCAAAAGATAAAAGGCCGGAAGGAAAAGAAGGTTGGAATCAATCAAGAGACAGATAGGGTGGAAAAAAGCTCAGATGCTCGATTCTCATGAAGGATTCGAGTTTGATAAAGAGGACGTAGTACCTATGATGCAACAATTGTTAAAAGCAGGTACCCTAGAATTACCAGAACCAAAACGTCCTGAAGATGTGACGAGAACTCGAGAAAGAAACTTTTGCCGTTATCATCGCCTAGTAGGACATCCGACAGAAAATTGTTATACGTTAAAATGCATTATACAGCGAATGATAAATAGAGGTGATATAATAACTAGCGGAAGCAAAGAAAAGAATGCAAGAGCGACAGTAAATGTATTGTCAATACAAGAAAAGACTCAGGGAATGAAAGAGAAGGAAGATCGAAGGTCGGTAAGAAATGCAACAATGATTACGTTGCGATCGGGGAAGCAAAAAACAAGTCCTGCAAAGCAAAAGGCAGGAATCATAAGGAAAGAAGTAACTGAAAGACAGAATACTGAGGATAAAAGTAGAAATGGAGATGCGATGACAAAAGTGGCTTATAATGTAGTTAGCCATTTAAAGGGTATACCGGCACGATTAAGTATTTATGATGCGCTCAAGTTGTCAGAAGAATTTCGGCAGAGTTTGATTCAAGCACTGTCTGATCACGGTGTGAGAGAAGCCTTACTGACAGAAATGAAGAATGAAAAAAAGGATGAAAAGATGAATTGTTTGCCAATAATATCTTTCTCTGATGACGACTTAATTGGTGAAATGGAACATAACAGGCCACTGATGATAGAAGGGTACGTTTGTGAAAGGAAGATAAAACGGATTATGATAGATAATGGGTCTGCAGTGAATCTTTTGCCACTCTCCATGATTACTAAATTGGGTTTTCGCCGTTCAGGCTTGAGCCCCAGCGGAATGATAATACAGGGGTTGAATCAAGATGGACAACGCGCACTCGGTAAAATTACAGTAACATTGGAAGTGGGAGAATTAATTACTACTGTTGTATGTCACGTTATAAATGCTGTGATGACATATAACCTTCTCTTGGGAAGGCCGTGGATACATCAGTACAATATTATACCTTATACTCTACACCAATGTTTCAAGTACTGTAAGGATGGAATACAGTGTAAAGTAATAGCCGATGCGAAACCCTATACAGAAGCTAAGTCATTCTTTGCGGATGCTAGTTATTATAAATGTTTCTCCGAAGAAGTGGGAAATGATGATAGAAAGAGAGTCTTCAAAAATGTCCGAATAAATAAAGATAGAGGAGAAAGAGCAGAATCTTCTAGGACTGTAGAAGCAAGAAAGAAGTTCTATTTTGTACCAAAGCGGCTGAGACAACCGGGACAACCGCCGTTGACACTATTGTCGATAGAACAGTTGAAAGTCTTACAGTCCAATTACACAGTGCCATTACCCAATATCGAAAGATGTAAGCCATTTGCAACCGCTCCAAGAACATTTCAAGTCAAAGCCAGTGCTAAATATCCTGAACCAATAAAGTTTCATGCTGCATCAGAAGTGAAGGATGAAAATACAAGTAATGTATATCATGGGGAGTTGGCACCGCAGAATTTAAGAAAATACAGTGCAGTAAGTAAGAAAATCATGAGAAATATGGGTTTTGATTGTGACAGACCCACTGGCTTGAATCATGGAAAAGGAATTCAGATCCCTCTCGGGGTTAATCAGGAAAAGCGAAGAAAATTCCAAGGATTAGGAGCAGAATCAGCAGTAAATATGGTATCAATTAACATGACTTCAGCCACACCAGATACTAAGGTAGTTGAATATCTTGAAACCGCTCCAAGGCAAATAGAAGACGGCGGGTAGCCGACGATAGATGGCCTGCGAGAAATAAATTTGGGAACAGCAGAAGAGCCAAGAACACATTCATCAGCGTCAGCCTTTCAGATCAGGAATTTGAGAAATATGGCCAACTTCTCAAAGAAAATAAATATGTCTTCTCTTGGACATATGAAGAAATGCCGGGACTGGAACCCTCTGTAGCAATGCATCGATTAAATATTTCCAAAGAAAAGAAACCAGTAAAGCAAGCACAAAGGCGATTTCACCCAAACCTAATTCCATTAATCGAAAAAGAAGTAAATAAACTAATAAAGGTTGGGTTCATCAGAGAAGTTAAATATCCCAAATGGATATCAAACATTGTTCCGGTAAAAAAGAAGAATGGGCAGATTAGAGTATGTATTGACTTCAGAGATCTGAATGAAGCATGTCCAAAGGACGACTTCCCTCTCCCGATAACAGAGTTACTAATTGATAGCACTACTCAGTATGCTATCATGTCCTTTATAGACGGATATGTAGGCTATAATCAAATCAGGATGGCACCTGAAGATGAAGAGGCGACGGCCTTCAGAACGCCGCTTGGAATTTACTGTTATAAAGTTATGCCTTTCAGTCTCAAAAACGCTGGGGCAACATATCAAAGGGCAATGAAGAATATCTTTCAAGATATGATGCATAAACATGTTGAATGCTATGTTGATGATTTGGTGGTCAGATCTGAAGATCATCAAGAACACCGCGAACATTTAGCATCGTCTCCGAAGACTCAGAAAGAAGCAATTAAAGATGAACCCGGCTAAGTGTACATTCGGAGTCTCTTCTGGCAAATTCCTCGGTTTTGTTGTACGACACAGAGGGATCGAGATTGATCCAGAAAAGATCAAGGCTATTCAAAATATGCTGCCACCAACGACGTTGAAGGAATTAAAAAGTTTACAAGGAAAATTGGCATACATTCGCCGTTTCATTTCAAACCTTGCAGGAAGGTGTCAGCCATTTTCTTGGTTAATGAAGAAAGATACAGAATTTGTATGGGATCATGCCTGCAAAATGCGTTCGACTCAATTAAGGAGTTATTAAAACAGCCGCCGGTGTTAACAGCTCCAGTAAAAGGTAAACCACTTATCTTATATACATCTGCAGCTACAAATTCTTTGGGTGCTTTGTTGGCACAGGTAAACGAAGCCGGAAAAGAGACTGCTCTTTATTATTTAAGCCGAACACTGATGGGGGCAGAATCCAATTATTCTCCGATTGAAAAAGAATGTTTGGCGTTGGTATTCGCTGTGCAAAAGTTGAGGCATTATTGTCTCTCCCATGATATAACTCTGATCTCAAGAGCAGATCCGATAAAATTTTTGATGACCAGGCCAATGTTATCAGGAAGACTAGCCAAGTGGATGTTATTGTTATCAGAATATACTATTTCGTATAAGCCGGCGAAAGCAGTGAAAGGGCAAGCAATGGCAGACTTCCTCGCAGCGCATCCTATAGCAGAAAATGAGGAAGTCAATGACGAATTCCCGGATGAACGAGTTATGTTGGCTGAATCTCCGAATCTCTGGCAGATGTATTTTGATGGTGTTGCTCGAGTAATGGGAGCGGGGGCAGGAGTAATATTCATTACGCCTCAAGACGATTTATTACCATACTCCTTCACATTGGGCACCGCATGCACAAATAATGAAGCTGAATACAGAGCTCTTATCATTGGAATGGAAATAGCACAGCAAATGGAAATAAAATCATTGCATATCTTCGGAGATTCTAAATTGATTGTAAATCAATTGACAACAGAATTTGAAGTAAGGAAAGAAGAACTTTTGCCTTATTATCGGAAGGCACAACAGTTGCTTGAACAGTTCTGTTATGTGGAAATTAAACACATACCACGGTCAGAGAATGCAAAAGCAGATGCTTTAGCCAGTTTGGCAGCAGCCTTATCCCGCACAAACCGAAGTCCTCTCCAGGTAACTATAGAAGAAAGAAGATTCCTGCCATCTGCAGAAGTTTTGGAAGAAACCGTTGAAATATTGCCTATATCCTGTCTGGAGGTGATGATAAATGATTGGCGTTAGCCTTTTGTTGATTATCTTAAATATAATATCTTGCCAGAAGATAATGCACAAAGACAGTGGATTAAGCAGCGATCAGGAAAATTTGTCATATGCAGCGAAGTATTATATAGAAAATCTTATAATGGAATGCTGTTAAGGTGCTTGGACAAGCAAGAAGCAAACCAAATGCTGCGGGAGGCACATTCAGGTGAATGTGGAGACATCAAGCTGGCCAGAATTTATGTCATAGAGTGCATCGAATGGGTTATTATTGGCCTGCTATGTTTAAAGATGCGATAGAATATGCAAAGCGATGTCATGAATGTCAAATACACGGAGATGTAATACATGTTCCTCCAGAAGAATTACATCAGTCTGTTGCTTCTTAGCCTTTCTCAGTCTGGGGACTCGACGTAATTGGTCCCATAAATCCCCCTTCATCTAAAGGAAAACAGTACATTCTAGCAGCAACAGATTATTTCTCCAAATGGACCGAAGTAGTCGCCTTGTGTAGTGTTAAAGAGAAAGACGTGGTCAATTTTATCCAGCATGCTATAATATACCATCATGGTATTTCGAAGAAGATTGTCACTGATAATGGCACCCCTTTTAAAAATAGAGGTATGGAAAAGTTATGTCAGAAGTTCGGTATCCAACATTCTTTTTCAACACCTTACTATCCTCCGGCCAATGGATTAGCAGAGGCGTTTAACAAAACGATTGTCAAGATAATGAAAAAAACGGTGACAGGTAATAAGCGCGATTGGGATGAAAAGTTACAAGAAGCATTATGGGCCTACAGAACTACCCATCGTACAGCAACAGGGGCGACACCGTATTCATTAATCTATGGTATGGAGGCAGTTATCCCAATTGAAATGCAGGTGGCATCACTCCGAATAGCAGTACATCAGTCTATAACAGATGATGAAAATGCAAAAATAAGGTTGAAAGAATTAGATTTGCTTGATGAGAAACGTCTTACAGCTCAGCAGAGGTTGCAATCATATCAGGCCAGAATATCGGCTGCCTTTGATAAACAGGTTAAATACCGCTCTTTCAAAAAAGGGGATATGGTGTTAATGTTGAAAAGACCTATAGTGGTCACTCGCCGGACAGGGGGCAAGTTCGAGCCTAAATGGGACGGTCCATATGTGGTAAAAGAAGTATACTCCAATGGGGCATATAGAATCACAAATCAAGAGGGACAGGGTATCAGTGTACTTGTCAATGCCCGCTTCATCAAAAGATACTATCCCTAAAGATAGACATATGGATTTTGACCCAGAATATTATCGGCATAATGATTCTGTATCAAAAGGGGGCAAAGATGAATAAAATCATGTCTATATGTCAACAAAAGAATCTAATGAAAAAGAAGCTATGAAAAATCCAAAAATATATACGATCATCATCATCACCAAATAAGTTTGACAAAGCCAATATCATTATCTTGAAGATTCTGTTGAAAATTGCCTTACAAGGCACGAATTTTCTTGCAAGGATATGTCAAAAGCATTATTGCCCTACAAGACAAGGGGTTTCCTTGAAGATACTATCAAAAGTATAAATATTATTGCCGGTCTTCTTGAAGATATTTCGGAAATATATACTATATTGGCAAATGATGATGATCATAAATATTATTGCCACACAAGGCACGGACCTTCTTGAAGATAAATATTATTGCCTTACAAGGCATGGATCTTCTTGAAGATATTATTAAAAGCAAGGATATATCAATATCAATCAAAGAGGCAGTATAGCCAAGCCAAATCTTAAAAGAGTCAAATTGAGCCAAATCAAAAAAAAAAAGAAAAAGAAAAAAAGATCAAGCTCGAAAAAAAAAATGCTCTCAAAGGATCAAGCTCTAAAAGAGCCGGCCAACTATACGTAAGACCTATGAAGATCGCCATTCGGGCAGCGACGAGGAGTCAGTGGCCCTAAAAAGCCTGCGAAGACCATCGTGCGCACCCATGCGGGTAGCTGATGAAGTCAATGATTCAAAGCTTAAAAGGCCATAAATCCGCGAAGACTAGTCACCGTAATTCCCATGCCGTCTGCATAGCTTCTGGCAGCGCCACGGGGAACGGATGAAAATGCCCTCCCGTGAATGGGCTCGACCTTGCAGACGAAGAAAACAGGGGCCGCAGTGCGAGCTTTATGCCAACCGTGCGTAAGACCCTCCAAGTCTAGGGTTTGATTTCAGTAGTAACTCGTGAGGAAGGGCTTAAACCTACTCATTGATGGACTGGTGACCCTAGATTTGGTGTCCAAAGGTAGCCTTGTGAGCCCTGCGAACTCTAGAGAGTTACCGTGGCCAACCCTG
This sequence comes from Magnolia changhungtana, assembly GCA_030180095.1. NCBI lineage: Eukaryota > Viridiplantae > Streptophyta > Magnoliopsida > Magnoliales > Magnoliaceae > Magnolia > Magnolia changhungtana. The sequence goes on from JASAUF010000316.1 coordinate 802,619, forward strand.
TGCGTAAATCCAACAGTTCACCGCTCGGTAGCGTCAATGGGCCCCTCTGATGGACCTTGGTCGTGAGCTCAAGGCAGTGAGAAGCCCAAAAGCGAACTCTAGAGAGTTACAGTGGCCATCACATAAGACCCATAAATGCTCCACTACTCATGAGCTTAAACTGTGTGTGTGCGCACACTCCACTACTCATGAGCATAAACTGTGTGTGGCTAATTGAATTAAAACTTAGTACTGCCAATTTAAATACTCATCTAGAGAATCCCGCACTAACAAAGCATAAAAGGTTTAGAAATTGTAAAAATGTAATGAAATTATTATATAAAGTATAAATATAATTTGATAATATTAGTATAGATATCATCAATATGCAAGGTGGAAAATACCATCATAAATATCCCAAAATAATATCATGAAATATATAGTAAGGAAAATAAATTATGTCCAAGGAACATGAAAGCAAATATCACATGTTTAAAATTACATGTTCAAAGATCCTCTGTAATCCCCATTGCTTTTGAATATCTAAGCAAATCTTCTTTCAATTGCGCCTGAGCTGCATCATGTCTAGATTTTTCTTCAAAAATAAGTTTCGCCTGATCAGGAACGCCAGCAAGCTTATTCTCCAAAGAAGCAATCATTTCTTTACCTTGAAGTTGTGCGGATTTTTCAATATCAATAGATTGAGCATTCACCCGTATCTTCTCTTCAACATCCTGAATGATTAAAACCTGTTCATGGTTCTTCCTCTCCAGCTGAGAGATTTCTTCCTTCAGAGCTACAATGCGATCTTGGATAGTTATACTTTCATCAACATGAATCTTTAATTGATTTTAAAGAATCATACGCTCTTGTTCAAGTTTAGAAATTGATGAAGCTGTCAGAGAAGCCTGTTCTTGAGATAAAGCCAGCTGCTTTCTACACTCTAAAATCTCAGGGGCAATTGTAATACTCTCTACTGACGCCAAAGAAATTACAGAATCACGAAATTTGAGGAGTGAATCCCGCAAAGGAGATATGTTGATTCTGGCCATCTTGGTAGAGCTCTCCAAAATTTCTATAGCAACATCCAAGTCCAACCATTGATCAGGATTTCTAAAGATATGGATTATTGCTAACAGAGAATGTTTCACCATAAGCATTCTGTGAACAGGGATCTTCGCAAAGGATGATAGTTCAGAAGTAGTGGCTACGGAGTCAGAACTAGCCGCACCACTGCAAGAATGAGTTCCTATAGTAAAAGAATAAGGATATTCAATATATTATCATGAAATATATATAGTCTTGAGTAAAGATATTCAATATATATATACCTATCACTGGAATATGACTAACAGAAGGAGAAGCTCTTTGAGCTATGAAAGGACCAAGTCCCACCATATCAGCAAAAGATGGTGCTCTAGCTTCCGTACTGGAATCTCTGGTAGCCGGAGTTGGCAAGTCAGTAGTTTCTGTAGGAAATATGATTTCACGAGCCACTACTCTCTGTACTACCAATGGAACTACAGGTGCTCTTGGTGAAGATACCACAAGAGGGCTCACTAAAGAGATAGCGCCTATTTCTGCAACTTGGGCACCTAAAAAGGGAGACACAATGATTTTAAATAAATAATAGTTGTTAAAATATAAATTAAAATATGAATATGGAAATTTTTCTTTACCTGGTGAATACCCATATTCTCCATAATCTAAAGGCTCTTCTTCATCTTCCTCGGCTGCAGGGGATTTAGCAGGAACATTAATGCTAGGAGGAGTCTTAGCAATTGTAGGGAAAGATTCCATCTCAACTTCTTTCGTAGTTATTTCCTCTTCTTCGCCAATATCGACTTCACCTTCTTCGAAGTCATCATTTTTATCTTCACCACTATCACTATCTCCGCTGTCTTCATATTGCGAAGTTTCAGTTGTATCTGATGATGAAGTTGAACTTTCATCTTTCAAAGTTTCTTCGACAACTTCTTCAATGATAACTTGCTTCCCTTTATAAGAAACGGGTTGGCTGCTCTCTAGTCCAGGCTCTTGGACTATAGGGGAAGCGGATGCTGGTTGAGTTCTTTCTTGAAGAATAGGGGATGATGATTGCAAACACGTTCTTGATCTAGTCATCGGAGAAGATGGACTAGGACCAAGGGGTTGTGGAGGAGATGTGGAAATACCAATAGCCGGTCCTTCTTAAACCGCTGCAGTCTCTGCAGGAATTGGAGAAGATGTACCTTCAAACATTATCGTGACTTGGTTTGAAGAATCCCGACGAGATTTCTCAAATTCTCTCAGATCTCCGTGGGCAAACCAGCCATCCAAAGTGTTGATGGGCTTGATTTCACGGATGGGATCTTCCAATGATATCTTTCTACAAATTTCTCCAGGATGAGATGCATGGCTCTTCTCCGGAATATAGCCGATTAAGCTCTCTAAATTTCTGCCCTTAAGCCTAGGCGGATGAAGAAAGATAGAAGAATCCACTGGCAAGCATTTAGCAACCAAGTATGATTGGTGATCCCACCATCGCATCCAGCTATATGATGTACGGACTATGCGATCACAGCCTGGAATTATGAAGAGGGAGCCAACGCAACCATTTTAATGCTTGTTTCCATATCATGGCCCAGTTAAGAGGACCAGTTCCATAACAGCGCATTTTTCTGGTAACCAACCCGCAGTCTTGTGGCACAGTTTGATCATAACCAAATTGACGAGCAAAGCGACTAGGGTAGTAAGTGTAACACCCTGAAATTCAGGGGTCGAGTATAAACTCAACTCCCGAGTTCCAACGCATCACTTATGCAACATACACAATGATGGTTAAATGTTGTCCGAGTTAGTGCAATAAACATGAATGAGATTATACCAAAACAGTAATTCATACTCCAGTTCAATTGTATAAAGGCAAGCGGAAGACTGAAATTTTATATTCAAAGTATGTAAAGTAACAAAATTTTATGAACTCCAGAGTATGAGTACTAACGAGCACCAATATACATGTATTGTTTCTAAGTCAAAAATCAAAATACAATCCTCAAGAGAGGCCCTGAAAATCCCGCGATGCAGCCGGCCTGAGCAAAGCCGTCAGAATACTGCATAAAGGAGAACTCCTGATCCTCATCAAAGTCGGGCTCCGGCTCCTAAACCAAGGCGCCATCTACACCTATGACAGAGTCTGGTGGGTGTTGCAAACATCGTCCCGTAACGTGGGAGTGAGTAGCTAACTCAGTGGAACAATAAAGCATAGGTTAACATGTTATCAAATCAATCAAGCAGTAATGATAAAGCAGTACAAATCAAACATTTCTAACTACTCTTATTAAGTGCAAAAATGATATGACATGATGCTGTATGCCCTTGCCAAACCACCCTCAAGCGACATCATCTTACGTTCGCGAATGCTTACTCCCTCAATGCGCCACATCTACAAAGCACATGCGGTGCGATGATGCTCATGATTACCAAGTTTTTATTAGTCCATTTCAACCAGCAGTATTGGGAAACTAAGGTACCTCCCTTGTATCATTCCCAAACATGATTCATTCTAGGGTCGTCAATCCTATCTAATCTCATATGATATTAAGGTTTGAGAAGCGTAGTGAAGGCATCGCAAAGGGCTCGTCACCCGTCAGCGCGGATACAGATCTCACCGTATGCGGCTCAATTGCTGGCCGTCAGCTCAAGTACAGGTCTCACCGTAGTTGGCTCAATCACTAGCCGTCAGCTCGAGTATAGGTCTCACCGTACTCGGCTCAACTCATACTCTAGTTGCTGTGAAAGACTCGTCGCCAATCACAGACACTTGGAGTATACTCGAAGATACTACGGAGGACTCGTCGCCGTCAGCACGAGCACAGGTCTCACCATACTCGGCTCTCACCGTAAGTATCGACAGCTCGAATACAATGTCCCATACCACCGTATTCGGCTCACGAGTTTTGGTTGCGCAATGGACACTACGGGGAGGCACATGGCCCCAGCGTAGGCCGACAGCTCGACCACGGTGTCCCATACCACCATGCCCGGCTCATGCGACTTAGCGGATTGAGGTACCATGGTTAAACGGGATCGCCACTGGTAAGTTTGGTACCCTAGGTTCAAGCAGTAGCAACCAAACATGGTGAACACACAATACATTTCGGTTTACTTGACGAGCCTGACTAGCTCGAGCACACCACAAGTTGAGCGATATGGAGCGCAAAAGCACTCCGTGTGGCCAACCACTATCGCCAACCGAAGTACAACTCGGGTTCGCCAGACACGTCCGTTGTGGCGATATGAATCTCAGCCACAAGCGCAAGTCTGGTACCGAATGTTTGGACTATAGACACAGTCCCAAACTCAAACAGTTTTCATCGGTAGCATGTGGAGTAAAGCATGATAAACAAGCAATACAAGCATGTTAGCAGGCATGTTATAAAGCATGAAGTAAAACATGATATAAAGCATGTTGTAAAGCATGTTGTGAAGCATGTAGTAAAGCACTATCCACATAGGGATACAACTACGTACATATTACAAGAGAGTGGTTATAGCGAACCACCGCATGGAGGGGATCCTACATGTCTCTAAGGGAGTCGGGAATCCCATATCAGTACCTCTCTAAGGCACTAACACTCAAGCATTTACACGCACAAGCATCTACACAAACACTTAGAATACACTATTCCAACATACATGATGTATGTTAGCAAAATACGTGTTAGGGTTGTCCCTTTGCCACGTGAGTATTTTACCCATGTATATCATAATCATACAGCAAATAATCATTACAATTGTATTTTCAAAATTCACACATATGCGGTATTTCTAGAATACACTATTTCAACATACGTAGCATTTACACATGAACATGTATTTCAGCGATTCCTTTCGCCAAATTAGTATTTTATCCATATATCATATAATCATACATTAAATAAACATGTCAAACATTTTTTCAAAAAAAATACGTATATGGTATTTCTACGTATACCTAGAGTATGTGAAATTCCAATTTCTACAACGTTAATCGAAACAGGAAACAGAAAGCACTTTGTACATGTGCAATTGCATGCAGATCACGAATCTATCATTATCTGACATTGAAAGCATTGAAAACCGTAACTTATACACTTAAAGTCCTCACCTTTGCCCTTGGAATTCCAACGAATCAGCAAGGGTAGTAGAGCTTCCGTATACGGGAGATTTCTATCCTAAAGAGCGGAATCGGTTAGCTTTTACATAACCTACAACGATCCTACCTTAAATCAGACCTAGGGTTAGGGTTTCTTACCTTCAAATGGGATGGATACCGCCGGAAAAACACCTAGAACGGGGCGGTGTAGCAGTAGGAGGAAGATCAGCAACAAATTCCAAGCCTTTCTCTCTCTTTTCTTTCTCTCTCTCTAGGGTTTTTCTCCCAAATTCGTATGGCTGTGAGAGGGGCTGTTCGAAGCTCCTTTTATAGCCAAAAACATTTCCAAAATAGACTCAGGTTCAAGGGTGACAGCTTATATAGGCATTTCGCCACTTTTCCAGCTCAAAAGGGAGGTTCTGGTGGCCCTCCTTGAGCCAAACGTTAGACTTAAGCTCACCATCTATGGATCTACGTGGGATTACGTTTTCGACTTGATCGGATTCCCGGATCGCACGTGGCGGACCACTTTCAGTTCAACGGTCAGTGGGCCACGATCAGAAATTCTAAGTACATGTAAATATTCCTGAAATTTTTCTTAATCCGAGGGTGTAATTTGGTCTGATTCTGACGGTCAGGTTGCTTAATACTGACGTGCAACCGAACGATGCCAGATCACTATTCTTGATATTTTTATTAGGATGGGAATAGTGTTTTTCACACTCCCTCGCTCCGGATCGAAACAAATGGCCGTGGGACATCGGTCGGAGCTGATTTTTGAGATGATTGTCAAGTCCAGTGAGGCGGTCCTAGTTCCTTAACTTTGTGTTAATCGGACTCCCGATGTGTGATCTAGACCTAATACGAAGTTTCGTTTCATTTCCGAGAGCAGCCGGGAAATGAGTTTGGTTCTAAACTTTAGGGTAACCTAGCGTCACTTGTTTTGCAAGTTTTGGGTCTTGCAGATCGTATTTAAAGCGATCCCGACGGATTTCATGGCTAACTGAGTTTAGTACTTAGTTAACTTTGTTAAATTTCTAAAGGATTTAATCCTACGTGATTTCTGGTCGAGGTGATACTCGACCCAATGTACGGAAATTTACAGGTCGTTACAATCTACCCCCCTTAAACAAAAAATTTCGTCCTCGAAATTTATACCTTTTCGTAGTCCTCGAGAATCTGAGGGTAGTTCTTTCTGACCTCGGCCTCAGTCTCCCAGGTAGCTTCCTCCTGGGAATGATGTGTCCAAAGCACCTTCACAAGTGGGATGACCTTGCTACGTAGTACCTGCTCCTTCCTATCAAGGATACGCGTCGGGCGCAGCTCGTACGTAGCATTCTCACTCAACTGTACCTGCTCCCATCTGATGATATGCGAAGGATCAGGAACGTGCTTCTTCAGCATAGATACATGAAATACGTTGTGTACGGAAGCAAGTGGTGTAGGCAAGGCGAGACGATACGCCACATCACCCACTCGATCCAGTATCTGAAATGGACCGATAAACCTCGGTGTGAGCTTCCCCTTCTTCCCGAACCGAAGAACTCCCTTCATAGGGGAAACCCGAAGGAACACATGATCCCCTACCTCGAACTCCAGAGGTGATATCGGCGTAACTCTTCTGCCTGCTCTGCGCTGTGAGTAATCGATGCCTGATAATGTCTACCTTCTCTGTAGTCGCCTGTACCAACTCTGGGCCAATCAGACTACGCTCGCCAACCTCTGCCCAACAGTGCGGTGTCCTATAAGGTCGACCATATAGAGCCTCATATGGGGCCATACCAATAGTCGCCTGGAAGCTGTTGTTGTAGGCGAACTCTGCGTACGGAAGACAGTCATCCCAGCTATCCTTGAAGTCCAACACACATGCTCGCACATATCCTCCAGAATCTGATTCACCCGCTCTGCGCGCCTATCGCCCGAGGATGAAGCTTATTTGTATCTTGAACTTCAACTTCACACCCATCGCCTCCTGGATACGAGTCCAGAAGATAGATGTGAACTGCGTGTCTCTGTTCGACACGATCTCCAAAGGAACCTCGTGCAGACGGACGATCTCCCTGATGTACAATCTAGCCAGCTCGTCTACAGAGTTTGTAACTCCGATAGGGAGGAAATGGGCCGATTTGGTCAACCGGTCCACAATCACCCAAATAGAATCGTGCCCCTTCCTCGTCTTCGGTAACCCTGATATGAAGTCCATGGAGATGAAGTCCCACTTCCACTCCGCTATAGGCATGGGCTGAAGTAGTCCAGGAGGTCAGCGATGTTCTGCCTTGACCCGCTGACACGTCAGACATCGAGACACATACTCAGCAATGTGGGCCTTCATGTTATCCCACCAATACGTCTGTCTCAAATCCTGGTACATCTTCGTGCTACCAGGATGCATCGCAAACTTTGAGTTATGGGCGGACTCGAGAAGCTAGCGTCTCAAGTCAGCCACATCAGGAACACATAGGCAGCCACGGAATCGTAAACCCCCATCAGAGCCAACTCTCCACTCGGAGTCCACGGCGTCGCTAGCTTGCTCTCGAAGCTCAGACAGCCGTATATCGCCCTCTTGGGCCTCAACAATCCTGTCGTCAATAAGTGGCCGCACCTGAACGTGCGCAACACACTCAAAAGGCTCCTCGATAGTGAGTCTCTGCTCGAAGTCCCGCACAAACTCCATCATGTCCCACTCGGCTATCATCAGCGGTGCCGCAAATGCAATCGCCTTCTTGCGGCTCAACGCGTCTGCCACAAGGTTTGCCTTGCCAGGATGGTAGGAAACCTCGAACTTGAAGTCCTTCAAGGTCTCCATCCATCGGCGCTGTCTCATATTCAAATCCCGCTGTGTGAATATGTATTTAAGGCTCTTGTGGTCACAGAAAAGCTCAAACTCCTCACCGTAGAGGTAATGTCTCCAGAGCTTCAATGCAAAGATGACAGCTGCCAACTCCAGGTCATGTGTAGGGTAATTCTCCTCGTGCTTCCTTAATTGTCTCGAGGTATACGAAATCACCCTATCCTTCTGCATCAGCACACAACCCAAACCAACGCGAGACGCGTCAGTATACACCGTGTATTTCACCCCTTGCTCTGGCAATACTAGCACAGGGGCGGACGTCAACTTGTCCTTCAGCTCCTTAAAAGCTGCCTCAGCCTTCTCATTCCGGGCGAACTTCAGGTCCTTCCGAGTCAACTGAGACAATGGCCTGGCGATCTTCGAGAAATCCCGAATGAAACATCTGTAATACCCAGCCAGACCAAGGAAACTCCTCACCTCAGTAACCGACTCAGGCTGCTGCCAATCCTGAACTGCGGCTACCTTAGCAAGGTCCACTGCTATCCCATCCTTGGACACTACATGTCCCAGGAACTTGACTTCCTCCTGCCAGAAGTCGCACTTCTTGTATTGCGCAAACAACTGGTTCTTCTCCAACGTACCCAATACTGCTCGCAGGTGCTCCTCGTGCTCCTCCCGACTCGTGGAGTATATCAAGATGTCATCGATAAAGACGATGACGAATCGGTAAAGGAAGGGCCGAAATACCCGGTTCATCAGATCCATGAACACGGCTGGTGCGTTCGTCAGGTCGAACGACATCACCAAGAACTCATAGTGCCCAAAGCACGTCTTGAAGGCTGTCTTCTACACGTCCTCCTCTCTCACGCGCAACTGGTGGTACCCCGACTGAAGATCAATCTTCGAGAAATACTTCGCCCCTCTCAACTGATCGAACAGATCATCTATCCTGGGCAAAGGATACTTGTTCTTCACCATGACCTGGTTCAACCTACGGTAATCAATACACAACCGTAGCGACCCGTCCTTCTTCCTCACAAATAGTACAAGTGCTCCCCAAGGAGACACACTAGGTCGAATAAAACCTTTCTCTACAAGTTCGTCAATCTGTTTCCGCAGCTCCTCCATCTCGCATGGAGGCATACGATAAGTTGGCAACGAGATGGGCATCGCACCAGGCGTAAGATCAATCGTAAAATTAATCTCGCGCCGAGGAGGTAAACCAGGAATAGTCTCAAACACACCAACAAATTCCTGAACCACCGGCGTACCTTTCAATGTCGGACCATCAATCGGCACAAGTAAAGCAGCATAACACACATCATAAAACACTTTAAGCATTCCACACATCATCAAAACAAAAGGGGCTACATGCCTTTCATTTACCCAAAATTGTCATAATACATGGAATATAGAGTTACATGAATCAAGACGGAAATCACATGATAGCCAATACATCCACAACATTAAACACTTAGAACACGCTACTATCTATTACATCAACGACATGAAAACATAAACCGCCTATCGCGGCAACCAAAAACAAACAACAACCACAACAACGTGGATGACTAAGCATCTGAAACAGGCGGTGGAGGAGGAGCGTTCTTGTCCTGCACATAGCACAGAATGGCCTTCAACGTACAAGACACCTTCTTAAAGCTCCTCTTCATGTAGGCTTCGGTCTCTTCAAGCTTGGCTCGGGTCTCACCAAGCTCAGCCCGAACTTGTCCAACCTCTTGCTGCAGGGCAGCTTGACCCTCCTCGAGACGGGCCAAACGTGCATCAAAAGCATCTCGATCCACACCCTGCTCCTGAGCCGCAGGGGGTGAACTCTCCTCGGTGTCCTGAGCCTCAGATTCTTCTTCCTGTATGTCATCACCACGCTCCTCATCACTCTCTGCCTGGAGGTCAACACTCTCCTCGCCGGCGCTATCCGACTCATCTCCAGACTCGTCGAGTCGGGCTTGCCGCTGTTGAGGGCCGATCTTCATATTCTCGAGTGTCGCTTCACTTATGACTCGGACTGGTGCAAGATCCTCCATATTCAATCTGTAGCCTACATCACGAGCCATCCTGCAGATTAGGCGGCCATATGGGAGCGAAAGATCGTTCCTGGCAGAACGAACAACATGAACTATCTGGATAGGATGAATGTGAGCAGGCATATGTTGTCCCCGCGTCCCATCTTATACAGAAAGTCCACCATCAACTGAGTACACTCCGTGCGATTATCCCACCGTGGGTATACATTGTATGTGAAAATGTGATGGAGTAAATGGAAGTCTTCGGTCATCTTTGTCGCCGCAATACAATTTCCTCGCTTCCAAGTAACCCGACGACCACAAAGGTATCGCGTGTGGCGATCCCTTTCTATCGTACTCCTGGAGAAGTCATCGCTAGGAAGCACCTGACCACGGGGAATCTTCGTGCTTCGAACCACCTCATCCATAGTGATTGTGCGTCTTATGCCCCTCACAGAGACAGTGAACTGAAGAGGCTCCAATGATGAATCTATGATATGAGCGTAGAAGGCGCGAACCGTGTTCTCACATGCAGGAGACTCGCCTTCAAATATAGAATTCCATCCGATATCCACCAAGTGGTCCATCATCGGGTGTAGCCCGAACATCCTTTCATCCACATGAGCTTCAAACACAACCTTGCAGCCCGCGAAGCGCCCATATTCAATGCCTATCGGATAAGCATTTCCGACGGGATGGTCAGGATCCAGGTCTCGCTTCGACCTAAACTCCCGCACGGTGCTAGTGCCTGCCCCAACATCGGATCTTCTTCGGGAATGGGCTGGCCTACTTGGGCCGGCGTCATCGACCGCGGTTTTCCTCTTTCCCATGAGAGATAGGATGGAGGAAATGGAAAAAATGGTAGCCACCACACCAAGGAGGGCCATGAAAAATTACCAAAATGGGGGAACAAGGGGCTGATCTCTTTGATCCTCCACAAACAACAATCCAATGGGTGTGGAAGGAGCACTATAGGTAGGAAATGAAGGAGAAACAAGAAGAGAATGGAATGGGTTAGTAGATTACCCGATTTTTTAGCTCCAAGGAGGGGTATGAGAGCTCCAACTTGAGAAAATGGGGAAAGGAGGAAGCTAGGGCTGTTGTGGAAGGTTGGGGTGTGTGAGTTATGGAAGAAAATGGAAGATTTGAAGGTTTGGAGGGATGAGTTTTTGAGAAAAATCGAAAATGGGTGTGAGGGTGTTGGAAAATGGGTGAAATGAGCAAGAAGGGTGCTCCAGCCCTTTAAAACCCAACCCATTGCCAAAATGGCATGTGCCAGGGGGTAGAGGGGGTCAGGCCGACCAACCTCATGTTTGGACCCACCCCCGAAAATCATCCAGACCGCGGTCCACCCAGTGCTTGGCGCGCGCCATACATGGATCGGACTTGGCCGGAACGCGCCGCATGATGGGGCCCTTTTTGCCATGTGTCCAGGGTGCCAAATGCACCCTGGTTCGATCTGGAACCTTAATGGATTAACGTGAGGGGCCCCCGAACTCAGTTCAGCTCCAGAACGGTTAGTTCCGAAAATTTTCTGAACTAATCTGATTTTTCCTGATTTTTGAATACTGATTTTGGGTGGATAGTGACCTGGACACGTCAATAGACGGTCAAAGAGTGATTTAGAGTCCGTATGTGCGGTCAAGATCGAGTACAGACTCGATCAACGTGTTCATTTTTTTTTTATGAATTTCGCCGAACGGTGAAATCGGGAGACCCTAAGACTGTTTCTACATTTTTGCACACCCTCCTAGGTTGTAACACGTCAGTGTACGTAGTGGGGACATAACTCAGGTCCGGTTTAATCAAAATCATGCTCTGATACCAACTTGTAACACCCTGAAATTCGGGGGTCGAGTATGAACTCAACTCCCGAGTTCCAACGCATCACTTATGCAACATACACAATGATGGTTAAATGTTGTCCGAGTTAGCGCAATAAACATGAATGAGATTATACCAAAACAGTAATTCATACTCCAGTTCAATTGTATAAAGGCAAGCGGAAGACTGAAATTTTATATTCAAAGTATGTAAAGTAACAAAATTTTATGAACTCTAGAGTATGAGTACTAACTGAGCACCAATATACATGTATTATTTCTAAGTCAAAAATCAAAATACAATCCTCAAGAGAGGCCCTGAAAATCCCGCGATGCAGCCGGCCTAAGCAAAGCCGTCAGAATACTGCATAAAGGAGAACTCCTGATCCTCATCAAAGTCGGGCTCCGGCTCCTGAACCAAGGCGCCATCTACACCTGTGACAGAGTCTGATGGGTGTTGCAAACACCGTCCCGTAACGTGGGAGTGAGTAGCTAACTCAGTGGAACAATAAAGCATAGGTTAACATGTTATCAAATCAATCAAGCAGTAATGATAAAGCAGTACAAATCAAACATTTCTAACTACTCTTGTTAAGTGCAAAAATGATATGACATGATGTTGTATGCCCTTGCCAAACCACCCTCAAGCGACATCATCTTACGTTCGAGAATGCCTACTCCCTCAGTGCGCCACATCTACAAAGTACATGCGGTGCGATGATGCTCATGATTACCAAGTTTTTATTAGTCCATTTCAACCAGCAGTATTGGGAAACTAAGGTACCTCCCTTGTATCATTCCCAAACATGATCCATTCTAGGGTCGTCAATCCTAGCTAATCTCATACGATATTAAGGTTTGAGAAGCGTAGTGAAGGCATCGCAAAGGGCTCGTCACCCGTCAGCGCGGATACAGATCTCACCATATGCGGCTCAATTGCTGGCCGTCAGCTCAAGTACAGGTCTCACCGTAGTTGGTTCAATCACTATCCGTCAGCTTGAGTACAGGTCTCACCGTACTCGGCTCAACTCATACTCTAGTTGCTGTGAAAGACTCGTCGCCAATCACAGACACTTGGAGTATACTCGAAGATACTACGGAGGACTCGTCGCCCATCAGCACGAGCACAGGTCTCACCGTACTCGGCTCTCACCGTAAGTATCGACAGCTCGAATACAATGTCCCATACCACCGTATTCGGCTCACAAGTTTTGGTTGCGCAATGGACACTACGGGGAGGCACATGGCCCCAGCGTAGGCCGACAGCTCGACCACGGTGTCCCATACCACCATGCCCGGCTCATGCGACTTAGCGGATCGAGGTACCATGGTTAAACGGGATCGCCACTGGTAAGTTTGGTACCCTAGGTTCAAGCAGTAGCGACCAAACATGGTGAACACACAATACATTTCGGTTTACTTGACGAGCCTGACTAGCTCGAGCGCACCACAAGTTGAGCGATATGGAGCGCAAAAGCACTCCGTGTGGCCAACCACTATCGCCAACCGAAGTACAACTCGGGTTCGCCAGACACGTCCGTTGTGGCGATATGAATCTCAGCCACAACCGCAAGTCTGGTACCGAATGTTTGGACTATAGACACAGTCCCAAACTCAAACAGTTTTCATCGGTAGCATGTGGAGTAAAGCATGATAAACAAGCAATACAAGCATGTTAGCAGGCATGTTATAAAGCATGAAGTAAAACATGATGTAAAGCATGTTGTAAAGCATGTTGTGAAGCATGTAGTAAAGCACTATCCACATAGGGATACAATTACGTGCACATTACAAGGGAGTGGTTATAGCGAACCACCACATGGAGGGGATCCTACATGTCTCTAAGGGAGTCGGGAATCCCATGTCAGTACCTCTCTAAGGCACTAACACTCAAGCATTTACACGCACAAGCATCTAACAAACACTTAGAATACACTATTCCAACATACATGATGTATGTTAGCAAAATACGTGTTAGGGCTGTCCCTTCGCCACGTGAGTATTTTACCCATGTATATCATAATCATACAGCAAATAATCATTACAATTGTATTTTCAAAATTCACACATATGCGGTATTTCTAGAATACACTATTTCAACATACGTAGCATTTACACATGAACATGTATTTCAGCGATTCCTTTCGCCAAATTAGTATTTTATCCATATATCATATAATCATACATTAAATAAACATGTCATACATTTTTCCAAAAAAAAAATACGTATACGGTATTTCTAGAATACACTATTTCAACATACGTAGCATTTACACATGAACATGTATTTCAGCGATTCCTTTCGCCAAATTAGTATTTTATCCATATATCATATAATCATACATTAAATAAACATGTCAAACATTTTTCCAAAAAAAATACGTATACGGTATTTCTACGTATACCTAGAGTATGTGAAATTCCAATTTCTACCACGTTAATCGAAACAGGAAACGGAAAGCACTTTGTACATGTGCAATTGCATGCAGATCATGAATCTATCATTATCTGACATTGAAAGCATTCAAAACCGTAACTTATACACTTAAAGTCCTCACCTTTGCCCTTGGAATTCCAATGAATCAGCAAGGGTAGTAGAGCTTCCGTATACGGGAGATTTCTAGCCTAAAGAGCGGAATCGGTTAGCTTTTACATAACCTACAACGATCCTACCTTAAATCAGACCTAGGGTTAGGGTTTCTTACCTTTAAATGAGATGGATACCGCTGGGAAAACACCTAGAACGGGGCGGTGTAGGCCGTGCGACAACCCAAAGCAGTAGGAGGAAGATCAGCAACAAATTCCAAGCCTTTCTCTCTCTTTTCTTTCTCTCTCTAGGGTTTTTCTCCCAAATTCGTATGGCTGTGAGAGGGGCTGTTCTAAGCTCCTTTTATAGCCAAAAACATTCCCAAAATAGACTCAGGTTCAAGGATGACAGCTTATATAGGCATTTCGCCACTTTTCCAGCTCAAAAGGGAGGTTTTGGTGGCCCTCCTTGAGCCAAACGTTAGACTTAAGCTCACCATCTATGGATCTACGTGGGATTACGTTTTCGACTTGATCGGATTCCCGGATCGTACGTGGCGGACCACTTTCAGTTCAACGGTCAGTGGGCCACGATCAGAAATTCTAAGTACATGTAAATGTTCCTGAAATTTTTCTTAATCCGAGGGTGTAATTTGGTCTGATTCTGACGGTCAGGTTGCTTAATACTGACGTGCAACCGAACGATGCCAGATCACTATTCCTGATATTTTTATTAGGATGGGAATAGTGTTTTTCACACTCCCTCGCTCCGGATCGAAACAAATGATCGTGGAACATCAGTCGGAGCTAATTTTTGAGATGATTGTCAAGTCCAGTGAGGTGGTCCTAGTTCCTTAACTTTGTGTTAATCAGACTCCCGATGTACGATCTAGACCTAATACGAAGTTTCGTTTCATTCCCGAGAGCAGCCGGGAAATGAGTTTGGTTCTAAACTTTAGGGTAACCTAGCGTCACTTGTTTTGCAAGTTTTGGGTCTTGCAGATCGTATTTAAAGCGATCCCAATGGATTTCGTGGCTAACCGAGTTTAGTACTTAGTTAACTTTGTTAAATTTCTAAAGGATTTAATCCTTCGTGATTTCTGGTCGAGGTGGTACTCGACCCAATGTACGGAAATTTACAGGTCGTTACAGTAAGGTTCTCTCTAAAATTCCGTCCCTTCCCGAAGAGGTAAACTGCATGAGCGAATAGAAAAGAAGAAAGCTCTCTCTGCTGCAGTAAGTGTTTCGTTGTCCACCATGTCTGTATCTTCGATGTAGCGATAAAGGCGGAACTGAAAGAAGTTTATTTGATCATCATCTCAAATTTTATTTGCAACCCACTCATATGCTCTTTTAGCCATTGCTCTTTGCTGAAAGAACCAGAGTGGAAGGTTAGAAGGATGAGAATATGCTTGCTCCAAAGCCTCAAAAGTCTAAGGGAAATAAACTCCAAGCCACCCCGTAAAATAATGCCAAGAAGTATGCGCTGACGAAGCTCCAAGAATTGGGTCTTTTATGTGAGTAGCTACTTCTCCGAGGGCCCTGTAGATAGAACATAATACTGGAGGAGCAAGAGAGTATTTATGTCCTTCTGCTAAAGCACCAGCCACAACGAAGACACTTGGACGAACAACATCTGCCCACTTGGAGCTGGGTAATACGACTACGCTTAGCCAATAAGCCAAGAATGCTGCAAGTTCTCTGAAAGGGCTATATTCTGGTCTTCCTCTTACTGCATCTCGAAGCTTTGTTAATTCTTTAGAATGCGATCGCGAAATCTTCAAAGAAAATAAGCAGAAGAGGTTAATATGTGGAAATGGCTAAGTAGCAAGAATATGAAGACGAAGATCAATTATCGATTGATAAATACTTGAGACCTCTAGAAAATGGGTAGCCATTCAAGAGGGGAATTTTGTGGAAATTGGGAAATTTGCTCATCTCTTTGAATAACTCTATAGTAGTCTCGAGATAGAAGGCTTGCGGTCGGAGAAGATACAAAGGCCAATTCTCTGTTGGTAGGAATGAATTCATCATAGAATTTGCCGTTATTGTGAGACCGGCTATGCGATGAAGGTCCCAAAGAGATATGCTCATTTCACCATAAGGAAGATGAAAGGAGTTGGTTGTAGGCGACCAATATTCAAGGAAGCCTTTAGAATATTGGGTTCTCTATAGAAGTATTTGGAAGTTACTTCTATGCATCATAAAGGCCTATCTTTGCAAGAGTACTCGTATGTTTCAAAACAAAATAGCCTCCGCCCATTCGAATAATAACGACGACGCAGTCAATTAATAAGCCTCGATGCGGAATTGCACTGCCCCAGAGTTGCTCTCGATCTCGAAAAGCGTCTCTTTGTCTCATAAAAATGAGAAGGAAAGAGATCATGAGGACTGTGGAAAGGATTAAGAATCATGGGATGAACTTCTCCTATCCTCTATCGTGGCTTCGAGTTTGAATAGTTCCCTCAAGATTCGGGGCTCTCTTGAGGCCCATGATTCGAGTATGTACATTAATCTTTCGCCATGAACGTAGTCTTTAGACTCACAATCCGAGCATGGACCGATGGCGATAAACTTTGATTGGAATGATTGTCATGCCCTCTCGCATGAGGTTGTCAAACTTCATGACTCCTTCGACAACTCGTCTTGAGTCCCACAAGTTTTGAAGCCATTTCTTCTTATGTTCCTTGATCTTTTTTCAAATTCCTTCGCCTTATTATGGCGAGTTTTCTTTGGACGAGAAGCGGAGGAGTATCTTCATGAGGGGGTGGTCTCTCACTATCAAGACGAATGTGGGCCGTAGTCTTGAACCATTCATCCCAGTCATATTCTCTCCATGTTTTGGGGGACATTTAATATCTCCCAATGAGATGGATCTATGAATAGGAGAGGGTAAAGATTAATACGCGTTAGATAAGTCAAAGTGGGAGAACTGGTTCTTTAAAGTAAGCTTGATTCGGAAGTAGTCTTCATTCTCTTAGCGGGAGGTTGATCAGAAGAAGGCGAGTCAGAAGGAGTCACAAGAAGGGCTGTTTATTTAATGCGAGCCATGAAAAAAGATAAAGGAAGGAAGATAAACGATAGAGTAAGAAGGGAAGAAAGAAGAAAATGGCTAAGTGTTGGAAAAGGTTCGAATGAAATTGCCTAAGTACAGAGTACTTTGCGTGGGGTCACGCAAAGTATAAAGGTTTGCGTGGAAAATTTCAAGTTCAGGGGACGTCGCGCAAAGTGAAACGGTTTGCGCGTGGTCGTGCAAAGTGGGAGCTTTGCGCGGAATAAAATTGCCAAAGCAGAGTTTCAGCAGAGAGCAGTTCGTGAAAATGACTAAGTAGTTGGACTATTTATAGGCTTTATGACCGTGGTACTCGTACTGGTGCTTTTATGAGGTCACGTAAACCCCTGTAGAAAAAAGGAATGGTTGATCCTTTTTCTTTGATTTTCTCAAAAAAAAAAGAACGGATCAAGGGGGCATCTGTTGAGGCATAAAATAAGCAAAGAAGTGAAGAAGAGAAAGATCAAGAAATCACTTTGAAGATGAAAGAAATCAAGTTTCAAGACTACTTTACGCGAGGATCGCGCAAAGTGAAAAGAGTTGCTGGATCACCCAAAGAAAGAAGTTTTTGCTGATTGAATGAAAGAAAATAGTTTTGCGCAGAAAGTATTTGCGCGAGACCGCAAGAAAGTATATTGTTTGCTTGCGTCTCCGCGCAAAGTCTATGATGTGATAAAAATGGTTGGATGATTATTTTTGTCCCACATCGACTGATCTGAGATTTCATTGGTGAAAATGTCTATAAATACCCCATTCCTTCTCTCAAAAGGGGTTTGAAGATTTCAGAGGTGAAAGAAGTACGAAAGAGAAGACAGAAGGTGTGGAGTATTGGACTCCTGCACTTTGAGGGACTGCGCGCAAAGGAGTATTGGACTCCTGAAGTTTGCGCCGATCCACACAAAGCAACATAGTTCTGATATAGTTTGCGCGGACCCGCGCAAAGCATATCGTTCATGGACACGCGCAAACCTGTTTATGGCGCTTTATATGCAATGAATGGGTGAATGTTATCTTTGTCGAAATGGCTAGAGTCTTTAAATCTTCAAGTTCTTCTTATTCAAGAAAAGGAAGAGTCATCGATGAAGAGGCGTATTCTCCTAAGTTTCAGGAGATGACCAAAATAACATCGAAATGGTTTGAATCTCCATTCTCTTGAAGAGTTCTTGTTGATCGATTTGTCTATTCCTCCTAAGTCATTGGAGATGATTGAGATCATTGCCGTTATTTCTTAAAAATTATATTTAGCTATAATATTTACACAGGGATGAAGTGTCAAAACCAATTCAAAAAAAATTGACCACTAAAGAGAGATTTAAGAAGGTTAACTATTCGACGAGGAGATGAAGGAAAAAAATAAGCGATCGATCCCACGTAACTATTCGACAAGGAGATGAAGGAAAAAATTCATGACCGACGAATGCGATCCCACTTATGGATGCCCAAATGGTCTCGAATATGATAATTCTAGTTAAGAATGAAAGTGCATTAAAGAACCTTTCTAACAACCAAAAATCGATCCAATCCGACATCAAACGAGGGAGTTATGAGCATCTCCGTTGGATTGTGCGATTTGGAAAGATTTACAATCCAAATTGCAAAATTACTATTGAAGAGTTCCAACTTGCTTTTTGGATATCGAATGGTCTCAAAATTAGCCAATTCTGGTACCATTTAGAAGCCTGTGTAGTTACCATTCCAATGAGCTCAAAATAATCAAAATTTGACCACTTAAGAGAGAGTTAAGAAGGTAACCATTCAACAAAGAGTTGAAGGAAAAATTCATGACCGACGACTGCGAATCCACTTACGGTGCCCAAATGGTTTCAGAATATGTTGATTCCAGTCAGGAATGAAAGAGCACTAAATTACCTTTCAAATGACCAAAAATTGACCCAATCTGACATCAAACGAGGGAGTTATGAGCATCTTCGTTGGATCGCGTGATTTGGAAAGATTAACAATCCAAATTGCAAAAGGACGATAGAAGAGTTCCAAAGTGCTTTTTGGATCTCGAACCCTCTCAAAATTAGCCAATTCGGGTCCCATTTAGAAGCTTGTCAAGTTACCATTCCAACGAGCTCAAAATAATCTAAATTTGACCACTGAAGAGAGAGTTAAGAAGGTAACTATTCGACAAGGAGATGAAGAAAAAATTCATGACCGACGACTGCGATCCCACTTATGGATGCTCGAATGGTCTCAGAATATGATGATTCAAGTTATGAATGAAAGTGCATTAAAGTACCTTTCTGACAACCAAAAATCGATCCAATCCGACATCAAACGAGGGAGTTATGAGCATCTCCGTTGGATTGTGCGATTTGGAAAGATTTACAATCCAAATTGCAAAATTACTATTGAAGAGTTCCAACTTGCTTTTTGGATATCGAACGGTCTCAAAATTAGCCAATTCTGATCCCATTTAGAAGCTAGTGTAGTTACCATTCTAATGAGCTCAAAATAATCTAAATTTGACCACTGAAGAGAGAGTTAAGAAGGTAACCATTCAACAAGGAGTTGAAGGAAAAATTCATGACCGACGACTGCGAACCCACTTACGGTGCCCAAATGGTTTCAGAATATGTTGATTCCAAATGAATGAAAGAGCACTAAATTACCTTTCAAATGACCAAAAATGACCAATCTGACATCAAACGAGGGAGTTATGAGCATCTTCGTTGGATCGTGATTTGGAAAGATTAACAATCCAAATTGCAAAAGGACGATAGAAGAGTTCCAAAGTGCTTTTTGGATCTCGAACCCTCTCAAAATTAGCCAATTCGGGTCCCATTTAGAAGCTTGTCAAGTTACCATTCCAACGAGCTCAAAATAATCTAAATTTGACCACTGAAGAGAGAGTTAAGAAGGTAACTATTCGACAAGGAGATGAAGGAAAAATTTCATGACCGACGACTGCGATCCCACTTATGGATGCTCGAATGGTCTCAGAATATGATGATTCAAGTTATGAATGAAAGTGCATTAAAGTACCTTTCTGACAACCAAAAATCGATCCAATCCGACATCAAACGAGGGAGTTATGAGCATCTCTCGTTGGATTACGCGATTTGGAAAGATTTACAATCCAAATTGCAAAATTACTATTGAATAGTTCCAACTTGCTTTTTGGATATCGAATGGCTCGAAAATTAGCCAATTTCGGTCCCATTTTAGAAGCTTGTCAAGTTACCATTCCAATGAGCTCAAAATAATCTAAATTTGACCACGAAGAGAGAGTTAAGAAGGTAACCATTCAACAAGGAGATGAAGGAAAAATTCATGACCGACGATGCGATCCCACTTACGGATGCCCAAATGGTCTCGAGAATATGATGATTCCAAGAAGAATGAATGAAAGAGCACTAAAGTACCTTTCGATGACCAAAAAATTGACCCAATCCGACATCAAACGAGGGAGTTATGAGCATCTCGTTGGATCGTCGCGCGATTTGGAAAGATTAACAATCCAAATTGCAAAAGGACGATGAAGAGTTCCAAAGTGCTTTTGGATATCGAACGGTCCTCTCAAAATTAGCCAATTCTGGTACCATTTAGAAGCTCGTCAAGTTACCATTCCAACGAGCTCAAAATAATCTAAATTTGACCACTGAAGAGAGAGTTAAGAAGGTAACTATTCGACAAGGAGATGAAGGAAAAAATTCATGACCGACGAATGCGATCCCACTTATGGATGCCCAAATGGTCTCAGAATACGATGATTCCAGTCTGGAATGAAAAGGCACTAAAGTACCTTTCAGATGGCTAAAAATTGACCCAATCCGACATCAAACGAGGGAGTTATGAGCGTCTCTGTTGGATCACGTGATTTGGAAAGATTTACAATCTAAATTGCAAAATTACTATTGAAGAGTTCCAACTTGCTTTTGGATATCGAACAGTCGAAAAATTAGCCAATTCCAGTCCCATTTAGAGGCTTGTCAAGTTACCATTCCAATGAGCTCAAAATAATCTAAATTTGACCACTGAAAAGAGAGTTAAGAAGCTTACCATTCGACAAGGAGATGAAGGAAAAAATTCATGACCGACGCATGCGATCACACTTACGGATGCCCAAATGGTCTCAGAATATGATGATTCCAAGTTAAGAATGAAAGAGCACTAAAGTACCTTTTAGATGACCAAAAATTGATCCAATCCGACATCAAACGAGGGAGTTATGAGCATCTCTTCGTTGGATCGTGCGATTTGGAAAGATTACAATCCAAATTGCAAAATTACTATTGAAGAGTTCCAACTTGCTTTTGGATATCGAACGGTCTCAAAATTAGCCAATTCGGGTCCCATTTAGAAGCTTGTCAAGTTACCATTCCAATGAGCTCAAAATAATCTAAATTTGACCACTCGAAGAGAGAGTTAAGAAGGTAACTATTCGACAAGGAGATGAAGGAAAAATTCATGACCGACGATGCGATCCCACTTATACGGATGCCCAAATGGTCGAGAATATATGATGATTCAGTTAAGAATGAAAGAGCACTAAAGTACCTTTCGATGACCAAAAATTGACCCAATCCGACATCAAACGAGGGAGTTATGAGCATCTCTCGTTGGATCACGTGATTTGGAAAGATTTACAATCCAAATTGCAAAAACTATATGAAGAGTTCCAAACTTTTTTTTGGATATCGAATGGTCGAAAAAATTAGCCAATTCGGTCCCATTTAGAAGCTTGTCAAGTTACCATTCCAATGAGCTCAAAATAATCTAAATTTGACCACTCCGAAAGAGAGAGTTAAGAAGGTAACTATTCGACAAGGAGATGAAGAAAAAATTCATGACCGACGACATGCGATCCCACTTATGGATGCCCAAATGGTCTCAGAATATGATGATTCTAGTTAAGAATGAAAGAGCACTAAAGTACCTTTTCGATGACCAAAAATCGACCCAATCCGACATCAAACGAGGGAGTTATGAGCGTCTCCATTGGATCATGCGATTTGGAAAGATTTACAATCCAAATTGCAAAATTACTATTGAAGAGTTCCAACTTGCTTTTTGGATATCGAACAGTCTCAAAATTAGCCAATTCCAGGTCCCATTTAGAAGCTAGTGTCAAGTTACCATTCCAATGAGCTCAAAATAATCTAAATTTGACCACCGAAGAGAGAGTTAAGAAGGTAACCTATTCGACAAGGAGATGAAGGAAAAATCATTCATGACCGACCGACGATGCGATCCCACTTACGGATGCCCAAATGGTTTCGAGAATATGATGATTCAAAGAATGAAACAGCACTAAACTACCTTTCAGAGGACCAAAAATTGACCCAATCTGACATCAAACGAGGGAGTTATGAGCATCTTCGTTAGATCGCGTGATTTGAAAAGATTTACAATCGAAATTGCAAAATGACTATCGAAGAGTTCCAACTTGCTTTTTGGATATCGAACGGTCTCAAAATTAGCCAATTCGGGTCCCATTTAGAAGCTTGTCAAGTTACCATTCCAATGATCTCAAAATAATCTAAATTTGACCACCGAAGATCGAGTTAAGAAGGTTACTATTCGACAAGGAGATGAAGAAAAAAATTCATGATCAACGACTGCGATCCCACTTATGGATGCCCAAATGGTCTCGAGAATATGATGATTCAAGTTATGAATGAAAGAGCACTAAAGTACCTTTTCGATGACCAAAAATTGATCCAATCCGACATCAACGAGGGGAGTTATGAGCATCTCCGTTGGATCGTGCGATTTGGAAAGATTTACAACAATCCAAATTGCAAAATTACTATGAAGAGTTCCAACTTGCTTTTTGGATATCGAACGGTCTCAAAATTAGCCAATTCTGGTCCCATTTAGAAGCTTGTGCAGTTACCATTCTAATGAGCTCAAAATAATCTAAATTTGACCACTGAAGAGAGAGTTAAGAAGGTAACCATTCAACAAGGAGATGAAGGAAAAAATTCATGACCGACGACTGCGATCCCACTTATGGATGCCCGAATGGTGTCAGAATATGATGATTCCAGTTAAGAATGAAAGAGCACTAAATTACCTTTCGATGACCAAAAATTGACCCAATCCGACATCAAACGAGGGAGTTATGAGCATCTTCGTTGGATCGCGTGATTTGGAAAGATTACAATCCAAATTGCAAAATTACTATGAAGAGTTCCAACTTGCTTTTTTTGGATATCGAACGGTCTCAAAAAATTAGCCAATTCGGGTCCCATTTAGAAGCTTGTCAAGTTACCATTCCAATGAGCTCAAAATAATCTAAATTTGACCACCGAAGAGAGAGTTAAGAAGGTAACCATTCAACAAAGAGTTGAAGGAAAAATTCATGACCGACGACTGCGATCCCACTTATGGATGCCCAAATGGTCTCAGAATATGATGATCCTAGTAAAGAATGAAAGGGCAATAAAGTACCTTTCTGACAACTAAAAATTGATCCAATCCGACATCAAACGAGGGAGTTATGAGCATCTCCGTTGGATTGCGCGATTTGGAAAGATTTACAATCCAAATTGCAAAATTACTATTGAAGAGTTCAAACTTGATTTTTGGATATCGAACGATCTCAAAATTAGCCAATTGGTCCCATTTAGAAGCTTGTCAAGTTACCATTCCAATGAGCTCAAAATAATCTAAATTTGACCACTTGAAGAGAGAGTTAAGAAGGTAACCATTCAACAAGGAGATGAAGGAAAATTTCATGACCGACGATGCGATCCCCACTTACGGATGCCCAAATGGTTCGAGAAATGATGATTCAAGTAAGAATGAAAGAGCACTAAATTACCTTTCAAATGACCAAAAAATTGACCCAATCCGACATCAAACGAGGGAGTTATGAGCATCTCGTTGGATCGCGATTTGGAAAGATTTACAATCCAAATTGCAAAAGGACTATGAAGAGTTCCAAATTGCTTTTTGATATCTCGAACCCTCTCAAAATTAGCCAATTCGGGTCCCATTTAGAAGCTTGTCAAGTTACCATTCCAACGAGCTCAAAATAATCTAAATTTGACCACTGAAGAGAGAGTTAAGAAGGTAACTATTCGACAAGGAGATGAAGGAAAAATTCATGACCGACGATGCGATCCCACTTGGATGCCCAAATGGTCTCGAGAATATGATGATTTAAGTAAGAATGAAAGTGCATTAAAGTACCTTTCGATGACCAAAAATCGATCCAATCCGACATCAAACGAGGGAGTTAGTTATGAGCATCTCGTTGGATTGTGCGATTTGGAAAGATTTACAATCCAAATTGCAAAATTACTATGAAGAGTTCCAACTTGCTTTTTGGATATCGAACGGTCTCTCAAAAAATTAGCCAATTCGGTCCCATTTAGAAGCTTGTCAAGTTACCATTCCAATGAGCTCAAAATAATCTAAATTTGACCACTTAAAGAGAGAGTTAAGAAGGTAACCATTCAACAAGGAGTTGAAGGAAAAATTCATGACCGACGACTGCGATCCCCACTTGGATGCCCAAATGGTTTCAGAATATGTTGATTCCAGTCAGGAATGAAAGAGCACTAAATTACCTTTCAAATGATAAAAAATTGACCCAATCTGACATCAAACGAGGGAGTTATGAGCATCTTTGTTGGATCGCGTGATTTGGAAAGATTTACAATCCAAATTGCAAAATTACTATTGAAGAGTTCCAACTTGCTTTTTGGATCGAACCCTCTCAAAATTAGCAATTTCGGGTCCCATTTAGAAGCTTGTCAAGTTACCATTCCAATGAGCTCAAAATAATCTAAATTTGACCACTTGAAGAGAGAGTTAAGAAGGTAACTATTCGACAAGGAGATGAAGGAAAAATTCATGACCGACGATGCGATCCCACTTATGGATGGATGCCCAAATGGTCTCAGAATATGATGATTCAGAATTAAGAATGAAAGTGCATTAAAGTACCTTTCAAATGACCAAAAATCGATCCAATATGACATCAAACGAGGGAGTTATGAGCATCTCCGTTGGATTGTGCGATTTGGAAAGATTTATAATCCAAATTGCAAAATTACTATTGAGGAGTTCCAACTTGCTTCTTGGATATGGAACGGTCTCAAAATTAGCCAATTCTGGTCCCATTTAGAAGCTCGTGTAGTTACCATTCCAATGAGCTCAAAATAATCTAAATTTGACCTCTAAAGAGAGAGTTAAGAAGGTAACCATTCAACAAGGAGTTGAAGGAAAAATTCATGACCATGACCGACGACTGCGAATCCACTTATGGTGCCCAAATGGTTTCAGAATATGCTGATTCCAGTTAGGAATGAAAGAGCACTAAATTACCTTTCAAATGATCAAAAATTGACCCAATCTGACATCAAACGAGGGAGTTATGAGCATCTTCGCTGGATCGTGCGATTTGGAAAGATTACAATCCAAATTGCAAAATGACTATTGAAGAGTTCCAAAGTGCTTTTTGGATCTCGAACCCTCTCAAAATTAGCCAATTCGGGTCCCATTTAGAAGCTTGTCAAGTTACCATTCCAACGAGCTCAAAATAATCTAAATTTGACCACTGAAGAGAGAGTTAAGAAGGTAACTATTCAACAAGGAGATGAAGGAAAAAATTCATGACCGACGACTGCAATCCCACTTATGGATGCTCGAATGGTCTCAGAATATGATGATTCAAGTTATGAATGAAAGTGCATTAAAGTACCTTTCGATGACCAAAAATTGATCCAATCCGACATCAAACGAGGGAGTTATGAGCATCTCTCGTTGGATTGCGCGATTTGGAAAGATTTACAATCCAAATTGCAAAATTACTATTGAAGAGTTCCAACTTGCTTTTTTTGGATATCGAATTGGTCTCAAAATTAGCCAATTCTGGTCCCATTTAGAAGCTGTGTAGTTACCATTCCAATGAGCTCAAAATAATCTAAATTTGACCACTTGAAGAGAGAGTTAAGAAGGTAACCATTCAACAAGGAGTTGAAGGAAAAATTCATGAATGACGACGACGATCCACTTACGGATGCCCAAATGGTTTGAATATGTTGATTCCAAATGAATGAAAGAGCACTAAAATTACCTTTTCAAATGACCAAAAAAAAACCCAATCCGAATCCGACATCAAACGAGGGAGTTATGAGCATCTTCGTTGGATCGCGCGATTTGGAAAGATTAACAATCCAAATTGCAAAAGGACGATTGAAGAGTTCCAAAGTGCTTTTGGATCTCGAACCGTCTCAAAATTAGCCAATTCGGGTCCCATTTAGAAGCTTGTCAAGTTACCATTCCAATGAGCTCAAAATAATCTAAATTCGACCACTGAAGAGAGAGTTAAGAAGGTAACTATTCGACAAGGAGATGAAGGAAAAATTCATGACCGACGATGCGATCCCACTTATGGATGCCCAAATGGTCTCGAATATGATGATTCAAGTTAAGAATGAAAGTGCATTAAAGTACCTTTCGATGACCAAAAATCGATCCAATCCGACATCAAACGAGGGAGTTATGAGCATCTCGTTGGATTGTGCGATTTGGAAAGATTTACAATCCAAATTGCAAAATTACTATTGAAGAGTTCCAACTTGCTTTTTGGATATCGAACTGGTCTCAAAATTAGCCAATTCGGTCCCATTTAAGCTTGTCAAGTTACCATTCCAATGAGCTCAAAATAATCTAAATTTGACCACCGAAGAGAGAGTTAAGAAGTAATTCATTCAACAAGGAGTTGAAGGAAAAATTCATGACCGACGATGCGAATCCCACTTACGGATGCCCAAATGGTTCGAGAATATGTTGATTCCAAACAGGAATAAAAGAGCACTAAATTACCTTTCAAATGACAAAAAATCGATCCAATCCGACATCAAACGAGGGAGTTATGTGCATCTCCGTTGGATCGCGCGATTTGGAAATATTAACAATCCAAATTGCAAAAGGACGATTGAAGAGTTCCAAAGTGCTTTTTGGATCTCGAACCGTCTCAAAATTAGCCAATTCGGGTCCCATTTAGAAGCTTGTCAAGTTACCATTCCAATGAGCTCAAAATAATCTAAATTCGACCACTGAAGAGAGAGTTAAGAAGGTAACTATTCGACAAGGAGATGAAGGAAAAAATTCATGACCGACGACTGCGATCCCACTTATGGATGCCCAAATGGTCTCAGAATATGATGATTCCAGTTATGAATGAAAGTGCATTAAAGTACCTTTCTGACAACCAAAAATCGATCCAATCTGACATCAAACGAGGGAGTTATGAGCATCTCCATTGGATTTTGCGATTTGGAAAGATTTACAATCCAAATTACAAAATTACTATTGAAGAGTTCCAACTTGCTTTTTGGATATGGAACGGTCTCAAAATTAGCCAATTCTGGTCCCATTTAGAAGCTTGTGTAGTCACCATTCCAATGAGCTCAAAATAATCTAAATTTGACCACTGAAGAGAGAGTTAAGAAGGTAACCATTCAACAAAGAGTTGAAGGAAAAATTCATGACCGACGACTGCGATCCCACTTATGGATGCCCAAATGGTTTCAGAATATGTTGATTCCAGTCAGGAATGAAAGAGCACTAAATTACCTTTCAAATGACCAAAAATTGACCCAATTTGACATCAAACGAGGAGAGTTATGAGCATCTTCGTTGGATCGCGTGATTTGGAAAGATTAACAATAAATTGCAAAAGGACGATGAAGAGTTCCAAAGTGCTTTTTGGATCTCGAACCCTCTCAAAATTAGCCAATTCGGGTCCCATTTAGAAGCTTGTCAAGTTACCATTCCAACGAGCTCAAAATAATCTAAATTTGACCACTGAAGAGAGAGTTAAGAAGGTAACTATTCGACAAGGAGATGAAGGAAAAATTCATGACGACGACGACTGCGATCCCACTTATGGATGCCCAAATGGTCTCAGAATATGATGATTCAAGTTATGAATGAAAGTGCATTAAAGTACCTTTCTGACAACCAAAAATCGATCCAATCCGACATCAAACGAGGGAGTTATGAGCATCTCCGTTGGATTGCGCGATTTGGAAAGATTTACAATCCAAATTGCAAAATTACTATTGAAGAGTTCCAACTTGCTTTTTGGATATCTTACGGTCTCAAAATTAGCCAATTCTGATCCCATTTAGAAGCTAGTGTAGTTACCATTCTAATGAGCTCAAAATAATCTAAATTTGACCACTGAAGAGAGAGTTAAGAAGGTAACCATTCAACAAGGAGTTGAAGGAAAAATTCATGACCGACGACTGCGAACCCACTTACGGTGCCCAAATGGTTTCAGAATATGTTGATTCCAGTCAGGAATGAAAGAGCACTAAATTACCTTTCAAATGATAAAAAATTGACCCAATCTGACATCAAACGAGGGAGTTATGAGCATCTTCGTTGGATCGCGCGATTTGGAAAGATTAGCAATCCAAATTGCAAAAGGATGATAGAAGAGTTCCAAAGTGCTTTTTGGATCTCGAACCCTCTCAAAATTAGCCAATTCGGGTCCCATTTAGAAGCTTGTCAAGTTACCATTCCAACGAGCTCAAAATAATCTAAATTTGACCACTGAAGAGAGAGTTAAGAAGGTAACTATTCGACAAGGAGATGAAGGAAAAAATTCATGACCGACGACTGCGATCCCACTTATGGATGCTCGAATGGTCTCAGAATATGATGATTCAAGTTATGAATGAAAGTGCATTAAAGTACCTTTCTGACAACCAAAAATCGATCCAATCCGACATCAAACGAGAGAGTTATGAGCATCTCCGTTGGATTGTGCGATTTGGAAAGATTTACAATCCAAATTGCAAAATTACTATTGAAGAGTTCCAACTTGCTTTTTGGATATCGAATGGTCTCAAAATTAGCCAATTTTCGGTCCCATTTAGAAGCTTGTAGTTACCATTCCAATGAGCTCAAAATAATCTAAATTTGACCACTGAAGAGAGAGTTAAGAAGGTAACCATTCAACAAGGAGTTGAAGGAAAAATTCATGACCGACGACTGCGAACCCACTTACGGTGCCCAAATGGTTTCAGAATATGTTGATTCCAAATCAGAATGAAAGAGCACTAAATTACCTTTCAAATGACCAAAAATTGACCCAATCTGACATCAAACGAGGGAGTTATGAGCATCTTCGTTGGATCGCGTGATTTGGAAAGATTACAATCCAAATTGCAAAAAAGGACGAGAAGAGTTCCAAAGTGCTTTTTGGATCTCGAACCAAAATCAACAAAATTAGCCAATTCGGGTCCCATTTAGAAGCTTGTCAAGTTACCATTCCAATGAGCTCAAAATAATCTAAATTTGACCACTGAAGAGAGAGTTAAGAAGGTAACTATTCGACAAGGAGATGAAGGAAAAAATTCATGACCGACGATGCGATCCCACTTATGGATGCCCAAATGGTCTCGAATATGATAATTCAAGTTAAGAATGAAAGTGCATTAAAGTACCTTTCTGACAACCAAAAATCGATCCAATCCGACATCAAACGAGGGAGTTATGAGCATCTCCGTTGGATTGTGCGATTTGGAAAGATTTACAATCCAAATTGCAAAATTACTATTGAAGAGTTCCAACTTTTTTGGATATCGAATGGTCTCAAAATTAGCCAATTCTGGTACCATTTAGAAGCTGTGTAGTTACCATTCCAATGAGCTCAAAATAATCAAAATTTGACCACTTAAGAGAGAGTTAAGAAGGTAACCATTCAACAAAGAGTTGAAGGAAAAATTCATGACCGACACTGCGAATCCACTTACGGTGCCCAAATGGTTTCAGAATATGTTGATTCCAGTCAGGAATGAAAGAGCACTAAATTACCTTTCAAATGACCAAAAATTGACCCAATCTGACATCAAACGAGGGAGTTATGAGCATCTTCGTTGGATCGCGTGATTTGGAAAGATTAACAATCCAAATTGCAAAAGGACGATAGAAGAGTTCCAAAGTGCTTTTTGGATCTCGAACCCTCTCAAAATTAGCCAATTCGGGTCCCATTTAGAAGCTTGTCAAGTTACCATTCCAACGAGCTCAAAATAATCTAAATTCGACCACTGAAGAGAGAGTTAAGAAGGTAACTATTCGACAAGGAGATGAAGGAAAAAATTCATGACCGACGACTGCGATCCCACTTATGGATGCCCAAATGGTCTCAGAATATGATGATTCCAGTTATGAATGAAAGTGCATTAAAGTACCTTTCTGACAACCAAAAATCGATCCAATCTGACATCAAACGAGGGAGTTATGAGCATCTCGTTGGATTGTGCGATTTGGAAAGATTTACAATCCAAATTGCAAAATTACTATTGAAGAGTTCCAACTTGCTTTTTGGATATCGAACGGTCTCAAAATTAGCCAATTCTGATCCCATTTAGAAGCTTGTGTAGTTACCATTCTAATGAGCTCAAAATAATCTAAATTTGACCACTGAAGAGAGAGTTAAGAAGGTAACCATTCAACAAGGAGATGAAGGAAAAAATTCATGACCGACGACTGCGACCCACTTACGGATGCCCAAATGGTTTGAGAAATATGTTGATTCCAGAAGAATGAAAGAGCACTAAATTACCTTTCAAATGACCAAAAATTGACCCAATCTGACATCAAACGAGGGAGTTATGAGCATCTTCGTTGGATCGCGTGATTTGGAAAGATTTCAATCCAAATTGCAAAAGGACGATTGAAGAGTTCCAAAGTGCTTTTTGGATCTCGAACCCTCTCAAAATTAGCCAATTCGAGTCCCATTTAGAAGCTTGTCAAGTTACCATTCCAACGAGCTCAAAATAATCTAAATTCGACCACTGGAGAGAGAGAGTTAAGAAGGTAACTATTCGACAAGGAGATGAAGAAAAAAATTCATGACCGACGATGCGATGCGATCCCACTTATGGATGCCCAAATGGTCTCGAATATGATGATTCTAGTTAAGAATGAAAGTGCATTAAAGTACCTTTCTTTCGAAACCAAAAATCGATCCAATCCGACATCAAACGAGGGAGTTATGAGCATCTGGATTGATTGCATTTGCGATTTGGAAAGATTTACAATCCAAATTGCAAAATTACTATTGAAGAGTTCCAACGTGCTTTTTGGATATCGGTCTCAAAAAATTAGCCAATTTTGGTCCCTTTTAGAAGCTTGTGTAGTTACCATTCCAATGAGCTCAAAATAATAAATTTTTGACCACTTAAGAGAGAGTTAAGAAGGTAACCATTCAACAAGGAGTTGAAGGAAAAATTCAAAATTCATGACCGACGATGCGATCCCACTTATGGATGCCCAAATGGTTTGAGAATATGTTGATTCCAAATAGTCAGAATGAAAGAGCACTAAATTACCTTTCAAATGACCAAAAATTGACCCAATCGACATCAAACGAGGGAGTTATGAGCATCTTCGTTGGATCGCGTGCGATTTGGAAAGATTAACAATCCAAATTGCAAAGGACGATGAAGAGTTCCAAAGTGCTTTTTGGATATCGAACCCTCTCAAAAAAATTAGCCAATTCGGGTCCCATTTAGAAGCTTGTCAAGTTACCATTCCAATGAGCTCAAAATAATCTAAATTCGACCACTGAAGAGAGAGTTAAGAAGGTAACTATTCGACAAGGAGATGAAGGAAAAAATTCATGACCGACGACTGCGATCCCACTTATGGATGCTCAAATGGTCTCAGAATATGATGATTCTAGTTAAGAATGAAAGTGCATTAAAGTACCTTTCTGACTACCAAAAATCGATCCAATCTGACATCAAACGATGTAGTTATGAGCATCTTCGTTGGATTGTGCGATTTGGAAAGATTTATAATCCAAATTGCAAAATTACTATTGAAGAGTTCCAACTTGCTTTTTAGATATCGAACGGTCTCAAAATGAGCCAATTCTGGTCCCATTTAGAAGCTTGTGTAGTTACCATTCCAATGAGCTCAAAATAATCTAAATTTGACCTCTAAAGAGAGAGTTAAGAAGGTAACCATTCAACAAAGAGTTGAAGGAAAAAATTCATGACCGACGACTGCGATCCCACTTATGGATGCCCAAATGGTCTCAGAATATGATGATCCTAGTAAAGAATGAAAGGGCAATAAAGTACCTTTCAAATGAAAAAAATTGACCCAATCGACATCAAACGAGGGAGTTATGAGCATCTTCGTTGGATCGGATTTGGAAAGATTAACAATCCAAATTGCAAAGGACGATGAAGAGTTCCAAAGTGCTTTTTTGGATCTCGAACCCTCTCAAAATTAGCCAATTCGGGTCCCATTTAGAAGCTTGTCAAGTTACCATTCCAACGAGCTCAAAATAATCTAAATTTGACCACTGAAGAGAGAGTTAAGAAGGTAACTATTCGACAAGGAGATGAAGGAAAAATTCATGACCGACGATTGCGATCCCACTTATGGATGCCCAAATGGGTCGAATATGATGATCAAATGAATGAAAGTGCATTAAAGTAATCGACAATAAAAATGATCAATCCAAATGTTGATGAAATGATGATTTCAAAAAAAAAAGAGCACTAAAATTAAATGACCAAAAATGATCCAATGATCAATCCGACATCAAACGAGAGGAGTTATGAGCATCTCTGATTGGAAATCATGATTTGGAAAGATTTACAATCCAAATTGCAAAATTAATTATTGAAGATTGAAGAGTTCCAACTTGCTTTTTGGAATCGAATGTTCTTTTCAAAATGGTCTCAAAATTAGCCAATTCGGGTCCCCCATTTAGAAGCTTGTCAAGTTACCATTCCAATGAGCTCAAAATAATCTAAATTTGACCGAAGAGAGAGTTAAGAAGGTAACCATTCAACAAGGAGATGAAGGAAAAAATTCATGACCGACGATATGCGATCCCACTTATGGATGCCCAAATGGTCTTAGAATATGATGATTCCAGTTATGAATGAAAGTGCATTAAAGTACCTTTCTGACAACCAAAAATCGATCCAATCTGACATCAAACGAGGGAGTTATGAGCATCTTCGTTGGATCGCGCGATTTGGAAAGATTAACAATCCAAATTGCAAAAGGACGATTGAAGAGTTCCAACTTGCTTTTTGGATCACGAACCCTCTCAAAATTAGCCAATTCGGGTCCCATTTAGAAGCTTGTCAAGTTACCATTCCAATGAGCTCAAAATAATCTAAATTTGACCACTTGAAGAGAGAGTTAAGAAGGTAACTATTCAACAAGGAGATGAAGGGAAAAAAATTCATGACCGACGATGCGATCCCACTTATGGATGCCCAAATGGTCTCGAGAATATGATGATTCAAGTTAATGAATGAAAGAGCATTAAAGTACCTTTCGAAACCAAAAATTGACCCAATCCGACATCAAACGAGGGAGTTATGAGCATCTTCGTTGGATGCGCGATTTGGAAAGATTACAATCCAAATTGCAAAATTACTATTGAAGAGTTCCAACTTGCTTTTTTTGGATATCGAAACCCTCTCAAAATTAGCCAATTCGGGTCCCATTTAGAAGCTTGTCAAGTTACCATTCCAATGAGCTCAAAATAATCTAAATTTGACCACCTTGAAGAGAGAGTTAAGAAGGTAACTATTCGACAAGGAGATGAAGGAAAAATTCATCATGACCGACGACGCGATCCCACTTATGGATGCCCAAATGGTCTCGAGAATATGATGATTCGAGTTAAGAATGAAAGAGCATTAAATTACCTTTCGACAAATGACCAAAAATTGATCCAATCCGACGAACGAGGAGGGAGTTATGAGCATCTCCGTTGGATTGTGCGATTTGAAAAGATTTACACTCCAAATTGAAAAAAATTACTATTGAAGAGTTCCAACTTGCTTTTTTTCGATCTCAAAATTGGTCTCAAAATTAGCCAATTCTGGTCCCATTTAGAAGCTTGTGTAGTTACCATTCCAATGAGCTCAAAATAATCTAAATTTGACCTCTAAAGAGAGAGTTAAGAAGGTAACCATTCAACAAAGAGTTGAAGGAAAAAATTCATGACCGACGACTGCGATCCCACTTATGGATGCCCAAATGGTCTCAGAATATGATTTGATTCTAATGAATGAATGAAAGAGCACTAAATTACCTTTCAAAAAACCAAAAATTGATCCAATCCGACATCAAACGAGGGAGTTATGAGCATCTTCGTTGGATTGATCGCGCGATTTGGAAAGATTTACAATCCAAATTGCAAAAGGACGATGAAGAGTTCCAAGTGCTTTTTGGATCTCGAACCCTCTCAAAATTAGCCAATTTCGGGTCCCATTTAGAAGCTTGTCAAGTTACCATTCCAATGAGCTCAAAATAATCTAAAAATTTGACCACTTGAAGAGAGAGTTAAGAAGGTAACTATTCGACAAGGAGATGAAGGAAAAATTCATGACCGACGATGCGATCCCACTTATGGATGCCCAAATGGTCTCGAGAATATGATTCAAGTTATGAATGAAAGTGCATTAAAGTACCTTTCTGACAACCAAAAATTGATCCAATCCGACATCAAACGAGGGAGTTAGCATCATCATCTCGTTGATCGCGATTTGGAAAGATTTGGATCGTTGATTGTGCGATTTGGAAAGATTTACAATCCAAATTGCAAAATTACTATGAAGAGTTCCAACTTGCTTTTGGATATCGAATGGTCTCAAAATTAGCCAATTCGGGTCCCATTTAGAAGCTTGTAGTTACCATTCCAATGAGCTCAAAATAATCTAAATTTGACCACTTGAAGAGAGAGTTAAGAAGGTAACCATTCAACAAGGAGATGAAGGAAAAATTCATGACCGACGATGCGATCCCACTTATGGAATGCCCAAATGGTTTCGAGAATATGATGATGAAGTTAAGAATGAAAGAGCATTAAATTACCTTTCAAATGACCAAAAATTGATCCAATCGACATCAAACGAGGGAGTTATGAGCATCTTCGTTGGATCGCGTGATTTGGAAAGATTACAATCCAAATTGCAAAATGACGATAGAAGAGTTCCAACTTGCTTTTTGGATCTCGAACCCTCTCAAAATTAGCCAATTCGGGTCCCATTTAGAAAGCTTGTCAAGTTACCATTCCAATGAGCTCAAAATAATCTAAATTTGACCTTGAGAGAGAGTTAAGAAGGTAACTATTCGACAAGGAGATGAAGAAAAAAATTCATGACCGACGACTGTGATCCCACTTATGGATGCCCAAATGGTCTCGAGAATATGATGATTCCAGTTATGAATGAAAGTGCATTAAAGTACCTTTCGACAACCAAAAATCGATCCAATCGACATCAAACGAGGGAGTTATGAGCATCTTGGATTGATGCGATTTGGAAAGATTTACAATCCAAATTGCAAAATTACTATGAAGAGTTCCAACTTGCTTTTTGGATATCGAATGGTCTCAAAATTAGCCAATTTCGGTCCCATTTAGAAGCTTGTGTAGTTACCATTCCATTCAAGCTCAAAATAATCTAAAATGACCACTTGAAAAATAAGGTAAATTTGACCAGAAGAGAGAGTTAAGAAGGTAACCATTCAACAAAGGAGATGAAGGAAAAATTCATGACCGACGATGCGATCCCACTTATGGATGCCCAAATGGTTTTGAATATGATGATTCCAAATGAGAATGAAAGAGCACTAAATTACCTTTCAAATGACCAAAAATTGACCCAATCGACATCAAACGAGGGAGTTATGAGCATCTTCGTTGGATCGCGATTTTGGAAAGATTAACAAATTGCCAAATTCAAAAGGAAGATGAACAATCCAAATTGCAAAAGGACGACCCAAAAGAGTTCCAATTTGTTTTAGAAGATCTCATTCCCCCTCTCAAAATTAGCCAATTCGGGTCCAAAAAATTTAAAAGCATTTTGTCAAGTTACCATTCCAATGAGCTCAAAATAATCTAAATTTGACCACAAAGAGAGAGTTAAGAAGGTAACTATTCGACAAGGAGATGAAGGAAAAATTCATGATGACCGACGATGCGATCCCACTTATGGATGCCCAAATGGTCTGAATATGATGATTCAAGTTAATGAATGAAAGTGCATTAAAGTACCTTTTCGACAACCAAAAAAAATCGATCAATCGACATCAAACGAGGGAGTTATGAGCATCTTCGTTGGATTGCGCGATTTGGAAAGATTCAACAATCCAAATTGCAAAATTATTGAAGAGTTCCAACTTGCTTTTTGGATATCGAGCCGGTCTCAAAATTAGCCAATTCGGGTCCCATTTAGAAGCTTGTGTAGTGTAGTTAGTTACATTCCAATGAGCTCAAAATAATCTAAATTTGACCACTTTGAAGAGAGAGTTAAGAAGGTAACCATTCAACAAAGAGTGAAGAGAGTTAAGAAGGTAACCATTCAACAAGGAGTTGAAGGAAAAATTCATGACCGACGATGTTCCGAACCCACTTGATGCCCCACTTAATGCCCAAATGGTGAAATGAAAGAATATGATGATTGAAAAGATGAATGAAAGAGCACTAAATTACCTTTCAAATGACCAAAAATTGACCCAATGATCGACATCAAACGAGGGAGTTATGAGCATCTTCGTTGGATCGCGATTTGGAAAGATTAACAATCCAAATTGCAAAAGGACGATTGAAGAGTTCCAAACTTGCTTTTTGGATCTCGAATCATCTCTCAAAATTAGCCAATTCTGGTCCCATATAGAAGCTTGTCAAGTTACCATTCCAATGAGCTCAAAATAATCTAAATTTGACCAATGTAGAGAGAGTTAAGAAGGTAACTATTCGACAAGGAGATGAAGGAAAAAATTCATGACCAACAATTGTGATCCCGCTTACGGATGCCCAAATGGTCTCAGAATATGATGATTCAAGTTAATGAATGAAAGTGCATTAAAGTACCTTTTCGACAACCAAAAATCGATCCAATCCGACATCAAACGAGGGAGTTATGAGCATCTGGATTTGGATTTGCGATTTGGAAAGATTTACAATCCAAATTGCAAAATTACTATTGAAGAGTTCCAACTTGCTTTTTGGATATCGAATGGTCTCAAAATTAGCCAATTCTGGTACCATTTAGAAGCCTGTGTAGTTACCATTCCAATGAGCTCAAAATAATCAAAATTTGACCACTTAAGAGAGAGTTAAGAAGGTAACCATTCAACAAAGAGTTGAAGGAAAAATTCATGACCGACGACTGCGAATCCACTTACGGTGCCCAAATGGTTTCAGAATATGTTGATTCCAGTCAGAATGAAAGAGCACTAAATTACCTTTCAAATGACCAAAAATTGACCCAATCGACATCAAACGAGGAGTGAGTTATGAGCATCTTCGTTGGATCGCGTGATTTGGAAAGATTAACAATCCAAATTGCAAAAGGACGATAGAAGAGTTCCAAAGTGCTTTTTGGATCTCGAACCCTCTCAAAATTAGCCAATTCGGGTCCCATTTAGAAGCTTGTCAAGTTACCATTCCAACGAGCTCAAAATAATCTAAATTTGACCACTGAAGAGAGAGTTAAGAAGGTAACTATTCGACAAGGAGAGAAGGAAAAGGAAAAATTGATCATGACGACATGATGCTGATCCCACTTATGGATGCCCGAATGGTCTCAGAATATGATGATTCCAGTTATGAATGAAAGTGCATTAAAGTACCTTTCTGACAACCAAAAATCGATCCAATCTGACATCAAACGAGGGAGTTATGAGCATCTCCATTGGATTTTGCGATTTGGAAAGATTTACAATCCAAATTACAAAATTACTATTGAAGAGTTCCAACTTGCTTTTTGGATATCGAACGGTATTAGCCAATTTTGGTCCCATTTAGAAGCATTTGTGTAGTTACCATTCCAATCCAATGAGCAAAAAAATAAGAAATTTGAGAGTTAAGAAGGAGTTGAAGAGAGAGTTAAGAAGGTAACCATTCAACAAAGAGTTGAAGGAAAAATTCATGAGAATGACGAATGCGAACCCACTTACGGATGCCCAAATGGTTTCAAAAAATGTTGATTCAAATCAAAGGGGAATGAAAGAGCACTAAAGTTAAAAATTGACCCAATCGACATCAAACGAGGGAGTTATGAGAATCTTCGTTGGATCGCGTGATTTGGAAAGATTAACAATCCAAATTGCAAAAGGACGATAAAGAGTTCCAAAGTGCTTTTTGGATCTCGAACCCTCTCAAAATTAGCCAATTCGGGTCCCATTTAGAAGCTTGTCAAGTTACCATTCCAACGAGCTCAAAATAATCTAAATTTGACCACGAGAGAGAGAAGAAGAAGGTAACTATTCGACAAAGGAGAAGGAAAAATTCGACAAGGAGATGAAGGAAAAAAAATTCATGACCGACGATGCGATCCCACTTATGAATGCCCAAATGGTCTGAGAATATGATGATTGAAAGTTATGAATGAAAGTGCATTAAAGTACCTTTCGACAACAAAAATCGATCCAATATGAGACATCAAATCGAGGGAGTTTGAGATCATCTCGTTGGATTAATGCGATTTGGAAAGATTTACAATCCAAATTGCAAAATTACTATTGAAGAGTTCCAACTTGCTTTTGGATATCGAACGGTCTCAAAAATTAGCCAATTTGGTACCATTTAGAAGCATGTGTAGTTACCATTCCAATGAGCTCAAAATAATCAAAATTTGACCACTTAAGAGAGTTAAGAAGGTAACCATTCAACAAAGAGTTGAAGGAAAAATTCATGACCGACGACTGCGAATCCACTTACGGTGCCTAAATGGTTTCAGAATATGTTGATTCCAATCGATGAGAATGAAAGAGCACTAAATTACCTTTCAAATGACCAAAAATTGACCCAATCACATCGAGGGAGTTAGGGAGTTATGAGCATCTTCGTTGGATCGCGTGATTTGGAAAGAACAATCCAAATTGCAAAAGGACGATTGAAGAGTTCAAAGTGCTTTTGCTTTTTGGATCTCGAACCCTCTCAAAATTAGCCAATTCGGGTCCCATTTAGAAGCTTGTCAAGTTACCATTCCAATGAGCTCAAAATAATCTAAATTTTGACCGAAGAGAGAGAGAGTTAAGAAGGTAACTATTCGACAAGGAGATGAAGGAAAAAATTCATGATGACGCTGATCACCGATCCCACTTATGATGCCCACTTATGGAATGCTCAAATGGTATGATGAATATGATGAATGAAATTAAAGAATGCATTAAACCAAAACCTTTCGACAACCAAAAATCGATCCAATCCGATCATCAAACGAGGAGTTATGATCATCTCGTTGGATTGCGATTTGGATTTACAATCCAAATTGAAAAATTACTATTGAAGAGTTCCAACTTTTTTTTTTGGATATCGAATTGGTCTCAAAATTAGCCAATTCTGATCCCATTTAGAAGCTAGTGTAGTTACCATTCTAATGAGCTCAAAATAATCTAAATTTGACCACTGAAGAGAGAGTTAAGAAGGTAACCATTCAACAAAGAGTTGAAGGAAAAATTCATGACCGACGACTGCGAATCCACTTACGGTGCCCAAATGGTTTCAGAATATGTTGATTCCAATGAAAGAATGAAAGAGCACTAAATTACCTTTCAAATGAAAAAAAATTGACCCAATCGACATCAAACGAGGGAGTTATGAGCATCTTCGTTGGATCGCGTGATTTGGAAAGATTAACAATCCAAATTGCAAAAGGACGATAGAAGAGTTCCAAAGTGCTTTTTGGATCTCGAACCCTCTCAAAATTAGCCAATTCGGGTCCCATTTAGAAGCTTGTCAAGTTACCATTCCAACGAGCTCAAAATAATCTAAATTTGACCACTGAAGAGAGAGTTAAGAAGGTAACTATTCGACAAGGAGATGAAGGAAAAAATTCATGACCGACGACTGCGATCCCACTTATGGATGCTCAAATGGTCTCGAATAATATGATTCAATTATGAGTTATGAATGAAAGTGCATTAAAGTACCTTTCTGACAACCAAAAATCGATCCAATCCGACATCAAACGAGGGAGTTATGAGCATCTCCGTTGGATTGCGCGATTTGGAAAGATTTACAATCCAAATTGCAAAATTACTATTGAAGAGTTCCAACTTGCTTTTTGGATATCGAATGGTCTTTCAAAATTAGCCAATTTAGGTCCCATTTAGAAGCTATGTGTATTTACCATTCCAATGAGCTCAAAATAATAAAAATTTGAGAGAAGAGAGAGTTAAGAAGGTAACCATTCAACAAGAGAGGAAAAATTCATGACCGACGATGCGAACCCACTTACGGTGCCCAAATGGTTTTTATGTTGATTCCGGTCGGGAATGACCTTTGATCCAAGAATGAAAGAGCACTAAATTACCTTTCAAAAAAATGAAAAATGAACAATGACATCAAAAAGGGAGTTATGAGCATCAAATGAGGAAAAATTGATCATCGATCGAAAGATCAAATTGGAGATTATGAGCAAAAGATTGAATGTTGATTTGGAAAGATTAAAAATCCAAATTCAAAAGGATCGATCAAGAGTTCCAAAGATTTTTTTGATCAAATTCTTTTGGAATCGAATCTCAAAATTAAAGCCAAAGGTCCCATTTAGAAGCTTGTCAAGTTACCATTCCAATGAGCTCAAAATAATCTAAGAGACCATTGAAGAGAGAGTTAAAAGGTAACTATTCGACAAGGAGATGAAGGAAAAAATTCATGACCGACGACTGCGATCCCACTTATGGATGCTCGAATGGTCTCAGAATATGATGATTCAAGTTATGAATGAAAGTGCATTAAAGTACCTTTCTGACAACCAAAAATCGATCCAATCCGACATCAAACGAGGGAGTTATGAGCATCTCGTTGTTGGATTTACAATCCAAAGCGCGATTTGGAAAGATTTACAATCCAAATTGCAAAATTACTATTGAAGAGTTCCAACTTGCTTTTTGGATATCTTACGGTCTCAAAATTAGCCAATTCTGATCCCATTTAGAAGCTAGTGTAGTTACCATTCTAATGAGCTCAAAATAATCTAAATTTGACCTTCAAGAAGAGAGAGTTAAGAAGGTAACCATTCAACAAGGAGTTGAAAAAATTCATGACCGACATGACCGACATTACTTGAATGCCCACTTAATGGTGCCCAAATGGTTTCAGAATATGTTGATTCCAAAAAGAGAATGAAAGATGCACTAAATTACCTTTCAAATGATAAAAAATTGACCCAATCTGACATCAAACGAGGGAGTTATGAGCATCTTCGTTGGATCGCGTGATTTGGAAAGATTAACAATCCAAATTGCAAAAGGACGATAGAAGAGTTCCAAAGTGCTTTTTGGATCTCGAACCCTCTCAAAATCAATTCGGGTCCCATTTAGAAGCTTGTCAAGAAGCATTTGTCAAGTTACCATTCCAATGAGCTCAAAATAATCTAAATTTGACCTGAGAGAGAGAAGAGAGAGTTAAGAAGGTAACTATTCGACAAGGAGAGGAAAAAAAAATTCGATGACCGACGATCCCACGATGCGATCCCCACTTATGAATGTACCCGAATGGTCTCAGAATATGATGATTCAAGTTATGAATGAAAGTGCATTAAAGAACCTTTCTGACAACCAAAAATCGATCCAATCCGACATCAAACGAGGGAGTTATGAGCATCTCCGTTGGATTGTGCGATTTGGAAAGATTTACAATCCAAATTGCAAAATTACTATTGAAGAGTTCCAACTTGCTTTTTGGATATCGAATGGTCTCAAAATTAGCCAATTCTGGTACCATTTAGAAGCCTGTGTAGTTACCATTCCAATGAGCTCAAAATAATCAAAATTTGACCACTTAAGAGAGAGTTAAGAAGGTAACCATTCAACAAGGAGTTGAAGGAAAAATTCATGACCGACGACTGCGAACCCACTTACGGTGCCCAAATGCCCAAATGGTTTGAATGAAAATATGTTGATTCAAAAATGAGAATGAAAGAGCACTAAATTACCTTTCAAATGACCAAAAATTGACCAAAAATTTCAAATATCTGACATCAAACGAGGGAGTTATGAGCATCTTCGTTGGATCGCGTGATTTGGAAAGATTAACAATCCAAATTGCAAAAGGACGATAGAAGAGTTCCAAAGTGCTTTTTGGATCTCGAACCCTCTCAAAATTAGCCAATTCGGGTCCCATTTAGAAGCTTGTCAAGTTACCATTCCAACGAGCTCAAAATAATCTAAATTTGACCACTGAAGAGAGAGTTAAGAAGGTAACTATTCGACAAGGAGATGAAGGAAAAAATTCATGACCGACGACTGCGATCCCACTTATGGATGCTCGAATGGTCTCAGAATATGATGATTCAAGTTATGAATGAAAGTGCATTAAAGTACCTTTCTGACAACCAAAAAAAAAATCGATCCAATCCGACATCAAACGAGGGAGTTATGAGCATCTCGC
This sequence comes from Magnolia changhungtana, assembly GCA_030180095.1. Classification (NCBI taxonomy): domain Eukaryota; kingdom Viridiplantae; phylum Streptophyta; class Magnoliopsida; order Magnoliales; family Magnoliaceae; genus Magnolia; species Magnolia changhungtana. The sequence continues at coordinate 845,293 of JASAUF010000316.1, forward strand.
GTTGGATTGTGCGATTTGGAAAGATTTACAATCCAAATTGCAAAATTACTATTGAAGAGTTCCAACTTGCTTTTTGGATATCGAATGGTCTCAAAATTAGCCAATTCTTTCCCATTTAGAAGCTTGTGTAGTTACCATTCCAATGAGCTCAAAATAATCTAAATTTGACCATTTAAAGAGAGAGTTAAGAAGGTAACCATTCAACAAAGGAGTTGAAGGAAAAAAATTCATGACCGACGATCGCGCCCAAATGGTTTTACGGTGCCCAAATGGTTCAGAATATGTTGATTCAAAAGAATGAAAGAGCACTAAATTACCTTTCAAATGACCAAAAATTGACCCAATCGACATCAAACGAGGGAGTTATGAGCATCTTCGTTGGATCGCGTGATTTGGAAAGATTAACAATCCAAATTGCAAAAGGATGAAGAGTTCCAAATTTTTTGGATCTCGACGATCTCAAAAGAGTTCCAAAGTCCCATTTTTGGATCTTCAACCCAATCTCAAAAAATTAGCCAATTAAGAAAGGTCCCATTTAGAAGCTTGTCAAGTTACCAAATTCCAATGAGCTCAAAATAATCTAATTTGACTATTGAAGAAAAAGTTAAGAAGATAAAAAATGATCGACAATGAGATGAAGGAAAAATTAAATGATCGATCGAATGAAATGATCCCACTTGAAATGAATGCCCAAATGGTCTCGAATATGATGATTCAAGTTATGAATGAAAGTGCATTAAAGTACCTTTCTGAAAACCAAAAATCGATCCAATCCGACATCAAACGAGGGAGTTTATGAGCATCTCGTTGGATTGCGCGATTTGAAAAGATTTACAATCTAAATTGCAAAATTACTATTGAAGAGTTCCAACTTGCTTTTTTATGGATATCAAAATTCAAAATTCTCAAAATTAGCCAATCCCATTTCCCATTTAGAAGCTGTGTAGTTACCATTCTAATGAGCTCAAAATAATCTAAATTTGACCACGAAAGAGAGTTAAGAAGGTAACCATTCAACAAGGAGTTGAAGGAAAAATTCATGACCGACGACTGCGAACCCACTTATGGATGCCCAAATGGTTTGAGAATATGTTGATTCATTCAGAATGAATGAAAAGCACAAAAATTACCTTTCAAATGAAAAAAATTGACCCAATTGACATCAAACGAGGGAGTTATCTTCGTTGGATCGCGTGATTTGGAAAGATTAACAATCCAAATTGCAAAAGGACGATAGAAGAGTTCCAAAGTGCTTTTTGGATCTCGAACCCTCTCAAAATTAGCCAATTCGGGTCCCATTTAGAAGCTTGTCAAGTTACCATTCCAACGAGCTCAAAATAATCTAAATTTGACCACTGAAGAGAGAGTTAAGAAGGTAACTATTCGACAAGGAGATGAAGGAAAAAATTCATGACCGACGACTGCGATCCCACTTATGGATGCTCGAATGGTCTCAGAATATGATGATTCAAGTTATGAATGAAAGTGCATTAAAGTACCTTTCTGACAACCAAAAATCGATCCAATCCGACATCAAACGAGGGAGTTATGAAACGAGGGAGTTATGAGCATCTCCGTTGGATTGTGCGATTTGGAAAGATTTACAATCCAAATTGCAAAATTACTATTGAAGAGTTCCAACAAAATTTTTTTTGGATCTCAAAATCGAAAAGTGTAATTCAAAATTAGCCAATTATTGAAGTCCATTTAGAAGCTCAAAGTTACCATTCCAATGAGCTCAAAATAATCTAAATTTGACCACTAAAGAGAGAGTTAAGAAGGTAACCATTCAACAAAGGAGAAGGAAAAATTCATGATGACCGACATGCAATGATGCCCAAATGGTTACTTGATGCCCAAATGGTTTTGAGAATATGATGATCCAACCTTTCAGAATGAAAGAGCAAACTAAATTACCTTTCAAATGACCAAAAATTGATCCAATCAATCGACATCAAACGAGGGAGTTATGAGCATCTTGTTGATCGGAGTGATTTGGAAAGATTAGCAATCCAAATTGCAAAAGGATGATTGTAGAGTTCCAAAGTGCTTTTTGGATCTCGAACCCTCTCAAAATTAGCCAATTCGGGTCCCATTTAGAAGCTTGTCAAGTTACCATTCCAATGAGCTCAAAATAATCTAAATTCGACCACTGAAGAGAGAGTTAAGAAGGTAACTATTCGACAAGGAGATGAAGGAAAAAATTCATGACCGACGACTGCGATCCCACTTATGAATGCCCAAATGGTCTCAGAATATGATAATTCTAGTTAAGAATGAAAGTGCATTAAAGAACCTTTCTGACAACCAAAAATCGATCAAAAATCGATCCAATCCGACATCATGAATCTCGAGGAGTTATGAGCATCTCCGTTGGATTCAAATGCGATTTGGAAAGATTTACAATCCAAATTGCAAAATTACTATTGAAGAGTTCCAACGTGCTTTTTTGGATATCGAATGGTCTCAAAATTAGCCAATTTCGGTCCCATTTAGAAGCTCCTGTGTAGTTACCATCAAAAATGAGCTCAAAATAATCTAAATTTGAGAGAGAAGAAGAGTTAAGAAGGTAACCATTCAACAAGTTGAGTTGAAGGAAAAATTCATGACCGACGACTGCGAACCCACTTACGGTGCCCAAATGGTTTAGAATATGTTGATTCCAAGTCAGGGAATGAAAGAGCACTAAATTACCTTTCAAATGACCAAAAATTGACCCAATCTGACATCAAACGAGGGAGTTATGTTCATCTTCGTTGGATCGCGTGATTTGGAAAGATTAACAATCCAAATTGCAAAAGGATGAGAAGAGTTCCAAAGTGCTTCTTTTTGGATCTCGAACCCTCTCAAAATTAGCCAATTCGGGTCCCATTTAGAAGCTTGTCAAGTTACCATTCCAACGAGCTCAAAATAATCTAAATTTGACCCTTTGAAGAGAGAGTTAAGAAGGTAACTATTCGACAAGGAGATGAAGGAAAAAATTCATGACGACGCGATCCCGATCCCACTTATGCCCAAATGATGTCTCAAATGGTGATTCTGAGAATATGATGATTGAAAGTTAAGAATGAAAGTGCATTAAAGTACCTTTCGACAACCAAAAATCGATCCAATCCGACATCAAACGAGGGAGTTATGAGCATCTCCGTTGGATTTGTGCGATTTGGAAAGATTTACAATCCAAATTGCAAAATTACTATTGAAGAGTTCCAACTTGCTTTTTGGATATCGAATGGTCTCAAAATTAGCCATTAGAAAGTACCATTTAGAAAGTCCCATTTAGAAGCTTGTGTAGTTACCATTCCAATGAGCTCAAAATAATCTAAATTTGACCTCTAAAGAGAGAGAGTTAAGAAGGTAACCATTCAACAAAGAGTTGAAGGAAAAAATTCATGACCGACGATGCGAATCCACACTTAAATGCCCAAATGGTTTTGAATATGTTGATTCCAAAAAGAGAATGAAAGAGCACTAAATTACCAAAAAATGACCAAAAATTGACCAATCGACGACATCAAACGAGGGAGTTATGAGATCTTCGTTTTGGATCGCGTGATTTGGAAAGATTAACAATCCAAATTGCAAAAGGATGATAGAAGAGTTCCAAAGCTTTTTGGATCTCGAACCCTCTCAAAATTAGCCAATTCGGGTCCCATTTAGAAGCTTGTCAAGTTACCATTCCAATGAGCTCAAAATAATCTAAAACACCGAAGAGAGAAGAAGGTAAAAAATTCGACAAGGAGATGAAAAAAAAAATTCATGACCGACGACATGCGATCCCACTTATGGATGCCCAAATGGTCTCGAATATGATGATTAGTTATGAATGAAAGTGCATTAAAACCTTTACCTTTCGACCAAAATGAAAGTGCATTAAAGAATCAGACCTTTCGAGGGAGTTACAACCAAAAATCGATCCAATTGACATCAATCGAGGGAGTTATGAAATCTCAAAGTTGCTTTTTTTGAATGCGATTTGGAAAGATTTACAATCCAAATTGCAAAATTAATATTGAGGAGTTCCAACTTGCTTTTGGATATCAAAAAGTCTCAAAATTAAAAATTAGCCAATTCCAAATTCCCATTTAGAAATGATCAAAATAAGTTACCATTCAAAATGAGCTCAAAATAATCTAAATTTGAACGAAGAGAGAGTTAAGAAAAAACATTCAAAAAATGAAGTTGAAGGAAAAATTCATGACCGACGACTGTGAATCCAGTTACGGTGCCCAAATGGTTTCGAGAATATGTTGATTCCAATCAAGAATGAAAGAGCACTAAATTACCTTTCAAATGACCAAAAATTGACCCAATCGACATCAAACGAGGGAGTTATGAGCATCTTTGGATCGCGTGATTTGGAAAGATTTCAACAATCCAAATTGAAAAAGGACGATTAAAGAAGAGTTCCAAAGTGCTTTTGGATCTCGAACCCTCTCAAAATTAGCCAATTCGGGTCCCATTTAGAAGCTTGTCAAGTTACCATTCCAATGAGCTCAAAATAATCTAAATTCGACCACTGAAGAGAGAGTTAAGAAGGTAACTATTCGACAAGGAGATGAAGGAAAAAATTCATGACCGACGACTGTGATCCCACTTATGAATGCCCAAATGGTCTCAGAATATGATAATTCTAGTTAAGAATGAAAGTGCATTAAAGAACCTTTCTGACAACCAAAAATCGATCCAATCCGACATCAAACGAGGGAGTTATGAGCATCTCCGTTGGATTGTGCGATTTGGAAAGATTTACAATCCAAATTGCAAAATTACTATTGAAGAGTTCCAACTTGCTTTTTGGATATCGAATGGTCTCAAAATTAGCCAATTCTGGTACCATTTAGAAGCCTGTGTAGTTACCATTCCAATGAGCTCAAAATAATCAAAATTTGACCACTTAAGAGAGAGTTAAGAAGGTAACCATTCAACAAAGAGTTGAAGGAAAAATTCATGATTCACGACCGATCCACTTATGAATCCACTTACAAGTGCCCAAATGGTTTGAGAATATGTTGAAATCAGGAATGAAAGAGCACTAAATTACCTTTCAAATGACCAAAAATTGACCCAATCTGACATCAAACGAGGGAGTTATGAGCATCTTCGTTGGATCGCGTGATTTGGAAAGATTAACAATCCAAATTGCAAAAGGACGATAGAAGAGTTCCAAAGTGCTTTTTGGATCTCGAACCCTCTCAAAATTAGCCAATTCGGGTCCCATTTAGAAGCTTGTCAAGTTACCATTCCAACGAGCTCAAAATAATCTAAATTTGACCACTGAAGAGAGAGTTAAGAAGGTAACTATTCGACAAGGAGATGAAGGAAAAAATTCATGACGACGACATGCGATCCCACTTATGATCCCACTTATGGATGCTCAAATGGTCTAAGAATATGATGATTAAAGAAAATGAATGAAAGTGCATTAAAACCTTTTCGACAATCAAAAATCGATCCAATCCGACATCAAACGAGGGAGTTATGAGATTACAATTCCAAATTGGATCAAATGCAAAATTTGGAAAGATTTACAAAAATTGCAAAATTACTTTTTGAAGAGTTCCAACTTGCTTTTGGATATCGAAAATCTCAAAATTAGCCAAATATGGTCCCATTTAGAAGCTGTAGTTACCATTCCAATGAGCTCAAAATAATCTAAATTTGACCACTGAAGAGAGAGTTAAGAAGGTAACCATTCAACAAGGAGTTGAAGGAAAAATTCATGACCGACGACTGCGAACCCACTTACGGTGCCCAAATGGTTTCAGAATATGTTGATTCCAGTCAAGAATGAAAGAGCACTAAATTACCTTTCAAATGATAAAAAATTGACCCAATCTGACATCAAACGAGGGAGTTATGAGCATCTTCGTTGGATCGCGCGATTTGGAAAGATTAGCAATCCAAATTGCAAAAGGATGATTGTAGAGTTCCAAAGTGCTCTTTGGATCTCGAACCCTCTCAAAATTAGCCAATTCGGGTCCCATTTAGAAGCTTGTCAAGTTACCATTCCAATGAGCTCAAAATAATCTAAATTCGACCACTGAAGAGAGAGTTAAGAAGGTAACTATTCGACAAGGAGATGAAGGAAAAAATTCATGACCGACGACTGCGATCCCACTTATGGATGCTCGAATGGTCTAAGAATATGATGATTCAAGTTATGAATGAAAGTGCATTAAAGTACCTTTCTGACAACCAAAAATCGATCCAATCCGACATCAAGGAGTTATGAGCATCTCCGTTGGATTGCGCGATTTGGAAAGATTTACAATCCAAATTGCAAAATTACTATTGAAGAGTTCCAACTTGCTTTTTTTTGGATATCGGTCTCAAAATTCTCAAAAAATTAGCCAATTTCCATTTCCCATTTAGAAGCATTGTAATAGTTACCATTCAAAATGAGCTCAAAATAATCTAAATTTGACTAACTTAAGAGAGTTAAGAAGGTAACCATTCAACAAGGAGTTGAAGAAAAAAAATTCATGACCGACGCGACGATGCGAACCCACTTATCAAATGGTTTGCCCAAATGGTTTGAGAATATGTTGATTCCAGTCTGAATGAAAGAGCACTAAATTACCTTTCAAATGATCTAAAATTGACCCAATCTGACATCAAACGAGGGAGTTATGAGAATCTTCGTTGGATCGCGTGATTTGGAAAGATTAACAATCCAAATTGCAAAAGGACGATAAAGAGTTCCAAAGTGCTTTTTGGATCTCGAACCCTCTCAAAATTAGCCAATTCGGGTCCCATTTAGAAGCTTGTCAAGTTACCATTCCAACGAGCTCAAAATAATCTAAATTTGACCACTGAAGAGAGAGTTAGAAGGTAACTATTCGACAAGGAGATGAAGGAAAAAATTCATGACGAACTGCGATGAATGGAAAATGGTTCATGACCGACGATTTGAATGAATGATCCCACTTATGAATGCTCAAATGAATCTGAGAATATGATGATTCAAAAAAAAGAATGAAAAGTGCATTAAAGTACCTTTCAACAAAAATCGACAAAATCGATCAATCCGACATCAAATGAGGGAGTTATGAGCATCTCCGATTGGATTGCGATTTGGAAAGATTTACAATCCAAATTGCAAAATTACTATTGAAGAGTTCAAACTTGATTTTTGGATATCGAACGATCTCAAAATTAGCCAATTCTGATCCCATTTAGAAGCTTGTGTAGTTACCATTCTAATGAGCTCAAAATAATCTAAATTTGAACACAGAAGGGAGAGTTAAGAAGGTAACCATTCAACAAGGAGTTGAAGGAAAAATTCATGACTGACAACTGCGAACCCACTTACGGTGCCCAAATGGTTTCAGAATATGTTGATTCCAAATCAGAATGAAAGAGCACTAAATTACTAAATTACCTTTCAAATGACCCCAATCGAAAAGGGAGATGACATCAATGATCGACATCAAACGAGGGAGTTATGAGCATCTTCGTTGGATCGCGTGATTTGGAAAGATTAACAATCCAAATTGCAAAAAATTTTGATTGTAGAGTTCCAAAGTGCTTTTTGGATCTCGAACCCTCTCAAAATTAGCCAATTCGGGTCCCATTTAGAAGCTTGTCAAGTTACCATTCCAATGAGCTCAAAAAATAATCTAAATTTGACAGAAGAGAGAGTTAAGAAGGTAACTATTCGACAAGGAGATGAAAAAAAAAATTCATGACCGACGAATGATGATCCCACTTATGGATGCTCAAATGGTCTGAATATGATGATGAAGAAAGAATGAAAGATCACTAAAGTACCTTTCTAACGGCAAAAAATCGATCCAATCTGACATCAAACGAGGGAGTTATGAGCATCTTCGTTGGATTTGGAAAGATTTGGAAAGACAATCCAAATTGCCAAATTGCAAAATTACTATTGAAGAGTTCCAACTTCTTTTTGGATATCGAATGGTCTCAAAATTAGCCAATTCTGGTACCATTTAGAAGCCTGTGTAGTTACCATTCCAATGAGCTCAAAATAATCAAAATTTGACCACTTAAGAGAGAGTTAAGAAGGTAACCATTCAACAAAGAGTTGAAGGAAAAATTCATGACCATGACCGACCACTTGCGATCCAACTTACGGATGCCCAAATGGTTTCAGAATATGTTGATTCAAGTCAGGAATAAAAGAGCACTAAATTACCTTTCAAATGATAAAAAATTGACCCAATCTGACTTCAAACGAGGGAGTTATGAGCATCTTCGTTGGATCGTGCGATTTGGAAAGATTAACAATCCAAATTGCAAAAGGACGATAGAAGAGTTCCAAAGTGCTTTTTGGATCTCGAACCCTCTCAAAATTAGCCAATTCGGGTCCCATTTAGAAGCTTGTCAAGTTACCATTCCAACGAGCTCAAAATAATCTAAATTTGACCACTGAAGAGAGAGTTAAGAAGGTAACTATTCGACAAGGAGAAGGTAACTGATTCGACAAGGAGATGAAGGAAAAATTCATGATGATCCCGATGATGCCCAAATATGATACCACTTATGGATGCCCAAATGGTCTCAGAATATGATGATTCCAATTATGAATGAAAGTGATTAAAGTACCTTTCTGACAACCAAAAATCGATCCAATCTGACATCAAACGAGGGAGTTATGAGCATCTTCGTTGGATTGTGCGATTTGGAAAGATTTACAATCCAAATTGCAAAATTACTATTGAAGAGTTCCAACTTGCTTTTTGGATATCGAACGGTCTCAAAATAGCCAAGCCAATTGGTCCCATTTAGAAGCTAGTGTAGTTACCATTCTAATGAGCTCAAAATAATCTAAATTTGACCACTGAAGAGAGAGAGTTAAGAAGGTAACCATTCAACAAGGAGTTGAAGGAAAAATTCATGACCGACGACTGCGAATCCCACTTATGATGCAATGGTTTGGTTTAGAATGATTTGATTGGGAATGAAAGAATAAATTACCTTACAAATGACCAAAATTAAAAAAAAATGACCAAAAATTGACCCAATCGACATCAAACGAGGGAGTTATGAGCATCTTCGTTGGATTGTGATTTGGAAAGATTAACAATCCAAATTGCAAAAGGACGATTGAAGAGTCCAAACTTGCTTTTGGATCTCGAACCCTCTCAAAATTAGCCAATTCGGGTCCCATTTAGAAGCTTGTCAAGTTACCATTCCAATGAGCTCAAAAAAATAATCTAAATTTGAAGAAGAGAGAGTTAAGAAGGTAACTATTTGACAAGGAGATGAAGGAAAAAATTCATGACCGACGCCATGCGATCCCACTTATGGATGCCCAAATGGTCAGAATATGATGATTCAAGTTATGAATGAAAGTGCATTAAAGTACCTTTCTGACAACCAAAAATCGATCCAATCTGACATCAAACGAGGGAGTTATGAGCATCTTCGTTGGATGTGCGATGAAAGATTTACAATCCAAAAAATTAAAATTACTTGCTTTTGAAGAGTTCCAACTTGCTTTTTGGATATCGAACGGTCTCAAAATTAGCCAATTGAGTCCCATTTAGAAGAAGTCAAGTTACCAAATTACCATTCCAATGAGCTCAAAATAATCTAAATTTGACCACTTGAAGAGAGAGTTAAGAAGGTAAACCATTCAACAAGGAGTTGAAGGAAAAAAAATTCATGACCGACGAATGCGATCCCACTTATGGATGCCCAAATGGTTTAAAGAAATGATGAAAAGTTATGAATGAAAGAGCAATTACCTTTCAAATGACCAAAAATTGATCCAATCCGACATCAAACGAGGGAGTTATGAGCATCTTCGTTGGATTGATTGATTTGGAAAGATTACAATCCAAATTGCAAAAGGACTATTGAAGAGTTCCAAAGTGCTTTTGGATCTCGAACCCTCTCAAAATTAGCCAATTCGGGTCCCATTTAGAAGCTTGTCAAGTTACCATTCCAATGAGCTCAAAATAATCTAAATTTGACCCGAAGAGAGAGAGAGAGTTAAGAAGGTAATTCGACAACAGAGGAAAATTGAAGGAAAAATTCATGACCGATCGATCGATGCGATCCCACCAAATATCATGATGCCCAAAATGGTTGAGAATATGATGATTCAAGTAAGAATGAAAGAGCATTAAATTACCTTTCAAACAACCAAAAAATGATCAATCGACATCAAACGAGGGAGTTATGAGCGTCTCTGTTGGATCACTCAATTTGGAAAGATTTACAATCCAAGTTGTAAAATTACTATTAAAGAGTTCCAACTTGCTTTTTGGATATCGAACGGTCTTAAAATTAACCAATTCTAGTCGCATTTAGAAGCTTGCCAAGTTACCAGTCCAATAAGCTCAAAATAATTTAAATTCGACCAGAAGAGAGAGTTAAGAAGGTTACCATTCAACAAGGAGATGAAGGAAAAAAAATTCATGACCGACGATTGCGATCCCACTTATGGATGCCCAAATGGGTATGAATGAAAATGCATTAAAGAGAAAATGATGATTCAAAAAATGAATGAAAGAGCATTAAATTACCTTTCGAAATGACCAAAAATTGATCCAATCGACATCAAACGAGGGAGTTATGAGCATCTCATCTTCGTTGGATCGCGTGATTTGGAAAGATTACAATCCAAATTGCAAAAATGACTATTGAAGAGTTCCAACTTGCTTTTTGGATCTCGAACCCTCTCAAAATTAGCCAATTCATTTAGTCCCATTTAGAAGCTTGTCAAGTTACCATTCCAATGAGCTCAAAATAATCTAAATTTGACCAGAAGAGAGAGTTAAGAAGGTAACTATTCGACAAAGGAGATGAAGGAAAAAATTCATGACCGACGATGCGATCCCACTTATGGATGCCCAAATGGTCTCGAGAATATGATGATTCTAGTTAAGAATGAAAGTGCATTAAATTACCTTTCGACAACAAAAAAATCGATCCAATCGACATCAAACGAGGGAGTTATGAGCATCTGGTTGGATTGTGCGATTTGGAAAGATTTAACAATCCAAATTGCAAAATTACTATTGAAGAGTTCCAACTTGCTTTTTGGATATCGAAGAGTCTCAAAATTAGCCAATTCTGGTCCCATATAGAAGCTTGTCAAGTTACCATTCCAATGAGCTCAAAATAATCTAAATTTGACCAATGTAGAGAGAGTTAAGAAGGTAACTATTCGACAAGGACACGAAGGAAAAATTCATGACCGACGCGATGATCCCTATGATCCCATGCCCAAATGGTCCCAAATGGTCTCGAGAATATGATGATGAATGAAATGAATGAATAGAGCACTAAATTACCTTTCAAATGACCAAAAATTGACCCAATCTGACATCAAACGAGGGAGTTATGAGCATCTCCGTTGGATTGTGCGATTTGGAAAGATTTACAATCCAAATTGCAAAATTACTATTGAAGAGTTCCAACTTGCTTTTTGGATATCGAACCGGTCTCAAAAATTAGCCAATTGGTCCCATTTAGAAGCTTGTGTGTAGTTACCATTCCAATGAGCTCAAAATAATCTAAATTTGACTTGAAGAGAGAGTTAAGAAGGTAACCATTCAACAAGGAGATGAAGGAAAAATTCATGACCGACATGACGCGATCCCACTTATGGATGCCCGATGGTCCCACTATGGATGCCCAAATGGTTGAGAATATGATGATTCAATCAAAGAATGAAAGAGCACTAAATTACCTTTTTCAAATGACCAAAAATTGATCCAATCGACATCAAACGAGGGAGTTATGAGCATCTTCGTTGGATTGCGTGATTTGGAAAGATTTAACAATCCAAATTGCAAAAATTACTATTGAAGAGTTCCAAAGTGCTTTTTGGATATCGAACCCTCTCAAAATTAGCCAATTAGGGTCCCATTTAGAAGCTTGTCAAGTTACCATTCCAATGAGCTCAAAATAATCTAAATTTGACCACCTTGAAGAGAGAGTTAAGAAGGTAACTATTCGACAAGGAGATGAAGGAAAAATTCATGACCGACGATGCATTGCGATCCCACTTATGGATGCCCAAATGGTCTCGAGAATATGATGATTCAAGTATAAGAATGAAAGTGCACTAAAGTACCTTTCGATGACCAAAAATCGATCCAAATCGACATCAAACGAGGGAGTTATGAGCATCTTCGTTGGATTGCGCGATTTGGAAAGATTACAATCCAAATTGCAAAATTACTATTGAAGAGTTCCAACTTGCTTTTTGGATATCGAACCGGTCTCAAAATTAGCCAATTCGGGTCCCATTTAGAAGCTGTGTCAAGTTACCATTCCAATGAGCTCAAAATAATCTAAATTTGACCACTTTGAAGAGAGTTAAGAAGGTAACCATTCAACAAGGAATGAAGAAAAAAAATTCATGACCGACGATGCGAATCCCACTTATGGATGCCCAAATGGTCTCAGAATATTGAGAATATGTTGATTCCAGTTATGAATGAAAGAGCACTAAATTACCTTTCAAATGACCAAAAATTGACCCAATCTGACATCAAACGAGGGAGTTATGAGCATCTTCGTTGGATCGCGTGATTTGGAAAGATTAACAATCCAAATTGCAAAATTACTATTGAAGAGTTCCAACTTGCTGATTCAAAAAGAGTTCCAAAGCTTTGCTTTTGGATCTCGAACCCTCTCAAAATTAAGAAGCCAATCGGGTCCCATTTAGAAGCTTGTCAAGTTACCATTCCAATGAGCTCAAAATAATCTAAATTTGACCAAGAAGAGAGTTTAAAGAGAGAAAAAAGAAGGTAACTGATTCGAAAAGGAGATGAAGGAAAAAATTCATGACCGATGAATGCAATGAATCCCACTTATGGATGCCCAAATGGTCTTGAAGAATATGATGATTCAATTAATGAATGAAAGTGCATTAAAGTACCTTTCTGACAACCAAAAATCGATCCAATCCGACATCAAACGAGGGAGTTATGAGCATCATTGGATTGGATGCGATTTGGAAAGATTTACAATCCAAATTGCAAAATTACTATTGAAGAGTTCCAACTTGCTTTTTGGATATCGAATGCAAAATTAAATTAAGCCAATTAGGTCCCATTTAGAAGCTGTGTAGTTACCATTCCAATGAGCTCAAAATAATCTAAATTTGACCACCGAAGAGAGAGTTAAGAAGGTAACCATTGACAAGGAGTTGAAGGAAAAATTCATGACCGACGATGCGATGAATCCACTTATGGTGCCCAAATGGTTTGAGAATATGTTGATTTGAATGAAGAATGAATGAAAGAGCACTAAATTACCTTTCAAATGATGACCAAAAATTGACCCAAATCGACATCAAACGAGGGAGTTATGAGCATCATTCGTTGGATCGCGTGATTTGGAAAGATTAACAATCCAAATTGCAAAATTGATATTGAAGAGTTCCAAAGTGCTCTTTTTGGATCTCGAACCCTCTCAAAATTAGCCAATTCGGGTCCCATTTAGAAGCTTGTCAAGTTACCATTCCAACGAGCTCAAAATAATCTAAATTTGACCACTGAAGAGAGAGTTAAGAAGGTAACTATTCGACAAGGAGATGAAGGAAAAAAGGAAAAATTGACATGACCGACGATGCGATCCCACTTATGGATGCCCAAATGGTCTCAAGAATATGATGATTAAAGTTATGAATGAAAGTGCATTAAAGTACCTTTCTGACAACCAAAAATCGATCCAATCCGACATCAAACGAGGGAGTTATGAGCATCTCCGTTGGATTGTGCGATTTGGAAAGATTTACAATCCAAATTGCAAAATTACTATTGAAGAGTTCCAACTTGCTTTTGGATATCGAATGGTCTCAAAATTAGCTAATTCTGGTCCCATTTAGAAGCTTGTGTAGTTACCATTCCAATGAGCTCAAAATAATCTAAATTTGACCAAGAAGAGAGAGTTAAGAAGGTAACCATTCAACAAGGAGTTGAAGGAAAAATTCATGACCGACGATGCGATCCCACTTATGCCCAAATGCCCAAATGGTTTGAGAATATGTTGATTCCAATAAGAATGAAAGAGCACTAAATTACCTTTCAAATGAAAAATTGACCCAATCGACGACATCAAACGAGGAGTTATGATCATGGATTCGTTGGATCGATTGCGATTTGGAAAGATTAACAATCCAAATTGCAAAAGGATATGAAGAGTTCAAAGTGCTTTTGCTTTTTGGATCTCTCAACCCTCTCAAAAAAATTAGTCCCCAGCTTTCGGGTCCCATTTAGAAGCTTGTCAAGTTACCATTCCAATGAGCTCAAAATAATCTAAATTTGACCAAGAGAGAGAGAGTTAAGAAGGTAACTATTCGACAAGGAGATGAAGGAAAAAAAATTCATGACCGATGATCCCATGCGATCCCACTTATGGATGCCCAAATGGTCTCGAGAATATGATGATTGATTAAGAATGAAAGTGCATTAAAGAACCTTTCTGACAACCAATAATCGATCCAATTAGACATCAAACGAGGGAGTTATGAGCATCTTCGTTGGATTGTGCGATTTGGAAAGATTTACAATCCAAATTGCAAAAGGACGATTGAAGAGTTCCAACTTGCTTTTGGTGGATATCGAATCGGTCTCAAAATTAGCCAATTTGGTCCCATTTAGAAGCTTGTGTAGTTACCATTCAATGAGCTCAAAATAATCTAAATTTGACCAGAAGAGAGAGTTAAGAAGGTAACCATTCAACAAGGAGTTGAAGGAAAAATTCATGACCGACGAATGCGATCCCACTTATGATGCCCAAATGGTTGAGAATATGTTGATTCAGTTTCAGAATGAATGAAAGAGCACTAAATTACCTTTCAAATGATAAAAAATTGACCCAATCTGACATCAAACGAGGGAGTTATGAGCATCTTCGTTGGATCGCGTGATTTGGAAAAAGATTAACAATCCAAATTGCAAAAGGAGACAATAGAAGAGTTCCAAAGTGCTTTTTGGATCTCGAACCCTCTCAAAATTAGCCAATTCGGGTCCCATTTAGAAGCTTGTCAAGTTACCATTCCAACGAGCTCAAAATAATCTAAATTTGACCACTGAAGAGAGAGTTAGAAGGTAACTACAAGGAGACAAGGAGATGAAGGAAAAATTCATGACCGACTTATGCGATCCCACTTATGGATGCCCAAATGGTCTGAGAATATGATGATTCAAGTTAAGAATGAAAGTGCATTAAAGTACCTTTCAACGACAAAAAAAAATCCAATCGACATCAAACGAGGGAGTTATGAGCATCTCGTTGGATTGTGCGATTTGGAAAGATTTACAATCCAAATTGCAAAATTACTATTGAAGAGTTCCAACTTGCTTTTGGATATCGAACGGTCTCAAAATTAGCCAATTCTGATCCCATTTAGAAGCTTGTGTAGTTACCATTCTAATGAGCTCAAAATAATCTAAATTTGACCACTGAAGAGAGAGTTAAGAAGGTAACCATTCAAGAAGGAGTTGAAGGAAAAATTCATGACCGACGACATTGCGAACCCACTTACGGTGCCCAAATGGTTTCAGAATATGTTGATTCCAGTCAAGAATGAAAGAGCACTAAATTACCTTTCAAATGATAAAAAATTGACCCAATCGACATCAAACAAGGGAGTTATGAGCATCTTCGTTGGATCGCGCGATTTGGAAAGATTAACAATCCAAATTGCAAAAGGACGATTGAAGAGTTCCAGTGCTTTGCTTTTGGATCTCGAACCTCTCAAAATTAGCCAATTCGGGTCCCATTTAGAAGCTTGTCAAGTTACCATTCCAATGAGCTCAAAATAATCTAAATTTGACCCTTTGAAGAGAGAGTTAAGAAGGTAACTATTCGACAAGGAGATGAAGGAAAAAATTCATGATTCATGACCGACGATTGCGATCCCACTTATGGATGCCCAAATGGTCTCGAGAATATGATGATTAGTTATGAATGAAAGTGCATTAAAGTACCTTTTCGACAACCAAAAATCGATCCAATCCGACATCAAACGAGGGAGTTATGAGCATCTCTCCGTTGGATGTGCGATTTGGAAAGATTTACAATCCAAATTGCAAAATTACTATTGAAGAGTTCCAACTTGCTTTGCTTTTGGATATCGAATGGTCTCAAAATTAGCCAATTCTGGTACCATTTAGAAGCCTGTGTAGTTACCATTCCAATGAGCTCAAAATAATCAAAATTTGACCACTTAAGAGAGAGTTAAGAAGGTAACCATTCAACAAGGAGTTGAAGGAAAAATTCATGACCGACGACTGCGAACCCACTTACGGTGCCCAAATGGTTTGAGAATATGATTGATTCAAAAGAATGAAAAGAGCACTAAATTACCTTTCAAATGACCAAAAATTGACCCAATC
Organism: Magnolia changhungtana; assembly: GCA_030180095.1. Taxonomy (NCBI): domain Eukaryota; kingdom Viridiplantae; phylum Streptophyta; class Magnoliopsida; order Magnoliales; family Magnoliaceae; genus Magnolia; species Magnolia changhungtana. Next base: position 861,624 of record JASAUF010000316.1, read on the forward strand.
GACATCAAACGAGGAGTTATGAGCATCTTCGTTGGATCGCGTGATTTGGAAAGATTAACAATCCAAATTGCAAAAGGACGATAAAGAGTTCCAAAGTGCTTTTTGGATCTCGAACCCTCTCAAAATTAGCCAATTCGGGTCCCATTTAGAAGCTTGTCAAGTTACCATTCCAACGAGCTCAAAATAATCTAAATTTGACCACTGAAGAGAGAGTTAAGAAGGTAACTATTCGACAAGGAGATGAAGAAAAAAAATTCATGACCGACGATCATGCGATCCCACTTATGGATGCCCAAATGGTCTCAGAATATGATGATTCAATGAATGAAATGAATGAAAGTGCATTAAAAACCTTCGACAACCAAAAATCGATCCAATCCGACATCAAACGAGGGAGTTATGAGCATCTCCGTTGGATAGACGCGATTTGGAAAGATTTATAATCCAAATTGCAAAATTACTATTGAAGAGTTCCAACTTTCTTTTTGGATATCGAACGGTCTCAAAATTAGCCAATTCTGATCCCATTTAGAAGCTAGTGTAGTTACCATTCTAATGAGCTCAAAATAATCTAAATTTGACCACTGAAGAGAGAGTTAAGAAGGTAACCATTCAACAAAGAGTTGAAGGAAAAATTCATGACCGACGACTGCGAATCCACTTACGGTGCCCAAATGGTTTCAGAATATGTTGATTCCAGTCAGGAATGAAAGAGCACTAAATTACCTTTCAAATGACCAAAAATTGACCCAATCTGACATCAAACGAGGGAGTTATGAGCATCTTCGTTGGATCGCGCGATTTGGAAAGATTAGCAATCCAAATTGCAAAAGGATGATTGTAGAGTTCCAAAGTGCTTTTTGGATCTCGAACCCTCTCAAAATTAGCCAATTCGGGTCCCATTTAGAAGCTTGTCAAGTTACCATTCCAATGAGCTCAAAATAATCTAAATTCGACCACTGAAGAGAGAGTTAAGAAGGTAACTATTCGACAAGGAGATGAAAAAAAAATTCATGACCGACGATGCGATCCCACTTATGGATGCCCAAATGGTCTGAATATGATGATTCTAGTTAAGAATGAAAGTGCATTAAAGTACCTTCGACGAACCAAAAATCGATCCAATCCGACATCAAACGAGGGAGTTATGAGCATCTGATTGGATTGCGCGATTTGGAAAGATTTACAATCAAATTGCAAAATTACTATTGAAGAGTTCCAACTTGCTTTTGGATATCGAATGGTCTCAAAATTAGCCAATTCTGGTACCATTTAGAAGCCTGTGTAGTTACCATTCCAATGAGCTCAAAATAATCAAAATTTGACCACTTAAGAGAGAGTTAAGAAGGTAACCATTCAACAAAGAGTTGAAGGAAAAATTCATGACCGACGACTGCGAATCCACTTACGGTGCCCAAATGGTTTCAGAATATGTTGATTCCAGTCAGGAATGAAAGAGCACTAAATTACCTTTCAAATGACCAAAAATTGACCCAATCTGACATCAAACGAGGGAGTTATGAGCATCTTCGTTGGATCGCGCGATTTGGAAAGATTAGCAATCCAAATTGCAAAAGGATGATTGTAGAGTTCCAAAGTGCTTTTTGGATCTCGAACCCTCTCAAAATTAGCCAATTCGGGTCCCATTTAGAAGCTTGTCAAGTTACCATTCCAATGAGCTCAAAATAATCTAAATTCGACCACTGAAGAGAGAGTTAAGAAGGTAACTATTCGACAAGGAGATGAAGGAAAAAATTCATGACCGACGACTGCGATCCCACTTATGGATGCCCAAATGGTCTCAGAATATGATGATTCCAGTTATGAATGAAAGTGCATTAAAGTACCTTTCTGACAACCAAAAATCGATCCAATCTGACATCAAACGAGGGAGTTATGAGCATCTCCATTGGATTTTGCGATTTGGAAAGATTTACAATCCAAATTACAAAATTACTATTGAAGAGTTCCAACTTGCTTTTTGGATATGGAACGGTCTCAAAATTAGCCAATTCGGGTCCCATTTAGAAGCTTGTCAAGTTACCATTCTAATGAGCTCAAAATAATCTAAATTTGACCACTGAAGAGAGAGTTAAGAAGGTAACCATTCAACAAGGAGTTGAAGGAAAAATTCATGACCGACGACTGCGAACCCACTTACGGTGCCCAAATGGTTTCAGAATATGTTGATTCCAGTCAGGAATGAAAGAGCACTAAATTACCTTTCAAATGATAAAAAATTGACCCAATCTGACATCAAACGAGGGAGTTATGAGCATCTTCGTTGGATCGCGCGATTTGGAAAGATTAGCAATCCAAATTGCAAAAGGATGATTGTAGAGTTCCAAAGTGCTTTTTGGATCTCGAACCCTCTCAAAATTAGCCAATTCGGGTCCCATTTAGAAGCTTGTCAAGTTACCATTCCAATGAGCTCAAAATAATCTAAATTCGACCACTGAAGAGAGAGTTAAGAAGGTAACTATTCGACAAGGAGATGAAGGAAAAAATTCATGACCGACGACTGCGATCCCACTTATGAATGCCCAAATGGTCTCAGAATATGATAATTCTAGTTAAGAATGAAAGTGCATTAAAGAACCTTTCTGACAACCAAAAATCGATCCAATCCGACATCAAACGAGAGAGTTATGAGCATCTCCGTTGGATTGTGCGATTTGGAAAGATTTACAATCCAAATTGCAAAATTACTATTGAAGAGTTCCAACTTGCTTTTTGGATATCGAATGGTCTCAAAATTAGCCAATTCTGGTCCCATTTAGAAGCTTGTCAAGTTACCATTCCAATGAGCTCAAAATAATCTAAATTTGACCAAGAGAAGAGAGAGTTAAGAAGGTAACCATTCAACAAGGAGTTGAAGGAAAAATTCATGACCGACGATCGCGATGCGATCCCACTTATGGATGCCCAAATGGTTTCGAATATTGATTCCAAATCAGAATGAATGAAAGAGCACTAAATTACCTTTCAAATGACCAAAAATTGACCCAATCGACATCAAACGAGGGAGTTATGAGCATCTTCGTTGGATCGCGCGATTTGGAAAGATTAACAATCCAAATTGCAAAAGGACGATAGAAGAGTTCCAAAGTGCTTTTTGGATCTCGAACCCTCTCAAAATTAGCCAATTCGGGTCCCATTTAGAAGCTTGTCAAGTTACCATTCCAATGAGCTCAAAATAATCTAAATTCGACCACTGAAGAGAGAGTTAAGAAGGTAACTATTCGACAAGGAGATGAAGGAAAAAATTCATGACCGACGACTGCGATCCCACTTATGAATGCCCAAATGGTCTCAGAATATGATAATTCTAGTTAAGAATGAAAGTGCATTAAAGAACCTTTCTGACAACCAAAAATCGATCCAATCGACATCAAACGAGGAGTTATGAGCATCTCGTTGGATTGTGCGATTTGGAAAGATTTACAATCCAAATTGCAAAAAATTACTATTGAAGAGTTCCAAAGTGCTTTTGGATCTCGAACCGTCTCAAAATTAGCCAATTCGGGTCCCATTTAGAAGCTTGTCAAGTTACCATTCCAACGAGCTCAAAATAATCTAAATTTGACCACTGAAGAGAGAGTTAAGAAGGTAACCATTCAACAAGGAGTTGAAGGAAAAATTCATGACCGACGATGCGAATCCCACTTACGGATGCCCAAATGGTTTGAAGAATATGTTGATTTCAAGAATGAAAAAGAATGAAAGAGCACTAAATTACCTTTCAAATGATCAAAAATTGACCCAATCTAACATCAAACGAGGGAGTTATGAGCATCTTCGTTGGATCGCGCGATTTGGAAAGATTAACAATCCAAATTGCAAAAGGACTATTGAAGAGTTCCAAAGTGCTTTTGGATCTCGAACCGTCTCAAAATTAGCCAATTCGGGTCCCATTTAGAAGCTTGTCAAGTTACCATTCCAATGAGCTCAAAATAATCTAAATTTAAATTTGAAGAAGAGAGTTAAGAAGGTAACTATTCGACAAGGAGATGAAGGAAAAATTCATGACCGACGACTGCGATCCCACTTATGGATGCCCAAATGGTCTCGAATATGTTGATTCAAGTTATGAATGAAAGTGCATTAAAGTACCTTTCTGACAACCAAAAATGATCCAATCCGACATCAAACGAGGGAGTTATGAGCATCTCGTTGGATCGCGCGATTTGGAAAGATTACAATCCAAATTGCAAAAAATTATATTGAAGAGTTCCAACTTGCTTTTTTGGATATCAAACGGTCGCAAAATTAGCCAATTCTGGTCCCATTTAAAAGCTTGTCAAGTTATCATTCCAATGAGCTCAAAATAATCTAAATTTGACAACTGAAGAGAGAGTTAAGAAGGTAACATTCGACAAAGGAGATGAAGGAAAAATTCATGACCGACGATGCGATCCCACTTATGGATGATGCCCAAATGGTTTGAAGAATATGTTGATTCAAATGAAAGAATGAAAGAGCACTAAATTACCTTTCAAATGACCAAAAATTGACCCAATCTGACATCAAACGAGGGAGTTATGAGCATCTTCGTTGGATCGTGCGATTTGGAAAGATTACAATCCAAATTGCAAAATGACTATTGAAGAGTTCCAACTTGCTTTTTGGATATCGAACCTCTCAAAATTAGCCAATTCGGGTCCCATTTAGAAGCTTGTCAAGTTACCATTCCAATGCTCAAAAAATAATCTAAATTTGACCACTTGAAGAGAGAGTTAAGAAGGTAACTATTCGACAAGGAGATGAAGGAAAAATTCATGACCGACGATGCGATCCCACTTATGGATGCCCAAATGGTCTCGAGAATATGATGATTCAGTTAAGAATGAAAGTGCACTAAAGTACCTTTCGACATGACCAAAAAATCGATCAATCCGACATCAAACGAGGGAGTTATGAGCATCTCGTTGGATGTGCGATTTGGAAAGATTTACAATCCAAATTGCAAAATTACTATTGAAGAGTTCCAACTTGCTTTTTTTGGATATCGAACCGGTCTCAAAATTAGCCAATTCGGGTCCCATTTAGAAGCTGTGTCAAGTTACCATTCCAATGAGCTCAAAATAATCTAAATTTGACCACTTGAAGAGAGAGTTAAGAAGGTAACTATTCAACAAGGAGATGAAGGAAAAATTCATGACCGACGATGCGATCCCACTTATGGATGCCCAAATGGTCGAGAATAGAATATGTTGCTTCAGTTAAGAATGAAAGAGCACTAAATTACCTTTCAAATGACTAAAAATTGACCCAATCTGACATCAAACGAGGGAGTTATAAGCATCTTCGTTGGATCACACGATTTGGAAAGATTAACAATCCAAATTGCAAAAGGACTATGAAGAGTTCCAACTTGCTTTTTGGATATCGAACGGTCACAAAATTAGCCAATTCCGGTGCCATTTAGAAGCTTGTCAAGTTACCATTCCAATGACCTCAAAATAATCTAAATTTGACCACTGAAGAGAGAGTTAAGAAGGTAAAATTCGACAAGGAGATGAAGGAAAAATTCATGACCGACGACATGCGATCCCACTTATGGATGCCCAAATGGTCTCAGAATATGATGATTAGTTAAGAATGAAAGAGCACTAAATTACCTTTTAAATGACCAAAAATCGATCCAATCTGACATCAAACGAGGGAGTTATGAGCATCTTCGTTGGATCGCGCGATTTGGAAAGATTAACAATCCAAATTGCAAAATTACTATTGAAGAGTTCCAACTTGCTTTTTGGATCACGAACCCTCTCAAAATTAGCCAATTCGGGTCCCATTTAGAAGCTTGTCAAGTTACCATTCCAACGAACTCAAAATAATCTAAATTTGACCACTGAAGAGAGAGTTAAGAAGGTAACTATTCGACAAGGAGATGAAGGAAAAAATTCATGACCGACGACTGCGATCCCACTTATGGATGCCCGAATGGTCTCAGAATATGATGATTCCAGTTATGAATGAAAGTGCATTAAAGTACCTTTCTGACAACCAAAAATCGATCCAATCTGACATCAAACGAGGGAGTTATGAGCATCTTCGTTGGATCGCGCGATTTGGAAAGATTAACAATCCAAATTGCAAAATTACTATTGAAGAGTTCCAACTTGCTTTTTGGATATCGAACGGTCTCAAAATTAGCCAATTTGGTCCCATTTAGAAGCTGTGTCAAGTTACCATTCCAATGAGCTCAAAATAATCTAAATTTGACCACTGAAGAGAGAGTTAAGAAGGTAAACCATTCAACAAGGAGTTGAAGGAAAAATTCATGACCGACGATGCGATCCCACTTACGGATGCCCAAATGGTTTCAGAATATGTTGATTCCAGTCAGGAATGAAAGAGCACTAAATTACCTTTCAAATGACCAAAAATTGACCCAATCGACATCAAACGAGGGAGTTATGAGCATCTTCGTTGGATCGCGTGATTTGGAAAGATTAACAATCCAAATTGCAAAAGGACGATAGAAGAGTTCCAAAGTGCTTTTTGGATCTCGAACCCTCTCAAAATTAGCCAATTCGGGTCCCATTTAGAAGCTTGTCAAGTTACCATTCCAACGAGCTCAAAATAATCTAAATTTGACCACTGAAAGAGAGTTAAGAAGGTAACTATTCGACAAGGAGATGAAGGAAAAAATTCATGACCGACCTGCGATCCCACTTATGGATGCTCGAATGGTCTCAGAATATGATGATTCAAGTTATGAATGAAAGTGCATTAAAGTACCTTTCTGACAACCAAAAATCGATCCAATCCGACATCAAACGAGGGAGTTATGAGCATCTCCGTTGGATTGCGATTTGGAAAGATTTACAATCCAAATTGCAAAATTACTATTGAAGAGTTCCAACTTGCTTTTTGGATATCGAACGGTCTCAAAATTAGCCAATTCTGATCCCATTTAGAAGCTAGTGTAGTTACCATTCTAATGAGCTCAAAATAATCTAAATTTGACCACTGAAGAGAGAGTTAAGAAGGTAACCATTCAACAAGGAGTTGAAGGAAAAATTCATGACCGACGACTGCGAATCCACTTACGGTGCCCAAATGGTTTCAGAATATGTTGATTCCAGTCAGGAATGAAAGAGCACTAAATTACCTTTCAAATGACCAAAAATTGACCCAATCTGACATCAAACGAGGGAGTTATGAGCATCTTCGTTGGATCGCGTGATTTGGAAAGATTAACAATCCAAATAGCAAAAGGATGATAGAAGAGTTCCAAAGTGCTTTTGGATCTCGAACCCTCTCAAAATTAGCCAATTCGGGTCCCATTTAGAAGCTTGTCAAGTTACCATTCCAATGAGCTCAAAATAATCTAAATTCGACCACTGAAGAGAGAGTTAAGAAGGTAACTATTCGACAAGGAGATGAAGGAAAAAATTCATGACCGACGACTGCGATCCCACTTATGAATGCCCAAATGGTCTCAGAATATGATAATTCTAGTTAAGAATGAAAGTGCATTAAAGAACCTTTCTGACAACCAAAAATCGATCCAATCCGACATCAAACGAGGGAGTTATGAGCATCTCCGTTGGATTGCGCGATTTGGAAAGATTTACAATCCAAATTGCAAAATTACTATTGAAGAGTTCCAACTTGCTTTTTGGATATCTTACGGTCTCAAAATTAGCCAATTCTGATCCCATTTAGAAGCTAGTGTAGTTACCATTCTAATGAGCTCAAAATAATCTAAATTTGACCACTGAAGAGAGAGTTAAGAAGGTAACCATTCAACAAGGAGTTGAAGGAAAAATTCATGACCGACGACTGCGAAACCCACTTACGGTGCCCAAATGGTTTCAGAATATGTTGATTCCAGTCAGGAATGAAAGAGCACTAAATTACCTTTCAAATGACCAAAAATTGACCCAATCTGACATCAAACGAGGGAGTTATGAGCATCTTCGTTGGATCGCGTGATTTGGAAAGATTAACAATCCAAATTGCAAAAGGACGATTGAAGAGTTCCAAAGTGCTTTTTGGATCTCGAACCGTCTCAAAATTAGCCAATTCGGGTCCCATTTAGAAGCTTGTCAAGTTACCATTCCAATGAGCTCAAAATAATCTAAATTCGACCACTGAAGAGAGAGTTAAGAAGGTAACTATTCGACAAGGAGATGAAGGAAAAATTCATGACCGACGACTGTGAATCCACTTACGGTGCCCAAATGGTCTCGAGAATATGATGATTCCAATTAAGAATGAAAGAGTGCACTAAGGTACCTTTTAGAAAACCAAAAATTGAGATATGAGCATCTTATTGGATTGGAAATCATTGATTTGTGTTTCGACAAGGAAACAAATGTATTTGATTTGGGAGAATCATCTTATTCAAACATAACAATGAAATAATTACATCTTAAAGACAATCATCACACTTTATTGATTTCGAATTCATTTACATCCTCTGGTATCCCTTGATTCTAAGATAGTTTACAAAGAACTCATTACAAATGACAATTATTATAGCTAAATATAATTTTTGCAAAGATAACGCAAGCAATGATCTCAATCATCTCCAATGACTTAGGAGGAATAGACAAGTCGATCAATAGTCTTCAAGAGAATGGAGATTCCTAAATGAGATTTCGGTGCTATTTTGGTCATCTCCCGAAACTTAGGAGGAATACGCCTCTTCATCGATGATTCTTCCTTTTTCTTGAACAAGAAGAACTTGAAGATTTGAAGACTCAATCATTCAATGACATTTTTGCCCATTGTCATCAGCATCCAATCAATAGATATTTTGCGCGAGTCCGCGACGATATACTTTTTTTTGCGTCCGCAAAACCATAAAACTCAAACTACGGCGCGTCGCAAGCTTCGGAGTCCAATACCCTTTGCGTGCGGGATCGCGCAAAGTATGAGTCCAATCAATACTCCGCACTTCTTGTCTTCTCTTTCGTCTTGCTTCACTTCTGAAATCTTCCAACCCCTTTTGAGAGAAGGAATGGGGTATTTATAGACATTTTCACCAGTGAAAATCTCAGATCTGGTCGATGTGGGACAAAATAACATCCAACCATTTTTATTTCATCATCATAGACTTTTTGCGCGACACGCGCAAACAATATACTTTGCGCGGTCTCACGCAAACCTCAATCTCGCAAACCTTCTCTTCTTTCATCAATCGCGCAAACTCTTCACTTTGCATGCGGTCTTGTAACATTTCACTTTACGCGACCCACGCAAAGTGGTCTTGAAGCTGTTTTCTTTCATCTTCAAAGTGATTTCTTGATCTTTTTCTTCTTTTCTTCCTTGCTTATTTTATGCCTCAACAGATGCCCCCTTGATCCGTTCTTTGTTTTTTCGAAAATCAAAGAAAAGGATCAAACTATTCCCTTTTTTCAGGGTTTGCGCGACCTCGCGCAAAGCTCCGGTCGAGTACCATACTCGGCCATAAAGCCTATAAATAGTCCAACGACTTAGTCATTTTCACGAACTTCTCTCTGTGAAAACTCTCTGGCGATTTTATTCCGCGCAAAGCTTTCGACTTTTTGCGCGACCCGCTATAAAACCATTTCACTTTGCGCGAAGTCTTTTGTATTTGGAATTTTTCGCGCAAACCACTTGACTTTGCGCGACTCAAAAAAGTACTCGTACTTAGAAAATTTTGAACTTTTTCCAACACTTAGCCATTTTTTCGACTTCATCATTTGATATCTATTTTTCTTTATGGCTCGACTAAACAATTTTCATGGCTCGTATCGTTTGGTGTCTCCTTCAAACTCTCACCTTCTTCGATCAACCTCCCGCTAAAGAGAACAAAGACCACTTCAGAAATCCCACTTATTTTAAAGAACCCGTTCTCCCTACTTTTGATTTTCTCGATCGCATCAAATCTTTACCCTCTCCTATTCATAGATCCATATGCTTTGGGAGATATTAAATGCCCTCCAAAACATGGGAGAGAATATGACTGGGATGAGTGGCTCAAAACCATGACCCACATTCGCACCGATAGTGAGAGACCACCCGTCCATGAAGATACTCCTCCGCTTCTCGTTCGAAGAAGACTCGCCGAAATAAGGCGAAAGAATTTGAAGAAAAGATTAAGAACATAAGAAGAAAAGGCTTCAAAACTCGTGGGACTCGGTCGAGTCGTTGAAGGAGTCATGAAGTTTGACAACCCTCATGCGGAGGGCATGACCATCATTCCATCATCAAGGTGTATCGCCATCAATCTATGCTTGGATTGTGAACCCAAAGATTGTGTTCATGGCGAAAGGTTATGTACACCGAATCATGGGCCACAAGAGAGCCCCGATTCTTGAAGGAATTATTCAAACGAAGAAAGCCGCGACAAAGGATCGGAGAAGTTCACCCCATGATTTCTTAACTCCTTTCCATAGTCCTCATGATCTCTTTCCTTCTCATTTTTATGAGACGGTCGACAACGCTTTAGAGATCGAGATCAACTCGGGGCCAATCGAATTTCGCATCGAGGTGTTAATTGCTCGTCGCTATTATTCGAATGGGCGGAGGCTATTTTTTTGAAACATACGAGCACTCTTGCAAAGATAGGCCTTTATGATGCAATAGAAGTAACCTCCAAATACTTCTATCGGGAACCCAATGTTCGAAAGGCTTCCTTGAATATTGGTCGCCTACAACCAACTCCTTTCATCTTCCTTATGGTGAAATGAGCATATCTCTTTGGGACCTTCATCGTATAGTTGGTCTCACAATAACGGGAAATTCTATGATGAATTCATTCCTACAAACAGAGAATTGGCCTTTGTGTCTTCTCCGGACCGCAAGCCCTCCATATCCGAGAGACTACCATAGAGCTATTCAAAGAGATGGGCAAATTCCCCAATTCCACAAAAATTCCCCTCTTCAATGGTGGCCCATTTTCTAGGGGTTTAAGGTATTTATCAATCGATAATTGATCTTCCTCTTTATATTCTTTAGCCATTTATGTATATTAACCTCTTCATTTTATTTCCTTTGAAGGTTTCGCGATTGCAATTCAAAGAACTAACAAAGCTTCGAGATGCAATAAGAGGAAAACCAGAATATAGCTCTTTTGGAGAGCTTGCGGCATTCGGCCTATTGGCTAAGCTTAGTCGTTTTGCCCTAGCTCCAAATGGGCGGATGTTATCGTCGTCAAGTGTCTTTGTCGTGGTGGTGCTTTAGCGGAGGGACATAAATACTCTCTTGCTCCTCCAAGATTATGTTCTATCTAGGGCCCTTGGAGAAATAGCTACTCATATAAAAGACCCCATTCGGGAACTTCGTCGCACATACTTCTTGGCACTATATTTACGGGATGGCTTGGAGTCTACTTCCTTGGACTTTCGAGGTTTCAGAGCAAGCATATTCTCATCCTTCTCACCTTCCACTCTGGTTCTTCCAACAGAAGGCAATGGCTAGAAGAGCATATGAATGGGTCATAAATAAGATTCGAGATGATGATCTAGATAAACTTCTTTCAATTCCGCCTTTATCGCTATCCCGAAGACACGGACATGGTGGACAACGAAACTCTTCTTGCGGCAGAGAGAGCTTTCTTCTTTTCTATTCGCTCATGCGTTTACCTCTGCGGAAGGGACAAAATTTTGGAGAGAACCTTACTACCCGAGTCGCTTTGCTCGTCAATTTGGTTATGATCAAACCGTGCCTCAAGATCTGCGGACTTGTTACTAGAAAAATGCGCGTTATGGAACCGGTCCTCTTAATCGGGCCATGATATGGAAACAATTGTTGAATGGTGTGTTGGCTCCCTCTTCATAATTCCAGTTGTGATCGTATAGTCCGTACATCATATAGTGGATGCGATGGTGGGATCATCAATCATACTTGGTGATAAATGCTGCCGGTAGATTCTTCTATCTTTCTTCATCCACCCAGCCGAAGGGCGAAATTTAGAGAGTGGAATGGGTATATTCCGAGAAGAGCCATGCATCTCATCCAGGAGAGATTTGCGTAGAAAGATATCTTTAGAAGATCCCATCCGTGAAATCAAGCCCATCAACACTTTGGATGGCTGGTTTGCCCACGGAGTTTTAAGAGAATTTGAGAAGTATCGTCGGGACTCTTTAAATCAAGGTGCAGATGATGCCGCAGGTACGTCTTCTCCAATTCCTGCAGAGACTACGGCGGCTCAAGAAGGACCAGTTATTGGTACTTCAATATCTTCTCCACAACCCCTTGGTCCTAGTCCATCTTCTCCGATGACTAGATCAAGAACACGTTTGCAATCATCATCCCCTATCCCTTCGGAAAGATCGGCCAAGCATCCGCTTCCCTTATAGTCAAGAGCCCAGGAGAGTAGCCAACCCGTTTCTTACAAAGGGAAGCAAGTTATCGTTGAAGAAGTTGATGAAGAAATTTTGGGAGATGAAAGTTCAACTTCATCATCGGATACAACCGAATCTTCGCCATATGAAGATAGCGGAGATAGCGATAGTGGTGAAGATAAAGATGATGACTTTGAAGAAGGTGAAGTTGATATTGGTGAAGGAGAGGAGAAGCATGCGAAAGAAGTTGAGATAGAATCTTCCCCCGTTGTTATTAAGACTCCTTCCAAAGCATTAATGTTCCTACTAAATCTCCTGGTGAGGAAGATGAAGAGGAGCTTTTAGATTATGGAGAATATGGGTATTCACCAGGTAAAGGAAATTTCAATTTTCATATGCATATATTAATTTATATTTTAACAACTATTATTTATTTAAATTATCATTGCATCTTTTTTTTTTTTAGGTGCCCAAGTTGCGAGAAATAGGTGTATCTCTCAGTGGCCCCTCTTGTAATATCTTCACCAGAGCACCCGTAGTTCAGTTGGTAGTACAAGAGTAGTTGCTCGTGAAATTATATTTCTACGTAAACTCTTGATTTGCCAACTCCGGCTACAAGAGATTCTAGTACGGAAGCTAGAGCACCATCTTTTCCGATATGGTGGACTTGGTCCTTCCATAGCTCAAGAGCTTCTCCTTCATTAGTTGTGTCCAAATGATGTATATATATATATATATATCGATTATCTTCATTCAAGACTATATATATTTCATAATAATATATTGAATATTCTTCTTCTTTTGCTATAGGAACTTATCCCCGTAGCGGTGCGGCTAGTTCTGATTCTGTAACCACTACTTTATGAACTATCATCTTTACAAAGATTCCTGCTCACAAAATGCTTATGGTGAAACATTCTCTTGTTAGCAATAATCCATATCTTGAGAAATCCCGATCAATGGTTGGACTTGGATGTTGCTATAGAAATTTTGGAAAGCTCTGCTCTAAGATGGCTAGAATCAACATATCTCCTTTCGGGATTCACTCTTCAAATTTCGTGATTCAAGTAATTTCTTTAGCTTCAAGTGGAAAATATCAATTGCCCCGAGATTTTAGAATGTAAAAAGCTAGCTCTTTCTCAAGAACAAGTCTCTTTTAATGACTTCTTCAATTTCCAAATTTGAACAAGAGCATATGATTCTTCAAGATCAATTAAAGATTCATGTTGATGAAAGCATAACTATCCAAGATCGCATTGCATGACTCAGAAGGAAGAAATCTCTCAACTGGAGAGGAAGAATCATGAGCAAGCTTTAATCATTCAAGAGGTTGAAGAGAAGATGCGAGTGAATGTTCAATCTATTGATATTGAAAAATTTGCACAACTTCAAGGTAAAGAAATGGTTGTTTCTTTGGAGAATAAACTTTTTGGCGTTCTCGATCAGCAAACTTATTTTGAAGAAAAATCTCGACACATGATGCAACTCAAGCACAATTGAAAGAAGATTTGCTCAAGATATTCGAAGCAATGGGAATTACTGAGAGATCTTTGAATCATGTAATTTTAACATGTGATATTTGCTTTTGTGTTTCTTGGATGTAATTTATTTTGCTTGACATCTATTTCATGATTATTTTGGGATGTTTTATGATGGTATTTTCTACCTTGCATATTGATGATATTTATACTAATATTATCGTATTATATTTATATAATAATTTTTATTTTTTTATTATTTTATCTATTATATTTTTTATTCTTATTAATATTATCAAGTTATATTTATTCTTTATATAATAATTTTCATTACACATTTATAATTTTTAAACCTTTTATGCTTTGTTAGTAAGGGATTCTCTAGGTGAGTATTTAAATTGGCGGTACTAAGTTTCAATTTAATTAGCCACACATAGTTTATGCTCATGAGTAGTGGAGCGTGCGCACACACACAGTTTAAGCTCGTGAGTAGTGGAGCATTTATGGGTCTTATGTGATGGCCACTGTAACTCTCTAGAGTTCGCTTTTGGGCTTCTCACTGCCTTGAGCTCACGGTCACGGTCCATCAGAGGGGCCCATTGACGCTACCGGACGGTGGAACCGTTGGATTTACGCGGGGTTGGCCACGGTAACTCTCAGAGTTCGCAGGGCTCGCAAGGCTACCTTTGGGCACCAAATCTAGGGTCGCCAGTCCATCAATGAGTAGGTTTAAGCCCTTCCTCACGAGTTACTACTGAAATCAAACCCTAGATCTGGAGGGTCTTACGCACGGTTGGCATAAAGCTCGCACTGCGGCCCCTGTTTTCTTCATCTGCAAGGTCGAGCCCATTCACGGGAGGGCATTTTCATCCGTTCCCCGTGGCGCTGCCGGAAGCTATACAGACGGCATGGGAATTACGGTGACTAGTCTTCGCGGATTTATGGCCTTTTAGGCTTTGAATCCTTGACCGTCACTACCCGCATGGGTGCGCACGATGGTCTTCGCGGGCTTTTTAGGCCACTGACTCCTCGCCATTGCCCGAATGGCGATCTTCATGGGTCTTACGTATAGTTGGCCGGCTCATTTTTAGAGCTTGATCCTTTGAGAGCATTTTTTTTTTTTTTTTTTTTTTTTTTTTTTTTTTTTTTTGAGAGCTTGATCTTTTGATTTTGCTCAATTTTGCTCTTTTGGGATTTTGGCTTGGCTATCGCCTCTTTGATTGATATTGATATATCCTCTTCAAGAAATCCATGCCTATATATTGGAAGAATATCCAATGAATCTTTGTAAGGCGATGATAATATCTATAATCATCATCATTTGCCAATATAGTAGATATATCTTCAAGAAAATCCATGCCTTGTAGATAATATCTTCAAGAAGATCCATGCCTTGTAAGGTAATATATCAAGGCGATGATATACATATATCAATATCTTCAAAATATTAGATCCCTATAGTAAGGCAATATAAATCTTTCAATATCTTCAAGAAGATCCATGCCTTGTAAGGCAATAATATTCTTGTCAATATCTTCAAGAGAATCTTCAAGAATTTGTGCCTTGTAAGGCAATATTGTCAATATCTTATTTGATGATGATGATGATCACATATATATTTTCAGATTTTGATGCTTTGATAATTGATATGCTTGTGAATTTCTTCTTTATAGCTTCTTTTGTTGACATATAGACATGATTTTATTCATTTTGCCCCCTTTTGATACAGAATCATTATGCTGATAATATTCTGGGTCAAAATCCACATCTCTATCTTTAGGGATAGTATCTTTTGATGAAACGGCGTTGACAAGTACACGATACCCCTGTCCTTCTTGATTTGTGATCTATATGCCCCATTGGAGTATACTTCTTTCACCACATATGGGACCGTCCCATTTAGGCTCGAACTTGCCCCCCCGTCCGTGAGTGACCACTATAGGTCTTTTCAACATTAACACCATATCCCCTTTTTGAAAGAACGATATTTAACCTGTTTATCAAATGCAGCCGATATCTGGCCTGATATGATTGCAACCTCTGCTGAGCTGCAAGACGTTTCTCATCGAGTAAGTCTAATTCTTTCAACCTTATTTTTGCATTTTCATCATCTGTTATAGACTGATGTACTGCTATTCGAAGTGATGCCACCTGCATTTCAATTGGGATAACTGCCTCCATACCATAGATTAATGAATATGGTGTCGCTCCTGTTGTTGTACGATGGGTGGTTCTGTAAGCCCATAATGCTTCTTATAACTTTTCATCCCAATCGCGCTTATTGCCTATCACCGTTTTTTTTATTATTTTGACAATCGTTTTGTTAAACGCCTCTGCTAATCCATTGGCCGGAGGATAATAAGGTGTTGAAAAAGAATGTTGGATGCCGAACTTCTGACATAACTTTTCCATGCCTCTATTTTTAAAAGGGGTGCCATTATCAGTGACGATCTTTTTCGGAATACCATGACGGTATATTATGGCATGACGGATGAAATTGACCACGTCTTTCTCTTTAACATTACGCAAGGCGACTGCTTCGGTCCATTTGGAGAAATAGTCTATTCTTCTTGAGAATATACTTGTTTTCCTTTAGATGAAGGGGATTTATAGGACCAATAACGTCGAGTCCCAGCCGAGAAAGGCCAAGAAGCAACAGATTGATGTAATTCTTCCGGAGGAACATGTATTATATCTCCGTGTATTTGACATTCATGACATCGCTTTGCATATTCTATCGCATCTTTAAACATAGTAGGCCAATAATAACCCATTCGATGCACTCTATGGCATAAATTCCAGCCAGCTTGATGTGCTCCACATTCACCTGAATGTACCTCCCGCAGCATTTGGTTTGCTTCTTGCTTGTCCAAGCACCTTAACAGCATTCCATTATAAGATTTTCTATATAATACTTCGCTGCATATGACAAATTTGCCCGATCGCTGCTTAATATGCTATCTTTGTACATTATCTTCTGGCAAGATATTATATTTAAGATAATCAACAAAAGGCTGACGCCAATCATCTATCATTACCTCCAGACAGGATATAGGCAACATTTCAACGGTTTCTTCGATAACCTCTGCAGATGGCGGGAATCTTCTTTCTTCTATAGTTACCCGAAGAGGACTTCGGTTTGTGTAAGATAAAGTCAGCCGCTAAACCGGGCTAAAGCATCTGCTTTTGCATTCTCTCGACCGTGGTATGTGTTTAATTTCCACATAATAGAAACCTGTTCAAGCAACTATTGTGCTTTCCGATAATAAGGCAGGAGTTCTTCTTTCCTTACTTCAAATTCTGTTGTCAATTGATTTATAATCAATTTAGAATCTCGAAGATATGCAATGATTTTATTTCCATTTTTGGCTATTTCCATTCCGATGATAAGAGCTCGTATTGACTTCATTATTTGTGCATGCGGTACCCAACGTGAAAGAGTATGGTAATAAATCGCCCGAGGGTAATGAATATCACTCCCTCGCTCCCGATACTCGAGCAAAGACCATCAAAATACATTTGCCAAAGATTTCGAGATTCACCAACATAACTGTTCATCCGGGAATTCATCATTGATTTCTTCATTTTCGTTATAGGATGTCTTTGCGAGAAGTCTCGCCATAGCTTGTCCTTTCATCGCTTTCGCACGCAGGCTTATATGAAATAGTATATTCGATAATAATAGCATCCACTGGCTAGTCTTCCGATAACATTGGCCTGGTCATCAAGAATTTTATCGGATTGCTCTTGAGATCAAAGTTATATCATGGGAGAGACAATAATGCCTCAACTTTTGCACAATGAATACCAATGCCAAACATTCTTTTTCAATCGGAGAATAATTGGATTCTCGCCCCATCAATGTTGGCTTAGATAATAAAGAGCGATCTCTTTTCGCTTCGTTTACTGTACAACAAAGCACCCAAAGAATTTGTAGCTGCAGATGTATATAAGATAAGTGGCTTACCTTTTTCTGAGTTGTTAACACCGTAATTTGTTTTAATAATTCTTTAATTGAATCAAAGGTATTTTGCAAGCATGATCCCATACAAATTTCAGTATCTTTCTTCATTAACCGAGAAAATGGTCGACACCTTCCGCGAGGTTGAAATGAAGCGCGAATATATGCCAATTTTCCTTGTAAGCTTTTTTAATTCCTTCAACGTCGTTGGTGGTGGCATATTTTGAATAGCTTTAACTTTTTTCTGGATCAATTTCGATTCCTCTATGTCGTACCACAAAGTCGAGGAATTTGCCTAAGACACTCCAAATGCACATTTAGCGTGGATTCATCTTTAATTGCTTCTTTCGAGTCGTCGGAAGACCGATGCTAAATGTTCGCGGTGTTCTTGATGATCTCCGATCGACTACCAAGTCATCAACATAGCATTCGACATGTTTATGCATCATATCTTGAAAGATATTTTTCATTACCCTTTGATATGTTGCCCCAGCATTTTTGAGACCGAAAGGCATAACTTTATAACAATAAATTCCAAGTGGCGTTCTGAAGGCCGTCGCCTCTTCATCTTCGGGTGCCATCCTGATTTGATTATAGCTCGCATATCCGTCCATAAAGGACATGATAGCATATTGAGTAGTGCTATCAATTAATAATTTTATTATCGGGAGAGGGAAATCATCTTTGGACATGCTTCATTCAGATCTCTAAAGTCAATACATACTCGATCGCCCGTTCTTCTTTTCACCTAGAACAATATTTGATATCCATTTGGGATATTTAACTTCTCTCGATGAACCCAACCTTTATTAGCTTATTTACTTCTTTTTCGATTAATGGAATCAGTGTCTGGGTGAAATCGCCTTTTGCTTGCTTTTCATTTGGTTTCTTTTCTTTAGAAATATTTAATCGATGCATTGCCACGGAGGGTTCCAAATTCCGACATTTCTTCATATGTCCAGCGAAGATGTCTTTATTTTCTTTGAGAAGTTTGCCATATTTCTCAAATTCTTGATCTGAAAGGTTGACGCTGATGAATGTGTTCCTTGGTTCTTCTGCTGTTCCCAAATTTATTTCTCGCAGCCATCTATCGTCGGTTGCCCCCGTCTTCTATTTGCTCTTGGAGCGTTTTGGGATATTCGACTACCTTAGTATCTTGTTCGACATTTGTTAATTTGAGTCATATTTATCGATACATCATATTTATCGATGATTCTCGCTCCCAATCCTTGAATTTTCTTCGTTTTTCCTGATTAACCCGAGAGGGATTTGAATTCATTTCCATGATTCAAGCCGGTGGGTTTGTCACAATCAAAACCCATATTTCTCATGATTTTCTTGCTTTTGTGACTTGTATTTTCTCAAATTTTGCGGTGCTAACTCTCCATGATATATCATTGCTTGCATTTTCACTCTTCTCTTCGATGCAAACATGGAAACTCGATTGCTTCAGGATATTTAGCACTGGCTCTGACTTGAAATGTTCCTGAAGCGGCTGCAAATGGCTTACATCTTTCGATATTGGGTAAGGGCATTATGTAATTGGACTGTAAGACTTTCAGCTGTTCTATCGACAACAATGTCAACGGCGGTTGTCCCGGCTGTCTCAGGCGCGTTGGTACAAAATAGAACTTTTTTCTTGCTTCTGTAGTCCAGAAGATTCTCGCTCTTTCTTCTCTAACTTTATTTATCGGCATCTTTTAAGATTCTCTTTCCATCATCATTTCCATTTCTTCGGAGAAACATTTAT
The DNA here is from genome assembly GCA_030180095.1 of Magnolia changhungtana. Classification (NCBI taxonomy): domain Eukaryota; kingdom Viridiplantae; phylum Streptophyta; class Magnoliopsida; order Magnoliales; family Magnoliaceae; genus Magnolia; species Magnolia changhungtana. The sequence goes on from JASAUF010000316.1 coordinate 881,082, forward strand.
AATAGCTAGCATCCGCAAAGAAAGAAAGACTTACAGTATAGGGTTTCGCATCACCATTACTTTACACTGCACCCCATCTTTACAAAGATTTGAAACATTGGTGTAGAGTAGAAGGTACAATATTGTACTGATGTATCCACGGCCTTCCCAAGAGAAGGTTATATGTCGTCACAGCATTTATAACGTGACATACAACAGTAGTGATTAATTCTCCCACTTCCAATGTTACTGTAATTTTACCGAGTGCGCGTTGTCCATCTTGATTAAACCCTTGTATCATCATTCCGCTGGGGCGCAAGTCTGAACGGTGAAAACCCAATTTAGTAATCATGGAGAGTGGCAAAAGATTTACTGCAGACCCATTATCTATCATAATCCGTTTTATCTTCTTTTCGCAAATGTATCCTTCTATCATCAATGGCCTGTTATGTTCCTTTTCACCAATTAAATCATCATCAGAGAAAGATATTACTGGTAGACAATTCATCTTTTCATTATTTCTTTCATTCTTCATTTCTCTTAATAAAGTTTCTCTCACATGTGATCGACGTGCTTGAATCAAACTCTATCGAAATTCTTTCGACAACTTGAGCGCATCATAAATACTTAACGTGCTTAGGTATACCCTTCAAGTGGCTAACTACATCATAAGCCACTTTTGTCACCGCGTCTCCATTTCTATTCTGTCCTCGTATTTTATCTTTCAGTCACTTCTTTCCTTATAATTCCCGCTTTTTGCTTTCTGGGACTCATTATTTGCTTCCCTGATCGATCGCAACGTAATCATTGTTGCATTTCTTATCGACCTTTTCCTTTTTTTATTCCCCGAGTCTTTTCTTGAATTGACAATACATTTACTGTTGCCCTTGTATTCTTTTCTTTACTTTCGCTGGTTATTATATCACCTCTATTTATCATTCGCTGTATGATGCATTTTAACGTGTAACGATTTTCCGTCGGATGTCCCACTAGGCGATGATAACGGCAAAAGTTTCTTTCTCAAGTCCTCATCACATCTTCAGGGCGTTTTGGTTCTGGTAATTCCAGGGTACCTGCTTTTAACAATTGTTGCATCATAGGCACCACGTCCTCTTTATCAAACTCAAATCCTTCATGAGAATCGAGCATTCTGAGCTTTTTTTCGCCGTATTTGTCCCTTGATTGATTCCAGCTTTCTTTTCCTTCTGGCCTTTTGTCTCTTGAGCCCCTTGCATCTTGATTTTTCTTATCCCGATCAATGGTGTTAACGGTTGTCCTGCCAGGTATTCTTCTGACAGTTTCATGATGAAATGCTGGCATCTTACAAGTCATTAATTCCAATGCATGGGCTTTAGTAGCCAAATCGCGAAAAGTTCCTATATCAGCGCTGGTGAGTCCGAACGTAATTCCTGTCTCCATAGAGTTCAGATACATTTTGACTTGTTCTTTTTCTTCCGGCAACTGCCCACACGATGCCCCCAGTGTCTTCCATCTGTCTATAAATTTTTCAACTGGTTCTCCTTCTCTCTGTCGTACTGAAGCTAATTTTGTGATGCTAACATCGCGCTCTGACGAGAAGAAGTTTGACATGAAAGCGTCTTGCATTTCTTCCCATGTGCATATAGATCCTGGTGCTAAATTTGAATACCACTTGAAAGCTTTACTTGTCAATGATGACCCAAATAAGCGTAAACAGTATTGAGGTATCATGGAGAAATTCCCCATGCTGGTGATGAAATGCATCAGGTGTTCTTCTGGTGATCCTTCCCCATTAAACTTCTGGAAGTCTGGATGCTTAAAATTTGCCGAAAACGGAACATCCTCTACCTCTCTCGGGTAAGGTGTTCGATATCTGAAACGACTGGTATTTGCGTGCTCCCTTTCTATTCTGACTGCTTCTTCGACGACTTGTCTTACGTCATCCTGTGTTATAGCTCTTGTCACTGGAACTGACCCTCACGATCCTATCCCTGCAGACGGGAACCTTCAGGTTGGTTCTCCTGTCCATTTGTTGCTCCTATCATAGGTGGAGCCACTATCTGAGCTACATTATGTGCCAGAGTTGCCAGAGCTTCTCTAAGGTTCCGGCATTCATCCATTAGCACTCTTTGTGCCTCTGCCATTTGATCAACACGCTCTTCAGTAGTTGGTCTATTTCCTTGACCCGTCTCTGCCATATATACTGCAGCCTCTTGACTATTTGTCGAAGCTGTTTTTAGAGTAAAACGAGAGTATGTTGACGTAACAGGGCTTATAAAGAGGGGAGAAATTGGAGTCTCGTTTGACTCTTGCGTACTTCCCGTGCTTTTAACCGATCGAGGTGATACAGTTATAGGCGAGCTTGTTTGGGGTGATATGGGCATCGATGATCCTATCATCAGTGCTTTACCATTCTGTGCTTCTGTCCATTTGGTCGTTGGGGCGACCAAAGCTGGAAAATCGTGTGACGAGAACTGCGGAGCGGCTTGTTCAGGATAAATCGCCGGAGGAGCGAGCTCGGGTTTTCTTCTTGCTATACTACACGTGATTGGTCCCTCAGCTCTTGGTACAAGCAATTTCGCCTTGCGGTTCTTTAAGGTCTTTGCTTTTGTCTTTTTGGACAAGACCAATGTCTAATTCTCATCACTTTCTTGTGGTTGGGATGAGACGGAAATGACTCCCGCTGTTACTTGAGTCACTTTGCGCCTGTTTGTAGTGCTTACTTTCATATGCTCAGGAGTTTGGCTTGGCGCATATTTAATTACAAACCCAGTAGCGATGAATCGGAAGTTCACTTTTCTCACAACGTTAACCATTAGCAATGTTATGTGATTGAATTTGGGTACCTTCAATAATGAAACATACATGAAATTAGTATGCGAAAGATTAAGTAAACTATTTTAGAGATGAAGGGGAGGATGTTCCCACTGAGAGTCGCCATTTTGGCATCTGATAGACGCCAAAAACAGTAACGAGAGTCTTGCAACTTTCCCAATGTTAGTGTTAAATAAGATAAAATCCCCAGCAGAGTCGTCATTTTGTTTCGACAAGGAAACAAATGTATTTGATTTGGGAGAATTATCTTATTCAAACATAAAAATGGAATAGTTACAAAGACAATCATCACACTTTATTGATTCTGAATTCATTTACATCCTCTGATATCCCTTGATTCTAAGATAGTTTACAAAGAATTCATTATAAGTGACAATTATTATAGTTAAATATAATTTTCAGCAACATAACGGCAATGATCTTAATCATCTCCAATGACTTAGGAGGAATAAACAAGTCGATCAATAGTCTTCAAGAGAACGGAGATTCCGGCAGCATTTCGGTGCTATTTCGGTCATCTCCTGAAACTTAGGAGGAATACGCCTCTTTGTCGATGATTCTTCCTTTTCTCCTGAACAAGAAGAACTTGAAGATTTGAAGACTATAGCATATCAGCTCATTCTTTGTCATATAGATCGTCAATGTAATCGGGTTTGTGGTCCGCGCAAACGACATGCTTTCTTGTGGTCGCGCAAACTACAGGAGCCCAATGCTCCTTTGCGTGAGTCCGCACAAACTATATGAGCCCAATGCTCTGCACCTTCTGTCTTCTTCTTCATCTTTCTTCCAATCTGAAATCTTCCAACCCTTTTTGAAAGAAAGAACGGGGTATTTATAGACATTTTTATTGGGGTAAATCTCTGTTCTGGTCGATGTGGGACAAAATAATATCCAACCATTTTTATACCACCGTAAAATACTTTGCGCGGACACTCGCAAACGTCATACTTTGCGCGGTCTCACGCAATCTATTGGTCCCGCGCAAACTGTCTTCCTTGATCAACCCGCGCAACCCTTTTACTTTGCGCGGTCCAGCGCAACCCATTCACTTTGCGCGAACCCGCGCAAAGCAGTCTTGAAACTGATTTCTTGATCTTCAAACTGATTTCTTGATCTTTCACTTCTTCACTTCTTTGCTCATTTTATGCCTCAACAATTTGGATTGATTAACAATCCAAATTGCAAAATGACAATTAAAGAGTTCCAACGTGCTTTTTGGATATCGAACAGTCTCAAAATTAGACAATTCTGGTTCCATTTAAAAGCTTGTTAAGTTACCATTCCAATGAGCTCAAAATAATTGAAATTTGACCACTGAAGAGAGAGTTAAGAAGGTTACTATTCGACAAGGAGTTAAAGGAAAAATTCATGACCGACGATTGTGTTCCGAATTGCGGAAGCCCAAATGGTCTCAGAATATACTGATTCCAGTTAGGAATGAAAGAACACCAAAGTACCTTTCAAATGACCAAAAATCAACCCAATCTAACATCAAACGAGGGAGTTATGAGCGTCTTTGTTGGATCACGCGATTTAGAAAGCTCAACAATCCAAATTGCAAAATGACGATTGAAGAGTTCCAACGCGCTTTTGGGATATTGAACAGTCTCAGAAATAGCCAATTCTGGTCCCATTTCGAAGCTTGTCAAGTTACCACCAATGAGCTTAAAATAATCTAAATTTGACCACTGAAGAGAGAGTTAAGAAGGTTACTATTCGAGAAGGATATGAAGGAAAAAATTTACTGGCTTATAACGTGATTAGCCATAATAGGAATGAACATAGAAGCGAAACAGCAAGAGTGGCTTATAACGTGATTAGCCATTTGAAAGGTATACCGGCACGTTTAAGTGTCTATGACGCTCTCAAGTTATCAGAAGAATTTCGGCAGAGTTTGATCCGAGCATTGTCTGATCATGATATTAGAGAGACTCTGTTGACAGAAATGAAACATGAAAAACACGATGGACGGGCCGATTGTCTGCCGATCATCTCATTCTCCGATGACGATTTGATTAGTGAGACGGAGCATAACAGGCCACTGATGATAGAGGGTCATATCTGTGGGAAGAAGGTAAAACGGATTATGATTGATAATGGGTCTGCGGTAAACCTCCTACCACTCTCGATGATAAGTAAATTGGGTTATCGTCGTTCTGATCTGCGCCCTAGTGGAATGATGATACAGGGCTTCAACCAAGATGGACAACGCTCGCTTGGTAAGATTATGGTGACACTAGAGGTAGGAGAACTAACTACTAATGTTGTATGCCATGTTATAAATGCCGTGACGACATACAATCTCCTCCTAGGAAGGCCGTGGATTCATCAGTACAATATTATACCCTCTACTTTGCACCAATGTTTCAAATACTGTAGGGACAGAATACAGTGTAAGGTGATGGCTAATGCGAAGCCATATACAGAAGCTGAGTCTTTCTTCGTGGACGTCAGTTATTATAAAGGGTTCTCTGAAGAGGTGGGAAATAATGATGAAAAGAAAGTCTTAAAAGACATCCAAGTAAGCAATGTAAAAAAAGAAAAAAGGACAGAATCTTCCAGAACTGCGAAAGCAAGGAAGAAGTTCAATTTTATACCAAAGCATCTAAGGCAACCAGGGTAGCCGCCATTAACCTTGTTATCGTCAGAACAGTTGGAAAATTTGTAGTCTAATTATACGATGTCGCTACCCAATACTGAAAGGTGTAAGCCATTTTCAACTGCTCCAAGAAGATTTCAAGTCAGGGCTAGTGCTAAGTACCCCAAGCCGATAAAATTTCAGGCTGCAGTGAAAGCAACGGCAAGAAAAGAGATCGTAGGCAATATATACCATGGTAAGCTGTCACCACAGAATCTGGAAAAATGCAGTTCGGTGAGCAAGAGAATTATGAGGAATATGGGTTTTGATTGTAATAAACCCACTGGGCTGAACCACGGGAAAGGAATTCAAATCCCTCTTGGGATTGACCAGGAAAAGTGGAAAAGATGCCAAGGATTAGGAGCAGAGTCATCAGTAAATATGGTTACAGTCACGCAAATACCAAAACTAGACCTTAAAGCAGCTGAGTACCCTGAAGCGGCTCTGAGACAGATAGAGGACGGGGGGCAACCGACAATAGACGGCTTGTAAGAAATAAACTTGGGAACAGAAGAAGAGCCAAGAAATACATTCATCAGCGTTAGTCTCTCTGAGCAGGAATCTGAGAAATATGGTCAACTTCTTAGAGAAAACAAGGACGTCTTCGCTTGGACATACGAAGAAATTCTAGGTCTAGAACCCTCCGTAACGATGCATCGATTAAATATCTCAAGAGAAAAGAAGCCGGTTAAGCAAGGACAGAGGCGATTCCACCCGGACCTAATTTCATTAATCGAAAGAGAGGTTAGCAAACTGATAAGGTTGGGTTCATCAGAGAAGTTAAATATCCCAGGTGGATATCAAACATTGTCCCGTGAAAAAGAAAAATGAATAGGTCAGAGTGTGTATTGACTTCAGGGATCTGAACGAGGCTTGTCTAAAAGATGACTTTCCTCTCCCGATAACAAAATTGTTGATCGACAGTACAACTCAGTATGTTATCATGTCCTTCATAGATGGCTACGAGGGCTATAATCAGATTAGAATGGCACCCGAAGACGAAGAAGTGACAACATTCAGAACACCGCTCAGAATCTATTGTTACAAAGTCATGCCATTCGGTCTTAAAAATGCCGGAGCAACGTATTAAAGGGCGATGAAAAATATCTTTCAAGATATGATGCATAAATATGTCGAGTGTTATGTTGATGACCTGGTGGTTAGGTCAGGAAATCATCAGGAGCACCGTGAACAATTAACAACAGTATTTCGCCGACTTAGAAAGCAGTTAAAGATGAATCCAGCTAAATGTGTGTTTAGGGTTTCTTTAGGCAAATTTCTCGATTTCGTCGTACGGCGGGTATCGAGATTGATCCAGAAAAGGTTAAAGCTATTCAAAATATGCCGCCACCCACAACACAAAAGGAATTGAAAAGTTTGCAAGGAAAATTGGCATACATTCGCCATTTTATTTCAAATCTCGAAGGGAGGTGCCAGCCATTCTCTCGGCTAATGAAGAAAGATACAGAATTTGTATGGGATCAGGCCCGTCAGAATGCATTTGATTCAATCAAGGAATTTTTGAAGCAACCACCAGTGCTAACAGCTCCAGTGAAAGGTAAGCCACTTATCTTGTATATATCTGCAGCTGAAAATTCTTTGGGTGCTTTGTTGGCACAGGTAAACGAAGCCAGGAAAGAGAATGCTCTTTATTATCTAAGCCAAACATTGATAGGGGCATAATGCAATTATTCTTCAATTGAAAAGGAATGTTTAGCGCTGATATTTGCAGTACAGAAGCTGAGACATTATTGTCTCTCTCATGACATAACTTTAATCTCAAGAGCAGATCCGATAAAGTTTTTGATGACCAGGCCAATGTTGTCAGGCAGATTGGCCAAATGGATGCTATTATTATCAGAATATACTATTTCATATAAGCCGGCGAAAGCAGTAAAAGGGCAGGCCGTGGCAGATTTCCTTGCAGCACATCCTATGGCAGAAAGTGCAAAGATCGACGATGACTTTCCGGACGAACAAGTTATGTTGACAGAATCCCAGAGTTTATGGCAAATGTATTTTGATGGTGCTGCTTGAACGTCAGGAGTGGGGGCAGGAGTGATATTTATTACTCTTCAAGGCGATCTATTGCTATACTCCTTCACATTAGGCGCCACATGCACGAATAATGAGGCCAAGTACAGAGCTCTCATTATTGGAATGGAAATAGCTCAACAAATGGGAATAAAAATGTTACATATCTTCGGAGATTCTAAATTGATTATAAATCAATTGACAACAGAATTCGAAGTGAGGAAGCAAGAACTCTTGCCCTATTACCGGAAAGCGCAACAGTTGCTCGAACAGTTCTGTCACGTAGAAATTAAACACATACCACGGTCCGAAAATGCAAAAGCAGATACTTTTGCCAGCTTGACAGCAGCTTTATCTTGTACAAATCGAAGCCCTCTTCAAGTAACTATAGAGGAAAGGAGATTCCTGCCATCTTCAGAGGTCATTAAAGAAGTCGTTGAAACACTTCCTATATCATGTCTGGAAGTAATAACAGATGATTGGCGGCAACCTTTCGTTGATTATCTCAAGTATAACATCCTGCCGGAAGACAGTGTACAAAGGCAGCAGGTCAAGCAGCGATCGGGCAAATTTGTCATATGCAGTGAAGTATTGTATAGAAAGTCTTACAATGGAATATTGTTACGGTGCCTACACAAACAAGAAGCAAGCCAAATACTATGGGAAGCACACTCGGGTGAATGTGGAGCACATCAAGCTGGACAAAATTTATTCCAGAGAGTACACCGAATGGGCTATTATTGGCCCACCATGTTCAAAGATGTGATAGATTATGCGAAACGGTGCCATGAATGTCAGATCCATGGAGATGTTATACACGTTCCCCCGGCAGATTTACATCAGTCCGTCGCTTTTTGGCCTTTCTCGGCTTGGAGACTTGATATAATTGGTCCTATAAATCCACCTTCATCCAAAGGAAAGCAGTACATTCTGGTAGCGACAGATTATTTCTCCAAATGGACAGAAGCGGTGGCTTTGCGCAATGTTAAAGAGAAGGATGTGGTCAATTTCATCCAGCATGCCATAATAAACCGACATGGTATTCCAAAGAAAATTGTTACTGATAATAGCACTCCTTTCAAGAATAGAGGCATGGAAAAGCTGTGTCAGAAATTCAGCATTCAACATTCATTTTCAACGCCTTACTATTCCCCAACCAATGGATTAACAGAGGCGTTCAACAAAATGATCGTCAAAATACCAAAGAAGACGGTGACAGAAAATAAACGTGATTGGGATGAAAAGTTACAGGAAGCATTATGGGCCTACAGAACTACTCATCGCACACCAACGGGGGCAACACCGTATTCATTAATATATGGCATGGAGGCAGTCATCCCAATAGAAATTCAAGTGGCATCGCTCAGAGTAGTGGTACATCAGTCCATAACAGATGATGAAAATGCAAAAATAAGGCTAAAAGAATTAGATCTGGTTGATGAGAAACGCCTAGCAGCTCAATAGCGGTTGCAGTCATATCAGGCCAGGATATCGGCCACCATTGATAAGCAAGTTAAATACCGCTCTTTCAAAAAAGGGGATATGGTGCTAATGTTGAAAAGGCCTATAGTGGTCACCCGCCGGACGGGGGGCAAGTTCGAGCCTAAATGGGGCGGGCCATATGTGGTAGAAGAAGTATACTCCAATGGGGCATGCAGAGTCACAAATCAAGATGGGCAGGGTATCAGTATACCGGTCAACGCTCGCTTTATCAAAAGATTCTACCCCTAACGAAGTTACTGGTTTTTTATCCAGAATATTATCAGCATAATGATTCTATATCAAAAGGGGGCAAGAAGGAATAAGATCATGTCTATATGTCATCAAAAGAATCTACAAAGAAGAAATTCACGAGCATATCGACTACATTAGCAAGCATTCTGGAAAGAAAGTGATCATCGTCATCACCAAATAAGTTTGGCAAAATTAATATCATCGCGAAGATTCTCTTAAAGATATTGACAAAATTGATAGACAGATCCTCTTAAAGAAGATACTATCAAAAGCAAAGACATATCAACCTCAGTCACGTATCAATCTCAGTCAGAGGCGTCTATTATTCTGGCAATGATGATGATCACTATTATTATTACCTTACAAAGCATGAAAGGCAGTATAGTCAAGCCAAAATCCTAAAATGGCCAAAATTCTAAAAAGAGTCAATCCTAAAAAGAGCCAAATAAAAATTAAGCTCTAAAAGAGGGCTAAAAGCTCTAAAAGGATCAAACTCTAGAAGGATTAAGCTCTAAAAAGATCAAACTCTAAAAGGATTAAGCCCTAAAAGGGCCGTCTAGCTATGCATAAGACCTAAAATCAAGATCGTCATTCGGGCAGCGGCGAAGAGTCAGTGGCCCTAAAAAGCCCGCCAAGACCATTGTGCGCACCCATGTAGGCAGCTGATGAAGTCAAGGATTCAGAGCCTAAAAGGCTAAAAATTCATAAAGACTAGTCATCGTAACTCCCATGTCGTCTATATAGCTTTCCAACCGTGCCACGGGGAATGGATGGAAAGTACCCTCCCGTGAATGGGCTCGACCTTGCAGACGAAGAAAACAGGGGCCGCAGTGTGAGCTCTTGGGCCAACCATGCATAAGACCCTCCAGATCTACGGTTTGATTTCAGTAATAACTCGTGAGGAAGGGATTAAACCTACTCATTGATGGACTGGCGACCCTAAATTTGGTACCCAAAGGTAGCCTTGCGAGCCCTGCGAACTCTAAAGAGTTACTGTGGCCAACCCTGTGCGTAAAACCAACAGTTCACCGCCCGGTAGTGTCACTGGGCCCCTCTGATGGACCGTGGCTTGTGAACTCAAGGTAGTGAAAAGTCCAAGAGAACTCTAGAGAGTTACAGAGACATCATATAAACCAACAAGTGCTCCACTGCTTAAGAGCTTAAATTGTGTGCGTGCGCGCTCCACTACTCAAGAGCTTAAACTGTGTGTATGCTCCACTACTCATGAACTTAAACTGTGTGTGACTAACTAAATTGAAACATAATACCGCCAATTAAGAATAAGGATCATCTAGGAAATCCCCATCGACGAGGCATAAAAGGATATAAATAAATATACAATATAATAGTAAAATAAAATAAAAGGAACATAACGCATCATAAACACATTGATCAGAACATCACATAAATTAGACAATGTATCGTCAACTGAATGTCATAAGTCACTTACGATTCTTTTTCTGAAAGCATGAACAGTAGCAAAATATCTATTAAAGTTATGCATTTTTCTTTCCCTCTAAAGAAATTATCAGCTTTTCATTCTCCAATAATTCGGAACTCTCGGAATCCACAGAATGGCAGCTGCATTCTATCTTCTCCTGTACTCTTTCAATATTTAGCTCTATCTCTGAACTCTGCCTCTCTAATTGCAAAATTTCTTACTTCAGGTCTGTAATATGATTTAGAACAGATGATTTCTCATTAACAAGAGTCTTCATTTGATCTTGTAAAGATGACTGTTCTTGATCATGACGAGAGATAAGAGGGGCGAGCTGGGAAATTCTCTCTTTGAGATCTACAAGTTGTTTTCTGTATTCCAAGATCTTAGGTGGAACAGTCATGGTTACAGTTGATGATATGGCTGTTATTGAATTGTGAAATCTCAAGAGAGAGTCGCATAATGGGGAGATATCAACTTTAGCCATGCGAGAAGCGTTGTTCAAGACATCCGAAGCAACAGCCAAGTCACACCATTGATCAGGATCTTTGAAGATTTCGACAATAGCAAGTATCGAATTCCTGATCAAGGCTAATTTATGCACAGAGATCTTCTCAAAGGATGTCGCATTCAATGAAGTGCCAATAGAACCAGAACTGGCTGCACTACTTGGAGGTAAATTCTCTGTCAAGGAATGAAATAAATTTTTGATAAAGGTTTTATGCACAGGTCATAAGAAAAGTAGCAACAAGAAAAAGAAAAAGAATATACCTTCTGCTGGTACTAGCAAGAAGAGGATCAGGTGCTATCATATCGGCAAAAGACGGAGCTATGTTTTCAGCACTTGTAGTGGCAGTAGTAGGGATGAGTGAGTCAGTGGGCTCCTCTGAAAAAGTGATTTCGTGTGCCACTGATTGCGGGGGTATGAAAGATCTCGGCGAGGCTGATGGTGCGACAGGGGGCAAGTTTAGAGGAGAAGCTCTACGTGCTTCCGCAGTTGTAGCATGATCACCTGAAATGAAATGAGTGAGATAAAAAGAAAGGAAGAACAAAAGTGAAATAATGATAGCGAAACCATCTTACGCGGCGAATATCCGTATTCTCCATAATCAAGAGGTTCTGCTTCTACCCTCACTACAGGGGAAGCCTTTGCAAGAGTAGCCTCGGAAGTGGAAGGGATATGTCTTTCGTTAGCAGGAATATTTTCTGCGATTACCTCATCTTCGCCGCTAATATTCACTTCTCCTTCTTCATAAGCGTCATCAAGATTCTCCCTTTCTACCTCACTCTCATCAGAGGAAGTATCCTCAGACGAAGAAGTTGAAGAAGACGAATCTTCACCAACAGTCTCCTCTGTGCTTGAATTTCGATGACAACTTGCTTGCCTTTAGAGGGAGGAGGTTGGGAACTTTCCAGTTAAATACTCGCAGTAACTTGAGTTGGGCCAGTAACGGCAGTAGTCTCTCCCTGTGGAGAAGCCTGAGCACGTGTGCGAGATCTTGTCATTGGAGAAGAGGGTGGCTGCTCCGAAAGGCGAACTGTCCTAGATGCAGGAGAAGGAACCGGTCGTTATTGATGAAAAGTGGAAGAAGAAGGTTGATTAGGTGGACCAACATTAATCTCGGGTTGAATAGGAGATTCTGTTACAACTTCTTCTCTGGGCGGTTGATAAAGGGGAATTTGCTCAAATTCGCAAGTATCAACATATGCTATCCATCCTTCAAGAGTATTATCAGGTTTTATTTCACGGATGGGTTCATCCATTGAGATCATGATGCGATGACTACCCGAAGGAGCATGACTAGTTTCTGCAATGAAACTAATGCCCGATTCGAAAATGCGACCCTTGAGCTTGGGGGGATGAAGCCAGACCAGTTGCGACACTGAGAGACTTTTCCGGATCAGGTATGATTGGGGCACCCACCATCTCATGTGATTATATGATGCTCTTGGAGTATGATCGCATCCTGGGATGATGAAGGAAGAATTAGCTCGGCCCAATAATTGCTTCCAGATCATTGCCCAATTAAACGGACCAGTCCCGTAACTGCGCATTCTTCGAGTAACCAGTCCACAGTTTTCCGGTACTACCTGGTCGAAACCGAATTAACGTGCGAAGTGACTTGGATAATATGGTTCTCTCCGGAATTTGGTCCCTTCCCTCAAGGGCAGACTGCATGATCTGATAGATATAACAAATCCCCTTTCTGCTGGAGAGAGTGAATCGGTGTCCACCTTTTCAGTATCTACAGTATAGCGGGGAAGGCTAAAATGAAAGTAGTTTATCTTAACATCAGAGGAAATGACGTCCTTGGCCCAGTCATAAGATCTTTTGGCCATAGACCTCTTCTGAAAAAAATAAAGAGGAACTTTGGAAGGGTGAATGTAGGCTTTTTCTGGAACTTCGAAAGTCCAAGGAAAGTAAACGCCAAGCCAACCTAAAAAATAATGCCACGGCATGTAAATTGAGGCCGAGCCATTAGAAGGACTTTTTATGTGGCATGCTATTTCCCCAAAACCTCTGTAGATTGAATAGAGGACAGGTGGAGCAAGAGAAAACTTCATTCCTTCAGCCATAGCACCTGTGACTACGAATAATAAAGGACAGATGACATCTGCTGATTTGGAACTGCAGAAGACCACTATACTCAACCAGTATGCGATGAAGGCTGCAAGTTCCCCATGAACAGAATATTCGGCACGACCTTTTATGCCTTTCCTAAGGCGCTCGAGCTCTCGCGAATGATTACCGTTGAATCTGGAAGGGTAAATGAATAAGATTAAAGTTATATATATATATATATATAAAGCTGTGATAAAAGGAAAGCGAAGAAAAAGAAAATTACTTCAGAGCACGGCTGAAATGCGCCAGCCATTGCATGGGGTGGATCTTATGAATATTCAGAAATTTTGACATCTCCTTGAAGAGTTCAATGGTTGACTCTGAGATGAAAGGGAGGCGATCAGGAGATGAAACGAAAGCAAATTCTTCATTAGTGGGGATGAATTCATCAAAGAACCGGCCGGTAATTGGTAAACCTGCGATTCTGTGGATATCCCATAATGTGATGCTCATTTCACCTTCAGGGAGATGGAAAGAATTGGTGGAAGGACACCAGTAATTGAGGAATGCCTTCAAGATAGAAGATTCTTTACAAAAAGGATGTGACATCGCTTCTATTGCCAAAAAGATGCAAATGTCCGACAAAATCTTATCATGCTTTGTCAAAACTGCCCCAGCCCATTCGAAATAATAATTTATGGGAGTCAGAAGGCCTCTGGTTCTGAATTCTTCTAGACTCTAGTGTTGGGGATGATAGCTAAAACGCTGCTTGAGGGTTTCATAAAAATGAGATGGGTATAGGCTATGGACGTCGTAAGAAGGGACGAGAAAAACCATAGAGTGAATATCGCCTATTTGTTGCCTCTGTCTTGGTGGCTGCAGAATTCCTTCCAATAATCTGGTTTCTTTAAAAGACCAAGATTTCACATAAGCTACCTTTCTGCCGACAAGTAATCTTTAGGTTCACATCCCAGCATAGAATGATGGCGGTGCATGCTGAGTAGAAGAGAGACAATACCCCATTTATAAGGGTTGTCAAATTTGATGACACCCTGTACTTTACGCACAGATTCCCAGGAGTTGTTGACTTTTTTTCGATTATGTTCCTTAATCTTCTCTTGAAATTCTTTGGCCTTATTTCGGTGATGCTTCTTAGGCCTGGAAGGAGGAGGAGTATCTTCTCTGATAAGTGGCCTCTGATTGCTCGTCTGATAATGTGTTGTGGCCTTCAACCATTCATCCCAATCGTATTCGCGACCATGCCTTGGAGGTATGGTCAAGTCACCTATAGCAATGGCTCTGTGGATGGGGGATGATAATGATTTAATTCATGATGTAAAGTCGAAAGTAGGCAGTACAGGTTCCTTTATGTAAGCAGGATGTCTAGCAGTTGTCTTGAAGCGTTTGAATGAAGGTTGAGCTAGAGGAGATGGCGATCCTATTGCCTGAGGAGTTTTGGTATGATAAGCTTCAGTATTTGGTAGCTCTTGATGGGATGGTTGACTGGAAGGAGGGTTGACAACAGTAAAAGTCCTCTTGGTGCGAGCCATGATGAATGAAACAAGCTAAGTTTGGGAGATTTACTGAGACGGTGGTTACGCGGATCGCACAGCAGAATCGGGAGTTACGCGGATCGCACAACGAAATTGGTCCTTGCGCGGGCAAGCGTAAGGGCTTAAAAGCCTTGCGCGACGAAAATACGTTCGTGACTCATGCAATAGTGTTCAGTTACGCGGGGAGGTGAAAATTTCGCAAGAGCTTCACTGCAGAAAATTTGAAGATAGAGAGAATGAGCAAATTCCACTATTTATAGGCAAACGGCCGAGTACGATCCTCGGATGTCGGTTGTGTGAGTCGCGCAACCAGTTGAAAATTTACAAAGGATGAGTTGATCCTGATTCTTTGATCCAGTAAAATAAAGAACGGATCAAGAGGGCATCTGTTGGAACATAAAAAATGATTATCATGAAAAGGAAAGATTGACATTCAGGGGAGAAATACTGGAAGAAGACAAGTTGCGTGGATCGCGTAACCAAGAAGTCACTTGTGTGGGTCGCGCAACAAAGAGATCAGTTTGCGCGGATAGCATAACCAGGGCGACAGTTGTACGGGTTGCGCAATCAAGCAAAGAGTTTGACAGATCGCACAACAATGGCGACAGTTGCGCAGGTCGCACAATCAAGAAGCAGTTGCGCCGGTTGCCCAACAAGGAAAGTTGTTGCGTGGGTCACGCAACTAACAAAGATAGCTGACACGTGTGAGGGGCCTATAAATACCCCTCTCCCTCTCATTTTGGGGGATTGAAATATTTCAAAAACTGAAGCAGAGCAACTGAAGGTAGAAGAGAGAGGCAATGATCAGTTGCGTAGACCGCGCAAAGTGTGATATCAGTTGCACGGACCGCGCAACCAGAATATCCTTTGCACGAACCGCGCAACCATATTACCAGTTGTGCGGGTCGCGCAAAAGTCACTCAACTAGTTTGGTGCAGGAGTTTTGCTGAGTCTTCAAATCTTCTTTGAAAGGAGGGATCAGTTGATTAATTCAACATTCCTCCTAAGTATTGGGAGATGACTAAAGAAGCTAATGGAGTGCTACCGAAATTTTTGTCTCTAAGAAGATTAGCTGATCAATTCAGTAATTCCTCATAAGTATTGGGAGATGACCGAAATAGCGTCGGAGTACTGCTGAAATTTATATTGAACCATAACAATTGCACTTAGAATAATTCTTCAATCCTAAATGATCTATCTTAGAATCAAGGGATGTAGAAAGGATGTAAATGAACTCAATATCAACAAAGATATGATGATTGTTCTAAATATTCTTTTGTTATGCTCGAATAAGATTAGTTCCCAAAGTGAATACATTTGTTTTCTTGTCGAAACAGCGTGATTGGTCTCCGCAATGAAACCAACTCTCGTTTCAATAGTGCGACCATTAAGCCTGGGGGGAGGAAGCCATATTGGCCTAGACACTGGGAAACTTTTTCGGACCAGGTACGACTGGTGTACCCACTATCTCATATGATTGTATGACGCTCGTGGGGTATGATCACATCCTAGGATGATAAAAGAAGAACTGGCCCGGACCAATAATTGCTTCCAGATCATTGCCCAGTTAAACGGTTCAGTCCCGTAACTTCGCATTCTCTGAGTCACTAGTCCACAGTCTTCTGGTACTGCCTGGTCAAAATTGAATTGACGAGCAAAGCGACTTGGGTAATATAGTTCTCGCCAGAATTCGGTCCCTTCCCTCAGGGGAAGACTGCATGATCGGATGGATATGAAAATTCCTCTTTCTGCTGAAGAGAGTGAGTCTGTGTTCGCCTTCTTAGTATCTACAATGTAAAGAGGAAGGCCAAAGTGGAAATAGTTTATTTTGGTATCAGAAGAAATGGTATCCTTGGCCCAGTCGTAAGATCTTTTGGCCATAAACCTCTTTTGGAAAAAAGTAGAGGGGAACTTTGGAAGGATGCATGTAAGCTTTTTCTGGAACTTCGAAAGTCCAGGGAAAGTAGACGCCAAGCCAACCCAGAAAATAATGCCACGATATGTAAGTTGAAGCAAAACCGACAGAAGGGTTTTTCACGTGGCATGCAATTTCTCCAAAACCTCTGTCGATTGAACAAAGGACAGACGAAGCAAGAGAAAACCTCATTCCTTTGGCCATGACACCTGCGAATATAAACACCAAAGGGAGAATAACATCCACTGATTTGGAACTGGGGAAGACTACCACGCTTAGCCAGTATACAATGAATGTAGCGAGCTCCCCACAAGCAGAATATTCAGCGCAACCTTTTATACCCCTTCTAAGGTGCTCAAGCTAGCGTGAGTGATTGCCATTGAATCTGAAAAGGTAAGCAAATGAAATCAAGATTATATACATACACATTCAACCATAATAAAAAAGGATTAGAGAAAAAGAGAATTACTTCAGAGCTTAGCTGAAGTGCGCCAACCATTGCATGGGATGAATCTTATGGATGTTTGGGAATTTCGACATTTCTTTGAAAAGTTCGATGGTCGACTCCGAAATGGAAGGGATGCGATCAGGAGAAGAGATAAAAGCGAATTCTTCATTGGTGGGAATGAATTCATCGTAGAATTTACCAGTTATGGGTAGGCCAATAATCATGTGAATATTCCATAGTGTGATGCTCATTTCACCTTCAGGGAGATGAAAGGAATTGGTAGAAGGGCACCAATAGTTGAGGAATGCCTTCAAAATGGAAGGTTCTTTGCAACAAGGATACAATGTTGCTTTTACCGCCAGAAAGACACTGATATCTGACAAAGTCTTAGAGTGTTTCGCTAAAACTATGGTAGCCCACTCAGAATAGTAATTTCGGGGAGTCAGAAAACCTCTGGTTCTAAATTCTTCTAGGCTCCAAATAAAGGAATGGTGGATAAAGCGTTGCTTAAGGGTTTCATAAAAATAGGTGGGATTTAGACTATGAACGTCGTAAGAGGGGATGACAAAAATCATGGAATGAATGTTGCCTATCTGCTGTCTTGGTCTTGGAGGTTGCAAGATCCCTTCTAGTAATTTGGGTTCCTTAAAAGACCAAGACGTAATCCCTCGGTTCGCAGATCAGCATGGGGTGATGGCAGTGAATACTGATTGGAAGTGAGACAACACCCTCCTTATATGGGTTGTCGAATTTTATGAAACCCTGGATTTCACGGACCGATTCCCAAGAGTTGTTGAGCTTCTTCCTATTGTGCTTCCTTAATCTTCTCCTGAAACTCTTGGGCCTTATTTCGACGATGCTTCTTGGGCGTGGAAGGAGGAGGGGTATCTTCTCTAACCGGTGGTCTTTGACTAATCGTTGGATGATTTGTTGTAGTCTTCAACCATTCATCCCATTCGTATTCATGACCGTGCCTTGGAGGCATTTTCAGATCACCCATGGCTATGGCCCTATGGATGGGGAAAGATAATGACTCAATGCATGAGGTGAAGTCAAAGGTGGGAAGTATTGGCTCTTTTATATAGGCAGGGTGTCTGGGAGTTGTTTTGAAGCATTTAGAAGAGGGTTGGGCTAGATAAGATGGTGACCCTGCGGTTAGAGGGGTTGTGGCTTGGTAAGCTTCAGTGTTGGGCAGCTCCTAGTGTGAGGGTTGGCTAGAAGGGGGATCAATGGCAATAAAGGTTCTTTTGGTTTAAGCCATGCTGAAGAAAATGGGTTAGGATCGAAGGATTTGTTGAAAATGACAGTTACACGATCCGGTGGAGGAAGCTAATGGTTGCGCGGGTCGTGCAACTAGTTTTCGTTATGTGGACAGCGCAGCGTTAAAAAGCCTTGTGCGACGAAGGGTCATTGCGTGGGTCGCGCAACAAGTTTCAGTTGTACGGGGAAGAAAATTTTCATCAGAGCTCTGCTGCAGGAATCATGAATTATGAAAATAGAGTAACACTCACTATTTATAGCAAAACGGGCCGAGTATGGTACTCGGCCGTCCATTGCGGGGATCGCGCAACCAAGTTGACGGAGAGACAAAATTATGGATTGATCTTGATTCTTTGATTCAAGGGAACAAAGAATGGATTAAGGGGGCGTCTTTTGGAGCAAAAAAATTATTACCAAGAATATCAGTTGCATGGGTCACGGAACCAAGAAGATTGGTTGAGCGGGTCGCGGAACCAAGAAGATTGGTTAAGTGGGTGTAGAATCAAGAAGATCCGTTGCGTGGGATGCAAAACCAAGAAGTTAAATTACGCGGGTCACGGAAGCGAGAAGATGGGTTCCCCTTATTGCGCAATCAAGATGACACATTTCACGGGTTGTTAGACCAAGAAGTCAGTTGCATGGATCGCGCAATCAAGGAATCTATTGACACAAGAATTGAGGATTGACACGTGTGTGGGGCGTATAAATACCCTGCTCCTCTCATTTAGATTGATTGAAGATTTTAGGAAACTGGAGTGGAGCAACTGAAGGTAAAGAGCAGAGGCAACGATTAGTTACGCGGACAGCGCAACGAGGTTATCAGTTGCGCGGACCGCGCAACAAGGTTATCAGTTGCCCCGACCGCCCAACTTGTGTATTGGTTGCGTGGGTCGCACAACTCGGTCAATTGGCCAAATTTATATGGTGGTCGAAATGCCGCTGGATCTTCAAGCCTCCTTCTTTGAAGAGAGAGATCAGTTGATGAATTTAACATTCCTCCTAAGTGTTGGGAGATGACCGAAGAAGCTACCAGAGTACTGCCGAAATTTCTCTCTAGGGAGATTAGATGATCAATTCAGCAATTCCTCCTAAGTATCTAGGAAATGACTGAAATGGCATTGGGATGCTACCGAAATTTATATTAGACTATGACAGTTGCACTTAGGATAATTCTTCTATTCTAAATGATCCACCTGAGAATCAAGGGATGTAGAAAGGATGTAAATGAACTCAATATCAATGAAAGTATGATGATTGTCCTAAGTATTCTTCTTGTTATGTTTGAATAAGAACAATTCCCAAATCAAATACTTTTGTTTCCTTATTGAAATAGTCTAAATTCGACAACTGAAGAAAGAGTTAAGAAGGTTACTATTCGACAAGGAGATGAAGGAAAAATTCAGAAAATGATGAGTCCAGTCAGGAATGAAAGAGCACTAAAGTAACTTTCAGATGACCAAAAATTGACCCAATCCGACATCAAACGAGGGTGTTATGAGCGTCTCCATTGGATCACGCGATTTTAAAAGATTAACCTTTGAAATTACAAAATGACGATTGAAGAGTTCCAACATGCTTTTTGGATATCAAACGGTCCCAAAATTATCCAATTCTGGTCCCATTTAGAAGCTTATCAAGTTACCTTTTCAATGAACTCTAAATAATCTAAATTCGACCACTGAAGAGAGAGTTAAGAAGGTTACTATTCGACAAGGAGATGTAGGAAAAATTCATGACTGACAACTGCGATCCCACTTACAAATGCCCAAATGGTCACAGAATATGATGACTCCAGTCAGGAATGAAAGGGCACTAAAGTACCTTTTAGATGACCAAAAATCGAACCAATCTGACATTAAACAAGGGAGTTATGAGCGTCTCTGTTGGATCATGCGATTTGGAAAGATTAACAATCCAAATTGTAAAATGACGATCGAAGAGTTCCAACATGCTTTTGGGATATCGATTAGTTTCAAAATTAGCCAATTTCTGTCCCTTTTCGAAGCTTGTTAAATTACCATTGCAATGTGCTCAAAATAATCTAAATTCGACCACTAAAGAGAGAGTTACGAAGGTTACTAATCGACAAGGAGATGAAGGAAGATTTTAGGCCCGACGACTACGATCCCACTCACGGATGCTAAAATGGACTCAAAAAATGATGATTCTAGTCAGGAATGAAAAAGCACTAAAGTACCTTTCAGATGACCAAAAATTTACTCGATCCGACATCGAACGAGGGAGTTATGAGCGTCTCCGTTGGATCACAAGATTTGAAAAGATTAACAATCCAAATTGCAAAATGATGATTGAAGACTTCTAACATGCTTTTTGGATATCGAACAAACTCAAAATTAGCCAATTCCGGTCCCATTTAGAAGCTTGTCAAGTTACCATTTCAATGAGCTCAAAATAATCTAAATTCGACCATTGAAGAGAGAGTTAAGAAGGTTACTATTCGACAAGGAGATGAAGGTAAAATTCATAACCGATGACTGCGATCCCACTTACGGATGGCCAAATGGTCTCAGAATATGATGATTCCAGTTAGGAATGAAAGGGTACTGAAGTACCTTTCAGATGACCAAAAATTGACCCAGTCCGGCATCAAACGAGGGAGTTATGAGTGTCTCCATTGGATGGTGTGATTTGGAAAGATTAACAATCCAAATTGCAAAATGACGATTAAAGAGTTTCGATGTGCTTTTTGGATATCGAACAGTCTCAAAATTAGATAATTCTGGTCCCATTTAAAAGCTCGTCAAGTTACCATTCCAATGAGCTCAAAATAATGTAAATTCGACCACTTAAGAGAGAGTTAAGAAGGTTACCATTCGACAAGGAGATGAAGGAAAAATTCATTAGCGACGACTGCGATCCCACTTATGGATGTCCAAATGGTCTCAGAATATGATGATTGTAGTCAGGAATGAAAGAGCACTAAAGTACCTTCCAAATGACCAAAATCAACCCAATCCAACATTAAACGAGGGAGTTATGAGCGTCTCCGTTGGATCGCGTGATTTGGAAAGATTAACTATCCAAATTGCAAAATGATGATCGAAGAGTTCCAACATGCTTTTGGGTATCAATCGGTCTCAAAATTAGCAGATTTTGATCCCATTTGGAAGCTTGTCAAATTACCATTCCAATGAGCTCAAAATAGTCTAAATTCAACCACTGAAGAGAGAGTTACAATCGACAAGGAGATGAAAGAAAATTTTAGGACCAACGACTACGATTCCATTTATGGATGCCGAAATGGTCTTGGAAAATGATGATCCAGTCAGGAATGAAAGAGCACAAAAGTACCTTTCAGATGAACAAAATTCGACCTAATCCGACATCAAATGAGGAAGTTATGAGTGTCTCCATTGGATGGTGCTATTTGGAAAGATTAATAATCCAAATTACAAAATGACGATTGAAGAGTTCTAAAGTGCTTTTTGGATATTGAACAGTCTCAAAATTAGCCAATTTTGGTCCCATTTAGAAGCTTGTCAAGTTACCATTCCAATGAGCTCAAAATAATCTAAATTCGACCACTGAAGAGTGAGTTAAGAAGGTTACAATTCAACAAGGAGAAGGAAAAATTCAGGATCGACGATTGCGATCCCACTTATGGATGCCCAAATGGCCTCAGAATATGATGATTCCAGCCATGAACGAAAGAGCACTAAAGTACCTTTAAGATGACCAAAAATCAACCCAATCTGACATCAAATGAGGGAGTTATGATCGTCTCCATTGGATCGCGCAATTTGGAAAGATTAACAATCCAAATTGCAAAATGACGAACGAAGAGTTCCCATGCACTTTTGGGATATCGAACGGTCTTAGAAATAGCCAATTTTGGTCCTATTTGGAAGCTTGTCAACTTACCATTCCGATGAGCTGAAAATAGTCTAAATTCGACCACTAAAGAGAGAGTTACGAAGGTTACATTCGACAAGGAGATGAAGGAAAAATTCAGGACCAACGACTGTGATCCCACTTACGGATGCCGAAATGGACTCAGAAAATGATGATTCGAGTTAGGAATGAAAGAGCACTAAAGTAACTTTCAGATGAATGCACGTTTGGAGTGTCTTCGGGCAAATTTCTCTACTTCATTGTACGTCATAGAGGTATCAAGATTGATCCAGAGAAGGTTAAAGCTATCCAAAATATGCCGCCACCAACAACGCTAAAGGAGTTGAAAAGTTTACAGGGAAAACTGGCGTACATTCGCCGTTTCATTTCAAATCTCACAGGTAGGTGTCAACCATTCTCTCGGCTAATGAAGAAAGACACAAAATTTGTATGGGATCAAGCCTGTCAAAATGCATTTGATTCAATCAAGGAATTGTTGAAGCAGCCGCCAATGCTAACAGCTCCAGTGAGACGTAAGCCGCTTATCTTGTATATATCTGCAACTGAGAATTCTTTGGGCAATTTGTTGTACAGTAAATGAAGCGGGAAAGAGCGCTCTTTATTATCTCGAAATTTGAACATTGATGGGGGCAGAATGCAATTATTCTCCGATTGAGAAAGAATGTTTAGCGCTGATATTTGCAGTACAAAAGCTGAGACATTATTGTCTTTCCATGACATAACCTACTTATTGATGGACTGGCGGCAGATTAGCCAAATGGATGTTATTATTATCAGAATATACTATTTCATATAAGCCGGCAAAAGCAGTAAAAGGGCAAGCCGTGGCAGATTTCCTTGCAGCGCATCCTATGGCAGAAAGTGAAAAGATTGATGATGACTTTCCGGACGAACAAGTTATGTTGACCGAATCCTAGAGTTTATGGCAAATGTATTTTGACGGTGCTGCTCGAACGTCAGGAGCGGGGGCAGGAGTGATATTTATTACTCCTCAAGGCGACCTATTGCCATACTCCTTCACATTAGGTGCCGCGTGTACAAACAATGAGGCTGAATACAGAGCTCTCATTATTGTAATGGAAATAGCTCAACAAATGGGAATAAAAATATTACATATCTTCGAAGATTCTAAATTGATTATAAATCAATTGACAATAGAATTCGAAGTGAGGAAGCAGGAACTCTTGCCCTATTGCCGGAAAGCGCAACAGTTACTCGAACAGTTCTGTCACGTGGAAATTAAACACATACCACGGTCCGAAAATGCAAAAGCAGATGCTTTGGCCAGCTCGGCAGTAGCTTTATCCTGCACAAATCGACGCCCTCTCCAAGTAACTATAGAGGAAAGAAGATTCCTGCCATCTTCAGAGGTCATTAGAGAAGCCATTGAAATGCTTCCAATATCATGTCAGGAACTAATGGCAGATGATTGGCGGCAACCTTTTGTTGATTATCTCAAATATAACATCCTACCGGAAGATAATGCACAAAGGCAGCAGATTAAGCAGCGATCGGACAAATTTGATATGCAGTGAAGTATTGTACAGAAAGTCTTACAACGGAATGTTGCTACGGTGCCTAGAAAACAAGAAGCTAGCTAAATATTATAGGAAGCACACTCGGGTGAATGTGGGGCGCATCAAGCTGGTCGAAATCTATTCCACAGGGTACACCGAATGGCTTATTACTGGCCCACAATGTTCAAAGATGCGATAGATTATGCGAAGCGATGCCATGAATGTCAGATCCATGGGGATATTATACATGTTCCCCCAGAAGATTTACATCAGTCCATCACTTCTTGGCCTTTCTCGGCTTGGGGACTTGATGTAATTGGTCCTATAAATCCACCTTCATCCAAAGGAAAGTAGTATATTCTGGCAGCGACAGATTATTTCTCTAAATGGACTAAAGCAGTCGCTTTACGCAATGTTAAAGAGAAGGATGTGGTCAATTTCATCCGGCATGCCATAATATACCGTCATAGTATTCCAAAGAAGATCGTCACTAATAATGACACTCCTTTCAAGAATAGAGGCATGGAAAAGCTGTGTCAAAAGTTCAGCATTCGACATTCATTTTCAACGCCTTATTATCCCCCGGCCAATGGATTAGCACAAGCATTCAATAAAACAATCATCAAAATACTAAAGAAGACATTGATAGGTAATAGACGTGATTGGGATGAGGATGAAAAGTTGTAGGAAGCATTATGGGCCTACAGAACTACTCATCGCACAGCAACTGGGACAACACCATATTTGTTAATCTATGGCATCGAGGCTGTCATCCAAATCGAAGTACAAGTGGCATCGCTCAGAGTGGCAGTACATCAGTCCATAACAAATGATGAAAATGTAAAAATAAGGTTGAAAGAGTTAGATTTGCTTGATGAGAAACGTCTAGCAGCATAGCAACGGTTGCAGTCATATCAGGCCAGGATATCGGCTGCTTTTGATAAGCAAATTAAATACCGCTCCTTTAAAAAAGGGGATATAGTGCTAATATTGAAAAGACCTATAGTGGTCACCCGCATAACAGGGGACAAGTTTGAGCCTAAATGGGATGGGCCATATATAATAAAAGAAGTATACTCCAATGGAGCGTATAGAGTCACAAATCAAGATGGGCAGGGTATCAACATACCGGTCAACGCTTGCTTCATCAAAAGATACTACCCCTAAAGAAGCCTCTGGTTTTGATCCAGAATATTATCAGCATAATGATTCTATATCAAAAGGGGGTAAGAAGGAATGAGATCATATCCATATGTTATCGAAAGAATCTATAAAGAAGAAATTCACAAGCGTATCGACTACATTAGCAAATATTCTGAAAAAGAAAGTGAACATCGTCGTTCTAAAAAGAAAGTAATCATCGCCGTTCTAAAGAGAAAGTGATCATCCTCATCACCAGATGAGTTCGACAAAATTAATATCATCTTGAAGATATTATCAAAAATAAATGGATCCTCTTGAAGATATTATCAAAAGCAACGATGTATCAATCTCAGTCAGAACCGTCTATCATTCTGGCGATAACGATGATCACAACTATTATTGCCTTACAAGGCATGATAAGGCAGCCAAGCCAAATCCTAAAAAGGCCAAAATCCTAAAAAGAGTCAATCCAAAAAAGAGCCAAATGAAAATCAAGCTCTCAAAAGGATCAAGCTCTTTAAAAAAAAAAGGATCAAGCCCTAAAAGGATCAATCCCTAAAAGGGCCGTCCAGCTATGCATAAAGCCTAAAATCAAGATCGTCATTCGGGCAGGCGAGGAGTCAGTGGCCCTAAAAAGCCCATGAAGACCATCGTGCACACCCATGCGGGCAGCTGATGGAGCCAGTGACTAAAAAAAAAAAGAGTCATAAAATGGCCAGTGCGTAACCCCCATGCCATCTGTACAGCTTTCCGGCAGCGTCACAGGGAATGGAAGAAAGTGCCCTCCCGTGAATGGGCTCGACCTTGTAGAAGAAAAAAATAGGGGACGCAGTGTGAGCTGTACATCGGCCAACCGTTCGTAAGACCCTCCTGATCTACGGTTTGATTTCAGTACTAACTCATGAGGAAGGGCTTAAACCTACTCATTGATGGACTGGCGGCCCTAGATTTGGTACCCCAAAGGTAGACTTGCGAGCTCTGCGAACTTTAGAGAGTTACCATGGCCAACCCTGTGTATAAAACCAAGCGAGTTCACCGCCCTGATAGCTTCACTGGGCCCATCTGATGGATCGCGGTTTGTGAACTCACAAGGCAGTGAGAAGTTCAGTGAACTCCTAAGAGTTACAGAGACCATCACATGAGACCACGCTCCACTACTCAAGAGCTTAAACTGTATGTGCGCTCCACTACTCATGAGCGTAAACTGGGTGTGACTGACTAAATTGAAACTTAGTACTGCCAATATAAATATTCACATAGGAAATCCCGCACTAACAAAGCATAAAAGGTTTTAAATTGCAATTAATATTATGATAAAATTGCTATATAGATAAATATGATTGTGGTAATATGCGATATGATGATTCTTCAACAAAAAGACAATGTCCTAAGATGCTAACATAAATGCATATACTAGAAGTCAAAATAAATTACTTATTCAAAGCATATGAACGAAAATTTAATGTTCAAAAATCGCATGTTTAAAGTTCCTCTACAACTCCTACTGCCTCCATATACCCGTGCAAATCCTCTTTTAATTGCGCTTGAGCTGCATCATGCCTTGATTTTTCTTCAAGAATGATCTTGGTTTGATCAAGAACGTCGGCTAACTTGCCTTCCAAAGATGCGATCACTTCTTCACTTTGGAGCAATGCAGATTTTTCTATATTAACAGATTGAATATTCCCTCGCATCCTTCCTTCAATATCCTGAATGGCTGATTCTTTCTCATGGTTCCTCATCTCCAATTGAGAAATTTCCTCTTTCAGTACTGCAAAGCGATCTTGGATAATCGCTTTCTCATCAGTATGAGCCTTTAATTGATCTTGAAGAATCGAATATTCTTGCTCAAGCTTGGAGATAGAGGAAGCCATCAGAGAGGCTTGTTCTTGAGATGTAGCCAGTTGCTTCCCATATTCCAAAATCTCAGGGGCAATTGTAGCATTCTCTTCCGATGCTAAAGAGATTACTGAATCATGAAATCTGAGAAGAGAATCACGTAAAGAAGATATGCTGATTCTAGCCATCCTCGCAGAACTTTTCAAAATTTCAATAGCGATATCCAAATCTAACCATTGTTCAGGATTCTTGA
Organism: Magnolia changhungtana; assembly: GCA_030180095.1. Taxonomy (NCBI): domain Eukaryota; kingdom Viridiplantae; phylum Streptophyta; class Magnoliopsida; order Magnoliales; family Magnoliaceae; genus Magnolia; species Magnolia changhungtana. The sequence continues at coordinate 908,083 of JASAUF010000316.1, forward strand.
AGATATGGACTATCGCTGATAAAGAATTCTTCATCAAAAGCATCTTATGCGCAGGGACTTTTGCAAAAGATAATAGTTCGGATCACGTGTACAGAGTCGAGGCCGCCGCTCTCGCAAGAAGGGGTTCCTATAGCATACAAAAAGGAAACATTCAGATATATTGATAAAAGTTACAATACATACAATTTTGAGTGAAATAACTGATATACATATACCTGTCGCTGGAATACGGTTGACAGAAGGAGAAATTCCTTGAATCCCAGAAAGGCCAACCTCTACTATATCGGTAAGAGAAGGCGCCCTAGCCTCTGTACTTGAGTCTCTGGTGGTTGGAGTCGGCAAGTTAGTGGTCTCTATTGGAAATATAATCTCACGAGCTACTACTTTCTGTGCCGCCAACGGAACCAGAGAAGCTCTCGGCGAAATTACCGCAGGAGGATCTGAAGGGGAAATCTCACCTATCTCGACATTAGCGACAGAGCACCTAAAAGGGAGACACGACAATTCTAAATAAATGATTGCCATTAAATATGCAGATAAAAATTATGCATATGAAAGTTAAATTTTCTTTACCTGGTGAGTATCCGTATTCACCGTAATCTAAATATTCCTCTTCTTCTTCTACGGTTACAAGAGATTTGACAGGAATTTTAGTGCCAGGAAGAACTTCATAGGTTGAGGGAGGAAGTTCTATTTCAATACCTTTTATAACTGCTTCTTCCTCTCTATTAATATCGACTTCTCCTTCCTCAAAGTCATCATCTTTATCTTTGTTGCTTTCGCCATTTTCATCATACTCATATTGTGAAGAGGCGATATTCTCTGATGACTAGTCTAAGCTTTCATCCTCCAAAGTTTCTTCGTCAACCTCTTCGATAACAATTGGCTTTCCTTTGGAAGAAGCAGCCTGACTGCTCTCTGGTGCGGGTTCTCTAGTTGAAGGAGAGGCAGACGCTTGTCTCATTTCTTCTGGAGGAACGGGTGGTGATGCTTGTAAACGCGCCCTCAATCTAGTCATCGGAGATGATGAGCTAGGGCGAGTAGGTTGTGAAGGAGGTACTGAAACATCATGAATTGGTTATTCTTGAATTGTTGCAGTCTCTGCATGAACAAGAGAAGATGCACCTTCAACATTATCCGTAGCTTGACCTGTAGAGTTGCGAGGAGCTTGCTCAAATTCTATTAAGACCCCGTGAGCGAACCAGCCATCCAAAGTATTAATAGGATTTATCTCACGGATGGGGTCTTCTAGTGATATTTTGCTACAAATTTCCCCGCGATGGGATGCATGACTCTTCTCTAGAATATAGCCAATCCCGTTGTCTAGTTTTCTGCCCTTCGGCCTGGGCGGATGAAGAAAGATGGAAGAATCTACGGGTAGGCATTTGGTGACCAAATATGATTGGTGGTCCCACCACCGCATCCAGCTGTATAAGGTGTGAACTACTCGTCCGCAACTAGGAATTATGAAGGAAGAATTGACGTAGCCATTCAACAGTTGTTTCCATATCATGGCCCAGTTAAGTGGACCCATTCCGTAACAACACATCTTTCTAGTGACCAGTCTATAATCTTTTGGCACAGTTTGATCATAACCAAATTGGCGAGCAAAGCGGCTGGGATAATAAGGCTCTCGTCAGAATTCTGTCCCTTCTCGAAGTGGTAAACTGCATGAACGAATAGAAGGAAAGAAAGCCCTTTCTGCTGCGGTGAGTGTTCCTTGGTATACCATATCTGTATCTTCGATGTAGCGATGGAGACGGAACTGGAAGAAGTCTATTTGGTCAGTGTCTCGGATCTTATTAGCAATCCAGTCATATGCCCTCTTGGCCATTGCCCTTTGTTGTAAAAACCAAACGGAAGATGCGCAAGGTGAATATATGCTTTCTCTGGTGCTTCAAAGGTCCAAGGAAAGTAAACTCTTAGCCAACCTATGATGTAATGCCAATAAGTATATGCTAATGAAGTTCCAAGGGTAGGATCCTTAATGTGGGTGGCTATCTCCCCAAGGGTTCTGTAAATGGAGCATAGCACTGGAGGAGCAAGGGAATATCTATGGCCTTCTGCCAAAGCACTAGCTACAACAAAGACCGTGGGGTGAATAGCATCTACCCATTTGGAGCTGGGAAGTATAATGAGGCTTAACCAATAGGCCAGGAAAGCTTCAAGTTCCCTGAATGAACTATAATCTATTCTACCCTTCATTACATCTTGGATCTATGTTAGTTCCTTAGAACGACAGTCGCGGAATCTATAAATAAAGTATATGAATATGCAGAAATCTATAAAAGGAAAGAAAGAAAAGAGAAAGGAGTTTATTCTGGGGTCTATAAATACTTAAGAACTCTGGAGAAATGTGCAAGCCATTGTAAAGGAGAAAGCTTGTGAATATTGGGAAATTTCCCTATCTCCTTGAAAAGCTCGATAGTGGTCTCAGAGATGGAAGGTTTACGATCAGGAGAGGACACAAAGGCTAATTCCCTGTTAGTCAGAATGAATTCATCATAAAACTTGCCCATTATTGGAAGACCAGCCATGCGATGAAGATCCCAAAGCATTATACTCATCTCACCATATGGTAGGTGGAAAGAGTTGGTAGTAGATGACCAGTACTGAATGAAACCTTTCAACACAGTGGGTTCCTTATAGAAGTGCTTAGATGTCACTTTTATAGCATGGTAAAGGCCAATTTTGGCAAGCGTGCTCGTGTGCTTCAGTAAGATAGCTTCTACCTAGTCAGAATAATAGCGTCGAGCAGTTAATAGACCCCTAGTGCGGAAATCATCCTGTGCCCAGAGTTGTGCGCTATCTCAAAAACGCTGTTTGATTGTTTCATAGAAATGTGAGGGGAAAAGGTCATGTGGGTTATGGAAAGGTACCAGGAAGATCATGGGATGGACTTCTCCAATCTTCTGCCACAATTTCTGCGTCTGTATTATCCCTTCAAGGATATGTGGCTCTCTCGTTGCCCACGACTCAGTATACATCAGTCTTTCGCCGTGCACATAATCCTTTGGCTCGCAGTCAAGCATAGACTGGTGGCGATAGACGTTGATGGGAATTATTATCATACCTTTTACATGAGGGTTATTAAACTTCATAATGCCCTCAATAACTCGCACCGAGTCCCACGAGTTCTGGAGTCTTTTCTTCTTGTGTTCTGAAATTTTTTCTTCAAATTCTTTCGCCTTATTTCGGCGAGTCTTTTTCGAATGAGAAGCGGGAGGAGTGTCTTCCCAAGGAGGTGGTCTTTGGCTTTCTGTGCGGATGTGGGCAGTTATTTTCAACCATTCGTCCCAATCATATTCTCTACCATGTTTTGGAGGACATTTGAGCTCTCCCAGTGCTATTGATCGGTGAATGGGAGATGGCAGAGATTTAATACAGCCAGAGAAATTGAAGGTTGGGAGTACGGGTTCTTTGAAGTAGGCAGGAGTGATGGTGGTGGTTTTTGTTTGTTTAGTAGGTGGCTGATCGGAAGAAGGAGAAGGACATTAAAAAGATGTACCGGGGCAACTCAGGATGAGAAGGTTGGGCAGTAGGGGAATTTATGAGGTGAAAGGTTCGCTTAGTACGAGCCATGATGAAATATGAAGTTAAGGGTTTTGAAAAAAATCAAAGGAGAAGAGATACGAAAGAAAGTTAGAAAGGATTGAGTGATCGGAAAAGATCAAGTGGCAGAAGAAGAATGGCTAAGTATAGATGGCTAAGTAGTTGAAAAGTTCATGTGACTAGAAAAAATGGCTAAGTGCGGGACACTTTGCGCGGGTCCGCGCAAAGCATAAGGGTTACGGGGAGCGTAAGGGACTTCGGGAAAATTTTGCCCAAACAGCAAGGTGTTGCGCAGGACCGCGCAAACGATATCGATTGCGTGGTGGAGAAATTATTGAGGCATAAAATAAGCAAAAAAAGAGAAGAAGAGAAAGATCAAGAAAATCAGTTTGAAGATAAAGAAATCAGTTTAAAGACTACTTTGCGCGGGTTCATGCAAAGTGAATAGATTGCGCTGGACCGCGCAAAGTAAATGGGTTACGCGGGTTGATCAAGGAAGACAGATTGCGCGGGACTGATAGATTGTGCTGGACCGCGCAAAGCATGTCATTTACGCGTGTCCGCGCAAAGTATTTTACGGTGGTATAAAAATGGTTGGATGTTATTTTATCCCACATCGACCAGTACAAAGACTTACCCCAGTAAAAATGTCTATAAATACCTCGTTCTTTCTCTCAAAAGGAGTTCAAAGATTTCAGAGTGGAAGAAAGACGAAGAAGAAGACAGAAGGTGCAAAGGAGCATTGGGCTCATATAGTTTGCGCGGACTAGCGTAAAGGAGCATTGGGCTCCTGTAGTTTCTGCGGACCAGCGCAAAGCATGTCGTTTGCGCGGACCCGCGTAAACCGACTGCTGGACAGTCTATAACAGCAATGGGCTGATATGCTGCTGGAATGTCTAGAGTCTTCAAATCTTCACGTTCTTCTTGTTCAAGAGGAAGGGAAGAATCATCGATGAAAAGGCGTATTCCTCCTAAGTCTAAGGAGATGACCGGAATAGCACTGAAATGCTGCCAAAATCTCTATTCTCTTGAAGACTGATTGGTCGACTTGTCTATTCCTCCTAAGTCATAGGAGATGATTGAAATCATTGCCGTTATGCTGTCGAAATTCATATTTAATTACGATAATTGTAACTTACAAGGAATTCTTTGTAAACTATCTTAGAATCAAGGGATATTAGAGGATGTAAATGAATTCAGAATCAATAAAATGTGACGATTGTCTTTGTAACTGTTCCATTATTATGTTTGAATAAGATAATGCTCCCAAATCAAATACATTTGTTTCCTTGTCGAAACAAAATGGTGACTCTGCTGGGGACTTTATCTTATTTAACACTAACATTGGGAAAGTTGCGAGACTCTCATTACTGTTTTTGGCGTCTGGTAGACGCCAAAATGGCGACTATCAGTGGGAACATCCTCCGCTTCATCTCTAAAATAGTTTACTTAATCTTTCGCATACTAATTTCATGTATGTTTTATTACTGAAGGTACCCAAATTCAATCACATAACATTGCTAATGGCTAACGTTGTGAGAAAAGTGAACTTCCGATTCACCGCTACTAGGTTTGTAATTGAATATGCGCCAAGCCAAACTCCTAAGCATACGAAAGCAAGCACTACAAGCAGGCGCAAAATGACTCAAGTAACAGCGGGAGTCATTTCCGTCTCACCCCAACCACAAGAAAGTGATGAGAACTGGACTTTGGTCTTGTCCAAAAAGACTAAAGTAAAGACCTTAAAGAACCGCAAGGCGAAATTGCTTGTACCAAGAGCTGAGGGACCAGTCACGCGTAGTATAGCAAGAAGAAAACCCGAGCTCGCTCCTCCGGCAATTTATCCTGAAAAAGTTGCTCCGCAGTTCTCGTCGCACGATTTTTCAGCTTTGGTCGCCCCAAAGACCAAATGGATAGAATCACAGAAAGGTAAAGCACTGATGATAGGATCACCGATGCCCATATCACCTCAAACAAGCTCGCCCATAACTGTATCACCTCGATCGGTTAAAAGCATGGGAAGTACACAAGAGTCAAACGAGACTCCAATTTCTCCCCTCTTTATAAGTCCTGTTACGTCAACATACTCTCGTTTTACTCAAAAAACAGCTTCAAAAAATAGTCAAGAGGCCGCAGTATATATGGCAGAGACGGGTCAAGGAAATAGACCAACTACTGAAGAGCGTGTTGATCAAATGGTAGAGGCACAAAGAGTGCTAATGGATGAATGCCGAAACCTCAGAGAAGCTCTGACAACTCTGGCACATAATGTAGCCCAGATAGTGGCTCCACCCATGATGGGAGCAACAAATGGACAGGAGAACCAACCTGAAGGCTCCCGTCCGCAGGGGATAGGATCGCGAGGGTCAGTTCCAGTGACAAGAGCTATAACACAGGATGACGTAAGACAAGTCGTCGAAGAAGCAGTCAGAATAGAAAGGGAGCGCGCGAATACCGGTCGTTTCAGATACCGAACACCCTACCCGAGAGAGGTAGAGGATGTTTTGTTTCCAGCCAATTTTAAGCATCCAGATTTCTAGAAATTTAATGGGGAAGGTGTAAGTGTTATGGTCTCATATTCCTTTGGTTGTCAAATTTTGATGTGTTAAAACATCTATCTGTGTCTTGTGCTTATATGATGATTTATATGAATTCAAGACACTGCATAAACTCTTCAAGAAGCTACAAGTTGAACTTTTCAAGAAGTTACATATTGAAGTTCAAGAAACTACATGTTGAAGTCTCAAGAAGCTACAATGTTGATGTTCAAGTCGTAAGAAACAACTCATGACTTCAAGACTAATAAGCAATGCATGAAGTAGTTGTTATGCTGATGAAGATCTCAAGTTTGAAGCTACAACAAGTTCAAGATCTCAAGCCTGATATGGTTCAAACAATCTACATTCGTTGAATGGTTGAAGTTACGACATGATTCAAGTTTGAATAACCTTAGGTTGACCCTTTAAGTAGGTCATTTTGGATACATAAATCAAATATTTATTTTACATAAGTTTGGTCTATTCTACGACCAGTCCTAGCTCTTGTTCGACCAGTCCTGGCATTTGTTCGACTAGTCCAAGAAATTCCACGACCAGTCCTAAGTAGTTGAAGATTTTTCGAATTTTTTGGTATGCCCACGACCAGTCCTGGAGGTCCTTCGACCGGTCGTAGGTTGGCTTCGACTTGTCCACGACCAGTCGTGGATCTACAACTCAAAGTCCAACAACGAAATCTTTGGTCCTACGACCAGTCGTAAGGATCTACGACCAGTCATAGGTGACCCACGACCAGTCGTAGGCTACTCACGACCAGTCGTGGAACGACTTTCTGAGATCGCGCTTAAGTTTTCAAAAATCTGTTTGAACTACGACCAGTCGAAGGTTTCTAAGACCAGTCGTAGGAACGATTTTTGCTTCTATAAATTGAACACGAAATTCAGAGTTTTCACACTTCAACTCTATTCAATTCAAGAATTTTCAAGTGATCACTCTTAGATAAGTCTGTGTTTATTTTAAGCTACATTGTGCTTATTTAATATTCCTTTTTGCTAGCTTATTTAATTTGATTTTGTTTCTATATTCCAATCTTATTTGAAAAGAGGAATTATCTTATTCCTTCTTCTTGGAATCAAAATCAAATATAGCTACGCCCAACAAGTTAAATCTAAAATCTATTAGAATTTAGAACCTTATGAATGAGAGTATTGGAAATTGAACTTTGACATTCAATCATCTACTCTGATTGGTTCTACCAGGCTGCTAAGAAAAGGAGAAATCCAGGTATTTTACAATTCTGTAAAATTTATTTAGTTTTGGTTTTGTTTGAGGTTAAGCCAAAAAAATCTCATTGTACTGGTTTTGTTTGAGGTTTAGCCAGAAAAATCTCATTGTATTGGTTGTCTGAGGAAAACCATAAAACTCAGAAAAGAGGGGTTTTTGAATTGTGTAAGCCCAAGTGAAAAAGACACAATTGTAAAGGTTTTTGGTGAACCTGTGAAAACCTATTTGATAGTGAACGTTAATATCCCCTGTGTGAGGATATTAGGAGTGGAGTAACTACGTGTGTACGTTGAAAGGCAGTTGGTGTACACACAGGCGAACCACTATAACTCTTTGTCTTGTGGATTGAATGCTTGCTTAATTTTCATATCTTTTATCATTCAATTGTATAGAATGTACAAGTGGATGTGAATGTTGTAACTATTTACATTTCAAGCAAGTGTGGGGATTGTTGTAATAATTTAGATCTATACTTCTGCATTTAATTTCAATTCCTTGCTATTTCATTTACTTATATTAAAATTGAGTCCTTGATCCAAAAGAGGTTCTAGAAATAAGGTTGTCCTACCATAAGCCCTTGTTTATTATGGTGTAAGGTTGTCCTTAGAACTGAATTTGTATCAATCTCTCAATACTTATTTATCAAGGTGATTTAAATTTAGCATTGTGAATTGATTCATAATTGTAAGGATATTGGTTTACTTTATTTCCGCTGATTTTATTTTATATTTGGCATAGTCCTATTCACCCCCCCCCCCCCCCCCCTCTAGGACATATAGCTTGGCCTTTTCAAGTGGTATCAGAGCCTAATAGCTCAATTTTGTTGCTTTTTATTTGGATTATTTCCTGAGCTAACGATCTAAGCTATATAAAAAGATGTCAAATTTTGATATCCTTTCAGTTACTAGGCCTCCTCCCTTTGATGGCTCCAACTATGCATATTGGAAAGCCAGAATGAGGATCTTCCTCAAATCAATGGATGAAAGTGTGTGGCAAGCCACAGTGACTGAATGGAAACCTCCTATCATGGAAGTAACTGGTGTTGATGGTTCAAAATCTATGAAAATTACACCGTATTTCCAATGGACCACACTTCAGAAAAATGAGAGTAGTGCTAATGCTAAAGCACTAAATGCGATCACTTGCACTATATCCTTAGGATGAGTTCAAAAGAATCATATCTGTGATCTTTCGCAAAGCAAGCCTGGGATATTTTAGAAATGACACACGAAGGTACATCAATTGTCAAGAAATCTAAATCCAACTCCTCACAACTAAATTTGAAGAAATTCATATGGAGGAAAATGAAATGTTTATGGACTTTTATACTAGATTGAATGACATTGTAAACTCAATGTGGGTCCAGCGATAAGATCCCGAGAAAGTAAAGTATGTGCAAAAATACTACGCTCTCTTCGAGCGGTTCAATTCTAAGGTAACCGCAATCCAGGAACTTCGTGATACGGATAATATGAAGGTAGAAGAATTAGTTGGTTCTTTACAAACCTATGAATTAAGTTTTAAAGCTCCTAAAGGTAAATCTATTGCTTTGAAGTCATCTAAAAGTATTACTCAAGAAAATTCAGATTTAGAAAAGTCTGAAGATGATATGGCCCTTTTGGCGAAAAAGTTTTATAAGATTTTCAAAAGTAAGAAAAGAGTCGACTTTCAAAAGGCAAATGAAAAGAAACATTCTAAACCTAAGTCTAAAACTTGGAAGTCATTGAAAGATAGTCAATGTTACAACTGTCAAGAATATGGGCATTTAACAAACAAATGTCCTAAAAAGGACAGATCCAAAAGGAAGGGTATGTTGGCTACTTGGGATGAATCGTCGATTGAAGCCTCTTCGAATCGAGAAAATTGAAACCAAGTCGGCGATGAACTTAAGGCCCTTATGACTCTAGCCAAGTTTACCTTTTCCGATCACGATGATTCAACAAGTGAAGAAAATTTGGATAGTGATCATGAATATGATGAAGATCTTCAAGATGCTTACAATGCCTTATATAAGGAAAGTTGTAAAATTCTTTGTTAAACTTAAACTTCAAAAAGAAAAGTTTTTTAAACTTAAAGAATGTTTTGAAACCCTTGTTTTAGAAAAATCTCAAATTTCAGATTGTTTTGAAAAATCAAAGTGTGATCTAGAATTCAAAACCTCCCTAATTGAAAATTTGAAATCTGAAAATAAGAAACTTAAAAATGAAGTATCTTCTCTTCTGAGTTTGAAGGACACATGGAGATATGCCCAAGGTGATCCAAAATTAGAAAAATTATTATCCGGATCAAGAATATGTGGAGATCGATCCGGGTTGGGCTATGATAAAAACACATCTCTTAAACAGAAGAATACTCCTTCCAATTTTGTGAAAGGAGAGACTTCTAACTCAAAAGGAAAAGGTACCAGTTAAGTTTTTTCTAAAAATACAAAAACTCTTCAAAAACACAAAAGTAGCTATACAAATTTCAAAAATTAGATTCGAAACCCACTAGCTAAAAAAATTGTTGATTTACTTAAGGAGCTATTAAAATCTAACTCAGTAGGTCACTCTTACAACTATAAACAAAAGAAGACCAATTATTCTCCTAAACCCAAAACAGTACTGAAATGGTTTCCTAAGGTTGCCTGTTTGGTTGCTCACACTGCTTTCAAAGCTATAAGCCATTCGAAATGGTACCTAGACAGTGGATGCTCAGACATATGACAAGGCGACAAAGCACTATTCACCGATCTTAAAGATATGAGTGATGGGTCGGATCACATTTGGTGATGGTAGCAACTGCAAGATAATTGGCAAAGGTACGGTCCAACTCTATAACCTTCCCTTATTTAAAAATGTTTTATATGTTGAGGGTTTAAAACACAACCTGTTGAGCATATCTCAAATATGCCATAACAACCATAATGTTAAATTTTCTAATCAAGGTTGTGAAATTATAAATGAAAAGGGTTCTGTAATATTAACTGGTCGCAGAACTTCTGAAAACTGCTATGTTGTAAGCAATGGTAGCTCATCTAAACAATCGTGCTACATGGTCCATATCGATGAGACAGAATTATGGCATAAACGCCTTGGACATGTTCACTACCGAAATTTATACAGATTGAGCAAAAGTGAATTAATTAGAGGTCTACCTAAGATGCAAAATGTAGACAAGATTTGTGGTGAATGCCAGTATGGTAAACGAACTAGGAGCTCTCACAAAAAGGTGAACTCCAATATCACCACAAGACCACTCGAGCTTCTCCACATGTATCTTATAGGACCAACAAGAATGGAAAGTCGAGGTGGCAAAAAGTACATCTTAGTTATTGTAGATGATTATACAAGATACATTTGGGTTTCATTCTTGAAAGATAAATCAGAAACCCTTGAAGAAGTGAAAAAGATTATAAAACGGATTCAAACTGAAAAATGTTCTCAAGTCAGCAAGATCCGTAGTGATCATGGATCCGAATTCGAAAATAGCGGTTTTGAGAAATTTTGTAGCGATCAGGGAATATCGCATGAATTCTCTGCTCAACAAAATGGTATTGTCGAGAGGAAGAATAGAGTGCTTCAAGAAATGGGAAATGTTATGTTAAATAGCATGAAGCTCCCTAAGAATCTCTGGGCTGAAGCAGTGAATACAGCCTGCTACATTATTAACCGTGTCTATATTTGTAAATCTAATAATAAAACGGCTTATGAAATGTGGTTTGAGAAAAAGCCTTCTGTCAAATACTTTCGAGTTTTTGGCAGCAAGTGTTATATTTTACGTGACCGTGAAAATTTGGGCAAGTTCGACACTAAAAGTGATGAAGGGATCTTTTTAGGATATTCTTTAAACAGTCGTGCATATCGTGTTCTGAACAATAGGACCGGTGTGATTCAAGAGTCAATAAATGTTGTGATTGACGATCTTTTGAATACACCTGTCCCTAGTTCAGATAATGATGAAGTTCTTATACTTGAAAAATAAGAAATTACATCAAGTGAAACTAATCCAGAATTAAGGACTGTTAAAGATCATCCAACTTCTCAAATACTTGGAAACCCTCTCACTGGTGTGCGCACTCATAGACAATTAGAGGACATATGTAACTACATATGCTTTACATCCCAGATTGAACCGATTAATGTAAAAGAAGCACTTTCAGATGAAAACTGGATTCTTGCGATGCAAGAAGAACTTAATCAGTTTGTCAGAAATGATGTCTAGCACCTTGTTCCTAGACCTAAAGATAAACATATTATTGGAAGAAAATGGATTTTCAAAAATAAATCTGATGAACTTGGAAATATTATTCGAAATAAAGCAAGACTAGTTGTACAGGGGTATACACAAATTGAAGGTATTGACTATAATGAAACATTTGCTCCTGTAGCTCGTCTTGAATCAATCAGACTTTTTATCTCCATTGCATGTTTTAGGAAGATTAAAATTTACCAAATGGATGTAAAGAGTGCCTTTCTGAATGATGATTTACATGAAGAGGTATATGTTGAACAACCTACTGGGGTTTGAAGATCCTAAATTTACTGATCATGTGTATCGTCTTAGAAGGCTCTCTATGGTGTGAAACAAGCTCCCGAACATGGTATGAAAAAACTGACTAAGTTTTTACTGAGTCATAATTTTCAGATGGGGTGTGTTGATAAGACGCTCTTTGTTAAGAAACATAACGATGATATTCTAATGGTTCAAATATATGTTGACGATATTATTTATGGATCAACCTGTACTAACATGACTGTTGAGTTTGCAGATTTGATAAAGTCTAAATTCGAAATGAGCATGGTTGGAGAATTAAACTATTTTCTAGGGTTGCAAGTAAAACAATAACCTGATGGAATTTTTATCTCTCAAATCAAATATGCTCAGAGTTTAATTAAGAAATTTGGATTTGAGAAGGGTAAAAATTTTGATACTCCTATGAGTACAACTTTGAGACTCTCAAAAGACTCTACAGGTAATGATGTGGATCCTAAATTGTATCGTAGTTTGATTGGTAGTTTGCTTTATCTGACTGCTAGTAGACCAGATATTGCTTTGAGTGTTGGTATTTGTGCTCGTTATCAATCAAATCCTAAAGAATCTCACTTAGCTATCGTTAAGCGATGATTATGCGATATGTCGCAAGTTCTACTAAAGCGGGTCTCTGGTATCCACATGAGACTAATGTTCAATTAGCCGGTACGCAGATGCCTTGATCTTGTGGTGGAAACATTGATGATAGGAAATCAACCAAAGTGGTGGTTGTTTCTACATTGGAAATTGTCTTGTTTCTTGGTTTAGCAAGAAGCAAAGTTCTATATCGCTATCAACGGTGAAAGGTGAATACATTCTTGCTAGAAATGCATGTACTCAACTTGTTTGGATGAAACGAATGTTAGCGATTATGGAATTACTCAGATTCTATGATTTTATTTTGTGATAATTCGGTCTGCAATAAATATCTCTAAAAATCCAGTTCAGCATTCACGTACTAAGCATATTGACATTAGATTTCATTACATTCGTGAATTAGTGGAAGAAAAATTAATATATTTGGATTACATTCCAACCGAGACTCAACTTGCGGACATTTTCACTAAACCGCTCGACAAAAGCAGGTTTAATAAATTGAAGTTTGATCTCGGTATGTGCAATTTAAATTGAATTTACATGATTTGGTGTATCATAATGTACATAAGTTTGATGTTTTATTTGCTTGAATTTGAAAATTATTTAAAAGTTTTTGCAAATGTTGAGTTGTACTCGACCAGTCGTGAGTGTACATGACCGGTCGTGCTACGACCGGTCGAACACTTACACGACCAGTTGTGAAACTCGGGATTTCACTTTAATTTGGGAATTTTGACTCTTCTTCTTCATTTCTTTTTACTCTCCAACGGTTTTAGCTACGACCGGTGGAACCCACCTTCATAGTACTTCAAGGTTAGTGGTTCTTTTGCATTTTTTTGTAGATTCTTACTATTAGTGTTTCAAATCTCATTCTTGTGGAATCTATTTGGTCGTTCATTGTAAGTTTGGGATTTTATCTTGAAAAATCTGTTCTATCTAAACCTCATTTCTTCCAACTTGTTGTTTCCTTGAAATCCTTCTGTGAAAATGGATGCTAGAGGTAAAAAGAAAACTACTCGAGGTCCATCTTCTTCTAGATCAGCTTCTAGTGTACAACGTCATCTTCGCTCTCCCGAAAATGATCCTTCTGATGCTCGGGATTTACGTATGCGCAATGTTATTGTGAGCGTCCTGTTAATATCAATCACATTGCTTCTTTTGGTGTCCCTCCTCTGTTGGAATCTGTGGGATGGGATAACATCTTACATTGGGATGGAGCTGCATACTAGTCCATTGCCCAATCCATGTTTGCATGTATCTATGATTTTTCTCTTGAGGATTTAACTTTTAAAGTTGATACTCAAGAAGGATTATTTTTAGTAGATCGACATTTGATTGCTGACATTATGGAAATACCTGTCAATGATGAGAGCATTCCAATTCATATTTTACATAATGATCTCTCAGAATCTGAACGAAAAATGCTTACTAGAGATTTATGTAATTTGGATGTTCATTGGACTCATAAAGGTCATGTACTTCCCTCAAGGTATTTGTTACCCAGACACAGAGTACTTCATAGGATATTCATCTCAAATCTTTATCCATGTTCTGGTAATAAAACCGAGCTCACTGCTTTCATGGTTCGTGTTTTACATTCTGTAGTCTCTGGTGCAAAAATATGTCTACCTTCTTTAATTTGTCATTCCATTATTTTATCTCGTCATCATCCTGGACATAATGATATACCCTTTGGTTATTTATTGACTATGCTGGCAAATCATATGCTCATAGCTATGCCTACTAGAGAAAAACCTATCCATCATCTCCCTTTTAATAATTCCAATCTTAACAAGATGAATTTAGAATTGGCTGATGGCCAAGTGGATGCTGGTAGCAGTGGTGCTGAAGCAGGAAATGCTCAAGCTAGTGATCTTCCTGAAGACGTGAATATGGTTGATTTATTTGAAGAACTTGAATCAGACTCGGCTGATGATCCTGATTTTTAACCTTCTGATTTTGATGAGAGATTGAATTCCCTTCAAGAGCAGGTGGCTCAAATTCATGTTACCCAAGACACGCAATTTTCATATTTATGCAAATATATGAGGCGGATTGTTAAGGGTTTACAAAAAATTGATCCATATAATCTTGCTCCCTCTTTTGGTTCTGACTGAATTTTTGATGGGTCTGTAATATTTTTTTTACTGAACTTTACATGCTTACTGACTTTTTGAATTATGCACTATGTTCTCTTGAATCACCTCCTATTTTCATTATTATTGATGCTCTTCTTCCTTTGTCATTTTGTGTCAAAAAGGGGGAGAAGTTTTGGAGGCTTTTGATTTATTTGAATTTAATCTTTATGATGTGCTCCTATTACTCAGGCTATTACTCAGGGGGAGTTAAGCTTCTCAGGGGTAGTTATGGGAAAATGATGCTAGTTATTACTTATAATATCTATATAACTGTGCATGCTTCTCTATTGTGAACCTGTTGTGTTTGTACTTTTCTTATGTCTATTGGAAGTATTATTACTTGGGTGTTTTGTCACAAATTTGACAAAGGGGGAGATTGTAAGTGTTATGGTCTCATACTCCTTTGGTTGTCAAATTTTGATGTGTCAAAACATCTATCTGTGTCTTGTGCTTGTATGATGATTTATATGAATTCAAGACACTGCATAAACTCTTCAAGAAGCTACAAGTTGAACTTTTCAAGAAGTTACATATTGAAGTTCAAGAAGCTACATGTTGAAGTCTCAAGAAGCTACAATGTTGATGTTCAAGTCTTAAGAAACAACTCATGACTTCAAGACTAATAAGCAATGCATGAAGTAGTTGTTATGCTGATGAAGATCTCAAGTTTGAAGCTACAACAAGTTCAAGATCTCAAGCCTGATATGGTTCAAACAATCTACATTCGTTGAATGGTTGAAGTTACGACATGATTCAGGTTTGAATGACCTTAGGTTGACCCTTTAAGTAGGTCATTTTGGATACATAAATCAAATATTTATTTTACATAAGTTTGGTCTATTCTACGACCAATCCTAGCTCTTGTTCGACCAGTCCTGGCATTGGTTCGACTAGTCCAAGAAATTCCATGACCAGTCCTAAGTAGTTGAAGATTTTTCAAATTTTTTGGCACGCCCACGACCAGTCCTGGAGGTCCTTCGACCGGTCGTAGGTGTGGCTTCGACTCGTCCACGACCAGTCGTGGATCTACAACTCAAAGTCCAGCAATGAAATCTTTGGTCCTACGACCAGTCGTAAGGATCTACGACCAGTCGTAGGTGACCCACGAGTAGTCGTAGGCTACTCACGACCAGTCGTGGAACGACTTTCTGAGATCGCGCTTAATTTTTCAAAAATCTGTTTGAACTATGACCAGTCGAAGGTTTCTAAGACCAGTCGTAGGAACGATTTTTGCTTCTATAAATTGAACACGAAATTCAGAGTTTTCACACTTCAACTCTATTCAATTCAAGAATTTTCAAGTGATCACTCTGAGATAAGTCTGTATTTATTTTAAGCTACATTGTGCTTATTTAATATTCCTTTTTGCTAGCTTATTTAATTTGATTTTGTTTCTATATTCCAATCTTATTTGAAAAGAGGAATTATCTTATTCCTTCTTCTTGGAATCAAAATCAAATATAGCTACTGTATGACAAGTTAAATCTAAAATCTATTAGAATTTAGAACCTTATGAATGAGAGTATTGGAAATTGAACTTTGACATTCAATCATCTACTCCGATTGGTTCTACCGGGCTGCTAAGAAAAGGAGAAATCCAGGTATTTTACAATTCTGTAAAATTTATTTAGTTTTGGTTTTGTTTGAGGTTAAGCGGAAAAATCTCATTGTATTGGTTTTGTTTGAGGTTGAGCGAGAAAAATCTCATTGTATTGGTTGTCCGAGGAAAACCGAGAAAACTCGAGAAAAGAGGGGTTTTTGAATTGTGTAAGCCCAAGTGAAAAGACACAATTGTAAAGGTTTTTGGTGAACTTGTGAAAACCTATTTGATAGTGAACGCTAATATCCCCTGTGTGAGGATATTAGAGTGGAGTAACTACAGTGTGGTTTGTTGAAAGGCAGTTGGTGTACGCACAAAGCGAACCACTATAACTCTTTGTCTTGTGGATTGAATGCTTGCTTAATTTTCATATCTTTTATCATTCGATTGTGTGGAATGTACAAGTGGATGTGAATGTTGTAACTATTTACATTTCAAGCAAGTGTGGGGATTGTTGTAATAATTTAGATCTATACTTCTGCATTTAATTTCAATTCCTTGCTATTTCATTTACTTATATTAAAATTGAGTCCTTGATCCAAAAGAGGTTCTAGAAATAAGGTTGTCCTACCATAAGCCCTTATTTATTATGGTGTAAGGTTGTCCTTAGAACTGAATTTGTATCAATCTCTCAATACTTATTTATCAAGGTGATTTAAATTTAGCATTGTGAATTGATTCATAATTGTAAGGATATTGGTTTACTTTATTTCCGCTGATTTTATTTTAAATTTGACATAGTCCTATTCACCCCCCCCTCCCCCCCCTCTAGGACATATAGCTTGGCCTTTTCAGAAGGATCACCAGAAGAACACCTGATGCATTTCATCACCAGCATGGGGAATTTCTCCACGATACCTCAATACTGTTTACGCTTATTTGGATCATTATTGACAAGTAAAGCTTTCAGGTGGTATTCAAATTTAGCACCAGGATCTATACACGCATGGGAAGAAATGCAAGATGCTTTCATGTCAAACTTCTTCTCGTCAGAGCGCGATGTTAGCATCACAGAATTAGCTTCAGTACGACAGCGAGAAGGAGAACCAGTTGAAAAATTCATAAACAGATGGAAGACATTGGGGGCATCGTGTAGTCAAAATGTGTTTGAACTCTATGGAGACAGGAATTGCGTTCGGACTCACCAGCACTGATATCGGAACCTTTCGCGATTTGGCTACCAAAGCCCATGCATTAGAATTAATGACTCGTAAGATGCCAGCATTTCATCATGAAACTGTCAGAAGAATACCTGGCAGGACAACTGTTAACACCATCGATCGGGATAAGAAAAATCAAGATGCGAGGGGCTCAAGAGACAAAAGGCCGGAAGGAAAAGAAAGATGGAATCAATCAAGGGACAGATACGGCGGAAAAAAGCTCAGAATGCTCGATTCTCATGAAGGATTTGAGTTTGATAAAGAGGACGTGGTGCCTATGATGCAACAATTGTTAAAAGCAGGTACCCTAGAATTACTAGAACCAAAACGCCCTGAAGATGTGACGAGGACTCGAGAAAGAAACTTTTGCCGTTATCATCGCCTAGTGGGACATCCGACGGAAAATTGTTACATGTTAAAATGCATCATACAGCGAATGATAAATAGAGGTGATATAATAACCAGCGAAAGTAAAGAAAAGAATACAAGGGCGACAGTAAATGTATTGTCAATTCAAGAAAAGACTCGGGGAATAAAAGAGAAGGGAGATCGAAGGTCGATAAGAAATGCGACAATGATTACGTTGCGATCAGGAAAGCAGATAATGAGTCTGGTAAAGCAAAAAGCAGGAGTTATAAGGAAAGAAGTGACTGAAAGACATAATACTGAGGATAGAAGTAGAAATGGAGACGCAGCGACAAAAGTGGCTTATGACGTAGTTAGCCACTTGAAGGGTATACCGGCACGTTTAAGTATTTATGATGCGCACAAGTTGTCAGAAGAATTTCGCCAGAGTTTGATCCAAGTACTGTCTGATCACGATGTGAGAGAAACTTTACTGACAGAAATGAAGAATGAAAGAAACAATGAAAAGATGAATTGTCTACCAGTAATATCTTTCTCTGATGATGATTTAATTGGTGAAATGGAACATAACAGGCCATTGATGATAGAAGTGTACATTTACGAAAAGAAGATAAAACGGATTATGATAGATAATGGGTCCGCAGTGAATCTTTTACCACTCTCCATGATTACTAAATTAGGTTATCGCCGTTCAGATTTGCGCCCCAGTGGAATGATGATAAAGGGGTTTAATCAAGATGGACGACGCACACTCGGTAAAATTACAGTAACATTGGAAGTGGGAGAATTAATCACTACTGTTGTATGTCACGTTATAAATGCCATGACGACATATAACCTTCTCTTGGGAAGGCCGTGGATACATCAGTACAATATTGTACCTTCTACTCTACACCAATGTTTCAAATACTGTAAGGACAGAATGCAGTGTAAAGTAATGGCTGATGCGAAACCCTATACAGAAGCTGAGTCTTTCTTTGCGGATGCTAGCTATTATAAATGTTTCTCCAAAGAAGTGGGAAATGATGATGGAAAGAGAGTCATAAAAGATGTCCAAATATATAAAGTTAGAGAAGAAAGGGCGGAATCTTCTGGGACTACAGAAGTAAGAAAGAAGTTCTATTTTGTACCAAAGCGCCTGAGACAACCGGGACAACCGCCGTTGACATTGTTGTCGATGAGCACGGTGAAAGTCTTCTGATCCAATTATACAATGCCCTTACCTAATATCGAAAGATGTAAGCCATTTGCAGCCACTCCAGGAACATTTCAAGTCAGAGCCAGTGCTAAATATCCTGAAGCAATAGAGTTTCATACTGCAGCAGAGGTGAAGAATGAAAACACAAGCAATATATATCATGGAGAGTTAGCACCGCAGAATTTGAGAAAATACAGTGCAGTAAGCAAGAAAATCATGAGAAATATGGGTTTTGATTGTGACAAGCCCACTAGACTGAATCATGGGAAAGGAATTCAAATCCCTCTCGGGGTTAATCAGGAAAAACAGAGAAAATTCCAAGGATTAGGAGCAGAATCATCAGTAAATATGGTATAAGTAAATATGACTCCAGCCGAACAAATGTCAGAACAAGATGCTAAGGTAGTTGAGTATCCTGAAACCGCTCCAAGACAAATAGAAGATGGGGGGCAGCCGACGATAGATGGCTTGCGAGAAATAAATTTGGGAACAGCAGAAGAGCCAATGAACACATTCATCAGTGTCAGTCTTTTAGATCAGGAATTTGAGAAATATGGCTAACTTCTCAAAGAAAATAAAGACGTCTTCGCTTGGACATATGAAGAAATGTCAGGATTGGAACCCTCTGTAGCAATGCATCGATTAAATATTTCCAAAGAAAAGAAACCAGTAAAGCAAGCACAAAGGCGATTCCACCCAGACTTGATTCCATTAATCGAAAAAGAAGTAAATAAACTAATAAACGTTGGGTTTATCAGAGAAGTTAAATATTCCAAGTGGATATCAAACATTGTTCCGGTGAAAAAGAAGAATGGGCAGATTAGAGTATGTATTGACTTCAGAGATCTAAATGAAGCATGTCCAAAAGATGACTTCCCTCTCCCGATAACAGAATTATTAATTGATAGCACTACTCAGTATGTTATTATGTCCTTTATGGACGGATACGCAGGTTATAATCAAATCAGGATGGCACCCGAAGATGAAGAGGCAACGGCTTTCAGAACGCCGCTTGGAATTTATTGTTATAAAGTTATGCCTTTCTGTCTCAAAAATGCTGGGGCAACATATCAAAGGGCGATGAAAAATATTTTTCAAGATATGATGCATAAACATGTTGAATGCTATGTTGATGACTTGGTGGTCAGGTCAGGAGATCATCAAGAACACCGCGAACATTTAGCATCAGTCTTCCGTCGGCTCAGAAAGAAGCAACTAAAGATGAACCCTGCTAAGTGTGCATTTGGAGTATCTTCTGGCAAATTCCTCGGCTTTGTTGTACGACACAGAGGGATCGAGATTGATCCAGAAAAAATTAAGGCTATTCAAAATATGCCGCCACCAATGACGTTGAAGGAATTGAAAAGCTTACAAGGAAAATTGGCATACATTCGCCGTTTCATTTCAAACCTCGCAGAAAGGTGTCAGCCATTTTCTCGGTTAATGAAGAAAGATACAGAATTTGTATGGGATCACGCCTGTCAAAATGCATTTGACTCAATTAAGGAATTATTGAAACAGTCGTCTGTGCTAACAGCTCCAGTGAAAGGTAAGCCACTTATCTTATATACATCTGCAGCTACAAATTCTTTAGGTGCTTTGTTAGCACAGGTAAACAAAGCCGGAAAAGAGACTGCTCTTTATTATCTAAGCCGAACATTGATGGGGGCAGAATGCAATTATTCCTCGATCGAAAAAGAATGTTTGGCGCTGATATTCGTTGTACAAAAGTTGAGGCATTATTGTCTCTCCCATGATATAACTCTGATCTCAAGAGCAGATCTGATAAAATTTTTAATGACTAGGCCAATGTTGTCGGGAAGACTAGCCAAGTGGATGTTATTGCTATCAGAATATACTATTTCGTATAAGCCGGCGAAAGCAGTAAAAGGACAAGCTATGGAAGACTTCCTCGCAGCACATCCTGTAGCAAAAAGTGAGGAAATCAATGACGAATTCCCAGATGAACAGGTTATGTTGGCTGAATCTCAGAATCTTTGGCAAATGTATTTTGATGGTGCTGCTCAAATATTGGGAGAGGGGGCAGGAGTGATATTCATTACGCCTCAAGGTGATTTATTACCATACTCCTTCACATTGGGCATCGCATGCACAAACAATGAAGCTGAATACAGAGCTCTTATCATCAAAATGGAAATAGCCCAGCAAATGGAAATAAAATTTTGCATATCTTCAGAGATTCTAAATTGATTCTAAATCAATTGACAACGGAATTTGAAGTAAGGAAAGAAGAACTCTTGCCCTATTATCGGAAGGCACAACAGTTGTTTGAACAGTTTCGTCATGTGGAAATTAAACACATACCTCGGTCTGAGAATGTAAAAGCAGATGCTTTAGGCAGTCTAGCAGCGGCTCTATCCTGTACAAATCGAAGTCCTCTTCAGGTAACTATAGAAGAAAGAAGATTCCTGTCATCTGCAGAGGTTATCGAAAAAACCGTTGAAATGTTTCCTATATCCTGTCTGGAAGTAATAACGGATGATTGGCGTCAGCCTTTCATTGATTATCTCAAATATAATATTTTGCCAGAAGATAATGCACAAAGACAGCAGATTAAGCAGCGATCAGACAAATTTGTCATATGCAACGAAGTATTGTATAGAAAATCTTATAACGGAATGCTGTTACGATGCTTAGACAAGCAAGAAGCAATTCAAATGTTGCGGGAAGCACATTCAGGTGAATGTGGAGCACATCAAGCCGACCGAAATTTATGCCATAGAGTGCATCGAATGGGTTATTATTGGCCTACTATATTCAAAGATGCGATAGAATACACAAAGCGGTGTCATGAATGTCAAATACACGGAGATGTAATACATGTTCCCCCAGAAGACTTACATCAGTCTGTTACTTCTTAGCCTTTCTCAACTTGGGGACTCGATGTGATTGGTCATATAAATCCACCTTCATCTAAGGGAAAACAGTATATTCTGGCAGCGATAGACTATTTCTCCAAATGGATTGAAGCAATTGCATTGCGTAGTGTTAAAGAGATAAACGTGGTCAATTTCATCCGGCATGCTATAATATACCGTCATGGTATTCCGAAAAAGATCGTCACTGATAATGGCACCCCTTTTAAAAATAGAGGCATGGAAAAGTTGTGTCAGAAGTTCGGCATCCAGCATTCTTTTTCAACACCTTACTATCCTCCGGCCAATGGATTAGCAGAGGCGTTTAACAAAATGATTGTCAAAATAATGAAAAAAACGGTGACAGGCAATAAGCGTGATTGGGATGAAAAGTTACAAGAAGCATTATGGGCCTACAGAACTACCCATCGTACAGCAACAGGGGCGACACCGTATTCATTAATATATGGTATAGAGGCAGTTATCCCAATTGAAATGCAGGTGGCATTACTCAGAATAGCAGTACATCAGTCTATAACAGATGATGAAAATGCAAAAATAAGGCTGAAAGAATTAGATCTACTCGATGAGAAACATCTTGAAGCTCAGCAGCGGTTGCAGTCATATCAGGCCAGGATATCGGCTGCATTTGATAAACAGGTTAAATACCGCTCTTTCAAAAAAGGGGATATGGTGTTAATGCTGAAAAGACCTATAGTGATTACTCGCCGAACAGGGGGCAAGTTCGAGCCTAAATGGGACGGTCCATATGTGGTAAAAGAAGTATACTCCAATGGGGCATATAGAATCACAAATTAAGAGGGACAGGGTATCAGTATACTTGTCAATGCCTGTTTCATCAAAAGATACTATCCCTAAAGATAGACATGTGGATTTTGATTCAGAATATTATCAGCATAATGAATCTGTATCAAAAGGGGGCAAGGATGAATAAGATCATGTCTATATGTCAACAAAAGAAGCCATGAAGAAGAAATTCACAAGCATGTCAATTATCAAGCATTAAATCCGAAAATATATATGATCATCATCACCAAATAAGTTTGACAAAGTCAATATCATCTTTAAGATTCTCTTGAAGATATTGACAAAATTGATATATTGCCTTACAAGGCACGGATTCTCTTGAAAATATTGACAAATATTGATATATTGCCTTACAAGGCATGAATCTTCTTGAAGATATTATCTAAGCTGAAAATATCTACTATACTGGCAATGACGATGATCATAGATATTATTTCCTTACAAGGCACGGGTCTTCATAAAGATATTATCAAAAGCAAGGATACATCAATCTCAGTTAAAGAGGCAGTATAGCCAAGCCAAATCCTAAAAGAGCCAAATTGAGCCAAATCAAAAAGATCAAGCTCACAAAAAAAAAGCTCTCAAAGGATCAAGCTCTAAAAGAGCTGGCCAACTATACGTAAGACCTATAAAGATCGCCATTCGGGCAACGACGAGGAGTCAGTGGCCCTAAAAAGCCCGCGAAGACCATCGTGCGCACCCATGCGGGCAGCTGACGAAGTTAAGGATTAAAAGCCTAAAAGGCCATAAATCCGCGAAGACTAGTCACCGTAACTCCCATGTCGTCTGTACAGCTTCCGGCAGTGCCACGGGAAACGGATGAAAATGCCCTCCCGTGAATGGGCTCGACCTTGCAGACGAAGAAAACAGGGGCCGCAGTGCGAGCTTTATGCCAACCGTGCATAAGACCCTCCAGATCTAGGGTTTGATTTCAGTAGTAACTCGTGAGGAAGGGCTTAAACCTACTCATTGATGGACTGGCGACCCTAGATTTGGTGCCCAAAGGTAGCCTTGCGAGCCCTGCGAACTCTAGAGAGTTGCCGTGGCCAACCCTGTGCGTAAAACCAACAGTTCACCGCCCAATAGCGTCAATGGGCCCCTCTGATGGACCTTGGCCGTGAGCTCAAGGCAGTGAAAAGCCCAAAAGAGAACTCTAGAGAGTTACAGTGGCCATCACACAAGACCCATAAATGCTCCACTACTCATGAGCTTAAACTGTGTGTGTGCGCACGCTTCACTACTCATGAGCCTAAACTGTGCGTGGCTAATTAAATTGAAACTTAGTACCGCCAATCTAAATACTCACATAGAGAATCCCGCACTAACAAAGCATAAAAAGGTTTAGAAATTGTAAAGGATGTAATGAAATTATTATATAAAGTATAAATATAATTTGATAATATTAGTATAAATGTCATCAACATGCAATGTGAAAATGCTATTATAAACATCTCAAAATGCTTTCATAAAAACATATGTGAAGCCAAATAAATTATGTCCAAGAAACATGAAAGCAAAGATCATATGTTCAAAATTACATGTTTAAAGATCTTCTGTAATCCCCACTGCTTCTAAGTATCTGCGCAAATCTTCTTTCAATTGTGCCTGAGCTACATCATGTTTAGATTTTTCTTCAAGAATAAGTCTTGCCTGATCAGGAACGCCAGCAAGTTTATTCTCCAGAGAAGCAATCATTTCTTTACTTTGAAGTTGTGCTGATTTTTCAATATTAATGGATTGAACATTCGCCTGTATCTTCTCTTCAACATCTTGAATGATTAAGGCTTGCTCATGATTCCTTCTTTCCAGTTGAGAGATTTCTTCCTTCAGGGCAGCAATACGATCTTGGATAGTCATATTTTCATCAATATGAATCTTTAATTGATCTTGAGAATCATATGCTCTTGTTCAAGTTTAGAAATTGATGAAGCTGTCAGAAAGGCTTGTTCTTGAGATGCAGCCAGCTGCTTCTTGTACTCTAAAATCTCAAGGGCAATTGTAATATTTTCTACTGACGCCAAAGAAATTACTGAATCACGAAATTTGAGGAGTGAATCACGCAAAGGAGATATGTTGATTCTAGCCATTTTGGCAGAGCTCTTCAAAATCTCTATAGCAACATCCAAGTCCAACCATTGATCAGGATTTCTGAAGATATGGATTATTGCTAACAAGGAATGTTTCACCATAAGCATTTTATGAATAGGGATTTTCACGAAGGACGAAAATTCAGAAGTAGTGGTCACAGAATCAGAACTGGCCGCACCACTGCAAGAATGAGTTCTTATAGCAAAAGAAGAAAGATATTCAAAATATTATTATGAAATATGTAGTCATGAGTAAAGATAATCAGTGCATATATATGTACCTGTCACTAGAATATGACTAACAGAGAAGAAGCTCTCTGAGTCATGGAAAGACCAAGTTCCACCATATCAGCAAAAGATGGTGCTCTAGCTTCCGTGCTTGAATCTCTGGTAGCCGGAGTTGGCAAGTTTGTAGTTTCTGTTGGAAATATGATTTCACGAGTCACTACTCTCTGTACTACCAATGGAACTACAGGTGCTCTTGGTGAAGTTACCACGAGAGGGCTCACTGAAGAGATAGCACCTATTTCTGCAACTTGGGCACCTAAAAAAGGGGGACACGATAATTTTAAATAAATAATAGTTGTTAAAATATAGATAGATATATGCCTATGAAAATTAAATCTCCTTTACCTGGTGAATACCCATATTCGCCATAATCTAAAAGTTCCTCTTCATCTTCCTCAGCTGTAGGAGATTTAGCAGGAACATTTACACCAGGAAGAGTCTTAGCGGTTACAGGGGAAGATTCCATCTCAACTTCTTTCGCAATTGTTTCCTCATCTCCGTCAATGTCAACTTCACCTTCTTCAAAGTCATCACCTTTATCTTCACAGCTATCGCTATCTCTGCTATTTTCATATTGTGAAGATTCAGTAGTATCTGACGATGAAGCTAAACTTTCATCTTCCAAAATTTCTTCATCAACTTCTTCAATGATAACTTGCTTCCCTTTGTAAGAAACGGGTTGGCTGCTCTCCGGTGCAGGCTCTTGGACTATAGGAGAAGCGGATGCTTGGCGGGTCCTTTCTGGAAGAATAGGGGATGATGTTTGCAAACGCGTTTTTGATCTAGTCATTGGGGAAGATGGACTAGGACCAAGGGGTTGTGGAGGAGATATGGAAGTACCAATAGCTGGTCCTTCTTGAACCATGGCAGTCTCTGAAGGAATTGGAGAAGATGTACCTTTAGCATCGTTTGCGGCTTGGTTTGAGAAGTCCCGACGAGATTTCTCAAATTCTCTCAGAACTCCATGAGCAAACCAGCCATCCAAAGTGTTGATAGGTTTGATTTCACAGATAGGGTCTTCCAATGATATCTTCCTACAAATTTCTCCAGGATGAGATGCATGGCTCTTTTCTGGAATATAACCGATACCACTCTCTAAATTTCTGCCCTTCAGCCTAGGCGGATGAAGAAAGATAGAAGAACCCACTGGCAAGCATTTAGTGACCAAGTATGATTGGTGATCCCACCATCACATCCAGCTATATGATGTACGGACTATGCGATCACAGTCTAGAATTATGAAAAGAGATCCAACGCAGCCATTCAGCAGTTTTTTCCATATCATGGCCCAGTTAAGAGGACCAGTTCCATAACAGTGCATTTTTCTAGTAACTAGCCCGCAGTCTTGAGGCACGGTTTGATCATAACCAAATTGACGAGCAAAACGACTGGGGTAGTAAGGTTCTCTTCAAAATTTTGTTCCTTCCCAAAGAGGTAAACTGCATGAGCGAATAGAAAAGAAGAAAGCTCTCTCTGCTGCAGTAAGCGTTTCTTGGTCCACCATATCTGTATCTTCAGTGTAGCGATAAAGGCGGAACTGAAAGAAGTTTATCTAGTCATCATCTCGAATTTTATTGGCAACCCACTCATATGCTCTTTTTGTCATCGCTCTTTGCTAAAAGAACCAGAGTGGAAGGTGAGAAGGATAAGTATATGCTTGCTCCGGAGCCTCAAAAGTCCAAGGAAAATAAACTCCTAGCCACCCCGTAATATAATGCCAAGACGTATGCACAGACGAAGCTCCAAGAATAGGGTCTTTTACGTGAGTAGCTACTTCTCCAAGGGCTCTGTAAATAGAACATAATACTGGAGGAGCAAGAGAGTATTTATGACCTTCCGCTAAAGCACCAGCCACAACAAAGACGCTTGGACGAACAGCATCTGCCCATTTAGAGCTGGGCAATACGACCAAACTTAGCCAATAAGCTAAGAACGCTGCAAGTTCTCCAAAAGAGCTATATTCTGGTCTTCCTCTTATTGCATCTCGAAGCTTCGTTAATTCTTTAGAGTGACAATCGTGAAATCTTTAAAGAAAAAATGAGGAGGTTAATATGCAGGAATGGCTAAATAGCAAGAATATAAAGAATAAGTCAACTGTCGGATTGATAAATACCTGAGACCTCTAGAAAAATGTGCCAGCCATTGTAGAGGGGGAATTTTGTGGAAGCTCGAAAATTTTTCCATCTCTTTAAACAGTTATATGGTAGTCTCAGAGATAGAAGGTTTGCGGTCTGGAGAAGATACAAAGGCCAATTCTCTGTTTGTAGGAATGAATTCATCATAGAATTTGCCTGTTATTGTGAGACCAACTATACGATGAAGATCCCAAAGTGATATGCTCATTTCACCATAAGGTAAATGGAAGGAGTTGGTTGTAGGCGACCAGTATTCAAGGAAGCCTTTCAGTATATTGGGTTCCCTATAGAAGTATTTGGAGGTCACTTCTATGGCATCATAAAGGCCAATCTTTGCAAGAGTACTCGTATGCTTCAATAATATAGCCTCCGCCCTTTCAGAATAATAGCGGCGAGCAGTTAACATGCCTCTGATGCAGAATTCTGCCTATCCCCAGAGTTGTTCTCGATCTCTAAAGCGCTATCGAACTGTCTCATAAAAATGAGAAGGAAAGAGATCATGAGGACTGTGGAAAGGAACTAAGAATATCATGGGATAAGCTTCCCCTATCCTTTGTCGTGGCTTTTGTGTTTGAATGATTCCCTTAAGGATTCGGGGCTCTCTTGAGGCCCACGATTCAGTATACATTAACCTCTCGCCATGGATGTAATCTTTAGACTCATAGTCAAGCATGAACTGATGGCGATATACTTTGATGGGAATAATCGTCATGCCCTCCGCATGAGGATTGTCAAACTTCATGACACCTTCAACAACTCGTACTGAGTCCCATGAGTTTTGAAGTCTCTTCTTCTTGTGTTCCTTGATCTTCTCTGCAAATTCTTTTGCCTTATTGCGACGAGTTTTCTTCGAACGAGAAGCCGGAGGAGTGTCTTCACGGGGAGATGGTCTTTCACTATCAGTACGAATATGAGCTTTGGTCTTTAACCATTCATCCCAGTCATACTCTCTGCCATGCTTAGGTGGACATTTAATATCTCCCAAAGATATATATCTATGAATGGGGGATGGCAAAGATCTGATGCGATCAAAAAAGTCAAAGGTAGGGAGAACAGGCTCTTTAAAATAAGCAAGATTTCTGGAAGTCGTCTTTATTCTCTTAACAGGAGGTTGATCAGAAGAAGGTGAGTCAGAAGGAGTCACAGGACGGGTTGTTTGTTTAATACGAGCCATGAGAATAAGTCAAGGAAGGAAGATAGATGACAGAGTACGAAAGGAAGAAAGAAGAAAATGGCTAAGTAATGGAAAAAGTTTAAAAGAAATTGGCTAAGTACGAATTACTTTGCGCGGGTCCGCGCAAAGTATATGGTTTGCACGGAAAAGATTGTAATTTCGAAGGCCTTCGCACAAACTGAAAAGGTTTTGCGCGAGTTCGCGCAAGTGAGAAGTTTGTGTGGAAGAAAATCGCACGGGCAGAGTTTCGGCACAGCACAAGCAGTTCGTGAAAATAACTAAAGTGTTGGGCTATTTATAGTATTTCTGGCTGAGTATGGTACTCGACCGAGCTTTGCGCGGGGTCGCGCAAACCTTATAAAAAATGAGTGATTTGATCATTTTTCTTTGATTTTCTGAAAAAACAAAGAACGGATCAAGGGGGCATCTGTTGAGGCATAAAATAAGCAAAAAAGAGAAGAAGAGAAAGATCATGAAAATCAGTTTGAAGATAAAGAAATCAGTTTAAAGACTACTTTGCGCGAGTTCGTGCAAAGTGAATAGATTGCGCCAGACCGCGTAAAGTAAATGGGTTGTGCGGGTTGATCAAGGAAGACAGATTGCGCGGGACTGATAGATTGTGCTGGACCGCGCAAAGCATGTCATTTGCGCGTGTCCGCGCAAAGTATTTTGAGGTGGTATAAAAATGGTTGGATGTTATTTTGTCCCACATCGACCAGAACAGAGATTTACCCCAGTAAAAATGTCTATAAATACCCCGTTCTTTCTCTCAAAAGGGGTTCAAAGATTTCAGAGTGGAAGAAAGATGAAGAAGAAGACAGAAGGTGCAAAGGAGCATTGGGGTCATATAGTTTGCGTGGACTCGCACAAAGGAGTATTGGGCTCCTGTAGTTTGCGCGGACCCGTGCAAAGCATGTCATTTGCGCGGACCCGCGTAAACCGACTGCTGGACGGTCTATAACAGCAATGGGCTGATATGCTGTTGGAATGGCTAGAGTCTTCAAATCTTCAAGTTCTTCTTATTCAGGAGGAAGGGAAGAATCATCGACGAAAAGGCATATTCCTCCTAAGTCTAAGGAGATGAGCGGAATAGCACTGAAATGCTGTCGAAATCTCTATTCTCTTGAAGACTGATTGGTCGACTTGTCTATTCCTCCTAAGTCATAGGAGATGATTAAAATCATTGCCGTTATGCTGTCGAAATTCATATTTAATTACGATAATTGTAACTTATAAGGAATTCTTTGTAAACTATCTTAGAATCAAGGGATATCAGAGGATGTAAATGAATTCAGAATCAATAAAATGTGACGATTGTCTTTGTAACTGTTCCATTATTATGTTTGAATAAGATAATGCTACCAAATCAAATATATTTATTTCCTTGTCAAAACAGAAATGCAGGGATAAAGTTTCGCAGATGCTCAAGAGATCTGATCAAATGACGAGTTGCTGAACTATTTATAGGATTCGTGACCGAGTACGGTATGCAGGTTTTGGTTACGCGGGTCCGTGCAAACTCCGAAGAAAGGAATTTTATTGATCCTTTCATTTGATTTTGTGGAAAATAAAAAAAGGATCAAGGGGGCATCTGTTGAGGCATAAAAAATAGGAGGAGAATTGAGGCAAAGGAAGATCAAAACATTGAGGAAAAGAGATGAAAGAAAGAAATGATGGAATGGCTTAATGGACACTTTGCACGGGTCCCCGCAAAGAATATCAATTGTGCTGGCCCTCGTAAAGCATATCGATTGCGCGGGTCCCTGCAAAGCATATCGATTGCGCGGGTCCCCACAAAGTGTATAGCGAATGCTCAACAAGAATTCCTAGTGATTTTGTCCCACATCGCTAAGATTAAGGTTTTACACATGCGAGTGCCTACAAATACCCCCTCCCATCCTTCGTTTAGGTGGTTGGAAGATTTCAGAACGAAAGCAGAGTGAAGAAGAAGATTGAAGGTAGGAGTAAAGGGCTCTGGTAGGTTGCGCAGACTCGCAACGCGCAACCTATATCCTTTGCACGGAACCGCGCAACCCATATCCTTTACACGGGCTCGCAGTAATCGGTACGCTCTGCAGCCCTAATAAAGAAAGGGTTGTCATCTTTGTCAAAATGCTTGAAGCCTCTAAGTCTTCAAGTTCTTCCTGTTCAAGTAAAAGGGAGATTAACCGAAGAAATGCATATTCCTTCTGAGTCTTGGGAGATGATCAAAATAACTTCAGAATGCTCCCAGAATTTCTATCTCCTTAAAGATTGTTGATCGATTCGTCAATTCCCCCTAAGTCCTAGGGGATGACTGAGATCACTGCTGTTATGCTGCCAAAATTTATATTTGACTATTGTGCCAAGTAATCTAACTTAGGATCAAGGGTATTAAAGAATATAAATGAACTCAGAATTAATAAAGTGTGATGATTGTCATCATACTTTTCTCTGTTATGTCTGAATAAGATAAATCCCCCAAATCAAACACATTTGTTTTCTTATCGAAACAAGAGCACTAAAGTAACTTTAGATGACCAAAAATTGACCCAATCCGACATCAAATGAGGGTGTTATGAGCATCTCCGTTGGATAACGCGATTTTGAAAGATTAACAATCGAAATTAGAAAATGACCATTGAAGAGTTCCAATGTGCTTTTTGGATATTGAACGGTCTCAAAATTAGCCAATTTCGGTCCCATTTAGAAGCTTGTTAGGTTAACATTCTAATGATCGCAAAATAATCTAAATTCGACCATTGAAGAGAGAATTAAGAAGGTTACTATTCGACAAAGAGATGAAGGAAAAATTCATGACCGATGACTACGATCTCACTTACGGATGCCCAAATGGTCTCAGAATATGATGATTCCATTCAGGAATGAAAGAGCACTAAAGTACCTTTCAAATGACCAAAAATCAACCCAATCTGACATCAGATGAGGGAGCTATTTGGGTCTCTGTTGGATCGCACGATTTGGAAAGATTAACTATCCAAATTGCAAAATGACGATCAAAGTGTTACAACGTGCTTTTGTGATATCGATCGGTCTTAAAATTAGCCAATTTCGGTTCTATTTGCAAGCTTATTAAATTACCATTCTAATGAGCTCAAAATAATCTAATTTTGACCACTAAAGAGAGAGTTACGAAGGTTACTATTCGACAAGGAGATGAAGGAAAAATTTAAGATCGACGACTGCGACCCACTTACGGATGCCCAAATGGTCACAGAATGCGATGATTCCAGTCAAGAATGAAAGGGCACTAAAGTACCTTTCAGATGACCTAAAATTGAACCAATCCGACATCAAATGAGGGAGTTATGAGCGTCTCCGTTGGATCATGTGATTTGAAAAGATTAACAATCCAAATTGCTAAATGATGATTGAAGAGTTCCAACAAGCTTTTTGGATATCGAACGGTCTCAAAATTAGCCAATTCCAGTGCCATTTAGAAGCTTATCAAGTTACCATTTCAATGAACTCAAAATAATCTAAATTCGACCACTGAAGAGAGAGTTAAGAAGGTTACTATTTGACAAGGAGATGAAGGAAAAATTCATGACCGATGACTGTGATCCCACTTACGGTGACCGAAAGGTCTCAGAATATGATGATTCCAGTCAGGAATGAAAGGACACTGAAGTACCTTTCAGATGACCAAAAATCGAACCAATCTGACATCAAACAAGGGAGTTATGAGCGTCTCCGTTGGATGGTGCGATATTGGAAGATAAACAATCTAAATTGCAAAATAATGAGTGAAGAGTTCCAACGTGCTTTTTGGATGTCGAATGGTCTCAAAATTAGCCAATTGCGGTCCCATTTAGAAGTCTGTCAGGTTACGATTCCAATGAGCTCAAAATAATCTCAATTCGACCACTAAAGAGAGAGTTAAGAAGGTTACTATTCGACAAGGAGATGAAGGAAAATTTCATGACTGACGACTGCGATCCCACTTACGGATACCCAATTGGTCTCAGAATATGATGATTCCAGTTAGGAATGAAAGAGCACAAAGTACCTTTCAGATGACCAAAAATCAACCCAATCTGACATCAAACGAGGGAGTTATGTGCGCCTCCGTTGGATCGCCCAATTTGGAAAGATTAACAATCCAAATTTCAAAATGACGATCGAAGTGTTCCAACGTGCTTTTGTGATATCGATCGGTCTTAAAATTAGCCAATTTCGGTCCCATTTGCAAGCTTGTCAAATTATCATTCGAATGAGCTCAAAATACTCCAAATTCGAACATTGAAGGGATGGTTACGAAGGTTACTATTCGACAAGGAGATGAAGGAAAAATTCAGAACCGATGACTGCGATCCCACTTACTGATGCCCACATGGTCTCAGAAAATAATGATTCCAATCAGGAATGAAAGAGCACTAAAGTATCTTTCAGATGACCAAAAATTGACCCAATCCGACATCAAACGAGGGTTTTATGAGCATCTCCGTTGGATCACGCGATTTGGAAAGATTAACAATCCAAATTACAAAATGACAATTGAAGAGTTCCA
Organism: Magnolia changhungtana; assembly: GCA_030180095.1. Taxonomy (NCBI): domain Eukaryota; kingdom Viridiplantae; phylum Streptophyta; class Magnoliopsida; order Magnoliales; family Magnoliaceae; genus Magnolia; species Magnolia changhungtana. The sequence continues at coordinate 940,883 of JASAUF010000316.1, forward strand.
ACGTGCTTTTTGGATTCCGGTTCCATTTAGAAGCTTGTCAAGTTACCATTTCAATGAACTCAAAATAATCTAAATTTGACCACTTAAGAGAGAGTTAAGAAGGTTACTATTTGACAAGGAGATGAAGGAAAAATTCAAGACCGATGACTGCGATCCCACTTACGGATACCCAAATGGCATCGGAATAGGATGATTCCAGGTATGAATGAAAGAGCACTAAAGTACCTTTCAGATGACCAAAAATCAACCCAATCTGATATCAAATGAGGGAGTTATGTGCGTCACCGTTGGATCGCACGATTTAGAAAGATTAACAATCCAAATTGTGAAAAGATGACCGAAGAGTTCCAATGTGCTTTTGGGATATCGATCGGTCGCAAAATTAGCCAATTTCGGTTCCATTTGGAAGCTGGTCAAATTACAGTGCAATGAGCTCAAAATAGTCTAAATTCGACCACTAAAGAGAGTTACGAAGGTTACTATTCAACAAAGAGATGAAGGAAAAATTCAGGACCAACGATTGTGATCCCACTTACGAATGCTGAAATGGACTCGAAAATTGATGATTCCAGTCAGGATTGAAAGAGCACTAAACTACCTTTCAGTTACCAAAAATTGACCCAATCCAACATCAAACGAGGGTGTTATAAACGTCTCCGTTGGATGGTCTGATTTGGAAAGATTAACAATCCAAATTGCAAAATGACGATTGAAGAGTTCGAACGTGCTTTTTGGATATCGAACGGTCTCAAAATTAGCGAATTCTGGTCCCATTTAAAAGCTTGTCAAGTTACCATTCCGATGAGCTCAAAATAATCTAAATTCAACCACTGAAGAGAGAGTTAAGAAGGTTACTATTCGATAAGGAGATGAAGGAAAAATTCATGACCGACGATAGTGATCCCACTTATGGGTGCCCAAATGGTCTCAGAATATGATGATTCCAGCTAGGAATGAAAGAGCACTAAAGTACCTTTCAGATGACCAAAAATCAACCTAATCCTACATCAAATGAGGGGGTTATGAGCATCTTTGTTGGATCGCGCGATTTGGAAAGATTAACAATCTAAATTGTAAAATGACGTCGAAGTGTTCCAACGTGCTTTTGGGATATCGATCGGTCTCAAAATTAGCCGATTTCGATCCCATTTGGAAGCTTGTCAATTTACCTTTCCAATGATATCAAAATAGTCTAAATTCGACCACAGAAGAGAGAGTTACGAAGGTTACTATTCGACAAAGAGATGAACGAAAAATTCAGGACCGATGACTGCGATCCCACTTTCGGATGCTGAAATGATCTCGGAAAATGATGATTCCAGTCAAGAATGAAAGAGCACTAAAGTACCTTTTAGATGAACATAAATCGACCCAATCCGACATCAAACGTGGGAGTTATGAGATTCTCCATTGGTTGGTACGATTTGGAAAGATTAACAATCCAAATTACCAAATGACGATTAAAGAGTTCCAACGTGCTTTTTAGATATCGAACGGTCTTAAACTTAGCCAATTCTGGTCCCATTTAGAAGCTTGTCAAGTTACCATTCCAATGAGCTCAAAATATTCTAAATTCGACCACTGAAGAGAGAGTTAAGAAGGTTACTATTCGACAGGAGAAGAAGGAAAAATTCAAGACCGACAACTGCGATCCCACTTACGGATGCCCAAATGTTCTCAGAATAGGATGATTCCATCCAAGAATGAAAGAGCAATAAAGTAACCTTTAGATGACAAAAAATCAACCCAATCTGACATCAAACGAGGGAGTTATGTGTGTCTCCGTTGGATCACGCGATTTGGAAAGATCGATCGGTCCAATTTCGGTCTTATTTAGAAGCTTGTCAAATTAAGATTCCAATGAGCTCAAAATAATCTAAATTCGACCACTGAAGAGGGAGTTACGAAGGTCACTATTCGATAAGGAGATGAAGAAAAAATTTAGGACCGACGACTGCAATCCCACTTACGGATGCCCAGATGGTCTCGAAAAATGATGATTCCAATGGAATGAAAGAGCACTAAATTACCTTTCAGATGACCAAAAATCGACCCAATCCGACATCAAACGAGGGTGTTATGAGCGTCTCCGTTGGATCATGCGATTTTAAAAGATTAACAATTCAAATTAGAAAATGACGATTGAAGAGTTTCAACGTGCATTTTAAATATCGAATAGTATCAAAATTAACCAATTCCGGTCCCATTTAGAAGCTTGTCAAGTTACCATTTCAATGAACTCAAAATAATCTAAATTCGACCACTGAAGAGAGAGTTAAGAAGGTTACTATTCGACAAGGAGATGAAGGAAAAATTCATGACCGACGACTGCGATCCCACTTACGGATGACCAAAAGGTCTCAGAATACGATGATTCCAGTCAGGAATGAGAGGGCACTAAAGTACCTTTCAGATGACCAAAAATTGAACCAATCTAACATCGAACAAGGGAGTTATGAGCGTCTCCATTGAATGGTGCTTTATTAGAAGATTAACAATTGAAATTGCAAAATGACGAGTGAAAAGTTCCAACGTGCTTTTTGGATATCGAACGGTCTCAAAATTAGCCAATTGCTGTTCCATTTAGAAGCTTGTCAGGTTATGATTCCAATGAGCTCAAAATAATCTAAATTTGACCACTAAAGAGAGAGTTAAGAAGGTTACTATTCGACAAGGAGATGAAGGAAAAATTCATGACCGACGACTACGATCCCACTTACAGATGTCCAAATGGTCTCAGAATTTGATGATTCTAGTCAGGAATAAAAGAGCACTAAAGTACGTTTCAGATGACCAGATATCAACCCAATCTGACATTAAACGAGGGAGTTATGTGCGCCTCCGTTGGATCGCATGATTTGGAAAGATTAACAATCCAAATTTCAAAATGACGATCGAAGTGTTCCAACGTGCTTTTGTGATTCGATCGGATTTGAAATTAGCCAATTTCAGTCGCATTTGCAAGCTTGTCAAATTACCATTCCAATGAGCTCAAAATACTCCAAATTTGAACACTGAAGAGACAGTTACCAAGGTTACTATTCGACAAGGAGATGAAGGAAAAATTCAGGACTGATGACTGCGATCCCACTTACGGATGCCCAAATGGTCTCAAAAAATGATGATTCCAATCAGGAATGTAAGAGCACTAAAGTACCTTTCAGATTACCAAAAATCGACCCAATCCGACATCAAACGAGGGTTTTATGAGCGTCTCCATTGGATCAGGCAATTTTGAAATATAATAATCCAAATTACAAAATGACGATTGAAGAGTTTAAATGCACTTTTTCGATATCGAACAGTCTCAAAATTAGCCAATTCTGGTCCCATTTAAAAGCTTGTCAAGTTACGAGTCCAATGAACTCAAAATAATCTAAATTCGACCAGTAAAGAGAGAGTTAAAAAGGTTAGTATTCGACAAGGAGATGAAGGAAAAATGCATGACCGACGACTGCGATCCCACTTACGGATGACCGAAAGGTCTCAGAATACGATGATTCCAGTCAGGAATGAAAGGGCACTAAAGTACCTTTTAGATGACCAAAAATAGAACCAATCTGACATCAAACGAGGGAGTTATGAGCGTCTCCGTTGGATAGTGCAATCTCGAAAGATTAACAATCCAAATTGCAAAATGACGATTGAAGAATTCTAACATGCTTTTTGGATATCGAACGGTCTCAAAATTTACCAATTGCGGTCCCATTTAGAAGCTTGTCAAGTTACGATTCCAATGAGGTCAAAATAATCTAAAATCAACCACTGAAGAGAGAGTTAAGAAGGTTACTACTCGATAAGGAAATGAAGGAAAATTCATGACCAACGATTGCGATCCCACTTACTGATGCCCAAATGGTCTCAGAATATGATGATTCTAGTCAGGAATGATAGAGCACTAAAGTACCTTTCAGATGACCAAAAATTAACCCAATCTGACATCAAACTAGGGAGTTATGTCCGTCTCCATTGGATTGCGTGATTTGGAAAGATTAACAATCCAAATTGTGAAAAGGTGATCGAAGAGTTCCAACATGCTTTTGGGATATCGATCAGTCTCAAAATTAGCCAATTTCGTTCTGATCCATTTTAAAAGCTTGTCAAGTTATCATTCCAATGAGCTCAAAATAATCTAAATTCAACCACTGAAGAGAGAGTTAAGAAGGTTACTATTCGACAAGGAGATGAAGGAAAAATTCATGACCGACGATAGCGATCCCACTTATGGATACCCAAATGGTCTCAGAATATGATGATTCCAGCTAGAAATGACCTTTCAGATGACCAAAAATCAACCCAATCCGACATCAAACAAGGGAGTTATGAGCGTCTCCGTTGGATCGCGCAATTTGGAAAGATTAACAATCAAAATAGCAAAATGACGATCGAAGAGTTCCAACATGCTTTTGGGGTATCGATCGATCTCAAAAATAGCCGATTTTGATCCCATTTGGAAGCTTGTCAATTTACCTTTCTAATGATATCAAAATAGTCTAAATTCGACCACAGAAGAGAGAGTTACGAAGGTTACTATTCGACAAAGAGATGAATGAAAAATTCAGGACCAATGACTGTGATCCCACTTTCGGATGCTGAAATGATCTCGGAAAATGATGATTCCAGTCAAGAATGAAAGAGCACTAAAGTACCTTTTAGATGAACATAAATCGACCCAATCCTACATCAAACGTGGGAGTTATGAGATTCTCCATTGGTTGGTACGATTTGGAAAGATTAACAATCCAAATTACCAAATGACGATTAAAGAGTTCCAACGTGCTTTTTAGATATCGAACGGTCTTAAACTTAGCCAATTCTGGTCCCATTTAGAAGCTTGTCAAGTTACTATTCCAATGAGCTCAAAATATTCTAAATTCGACCACTGAAGAGAGAGTTAAGAAGGTTACTATTCGACAGGAGAAGAAGGAAAAATTCAAGATCGACGACTGCGATCCCACTTACGGATGCCCAAATGGTCTCAGAATAGGATGATTCCAGCCAAGAATGAAAGAGCAATAAAGTAACCTTTAGATGACAAAAAATCAACCCAATCTGACATCAAACGAGGGAGTTATGTGCGTCTCCATTGGATCACGTGATTTGGAAAGATCGATCCGTCCAATTTCGGTCTTATTTAGAAGCTTGTCAAATTAAGATTCCAATGAGCTCAAAATAATCTAAATTCGACCACTGAAGAGGGAGTTACGAAGTCACTATTCGATAAGGAGATGAAGAAAAAATTTAGGACCGACGACTGCAATCCCACTTACGGATGCCCAGATGGTCTCAAAAAATGATGATTCCAATGGAATGAAAGAGCACTAAATTACCTTTCAGATGACCAAAAATTGACCCAATCCGACATCAAACGAGGGTGTTATGAGCGTCTCCGTTGGATCATGCGATTTTAAAAGATTAACAATTCAAATTAGAAAATGACGATTGAAGAGTTTCAACGTGCATTTTAAATATCGAATAGTATCAAAATTAACCAATTCCGGTCCCATTTAGAAGCTTGTCAAGTTACCATTTCAATGAACTCAAAATAATCTAAATTCGACCACTGAAGAGAGAGTTAAGAAGGTTACTATTCGACAAGGAGATGAAGGAAAAATTCATGACCGACGACTGCGATCCCACTTACGGATGACCAAAAGGTCTCAGAATACGATGATTCCAGTCAGGAATGAGAGGGCACTAAAGTACCTTTCAGATGACCAAAAATTGAACCAATCTAACATCGAACAAGGGAGTTATGAGCGTCTCCATTGAATGGTGCTTTATTAGAAGATTAACAATTGAAATTGCAAAATGACGAGTGAAAAGTTCCAACGTGCTTTTTGGATATCGAACGGTCTCAAAATTAGCCAATTGCTGTTCCATTTAGAAGCTTGTCAGGTTATGATTCCAATGAGCTCAAAATAATCTAAATTTGACCACTAAAGAGAGAGTTAAGAAGGTTACTATTCGACAAGGAGATGAAGGAAAAATTCATGACCGACGACTGCGATCCCACTTACAGATGTCCAAATGGTCTCAGAATTTGATGATTCCAGTCAGGAATAAAAGAGCACTAAAGTACGTTTCAGATGACCAGATATCAACCCAATCTGACATTAAACGAGGGAGTTATGTGCGCCTCCGTTGGATCGCATGATTTGGAAAGATTAACAATCCAAATTTCAAAATGACGATCGAAGTGTTCCAACATGCTTTTGTGATTCGATCGGATTTGAAATTAGCCAATTTCAGTCCCATTTGCAAGCTTGTCAAATTACCATTCCAATGAGCTCAAAATACTCCAAATTTGAACACTGAAGAGACAGTTACCAAGGTTACTATTCGACAAGGAGATGAAGGAAAAATTCAGGACCGATGACTGCGATCCCACTTACGGATGCCCAAATGGTCTCAAAAAATGATGATTCCAATCAGGAATGTAAGAGCACTAAAGTACCTTTCAGATGACCAAAAATCGACCCAATCCGACATCAAACGAGGGTTTTATGAGCGTCTCCATTGGATCAGGCAATTTTGAAATATAATAATCTAAATTACAAAATGACGATTGAAGAGTTTCAACGTGCTTTTTGGATATCGAACGGTCTCAAAATTAGGCAATTCTGGTCCCATTTAAAAGCTTGTCAAGTTACCATTTCAATGAACTCAAAATAATCTAAATTCGACCACTAAAGAGAGAGTTAAGAAGGTTACTATTCAACAAGGAGATGAAGGAAAAATTCATGACCGATGACTGTGATCCCAGTTACGGATGACCGAAAGGTCTCAAAATACGATGATTCTAGTCAGGAATGAAAGGGCACTAAAGTACCTTTTAGATGACCAAAAATAGAACCAATCTGACATCAAACGAGGGAGTTATGAGCGTCTCCGTTGGATAGTGCGATCTCGAAAGATTAACAATCCAAATTGCAAAATGACGATTGAAGAATTCTAATGTGCTTTTTGGATATCGAACGGTCTCAAAATTAACCAATTGCGGTCCCATTTAGAAGCTTGTCAAGTTACGATTCCAATGAGGTCAAAATAATCTAAAATCAACCACTGAAGAGAGAGTTAAGAAGGTTACTATTCGACAAGGAGATGAAGGAAAATTCATGACCAACGATTGCGATCCCACTTACTGATGCCCAAATGGTCTCAGAATATGATGATTCTAGTCAGGAATGATAGAGCACTAAAGTACCTTTCAGATGACCAAAAATTAACCCAATCTGACATCAAACGAGGGAGTTATGTCCGTCTCCATTGGATTGCGTGATTTGGAAAGATTAACAATCCAAATTGTGAAAAGGTGATCGAAGAGTTCTAACGTGCTTTTGGGATATCGATCGGTCTCAAAATTAGCCAATTTCATTCTGATCCATTTTAAAAGCTTATCAAGTTACCATTCCAATGAGCTCAAAATAATCTAAATTCAACCACTGAAGAGAGAGTTAAGAAGGTTACTATTCAACAAGGAGATGAAGGAAAAATTCATGATCGACGATAGCGATCCCACTTATGGATACCCAAATGGTCTCAGAATATGATGATTTCAGCTAGGAATGACCTTTCAGATGACCAAAAATCAACCTAATCGTACATCAAACGAGGGAGTTATGAGCGTCTCCGTTGGATCACGCGATTTGGAAAGATTAACAATCCAAACTGCAAAATGACAATCGAAGAGTTCCAACGTGCTTTTGGGGTATCGATTGGTCTCAAAAATAGCCGATTTTGATCCCATTTGGAAGCTTGTCAATTTACCATTCCAATGATATCAAAATAGTCTAAATTCGACCACTGAAGAGAGAGTACGAAGGTTACTATTCAACAAAGAGATGAACGAAAAATTCAGGACCGACGACTGCGATCCCACTTTCAGATGCCGAAATGATCTCGAAAATGATGATTCCTGTCAGGAATGAAAGAGCACTAAAGTACCTTTCAGATGAACATAAATCGACCCAATCCGACATCAAATGAGAGAATTATGAGCGTCTCCATTGGATGGTACGATTTGGAAAGATTAACAATCTAAATTACCAAATGACGATTGAAGAGTTCCAACGTGCTTTTTAGATTTCCAACGGTCCTAAACATAGCCAATTCCGGTCCCATTTAGAAGCTTGTCAAGTCACCATTCTAATGAGCTCAAAATAATCTAAATTCGACCACTGAAGGGAGAATTAAGAAGGTTACTATTCGAGAAGGAGAAGAATGAAAATTTCAGGACCGACGACTGCGATCCCACTTACGGATGCCCAAACAGCCTCAGAATAGGATGATTCCAGCCAGGAATGAAAGAGTAATAAAGTACCCTTCAGATGACCAAAAATCAATCCATCTAACATCAAATGAGGGAGTTAAGTGAGTCTCCGTTGGATTGCGCGATTTGTAAAGATTAACAATCCAAATTGCAAAATGTCGAGCGAAGAGTTCCAATGCGCTTTTGGGATATCGAACGGTCTCAGAAATAGCCAATTTTGGTCCCATGTAGAAGCTTGTCAACTTACCATTCCAATGATCTGAAAATAATGTAAATTCGACCACTGAAGACAGAGTTACGAAGGTTACTATACGACAGGGAGATGAAGGAAAAATTCAGGACCTATGATTACGATCCCACTTACGGATGCCCAAATGGTCTCGAAAAATGATGAATCCAGACAGGAATGAAAGAGCACTAAAGTAACTTTCAGATGACCAAAAATCGACCCAATCCGACGTAAAATGAGGGTATTTTGAGCGTCTCCGTTGGATCACTCGATTTTGAAAGATTAACAATCAAAATTACAAAATGACGATTGAAGAGTTCCAACGTGCTTTTTAAAAATCGAACGGTCTCAAAATTAGCCAATTCTGGTCCCATTTAGAAGCTTGTCAAGTTACCATTTCAATGAACTCAATCAAAATAGTCTAAATTGGACTACTGAAGAGAGAGTTAAGAAGGTTACTATTCGACATGGAGATGAAGGAAAAATTCATGACCGACGACTGCGATCCCAATTACGAATGCCCAAATGGTCTCATAATACGATGATTCCGGTCAGGAATGAAAGGGCACTAAAGTACCTTTCAGATGACCAAAAATCGACCCAATCCAACATCAAACGAGGGAGTTATGAGCATCTCCGTTGGATGCTGCGATATTAAAAGATTAACAATCCAAATTGCAAAATGATGATTAAAGAGTTCCGACATGCTTTTTGGATATCGAACAGTCTCAAAATTACCCAATTGCGATCCCATTTAGAAGCTTGTCAGGTTACCATTCCAATGAGCTCAAAATAATCTAAATTCGACCACTGAAGAGAGAGTTAAGAATGTTTCTATTCGATAAGGAGATGAAGGAAAAACTCATGATTGACAACTGCGATCCCATTTACGGATGCCCAAATGGTCTCAGAATATGATGATTCCAGTTAGGAATGAAAGAGCACTAAAGTATCTTTCAGAAGTCCAAAAATCAACCCAATCTGAGATCAAACTAGGGAGTTATGTGCATCTCCATTGGATCGCACGATTTGGAAAGATTAACAATCCAAATTCCTGAATGACGATCGAAGTGTTCTAACGAGCTTTTGTGATATCGATCGGTCTCAAAATTAGCCAATTTCGGTCCCATTTGGAAGCTTGTCAAATTACCATTCCAATGAGCTCAAAATAGTCTAAATTCAGCCACTGAAGAGAGAGTTAAGAAGGTTGCTATTCGACAATGAGAGGAAGGAAAAGTTCAGGACTGACGACTGCGATCCCACTTACGGATGCCGAAATGGTCTCGAAAAAAGATGATTCCAATCGGGAATGAAAGAGCACTAAAGTACCTTTCAGATGACCAAAAATTGACCCAATCCGACATCAAACGAGGGAGTTATGAGCGTCTCCGTTGGATAGTGCAATCTCGAAAGATTAACAATCCAAATTGCAAAATGACGATTGAAGAATTCTAACATGCTTTTTGGATATCGAACGGTCTCAAAATTTACCAATTACGGTCCCATTTAGAAGCTTGTCAAGTTACGATTCCAATGAGGTCAAAATAATCTAAAATCAACCACTGAAGAGAGAGTTAAGAAGGTTACTACTCGATAAGGAAATGAAGGAAAATTCATGACCAACGATTGCGATCCCACTTACTGATGCCCAAATGGTCTCAGAATATGATGATTCTAGTCAGGAATGATAGAGCACTAAAGTACCTTTCAGATGACCAAAAATTAACCCAATCTGACATCAAACGAGGGAGTTATGTCCGTCTCCATTGGATTGCGTGATTTGGAAAGATTAACAATCCAAATTGTGAAAAGGTGATCGAAGAGTTCTAACGTGCTTTTGGGATATCGATCGGTCTCAAAATTAGCCAATTTCATTCTGATCCATTTTAAAAGCTTATCAAGTTACCATTCCAATGAGCTCAAAATAATCTAAATTCAACCACTGAAGAGAGAGTTAAGAAGGTTACTATTCAACAAGGAGATGAAGGAAAAATTCATGATCGACGATAGCGATCCCACTTATGGATACCCAAATGGTCTCAGAATATGATGATTTCAGCTAGGAATGACCTTTCAGATGACCAAAAATCAACCTAATCGTACATCAAACGAGGGAGTTATGAGCGTCTCCGTTGGATCACGCGATTTGGAAAGATTAACAATCCAAACTGCAAAATGACAATCGAAGAGTTCCAACGTGCTTTTGGGGTATCGATTGGTCTCAAAAATAGCCGATTTTGATCCCATTTGGAAGCTTGTCAATTTACCATTCCAATGATATCAAAATAGTCTAAATTCGACCACTGAAGAGAGAGTACGAAGGTTACTATTCAACAAAGAGATGAACGAAAAATTCAGGACCGACGACTGCGATCCCACTTTCAGATGCCGAAATGATCTCGAAAATGATGATTCCTGTCAGGAATGAAAGAGCACTAAAGTACCTTTCAGATGAACATAAATCGACCCAATCCGACATCAAATGAGAGAATTATGAGCGTCTCCATTGGATGGTACGATTTGGAAAGATTAACAATCTAAATTACCAAATGACGATTGAAGAGTTCCAACGTGCTTTTTAGATTTCCAACGGTCCTAAACATAGCCAATTCCGGTCCCATTTAGAAGCTTGTCAAGTCACCATTCTAATGAGCTCAAAATAATCTAAATTCGACCACTGAAGGGAGAATTAAGAAGGTTACTATTCGAGAAGGAGAAGAATGAAAAATTCAGGACCGACGACTGCGATCCCACTTACGGATGCCCAAACAGCCTCAGAATAGGATGATTCCAGCCAGGAATGAAAGAGTAATAAAGTACCCTTCAGATGACCAAAAATCAATCCATCTAACATCAAATGAGGGAGTTAAGTGAGTCTCCGTTGGATTGCGCGATTTGTAAAGATTAACAATCCAAATTGCAAAATGTCGAGCGAAGAGTTCCAATGCGCTTTTGGGATATCGAACGGTCTCAGAAATAGCCAATTTTGGTCCCATGTAGAAGCTTGTCAACTTACCATTCCAATGATCTGAAAATAATGTAAATTCGACCACTGAAGACAGAGTTACGAAGGTTACTATACGACAGGGAGATGAAGGAAAAATTCAGGACCTATGATTACGATCCCACTTACGGATGCCCAAATGGTCTCGAAAAATGATGAATCCAGACAGGAATGAAAGAGCACTAAAGTAACTTTCAGATGACCAAAAATCGACCCAATCCGACGTAAAATGAGGGTATTTTGAGCGTCTCCGTTGGATCACTCGATTTTGAAAGATTAACAATCAAAATTACAAAATGACGATTGAAGAGTTCCAACGTGCTTTTTAAAAATCGAACGGTCTCAAAATTAGCCAATTCTGGTCCCATTTAGAAGCTTGTCAAGTTACCATTTCAATGAACTCAATCAAAATAGTCTAAATTGGACTACTGAAGAGAGAGTTAAGAAGGTTACTATTCGACATGGAGATGAAGGAAAAATTCATGACCGACGACTGCGATCCCAATTACGAATGCCCAAATGGTCTCATAATACGATGATTCTGGTCAGGAATGAAAGGGCACTAAAGTACCTTTCAGATGACCAAAAATCGACCCAATCCAACATCAAACGAGGGAGTTATGAGCATCTCCGTTGGATGCTGCGATATTAAAAGATTAACAATCCAAATTGCAAAATGATGATTAAAGAGTTCCGACATGCTTTTTGGATATCGAACAGTCTCAAAATTACCCAATTGCGATCCCATTTAGAAGCTTGTCAGGTTACCATTCCAATGAGCTCAAAATAATCTAAATTCGACCACTGAAGAGAGAGTTAAGAATGTTTCTATTCGATAAGGAGATGAAGGAAAAACTCATGATTGACAACTGCGATCCCATTTACGGATGCCCAAATGGTCTCAGAATATGATGATTCCAGTTAGGAATGAAAGAGCACTAAAGTATCTTTCAGAAGTCCAAAAATCAACCCAATCTGAGATCAAACTAGGGAGTTATGTGCATCTCCATTGGATCGCACGATTTGGAAAGATTAACAATCCAAATTCCTGAATGACGATCGAAGTGTTCTAACGAGCTTTTGTGATATCGATCGGTCTCAAAATTAGCCAATTTCGGTCCCATTTGGAAGCTTGTCAAATTACCATTCCAATGAGCTCAAAATAGTCTAAATTCAGCCACTGAAGAGAGAGTTAAGAAGGTTGCTATTCGACAATGAGAGGAAGGAAAAGTTCAGGACTGACGACTGCGATCCCACTTACGGATGCCGAAATGGTCTCGAAAAAAGATGATTCCAATCGGGAATGAAAGAGCACTAAAGTACCTTTCAGATGACCAAAAATTGACCCAATCCGACATCAAACGAGGGAGTTATGAGCGTCTTCGTTGGATGGTGTGATTTAGAAAGATTAACAATCCAAATTATAAAATGACGATTGAAGAGTTCCAACGTGCTTTTTGGATATCGAACGGTCTCAAAATTAGACAATTTTAGTCCCATTTAGAAGCTTGTCAAGTTACCATTCCAATGAGCTCAAAATAATCTAATTTCGACCACTGAAGAGAGAGATAAGAAGGTTACTATTCGACAAGGAGAAGAGGGAAAATTTTAGGACCGACGACTGTGATCGCACTTACGGATGCCCAAATGGCCTCAGAATAGGATGATTCCAGCTAGGAATGAAAGAGCACTAAAGTACCTTTCAGATGACCAAAATCATCCCAATCTGACATTAAACGAGGGAGTTATGAGTGTCTCTGTTGGATTGCACGATTTGGAAAGATTAACAATTCAAATTGCAAAATGATGAGTGAAGAGTTCCAACGCAATTTTGGGATATCGAATGGTCTCAGAAATAGCCAATTTTGGTCCCATTTGGAAGCTTGTCAACTTCCTATTCCAATGAGCTGAAAATAATGTAAATTCGACTAGTGAAGAGAGAGTTACAAAGGTTACTATAAGACAAGGAGATGTTGGAAAAATTCAGGACCGACGATTGCGATCCCACTTACGGATGCCCAAATGGTCTCGAAAAATGATGATTCCAGTCAGGAATGAAAGAGCACTAAAGTACCTTTCAGATGACCAAAAATCAACCCAAACAGACATCAAACGAGGGAGTTATGAGCGTTTTCGTTGGATCGCGCGATTTGGAAATATTAACAATCCAAATAGGAAAATGACGAGCAAAGTGTTCCAACGCGCTTTTGGGATATCGAACGGTCTCAGAAATAGCCAATTTTGGTCCCATTAGGAAGCTTGTCAACTTACCATTCAAATGAGCTCAAAATAGTCTAAATTCGACCACTGAAGAGAGAGTTACGAAGGTTACTATTCAATAAGGATATGATGGAAACACTCAGGACCGACGACTGCGATCTCACTTACAGATGCCCAAATGGTCTCAGAATAGGATAATTCCAGCCAGGAATGAAAGAGCACTAAAGTACCTTTCAGATGACCGAAAACCAACCCAATCTGACATCAAACGAGGGAGTTATGAGCGTCTCCATTGGATTGGGCAATTTGGAAAGATTAACAATCCAAATTGGAAAATGACGAGCGAAGAGTTCAAACACTCTTTTGGGATATTGAACGATCTCAGAAATAGCCAATTTTGGTCCCATTTGGAAGCTTGTCAACTTACCATTCCAATGAGCTGAAAAATAATGTAAATTCGACCACTGAAGAGAGAGTTACGAAGGTTACTATTCGACAAGGAGATGAAGGAAATTCAGGACCGAGGACTGCAATCCCACTTACGGATGCCCAAATGGTCTCAAAAAATGATGACTCTAGTCAGGAATGAAGGAGCGCTAAAGTACCTTTTAGATGACCAAAAATTGTCCCAATTCGACATCAAACAAGGGAGTTATGAGCGTCTTCGTTGGTTGGTGCGATTTAGAAAGATTAACAATCCAAATTACAAAATGACGATTGAAGAGTTCCAACTTGCGTTTTGGATATTGAACGGTCTCAAAATTAGCCAATTCCGGTCCCATTTAGAAGCTTGTCAAGTTACCAATCCAATGAGCTCAAAATAATCTAAATTCAACCACTGAAGAGAGAGTAAACAAGGTTATTATTCAATAAGGAGAAGAAGGAAAAATTCAGGACCGACGACTACGATCCCACTTACGGATGCCCAAATGGCCTCGGAATAGGATGATTCCTGCCAGGAATGAAAGAGCACTAAAGTACCTTTCAAATGACCAAAAATTAACCCAATCTGACATCAAACGAGGGAGTTATGAGCGTCTTCGTTGGATCGCGCGATTTAGAAAGATTAACAATCCAAATTGTAAAATGACGATCGAGGAGTTCCAACGCGCTTTTGGGATATCGAACGGTCTCAGAAATAGCCAATTTTGATCCCATTTGGAAGCTTGTTAACTTACCATTCAAATGAGCTCAAAAAGTCTAAATTCGACCACTGAAGAGAGAGTTATGAAGATTACTATTCGACAAGGAGATGATGGAGAAACTCAGGACTGACGACTGCGATCCCACTTACGGATGCGTAAATGGTCTCAGAATAGGATGATTCCAGCCAGGAATGAAAGAGCACTAAAGTACCTTTCAGATGACCAAAAATCAACCCAATCTGACATCAAACGAGGGAGTTATGAGCATCTCCGTTAGATTGGGCGATTTGGAAAGATTAATAATCGATATTGGAAAATGACGAACAAAAAGTTCCAACGCGCTTTTGGGATATCGAACGGTCTTAGAAATAGCCAATTTTGGTCCCATTTGGAAGCTTGTCAACTTAACATTCCAATGATTTAAAAATAATGTAAATTCGACCACTGAAGAGAGAGTTACGAAGGTTACTATTCGATAAGGAGATGAAGGAAATTCAGGACCGAGGACTGCGATCCCACTTACAGGTGCTCAAATGGTCTTGGAAAACAATGATTCCAGTCAAGAATGAAAGAACACTAAAGTACCTTTCAGATGACCAAAAATTGTCCCAATTTGACATCAAATGAGGGAGTTATGAGCATCTCCGTTGGATGGTGCGATTTGGAAAGATTAAGAATCCAAATTACAAAATGACGATTAAAGAGTTCCAACGTGCTTTTTGGATATCAAATGGTCTCAAAATTAGCCAATTCCGGTCTCATTTAGAAGCTTGTCAAGTTACCAATCCAATGAGCTCAAAATAATCTAAATTCGACCACTGAAGAGAGAGTTAAGAAGGTTATTATTCGACAAGGAGATGAAGGAAAAATTCTTGACCGACGACTGCGATCCCACATACGGATGCCCAAATGGTCTCAGAATATGATGATTCTAGTCTGGAATGAAAGAGCACTAAAGTACCTTTCAGATGACAAAAAATCAACCCAATCTGACATCAAATGAGGGAGTTATGAGCGTCTCCGTTAGATCGCGCGATTTGAAAAGATTAACAATCCAAATTACAAAATGACGAGCAAGGAGTTCCAACGCGCTTTTGGGATATCGAACGGTCTCAGAAATAGCATAGTTTGGTCCCATTTAGAAGATTGTCAACCTACCATTCCAAAGAGCTGAAAATAGTCTAAATTCGACCACCGAAGAGAGAGTTACGAAGGTTACTAATTGACAAGGAGATGAAGGAAAAATTCAGGACCAATGACTATGATCTCACTTACGGTTGTGAAAATAGACTCAGAAAATGATGATTCTAGTCAGGAAGGAAAGAGCACTAAAGTAACTTTCAGATGACCAAAAATCGACCCAATCCGACATCAAACGAGGGTGTTATGAGTGTCTCCTTTGAATCACACAATTTTGAAAGATTAACAATCGAAATTAGAAAATGACAATTGAAGAGTTCCAACGTGCTTTTTGGATATCGACCGGTCTCAAAATTAGCCAATTTCAGTCCCATTTAGAAGCTTGTCAAGTTACCATTTCAATGAATTAAAATAATCTAAATTCAACCACTGAAGAGAGAGTTAAGAAGGTTACTATTCGACAAGGAGATGAAGGAAAAATTCATGACTGACAACGGCGATCCCACTTACGGATGCCCAAATGGTCTCAGAATATGATGATTCCAGTCAAGAATGAAAGAGTAGTAAAGTACCTTTCAGATGACCAAAAATCAACCCAATTTGACATCAAACGAGTGAGTTATGTGCGTCTTCATTGAATCGCGCAATTTGGAAAGATTAACAATTCAAATTGCAAAATGACGATTGAAGAGTTCCAACATGTTTTTAGGATATCGATTGGTCTCAAAATTAGCCAATTTCAGTCCCATTTGGAAGCTTGTCAAATTACTGTTGCAATGAGCTCAAAATAGTCTAAATTCGACCACTAATGAGTGAGTTATGAAGGTTACTATTCGACAAAGACATGAAGGAAAAATTCATGACAGACGACTGCGATCCCACCTATGGATGCCCAAATGGTCTCCGAATATGATGATTCCAGTTAAGAATGAAAGAGCACTAAAGTACCATTCAAATGACCAAAAATCAACCCAATCTGACATCAAACGAGGGAGTTAAGAGCGTCTCCATTGGATTATGTGATTTAGAAAGATTAACAATCCAAATTGTAAAATGACGATCGAAGAGTTCCAACATGCTTTTGGGATATCGATCGGTCTCAAAATTAGCCGATTTCGGTCCCATTTGGAAGCGTGTCAAATTACCATTCTAATGAGCTAAAAATAGTCTAAATTCGACCACTAAAGAGTGAATTATGAAGGTTACTATTCGACAAGGAGATGAAGGAAAAATTTAGGACCGATGACTGCGATCGCACTTATGGATGCCCAAATGGTCTCGGAAAACGATGATTCTAGTCAGGAATGAAAGAGAACTAAAGTACCTTTCAGATGACCAAAAATCGACATAATCCGACATCAAACGAGGGAGTTATGAGCATCTCCATTGGATGGTACGATTTGGAAAGATTAACAATCCAAATTGGAAAATGATGGGCGAAGAGTTCCAACGCGCTTTTGGGATATTGAACGGTCTCGGAAATAGCCAATTGGTCCCTTTTGGAAGCTTGTCAACTTACCATTCCAATGAGCTGAAAATAATGTAAATTTAACCACTGAAGAGAGAGTTATGAAGGTTACGATTCGACAAGGTGATGAAGGAAAAATTCTTGATTGACGACTGCGATCCCATTTACGGATGCCCAAATGGTCTCAGAATAGGATGATTCCAGCTAGGAATGAAAGAGCACTAATGTACCTTTCGGATGACCAAAAATCAACCCAATCTGGCATCAAACGAGGGAGTTATGAGTGTTGAGGGTCAATTATTGCATATTAGACCCCAATTACGGCCTGAATTTACATATATAATAGTGTTAACTATCCATTTTCATTGTGTTTGTGATGCAAGGTTTATTTACGAGCTGAACTGAAAAAAAGATGCTAAATGCCCAGATTTAATGCTCTGAAATCATTAAGGCATGGGACGGACTCCAGGGAACCAAGATCGACGAATTTACATGTTAGATATCTGAGAAAATCGAGAAACTGAAGCTCAAGTGGCCCGAAATTGGTCCAGAATGAGAAATCACTGGGTTCCCACCATCTGCCCGGCTCGAAACTTCATATATGGCATAAAGACCCAAAATAAGCCATACACGTCAAATTTCAGTAGTTAGATACTTGTGGAAGTTGTCCAACGGTTAGATCAGCCCATGAATTACTAATCTGAGGCCCACCTAATATTCAGATATGCTTCAAACTCGGGATCTATCCAGTAGATGATATGAGAAAAGATGTGGACGGAACGAATTTCTCACGACCATCATGATATGGCCTATGAGCATCACGTGTATAGAGAGTGTACGTGCACTCAACGTGCACCGGATGAGAAAACCCGATCAAAGCCGGTGTTGACCGACTTCTTACGCAAAAACAACAACTGCCGTTACAGCGAAGTTCACATCAGCCGTCGGTTAATATTGTGGGCCCCACCCATTGTCCATATGGACAATCCGAACCATTCATAAGATTCATAGAAGCCTGCTCACCAAGTCATAGGTGAAGCTTTTGGAGGAAACAAGGAAGATGGTATTGGTTTCATCGAAAAGGAAGACGGACGGCGGCAAGGAAACTCCGGTGGGCCACATCGAATTTGTGCCAAAAGATGTCATTCCCAACTGATTTTTCGAGGAGAGCTACATGGACAGTCTGGATTTTACAGCTAATAAGACCATGGGCCCCAGCAGCAGAATAACGGAAGAGAGTCCGCAGGCTCTGTTTCGCACAATCCGAGAAACACGGCCGCTGTGGGCCCCACTGCGTTCGTGATCGCCGTCAGATCGATGATCCGATCCATCCAGAAGATGCACATGTGGGTCTTTACCCCAACCAAGGAGCCGAAACCAGTTTGGGATAGTCATCCATCCCAAAAATTCGATTCAAACGCAAGACGGTCCTTGAGAAAGAAGTTTCTAAAACTGGTTGTTGCGTACACCTCTCCACTGACTTTAGTAGCAACCGACACTTTTGCATGAAGTCTCCACGTTCCCAACCAACCTCCAGCAGCCATATAAGCAAGAGAATAGAGAGAGAGAGAGAGAAAGGGTATTCAATTTATGGTTGAGAGAGATATAATTTAGGTTTTTTTTATTTTTTTTTCTTCCTTTATTATTTTATTTTAATTTTGGAGGGTTTTAGCCTCATCATGGCAGGCTAAACCTCTTAGCTAGGGCTAAGAGGTGAAGCTTGTGGAGTGATGGGACTGATTTTATGGTTTGATTTATGTTTGGACTGAATTTGTTGCTAGTTTTATTTGAAGGAATTTCTTTAGTTTTTAATGGTTTATTGTGACTTACATTACAGTAGATCTGCAATGGCTTAAGAATTTTTCTTTTCTTTTCTTGCGATTATGAAGCCAGGACACCTTGTTGTTCACCATCACCCCTTGGACATGGTGGGATGACGAAACTCTTCTTGACATTCATGCATCACTCAGATTGGCTTGGATTTGTTTAATTATGTTGTTTGCTTTGTCTCATGGGCATGGTTTTGTGATGGAATCCATTCTAATATACACCCGACTGATTTCATGAAAACTAGATTAAATAAAGTTCAGAATTGATTTTCAGGTCATATCTTCCAACTGGATGAAGATGGGACTCGAAGTCCATTTGAGTTCATGAATCAACCGTAGATCTCCTTGATCTCTACAAGTGGATCATTGGCACCCTACTTTCCTACCTTTGAATTTTCTAAAGTTTTAGAGTAATATTTCACCATTATTCCTCAAAATTATTCAATTTAGATTACATCTTATTCTAGTTCTAGTTCTAGTTAATTGCAGATTACGTACAGGTTTCAGTCCCTGTGGATTTGACCTCGGTCTTTCTGAGTTTATTACTACATTACAATCCTATACTTGGCGTGTGACAAGTTTTTTGTGGCACAGAAATAGCCAATTTTGGTCCCATTTGGAAGCTTGTTAACTTACCATTCCAATGAGCTGAAAATAATGTAAATTCAACCACTGAAGAGAGAGTTACGAAGGTTACTATTCGACAGGGTGATGAAGGAAAAATTCAGTACTGACGACTGCGATCCCACTTACGGATGCCCAAATGGTCTCAAGATAGGATGATTCTAGCAAGGAATGAAAGAGCACTAAAGTACCTTTCAGATGACCAAAAATCAACCCAATCTGACATCAAATGAGGGAGTTATGAGCGTCTTTGTTGGATTTGGTGATTTGGAAAGATTAACAATCTAAATTGGAAAATGACGAATAAAGAATTCCAACGCACTTTTGGGATATCGAACAGTCTCAGAAATAGCCAATTTTGGTCCCATT
Organism: Magnolia changhungtana; assembly: GCA_030180095.1. Taxonomy (NCBI): domain Eukaryota; kingdom Viridiplantae; phylum Streptophyta; class Magnoliopsida; order Magnoliales; family Magnoliaceae; genus Magnolia; species Magnolia changhungtana. The sequence continues at coordinate 961,183 of JASAUF010000316.1, forward strand.
TGGAAGCTTGTCAACATACCAATCCAATGAGCTGAAAATAATGTAAATTCGACCACTGAAGAGAGAGTTACGAAGGTTACTATTCGATACGGTGATGAAGGAAAAATTCTTGACCGACGACTGCGATCCCACTTACGGATGCCCACATGGTCTCAGAATATGATGATTCCTATCAGGAAGGAAAGAGCACTAAAGTACCTTTCAAATGACCAAAAATCAACCCAATTTGACATCCAATGAGGGAGTTATGAGCATCTCTGTTGGATCGCACGATTTGGAAACATTAACAATCCAAATTGCAAAATGACGAACGAGGAATTCCAACGCTCTTTTGGGATATCGAACGGTCTAAGAAATAGCATAGTTTGTTCCCATTTAGATGCTTATAACTTACCATTCCAATAACTGAAAGTAGTCTAAATTCGACCACTGAAGAGAGAGTTACGAAGGTTACTATTCTACAAGGAGATGAAGGAAAAATTCAGGACCAACGACTGCGATCCCACTTACGGATGCCAAAATGGACTCAGAAAATGATGATTCCAGTTAGGAATGAAAGAACACTAAAGTAACATTCAGATGACTAAAAATCGACTCAATCTGACATCAAACGAGGGTGTTATGAGTGTCTCCGTTAGATCACACGATTTTGAAAGATTAACAATCGAAATTACAAAATGACGATTTAAGAGCTCCAACATGCTTTTTGGATATCGAACGGTCTCAAAATTAGCCAATTCCGGTCCCATTTAGAAGCTTGTCAAGTTACCATTTCAATGCATTCAAAATAATCTAAATTCGACCACTAAAGAGAGAGTTAAAAAGGTTACTATTCGACAAGGAGATGTAGGAAAAATTCATGACCGACGACTGCGATCCCACTTACGGATGCCCAAATGGTCTCAGAATATGATGATTCCAGTCAAGAATGAAAGAGCACTAAAGTACCTTTCAGATGACCAAAAATCAACCCAATCTAACATCAAACGATGGAGTTATGTGCGTCTGCAGTGGATCGTACGATTTGGAAAGATTAACAATCCAAATTGCAAAATGACAATCGAAGAGTTCCAACATGCTTTTGGGATATCGATCGATCTCAAAATTAGCCAATTTTTATCCCATTTGGAAGCTTGTCAAATTACCATTGTAATGAGCTCAAAATAGTCTAAATTTGACCACTAATGAGAGAGTTATGAAGGTTACTATTTGATATAGAGATGAAGGAAAAATTCATGACCAACGACTGCGATCCTACTTTTGGATGCCCAAATGGTCTCCGAATATGATGATTCCAGAACGAAAGAGCACTAAAGTACCTTTCAGATGACCCAAAATTAACCCAATCTGACATCAAACGAGGGAGTTAAGAGTGTCTCCGTTGGATCGCGTGATTTGGAAAGATTAACACAAATTACAAAATGACAATCGAAGAGTTCGAACGTGCTTTTGGGATATCGATAGGTCTCAAAATTAGCCGATTTCGGTCCCATTTGGAAGCTTGTTAAATTACCATTTCAATGAGCTAAAAATAGTCTAAATTCGACCACCGAAGAGAGTTACGAAGGTTACTATTCGACAAGGAGATGAAGGAAAAATTCAGTACCGACGACTGCGATCCCACTTACGGATGCCCAAATGGTCTCGAAAAATGATGATTCCAGTCAGGAATGAAAGAACACTAAAGCACCTTTCAGATGACCAAAAATTGACATAATCCGACATCAAACGAGGGAGTTATGAGCGTCTCCGTTGGATGGTGTAATTTGGAAAGATTAACAATCCAAATTGGAAAATGACGAGCGAAGAGTTCCAACACACTTTTGGGATATCAAACGATCTAAAAAATAGGCAATTTTGGTCCCATTTGGAAGTTTGTCAACTTACCATTCTAATGAGTTAAAAATAATGTAAATTCGACCACTGAAGAGAGAGTTACGAAGGTTACTATTCGACAAGGTGATGAAGGAAAAATTCTTGACCGACGACCGCGATCCCACTTACGGATGCCCAAATGGTCTCAGAATAGGATGATTCCAGCTAGGAAAGAAAGAGCACTAAAGTACCTTTCAGATGACAAAAAATTAATCCAATCTGACATCAAATGAGAGAGTTATGAGTGTTGAGGGTCAAATATTGCATATTAGACCCCAATTACGGTTTGAATTTACATATATAATATTGTTAACTATCCATTTTCATTGTGTTTGTGATGCAAGGTTTATTTACGAGCTGAACTAAAAAAAAAGATGTTAAATGCACAGATTTAACACTCTGAAATCATCAAAGCATAGAACAGACTCTAGGGGACCAAGATCGACGAATTTACATGTTAGAGATCCGAGAAAATCGAGAAACTGAAGCTCAAGTTGCCAGAAATTGGTCCAGAATGAGAGATCACTGGGTTTTCTACCATCTGCCCGGCTCGAAACTTCATATATGGCTTGAAGACCCAAAATAAGCCGTACACGTCAAATTTCAGTAGTTGGATACTTATGGAAGTTGTCCAACGGTTAGATCAGCCCATGAATTACTAATCTGAGGCCCACCTGATATTCAGATATGCTTCAAACTCGGGCTCTATCCAGTAGATGATATGAGAAAAGATGTGGACAGAACGGGTTTCTCACGACCATCATGATGTGGCCCATGAGCATCACTTCAATAGAGAGTGTACGTGCACTCAACGTGCACCGGATGAGAAAACCCGGTCAAAGTCGGTGTTGACCGACTTCTTACGCAAAAACCGTAACTGTCGTTACAGCGAAGATTCACATCAGCCGTCAGTTGATATTGTGGGCCCCACCCATTGTCCATATGGACAATCTGAACCATCCATAAGATTCGTAGAAGCCTGCTCACCAAGTCTTAGGTGAAGATTTTGGAGGAAACAAGGAAGATGGTATCGGTTTTGTCAAAAAGGAAGACGGATGGCGGCACGGAAACTTTGGTGGGCCACATCGAATTTATACCAAAAGATGTCATTCCCAACTGATTTTTCGAGGAGAGCTACATGGACGGTCTGGATTTTGCCGCTAATACAGACCACGGGCCCTAGCAGCAGAACAGCGGAAGAGAGTTTGTAGGCTCTGTTTCGCATAATCCAAGAAACTTGGCCCTGGTGGGCCCCACTGTGTTCGTGATCGCCATTGGATCGATGATCCGATCCGTCCAGAAGATGTACAAGTGGGTCTTTACCCCAACCAAGGAGTCGAAACTAGTTTGGGACAGTCATCCATCCCAAAAATTTGATTCAAATGCAAGACGGTCCTTGAGAAAGAAGTTTCTAAAACTGGTTGCTGCGTACACTTCTCCACCGACTTTAGCAGCAACCAAGACTTCTGCATGAAGTCTCCACGTTCCCAGCCGACCTCCAGCAGCCATATAAGCAAGAGAATAGAGAGAGAGAGAGAGAAATAGAGAGAGAGAGGGTATTTAATCTACGACTGAGAGAGATATAGTTTAGGTTTTTTTTTGTTTTCTTTTCTTGTTTTATTATTTTATTTTAATTTTGTAGTATTTTAGCCTCATCATGGTAGGCTAAACCTCTTAGCTAGGGCTAAGAGGTGAAGCTTGTGGAGTGATGGGACTGATTTTACGGTTTGATTTATGTTTGGACTGAATTTAGTGCTAGTTTTATTTGAAGGAATTTCTTTAGTTTTTAATGGTTTATTGTGACTTACATTACATTAGATCTGCGATGGCTTAAGAAGTTTTCTTTTCTTTTCTTGTGATTATGAAGCCAAGATACCCTGTTGTTCATCATCGCCCCTTGGACATGGTGGGATGACGAAACTCTTCCTGACATTCATGCATCACTCAGATTGGCTTGGATTTATTTAATTCTGTTGTTTGCTTTGTCTCATGGGCATGGTTTTGTGATGGAATCCATTCTAATATACACCCATCTAATTTCGTGAAAACTAGATTAAATGAAGTTCAGAATTGATTTTCAGGTCATATCTTCCAACTGGATGAAGATGGGACTCGAAGTCCAGTTGAGTTCATAAATCAACCGTAGATCTCCCTGATCTCTACAAGTGGATCATTGGCACCCTAGTTTCCTACCTTTGAATTTTCTAAAGTTTTAGAGAAATATTTCACCATTATTCCTCAAAATATTCAATTTAGATTACATCTTATTCTAGTTCTAGTTCTAGTTAATTGCAGATTACGTACAGGTTTCAGTCCCTGTGGATTCGACCTCAGTCTTTCTGAGTTTATTACTACATCACAACCCTATACTTGACGTGTGAACAAGTTTTTTGTGGCGCAGAAATAGCCAATTTTGGTCCCATTTGGAAGCTTGTCAACTTTCCATTCCAATGAGCTGAAAATAATGTAAATTCGACCATTGAAGAGAGAGTTACGAAGGTTACTATTCGAGAAGGTGATGAAGGAAAAATTCTTGACCGATGACTGCGATCCCACTTACGAATGCCCAAATGGTCTCAGAATATGATGGTTTCAGCCAGGAATGAAAAAGCACTAAAGTACCTTTCAGATGACCAAAAATCAACCCAATCTGACATCAAACAAGGGAGTTATGAGCGTCTTCGTTGTATTGGGCAATTTGGAAAGATTAACAATCCAAATTGGAAAATGATGAACGAAGAGTTCTGTTGAGGCATAAAAAATAAGAGGAGAATTGAGGCAAAGGAAGATCAAAACATTGAGGAAAAGAGATGAAAGAAAGAAATTATGGAATGGCTCAATGGACACTTTGTGCAGGTCCCCGCAAAGAATATCGATTGCGCGGGTCCCCGCAAAGCATATCGATTGCACGGGTCCCCGCAAAGTGTATAACGAATGCTTAACAAGAATTCTAAGTGATTTTGTCCCACATCGCTAAGATTAAAGTTTTACACATGCGAGTGCCTATAAATACCCCCTCCCATACTTCGTTTAGGGGATTGGAAGATTTCAGAATGAAAACAGAGTGAAGAAGAGGATTGAAGGTAGGAGCAAAGGGCTCCGGTAGGTTGCGCGGACCCGCGCAACCTATATCCTTTGTGCGGAACTACACAACCCATATCCTTTGCATGGGACCGCGCAATCAGACTGCTCTACAGTCTGTAACAACAAAGGGCTGTCTGCTGTCAAAATGCTTAAAGCCTCCAAGTCTTCAAGTTCTTCATATTCAAGTAAAAGGGAGAATAACCAAAGAAATGTATATTCCTCCTGAGTCTTGGGAGATGATCAAAATAACTCCGGAATGTTGCCGTAATTTCTATCTCCTTGAAGATTGTTGATCGATTCGTCAATTCTCCCTAAGTCCTAGGGGATGACTGAGATCACTGCTGTTATGATGCCAAAATTTATATTTGACTATTGTGCCAAGTAATCTATCTTAGGATCAAGGGATATTAAAGGATGTAAATGAACTTAAAATTAATAAAGTGTGATGATTGTCTTTATACTTTTCTCTGTTATGTCTGAATAAGTTAAATCTCCCAAATCAAATACATTTGTTTTCTTGTCAAAACAAAATGGCGACTCCACTAGGGATGTTTGTCTTATTTAGCATTAACATTGGGAAGGTTGTAAAGCTTTTATCATTTTTTTGGCGTCTCTCAGACGCCAAAATGGCGACTCTCAGTGGGAACATCCTCCCCTTCATCCCTAAGATGGATTACTTAACCCTTCGCATACTAATTTCGTGTGCGTTTCATTATTGAAGGTACCTGAATTCAACCACAAAATACAACTGATGGCTAGTCTTGCAAGGAAAGTGAACTTCTGCTTCACCTCTACTGGGTTCATAGTAGAGTATGTGCCCAGCCAAGCCTCAGAGAGTACGGATCCATGTCCTGTAAGTGGGCATAAAATGACTCAAGTAACAGCTGGAGTTGTATCTGTTTCACCTCAACCGCAGGAAAGTGAGGGGGATTGGACTGTGGTCCTGTATCATAAGACAAAAGTAAGGAATCTGAAAAGTTATAGAGCGAACTCATCTCTGCTGAAAGCCAGAGGACCGATCACACGCAGTACAATCAGAAAGAACCCTGAACTCACTCCTACGATATATCCCGAGCGAACAGTTCCACAGTTCACGTCACGCGATTTTCCGGTTCTGGCTGCCCCGAAGACCAAATGGGCGGAAGAACAAAAAGGTAAAGCACTGATGATAAGCTCGTCGATGCCTATGTCACCCTCGACAAGTTCACCAATAACTGTGTCTCCCCGATCGATCAGCAGTACAGGGAGCACACAGAAGTCAAATGAGAATCTGATCTCTCCCCTCTCTGAAAGTCCTGTCACATCAACATACTCTCGCCTTACTCCAACGACAACTTCGACGAGCAGTAAAGAAGTCACGGTACATATGGCCGAAACGAGTCAAGGAAACAGACCAACTACCGAAGATCATGTTAACCAGATGAAAGAAGCGCAAAGAGCATTAATGGATGAATGTCGAAACCTCAGAGAAGCTTTAGCAACTCTGGCGCATAATGTAACCCAAATAGCAGCTCCACCGATGATGGGAACAACGAATGGACAGGAAAGTTAGCCTGAAGGTTCTCGTCCACAAGGAGAAGGATCGTGGGGGTCCGTTCCAGCTTAAGGACCATAACACAAGATGACATAAGACAGGTCGTTGAAGAAACCGTGAGAATAGAAAGAGAGCGAGAACATACTAGCCGCTTCAGATACCGAACACCCTATCTGAGGGAGGTAGAGGATGTTTCGTTTCCAGTCAACTTCAAGCATGTAACGCCCCGGATTTTTGCCAACCTGGGATTGGACGTCCTTAGGCGATGGGTCGATCCTAATACTTCATTAACTTGTCAGAACTGAATCCCAAAGTCTAAAGCCGCCTTTGAACCCATTTCCTTCACAAATCTCACCCTTCACCACCTTGATCTTCCAATTTTTCTAAGAACTTTTACCCTAGACACTATCTTAAACTAGCTAAGTAGTATAACTTAGATCACTTTATATACAAACTCCAAAGGCCTGAGTACCAGCTCGACCAGAATTCACTTAGGACTAAATCCTTTAGAAATGAGACAAAGTAACTAAGTGCGAAACCAGATTAGCTACGAAATTCGTTTGAATCATTTTAAATACGATCTGCAAGACCCAAAACTTGCAGAATCATTGACGCTAGGTTACCCTAAAGTTTAGAACCAAACTCATTTCCCGTCTGCTCTCGGGAATGAAATGAAACTTCGTATTAGGTCTAGATCGCACATCGGGAGTCCGATTAACCCGAAGCTAAGGAACTAGGACCGCCCCACTGGGCTTAACAATCATCTCAAAAATCAGCTCCATCCGATGTTCCATGGCCATTCGTTTCGATTCAGAGCAAGGGAGTGTGAAAAATACTATTCCCATCCAAAATAAATATCTGGAATAGTGATCTGGCATCATTCGTTGACGCGTCAGTATTAAGCAACCTGACCGTCAGAATCAGACCAAATTACACCCTCGGATTAAGAAAAATTTCATGAACATTTACATGTACTTGGAATTTCTGATCGTGGCCCACTGACCGTCGAACTGAAAGTGGTCCGCCACGTGTGATCTGGGAATCCGATCGAGTCAAAAACGTAATCCCACGTAGATCCATAGATGGTGAGCTTAAGTCTGACGTTTGGTTCAAGGAGGGCCACCAGAACTTCCCTTTTGAGCTGGAAAAGCGACGAATATCCTATATTAGCAATACCCCTTGAACCTGAGTCTACTTTCGTAATGTTTGAGGCTATAAAAGGAGCTTAGAACAGCCCCTCTCATAGCCATACGAATTTTGGAGGAAACCCTAGAGGAAGAGAGAGAAAAGAGAGAGGAAGGCTTGGAGATTGTTGCCGATTTCCCTCCTCCTGTTTTGGCTTGTTGCACGGCCTACACCGCCTTATTCTAGGCGTTTTCCCGGCGTATTCCACCTCATTTGAAGGTAAGAAACCCTAACCCTAGGTCTGATTTGAGGTGGAATCGATGTAGGATGTATACCGACTAACCGATTCCGCTCTTTAGGCTAGAAATCGCCCGTAGACGGAAGTTCCATTACCCTTGCTGATTCGTTCCGTTTCCAAAGGCAAAGGTGAGGACTTTAAGCTTATAAGTTACGGTTTTCAACGCTTTCAATGTCAGATAATGGTAGATTCATGATCTGCTTGCAATTGCACATGTACAAAGTGCTTTCTGTTTCCTGTTTTGATTAACGGTGTGAAATATGGAATTTCACATATTCTAGGTATACGTAGAAATACCGTATACGTATTTTTTTTGGATAAATACTTGACATGTTTATTTAATGTATAATTATATAACATATGAATAAAATACTAGTTTGGCGAAAGGAATCGCCAAAATATATGTTCACTTGTAAATGCGCCGTATGTTGAAATTACGTATTTTAGAAATACCGTATACGTATTTCTTTTGGAATAATGTTTGACATACTTATTTAATATATGATTATACAATATATGAATAAATTACTTATTTGGCGAAAAGAATCGCCGTAATACATGTTTGTTTGTATACACTATGTATGTTGAAAATGCGTATTCTAGAAAATACTGTATACGTATAAATTTTGGAGATATAGTTATCATGATTATTTGCTGTAGTAATATATTATACATGGATAAAATACTCACTTGGCTAAAGGATAGCCCTAATACATGTTTTGCTAACATACACCATGTATGTTGTAATAGTGTATTCTAAGTGTTGTGAAAATGATTTGAATGAGTATAGAATTCTCATTCGTGCTCGCCATGACTAATTGTCATGGATAATTGATTGTTGTATTGGCAATACCCCTTTGACGAAAGGATTTGCCCTAAATCACGCCACGGCCAATACATACTATATATGCTAAAATGTGTGGCCCAAGTGTTCGTGGAAATGACTGAATGAATATGGAACTTGGTTTCCTGCTTGCCATGACTATCCGTCATGGGTGTATGCGTGTTATGATTGGGGTAACTCCCTAGTGAAAGGATTTGGCCCTATACCTCTGTGATCAACATATGTCATGTATGTTGATTCCTATATTTTAAAGTGTTTGTTGAAATGTCTGAATGAGTAGTAGTTAGTAAATTGTAATGTTTAAAGATGTTGAGATTGGATTCTCAACTACCCTAGCGACGTGTATGATTACCTCCATGAGGTTGATCACTTAAAACACTTACTTACAATACATGTGTTTGTATTACTATTAATGTAGTGTTTTACAACATGTTTTTTTATCATGCTTTATAAAATGCTTTTAACATACCTACTAGCATGTTTGAATTACTTTATTTATCATGCTTGAATTACTTTGTTTATCATGCTTTACTCCACATGCTATGGATGATAATCGATTATGCTTGGGGCTATGATTATAGTCCAGACAATCGGTACTAGATTGGAGATCGTGGTTGAGTTTCATGTCGCCACGTGAGATGTGTTCGACGAACTCGAGTCGTACTTCGGTTGGCGATAGTGGTTGGCCACGCGAAGTGCTTATGCACTTCATGTCGTTTAACTTGTTGTGCGCTCGGGCTAGCTGAGCTCGTCAGGCAACCTGATCTGTCTTATGTATGTTCACTATGTTTGGTCACTAATGCTTGAACCTAGGGTACCAAACTTACCAGTGAAAATCCCATTAACCATGGTACCTCGATCCGCTAAGACTCATGAGCCGGGCATGGTGGTATGGGACACCGTGGTCGAGTTGTCGGCCTCTGGCCTACGGGGCTACGTGCCTCCCCGTAGTGACCAAAGTGAGCAACTTAACTCGTGAGCCGATTATGGTGGTATGGGACACTATATTCGTTGTCGGCCTACATTGATAAGGTGATGGGGGAGTGGTGCAACCTTTGTGCGTAATGTACCACGACTGCCCTTTGTAGTGACCGCGAGCATATTCTAAAGTTACAGGCGTGCCTTAGGGTTCGCCGCGATATATAGAGTATGAACTAGGCTGTTTCGTATAGTGATGAATCGTTTAAGGGGTGATGGGGGAGTGGTGCAACCTTTGTGCGTAACGGCCACCGGCGACTCTCTGAAGTGACCTAGAAAACACACCATCGTCGATATTAACTAGGATGACGACCCTAGATTGGATCATGTTTGTGAATGATACAAGGGAGGTACCTTAGTTTCCCAATCCTGCTGTTTGAAATGGACTAATTAAAAACTCGGTAATCATGCTCATCATGCATCGCATGTGCCTGGAAGATGTGGAGCACTGTGGGATGTAAGTATGCGCGAACGTGAGATGGTGTCGCATGAGGGAGTATGTCGGAGAGGGCATCCATCATACCTGCATTCATACTTGCATTAATCAGAGTAACTAGGAGTGCTTGATTTACTGCTTTATCATTACTGCTTGATTATATTGATAACATGATAACTTATGCCTTATTGTTCCACTGAGTTAGCTACTCACTCCCACGTTATGGGACGGTGTTGTACACACCAAACAGAATTGTTGAATTTCAGGTGATGGCGATGCTTGTGAAGCAGAGCCGGACTACTTCTATGGTGATGAGGAGGAGTTCTCCTATCTGTATCTCTCTGACAGGTCTATGAAGACCTGGTATTGTACTGACAGGGCTATGGTATTTGGGATAGGAGACTTTACACGTCATCACATTAGGTATATTTTAGAATTGTCCTTGTAATTATTTAACCTGGAAATCTTATCACACTCTGGAGACTCATCATAGTTTATATATTTTGTCTACCTATTACAGTCTTCCGCTTGCAACTTTAACTGTCTCTGGAGTATGATATGTTGTTTTGGCTTAATCTCACTCATGTTCACTACTCTAATACAGTCAACATTCAATCATCATTCATTTTGTTGCATAAGTGATGTTCTGGAACTCGAGAGTTGAGTTACTACTCGACCCCCGATTTTCAGGGTGTTACAAAGCACCCAGATTTCCAGAAATTCAATGGGGAGGGATCGCCAGAAGAACATCTAATGCACTTCATTACTAGTATGGGGAATTTCTCTATAGTACCACAGTATTGCCTGAGACTGTTTGGGTCGTCGCTAGCACACAAAGCATTTCGGTGGTATTCCAGCTTGACTCCTGGATCAGTACGAACTTGGGAGCGAATGTAGGACACTTTTATGTCAAATTTCTTCTCGTCATAACGTGATGTTAGCATTACAGAATTAGCCTCCATACGACAGTGAGAAGGGGAACCGGTGGAAAAGTTCATAGACAAATAGAAAACATTGGGGGCATCGTGTAGACAACTGCCGGAAGAAAAGGAACAGGTAAAAATGTGCTTGAATTCTATGGAAACGGGAATCGCGTTCGGACTCACCAGCGCCGACATCAGGACATTCCGTGACTTGGCCACCAAAGTGCATGCATTAGAATTAATGACCCGGAAGATGCCAGCATTTCACCAAGAGGTAGTTAGGAGGATACCCAGTAGGACGACTGTGAATACCGTCAATCGTGCTAAGAAAAATCAAGATACAGCAGGCTCAAGGGACAAGAGACTAGAACGAAAGGAAGGATGGAACCAGTCAAAAAATAGATACAACGGAAAAAGGCTCAGGATGCTTAATTCTCACAAAGGGTTCGATTTCGATAAAGAAGATGTTGTTCCTATGATGAAGCAATTACTAAAGGCCGGCACCCTAGACTTACCAAAGCCCAAGCGTCCGAAAGATGTAACAAAGACTAGAGAAAGAGATTTTTGTCGTTATCATCGTTTAGTGGGACACCCAACAGAAAATTGCTACATGTTGAAATGTATCATACAGCGAATGATAAATAAAGGTGAGATAATAACCGGTGAAGACAAAGGAAAGAGTACGAGGGCGACAGTAAACATGTTTACAGTTTAGAAAAAACTAAAGAAGTAAAAGGGAAAAAGGGTTAAATGTCGACAAAAAATGCGGCAATGGTTACGTTACGATTAGGAAAGAGGGTAATGAGCCCAGTGAAACAGAAAGCAGGAATCGTAATGAAAGAAGTTATTGAAAAACAAAATAGCAATGATAGAAATGAAAACAGGAGTGAAATGGCAAAAGTGGTTTATGATGTAATTAGCCATTTGAAGGGCATATCGGCGCGTTTAAGCATTTATGACGCACTCAAATTATCGGAAGAGTTTCGACAAAGTTTGATCGAAGCATTGTCCGATCACAGCGTTAGAGAAATTCTGCTGACAGAAATGAAACAAGAAAGACACAATGAACAGGCAGATTGTCTACCAGTCATCTCATTTTCCAATGATGATTTGATTAGTGAGACGGAACATAACAGGCCACTGATGATAGAGGGTCACATCTGTGGGAAGCAGGTAAAGCGTATTATGATAGACAATGGGTCTGCAGTAAACCTTTTACCACTCTCGATGGTGAGCAAATTGGGTTATCGCCATTCTGATCTACGCTCGAGTGGAATGATGATACAGGGCTTCAATCAGGATGGACAACGCGCGCTTGGTAGGATTATAGTGACGTTGGAGGTAGGAGAATTAACTACTAATGTCATATAACATGTCATAAACGCCGTAACAACATACAATCTTCTCTTGGGAAGGCAGTGGATTCATCAGTACAGCAGCATACCCTCCACTTTGCACCAATGCTTTAAATACTGTAAAGACGGAATACAGTGTAAGGTGATGGGCGACGCAAAACCGTATATAGAAGTCGAGTCTTTCTTTGCAGACGCTAGTTATTATAAAGGATTCTCTGAAGAGATGGGAAATAATGATAAAAATGAAGTTGTAAAGGATATTCGAGTAAACAATGTTAAAGAAGAAAGGGCAGAATCTTCTAGGACTGCGGGAATAAGGAAGAAGTTCTATTTTGTGCCCAAGCGTTTAAGACAACCGGGGCAGCCGCTGTTAACCTTGTTATCAACGGAACAGTTGAAAGTTCTGCAGTCTAATTATACGATGCTGCTACCCAACGTTGAAAGGTGTAAGCCATTTTTAGCTACTCCGGGAAGATTTCAAGTCAAAGCTAGTACCAAATACCTCGAGCCGATAGAGTTAAAAGCAAAGACCGAAGTCATGAATAATGTATATCACAGAAAGCTGACATCACAGAATCTGAAAAAATACAGTTCAGTGAGCAAGCAGATCATGAGGAATATGGGTTTTCATTGTAATAAACCCACGGGGCTGAATCACGGAAAGGGAATTCAAATCCCTCTTGGGGTTCACTAGGAAAAGCGGAAGAAATTCTAAGGACTCGGAGCAGAGTCATCAGTAAATATGGTTACGACCACACAAATGCTAAAACAGGACCCTAAAATAGTCGAGTACCCTGAGATAGCTCCGAGACAAATAGAAGACGGGGGGCAACCGACAATAGATGGCCTGCGATAAATAAACTTGGGAACAGATGAAGAGTCAAGGAATACGTTTATCAGCGTCAGTCTTTCCGAGCAGGAATTTGAGAAATATGGCCAACTTCTCAGAGAAAATAAAGACGTCTTCGCTTAGACTTACCAATCCAATGAGCTCAAAATAATCTAAATTCGATCACTTAAGAGAGAGTTAAGAAGGTTACTATTCGACAAGGAGATGAAGGAACCGACGACTGTGATCCCACTTACGGATGCCCTAATGGTCTCATAATATGATGATTCTATTTAGGAATGAAAGTGCACTAAAGTACCTTTCAGATGACCAAAAATTAATTTGGAAACATTAAAAATGAGCATCCCTATTGGATCGCGCGATTTGGAAACATTAACAATCCAAATTACAAAATGGTGAGTGGGGAGTTCCAACGCACTTTTGGGATATCGAACGGTCTCAGAAATAGTATAGTTTGGTCCCATTTGGAAGCTTGTCAACTTACCATTCCAATGAGCTGAAAATAGTGTCAATTTGACCACTTAAGACAGAGTTACGAACGTTATTATTCGACAAGGAGATGAAGGAAAAATTCAAGACTGACGACTGCGATCCCACTTATAGGTCCCCAAATGGTCTCGGAATAGGATGATTCTAGCTAAGAATGAAAGAGCACTAAAGTACCTTTCAGATGACCAAAAATCAACCCAATCTGACATCAAACGAGGGAGTTATGAGCGTCTCCGTTGGATAGCGCGATTTGGAAAGATTAACAATCAAAATTGTAAAATGACGAGCAAGGAGTTCCGACACGCTTTTGGGATATCGAACGGTCTCAGAAATAGCCAATTTTGGTCCCATGAGGAAGCTTGTCAGCTTACCATTCCAATGAGCTGAAAATAATGTAAATTCGACCACTGAAGAGAGAGTTAAGAAGGTTACAATTCAACAAGGAGATGAAGGAAAAATTCATGACTGACAACTGCGATCGCACTTACGAATGCCCTAATGGTCTCATAATATGATGATTCCAGTCAGGAATGAAAGAGCACTAAAGTACCTTTCAGATGACCAAAAATCAAACCAATCTAACATCAAACGAGGGAATTATGAGCGTCTCTGTTGGATCGCACGATTTGGAAACATTAACAATCCAAATTACAAAATGACGAGTGAAGAGTTCCAAACGCGCTTTTAGGATATCGAACGGTCTTAGAAATAGTATATTTTGGTCCCATTTGAAGCTTGCCAACTTACCATTCCAATGAGTGGAAAATAGTGTAAATTCGACCACTAAAGACAGAGTTACGACGGTTACTATTCGACAAGGAGATGAAGGAAAAATTCAGCACCGACGACTGCGATCCCACTTACGGATGCCCAAATGCTCTCAGAATAGAATGATTCTAGCCAGGAATGAAAGAACACTAAAGTACCTTTCAGATGACCAAAAATTAACCCAATCTGACATCAAACGAGGGAGTTATGAGCATTTCCTTTGGATAGCGTGATTTGGAAAGATTAACAATCTAAATTGTAAAATGACGATCGAGGAGTTCCAACGAGCTTTTGGGATATCGAACAGTCTCAGAAATAACATATTTTTGTCCCATTTGGAAGCTTGTCAACTTACCATTCAAACGAGTTGAAAATAGTGTAAATTTGACCATTGAAGAGAGAGTTATGAAGGTTACTATTCGACAAGGAGATGAAGGAAAAATTCAGTACCGACGACTATGATCTCACTTACGGATACCGAAATGGACTCAGAAAATAATGATTCTAGTCAGGAATAAAAGAGCAGTAAAGTAACTTTTAGATGACCAAAATCAACCCAATCCCACATCAAACGAGGGAGTTATGAGCGCCTCGGTTGGATGGTACGATTTGGAAAGATTAACAATCCAAATTGTAAAATGACGATTGAAGAGTTCCAACGTGCTTTTTGGATATCGAATGGTCTCAGAAATAGTATATTTTGGTCCCATTTGGAAGCTTGCCAACTTACCATTCCAATGAGTGGAAAATAGTGTAAATTCGACCACTGAAGACAGAGTTACGACGGTTACTATTCGACAAGGAGATGAAGGAAAAATTCAGGACCGACGACTGCGATCCCACTTACGGATGCCCAAATGCTCTCAGAATAGAATGATTCTAGCCAGGAATGAAAGAACACTAAAGTACCTTTCAGATGACCAAAAATCAACCCAATCTGACATCAAACGAGGGAGTTATGAGCGTCTCCGTTGGATAGCCTGATTTGGAAAGATTAACAATCTAAATTGTAAAATGATGATCGAGGAGTTCCAACGAGCTTTTGGGATATCGAACAGTCTCAGAAATAACATATTTTTGTCCCATTTGGAAGCTTGTCGACTTACCATTCAAATGAGCTGAAAATAGTGTAAATTCGACCACTGAAGAGAGAATTACGAAGGTTACCATTCGACGAGGAGATGAAGGAAAAATTCAGTACCGACAACTGTGATCTCACTTACGAATACCGAAATGGACTCAGAAAATAATGATTCTAGTTAAGAATAAAAGAGACATAAAGTAACTTTCAGATGACCAAAATCAACCCAATCCCACATCAAACGAGGGAGTTATGAGCGCCTCGGTTGGATGGTACGATTTGGAAAGATTAACAATCCAAATTACAAAATGACGATTGAAGAGTTCCAACGTGCTTTTTGGATATCGAACGGTTTCAAAATTAGCCAATTCTGCTCTCATTTAAAAGCTTGTCAGGTAACCATTCCAATGAGCTCAAAATAATCTAAATTCGACCACTGAAGAGATAGTTAAGAAGGTTACTATTTGACAAGGAGATGAAGGAAAAATTCATGACCGACGACTGTGATCCCACTTGTGGATGCCAAATGGTCTCAGAATAAGGTGATTCTAGTCAGGAATTAAAGAGCACTAAAGTACCTTTCAGATGACCAAAAATTAACCCAATCTGACATCAAACGAGGGAGTTATGAGCGTCTCCGTTGGATCAAGCGATTTGGAAAGATTAACAATCCAAATTGTAAAATGACAATTGAAGAGTTCCAATTTGCTTTTGGGATATCGATCGGTCTCAAAATTAGCCGATTTTGGTCCCATTTGGAAGCTTGTCAAATTAATTTTCCAATGAGCTCAAACTAGTCTAAATTCGACCATTAAAGAGAGAGTTAGAAGGTTACTATTCGACAAGGTGATGAAAGAAAAATTCAGGACCGACGATTGTGATCCCACTTATGTTTCCAAAATGGTCTCAAAAAATGATGATTCCAATCAAGAATGAAAGAGCACTAAAGTACCTTTCAAATGACCAAAAATCGACCCTATCTGACATCAAACGAGGGAGTTATGAGCATCTCCGTTGGATAGTGCAATTTACAAAAATCAAAATTATAAAATGACGATTGAAGAGTTCCAACGTGCTTTTTGGATATCGAACGGTCTCAAAATTAGCCAATTCTGGTCCCATTTAGAAGCTTCTCAAGTTACCATTCCAATGAGCTCAAAATAATCTAAACTCAACCACTAAAGAGCGAGTTAAGAAGGTTTCTATTCCAAAAGGAGAAGAAGGAAAAATTCAGGACCAACGACTGCGATCCCACTTACGGTTGCCCAAATGGCCTAAGAATAGGATGATTCCAACCAAGAATGAAAGAACACTAAAGTACCTTTCAGATGACCAAAAATCAACCCAATCTGACATCAAACGAGGGAGTTATGAGAGTCTCTGTTGGATTGCGCGATTTGGAAAGATTAACAATCCAAATTGCAAAATGACGTGCGAAGAGTTCCAACACGCTTTTGGGGTATCGAACAATCTCAGAAATAGCCAATTTTGGTCCCATTAGGAAGCTTGTCAGCTTACCATTCCAATGAGCTGAAAATAATGTAAATTCAACCACTGAAGAGAGAGTTACAAAGGTTACTATACGACAAGGAGATGAAGGAAAAATTCAGGACCGATGACTGCAATCCCACTTACAGATGCCAAAACGGCCTCGAAAAATGATGATTCCAGCCAGGAATGAAAGAGCACTAAAGTACCTTTCAGATGACCAAAAATTGACCCAATTCGACATCAAACGAGGGAGTTGTGAGCATCTCCGTTGGATGGTCCGGTTGGAAAGATTAACAATCCAAATTACAAAATGACGATTGAAGAGTTCCAACGTGCTTTTTGGATATCGAACAGTCTCAAAATTAGCCAATTCTGGTCCCATTTAGAAGCTTGTTAAGTTACCAATCCAATGAGTTCAAAATAATCTAAATTCGACCACTGAGGAGAGAGTTGAGAAGGTTACTATTCGACAAGGAGATGAAGGAAAAATTCATGACTGATGATTACGATTGCAGTTACGGATGCCCTAATGGTCTCGTAATATGATGATTCTAGTCAGAAATGAAAGAGCACTAAAGTACCTTTCAGATGACCAAAAATCAACCCAATCCGACATCAAACGAGGGAGTTATGAGCATCTCCGTTGGATCATGCGATTTGGAAACATTAACATTCCGAATTACAAAATGATGAGTGATGAGTTCCAACGCACTTTTGGGATATCAAATGGTCTCAGAAATAGTATATTTTTGTCCCATTTGGAAGCTTGCCAACATACCATTCCAATGAGTGGAAAATAGTGTAAATTTGACCACTGAAGACAGAGTGACGAAGGTTACTATTCGACAAGGAGATGAAGGAAAAATTCAGGACTGACGACTGTGATCCCACTTACGGATGCCCAAATGCTCTCCGAATAGAATGATTCTAGCCAGGAATGAAAGAACACTAAAGTACCTTTCAGGGGACCAAAAATCAACCCAATCTGACATTAAACGAGGGATTTATGAGTGTCTCTGGTGGATTACGCGATTTGGAAAGATTAACAATCCAAATTGCAAAATGACGATTGAAGAGTTCCAACGTGCTTTTGGGATATCGATCGGTCTCAAAATTAGCAAATTTCAGTCCCATTTGGAAGCTTGTCAAATTAATATTCCAATGAGCTTAAAATAGTCTAAATTCAACCACTAAAGAGAGAGTTATGAAGGTTACTATTCGACAAGGAAATGAAAGAAAAATTCAGGACCGATGATTGCGATCCCACTTACGGATGTCGAAATGGTCTTGGAAAATGATGATTCCAGTCTGGAATGAAAGAGCACTAAAGTACCTTTCAGATGACCAAAAATCGACCCAATCTGACATCAAACGAGGGAGTTATGAGCGTCTCTGTTGGATGGTGCGATTTTCAAAGGTTAACAATCTAAATTACAAAATGACGATTGAAGAGTTCCAACGTGCTTTTTGAATATCGAACGGTCTCAAAATTAGCCAATTCCAGTCCCATTTAGAAGCTTGTCAAGTTACCATTCCAATGAGCTCAAAATAATCTAAATTCGACCATTGAAGAGCGAGTTAAGAAGGTTACTATTCCACAAGGAGAAGAAGGAAAAATTCAGGACCGACGACTGCGATCCCACTTACGATTGCCCAAATGGCCTTAGAATAGGATGATTCCAGCCAAGAATGAAAGAGCACTAAAGTACCTTTCAGATGACCAAAAATCAACCCAATTTGACATCAAACGAGGGAGTTATGAGAGTCTTCATTGGATTGCGCAATTTGGAAAGATTAACAATCCAAATTACAAAATGGCGTGAGAAGAGTTCCAACGCCCTTTTGGGATATCGAACAGTCTTAGAAATAGCGAATTTTGGTCCCATTTGGAAGCTTGTCCGCTTACCATTCCAATGAGCTGAAAATAATGTAAATTCGACCACTAAAGAGAGAGTTACGATGGTTACTATACGACAAGGAGATGAAGGAAAAATTCAGGACCGACGACTACGATCCCACTTACGGATGCCAAAATGGCCTCGGAAACGATGATTCTAGTAAGGAATGAAAGAGCACTAAAGTACCTTTCAGATGACCAAAAATTGACCCACTTCGACATCAAACGAGGGAGTTATGAACATCTCCGTTGGATAGCACGATTTGGAAAGATTAACAATCCAAATTGCAAAATGACGAGCAAGGAGTTCCGACGCGCTTTTGGGATATCGAACGGTCTCAGAAATAGCATATTTTGGTCCCATTTGGAAGCTTGTAAACTTACCATTCAAACGAGCTGAAAATAGTGTAAATTCAACCACTGAAGAGAGATTACGAAGGTTACTATTCGACAAGGAGATGAAGGAAAAATTCAGGATTGATGACTGTGATCCCACTTACGGATACCGAAATGTACACAAAAAATGTTGATTCCAGTCAGGAATGAAAGAGCACTAAAGTAACTTTCAAATGACCAAAAATCGACCCAATCCGACATTAAACGAGGGAGTTATGAGCATCTACATTAGATGGTATGATTTGGAAAGATTAACAATCCAAATTGCAAAATGACGATTGAAGAGTTCCAACGTGCGTTTTGGATATCGAACGGTCTCAAAATTAGCCAATTCCGGTCCCATTTAAAATCTTGTCAAGTAACCATTCCAATGAGCTCAAAATAATCTAAATTCGACCACCAAAGAGAGTGTTAAGAAGGTTACTATTCGACAAGGAGATGAAGGAAAAATTCATGACCGACCACTGCGATCCCACTTATGGATCCCCAAATGGCCTCAGAATAAGATTATTCTAGTCAGGAATGAAAGAGCAGTAAAGTACCTTTCAGATGACCAAAAATCAGCCCAATCTGACATCAAACGAGGGAGTTATGAGCATCTCCGTTGGATGGTATGATTTGAAAAGATTAATAATCCAAATTGCAAAATGACAATTGAAGAGTTCCAACGTGCTTTTTGGATATCAAACGGTCTCAAAATTAGCCAATTCTGGTCCTATTAAAAAGCTTGTCAAGTAACCATTCCAATGAGCTCAAAATAATCTAAATTCGACCACTAAAGAGATAGTTAAGAAGGTTACTATTCGACAAGGAGATGAAGAAAAATTCATGAACGACGACTACGATCCCACTTGTGGATGCCCAAATGGTCTCAGAATAAGATGATTCCAGTCAGGAATGAAAGAGCACTAAAGTACCTTTGAGATGACCAAAAATCAACCCAATCCGACATCAAACATGGGAGTTATGAGCATCTCCGTTGGATGGTACGATTTGGAAAGATTAACAATCAAATGACGATTGAAGAGTTCCAACGTGCTTTTGGGACATCAATCGGTCTCAAAATTAGTCGATTTTGATCCCATTTGGAAGCTTGTCAAATTAATATTCCAATGAGCTCTGTTTCGACAAGGAAACAAATGTATTTGATTTGGGAATATTATCTTATTCATACATTAAAAATGGGATAGTTACAAAGACAATTATCACACTTTATTGATTCTGAATTCATTTATATCCTCTGGTATCCCTTGATTCTAAAATAGTTTACAAAGAATTCATTATAAGTGACAATTATTATAGTTAAATATAATTTTCGGTAGCATAACGACAATGATCTCAATCATCTCCAATGACTTAGGAGGAATAGATGAATCAATCAATAGTCTTCAAGAGAACGGAGATTCCGGCAGCATTTTGGTGTTATTTCAGTCATCTCCTGAAACTTAGGAGGAATACGCCTCTTTGTCGATGATTCTTCCTTTTCTCCTGAACAAGAAGAACTTGAAGATTGAAGACTCTAGCCATTCCAACAAGACAATGACCCATTCTTTGTTAAAAATCGCCATAACCTTGGTTTTCGCGGGTCCGCGCAAACTATATAAGTCCCATGCTGCTTTACGCGGGTCGGCACAAACTGCAGGAGTTCAATACTCCGCACCTTCTGTCTTCTCCTTCGTCTTTCTTTCACTATGAAATCTTCGAAAAACCCCTTTTGAGAGAAAGAACGCGGTATTTATAGACATTTTCACCAGTGAAAATTTCTGTTCTGGTCGATGTGGGACAAAATAACATCCAATCCCTTTTTATACCTCCAGCATACACTTTGCGCGGACATGCGCAAATGACATGCTTTACGCGGTCTCGCGCAAACTATCAGTCCCGCACAAACTGTTTTTCTCATCAACCCTCGCAACCCATTCACTTTGCGCGGTCCGGTGCAACCATTTCTCTTTGCGCGAACCTGCACAAAGTGGTCCTGAAGCTGATCTTTTAATCTTCAAACTGATTTCTTGATCTTTCTCGTCTTCACTTCCTTGCTTATTTTATGCCTCAATAAATGCTCCCTTGATCCGTTCTTTTTTTTTCAGAAAATCAAAGAAAAGAATCAAATCACTCTTTTTCTGTAGGGTTTGCGCGACCCCGCGCAAAGCTCGATCGAGTACCGTACTCGGCCATAAATACTATAAATAGTCCAACTACTTAGTCATTTGCACGAACTGCCTGGGCTGAAACTCTGCTCTGGCGATTTTCTTCCGCGCAAACCTCCCACTTTGCGCGACCCCGCCAAAGCATTTCACTTTGCGCGAAGTCCTTTGAACTTGGAGATTTTTAGCGCAAACCATATACTTTACGCGACCTCGCACAAAGTACTCTGTACTTAGGCAATTTCTTTCGAACTTTTTCCAACACTTAGCCATTTTCTTCTTTCTTCCTTTCTTACTCTGTCATCTATCTTCCTTCCTTTGTCTTTTTCATGGCTCGTATTAAACAAACAGCCCGTGTTGTGACTCCTTCTGACTCGCCTTCTTCTGATCAACCACCTGCTAAGCGGATAAAAACTACTTCCAGAAATCCCGCTTATTTTAAAGAACCTGTTCTTCCCACATTTGACTTCTCTGACCGTATTAGATCTTTGCCTTCCCCCATTCACAGATCTATATCTTTGGGAGATATCAAATGTCTGCCTAAGCATGGCAGAGAGTATGACTGGGACAAATGGTTGAAGACCACCGCTCATATTCGTACTGATAGTGAGAGACCACCTCTCCATGAAGATACTCCCCCTGCTTCTCGTCCGAAGAAAACTCGCCACAATACGGCGAAAGAATTTGCAGAAAAGATCAAGGAACACAAGAAGAAGCGGCTTCAAAACTCGTGGGACTCAGTACGAGTTGTTGAAGGTATCATGAAGTTTAACAACCCTCATGCGGAGGGCATGACAATTATTCCAATTAAGGTATATTGCCATCAGTCCATGCTAGACTGCGAGTCTAAAGACTACATCCATGGAGAGAGATTAATGTATACCGAATCATGGGCCTCAAGAGAGTCTCGGATTCTGGAGGGAATCATTCAAACTTCGAAGCCACGACAGAGGATAGGAGAAGCTCATCCTATGATCTTTTTAGCTCCTTTCCACAGTCCTCATGATCTCTTTCCTTCTCATTTTTATGAGACAGTGCGACAACGCTTCAAAGATCGAGAATAACTCTGGGGACAGGCAGAATTCCGCATCAGAGGCATGTTAACTGCTCGCCGCTATTACTCTGAATGGGCGGAGGCTATTTTGCTGAAGCATACAAGCACTCTTACAAAGATCGGACTTTATGATGCCATAGAAGTAACCTCCAAATACTTCTATAGGGAACCCAATATTCTGAAAGGCTTTCTTGAATATTGGTTGCCTACAACCAACTCCTTCCATCTACCTTATGGTGAAATGAGCATATCTCTTTGGGACCTTCATCGTATAGCCGGTCTCACAATAACAGGCAAATTCTATGACGAATTCATTCCTACAAACAGAGAATTGGCCTTTGTCTCTTCTCCAGACCGCAAGCCTTCCATCTCCGAGACTACCATAGAACTGTTCAAAGAGATGGGCAAATTTCCCAATTTCCACAAAATTCCCCTCTATAATGGCTGGCTCATTTCTCTAGGGGTCTCAGGTATTTATCAATCCGACTATTATTCTCCTTCTTTATATTCTTACTATTTAGCTATTCCTGCATATTAACCTCCTTCATTTTTCTTTGAAGGTTTCGTGACTGCCGCTCTAAAGAACTAACGAAGCTTCGGGATGCAGTAAGAGGAAAGCCAGAATATAGCTCTTTCGGAGAACTTGCAGCATTCTTGGCTTATTGGCTAAGTTTAGTCATATTGCCCAGCTCCAAGTGGGCAGATGTTGTTCGTCCAAGCATCTTCGTTGTGGCTGGTGCTTTAGCGAGAGGCCATAAATATTCTCTTGCTCCTCCCGTATTATGTTTTATCTATAGAGCCCTTGGAGAAGTAGCTACTCACGTAAAAGACCCTATTCTTGGAGCTTCATCTGCACATACGTCTTAGCATTATATTATGGGGTGGCTTGGAGTTTATTTTCCTTAGACTTTTGAGGCTTCAGAGCAAGCATATACTCATCCTTCTCACCTTCCACTCTGGTTCTTTCAGCAAAGAGCAATGGCAAAAAGAGCATACGAGTGGGTGGCCAATAAAATTTGAGATGATGACCATATAAACTTCTTTCAGTTTCGCCTTTATCGCTACACCGAATATACAGATATGGTGGACAACGAAACACTTACTGCAGCAGAGAGAGCTGTTTTCTTTTCTATTCGCTCATGCAGTTTACCTCTTCGGGAAGGGACGGAATTCTGGAGAGAACCTTACTACCCCAGTCGCTTTGGTCGTCAATTTGGTTATGATCAAACTGTGCCACAAGATGGCCGGTTACTAGAAAAATGCGTTATGGGCGGTCCTCTTAACTGGGCCATGATATGGAAACAGTTGCTGAATGGCTGTGTTGGATCCTTCTTCATAATTCCAAGCTGCGATCGCATAGTCCGTACATCATATAGCTGGATGCGATGGTGGGATCACCAATCATACTTGGTTGCTAAATGCTTGCCAATGGATTCTTCTATCTTTCTCCATCCGCCCAGGCTAAAGGGCAGAAATTTAGAGAGCAGAATCGGCTATATTCTCGAAAAGAGCCATGAATCTCATTCTGGAGAAATTTGTAGGAAGATATCATTGGAAGATCCCATCCGTGAAATCAAGCCCATCAATACTTTGGATGGATGGTTTACCCACGGAGATCTGAGAGAATTTGAGAAATCTTGTCGGGACTCTTCAAACCAAGCTGCAGATGATGCTGAAGGTACATCTTCTCCAATTCCTGCAGAGACTGCAGTGGTTCAAGAAGGACCAACTATTGGTACTTCCATATCTTCTCCACAACCCCTTGGTCCCGGTCCATCTTCTCCGATGACTAGATTAAGAATGCATTTGCAAACATCATCCCCTATTCCTCCAGAAAGAACTCGACCAGCATCTGCTTCCCCTATAGTCCAAGAGTCTGCACCGGAGAGCAGCCAACCCGTTTCTTACAAAGGGAAGCAGGTTATCGTTGAAGAAGTTGACGAAGAAATTTTGGAAGATGAAGGTTCAACTTCATCATCAGATACTACTGAATCTTCACAATATGAAGACAGCGGAGATAGCGATAGTGGTGAAGATAAAGATGATGAGTTTGAAGAAGGTGAAGTCGATATTGGCGAAGAAGAGGAAACAGCTGCGAAAGAAGTTGAGATGGAATCTTCTCCTACACCTGCTAAGGCTTCTCCTAGCATTAATGTTCCTGCTAAATCTCCTGCAGCCAAGGAAGATGAAGAGGAGCCTTTAGATTATGGAGAATATGGGTATTCACCAGGTAAAGGAAAATTTTCATATGCATATCTTAATTTATATTTTAACAACTATTATTTATTTAAAATTATCGTGTCTCCCTTTTTTAGGTGCCCAAGTTGCAGTAATAGGTGCTATCTCCTCAGTGGCCCTCTTGTGGTATCTTCACCAAGAGCACCCGTAGTTTCGTTGGTAGTACAGAAAGTAGTGGCTCGTGAAATCATATTTTCTACAGAAACTACTGACTTGCCAACTCCGACTACCAGAGATTCAAGCACGGAAGCTAGAGCACCATCTTTTGCTAATATGGTGGAACTTGGCCCTTCCATGACTCAGAGAGCTTCTCCTTCTGTTAGTCATATTCCAGTGATAGGTATATATATACGCTGAATATCTTTACTCAAGACTATATATTTCATAATAATATATTGAATATTTTTCTTCTTTTGCTATAGGAACTCATTCCTGCAGCGGTGCGGCTAGTTCTGATTCTGTAGCCACTACTTCTGAACTGTCACCCTTTGCGAAGATCCCTGTTCATAAAATGCTTATGGTGAAACATTCTTTGTTAGTAATAATCCATATCTTCAGAAATCATGATCAATGGTTGGACTTGGATGTTGCTATAGAGATATTGAAGAGCTCTGCCAAGATGGCCAGAATCAACATATCTCCTTTGCGGGATTCACTCCTCAAATTTCGTGATTCAGTAATTTCCTTGGCGCCAGTAGAGAATGTTACAATTGCCCCTGAGATTTTAGAGTGTAGAAAGCAGTTGGCTTTATCTTAAGAACAAGCTTCTCTGACAGCTTCATCAATTTCTAAACTTGAACAAGAGCATATGATTCTTCAAGATCAATTAAAGATTCATGTTGATGAAAGTATAACTATTCAAGATCGCATTGCAGCTCTGAAGGAAGAAATTTCTCAACTGGAGAGGAAGAATCACGAGCAGGTCTTAATCATTCAAGATGTTGAAGAGAAGATACGGGTGAATGTTCAATCCATTGATATCGAAAAATCCGCACAACTTCAAGGTAAAGAAATGATTGCTTCTTTGGAGAATAAGCTTGCTGGCGTTCCTGATCAGGCAAGACTTATTTTTGAAGAAAAATCTAAACATGATGCAGCTCAGGCACAATTGAAAGAAGATTTACGCAGATACTCAGAAGCAATGGGGATTACAGAGGATCTATAAACATGTAATTTTGAACATATGTAGTCTTTGCGTTCATGTTTCTTGGACATGTAATTTATTTGGCTTCACATATGTTTCATGATAGTATTTTGAAATGTTTATCGTAGCATTTTCATATTGCATGTTGATGATATTTTTACTAATACTATCAAATTATATTTATACTTTATATAATAATTTCATTACATCCTTTACAATTTCTAAACC
Organism: Magnolia changhungtana; assembly: GCA_030180095.1. Taxonomy (NCBI): domain Eukaryota; kingdom Viridiplantae; phylum Streptophyta; class Magnoliopsida; order Magnoliales; family Magnoliaceae; genus Magnolia; species Magnolia changhungtana. The sequence continues at coordinate 987,418 of JASAUF010000316.1, forward strand.
TTTTATGCTTTTATTAGTGCGGGATTCTCTATGTGAGTATTTAAATTGGTGGTACTAAGTTTCAATTTAATTAGCCACACACAGTAAGCTAATGAGTAGTGGAGCGTGCGCACACACACAGTTTAAGCTCATGAGTAGTGGAGCGTGCGCACACACACAGTTTAAGCTCATGAGTAGTGGAGCATTTATGGGTCTTATGTGATGGCCACTGTAACTCTCTAGAGTTTACTTTTGGGCTTCTCACTACCTTGAGCTCACGGCCAAGGTCCATTAGAGGGGCCCATTGACGCTACCGGGCGGTGAACTATTGGTTTTACGCACAGGGTTGGCCACGGTAACTCTCTAGAGTTTGCAGGGCTCGCAAGGCTACCTTTGGGCACCAAATCTAGGGTCGTCAGTCCATCAATGAGTAGGTTTAAGCCCTTCCTCACGAGTTACTACTGAAATCAAACCCTAGACCTGGAGGGTCTTACACACGGTTGGCATAAAGCTCGCACTGCGGCCCCTGTTTTCTTCGTCTACAAGGTCGAGCCCATTCACGGGAGGGCATTTTCATCTGTTCCCCGTGGCACTGCCGAAAGCTATACAGACGGCATGGGCATTACGGTGACTAGTCTTCGCGGATTTATGGCCTTTTAGGCTTTGAATCCTTGACTTCGTCAGCTGCCCGCATGGGTGCGCACGATGGTCTTCGCGGGCTTTTTAGGGCCACTGACTCCTCGCCGCTGCCCGAATGGTGATCTTCATAGGTCTTACGTATAGTTGGCCGACTCTTTTAGAGCTTGATCCTTTGAGAGCATTTTTTTTTACGAGCTTGATCTTTTTTTTTTTTGGCTCGATTCGGCTCTTTTAGGTTTTGGCTTGGCTATACTGCCTCTGTGATTGATATTGATATATCCTTGCTTTTGATAACATCTTCAAGAAGATCCATGCCTTGTAAGGCAATAATATATATATATGATCATCATCATTTGCAAATATAGTAGATATTTCCGAAATATCTTCAAGAAGACCCATAGAATTCGTGCCTTGTAAGGCAATATAATTCTCAGCTTAGATAATATCTTCAAGAGAATCTTCAAGATGATATTAACTTTATCGATCTTATTTGATGATGATCATATATATATTTTTCAGATTTGATACTTGATAATTGACATGCTTGTAAATTTCTTCTTTTATGGCTTCTTTTTGTTGACATATAGACATGATCTTATTCATCCTTGCCCCCTTTTGATACAGAATCATTATGCTGATAATATTCTGGGTCAAAATCCAGATGTCTATCTTTAGGGATAGTATCTTTTGATGAAACGGGCGTTGACAAGTATACTGATACCTTGTCCCTCTTGATTTGTGATTCTATATGCCCCATTGGAGAATACTTCTTTTATTACATATGAACCGTCCCATTTAGGCTCGAACTTGCCCCCTGTCCGGCGAGTGACCACTATAGGTCTTTTCAACATTAACACCATATCCCCTTTTTTGAAAGAGCGGTATTTAACCTGTTTATCAAAGGCGTAGATATTCGGCTCGATATGACTACAACATTCTTTGAAGTCAGTAAGACGTTTCTCATCGAGCAGATCTAATTCCGTCAGCCATATTTTTGCATTTTCATCATCTATTATAGACTGATGTACTGCTATTCGGAGCGATGCCACCTGCATTTCAATTGGGATAACTGCCTCCATACCATAAATTAATGAATACGGTGTCGCCCCTGTTGTTGTACAATGGGTGGTTCTGTAAGCCCATAAGGCTTCTTGTAACTTTTCATCCCAATCGCGCTTATTGCCTGTTACCATTTTTTTCATTATTTTGACAATTGTTTTGTTAAACGCCTCTGCTAGTCCATTGGCCGGAGGATAGTAAGGTGTTGAAAAAGAATGTTGGATGCCGAACTTCTGACATAACTTTTCCATGCCTCTATTTTTAAAAGGGGTGCCATTATCAGTGACGATCTTCTTCGGAATACCATGACGGTATATTATAGCATGCCAGATGAAATTGACCACCTCTTTCTCTCTAATACTATGCAAGGTGACTGCTTCGGTCCATTTTGAGAAATAGTCTATTGCTGCCAGAATGTACTGTTTTCCTTTAGATGAAGGGGGATTTATAGGACCAATCACGTCGAGTCCCCATGCTGAGAAAGGCCAAGAAGCAACAGACTGATGTAATTCTTCTGGAGGAACATGTATTACATCTCCGTGTATTTGACATTCATGACACCGCTTTGCATATTCTATCGCATCTTTAAACATAGTAGGCCAATAATAACCCATGCGATGCACTCTATGGCATAAATTTCGGCCGGCTTGATGTGCTCCACACTCACCTGAATGTGCCTCCCGTAGCATTTGGTTTGCTTCTTCCTTGTCTAAGCACCTCAACAGCATTCCATTATAAGATTTTCTATACAATACTTCGCTGCATATGACAAATTTGCTCGATCATTATTTAATCTGCTGTCTTTGTACATTATCCTCTGGCAAGATATTATATTTGAGATAATCAGCAAAAGGCTGACGCCAATCATCTGTCATTACCTCCAGACAGGATATAGGAAACATTTCAACGGTTTCTTTGATAACCTCTGTAGATGGCAGGAATCTTCTTTCTTCTATAATTACCTGAAGAGGACTTCGGTTTGTGCAAGATAAAGTGCTAAAAAGCTAAAGCATCTGCTTTTGCATTCTCCGACCGCGGTATGTGTTTAATTTCCACGTAACAAAACTGTTCAAGTAACTGTTGTGCCTTCCGATAATAAGGCAGGAGTTCTTCTTTCCTTACTTCAAATTCTGTTGTCAATTGATTTATAATCAATTTAGAATCTCTGAAGATATGCAATAATTTTATTTCCATTTGCTGGGCTATTTCCATTCCGATGATAAGGGCTTTGTATTCAGCTTCATTATTTGTGCATGCGGCACCCAACGTGAAGGCTTATGGTAACAAATCGCCTTGAGGAGTAATAGATATCACTCCTGCCCCCGCTCCCGTTATTCGAGCAGCACCATCAAAATATATCTGCCATAGATTCTGAGATTCAGCCAACATAACCTGTTCATCTGAAAATTCGTCATTGATTTCCTCATTTTCTACTATAGGATGTGCTGCGAGGAAGTCTGCCATAGCTTGTCCTTTCACTGCTTTCGCCGGCTTATACGAAATAGTATATTCTGATAATAATAACATCCACTTAGCTAGTCTTCCTGATAACATTGTCCTGGTCATCAAAAATTTTATCGGATCTACTCTTGAGATTAAAGTTATATCATGGGAAAGACAATAATGCCTTAACTTTTGCACAGCGAATACCAATGCCAAACACTCTTTTTCGATCAAAGAATAATTGCATTCTGCCCCCATCAGTGTTCGGCTTAGATAATAAAGAGCAGTCTCTTTTTCGGCTTCGTTTACCTGTGCCAACAAAGCACCCAAAGAATTTGTAGCTGCAGATGTATATAAGATAAGTGGCTTACCTTTCACTGGAGCTGTTAACACCAGCGGCTGTTTCAATAATTCCTTAATTGAATCAAATGCATTTTGACAGGCGTGATCCCATACAAATTCTGTATCTTTCTTCATTAACCAGGAAAATGGCTGACACCTTCTTGCAAGGTTCGAAATGAAGCGGCGAATGTATGTCAATTTTCCTTATAAGCTTTTTAATTCTTTCAATGTTGTCGGTGGTGTCATATTTTGAATAACTTTAACTTTTTCTAGATCGATTTCGATTCCTCTGTGGCATACAACAAAGGCGAGAAATTTGCCAGACGATACTCCGAATGCACACTTAGCAGGATTCATCTTTAATTGCTTCTTTCTGAGCCATCGGAAGACTGATGCTAAATGTTCGCGGTGTTCTTGATGATCTCCTGATCTGACTACCAAGTCATCAATGTAGCATTCAACATGTTTATGCATCATATCTTGAAAGATATTCTTCATTGCCCTTTGATATGTTGCCCCAGCATTTTTGAGACCGAAAGGCATAACTTTATAACAATAAATTCCAAGCGGGGTTCTAAAGGCCATCATCTCTTCATCTTCAGGTGCCATCCTGATTTGATTATAGCCTGCGTATCCATCCATAAAGGACATGATAGCATACTAAGTAGTGCTGTCAATTAATAATTCTATTATCGGGAGAGGGAAATCATCCTTTGGACATGCTTCATTCAGATCTCTGAAGTCAATACATACTCTAATCTGCCCATTCTTCTTTTTCACCGGAACAATGTTTGATATCCACTTGGGATATTTAACTTCTCTGATGAACCCGACCTTTATTAGTTTATTTACTTCTTTTTCGATTAATGGAATTAGGTCTGGGTGAAATCGTCTTTGTGCTTGCTTTACTGGTTTCTTTTCTTTAGAAATATTTAATCGATGCATTGCCACAGAGGGTTCCAGTCCCGGCATTCCTTCATATGTCCAGGCGAAGATGTCTTTATTTTCTTTGAGAAGTTGGCCATATTTCTCAAATTCCCGATCTGAAAAATTTGATGATGAATGTGTTCCTTAGCTCTTTCACATTGTTCCTAAATTTATTTCTCGCAGGCTATCTATTGTCGGCTGCCCCCCATCTTCTATTTGCCTTGGAGCGGTTTCAGGATACTCAACTACCTTAGTATCTTGTGCGACTGAAGTCATGTTAACTGATACCATGTTTACTGCTGATTCTGCTCCCAATCCTTGGAATTTTCTCCGCTTTTCCTGATTAACCCCGAGGGGGATTTGAATTCCTTTCCCATGATTCAAACCGGTGGGTTTGTCACAATCAAAACCCATATTTCTCATGATTTTCTTACTTACTGCACTGTACTTTCTTAAATTCTGCGGTGCTAACTCTCCATGATATACATTGCTTGTATTTTCATCCTTCACTTCTGCTGCAGCGTGAAACTCTATTGGTTCAAGATATTTAGCACTGGCTTTGACTTGAAATGTTCCTGGAGCGGCTACAAATGGCTTACATCTTTCGATATTGGGTAAGGGCATTGTGTAATTGGACTGTAAGACTTTCAGTTGTTCTGTTGATAACAATGTTAACGGCGGTTGTCCTGGTTGTCTCAGGCACTTTGGTACAAAATAAAACTTCTTTCTTGCTTCTGCAGTCCCAAAAGATTCCGCCCTTTCTCCTCTATCTTTATTTATTCAAACATTTTTGAAGACTCTCTCTCTATCATCATTTTTCACTTCTTCGGAGAAACATTTATAATAGCTAGCATCCGCAAAGAAAGACTCGGCTTCTGTATAGGGTTTCGCATCGGCCATCGCTTTACACTGCATTCCGTCTTTACAGTATTTGAAGCATTGGTGTAGAGTAGAAGGTACAATATTGTACTGGTGTATCCATGGCCTTCCCAAGAGAAGGTTATATGTCGTCACAGCATTTATAACATGACATACAACAGTAGTGATTAATTCTCCTACTTCCAATGTTACTGTAATTTTACCGAGTGCACGTTGCCCATCTTGATTAAACCCATGTATCATCATTCCACTGGGGCGCAAATCCGAACGGCGATAACCCAATTTAGTAATCATGGAGAGTGGTAAAAGATTCACTGCGGACACATTGTCTATCATAATCCGTTTTATCTTCTTTTCACAAATATACCCTTTTATCATCAATGGCCTGTTATGTTCCATTTCACCAATTAAATCATCATCAGAGAAAGATATTACCGGTAGACAATTCATTTTTTCATTATTTCTTTCATTCTTCATTTATGTCAGTAAAGTTTCTCTCACATCGTGATCAGACAGTGCTTGAATCAAACTCTACCGAAATTCTTCTGACAACTTGAGCGCATCATAAATACTTAAACGTGCTGGTATACCCTTCAAGTGGCTAACTACATCATAAGCCACTTTTGTAGCTGCGCCTCCATTTCTATTTCTATCCTTAGAATTCTGTCTTTCAGTCACCTCTTTCCTTATAATTCCCGCTTTTTGATTTACCGGACTTGTTATTTGCTTTCCTAATCGCAACGTAATCATTGTCGCATTTCCTATCGACCTTCTATCTCCCTTCTCTTTCATTTCCCGAGTCTTTTCTTGAATTGACAATACATTTACTGTCGCCCTAGTATTCTTTTCTTTGCTTTCTCCAGTTATTATATCACCTCTATTTATCATTCGCTGTATAATGCATTTTAACGTGTAACAATTTTCCGTCTGATGTCCCACTAGGTGATGATAACGGCAAAAGTTTCTTTCTCGAGTCCTCGTCACATCCTCAGGGCGTTTTGGTTCTGGTAGTTCCATGATACCTGCTTTTAACAATTGTTACATCATAGGCACCACGTCCTCTTTATCAAACTCAAATCCTTCATGAGAATCGAGCATTCTGAGCTTCTTTCCACCGTATCTGTCCCTTGATTGATTCCAGCCTTCTTTTCCTTCCAGCCTTTTGTCTCTTGAACCCCTTGCATCTTGATTTTTCTTATCCCGATCAATGGTGTTGACGGTTATTCTGCCAGGTATTCTTCTGACAGTTTCATGATGAAATGCTGGCATCTTACGAGTCATCAATTCTAATGCATGGGCTTTGGTAGCCAAATCGCGAAAGGTTCCGATATCTGCACTGGTGAGTCCGAACGCAATTCCTGTCTCTATAGAGTTTAGACACATTTTGACTTGTTCCTTTACTTCTGGCAACTGCCTACATGATGCCCCCAGTGTCTTCCATCTGTCTATGAATTTTTCTACTGGTTCTCCTTCTCGCTGTCATATTGAAGCTAATTATGTGATGCTAACATCGCGCTCTGACGAGAAGAAGTTTGACATGAAAGCATCTTGCATTTCTTCCCATGTTCGTATAGATCCTAGTGCTAAATTTGAATACCACCTGAAAGCTTTACTTGTCAATGATGACCCAAATAATCGTAAGTAGTATTGAGGTATCGTGGAGAAATTTCCCATACTGGTGATGAAATGCATCAGGTGTTCTTCTGGTGATCCTTCCCCATTGAACTTCTGAAAATCTGGATGCTTAAAATTTGTCAAAAATGGAACATCTTCTACCTCTCTCGGGTAGGGTGTTCGATATCTGAAACGACCTGTATTCGCGTGCTCCCTTTCTATTCTGACTGCTTCTTCGACGACTTGTCTTACGTCATCCTGTGTTATAGCCCTTGTTACTGGAACTGACCCTCGCGATCCTATCCCCTGCGGATGGGAACCTTCAGGCTGGTTCTCCTGTCCATTTGTTGCTCCCATCATGGGTGGAGCCACTATCTGGGCTACATTATGTGCCAGAGTTGCCAGAGCTTCTCTGAGGTTCCGGCACTCATCCATTAGCACTCTTTTTGCTTCTGCCATTTGATCAACACGCTCTTCAGTAGTTGGTCTATTTCCTTGACCCGTCTCTGCCATATATACTGTAGCCTCTTGACTGTTTGTCGAAGCTGTCTTTGAAGTAAAACGAGAGTATGTTGACGTAACAAGGCTTATAAAGAGGGGAGAAATTGGAGTCTCGTTTGATTCTTATGTACTTTTCATGCTTTTAACCGATTGAGGTGATACAGTTATGGGCGAGCTGGCTTGGGGTGACACAGGCATCGGTGATCCTATCATCAGTGCTTTACCTTTTTGTGCTTCTGTCCATTTGGCCTTTGGGGCGACCAAAGCTGGAAAATTGTGCGACGAGAACTGCGGAGCAGCTTGTTTAGGGTAAATCGCCGTAGGAGCGAGCTCAGGCTTTCTTCTTGCTATGCTACGCGTGATCGGTCCCTCAGCTCTTGGTACAAACAATTTCACTTTGCAGTTCTTTAAGGTCTTTGCTTTCGCCTTTCTAGACAAGACCAAAGTCTTATTCTCATCACTTTCTTGTGGTTGAGGTGAAATGGAAATGACTCCCGCTGTTACTTGAGTCATTTTACGCCTGCTTGTAGTGCTTGCTTTCGTATGCTCAGGAGTTTGGCTTGGTGCATATTCAATTACAAACCCAGTAGCGGTGAATCGGAAGTTCACTTTTCTCACAACGTTAGCCATTAGCAATGTTATGTGATTGAATTTGGGTACCTTCAATAATAAAACATACATGAAATTAGTATGCGAAAGATTAAGTAAACTATTTTAGAGATGAAGGGGAGGATGTTCCCACTGAGAGTCGCCATTTTGGCGTCTAATCGACGCCAAAAACAGTGACGAGAGTCTTGCAACTTTCCCAAAGTTAGTGTTAAATAAGATAAAGTCCCCAGCAGAGTTGCCATTTTGTTTCGACAAGGAAACAAATGTATTTGATTTGGGAATATTATCTTATTCATACATAAAAAATGGGATAGTTACAAAGACAATCATCACACTTTATTGATTCTGAATTCATTTACATCCTCTGGTATCCCTTGATTCTAAAATAGTTTACAAAGAATTCATTATAAGTGACAATTATTATAGTTGAATATAATTTTTGGTAGCATAACGGCAATGATCTCAATCATCTCCAATGACTTAGGAGGAATAGATGAATCAATCAATAGTCTTCAAGAGAACGGAGATTCCGGCAGCATTTCGGTGCTATTTCAGTCATCTCCTAAAACTTAGGAGGAATACGCCTCTTTGTCGATGATTCTTCCTTTTCTCCTGAACAAGAAGAACTTGAAGATTTGAAGACTCTAGCCATTCTAACGACCTGACATCCATTCTTTGTTAAAAATCAATAGCAACATACGGTTTGTGCGGGTCGCACAGAACGACATACTACTTGGTCGCTGTCCGCGCAAACTATATAAGTCCCATGCTACTTTGCGCGGGTCAGCGCAAACTGCAGGAGTCCAATACTCTGCACCTTCTGTCTTCTCCTTCGTCTTTTTTTCACTATGAAATCTTCAAAAAACCCCTTTTGAGAGAAAGAACGGGGTATTTATAGACATTTTCACCAGTGAAAATTTCTGTTCTGGTCGATGTGGGACAAAATAACATCCAATCCCTTTTTATACCTCCAGCATACACTTTGCGCGGACACGCGCAAATGACATGCTTTGCGTGGTCTCGCGCAAACTATCAGTCCCGCACAAACTGTTTTTCTCATCAACCCGCGCAACCCATTCACTTTGCGCGGTCTGGCGCAACCATTTCTCTTTACGCGAACCCGCGCAAAGTGGTCCTAAAGCTGATCTTTTGATCTTCAAACTGATTTCTTAATCTTTCTCGTCTTCACTTCCTTGCTTATTTTATGCCTCAACAAGCTCAAAATAGTCTAAATTCGACCACTACAGATAGAGTTATGAAGGTTACTATTCGACAAGGAGATGAAAGAAAAATTCAGGACTGACGATTGCGATCCCACTTACGGATTCTGAAATGGTCTCTGAAAATGATGATTCCAGTCAGGAATGAAAGAGCACTAAAGTACCTTTTAGATGGCCAAAAATTAACCCAATCTGACATCAAACGAGGGAGTTATGAGCGTCTCTGTTCGATGGTGTGATTTGCAAAGATTAACAATCCAAATTACAAAATGACGATTGAAAAGTTCCAAGTGCTTTTTGGATATTGAACGGTATCAAAATTAGTCAATTTCGGTCCCATTTAGAAGCTTGTCAAGTTACCATTCCAATGAGCTCAAAATTACCTAAATTCGACCACTGAAGAGCGAGTTAAGAAGGTTACTATTCCACAAGGAGAAGATGGAAAAATTCAGGACTGACGACTGCGATCCCACTTACGGTTGGCCAAATGGCATTAGAGTAGGATGATTCCCACCAGGAATGAAAGAGCACTAAAGTAGCTTTCAGATGACCAAAAATTAACCCAATCTAACATCAAACGAGGGAGTTATTAGATTCTCCATTGGATTGCGCAATTTGGAATGATTAACAATCCAAATTGCAAAATGACGTGCGAAGAGTTCCGACGCCCTTTTGGGATATCGAACAGTCTCAGAAAAAGCCATTTTTGGTCCCATTAGGAAGCTTGTTAGCTTACCATTCCAATGAGCTAAAAATAATGTAAATTAGACCACTGAAGAGAGAGTTACGAAGGTTACTATACGACAAGGAGATGAAGGAAAAATTCAGGATCGATGACTGCGATCCCACTTACGGATGCTAAAATGGCCTCGGAAAATGATGATTCCAGTCAGGAATGAAAGAGCACTAAAGTACCTTTCGGATGACCAAAAATTGACCCAATTCGACATCAAATGAGGGAGTTATGAGGTCTCCATTGGAGGGTGCGATTTAGAAAGATTAACAATCCAAATTACAAAACGACGATTGAAGAGTTCCAAGATATCGAACGGTCTCAAAATTAGCCAATTCTAGTCCCATTTAGAAGCTTGTCAAGTTACCAATCCAATGAGCTCAAAATAATCTAAATTCGACCACTGAAGAGAGAGTTAAGAAGGTTACTATTCGACAAGGAGATGAAGAAAAAATTCAGGACCGAAGATTTCGATCCCACTTACGGATGCCCTAATGGTCTCAAATATGATGATTCCAGTAAGGAATGAAAGAGCACTAAAGTACCTTTCAAATGACCAAAAATCAACCCAATTTGACATCAAACGAGGTAGTTATGAGCGTCTCCGTTGGATCGCGCGATTTAGAAACATTAACAATCTAACTTGCAAAATGACGATTCAAGAGTTCCAATGTGCTTTTTGGATATCGAACGGTCTCAAAATTAGCCAATTCCAGTCCCATTTAAAAGCTTGTCAAGTAACCATTCTAATGAGCTCAAAATAATCTAAATTCTACCACTGAAGAGATAGTTAAGAAGGTTACTATTCGACAAGGAGATGAAGGAAAAATTCATGACTGACGACTGCAATCCCACTAATGGATGCCCAAATGGTCTCGGAATAAGATGATTCTAGTCAGGAATGAAAGAGCACTAAAGTACCTTTCAGATGACCAAAAATCAACCCAATACGACATCAAATAAGGGAGTTATGAGCGTCTCCTTTGGATGGTACGCTTTGGAAAGATTAACAATCTAAATTGGAAAATGACGATTGAAGAGTTCCAACGTGCTTTTTGGATATCGAACGGTCTCAAAATTAGCCAATTTCGGTCCCATTTAAAAGCTTGTCTAGTAACCATTCCAATGAGCTCAAAATAAATAAAATTCGACCATTGAAGAGATAGTTAAAAAGGTTACTATTCAACAAGGAGATGAAGGAAAAATTCATGACCAACGACTGTGATCCCACTTGTGGATGCCCAAATGGTCTCAGAATAAGATGATTGCAGTCAGGAATGAAAGAGCACTAAAGTACCTTTAAGATGACCAAAAATCAACCCAATCTGACATCAAATGAGGGTGTTATGAGCGTCTCCGTTGGATCACGTGATTTAGAAAGATTAACAATCCAAATTACAAAATGATGATTGAAGAGTTCCAACGTGCTTTTGGGATATTGATCGATCACAAAATTATCCAATTCCTGTCCCATTTGGAAGCTTGTCAAATTAATATTCCAATGAGCTCAAAATAGTCTAAATTTGGCCACTAAAGAGAGAGTTACGAAGGTTACTATTCGACAAGGAGCTAAAAGAAAAATTCAGGACCGATGATTGCTATCCCACTTATGGATTTCGAAATGGTCTCGGAAAATGATGATTCTAGGCAGGAATGAAAGAGCACTAAAGTACCTTTCCAATGACCAAAAATTGACCCAATCTGACATCAATCGAGGGAGTTATGAGCGTCTTCATTTGATTGTGCGATTTGCAAAGATTAACAATCCAAATTACAAAATGACGATTGAAGAGTTCCAAAGTGCTTTTTGGATATCGAACGGTCTCAAAATTAGCCAATTTCGTTCCCATTTAGAAGCTTGTCAAGCTACCATTCCAATGAGCTCAAAATAATCTAAATTCGACCACTGAAGAGCGAGTTAATAAGGTTACTATTCCACAAGGAGAAGAAGGAAAATTTTAGGACCGACGACTGCGATCCCACTTATGGTTGCCCAAATGGCCTAAGAATAGGATGATTCTAGCCAGGAATGAAAGAACACTAAAGTACCTTTCAGATGACCAAAAATCAAACCAATCTGATATCAAACGAGGGAGTTATGAGAGTCTCCGTTGGATTGCGCGATTTGGAAAGATTAACAATCCAAATTGCAAAATGACGATTGAAGAGTTCCAATGCCCTTTTAGGATATCGAACAGTCTCAGAAATAGCCAATTTTGGTCCCATTTGGAAGCTTGTCAGCTTACCATTCCAATGAGCTGAAAATAATATAAATTCGACCACTGAAGAGAGAGTTACCAAGGTTACTATACGACAAGGAGATGAAGGAAAAATTCAAGACCGACGACTGCGATCACACTTACAGGTGCCAAAATGGCCTCGGAAAACTATGATTCTAGTCAAGAAAGAAAGAGCACTAAAGTACCTTTCAGATGGCCAAAAATCGACCCAATTCGACATCAAACAAGGGAGTTATGAGCTTCTCCGTTGGATGGAGTGATTTGGAAAGATTAACAATCTAAATTACAAAATGACGATTAAAGAGTTCCAACGTGCTTTTTGGATATCGAACGGTCTCAAAATTAGTCAATTCTAATCCCATTTAGAAGCTTGTCAAGTTACCAATCCAATGAGCTCAAAATAATCTAAATTTGACCACTGAAGAGAGAGTTGAGTAGGTTACTATTCGACAAGGAGATGAAGGAAATATTCATGACCGACGACTGCGATCACACTTACGGATGCCCTAATGGTCTCGTAATATGATGATTCCAGTCAGGAATGAAAGAGCACTAAAGTACCTTTCAAATTATCAAAAATTAACCCAATCTGACATCAAAGGAAGGAGTTATGAGCGTCTCCATTGGATCGAGCGATTTGGAAAGATTAACAATCCAAATTGCAAATTAACAAGTGAAGAGTTCCAACGCGCTTTTGGGATAACGAATGGTCTCAGAAATGGTATATTTTGGTCCCATTTAGAAGCTTGTCAACTTACTATTCCAATGACCTGAAAATAGTGTAAATTCGACCACTGAAGACAGAGTTACGAAGGTTACTATTCGACAAGGAGATGAAAGAAAAATTTAGGACCGACGACTGTGATCCCACTTATGGATAACGAATTGGACTCAGAAAATGATGATTCCAGTCAGGAATGAAAGAGCACTAAAGTAACTTTCAGATAACCAAAAATCGACCCAATCCGACATCAAACGAGGGAGTTATGAGCGTCTCCGTTGGATGGTACGATTTGGAAAGATTAACAATCCAAATTGTAAAATGAGGATTGAAGACTTCCAATGTGCTTTTTGGATATCGAACGGTCTCAAAATTATCCAATTCTGGTCCCATTTAAAAGCGTGTCAAGTAACCATTACAATGAGCTCAAAATAATCTAAATTCGACCACCAAAGAGAGAGTTAAGAAGGTTACTATTTGACAAGGAGAAGAAGGAAAAATTCATGAACGACGACTGCGATCCCACTTATGGATGCCCAAATGGTCTCAAAATATAATGATTCTAGTCAGGAATGAAAGAGCACTAAAGTACCTTTCAGACGACCAAAAATCAACCCAATCTAAAATCAAACGAGGGAGTTATGAGCGTCTCCATTGGATCGTACGATTTGGAAAGATTAACAATCCAAATTGCAAAATGATGATTGAAGAGTTCCAACGTGCTTTTTGGATATCGAACGGTCTCAAAATAAGCCAATTCCAGTCCCATTTGGAAGCTTGTCAAATTACCATTGCAAGGAGCTCAAAATAGTCTATATTCGACCACTAAAGAGAGAGTTACGAAGGCTACTATTCGACAAGGAGATGAAGGTAAAATTTATGACCGACGACTGCGATCCCACTTACGGATTCCCAAATGGACTCAGAATACGATGATTACTGTCAAGAATGAAACGGCACTGAAGTACGTTTCAGATGACCAAAAATTGACCCAATCCGACATCAAACGAGGGAGTTATGAGCGTCTCTGTTGGATGGTACGATTTGGAAAGATTAACAACCCAAATTGCCAAATGACGATTGAAGAGTTCCAACGTGCCTTTTAGATATCGAACGGTCTCAAAATTGGCCAATTCTGGTCCTATTTGGAAGCTTGTCAAATTACAATTGTAATGAGTGTTGAGACATAAAAAATATTATTCCATTGAATTGGTCAGAGAATTTCTGTCCAGGAGTATTTTGGTAATTTCCATGTCCGGGGGTTTTTTAGTAATTTTCATGTCCGGGGTTATTTCGGTAATTTTCATGTCCGGGGGTATTTCGGTAATTTCCATGTCCGGGGGTATTTCGGTAATTTCCGTGTCTGGGGGTATTTTGGTAATTTCCATGTCCTGGGGTATTTTGGTAATTTCCATGTCCGGGGGTATTTTGGTAATTTCCATGTCCGGGGGTATTTTAGTAATTTTTATGTCCAGGGGTATTTTGGTAAAATTCCAAGTCCAGGGGTAGTTTTGGTATTTTGATAAAATTCCAAGTCCAGGGGTAGCTTAGGTATGTTGGTGAAAAAAGCATTGGAAAGGGTAGTTTGGTAAAAAAGGTGCAAAGGTGTCCTTTGAAAGGAAAAAGGTGGTACACCACCATTTAAGAGGGAAGTTGGTGGTCACCATGGTTTAAGGAAAGGGAAGGTCCATATGTGAAGGGATAGGTGGTGGTGATGATGGGGCCTATAAATACCCCCTCCCAGCTTCATTTGAAGGGTTGGACCAGATTGGATCAGTTGGTGGGCCAGAGAATGAGAGAGAAGCAAGGCAGGAGTAAAAGAGAAGAAGTCCCGTGCAAACTGAAGTCGTTTGCGCGGAACCGCTCAACAGAAGATGACTTTGCGCGGACCCGCGCAAATTGAAGTGGTTTGCGCGGACCCGCGCAACCCACCGCGCAACCGAAGTGGTTTGCGCGGACCCGCGCAAACTGGTCGACAGAAAAGTTTCTTCATTCTGTTGTTCTACTGGTGGTGCCCATTGTGGCTGCCTTTTAGAAGATCCACACCGTCCACCGTCTTCCTCTCGAGATTTCGGCCGTAAAAGACTGGTTTTGTTCAACCGATGATGAGGCCTACCAAGATAATCAAGCTGCAATGGAAGCTCAACGGTCCGTTTATGATCGCCATAACGATCATATGGAGGAGCATGGTCACCAAAGCTTAGCATGGTTTCAATTGGTTTTTCACCCTCTACCTAATGGACGACTCAGAACCTTCATTTACGGCATGAGTGTGGCCCACAACAAAGAGACGAAAACTCTGTTTTTGACAGAGTCGACGTACGTCGACTCTGTGAAATTCGGTGGGCCCAGATCAACAGAGATGAAGAAATCTACTCCGTCCATTGAATTCACGACCGAAAACCACCAAGGAAAGACGGTTTTGAAAGTAAAATAAGTGCGGCCAGCTAGGTTATCTACTCTGCCGTTCATTCCACATTCAACAGTTAAGATCACGCAACAGTCTGCATGGTGACAAAAGGACAACTAGGCAACGGTAATGCTCACCTTCTGAAGAGAATAGACGACTCAGATCAATGATTTTAGTGCGGAGTGGGCCACACTAAGAAAACTTCAAAGTCACAGCGTTTACGCTGTTTGCATTTTTGAAATGAAGAAGATGAAATCGGTCAGCGCCAACTGACCGATTTTGAGAAATTCCATGCACGATTCGTGCACTCATGTACTATGCACATGCGATGTACATGTGGGGCTGATGGTGAAGTTCGTGAGAAATCCGCTCCGACCATTCACTTGCCCACTGTATTTAACGCGTTGAGACCGAGTTTGAAGAATATCCGGATATCAGGCGGGCCCCAAATCACGATCTCGGGGGTGATTTGTCAGTTTAGCCATTTCTTCAAGGATTCGAGAGTGAAAGCCGAAACCGGATGTGTACTGGTTAATTTGTGGTTCTAAGGCTTCATATAAAGTTTCGAACAGAATGGACGGTGGAAACCCCATGATCTTACGTTTTGGGAGACTTTTTAGGCCCGTCGATGTGATCACGATTTCTGTGGGTCCTGACTACACTTCAACGGACTTCTTCATATTTTAAGGAAGAATGACTAGAAGGATGCTCCATCTCATTGAAGATTTGCTGATCGAATCAGCAATTCCTCCCAAGTATTGGGAGATGACCGAAATAGCGCCGTTATGCTGCTGAAATTTCTATCTCATTGAAGACTGGTTGATCAGATCAACAATTCCTCTTAAGTCATAGGAGATGATTGAAACAGGCATCGGAATGCTGCCAAAATTTCTATCTGATTATCTTCTCTTTCATTTAGTACATTACATTAATTTACTTTGTTTTCAGAATCAAGGGAATCAGAGGATGTAAATGAACTCAGAATAAATGTGATCAATGTTCTCTTATTCTTTCTTTGTTATCATTGAATAAATCCCCCAAATCAAATACATTTGTTTTCTTGTCGAAACAAAATGACGACTCTGCTGGGGATTTATTTATTTGATGGTAACTTAGAAAAAATTATTCAGAGAACATTCATCACTTTTTGGCATCTGTAAAGACGCCAAAATGGCGACTCTTAGTGGGAACATCCTCCCCTTCATCTCTAAAAGCAAAGTACGATTTTATTTAAATAAATTAACTGACACTCTGTTTTAAATGACAGATATACCGCAGCGATCTTTCTCCCGACTAATCCAGTTGTTTACTTCACATCCAATATACTTCCACAAAAGATAAAGTGTCAGAGAAGATGAAATCAGTTTTGATCAAAAACAAATAATTCCAAAATGATGATAGTTTTCGAAGAGAGCTAGCTTCATGTATGGAAGCGATTCAAACATCAGTTGGTCAGTATATGTCTAAGGAAGAAGAACAAGCTGCCTTGATCTAACAGGCTGTCTTCTTTTCTTAAGTTCTCATCCGAAGAACAAGTTGCCTTGATCTGACAAGTTCTTTTGCAACAACCCTGTGAATATGATGGTTGAATTCCTTCCTAGTTTCTTTCCTTCTATTTCACTTGATAAGTATCGAAGATATGCTGAAACACTTGTGCAAGATAGTCCCAGATGAAAAGCTTCTTCAAAGGGTCATATTCACTTGGTACTGTGTGGATCCCACACATAGCCAGCTAAGAGATTGAACAGAAAAAGGGTGGTGCGTTTGTGAATCTTCCAAGACTAGAAAAAAGAAACATCTGGAGTCAATTGGTGATTCAATTGTAACACATCCGATTGATGAAATATTGCATTGGCATAATGCTATAACAAAATAGTTGAATGATATAGCTAAAGAAGGCAAGGAATATACAACCCTCAAGAGATTTCTCTGATTTATCCGTTTCCAAGAGATACAATTCATTGCCGAGCTGCAGAGGCAATCAAACTACCATAGTTACAGTATTCAAAGGAAGGAAGCAAAGAAGAAAAGAATATTCTATAAGAAATGATTGACAATAATAAGATTGTCATAAAAGAAGACATGAAATAAAGGAGAAAGTAATGACATATGATCACGATGAAAATAACTACTTAGCGAAAGAATTACAGCATTTTGAAGAAGAAGAATCACAGCATTTTGATTCAGAAGATTCACGGCACAAGTATTCAGGGGGCAAGATAAGTAGTCTCAAAATGCCGGTAAAGTCTCAGAATGCTGAGATCTCAGAATCCCAAGTGAGGTAATCGTTGATTCCCTGAGATGATAATTATTTATAATAATTGCTTATATTAATTTTGCAGATTAAAGTTGAGACAAATGAAAAGTATTGATGATTCCTATCAAGCATTGACGATTGTCACCGACAATTGGAGGAGCAAAAGGATTGTAAAAGACAAGGTCATGTACTCTCCCTTGTATGCGAATGAATTAAAGCACAAATTTTCAAGTGACTTCAAATTTCAGGAGAAAGGAAAGGAGATAAAATTGAAGAGAAAAGAAAAGTGAGTGGCTTGAAGAACAAGTTATAGAAGACGATTGATAAAGGCGAAATTATTAAGGTGTACGACATAAAAGAAGAAATAAAAATATACAGGCCTGATCAGTTCGAGACCGGGGGCAAAGCTAATCTTGAGCAAAATAGGCTTTCAAGCATATCAAGTCATTGCCAAAGCAAAACAGGCTTTCAAGCATATCAAGT
Source organism: Magnolia changhungtana (assembly GCA_030180095.1). NCBI lineage: Eukaryota > Viridiplantae > Streptophyta > Magnoliopsida > Magnoliales > Magnoliaceae > Magnolia > Magnolia changhungtana. The sequence continues at coordinate 1,005,474 of JASAUF010000316.1, forward strand.
CATTGTTGTCGATGATTATTGCCAAGATTAGTGCTTTTAGGTATAACAAGTCATTGCTAAAGCAAAACAGGCTTTTAAGCATATCAAGTTATCACCAAATACCAAGCATTGATGATCGCTATCAAGCGTTGATGATCGCTACCAAGCATTGATGATTGCTGCTAAGCATTGACAATTATTGCCGACGCCGAAGAAAATTTCCGCCAATGCATGAAAAAGTTGTGTCAGAAGTTCAGCATTCGATATTCGTTTCCAACGCCTTACTATTCCCGGTCAATGGACTAGCATAGGCGTTCAATAAAACGATCGTCAAGATACTCAAAAAGACGATGACATGGAGTAAACGTGATTAGGATGAACAGTTGCAAGAAGCATTATTGGCATACAGAACAACTTATCGTACAGCAACCGGGGCAACACCATATTCACTAATCTATGGCATGGAGGTAGTCATCCCAATTGAATTGCAAGTGGCTTCGCTCAGAACGGCAATATATCAGTCCATAAAAGATGATGAAAATGCAGGAATAAGGCTGAAAGAGTTAGATCTGCTTGATGAGAAACATCTAGCAGCTCAGCAGCGATTGCAATCATATCAGGCCAGGGTATCGGCCGCTTTTGATAAACAAGTTAAACACCGCTCTCTCAAAAAATAGGGGATATGGTGGTAATGTTGAAAAGACCTATAGTGGTCACCCGCTGAACAGGGGCAAGTTCGAGCCTAAACGGACGGGTCAGTATATAATAAAGAAGTATACTCCAATGGGGCGTATAGAGTCACAAATCAAGATGGGCAAGGTATCAGTATACCGGTCAATACTCGCTTAATCAAAAAATACTATCCCTAAAGAAGCTAATGATTTTGATCCAGAATATTATCAGCATAATGATTCTATATCAAAAGGGGGCAAGAAGGAATAAGATCATGTCCATACGTCATCGAAAGAATCTATAAAGAAGAAATTCACGAACATATCAACTATATTAGCAAGTATTTTGAAAAGAAAGTCAAATGAAGATTCTCTTGAAGATATTGACAAGATTGATATATCGCCTTACAAGGCACGGATCTTCTTGAAGATATTATCAGACGGATCTTCTTAAAGATATTATCAGACGGATCCTCTTGAAGATGGCAAAGTTAATATTGCCTTGAAGATTCTCTTGAAGATATTGACAAGATTGATATATCGCCTTACAAGGCACGGATCTTCCTGAAGATATTATCAGACGGATCCTCTTGAAGATATTATCAAAAGCAAGGATATATCAATCTCAGTCGGAAACATCTACTATACTATGATCATAATTATTATTGCCTTACAAGGCACGGATCTTCTTGAAGATATTATTAGACGGATCTTCTTAAAGATACTATCAAAAGCAAGGACATATCAATATCAGTCAAAGAGGCAGTATAGGCAAGCCAAATCCTAAAAGAGCCAAATTGATCCAAATAAAAAAAAGAAAAAGATCAAGCTCTGTAAAAAAAAAAAAAAGCTCTCAAAGGATCAAGCTCTGTAAAAATAAAATAAAATAAAATAAAATAAAAGCTCTTAAAGGATCAAGCTCTAAAAGGGCCGGCCAACTATACGTAAGACCTATGAAGATCGCCATTCGGGCAGCGGCGAGGAGTCAGTGGCCCTAAAAAGCCCGCGAAGACCATCGTACGCACCCATACGGGCAGCTGACGAAGTCAAGGATTTAAAGCCTAAAAGGCCATAAATCCGTAAAGACTAGTCACCGTAACTCCTATGCCGTCTGTATAGCTTCCGGCAGCGCCACGGGGAACGAATGAAAATGCCCTCCCGTGAATGGGCTCGACCTTGCAGACGAAGAAAACAGGGGCTGCAGTGCGAGCTTTAAGCCAACCGTGCGTAAGACCCTCCAGATTTAGGGTTTGATTTCAGTAGTAACTCGTGAGGAAGGGCTTAAACCTACTCATTGATGGACTGGCGACCCTAGATTTGGTGCCCAAAGGTAGCCCTGCGAGCCCTGCGAACTCTAGAGAGTTACCATGGCCAACCCTGTGCGTAAAACCAATAGTTCACTGCCCGGTAGCGTCAATGGGCCCCTCTGATGGACCTTGGCCGTGAGCTCAAGGCAGTGAAAAGCCCAAAAGTGAACTGTAGAGAGTTACAGCGACCATCACATAAGACCCATAAGTGCTCCACTACTCAAGAGCTAAAACTGTGTGTGTGCGCGCTCCACTACTCATGAGCTTAAACTGTGTGTGGCTAGCCGAAATTGAAACTTAGCACCGCCAATCTAAACACTCACATATAGAATCCCACACTAACAAAGCATAAAAGGTTTAAATACAGTCTAGTTTAGTCCAGTCCAGTTCAGTCCAATCTAGTTCAATCTAGACTAGTCAAGTCTAAGTCAAGTTCAGTCAGGTCGAGGTCAGTCTCGTCCAGTTAAAGTATGGTCAGTCAGTCTTGTCCAGTTAAAGTATGGTCAGTCAATCTTGTCCAGTTAAAGTATGGTCAGTCAAAGTGCACTAGCACCACTGCTTCAAAAAAAAAAGCATAAAGTATTCAAAATGCTGCAAATACATATTTATATATGTTGAAATATATATGCTCAAATATGCAATTGCCTGATGAAAATTTTAAAATATGCAATTTAGATATGCTCAAATATGCAATTGCCTGATGAAAATTTTAAAATATGCTCAAATATGCAATTGCCTGATGAAAATTTTAAAATATGCAATTTAGATATGCTCAAATATGCAATTGTCTGATGAAAATTTTAAATATTGAGTAAAAAATATATATATGCAAATATGCAATTGTCTGATGAAAATTTTAAATGTTGAGTAAAAAATATATATGCAAAGATGTGTTTCTCTTGAATCAGGTTCAGATGGCAGTAACAACAAATGCCTTCATGATATTGGCAATTATCTACTCAAAGGTTCAAGCCTTCAAAGTCAATTAACACATTGACAAAAGTCATAAGGGATTCAGATATATTCTTTAAATTCTTTAAAGGAACATCAAAGATTATTCATCCTTCAGAAGTATCAGCAGGCTTTACTCTGGAAGTATTATCTTTTGAAGAAATCTTTATGCAACATTGACCGGGAAAGGGGGCATGTCTTCAAAGTAATCTATGCCTTGGTCTTCAAAGTAATCTATGCCTTGGTCTTTCTGATAATCTTTTATGCAATGTGGAGGAATTCATATATCGAGGATTATGAAGTATGATTCAATGTGAACGTTCAAAAGTGGTTTCTATATTAAAGCTCAGTTATATGCCAATATTGTAACTAACTTCTCACTATCCTAGTAATGATATCGCAAGACTCCAAGTACTAGATCTGATGGAGGCAGAGCAAACGGAATCATCATTAGTAATTTCTATAGCCTTTGAAAAGTTACTAAGTGAAAATTGAAAGAAGTCTTGTCTATTTTTCAGAATCAGCAAAGATCCTATGAAAAGTCTATGAAGAAATGCTGAGTACAAGCTAGAAACAACTCAGCAATTAAACCTTTGGAGTTGGAAATGCATCTCCAAGAGCACGATATAAAGAATACAAAGAATGCAATGCGAAGCACGATGACAGTAAGCGAATATCACAATCAGCTTTTAAAAAAAAAAAAAGAAGAGAAGTTTTCAATATAAATTTCAAAATTATCAATGCTTTATAAAGCTGAATTAAAAAATTATAATGTCTTGAGATACTAATTCCGACTAATTTGGCAGGAAAGATCATCATTTGAAAGATTGGATTATGCAGATTATGAATAAAGGAAACAATAAAAAAAGGGGGTTGCTGCGGTAGAAGCAACGGAGTTGATCAAAGTGACCGTTCCAAAACTGAAGGAAAAAGTCGCTGGAGTTGATAAAAGAGACCGTGGTAGCAGCAGCGGTGTTGAAAGATAGTTCTCGAATCAAGTCACTCAAAGACAAAGTCGTCACAGCTGTTGCAGAGATGTGTTTCGATGAAAAGAGAACTTTATCTTTTCTAGTGAAGCATCTGCTCGACACTACTGGCTGGGGGCATTCCAGTCTTTTGTTCGAGCGCCATCATTCAAATCTTCCGATCGAGCACCATCATTCAAATCTTCCGATCGAGCGCCATCATTCAAATCTTCTGATCGAGCGCCATCATTCAAATCTTTCAATCGAGTGCCATCATTCAAATCTTCTGATTGAGCGCCATCATTCAAATCTTCCGATCGCAAATCTTCTGATCGAGCTTCATCATTCAAATCTTCTGTTCGAGCACAATCGATCAAGTCTTCTGTTCGAGCACAATCGATCAAGTCTTCTGTTCGAGCACAATCATCAAGTCTTCTGTTCAAGCGCAATCATTCAAGTCTTCCGTTCAAGTGCGAGCATTCAAATCTTCTGGTCAAATATGAGCATTCCAGTCTTCTAGTCAAATGTGACCATTCAAATCTTCCGATTGAGCGTGGTCATTCCAGAATTCTGATCGAACGCGATCATTCGATCTTCTGGTCAAGTATGATCAATCAGTCTTCTATGCAAGTATGATCATCCAGTCATCCTTCAGTTGCAGTTCATTCAAGATTCTTCAGGTGGAGGAAGATCGATCCTCCATTTGATTTCAGGAATCAATCAAAGAAGGATCGAGGGGGCATCTGTTGAGACATAAAAAATATTATTCCATTGAAGTGGTCAGAGAATTTCCATGTCCAGAAGTATTTTGGTAATTTCCATGTCCAGGGGTATTTTGGTAATTTCCATGTCCGGGGTATTTTAGTAATTTCCATGTCCGGGGGTATTTCGGTAATTTCCATGTCCGGGGGTATTTCGGTAATTTCCATGTCCGGGGGTATTCGGTAATTTCCAGGTCCGGGGGTATTTTGGTAATTTTCATGTCCGGGGGTATTTTGGTAATTTCCATGTCTGGGGGTATTTCGGTGTATTTCGGTAATTTTCATGTTCGGGGGTATTTTGGTAATTTCCATGTCTGGGGGTATTTCAGTAATTTTCATGTCCAGGGGTATTTTGGTAAAATTCTAAGTCCAGGGGTAGTTTAGGTATTTTGATAAAATTCCAAGTCCAGGGGTAGTTTAAGTATTTTGGTAAAATTCCAAGTCCAGGGTAGTTTAGGTATTTTGATAAAATGCTAAGTCCAAGGGTAGTTTAGGTATTTTGATAAAATTTCAAGTCCACGGGTAGCTTAGGTATGTTGGTGAAAAAAGCATTGGAAATGGTAGTTTGGTAAAAAAGGTGCAAAGGTGTCCTTTGAAAGGAGAAAGGTGGTACACCACCATTTAAGAGGGAAGTTGGTGGTCACCATGGTTTAAGGAAAGGAAAGGTCCATATGTGAAGGGATAGGGGGTGGTGATCACCACTCTGTAAAAGTGGTGGGGCCTATAAATACCCCCTCCCAGCTTCATTTGAAGGGTTGGACTAGATTGGATCAGTTGGTGGGCCAGAGAATGAGAGAGAAGCAAGACAGGAGTAAGAGAGAAGAAGTCCCGCGCAAACTGAAGTCGTTTGCGCGGAACCGCGCAACGGAAGATGACTTTGCGCGGACCTGCGCAAATTGAAGTGGTTTGCGTGGACTCGCGCAACTGAAGTGGTTTGCGCGGACCCACGCAAACTGGCCGAAAGAAAAGTTTCTTCATTCTGTTGTTCTACTGGTGGTGCCCATTGTGGCTGCCTTTTAGAAGATCCACACCTCCACCGTCTTCCTCTCGAGATTTCGGCCGTAAAAGACTGGTTTTGTTCAACCGATGATGAGGCCTACCAAGATAATCAAGCTGCAATGGAAGCTCAACGGTCCGTTTACGATCGCCATAACGATCATATGGAGGAGCATGGTCACCAAAGCTTAGCATGGTTTCGATTGGTTTTTCGCCCTCTAACTAATGGACGACTCAGATCCTTCATTTACGGTACGAGTGTGGCCCACAACAAAGAGACGAAAACTTTGTTTTGGACAGAGTCGACGTACGTCGACTCTGTGAAATTCGGTGGGCCCCAGATCAACAGAGATGAAGAAATCTACTCCGTCCATTGAATTCACGACGGAAAACCACCAAGGAAAGACGGTTTTGAAAGTAAAATAAGTGCGGCCAGCTAGGTTATCTACTCTGCCGTTCATTCCACATTCAACGGTTAAGATAGTGCAACAGTCTGCATGGTGACAAAAGGACAACTAGGCAACGGTAATGCTCACCTTCTGAAGAGAATAGACGGCTCAGATCAATGATTTTAGTGCGGAGTGGGCCACACTAAGAAAACTTCAAAGTCACAGCGTTCTGCTGTTTGCATTTTTGAAATGAAGAAGATGAAATCGGTCAGCGCCAACTGACCGATTTTGAGAAATTCCATGCACGACTCGTGCACTCATGTACTATGTACATGCGATGTACATGTGGGGCTGATGGTGAAGTTCGTGAGAAATCCGCTCCGACCATTCACTTGCCCACTGTATTTAACGCGTTGAGACCGAGTTTGAAGAATATCCAGATATCAGGCGGGCCCCAAATCACGATCTCAGGGGCTGATTTGTCAGTTTAGCCATTTCTACAAGGATTCAGGAGCTGAAACTGGATGTGTACGGTTAATTTGTGGTTCTAAGGCTTGATATAAAGTTTTGAACAGAATGGACGGTGGAAACCCCATGATCTTACGTTTTGGGAGACTTTTTAAGCCCGTCTGATGTGATCGGCCTGATTTTTGTGGGTCCTGACTACACTTCAACGAACTTCTTCATATTTTAAGGAAGAATGACTAGAAGGATGCTCCATCTCATTGAAGATTTGCTGATCGAATCAGCAATTCCTCCCAAGTATTGGGAGATGACCGAAATAGCGCCGTTATGCTGCTGAAATTTCTATCTCATTGAAGACTGGTTGATCAGATCAACAATTCCTCCTAAGTCATAGGAGATGATTGAAACAGGCGTCGGAATGCTGCCAAAATTTCTATCTGATTATCTTCTCTTCCATTTAGTACATTACATTAATTGTACTTTATTTTCAGAATCAAGGGAATCAGAGGATGTAAATGAACTCAGAATAAATGTGATCAATGTTCTCTTATTCTTTCTTTGTTATTATTGAATAAATCCCCCAAATCAAATACATTTATTTTCTTGTCGAAACAATGAGCTCAAAATAGTCTAAATTCGACCACTAAAGAGAGAGTTAAGAAGGTTACTATTTGACAAGGAGATAAAGGAAAAATTCAGGACCGACAACTACAATCCAACTTACGGATGCTGAAATGGACTCGAAAATTGATGGTTCCAATAAGGAATGAAAGACCACTAAAGTACCTTTCAGATGACCAAAAATCGACCCAATCTGACATCAAATGAGGGAGTTATGAGCGTCTCCGTTGGATCACACGATTTTGAAAGATTAACAATCTAAATTACAAAACGACGATTGAAGAGTTCAAACATTTAGAAGCTTGTCAAGTTACCATTTCAATGAGCTCAATATAATTTAAATTCGACCGCTGAAGAGAGAGTTAAGACGGTTACTATTCGATAAGGAGATGAAGGTAAAATTTATGACCGACGACTGCGATCCCACTTACGGATGCCCAAATGGTCTCAGAATACAATGATTACAGTCAGGAATGAAAGGGCACTAAAGTACCTTTCAGATGACTAAAAATCAACCCAATCCAACATCACACGAGGGACTTATGCGCGTCTCCGTTGGATGGTCTCCGTTGGATGGTCTAATTTGGAAAGATTAACAATCCAAATTGCAAAATGACGATTGAAGAGTTCCAACGTGCTTTTTGGATATCGAACGGTCTCAAAATTAGCCAATTCCAGTCCCATTTAAAAGCTTGTCAAGTAACTATTCGAATGAGATCAAAATAATCTAAATTCGACCACTGAATAGAGAGTGAAGAAGGTTAATATTGGACAAGGAGAAGAAGGAAAAATTCAGGACCGACGACTGTAATAGGGATGCCCAAATTTTCTCAGAATAGGTTAATTCCAGCCAGGAATGAAAGAGCACTAAAGTGCCTTTCAGATGACCAAAAATCAACCCAATCTGACATTAAACAAGGGAGTTATGAGCATCTCCATTAGATTGGGCGATTTGGAAAGATTAACAATCCAAATTGCAAAATGACGAATGAAGAGTTCCAACGCACTTTTCGGATATCGAACGGTCTTAAAAATATCCAATTTTGGTCCCATTTGGAAGCTTGTCAACTTACCATTCCAATGAGCTGAAAATAATGTAAATTTGACCACTAAAGAGAGAGTTACAAAGGTTATTATTCGACAAGGAGATGAAGGAAAAATTCTTGGCCGATGACTGTGATCCCACTTACGGATGCCCAAATGGTCTCAGAATATGATGATTCCAGTCAGGAATGAAAGAGCACTAAAGTACCTTTCGAATGACTAAAAATTGACCCAATCCGACATCAAATGAGGGAGTTATGACCGTCTCCATTGGATGGTACGATTTGGGAAGATTAACAATCCAAATTGCAAAATGACGATTGAAGAGTTCTAATGTGCTTCGTGGATATTGAACGGTCTCAAAATTAGCCAATTTCGGTCCCATTTAAAAGCATGTCAAGTAACCATTCCAATGAGCTCAAAATAATCTAAATTCGACCACCAAAGAGAGTGTTAAGAAGGTTACTATTTGACAAGGAGATGAAGGAAAAATTCTTGACCGACGACTGCGATCCCACTTACGGATGCCCAAATGGTCTCAGAATATGATGATTCTAGTCAAGGATGAAAGAGCACTAATGTACCTTTCAGATTACCAAAAATCAACCCAATCTGACATCAAACGAGGGAGTTATGAGCGTCTCCATTGGATCACGCGATTTGGAAAGATTAACAATCCAAATTGCAAAATGACGATAGAAAAGTTTCAACGTGCTTTTGGGATATCGATCGGTCTCAAAATTAGCCGATTTCGGTCCCATTTAGAAGCTTGTCAAATTAATATTCCAATGAGCTCAAAATAGTCTAAATTCAACCACTAAAGAGAGAGTTACGAAGGTTACTATTCAACTAGGAGATGAAGGAAAATTTTAGGACTGACAATTGCAATACCACTTACGGATGCCGAAATGGTCTCAAAAATTGATGATTCCAGTCAGGAATGAAAGAGCACTAAAGAACCTTTCAGATGACCAAAAATCGACCTAATCAGACATTAAACGAGAGAGTTATGAGCGTCTCCGTTGGATGGTGCGATTTGGAAAGATTAATAATCCAAATTACAAAATGACTATTGAAGAGTTCCAATGTGCTTTTTGGATATCGAATGGTCTCAAAATAAGCCAATTCTGGTCCCATTTGGAAGCTTGTCAAATTACTATTGCAATGAGCTCAAAATTGTCTAAATTCGACCACTAAAGAGAGAGTTACGAAGGTTACTATTCGACAAGGAGATGAAGGAAAAATTCAGGACCGACAACTGCAATCTAACTTACGGATGCTGAAATGGACTCGACAAATGATGATTCCGGTCAGGAATGAAAGAGCACTAAAGTACCTCTCAGACGATCAAAAATCCACCAAATTTGACATCAAACGAGGTAGTTATGAGCGTCTCCATTGGATCACTCGATTTTGAAAGATTAACATTCCAAATTACAAAAGTACAATTGAAGAGTTCCAACGTGCTTTTGGGATATCGAACGGTCTCAAAATTACCAATTTCGATCCCATTTAGAAGCTTGTCAAGTTACCATTTTAATGAGCTCAAAATAATCTAAATTCGACCACTAAAGAGAGAGTAAAGAAGGTTAATATTCGACAAGGAGATGACGGTAAAATTTATGACCGACGACTGCGATCCCACTTACAGATGCCCAAATGGTCTCAGAATACGATGATTATAGTCAGGAATGAAAGGGCACTAGAGTACCTTTCAAATGACCAAAAATTGACCCAATCCGACATCAAACGAGGGAGTTACGAGCTCTCCGTTGGATGGTTCGATTTGAAAAGATTAACAATCCAAATTGCAAAATGACGATTGAAGAGTTCCAACTGCTTTCTGGATATCGAACGGTCTCAAAATTGGCCAATTCCCATCCCATTTGGAAGCTTGTCAAATTACCATTGCAATGAACTCAAAATAGTCTAAATTTGACCACTAAATAGAGAGTTACGAAGCTTTCTATTCGACAAGGAGATGAAGGAAAAATTCAGGACTGACAACTGCAATCCAACTTACGGATGCTGAAATGGACTCAGAAAAGGATGATTCCAGTAAGGAATGAAAGAGTACTAAAGTAACTTTTAGATGACCAAAAATCGACCCAATCCGACATCAAACGAGGGTGTTATGAGCAACTCTGTTGGAACACACGATTTTGAAAGATTAATAATCGAAATTACAAAATAACGATTAAAGAGTTCCAACGTGCTTTTTGGATATCGAACGGTCTCAAATTATCCAATTCCGGTCTCATTTCGAAGCTTGACAAATTACCTTTGCAATGAGCTCAAAATAGTCTAAATTTGACCACTAAAGAGAGTTTCGAAGGTTACTATTCGACAAGGAGATAAAGGAAAAATTCAGGATCGACAACTGCAATCCCACTTACGGATGCTGAAATATACTCGGAAAATGATGATTCCAGTAAGGAATGAAAGAGCACTAAAGTACCTTTCAGATGACCAAAAATCAACCCAATCTGACGTCAAACAAGGGAGTTACAAGCATCTCCTTTAGATCACGCGATTTTGAAAGATTAACAATCCAAATTACAAAACAACTATTGAAGAGTTCCAACGTACTTTTTGGATATCGAACGATCCCAAAATTAGCCAATTTCAGTCCCATTTAGATGCTTGTGAAGTTACCATTTCAATGAGCTCAAAATAATCTATATTCAACCACTAAAGAGAAAGTTACGAAGGTTACTATTCGACAAGGAGATGAAGGAAAAAATCAGGACCGACAACTGCAATCCCACGTACGGATGCTGAAATGGACTTGGAAAACGATGATTCTGGTAAGGAATGAAAGAGCACTAAAGTACCTTTCAGATGACCAAAAATCAACCCAATCCGACATCAAATGAGGGAGTTATGAGCGTCTCCGTTGGATGGTCCGATTTGGAAAGATTAACAATCCAAATTGTAAAATGATGATTGAAGAGTTCAGACGTGCTTTTTTAATATCGAACGGTCTCAAAATTAGCCAATTCTGAACCCATTTAAAAGCTTGTCAATTAACAATTCCAATGAGCTCAAAATAATCTAAATTCGACCCCTGAAGAGAGAGTTACGAAGGTTACTATACGACAAGGAGATGAAGGAAAAATTCAGGACCGACGACTACGATCCCACTTATGGATGCTAAAATGACCTCGAAAAATGATTATTCCAGTCAGGAATGAAAGAGCACTAAAGTACCTTTCAGATGACCAAAAATTGACCCAATTCGACATCAAACGAGGGAGTTATGAGCATCTCCGTTGGATGGTGCGACTTGGAAAGATTAACAATCCAAATTACAAAATGACGATTGAAGAGTTCCAACGTGCTCTTTAGATCTCGAACGATCTCAGAATTAGTCAATTCTAGTCCCATTTAGAAGCTTGTCAAGTTACCATTCCAAAGAGCTCAAAATAATCTAAATTCGACCATTGAAGAGAGTGTTAAGAAGGTAATTATTTGACAAGGAGATAAGGAAAAAATTCATGACCGACGACTGCGATCCCACTTACGGATGCCCAAATGGTCTTAGAATATGATGATTCCAGCCAGGAATGAAAGAGCACTAAAGTACCTTTTAGATGACCAAAAATCAACCCAATTCAACATCAAACGAGGGAGTTATGAGCGTCTCTGTTGGATCACCCAATTTAGAAAGATTAACAATCCAAATTGCAAAATGACGATTGAAGAGTTCCAACGTATTTTTGGATCTCGAACGGTCTCAAAATTAGCCAATTCGGGTCCCATTTAGAAGCTTGTCAAGTTCCCTTTAAAATGAGCTCAAAATAATCTAAATTCGTCCATTAAAGAGAGAGTTAAGAAGGTAACTATTCGACAAGGAGATGAAGATTAAAATTCGTGACCGACGACTGCGATCCCACTTACGGATGCCCATATGGTCTCAGAATATGATAATTCTAGTTAGGAATGAAAGAGCACTAAAGTACCTTTCAGATGACCAAAAATCATCCCAATCCGACATCATACGAGGGAGTTACGAGCGTCTCCGTTGGATCGCACAATTTGGAAAGATTTACAATCCAAATTACAAAATTACTATTGAAGAGTTCCAACTTGCTTTTTTGATATCGAACAGTTTCAAAATTAGCCAATTCCGGTCCCATTTAGAAGCTTGTCAAGTTACCATTACAATGAGCTAGAAATAATCTAAATTCGACCACTGAAGAGAGAGTCAAGAACGTATCTATTCGACAAGGAGATGAAGGATAAAATTCATGACCGACGACTGCGATCTCACTTAAGGATGTCCAAATGGTCTCAGAATACGATGATTCCAGTTAAGAATGAAAGAGCACTAAAGTACCTTTCAGATGACCAAAAATCGACCCAATCCAACATCAAACGAGGCAGTTATGAGCGTCTCCGTTGGATCACGCAATTTGGAAAGATTTACAATCCAAATTGCCAAAAGACAATTGAAGAGTTCCAATGTATTTTTTGGATCTCGATCGGTCTCAAAATTAGCGAATTCGTGTCCCATTTAGAAGCTTATCAAGTTACCTTTCCAATGAGCTCAAAATAATCTAAATTCAACCACTGAAGAAAGAGTTAAGAAGGTAACTATTCGACAAAGAGATGAAGGAAAAATTCATGACCAACGATTGTGATCCCACTTATGGATGCCTTAATGGTCTCATAATATGATAAGTCTAGTCAGGAATGAAAGAGCACTAAAGTACCTTTTAGATGACCAAAAATCAACCCAATCTGACATCAAATGTGGGAGTTATGAGCGTCTCCGTTGGATCGCGCGATTTGGAAACATTAACAATCCAAATTGCAAAATGACGAGTGAGGAGTTCCAACACTCTTTTGGGATATCGAACGGTCTCAGAAATAGCATATTTTGGTCCCATTTGGAAGCTTGTCAACTTACCATTCAAATGAGCTGAAAATATTGTAAATTCGACCATTGAAGACAGAGTTACGAAAGTTACTATTCGACAAGGAGATGAAGGAAAAATTCAGGACCGACGACTGTGATCCCACTTACAGATACCGAAATGGACTTAGAAAATGATGATTGCAGTTAGGATGAAAGAGCACTAAAGTAACTTTCTGATGACCAAAAATTGACCCAATTCGACATCAAACAAGGGACTTCTGAGCGTCTCCGTTGGATGGTACAATTTGGAAAGATTAACAATCCAAATTACAAAATGACGACTGCAGAGTTCGAACGTGCTTTTTAGAAATCGAACGGTCTTAAAATTAGCCAATTTCGGTCCCATTTAAAAGCATGTCAAGTAACCATTCCAATGAGCTCAAAATAATCTAAATTCGACCACCGAGGAGAGAGTTAAGAAGGTTACTATTTGACAAGGAGATGAAGGAAAAATTCATGACCGACGACTTCGATCCCACTTATGGATGCCCAAATGGTCTGAGAATATGACGATTCCAGTCAGGAATGAAAGAGCACTAAAGTACCTTTCAGATGACCAAAAATCAACCAAATCTGACATCAAATGAGGGAGTTATGAGAGTCTCCATTGGATCGCGTGATTTGGAAAGATTAACAATCCAAATTGCAAAATGACGATTGAAGAGTTCCAACGTGCTTTTGGGATATCGATCGGTCTCAAAATTAGCCGATTTCAGTCCCATTTGGAAACTTGTCAAATTAATATTCCAATGAGCTCAAAATAGTCTAAATTTGACTAGGAGATGAAGGAAAAATTTAGGACCGATGACTGCGATCCAACTTACTGATGACGAAATGGTCTCAGAAAATGATGATTCCAGTCAGGAATGAAAGAGCACTAAAGTACCTTTTAGATGACCAAAAATCGACCCAATCCGACATCAAACGAGGGAGTTATGAGCGTCTCTATTGGGTGGTATGATTTGGAAAGATTAACAATCCAAATTACAAAATAACGATTGAAGAGTTCCAATGTGCTTTTTGGATATCGAACGATCTCAAAATTAGCCAATTCCGGTCCCATTTAGAAGCTTGTCAAGTTACAATTACAATGAGCTAAAAATTATCTAAATTTAACCACTGAAGAGAGTTAAGAAGGTTACTATTCGACAAGAAGAAAAAGGAAAAATTCAGGACCGACGACTGCAATCCCACTTACGGATGCCCAAATGGTCTTAGAATAGGTTGATTCCAGTCAGGAATGAAAGAGCACTAAAGTAACTTTCAGATGACCAATAATTGAACCAATCTGACATTAAATGAGGGAGTTATGAGTCTCCGTTGGATTGTCCGATTTGACAAGATTAACAATCCAAATTGCAAAATGATGACTGAAGAGTTCCAACGTGCTTTTTGGATATCGAACGGTCTCAAAATTAGCCAATTCCGGTCCCAATTGGAAGCTTGTCAAATAACCATTGCAATGAGCTCAAAATAGTCTAAATTCGACCACTAAAGAGAGAGTTACCAAGGTTACTATTCGACAAGGAGATGAAGGAAAAATTTATGACCAACAACTGCAATCCAACTTACGGATGCTGAAATGGACTCGGCTAATGATGATTCCAATCAGGAATGAAAGAGCACTAAAGTACCTTTCAGATGACCAAAAATAGACCCAATCCGACATCAAACAAGGGTGTTATGAGCATCTCCGTTGGATCACGTGATTTTGAAAGATTAACAATCTAAATTACAAAACGACGATTAAAGTGTTCCAACGTGCTTTTTGGATATCAAACGGTCTCAAAATTAGCCAATTCAAGTCCCATTTAGAAGCTTGTCAAGTTACCATATCAATGAGCTCAAAATAATTTAAAATCGACCACTGAAGAGAGAGTTAAGAAGGTTACTATTCGACAAGGAGATGAAGGAAAAATTCTTGACCGACAACTACGATCCCACTTACGGATGCCCAAATGGTTTCATAATAAGATGATTCCAGTCAAGAATGAAAGAGCACTAAAGTACCTTTCAGATGACCAAAAATCAACCCAATCTGACATCAAACGGGGGAGTTATGAGCATCTCCATTGGATCGCATGATTTGGAAAGATTAACAATCCAAATTGTAAAATGACAATTGAAGAGTTCCAACGTGCTTTTGGGATATCGATCTGTCTCAAAATTAGCCGATTTCGGTCTCATTTGGAAGCTTGTCAAATTAATATTCCAATGAGCTCAAAATAGTCTAAATTTGACCACTGAAGTGAGTGTTACAAAGGTTACTATTCGACAAGGAGATGAAGGTAAAATTTATGACCGACGACTACAATCCCACTTACGGATGCCAAAATGGTCTCAGAATAAGATGATTCCAGTCAAGAATGAAAGATCACTAAAATACCTTTCAGATGACCAAAAATCGACCCAATCTGACATCAAATGAGGGAGTTATGAGCGTCTCCATTGGATGGTCCGATTTGGAAAGATTAACAATCCAAATTGCAAAATGACGATTGAAGAGTTCTAACGTGCTTTTTGGATATCGAATGGTCTCAAAATTAGCCAATTCCAGTCACATTTAAAAGCTTGTCAAGTAACTATTCCAATGAGCTCAAAATAATCTAAATTCGACCACTGAAGAGATAGTTAAGAAGGTTACTATTCGACAAGGAGATGAAGGAGAAATTCATGACCAACGACTGCGATTCCACTAATGGATGCCCAAATGGTCTCAGAATAAGATGATTCCAATCAAGAAAGAAAGAGCACTAAAGTACCTTTCAGATGACCAAAAATCAACCCAATCTGACATCAAGCGAGGGAGTTATGAGCGTCTCCGTTGGATCGCGCGATTTGGAAAGATTAACAATCCAAATTGCAAAATGACAATTGAAGAGTTCCAATGTGCTTTTAGGATAACGATTGGTCTCAAAATTACCCGATTTCAGTCCCATTTGGAAGCTTGTCAAATTAATATTCCAATGAGCTCAAAATAGTCTAAATTCGACCACTTAAGAGAGAGTTACGAAGGTTACTATTCGACAAGGAGATGAAGGTAAAATTTATGACCGACGACTGCGATCCCAATTACAGATGCCCAAATGGTCTCAGAATAAGATAATTCTAGTCAGGAATGAAAGAGAACTAAAGTACCTTTCAGATGACAAAAAATCGACCCAATCTGACATAAAACGAGGGAGTTATGATTGTCACCATTGGATGGTCTGATTTGGAAAGATTAACAATCCAAATTGCAAAATGACGATTGAAGAGTTCCAATGTGCTTTTTGGATATCGAACGGTCTTAGAAATAGCCAATTCCAGTCCCATTTAAAATCTTGTCAAGTAACTATTCCAATGAGCTTAAAATAATCTAAATTCGACCTCTGAAGAGAGAGTTAAGAAGGTTACTATTGGACAAGGAGAAGAAGGAAAAATTCAGGACCGACAACTGCAATCCCACTTACAGATGCCTAAATGGTCTCAGAATAGGTTGATTCCAGCCAGAAATGTAAGAGCACTAAAGTACCTTTTAGATGACCAAAAATAAACCCAATCTGACATCAAATGAGAGAGTTATGAGCGTCTCTGTTGGATTGGGCGATTTGGAAAGATTAACAATCCAATTTGCAAAATGACGAGTGAAGAGTTCCAACGGGCTTTTCGGATATCGAACGCTCTCAGAAATAGCCAATTTTGGTCCCATTTGGAAGCTTGTCAACTTACCATTCTAATGAGCTAAAAATAATGTAAATTCAACCACTGAAGAGAGAGTTACGAAGGTTACTATTTGACAAGGAGATGAAGGAAAAATTTTGACTAACGACTGCGATCCCACTTACGGATGCCCAAATGGTCTCAGAATATGATGATTCCAGTCAGGAATGAAAGAGCACTAAAGTACCTTTCAGATGACCAAAAATTAACCCAATCTGACATCAAATGAGGGAGTTATGAGCGTCTCCGTTGGATCGCTTGATTTGGAAAGAATAACAATCTAAATTGCAAAATGACGAGAGAGGAGTTCCAACGCTCTTTTGGGATATCGAACGGTCTCAAAAATAGTATAGTTTAGTCCCATTTGGAAGCTTGCCAACTTACCATTCCAATGAACTAAAAATAGTCTAAATTAGACCACTGAAGAGAGAGTTATGAAGGTTACTATTCGAGAAGGAGATGAAGGAAAAATTCAAGACCGACGACTATAATCCCACTTACGGATGCCGAAATGGACTTAGAAAATGATGATTCCAGTCAGGAATGAAAGAGCTCTAAAGTAACTTTCAGATGACCAAAAATCGACCCAATCCGACATCAAACAAGAGTTTTATGAGCATCTTCATTGGATAACGCGATTTTGATAGATTAACAATCAAAATTACAAATTGACAATTGAAGAGTTCCAATGTGGTTTTTGGATATCAACGGTCTCAAAATTAGCCAATTCCGGGCCTATTTAGAAGCTTGTCAAGTTACCATTTCAAAGAACTCAAAATATTCTAAATTCGACCACTGAAGAGAGAGTTAAGAAGGTTACAATTCGACAAGGAGATGAAGGAAAATTTCATGACCGACGATTGCGATCCCACTTACGGATTACCAAATGGTCTTAGAATACGATGATTTTATTTAGGAATGAAAGGGCACTAATGTACCTTTCAGATGACCAAAAATCGAACCAATCTGACATCAAACGAGGGAGTTATGAGCGTCTCCGTTGGATGGTCCGATTTAGAAAGATTAACAATCTAAGTTGCAAAATGATGATTGAAGAGTTCCAACGTGCTTTTTGGATATCGACTGGTGTCAAAATAAGCCAATTCCGGTCTCATTAGGAAGCTTGTCAAATTACCATTGCAATGTGCTCAAAATAGTCTAAATTCGACCACTAAAGAGAGAGTTACGAAGGTTAATATTCGACAAGGAGATGAAGGAGAAATTCAGGACCGACACTGCAATCTAACTTACGGATGTTGAAATGGACTTGGAAAACAATGATTCCAGTCAGGAATGAAAGAGCACTAAAGTACCTTTCAGATGACAAAAAATCGACTCAATCCGACATCAAATGAGGGAGTTATGAGCGTCTCCATTGGATCACGCGATTTGAAAAGATTAACAATCCAAATTACAAAACGACGATTGAAGAGTTCCAACGTGCTTTGCGGATATCGAACGGTCTCAAAATTAGCTAATTCCAATCCCATTTAGAACTGGTCAAGTTACCATTTCAATGAGCTCAAAATAATCTAAGTTCGACCACTGAAGAGAGGGTTAAGAAGGTTACTATTCGACAAGGTGATGAAGGAAAAATTTCTGACCGACAACTGCGATCCCACTTACGGATGCCCAAATGGTCTCAGAATACGATGATTACAGTCAGGAATGAAAGGGCACTAAAGTACCCTTCAGATGACCAAAAATCGACTCAATCCGACATCAAACGAGGGAGTTATGAGCGTCTCCGTTGGATGGTCAGATTTGGAAAGATTAAGTATCCAAATTGCAAAATGACGAATGAAGAGTTCCAATGCGCTTTTTGGATATCGAATGGTCTCAAAATTAGCCAATTCCAGTCCCATTTAAAATCTTGTCAAGTAACCAGTCCAATGAGCTTAAAATAATCTAGATTCGACCACTGAAGAGAGAGTTAAGAAGGTTACTATTCGACAAGGAGATGAAGGAAAAATTCATGACCGACGACTATGATCCCACTTATGGATGCCCAAATGGTCTCAGAATATGACGATTCCAGTCAGGAATGAAAGAGCACTAAAGTACCTTTTAAATGACGAAAAACCAACCCAATCTGACATCAAACGAGGGAGTTATGAGCGTCTCCGTTGGATCCCGCAATTTGGAAAGATTAACAATGCAAATTGCAAAATGACGATCAAAGAGTTCCAACATGCTTTTGGGATATCGATCGGTCTCAAAATTAGCCGATTTCGGTCCCATTTGGAAGCTTGTCAAATTAATATTCCAATGAGCTTAAAATAGTCTAAATTCGACCACTGAAGAGAGAGTTACGATGGTTACTACTCGACAAGGTGATGAAGGAAAAATTTAGGACCGACGATTGCGATCCCACTTACGAATGCCAAAATGGACTCGGAAAATGATGATTCCAGTCAGGAATGAAAGAGCACTAAAGTAACTTTTAGATGACCAAAAATCGACCCAATCCGACATCAAACGAGGGTGTTATGAGCATCTTCGTTGGATCACGCGATTTTGATAGATTAACAATCAAAATTACAAAATGATGATTGAAGAGTTTCAACGTGCTTTTTGGATATCGAACGGTCTCAAAATTAGCCAATTCTGGGCCCATTTAGAAGCTTGTCAAGTTACCATTTCAATGAACTCAAAATAATCTAAATTCGACCACTGAAGAGAGAGTTAAGAAGGTTACTATTCGACAAGGAGAAGGAAAAATTCAGGACTGACAACTGCAATCCTACTTACGGATGCCTAAATGGTCTCGGAATAGGATGATTCCAGCCAGGAATGAAAGAACACTAAAGTACCTTTCAGATTACCAAAAATCAACCTAATCTGACATCAAACGAGGGAGTTATGAGCGTCTTCGTTGGATTGGGCAATTTGGAAAGATTAACAATCCAAGTTGGAAAATGACGAGCGAAGAGTTCCAACGCGCTTTTTGGATATCGAATGGTCTCAGAAATAGCCACTTTTTCTCCCATTTGGAAGCTTGTCAACTTACCATTCCAATGAGCTGAAAATAATGTAAATTCGACCACTAAAGAGAGAGTTACGAAGGTTACTATTTGACAAGGAGATGAAGGAAAAATTGATGACCGATGATTGCAATCCCACTTACGGATGCCCAAATATCTCAGAATATGATTAATCTAGTCAGGAATGAAAGAGCACTAAAGTACCTTTCAGATGACAAGAAATCAACCCAATCTGACATCTAATGAGGGAGTTATGAGCGTCTCCGTTGGATCGCATGATTTGGAAATATTAACAATCCAAATTGCAAAATGACAATCGAGGAGTTTCAACGCTCTTTTGGGATATCGAACGGTCTTAGAAATAGCATAGTTTTGTCCCATTTGGAAGCTTGTCAATTTACCATTCCAATGAATTGAAAATAGTCTAAATTCGACCACTGAAAAGAGAGTTACGGAGGTTACTATTCGACAAGGAGATGAAGGAAAAATTCAGGACCAACGACTGCGATCCCACTTACGGATGCTGAAATGGACTCAGAAAATGATGATTCCAGTCAGGAATGAAAGAGCACTAAAGTAACTTTCAGATGACCAAAAATCGACCCAATTCGACATCAAACGTGGGTGTTATGAGCATCTCTGTTGGATCAAGCGATTTTGAAAGATTAACAATTAAAATTACAAAATGACGATTGAAGAGCTCCAACGTGCTTTTTCGATATCGAACGGTCTCAAAATTAGCCAATTCCGGTCCCATTTAGAAGCTTGCCAAGTAACCATTTCAATTAATTCAAAACAATCTAAATTCGACCACTAAAGGTTACTATTTGATAAGGAGATGAAGGAAAATTTTATGACTGACGACTGCGATCCCACTTACGGATGACCAAATGGTCTCAGAATATGATGATTCTAGTTAGGAATGAAAGGGCACTAAAGTTCCTTTCAGATGACCAAAATTGAATCAATCTAACATCAAACGAGGGAGTTAGGAGCGTCTCTGTTGGATGGTCCGATTTGGAAAGATTAACAATCCAAATTGCAAAATGACGATTGAAGAGTTCCAACGTTCTTTTTGGATATCAAACGGACTCAAAATAAGCCAATTCCTATCCCATTTAGAAACTTGTCAAGTTGCCATTTCAATGAGCTCAAATAATCTAAATTTGACCACTGAAGAGAGAGTTAAGAAGGTTACTATTCGACAAGGAGATGAAGGTAAAATTTATAACCGACGAGTGCAATCCCACTTACGGATGCCTAAATTATCTCAGAATATGATGATTCCAGTCAGGAATGAAAGGGCGTTAAAGTACCTTTCAGATGACCAAAAATCGACCCAATCCGACATCAAACGAGGGAGTTATGAACGTCTCCGTTGGATCACGTGATTTTGAAAGATTAACAATCTAAATTACAAAACGACAATTGAAGAGTTCAAACGTGCTTTTTGGATATCGAACGGTCTCAAAATTAGGCAATTCCGGTCCCTATTAGAAGCTTGTCAAGTTACCATTTGTTGAGGTATAAAAAAAAGCAAAGGAGTGAAGAAGAGAAAGATCAAGAAATCAGTTTGAAGATGACTTTGCGCTGGACCGCGCAAAGTGAATAGATTGCGCTGGACTGCGCAAAGTGAAAAGGTTTGCGCGGACTCGCCCAAAGTAAACAGGTTGCGCGGGTTGCTCAAGGAAGACAGATTGCACAGGACCGCAGAAAGTATATAGATTGCGCGAGATCGCGCAAAGCATGTTGTTTGCGCGTATCCGCGCAAAGTGTATGACGGTGGTATAAAATGGTTGATGTTATTTGTCCCACATCGACCAGAACAGAGTTTTACACCAGTAAAAATGTCTATAAATACCCTGTTCTTTCTCTCAAAAAGTGGTTAGAAGATTTCAGAGTAAAAGAAAGATGAAGAAAAAGACAAAAGGTACGGACCCGCACAAAGGAGCATTGGGCTCCTGTAGTTTGCGCAGACCAGCGCAAAGGAGCATTGGGCTCCTGTAGTTTGCGCAGACCAGCGCAAAGGAGCATTGGGCTCCTGTAGTTTGCGCGGATCCGTGCAAAGCATGTCATTTACGTGGACCCACACAAACTGAGTGCTTGGCAGTCTATAACAGCAATGGGCTGTTATGCTGCTGGAATGGCTAGAGTCTTCAAATCTTTAAGTTCTTCTTGATCAGGAGAAAAGGAAGAATCATCGACGAAAAGGCGCATTCCTCCTAAATCTCAGGAGATGATCGGAATAGCACCGTTATACTGCCGAAATCTCCGTTCTCTTGAAGACTGTTGGATGATTCATCCATTTCTCCTAAGTTATAGGAGATGATTGGGATCAGTGCCGTCATGCTGCCGAAATTTATATTTAATTATGATAATTGTAACTTGCAAAGTTCTTTGTAAACTATCTTAGAATCAAGCGATATCAGAGGATGTAAATGAATTCGGAATCTATAAAGTGTGATGATTGTCTCTGTAACTATTCCATTGTTATGTTTGAATAAGATAATTCTCCTAAATCAAATACTTTTGTTTCCTTGTCGAAACATAATGGCGACTCTGTTGGGGATCATTTATCTTATTTAACACTAACATTGGGGAAAGTTGTGAGACTCTCATCACTGTTTTTGGCGTCTATTAGACGCCAAAATGGCGACTCTTAGGGGGAACATCCTCTCCTTCATCTCTAAGATAGTTTACTTAGTCTTTCACATACTAATTTCATGTATGTTTTATTATTGAAGGTACCCAAATTCAATCACATAACATTACTAATAGCTAACGTTGCGAGAAAAGTGAATTTCCGATTCACCGCTACTGGGTTTGTAATTGAATATGCGCCAAACCAAACTCCTGAACATACGAAAGCAAGCACTACAAGCAGGCGCAAAATGACTCAAGTAACAGCTGGAGTCATTTCTGTATCACCCCAATCACAGGAAAGTGATGAGAACTGGACTTTGGTTTTGTCTAGAAAGACAAAAGCAAAGACCTTAAAAAACCACAAGGCGAAATTATCTGTACCATGAGTTGAGGGACCAATCACGCGTAGTCTAGCAAGAAGAAAACCCGAACTCGCTCCTCCGGCGATCTATCCTGAACAAGTCGTTCCACAATTATCGTCACACGATTTTCCGACTTTGGTTGCCCAAAGGACCAAATGGAGAGAAGCACAGAAAGGTAAAGCACTGATGATAGGATCACCGATGCCTGTATCACCCCGAACAAGTTCGCCTATAACTGTATCACCTCGATCGGTTAAAAGCACGGGAAGTACACAAAAGTCAAATGAGACTCCAATTTCTTCCCTCTTTATAAGCCCTGTTACGTCAACACACTCTCCTTTTACTCCAAAAATAGCCTCGACAAACAGTCAAGGGGCAACAGTGTATATGGCAGGGACAACCAAGAAAATAGACCAACTACTAAAGAGCGGGTTGATCAAATGGCAGAGGAACAAAGAGCACTAATTGATGAATGTCAGAACCTCAGAGAAGCTCTGGCAACTCTGGCACATAATGTAACCCAGATGGTGGCCCCACCTATGATGGGAGCGACAAATGGACAGGAGAACCAACCTAAAGGTTCCCGTCCGCAGGAAACAGGATCGCAAGGGTCAGTTCCACCGACAAGGGCTATAACACAGGATGATGTAAGACAAGTCATCGAAGAAGCAGTCAGAATAGAAAGAAAGCGCTCAAATACCGGTCGTTTCAGATATCAGACACTCTATCCGAGAGAGGTAGAGGATGTTCCGTTTCTGGCAAATTTTAAGCATTCAGACTTCCAGAAGTTTAATGGGGAAGGATCACCAGAAGAACATCTGATGCATTTCATTACTAGCATGGGGAATTTCTCCACGATATCTCAATACTGCTTACGATTATTTAGGTCATCATTGACAAGTAAAGCTTTCAAATGGTACTCAAATTTGGCACCAGGATCTATACGCACATGGGAAGAAATGCAAGATGCTTTCATGTCAAACTTCTTCTCGTAAGAACGCGATGTGTTAGCATTACAGAATTAGCTTCAGTACGACAGCGAGAAGGAGAACCAGTTGAAAAGTTCATAGACAGATGGAAGACATTGGGGACATTATGTAGACAGTTGCCGGAAGAAAAGGAACAAGTCAAAATGTGTCTAAACTCTATGGAGACAGGAATTGCATTCGGACTCACCAGCGCCGATATCGGAACCTTTCACGATTTGGCTACCAAAGCCCATGCATTGGAATTAATGACTCGTAAAATGCCAGCATTTCATCGTGAAATCGTCAGAAGAATACCTTGCAGAACAACAGTGAACACCATCGATCGGGATAAGAAAAATCAAGATGCAAGGGGTTCAAGAGACAAAAGGTCGAAAGGAAAAGAAGGCTGGAATCAATCAAGGGACAAATACAGTGGAAAAAGGCTCAAAATGCTCGATTCTCACGAAGGATTTGAGTTCGAAAAAGAGGATGTGGTGCGTATGATGCAACAATTGTTAAAAGCAGGTACCCTAGAATTACCAGAGCCCAAGTGCCCTGAAGATGTGACCAGGACTCGAGAGAGAAACTTTTTCCGTTATCATCGCCTAGTGGGACATCCAACGGAAAATTGTTACACGTTAAAATGCATCATACAGTGAATGATAAATAGGGGTGATATAATAACCAGTGAAAGTAAAGAAAAGAATACAAGGGCGACAGTAAATGTATTGTCAATCCAGGAAAAGACTCGAGAAATAAAAGAGAAGGGGGATCGAAGGTCGATAAGAAATGCGACAATGATTACGTTGTGATCGGGAAAGCAAATAATGAGTCCGGTGAAGCAAAAAGCAAGAATTATAAGGAAAGAAGTGACTGAAAGACAGAACATCGAGGATAAAAGTAGAAATGGAGATGCAGCGACAAAAGTGGCTTACGACGTAGTTAGTCACTTGAAAGGTATACCGGCACGTTTAAGTATTTATGATGTGCTCAAGTTATCAGAAGAGTTTCAACAGAGTTTGATTCAAGCACTGTCTAATCACGATGTGAGAGAAGCTTTATTGACAGAAATGAAGAATGGAAGAAGCAATGAAAAGGTGAACTGTTTACCAGTAATATCTTTCTCTGATGATGATTTAATTGGTGAAACAGAACACAACAGGCCATTGATGATAGAAGGGTACATTTGCGAAAAAAAGATAAAACGGATTATGATAGACAATCGGTCAGCAGTGAATCTTTTGCCACTCTCCATGATTACTAAATTGGGTTATTGCCGTTCAGATTTGCGCCTCAGCAGAATGATGATACAGGGGTTTAATCAAGATGGACCACGCGCGCTCCGAAAAATTACAGTAACATTGGAAGTGGGAGAATTAATTACTACTGTTGTATGTCACGTTATAAATGCTGTGACGACATATAACCTTCTCTTGGGAAGGCCATGGATACATCAGTATAATATTGTACCTTCTACTCTACAGCAATGTTTCAAGTACTGTAAGGACAGAATGCAGTGTAAAGTGATGGCTGATGCAAAACCTTATACAGAAGCTGAGTCTTTCTTCGCGGATGCTGGCTATTATAAATGTTTTTCTGAAAAAGTGGGAAATGATGATGGAAAGAAAGTCTTAAAGGATGTCCGAATAAATAAAGTTAGGGAAGAAAGGGTGGAATCTTCTGGGACTGTAGGAGTAAGAAAGAAGTTCAATTTTATATCAAGCGTCTGAGACAACCGGGACAACCGCCGTTGACATTATTGTCGACAGAACAGCTGAAAGTCTTACAGTCCAATTACACAATGCCCTTACCCAATAATGAAAAATGTAAGCCATTTGCAGCCGCTTCAGGAACATTTCAAGTCAGAGCCAGTGCTAAATATCCTGAACCAATAGAATTTCACGCTGCAGTAGAAGTGAAGGATGAAAATACAAGCAATATATATCATGGAGAATTAGCACCGCAGAACTTAAGAAAATACAGTGCAGTAAGCAAGAAAATCATGAGAAATATGGGTTTTGATTGTGACAAGCCCACTGGACTAAATCATGGGAAAAGAATTCAAATCCCTTTCGGGGTTAATCAAGAAAAGTGGAGAAAATTCCAAGGATTAGGAGCAGAATCATCAGTAAAAATGGTATCAGTAAATATGACTTCAGCCGAACAAATACTAGAACAAGATACCAAGGTAGTCGAGTATCCTGAAACCGCTCTAAGACAAATAGAAGACGGGGGGCAGCCGACGATAGATAGCTTGCGAGAAATCAATTTGGAAACAGCAGAAGAGCCAAGGAACACATTCATCAGCGTCAGCCTTTCAGAACAGGAATTTGAGAAATATGGCCAATTTCTCAAAGAAAATAAAGGCGTCTTTGCCTGGACATATGAAGAAATGCCAGGATTGGAACCCTCTGTAGCAATGCATCGATTAAATATCTCTAAAGAAAAGAAACCAGTAAAGCAAGCACAAAGGCGATTCCACCCAGACTTGATTCCATTAATCGAAAAGGAAGTAAATAAACTAATAAAGGTTGGGTTCATCAGAAAAGTTAAATATCTTAAGTGGATATCAAACATTGTTCCTGTGAAAAAGAAGAATGGGCAGATAAGAGTATGTATTGACTTTAGAGATTTAAATGAAGCATGTCCAAAGGACGACTTCCCTCTCCCAATAACAGAATTATTAATTGATAGCACTACTTAGTATGCTATCATGTCCTTTATGGACAGATACACAGGCTATAATCAAATCAGGATGGCACCCGAAGACGAAGAGGCGACGGCCTTCAGAATGCCGCTTGGAATTTATTGTTATAAAGTTATGCCTTTCGGTCTCAAAAATGCTGGGGCAACAAATCAGAGGGCAATGAAAAATATTTTTCAAGATATGATGCATAAACATGTTGAATGCTACGTTGATGACTTGGTGGTCAGGTCAGGAGATCATCAAGAAGACCGTGAGCACTTGGCAGCAGTCTTCCGTCGACTCTGAAAGAAGCAGTTAAAGATGAACCCTGCTAAGTGTGCATTCAGAGTATCTTCTGGCAAATTCCTCGGCTTTGTTGTACGACATAGAGGAATTGAGATCGATCCAGAAAAAATTAAGGCTATTCAAAATATGCCGCCACCAACAACGCTAAAGGAATTGAAAAGTTTACAAGGAAAACTGGTATACATTTACCATTTTATTTCAAACCTCGCAGGAAGGTGTCAGTCGTTTTCTCGGCTAATGAAGAAAGATACAAAATTTGTATGGGATCACGCCTGTCAAAATGCATTTGATTCAATTAAGGAATTGTTGAAACAGCCGCCAGTGTTAACAGCTCCAGTGAAAGGTAAGCCACTTATTTTATATACATCTGTAGCTACAAATTCTTTGCGTGCTTTGTTGGCACAGGTAAACGAAGCTGGAAAGGAGACTGCTCTTTATTATCTAAGCCGAACATTGATGGGGGGCAGAATGCAATTATTCCTTGATCGAAAAAGAATGTTTGGCATTGGTATTCGCTGTACAAAAGTTAAGACATTATTGTCTCTCCCATGATATAACTCTGATCTCAGGAGCCAAGAGCAGATCCGATAAAATTTTTGATGACCAGGCCAATGTTGTCGGGAAGACTAGCCAAATGGATGTTATTGTTATCAGAATATACTATTTCGTATAAGCCGGTGAAAGCAGTAAAAGGACAAGCTATGGTAGACTTCCTCGCAGCACATCCTGTAGTAGAAAGTGAGGAAATCAATGATGAATTCCCAGATGAGCAGGTTATGTTGGCTGAATCTCAGAATCTTTGGCAAATGTATTTTGATGGTGCTGCTCGAATATCGGAAGCGGGGGCAGGAGTGATATTCATTACTCCTCAGGGCGATTTATTACCATACTCCTTCACACTGGGCACCACATGCACAAACAATGAAGCTGAACACAGAGCTCTTATCATCGGAATGGAAATAGCCCAACAAATGGAAATAAAATTATTGCATATCTTCGGAGATTCTAAATTGATTGTAAATCAATTGACAACAGAATTCGAAGTAAGGAAAGAAGAACTCCTGCCTTATTATCGGAAGGTACAACAGTTGCTTGAACAGTTTTGTCATATGGAAATTAAACACATACCATGGTCTGAGAATGCAAAAGCGGATGCTTTAGCCAGTTTGGCAGAGGCTCTATCCTGCACAAACCGAAGTCCTCTTCAGGTAACTATAGAAGAAAGAAGATTCCTGCCATCTGTAGACGTTATCGAAGAAACCGTTGAAATGTTTCCTATATCCTGTCTGGAAGTAATGACAGATGATTGGCGTCAACCTTTCGTTGATTATCTCAAATATAATATCTTGCTAGAAGATAATGCACAAAGACAACAGATTAAGCAGCGATCGGGCAAATTTGTCGTATGCAGCGAAGTATTGTATAGAAAATCTTATAATGGAATGCTGTTAAGATGCTTAGACAAGCAAGAAGTAAACCAAATGCTGCGAGAGGCACATTCAGGTGAATGTGGAGCACATCAAGCCGGTCGAAATTTATACCATAGAGTGCATCGAATGGGTTATTATTGGCCTACTATGTTCAAAGATGCAATAGAATATGCAAAGCGATGTCATGAATGTCAAATACTCGGAGATGTAATACATGTTCCCCCAGAAGACTTACATCAGTCTATTGCTTCTTGGCCTTTCTCAGTTTGGGGACTAGACATGATTGGTCCTATAAATCCACCTTCATCTAAAGGAAAACAGTATATTTTGGCAGCAACAGACTATTTCTCCAAATGGACCGAAGCAGTCGCCTTGCGTAATGTTAAAGAGAAAGACATGGTCAATTTCATCCGGCATGCTATAATATACCGTCATGGTATTCCAAAAAAGATTGTCACTGATAATGGCACCCCTTTAAAAAATAGAGGCATGGAAAAATTGTGTCAGAAATTTGGCATCCAACATTCGTTTTCAACACCTTACTATCCTCCGGCCAATGGATTAGCAGAGGCGTTTAACAAAACGATTGTTAAAATAATGAAAAAAATGGTGACGTACAATAAGCGCGATTGGGATGAAAAGTTACAAGAAGCATTATGGGCCTATAGGACTATTCATCGTACAGCAACAGGGGCGACACCGTATTCATTAATCTATGGTATTGAGGCAGTTATCCCAATCAAAATTCAGCTGACATCGCTCAGAATAGCGGTACATCAGTCTATAACAGATGATGAAAATGCAAAAATAAGGTTGAAAGAATTAGATCTGCTCGATGAAAAACGTCTTGCAGCTCAACAACAGTTGCAGTCATATCAGGCCAGGATATCTGCTGCCTTTGATAAATAGGTTAAATACCGCTCTTTCAAAAAAGGGGATTTGATACTAATGTTGAAAAGACCTATAGTGATCACTCGCCGGACAGGGGGCAAGTTTGAGCCTAAATGGGACGGTCCATATGTAGTAAAAGAAGTATACTCCAACGGGGCATATAGAATTGCAAATCAAGAGGGACAGGGTGTCAGTATATCTATCAACGCCCGCTTCATCAAAAGATACTACCCCTGAAGATAGACATGCTGATTTTGACCCAGAATATTATTGGCATAATGATTCTGTATCAAAAGGGGGCAAGGATGAATAAGATCATGTCTATATGTCAACAAAAGAGATTAAGAGGCTATAAAGAAAAAGTTCACGAGCATATCAACTATGTTAGCAAGCATTTTAAAATATATATATATGATCATCATCATCAAATAAGTTTGACAAAGTCAATATAATCATGAAGATTCCTTGAAGATATTGACAAGATTGATATATTGCCTTACAAGGCATGGATTCTCTTGAAGATATTGACAAGATTGATATATTGCCTTACAAGGCATGGATTCTCTTAAAGATATTGACAAGATAGATATATTGCCTTACAAGGCATGAATTTTCTTAAAGATATTATCTTAGTCAGAAATATCTATTATACTGGCAATGACGATGATCATAAATATTATTGCCTTGCAAGGCGCGGGTTTTCTTAAAAATACTATAAAAAATAAGGATATATCAATATCAGTCAAGAGGCAGCATAGCCAAGCCAAATCCTAAAAAGAGCCAAATTGAGCCAAATCAAAAAAAGATCAAGCTTTGTAAAAAAAAAAAGGGGGGGGGGGCTCTCAAAGGATCAAGCTCTAAAAGAGCCGGCCAACTATACGTAAGACCTATGAAGATCGCCATTCGGGCAGCGGCGAGGAATCAGTGGCCCTAAAAAGCCCACGAAAACCATCATGCGCACCCATGCGGGCAGCTGACGAAGTCAAGGATTCAAAGCCTAAAAGGCCATAAATTCGTGAAGACTAGTCACCATAACTCTCATGCTATCTATATAGCTTCTGGCAGCGCCACGGGGAACAGATGAAAATGCCCTCCCGTGAATGGGCTTGACCTTGCAGATGAAAAAAATAGGGGCCGCAGTGCGAGCTTTATGCCAACCATGCGTAAGACCCTCCAGATCTGGGGTTTGATTTCAGTAGTAACTCATGAGGAAGGGCTTAAACCTACTCATTGATGGATTGGTGACCCTAGATTTGGTGCTCAAAGGTAGCCTTGCGAGCCCTGTGAACTGTAGAGAGTTACCATGGCCAACCCTGTGCATAAAACTAACAGTTCACCGCCCGGTAGTGTCAATGGGCCTCTCTGATGGACCTTGGCCGTGAGCTCAAGGCCGTGAAAAGCCCAAAAGTGAACTCTAGAGAGTTACAACGGCCATCACATAAGACCCATAAATGCTCCACTACTCACGAGCTTAAACTGTGTGTGTGCGCACGCTCCACTACTCATGAGCATAAACTGTGTGTGGTTAATTAAATTGAAACTTAGTACCACCAATTTAAATACTCACATAGAGAACCCCGCACTAACAAAGCATAAAAGGTTTGGAAAGTATAAAGGATGTAATGAAATTACTATATAAAATATAAATATAATATGATAATATTAGTATAAATGTCATCAACATGCAATATAGAAAATGCCATTATAAACATCTTAAAATGCTATCATAAAAACATATGTGAAGCCAAATAAATTATATGTCCAGGAAACATGAAAGCAAAGATTACATGTTCAAAATTACATGTTTAAAGATCTTCTGTAATCCCCACTGCTTCTATGTATCTGCGCAAATCTTTCAATCGTGTCTGAGCTGCATCATGTTTAGATTTTTCTTCAAGAATAAGTCTTGCTTGATCAGGAACGCCAGCAAGTTTATTCTCCAAAGAAGCAATCATTTCTTTACCTTGAAGTTGTGCGGATTTTTCAATATCAATAGATTGAGCATTCGCCCGTATCTTCTCTTCAACATCTTGAATGACTAAGGCTTGCTCATGATTCCTTCTCTCTAGTTGAGATATTTCTTCCTTCAGAATTGCAATACGATCTTGGATAATCGCTCTTTCATCAATATGAGTCTTTAGTTGATCTTGAAGAATCATATGCTCTTGTTCAAGTTTAGAAATCGATGAAGCTGTTAGAAAGGCTTGTTCTTGAGATGAAGCCAGCTGCTTCCTGTACTCTAAAATTTCAGGGGCAATTATAACATTTTTTGCTGACGCCAAAGAAATTACTGAATCACGAAATTTGAGGAGTGAATCACGCAAAGGAGATATGTTGATTCTAGCCATCTTGGCAGAGCTCTCCAGAATCTCTATAGCAACATCCAAATCCAACCACTGATCAGGATTTCTGAAGATATGGGCTATTGCTAACATGGAATGCTTCACCATAAGCATTTTATGAACAGGAATCTTCGCAAAGGACGACAGTTCATAAGTAGTGGCCACTGAAGAATCGAAGGCCGCGCATTGCATGCAGAAGGAGTTCCTATAGCAAAAGAAGAAGGATATTCAAAATATTATTATGAAATATGTAGTCTTGAGTAAAATAATCAGTGCATATATGTGTACCTATCACAGGAATACGACTAACAGAAGGAGAAGCCCTCTGAGTCACGGAAGGACCAAGTTCCACCATATCAGCAAGAGATGGTGCTCTAGCTTCTATGCTTGAATATCTGGTAGCCGGAGTTGGTAAGTCCATAGTTTCTATTGGAAATATGATTTCACGAGCCACCACTCTCTGTACTACCAATGGAACTACGGGTGCTCTTGGTGAAGTTACCACGAGAGGATTCACTGAAGAGATGGCACCTATTTCTGCAAGTTGAGTACCTAAAAAAGGGAGACATAATAAATTCTAAATAAATAATAGTTGTTAAAATATAGTTAAACATATTTATATGAAAATTAAATCTCTTTTACCTGGTGAATATCCATATTTGCCATAATCTAAAAGTTCCTCTTCATCTTCTTCGGCTGCAGGAGATTTAGCAGGAACATTTACGCCAGGAAGAGTCTCAACGATTACAGGAGAAGATTCCATTTCAACTTCTTTCGCAATTGTTTCCTCATCTCTGTCAATGTCAACTTCACCTTCTTTAAAGTCATCATCTTTATCTTCACAACTGTCACTATTTTCGCTGTCTTCATATTGTGAAGAGTCAGTAGTCTCTGATGATGAAGCTGAACTCTCATCTTCCAAAATTTCTTCGTCAACTTCTTCAATGATAATTTGCTTCCCTTTGCAAGAAACGGCCTGACTGCTCTCCGGCGCAGGCTCTTTGATTGTAGAGGAGGCAGATGCTTGTTTGGTCCTT
This sequence comes from Magnolia changhungtana, assembly GCA_030180095.1. Taxonomy (NCBI): domain Eukaryota; kingdom Viridiplantae; phylum Streptophyta; class Magnoliopsida; order Magnoliales; family Magnoliaceae; genus Magnolia; species Magnolia changhungtana. The sequence goes on from JASAUF010000316.1 coordinate 1,037,895, forward strand.
TCCGAAAGAATTGGAGATGATGTTTGTAAACGCGTTTTTGATCTAGTCATCGGAGAAGATGGACTAGGACCAAGGGGTTGTGGAGAAGATATGGAGGTATTAATAGCTGGTCCTTCTTGAACCACTGCAGTTTCTACAGGAATTGGAGAAGATGTACCTTCAGCATCATCTGCAGCTTGGTTTGAAAAGTCCCGACGAGATTTCTCAAATTCTCTCAAAACTCTGTGAGCAAACCAACCATCCAAAGTGTTGATAGGCTTGATTTCACGGATAGGGTCTTCCAATGATATCTTCCTACAAATTTCTCCCGAATGGGATGCATGGCTCTTTTCTGGAATATAGCCGATTCCACTCTCTAAATTTCTGCCCTTCAGCCTGGGTGGGTGAAGAAAGATAGAAGAATCCACTGGTAAGCATTTAGTGACCAAGTACGATTGGTGATCCCACCATCGCATCCAGCTATATGATGTATGGACTATGCGATCACAGCCTGAAATTATGAAAAGAGATCCAACACAGCCATTAAGCAGCTGTTTCCATATCATGGCCCAGTTAAGAGGACCAGTTCCATAACAACACATTTTTCTAGTAACCAGCTCGCAGTCTTGTGGTATAGTTTGGTCATAACCAAATTGACGAGCAAAGCGACTGGGGTAGTAAGGTTCTCTCTAAAATTATGTTCCTTCCCGAAGAGGTAAACTGCACGAGCGAATAGAAAAGAAGAAAGCCCTCTCTGCTGCAGTAAGCATTTCTTGGTCCACCATATCTGTATCTTCAGTGTAGCGATAAAGGCGGAACTGAAAATAGTTTATTTGATCATCATCTCAAATTTTATTGACAACCCACTCATACGCTCTTTTTGCCATTGCTCTTTGCTGAAAGAACCAGAGTGGAAGGTGAGAAGGATGAAGATATGCTTGCTCTGGAGCCTCAAAAGTCCAAGGAAAATAAACTCCTAGCCACCCCGTAATATAATGCCAAGAAGTATGTGCAGATGAAGCTCCAAGAATAGGGTCTTTTATGTGGGTAGCTACCTCTCCAAGAGCTCTGTAAATAGAACATAATATTGGAGAAGCAAGAGAGTATTTATGGCCTTCCGCTAAAGCACCAGCTACAAGAAAGACGCTTGGACGAACAACATCTGCCCATTTAGAGCTGGGCAATACGACCAAACTTAGCCAATAAGCCAAGAATGCTGCAAGTTCTCCAAAAGAGCTATATTCTGGTCTTCCCCTCATTGCATCTCGAAGTTTCGTTAATTCTTTAGAGTGACAATCACGAAATCTTCAAAGAAAAATAAAAAAGAGGAGGTTAATAAGCAGGAATAGCTAAATAGCAAGAATACAAAGAGGAAAGTCAACTGTCTAATTGATAAATACCTGAGACCTCTAGAAAAATGTGCCAGCCATTGTAGAGGGGGAATTTTGTGGACGCTGAAAAATTTGCCCATCTCCTTAAACAGTTCTATGGTAGTTTCAGAAATAGAAGGCTTGCGATCTGGAGAAGATACAAAGGCCAATTCTCTATTTGTCAGAATGAATTCATCATAGAATTTACCTGTTATTGTGAGACCGGCTATACGATGAAGATTCCAAAGTGATATGCTCATTTCACCATAAGGTAAATGGAAGGAATTGGTTGTAGGCGACCAGTATTCAAGGAAGCCTTTCAGTATATTGGGTTCCCTATAGAAGTATTTGGAGGTTACTTCTATGGCATCATAAAGGCCGATTTTTATAAGAGTGCTCATATGCTTCAGTAAAATAGCCTCCGCCCATTCAGAATAATAGCAGCGAGTGGTTAACATGCCTCTGATGCGAAATTCTGCTTGTCCCCAGAGTTGTTCTCGATCTCTAAAGCGCTGTCGAACTGTCTCATAAAAATGAGAAGGAAAGAGATCATGAGGACTGTGGAAAGGAACTAAGAAGATCATGGGATGAGCTTCTCCTATCCTTTGTCATGGCTTCTGTGTTTGAATGACTCCCTCAAGGATCTGGGGCTCTCTTGAGGCCCACGATTCAGTATACATTAACCTTTCGCCATGGACGTAATCTTTAGATTCACAATCAAGCATGGACTGATGGCGATATACTTTAATGGGAATAATCGTCATGCCCTCCGCATGAGGGTTGTCAAACTTCATGACACCTTCAACAACTCGTACTGAGTCCCATGAGTTTTGAAGCCTCTTCTTCTCATGTTCCTTAATTTTCTCTGCAAATTCTTTCGCCTTATTGCGGCGAGTTTTCTTCGAACGAGAAGCTGGAGGAGTGTCTTCACGAGGAGATGGTCTTTCACTATCAGTACGAATATGAGCTGTAGTCTTTAACCATTCATCCCAGTCATACTCTCTGCCATGCTTAGGTGGACATTTGATATCTCCCAAAGATATAGATCTATGAATAGGGGATGGCAAAGACTTGATGCGGTCAGAAAAGTCAAAGGTAGGAAGAATAGGTTCTTTGAAATAAGCAGGATTTCTGAAAGTTGTTTTTATTCTTTTAGCAGGAGGTTGATCAGAAGAAGGTGGGTCAGAAGGAGGAGTCACAGGACGAGCCATGAAAATAAGTCAAGGAAGGAAGATAGATGTTAGAATGAGAAAGGAAGAAAAGAAGAAAAAGGCTAAGTGTTGGAAAAAGTTCAAAGAAAAAATCGGTTAAGTACGAAATACTTTGCGCGGGTCCGCGCAAAGTGTATGGTTTGCGCGGAAAAGTTTGCAACTTCAAAGGATTTCGTGCAAAATGAAAAGGTTTGCGTGGGTTCGCGCAAAGTGAATGGTTTGCGCGGAAGAAAATCGCAAGGACAGAGTTTCGACAGAGTGCAAGTAGTCCGTGAAAATGAGTTGTTGCATTATTTATAGTATTTCTGGCCGAGTATGGTACTCGACCGAGCTTTGCACGGGTTCGCGCAAACCTTATATAAAATGAGTGATTTGATCATTTTTCTTTGATTTTCTGAAAAAACAAAGAACGGATCAAGGGGGCATCTGTTGAGGCATAAAAAAGCAAAGGAGTGAAGAAGAGAAAGATCAAGAAATCAGTTTGAAGATGACTTTGCGCTGGACCGCGCAAAGTGAATAGATTGCGCTGGACCATGCAAAGTGAAAAGGTTTGCACGAACTCGCGCAAAGTAAATAGGTTGTGCTGGTTGCTCAAGGAAGACAACTTGCGCGGGACCGCAGAAAGTATATAGATTGTACGAGATCGCACAAAGTATGTCGTTTGCACGTATCCGCGCAAAGTGTATGACGGTGGTATAAAATGGTTAATGTTATTTTGTCCCACATCGACCAGAACAGAGTTTTACACCAGTAAAAATGTCTATAAATACCCTGTTCTTTCTCTCAAAAAGTGGTTGGAAGATTTCAGAGTAAAAGAAAGAGGAAGAAAAAGAGAGAAGGTACGGACCCGTGCAAAGGAGCATTGCGCTCCTGTAGTTTGCACGGACCCGCACAAAGGAGCATTGGGCTCCTGTAGTTTGCGCGGATCCGCGCAAAGCATGTCGTTTGCGCGGACCCGTGCAGACTGACTGCTTGGCAGTCTATAACAGCAATGGGCTATTATGCTGCTGGAATGGCTAGAGTCTTCAAATCTTCAAGTTCTTCTTGATCAGGAGAAAAGGAAGAATCATCGACGAAAAGGCGTATTCCTCCTAAATCTCAGGAGATGATCGGAATAGCACCATTATATTGCCGAAATATCCGTTCTCTTGAAGACTGTTAGACGATTCATCCATTTCTCCTAAGTTATCGGAGATGATTGGGATCAGTGCCGTCATGCTGTCGAAATTTATATTTAATCATGATAATTATAACTTGCAAAGTTCTTTGTAAACTATCTTATAATCAAGGGATATCAGAGGATGTAAATGAATTCGGAATCTATAAAGTGGGATGATTGTCTCTGTAACTATTCCATTGTTATGTTTGAATAAGATAATTCTCCCAAATCAAACACTTTTGTTTCCTTGTCGAAACACCATTTCAATGAGCTCAAAATATTCTAAATTCAACCACTGAAGAGAGAGTTATGAAGGTTACTATCCGACAAGGAGTTGAAGGTAAAATTTATGACCGAAGACTGCGATCCCACTTACGGATGCCCAAATGATCTCAGAATACGATGATTACAGTCATGAATGAAAGGGCACTAAAGTACCTATTAGATGACCAAAAATTGACCCAATCCGACATCAAACGAGCGAGTTATGAGCGTCTCCGTTAGATGGTCCAATTTGGAAAGATTAACAATCCAAATCATAAAATGACGAATGAAGAGTTCCAATGTGCTTTTTCGCTATCGAACGGTCTCAAAATTAGCCAATTCCGGTCCCATTTGGAAGCTTGTCAAATTATCATTGCAATGAGCTCAAAATAGTCTAAATTTAACCATTAAAGAGAGAGTTACGAATGTTACTATTCGACAAGGAGATGAAGGAAAAATTTAGGACCGACAACTGCAATCCAACTTACGGATGCTGAAATGGACTCGGCTAATGATGATTCCAGTCAGGAATGAAAGAGCACTAAAGTACCTTTCAGATGACCAAAAATCGATCCAATCCCACATCAAACGAGGGAGTTATGAGCATCTCCGTTGGATCACGCGATTTTGAAAGATTAACAATCCAAATTACAAAATGACGATTGAAGAGTTCCAATGTGCTTTTTGGATTTCGAACGATCTCAAAATTAGCCAATTCAGGTCCCATTTAGAAGCTTGTCAAGTTACCATTTCAATGAGCTCAAAATAATCTAAATTCGACCACTAAAGAGAGAGTTAAGAAGGTTACTATTCGACAAGGAGATGAAGGAAAAATTCTTGATCGACGACTGCGATCCCACTTACGGATGCCCAAATGGTTTCAGAATACGATGTTACAGTGAGAAATGAAAGGGCACTAAAGTACCTTTTAGATGACCAAAAATCGACCCAATCCAACATCAAACAAGGGAGTTATGAGCGTCTCCATTAGATGGTCCGATTTGGAAAGATTAATAATCCAAATTGTAAAATGACGATTGAAGAGTTCAGACGTGCTTTTTGGATATCGAACGGTCTCAAAATTAGCCAATTCCAGTCCCATTTAAAAGCTTGTCAAGTAACCATTCTAGTGAGGTCAAAATAATCTAAATTCGACCACTTAAGAGATAGTTAAAAAGGATCCTATTCGACAAGGAGATGAAGGAAAAATTCATGACCGACGACTATGATCCCACTTATGGATTCCCAAATGGTCTCAGAATAAGATGATTCAGTCAAGAATGAAAGAGCACTAAAGTACCTTTCAGATGACCAAAAATCAACCCAATCTGACATCAAAAGAGGGAGTTATGAGCGTCTCCGTTGGATCGCGTTATTTAAAAAGATTAACAATCCAAATTGCAAAATGACAATTGAAGAGTTCCAACGTGTTTTTGGGATATCGATCTGTCTCAAAATTAGATAATTTCGGTCTCATTAGAAAGCTTGTCAAATTACCATTGCAATGAGCTCAAAATAGTCTAAATTCGACCACTAAAGAGAGACTTACGAAGGTTAATATTCGACAAGGAGATGAAGGAAAAATTCAGGACCGACAACTGCAATCCAACTTACGGATGCTGAAATGGACTCGGAAAAAATGATTCCAGTCAGGAATGAAAGAGCTCTAAAGTACCTTTCAGATGACCAAAAATTGACCCAATCCGACATTAAACGAGGGAGTTATGAGCGTCTCCGTTGGATCACGCGATTTTGAAAGATTAACAATCCAAATTACAAAACAACGATTGAAGAGTTCCAACATACTTTTTAGATATCGAACGGCCTCAAAATTAGTTAATTCCATTCCCATTTAAAAGCTTATCAAGTTACCATTTCAATGAGCTCAAAATAATCTAAGTTCGACCACTGAAGAGAGAGTTAAGAAGGTTACTATTCGACAAGGTGATGAATGTAAAATTTCTGACCGACGACTGCGATCCCACTTATGGATGCCCAAATGGTCTCAGAATACGATGATTACAATCAGGAATGAAAGGGCACTAAAGTACCTTTCAGATGACCAAAAATCGACCCAATCCGACATCAAACGAGGGAGTTATGAGCGTCTCCATTGGATTGTCAGATTTGAAAAGATTAAGAATCTAAATTGCAAAATGACGAATGAAGAGTTCCAACGCGATTTTTGAATATCGAATGGTCTCAAAATTAGCAAATTCTAGTCCCATTTAAAATCTTGTCAAGTAACTAGTCCAATGAGGTTAAAATAATCTAAATTTGAGCACTGAAGAGAGAGTTAAGAAGGTTACTATTCGACAAGGAGATGAAGGAAAAATTCATGACCGACAACTGCGACCCACTTATGGATGCCCAAATGGTCTAAGAATAAGACAATTCCAATCAGGAATGAAAGAGCACTAAAGTACCTTTCAGATGACCAAATACCAACCCAATCTGACATCAAACGAGGGAGTTATGAGTGTCTCCGTTGGATCGTGCAATTTGGAAAGATTAACAATGCAAATTGCAAAATGACGATCGAAGAGTTCCAACATGCTTTTGGGATATCGATCGGTCTCAAAATTAGCCAATTTCGGTCCCATTTGGATGCTTGTCAAATTAATATTCCAATGAGCTTAAAATAGCCTAAATTCGACCACTGAAGAGAGAGTTACGAAGGTTGATGTAGGAAAAATTCAGGACTGGTGACTGCGATCCCACTTACGGATGCCAAAATGGACTCAGAAAATGATGATTCCAGTCAAGAATTTAAGAGCACTAAAGTAACTTTCAGATGACCAAAAATTGACCCAATCTGACATCAAACGAGGGTGTTATGAGCATCTTCATTGGATCACGTGATTTTGATATCAAACGGTCTCAAAATTACAAAATGATGATTGAAGAGTTCCAATGTGCTTTTTGGATATCAAACGGTCTCAAAATTAGCCAATTCAGGGCCCATTTAGAAGCTTGTCAAGTTACCATTTCAATGAACTCAAAATAATCTAAATTCGACCACTGAAGAGAGAGTTAAGAAGGTTACTATTCGACAAGGAGAAGAAGGAAAAATTCAGGACTGACAACTTCAATCCCACTTAAGGATGCCCAAATGGTCTCAGAATAGGATATTCCAGTCAGGAATGAAAGAGCACTAAAGTACCTTTTAGATGACCAAAAATCAACCTAATCTGACATCAAACGAGGGAGTTACGAGCGCCTCCATTGGATTGGGCGATTTGGAAAGATTAACAATCTAAATTGGAAAATGACGAGCGAAGTGTTCCAACGTGCCTTTTGGATATCGAATGGTCTCAGAAATAGTCACTTTTTCTCCCATTTGGAAGCTTGTCAACTTACCATTCCAATGAGCTGAAAATAATGTAAATTCGACCACTAAAGAGAGAGTTACGAAGGTTACTATTCGACAAGGAGATGAAGGAAAAATTCATGACCGATGACTGCAATCACACTTACGGATGCCCAAATGCTCTCAGAATATGATGAATCCAGTCAGGAATGAAAGAGCACTACAGTATCTTTCAGATGACCAAAAAATCAACCCAATTTGACATCTAATGAGGGAGTTATGAGCATCTCCGTTGGATCGCATGATTTGGAAATATTAACAATCCAAATTGCAAAATGACAAGCAAGGAGTTCCAACGCTCTTTTGGGATATCGAATGATCTTAGAAATTGTATAGTTTTATCCCCTTTAGAAGCTTGTCAACTTACCATTCCAATGAACTGAAAATAGTCTAAATTCGACCACTGAAAAGAGAGTTACGAAGGTTACTATTCGACAAGGAGATGAAGGAAAAATTCAGGACCAACGACTACGATCCCACTTACGGATGCCGAAATGGACTCAGAAAATGATGATTCCAGTCAGGAATGAAAGAGCACTAAAGTAACTTTCAGATGACCAAAAATTGACCCAATTTGACATCAAACGAGGGTGTTATGAGCATCTCTGTTGGATCAAGCGATTTTGAAAGATTAACAATTAAAATTACAAAATGACGATTGAAGAGCTCCAACGTGCTTTTTCGATATCGAACGGTCTCAAAATAAGCCAATTCTGGTCTCATTTAGAAGCTTGTCAAGTTACCATTTCAATGAATTCAAAACAATCTAAATTCGACCACTAAAGAGAGAGTTAAGAAGGTTACTATTCAATAAGGAGATGAAGGAAAATTTTATGACCGACGACTGCGATCCCACTTACGGATGACCAAATGGTCTCAGAATATGATGATTCCAGTTAGGAATGAAAGGGCACTAAAGTACCTTTCAGATGACCCAAAATTGAATCAATCTGACATCAAACGAGGGAGTTAGGAGCGTCTCCATTGGATGGTCCGATTTGGAAAGATTAACAATCCAAATTGCAAAATGACGATTGAAGAGTTCTAACGTTCTTTTTGGATATCGAACGGTCTCAAAATAAGCCAATTCCGGTCCCATTTAGAAACTTGTCAACTTGCCATTTCTATGAGCTCAAAATAATCTAAATTCGACCACTGAAGAGAGAGTTAAGAAGGTTACTATGCGACAAGGAGATGAAGGTAAAATTTATAACCAAAGAGTGCAATCCCACTTACGGATGCCTAAATTGTCTCAGAATATGATGATTCCAGTTAGGAATGAAAGGGCATTAAAGTACCTTTCAGATGGCCAAAAATCGACCCAATCCGACATCAAACGAGGGAGTTATGAGCGTCTCCGTTGGATCACGCGATTTTGAAAGATTAACAATCCGAATTGCAAAACGATGATTGAAGAGTTCAAACGTGCTTTTTGGATATCGAACGGTCTCAAAATTAGGCAATTCTGGTCCCATTTAGAAGCTTGTCAAGTTACCATTTCAATGAGCTCAAAATATTCTAAATTCAACCACTGAAGAGAGAGTTATGAAGGTTACTATCCGACAAGGAGTTAAAGGTAAAATTTTTGACCGAAGACTGCGATCCCACTTACGGATGCCCAAATGGTCTCAGAATACGATGATTATAGTCATGAATGAAAGGGCACTAAAGTACCTATTAGATGACCAAAAATTGACCCAATCCGATATCAAACGAGGGAGTTATGAGCGTCTCCGTTGGATGGTCCAATTTGGAAAGATTAACAATCCAAATTGCAAAATGACGATTGAAGAGTTCCAATGTGCTTTTTGGCTATCGAACGGTCTCAAAATTAGCCAATTCCGGTCCCATTTGGAAGCTTGTCAAATTATCATTGCAATGAGCTCAAAATAGTCTAAATTTAACCACTAAAGAGAGAGTTACGAAGGTTACTATTCGACAAGGAGATGAAGGAAAAATTTAGGACCGACAACTGCAATCCAACTTACGGATGCTGAAATGGACTCGGCTAATGATAATTCCAGTCAGGAATGAAAGAGCACTAAAGTTCCTTTCAGATGACCAAAAATCGACCCAATCCAACATCAAACAAGGGAGTTATGAGCGTCTCTGTTGGATGGTCCGATTTGGAAAGATTAAGAATCTAAATTGCAAAATGACGATTGAAGAGTTCCAACATGCTTTTTGGATATCGAACGGTCTCAAAATTTGCCAATTTTAGTCCCATTTAAAAGCTTGTCAAGTTACCATTTCAATGAGCTCAAAATAATCTAAATTCGACCACTGAAGAGACAGTTAAGGAGGTTACTATTCGACAAGGAGATGAAAGAAAAATTCTTGACCGACGACTGCGATCCCACTTACGGATGCCCAAATGGTTTCAGAATACGATGATTACAGTCAGGAATGAAATGGCACTAAAGTACCTTTTAGTTGACCAAAAATCGACCCAATCCAACATCAAACGAGGGAGTTATGAGCGTCTCCATTGGATGGTCCGATTTGGAAAGATTAATAATCCAAATTGTAAAATGACGATTGAAGAGTTCAGACGTGCTTTTTGGATATCGAACGGTCTCAAAATTAGCCAATTTCGGTCCCATTTAAAAGCTTGTCAAGTAACCATTATAGTGAGGTCAAAATAATCTAAATTCGACCACTGAAGAGATAGTTAAGAAGGTTCCTATTCGACAAGGATATGAAGGAAAAATTCATGACTGACGACTGTGATCCCATTTATGGATGCCCAAATGGTCTCAGAATAAGATGATTCCAGTTAAGAATCAAAGAGCACTAAAGTAACTTTCAAATGACCAAAAATCAACCCAATCTAACATCAAACGAGGGAGTTATGAGTGTCTCCGTTGGATCACGTGATTTGGAAAGATTAACAATCCAAATTGCAAAATGACAATTGAAGAGTTCCAACGTGCTTTTGGGATATCGATCTATCTAAAAATTAGCCGATTTCGGTCTCATTTGGAAGTTTGTCAAATTAATATTCCAATGAGCTCAAAATAGTCTAAATTCGACCACTGAAGAGAGTGTTACGAAGGTTACTATTCGACAAGGAGATGAAGGTAAAATTTATGACCGACGACTGCGATCCCACTTATGGATGCCCAAATGGTCTCAGAATAAGACGATTCCAGTCAGGAATGAAAGAGCACTAAAATACCTTTCAAATGACTAAAAATTGACCCAATCTGACATCAAATGAGGGAGTTATGAGCGTCTCCATTGGATGGTCCGATTTGGAAAGATTAACAATCCAAATTGCAAAATGACGAATGAAGAGTTCTAACGTGCTTTTTGGATATCGAACAGTCTCAAAATTAGCCAATTTTGGTCCCATTTAAAAGCTTGTCAAGTAACTATTCCAATGAGCTCAAAATAATCTAAATTCGACTAATGAAAAGATAAGAAGGTTACTATTCGACAAGGAGATGAAGGAAAAATTCATGACCGACGACTGCGATCCCACTTATGGATACCCAAATGGTCTCAGAATAAGATGATTCCAGTCAAGAATGAAAGAGCACTAAAGTACCTTTCAGATGACCAAAAATCAACCTAATCTGACATCAAGCGAGCGAGTTATGAGCGTCTCCATTGGATCGCACGATTTGGAAAGATTAACAATCCAAATTGCAAAATGACAATTGAAGAGTTCCAACGTGCTTTTGAGATATCGATTGGTCTCAAAATTAGCCGATTTCGGTCCCATTTAGAAGCTTGTCAAATTAATATTCCAATGAGCTCAAAATAGTCTAAATTCGACCACTGAAAAGAGAGTTACGAAGGTTACTATTTGATAAGGACATGAAGGTAAAATTTATGACCGACGACTGCGATCCCACTTACAGATGCCTAAATGGTCTCAGAATAAGATGATTCTGTCAGGAATGAAAGAGTACTAAAGTACCTTTCAGATGACCAAAAATCGACCCAATCTAACATCAAATGAAGGAGTTATGATCGTCACCATTGGATGGTCCGATTTGGAAAGATTAACAATCTAAATTGCAAAATGACGATTGAAGAGTTCCAACGTGCTTTTTGGATATCGAACGGTCTCAGAAATAGCCAATTCTGGTCCCATTTAAAAGCTTGTCAAGTAACTATTCCAATGATCTCAAAATAATCTAAATTTGACCTTTGAAGAGAGAGTTAAGAAGGTTACTATTGGACAAGGAGAAGAAGGAAAAATTCAGGACCGATGACTGCAATCCCACTTACGGATGCCTAAATGGTCTCAGAATAGGTTGATTCTAGCTAAGAATGAAAGAGCTCTAAAGTACCTTTCAGATGACCAAAAATAAACCCAATCTGACATCAAATGAGAGAGTTATGAGCGTCTCCATTGGATTGGGCGATTTGGAAAGATTAACTATCCAATTTGCAAAATGACAAGCGAAGAGCTCCAACGCGCTTTTCGGATATCGAACCGCCTCAGAAATAGCCAATTTTGGTCCCATTTGAAAGCTTGTCAACTTACCATTCCAATGAGCTAAAATAATGTAAATTCAACCACTGAAGAGAGAGTTACGAAGGTTACTATTCGACAAGGAGATGAAGGAAAAATTCTTGACCGACGACTGCGATCCCACTTACAATTGCCTAAATGGTCTCAAAATATGATGATTCCAGTGAGGAATGAAAGAGCACTAAAGTACCTTTCAGATGACCAAAAATTAACCCGATCTGACATCAAAAGAGGGAGTTATGAGCGTCTTTGTTGGATCACTTGATTTGGAAAGATTAACAATCCAAATTGCAAAATGACGAGAGAGGAGTTCCAACGCTCTTTTGGGATATCGAACGGTCTCAAAAATAGTATAGTTTGGTCCCATTTGGAAGCTTGTCAACTTACCATTCCAATGAGCTGAAAATAATGTAAACTCGACCACTGAAGAGAGAGTTACGAAAGTTACTATTCGACAAGGAGATGAAGGAAAAATTCTTGACCGACGACTGCGATCCCACATACGGATGCCCAAATGGTCTCAGAATATGATGATTCCAGTCAAGAATGAAAGAGCACTAAAGTACCTTTCAGATGACCAAAAATTAACCCAATCTGACGTCAAATGAGAGAGTTATGAGCATCTCCGTTGGATCGCTTGATTTGGAAAGATTAACAATCCATATTGTAAAATGACGAGAGAGGAGTTCCAACGCACTTTTGGGATATCGAACGGTCTCAAAAATAGTATAGTTTGGTCCCATTTGGAAGCTTCCCAACTTACCATTCCAATGAACTGAAAATAGTCTAAATTTGACCACTGAAGAGAGAGTTATGAAGGTTACTATTCGACAAGGAGATGAAGGAAAATTCAGGACCGACGACTGTGATCCCACTTACGGATGCCGAAATGGACTCAAAAAATGATGATTCCAGTCATGAATGAAAGAGCACTAAAGCAACTTTCAGATGACCAAAAATCAACCCAATCTGACATCAAACAAGGGTGCTATGAGCATCTTCGTTGGATCACGCGATTTTGATAGATTAACAATCGAAATTACAAATTGACAATCGAAGAGTTCCAATGTGCTTTTTGGATAACGAACGGTCTCAAAATTAGCCAATTCCGGGCCTATTTAGAAGCTTGTCAAGTTACTATTTCAATGAACTCAAAATAATCTAAATTCGACCACTGAAGAGAGAGTTAAGAAGGTTACTATTCGACAAGGAGATGAAGGAAAATTTCATGACCGACAATTGCGATCCCACTTACGGATTACCAAATGGTCTTAGAATATGATGATTCTATTCAGGAATGAAAGGGGCACTATTGTACCTTTCAGATGACCAAAAATCGAACCAATCTAACATCAAACGAGGGAGTTATGAGCGTCTCCGTTGGATGGTCCAATTTGGAAAGATTAACAATCTAAATTACAAAATGATGATTAAAGAGTTGCAACATGCTTTTTAGATATCGAACGGTCTCAAAATAAGCCAATTCCAGTCTCATTAGGAAGCTTGTCAAATTACTATTGCAATGAGCTCAAAATAGTCTAAATTTGACCACTAAAGGGAGAGTTACGAAGGTTACTATTCGACAAGGAGATGAAGGAAAAATTTATGACCGATAACTGCAATCCAACTTACGGATGCTGAAATGGACTCGGCTAATGATGATTCCAGTCAGGAATGAAAGAGCACTAAAGTACCTTTCAGATGACCAAAAATCGACCCAATCCGACATCAAACGAGGGAGTTATGAGCGTCTCCGTTGGATCACTTGATTTGGAAAGATTAACAATCCAAATTGCAAAATGACGAGAGAGGAGTTCCAACGCTCTTTTGGGATATCGAACGGTCTCAAAAATAGTATAGTTTGGTCCCATTTGGAAGCTTGTCAACTTACCATTCCAATGAGCTGAAAATAATGTAAACTCGACCACTGAAGAGAGAGTTACGAAAGTTACTATTCGACAAGGAGATGAAGGAAAAATTCTTGACCGACGACTGCGATCCCACATACGGATGCCCAAATGGTCTCAGAATATGATGATTCCAGTCAAGAATGAAAGAGCACTAAAGTACCTTTCAGATGACCAAAAATTAACCCAATCTGACGTCAAATGAGAGAGTTATGAGCATCTCCGTTGGATCGCTTGATTTGGAAAGATTAACAATCCATATTGTAAAATGACGAGAGAGGAGTTCCAACGCACTTTTGGGATATCGAACGGTCTCAAAAATAGTATAGTTTGGTCCCATTTGGAAGCTTCCCAACTTACCATTCCAATGAACTGAAAATAGTCTAAATTTGACCACTGAAGAGAGAGTTATGAAGGTTACTATTCGACAAGGAGATGAAGGAAAATTCAGGACCGACGACTGTGATCCCACTTACGGATGCCGAAATGGACTTAAAAAATGATGATTCCAGTCATGAATGAAAGAGCACTAAAGTAACTTTCAGATGACCAAAAATCAACCCAATCTGACATCAAACAAGGGTGCTATGAGCATCTTCGTTGGATCACGCGATTTTGATAGATTAACAATCGAAATTACAAATTGACAATCGAAGAGTTCCAATGTGCTTTTTGGATAACGAACGGTCTCAAAATTAGCCAATTCCGGGCCTATTTAGAAGCTTGTCAAGTTACTATTTCAATGAACTCAAAATAATCTAAATTCGACCACTGAAGAGAGAGTTAAGAAGGTTACTATTCGACAAGGAGATGAAGGAAAATTTCATGACCGACAATTGCGATCCCACTTACGGATTACCAAATGGTCTTAGAATATGATGATTCTATTCAGGAATGAAAGGGCACTATTGTACCTTTCAGATGACCAAAAATCGAACCAATCTAACATCAAACGAGGGAGTTATGAGCGTCTCCGTTGGATGGTCCAATTTGGAAAGATTAACAATCTAAATTACAAAATGATGATTAAAGAGTTGCAACATGCTTTTTAGATATCGAACGGTCTCAAAATAAGCCAATTCCAGTCTCATTAGGAAGCTTGTCAAATTACTATTGCAATGAGCTCAAAATAGTCTAAATTTGACCACTAAAGGGAGAGTTACGAAGGTTACTATTCGACAAGGAGATGAAGGAAAAATTTATGACCGATAACTGCAATCCAACTTACGGATGCTGAAATGGACTCGGCTAATGATGATTCCAGTCAGGAATGAAAGAGCACTAAAGTACCTTTCAGATGACCAAAAATCGACCCAATCCGACATCGAACGAGGGAGTTATGAGCGTCTCCGTTAGATCACGCGATTTTGAAAGATTAACAATCCAAATTACAAAACGACGATTGAAGAGTTCCAACGTGCTTTTTGGATATCGAACGGTCTCAAAATTAGCTAATTCCAGTCCCATTTAGAAGCTTGTCAAGTTATCATTTCAATGAGCTCAAAATAATCTAAGTTCGACCACTGAAGAGATGGTTAAGAAGGTTACTATTCGACAACGTGATGAAGGTAAAATTTATGGCCGACGACTGCGATCCCTCATACGGATGCCCAAATGGTCTCAGAATATGATGATTACAGTCAGGAATGAAAGGGCACTAAAGTACCTTTTAGATGACCAAAAATCGACCCAATCCGACATCAAACGAGGGAGTTATGAGCATCTCTGTTGGCTGGTCAGATTTGGAAAGATTAAGAATCTAAATTTCAAAATGACGAATGAAGAGTTCCAACGCACTTTTTGGATATCGTATGGTCTCAAAATTAGCCAATTCCAGTCCCATTTAAAATCTTGTCAAGTAACCAGTCCAATGAGCTCAAAATAATCTAAATTCGACCACTGAAGAGAGAGTTAAGAAGGTTACCATTCGACAAGGAGATGAAGGAAAAATTCATGACCGACGACTGCGATCCCACTTATGGACGCCTAAATGGTCTCAGAATATGACAATTCCAGTCAGGAATGAAAGAGCACTAAAGTACCTTTCAGATAACCAAATACCAACCCAATCTGACATCAAACGAGGGAGTTATGAGCATCTCCATTGGATCGCGCAATTTGGAAAGATTAACAATGCAAATTGTAAAATGATGATCAAAGAGTTCCAACATGCTTTTGGGATATCGATCGGTCTCAAAATTAACCGATTTCGGTCCCACTTGGAAGCTTGTCAAATTAATATTCCAATGAGCTTAAAATAGTCTAAATTCGACCACTGAAGAGAGAGTTACGAAGGTTACTATTCGACAAGGTGATGAAGGAAAAATTCAGGACCGACGACTGCGATCCCACATACGGATGCCAAAATGGACTTAGAAAATGATGATTCCAGTTAGGAACTTAAGAGCACTAAAGTAACTTTCAGATGACCAAAAATTGACCCAATCCGACATCAAACGAGGGGGTTATGAGCATCTTCATTGGATCACGCAATTTTGATAGATTAACAATCGAAATTACAAAATGACGATTGAATAGTTCCAACGTGCTTTTTGGATATCGATCGGTCTCAAAATTAGCCAATGCTAGGCCCATTTAGAAGCTTGTCAAGTTACCATTTCAATGAGTTCAAAATAATCTAAATTCGACCACTGAGGAGAGAGTTAAGAAGGTTACTATTCGACAAGGAGAAGAAGGAAAAATTCAGGACTGACAACTGCAATCCCACTTACGGATGCCCAAATGGTCTCGGAATAGGATGATTCCAGCGAGGAATGAAAGAGCACTAAAGTACCTTTCAGATGACCAAAAATCAACCTAATCTAACATCAAACGAGGGAGTTATGAGCGTCTCCATTGGATTGGGCGATTTGGAAAGATTAACAATCCAAATTAAAAAATGACGAGCGAAGAGTTCCAACACGCTTTTCAAATAACGAATGGTCTCAGAAATAGCCACTTTTGCTCCCATTTGGGAGCTTGTCAACTTACCATTCCAATGAGCTGAAAATAATGTAAATTCGACCACTAA
The DNA here is from genome assembly GCA_030180095.1 of Magnolia changhungtana. Classification (NCBI taxonomy): domain Eukaryota; kingdom Viridiplantae; phylum Streptophyta; class Magnoliopsida; order Magnoliales; family Magnoliaceae; genus Magnolia; species Magnolia changhungtana. Next base: position 1,054,672 of record JASAUF010000316.1, read on the forward strand.
AGAGAGAGTTACGAAGGTTACTATTCGACAAGGAGATGAAGGAAAAATTCATGACCAATAACTGCAATCTCAATTACGGATGCCCAAATGGTCTCAGAATATGATGATTCCAGTCAGGAATAAAAGAGCATTAAAGTACCTTTCAGATGGCCAAAAATCAACCCAATCTGACATCTAATGTGGGAGTTATGAGCGTCTCCGTTGGATCGCGTGATTTGGAAATATTAACAATCCAAATTGCAAAATGACGAGCGAGGAGTTCCAACACTCTTTTGGGATATCGAACGCTCTTAGAAATAGCATAGTTTTATCCCATTTGGAAGCTTGTCAACTTACCATTGCAATGAACTAAAAATAGTCTAAAGTTGACCACTGAAAAGAGAGTTACGAAGGTTACTATTCGACAAGGAGATGAAGGAAAACTTCAGGACTGACAACTGCAATCCCACTTACAGATGCCCAAATGGTCTCGGAATAGGATGATTCCAGCGAGGAATGAAAGAGCACTAAAGTACCTTTTAGATGACCAAAAATCAACCTAATCTAACATCAAACGAGGGAGTTATGAGCGTCTCCGTTGGATTGGGCGATTTGGAAAGATTGACAATCCAAATTGGAAAATGACAAGCGAAGAGTTCCAACGCGCTTTTCAGATATCGAATGATCTCAGAAATACCCAATTTTGCTCCCATTTGGAAGCTTGTCAACTTACCATTCCAATGAGATGAAAATAATGTACATTCGACCATTGAAGAGAGAGTTACAAAGGTTACTATTCGATAAGGAGATGAAGGGGATGAAGGAAAATTTCATGGCCTACGACTGCGATCCCACTGACGGATGACCAAATGGTCTCAGAATATGATGATTCCAGTTAGGAATGAAAGGGAACTAAAGTACCTTTCAGATGACCAAAAATTGAATCAATCTGACATCAAACGAAGGAGTTATGTGCTTCTCCATTGGATGGTCGGATTTGGAAAGATTAACAATCCAAATTGCAAAATGACGATTGAAGAATTCTAACGTTCTTTTTGGATATCGAACGGTCTCAAAATTAGTCAATTTCGGTCCCATTTAGAAACTTGTCAAGTTGCATTTCAATGAGCTCAAAATAATCAAAATTTGACAACTGAAGAGAGAGTTAAGAAGGTTACTATTCGACAAGGAGATGAAGGTAAAATTTATAACCGACGACTGCGATCCCACTTACGGTGCCTAAGTTGTCTCGGAATGTGATGATTCCAGTCAGGAATGAAAGGGCGCTAAAGTACCTTTCAGATGACCAAAAAATGACTCAATCCGATGTCAAACGAGGGAGTTATGAGCATCTCCATTGGATCACGCAATTTTGAAAGATTAGCAATCCAAATTACAAAATGACGATTGAAGAGTTCCAATGTGCTTTTTGGATATCGAATGGTCTCAAAATTAGCCTATTCCGGTTCCAATTAGAAGTTTGTGAAGTACCATTTCAATAAGCTCAAAATAATCTAAATTTGACCACTGAAGAGAGAGTTAAGAAGGTTACTATTCGACAAGGAGATGAAGGTAAATTTTATGACCGACGACTGCAATCCCACTTACGGATGCCCAAATGGTCTCAGAGTACGATGATTCCAGTCAGGAATGAATGGGCAGTAAAGTACCTTTCGGATGGCCAAAAATCGACCCAATCTGACATCAAACGAGGGAGTTATGAGCGTCTCCATTGGATTGGCCGATTTGGAAAGATTAACAATCCAAATTGTAAAATGACAATTGAAGAGTTCCAACATTCTTTTTGGATATCGAACGGTCTCAAAATTAGCCAATTCCGGTCCCAATAAAAAGCTTGTCAAGTAACCATTCCTATGAGCTGAAAATAATGAAAATTCGACCACTGAAGAGAGAGTTATGAAGGTTACTATTCGACAAGGAGATGAAGGAAAAATTTATGACCAACGATTGCAATCTCACTTACGAATGCCTAAAGGGTCTCAGAAAATGATGATTCCAGTCAGGAATGAAAGAGCACTAAAGTACCTTTCAGATGACCAAAAATCAACCCAATCTGACATCAAATGAGGGAGTTATGAGTGTCTCCATTGGATCACTCGATTTGGAAAGATTAACAATCCAAATTGCAGAATGACACGACAAGAGTTCCAACGCTCTTTTGGGATATCGAACGGCCTAAAAAATTGCATAGTTTGGTCCCATTTGGAAGCTTGTCAATTTACCATTCCAATGAACTGAAAATAGTCTAAATTCAACCACTGAAGAGAGAGTTACGAAGGTTACTATTCGACAAGGAGTGAAGGAAAATTTCAGGACCGACGACTGCGATCCCACTTACGGATGCCAAAATGGACTAAAAAAATGATGATTCCAGTCAGGAATTTAAGAGCACTAAAGTAACTTTTAGATGACCAAAAATCGACCCAATCCGACATCAAACGAGGGTATTATGAGCATCTTCGTTGAATCATGCGATTTTGATAGATTAATAATCGAAATTACAAAATGACGATTGAAGAGTTCCAACGTGCTTTTTGGATATCGAACGGTCTCAAAATTAGCCAATTCTGGGCCCATTTAGAAGCTTATCAAGCTTCCATTTCAATAAACTCAAAATAATCTAAATTCAACCACTAAAGAGAGAGTTAAGAAGGTTACTATTCGACAAGGAGATAAAGGAAAATTTCATGACCGACGACTGCAATCCCACTTACGGATGACCTAATGGTCTCAGAATATGATGATTCTAGTCATGAATGAAAGGGCACTAAAGTACCTTTCAGATGAACAAAAATTGAACCAATCTGACATCATACGAGGGAGTTATGAGCATCTCCGTTGGATGGTCGGATTTGGAAAGATTAACAATCCAAATTGCAAAATGATGATTGAAGAGTTCCAACGTGCTTTTTGGATATCGAACTGTCTTAAAATAAGCCAATTCCGGTCTCATTTGGAAGCTTGTCAAATTACCATTGCAATGAGCTCAAAATAGTCTAAATTTGACCACTAAAGAGAGAGTTACGAAGGTTAATATTTGACAAGGAGATGAAGGAAAAATTCAGGACCGACGACTGCAATCTAACTTATGGATGCTGAAATGGACTCAAAAAATGATGATTCCAATCAGGAATGAAAGAGCACTAAAGTACCTTTCAGATGACCAAAAATCGACCGAATCCGACATCAAACGAGGGAGTTATGAGCGTCTCCATTGGATCACGCGATTTTGAAAGATTAACAATCTAAATTACAAAACGATGATTGAAGAGTTCCAATGTGCTTTTTGGATATCGAACGGTCTCAAAATTAGCCAATTCACGTCCCATTTAGAAGCTTGTCAAGTTACCATTCCAATGAGCTTAAAATAATCTAAATTCGACCACTGAAGAGAGAGTTAAGAAGGTTTCTATTCCACAAGGAGAAGAAGGAAAAATTAATGACCGACGACTGCGATCTCACTTACGGATACCCAAATGGTCTCAGAATAAGATGATTCCAGTCAGGAATGAAAGAGCACTAAAGTACCTTTCAGATGAACAAAAATCGACCCAATCCGACATCAAACAAGGGTGTTATGAGCGCCTCCGTTGGATTACGCGATTTTGAAAGATTAACAATCGAAATTACAAAATGACGATTGAAGAGTTCCAACGTGCTTTTTGGATATCGAACGGTCTCAAAATTAGCCAATTTTAGTCCCATTTAGGCTGGTCAGGTTACCATTTAAGTGAGCTCAAAATAATATAAATTCGTCCACTGAAGAGAGAGAGAGTTAAGAAGGTTACTATTCGACAAGGAGATGAAAGAAAAATTCATGACCGATGACTGCGATCCCACTTACGGATGCCCGAATTGCCTCAGAATAGGATGATTTTACCGAGGAATGAAAGAACACAAAAATACCTTTCAGATGACCAAAAATCAACCCAATATGACATCAAACGAGTGAGTTATGAGCGTCTCCGTTGGATTGCACGATTGGGAAGATTAACAATCCAAATTGCAAAATGACGAGCGAAGAGTTCCAACGCGCTTTCGGGATATCAAACGGTCTCAGAAATAACCAATTTTGGTCCCATTTGGAAGCTTGTCAACTTACCATTCCAATGAGCTGAAAATAATGTAAATTCAACCACTAAAGAGAGAGTTATGAAGGTTACTATTCGACAAGGAGATGAAGGAAAAATTTATGACCGCGACTGCAATCTCACTTACGAATGCCTAAAGGGTCTCAGAAAATGATGATTCTAGTCAGGAATGAAAGAGCACTAAAGTACCTTTCAGATGACCAAAAATTAACCCAATCTGACATCAAATGAGGGAGTTATGAGTGTCTCCATTGGATTACTCGATTTGGAAAGATTAACAATCCAAATTGCAAAATGACAAGACAGGAGTTCCAACGCTCTTTTGGGATATCGAACGGCCTAAAAAATTGCATAGTTTGGTTCCATTTGGAAGCTTGTAAATTTACCATTCCAATGAACTGAAAATAGTATAAATTCAACTACTGAAGAGAGAGTTATGAAGGTTACTATTCGACAAGGAGATGAAGGAAAATTTCATGACCTACGACTGCGATCTCACTGAGGGATGACCAAATTGTCTCAGAATATGATGATTCCAGTTAGGAATGAAAGGGAACTAAAGTACCTTTCAGATGACCAAAAATTAAATCAATCTGACATCAAACGAGGGAGTTATGAGCATCTTCGTTTGATGGTCGGATTTGGAAAGATTAACAATCCAAATTACAAAATGACGATTAAAGAATTCCAACGTTCTTTTTGGATATCGAACGGTCTCAAAATAAGCCAATTCCGGTCCCATTTAGAAACTTGTCAAGTTGCCATTTCAATGAGCTCAAAATAATCTAAATTCGACCAGTGAAGAGAGAGTTAAGAAGGTTACTATTCGACAAGGAGATGAAGGTAAAATTTATAATCGACGACTGCGATCCCACTTATGGTGCCTAAATTGTCTTAGAATATGATGATTCCAGTCAGGAATGAAAGGGCGTTAAAGTACCTTTCAGATGACCAAAAAATGACTCAATCCGACATCAAACGAGGGAGTTATGAGCGTCTCCGTTGGATCACGCGATTTTGAAAGATTAGCAATCCAAATTACAAAACGACGATTGAAGAGTTCCAACGTGCTTTTTGGATATCAAACGGTCTCAAAATTAGCCTATTCCGGTTCCGTTTAGAAGTTTGTGAAGTACCATTTCAATGAGCTCAAAATAATCTAAATTTGACCACTGAAGAGAGAGTTAAGAAGGTTACTATTCGACAAGGAGATGAAGGTAAATTTTATGACCAACGACTGCAATCCCACTTACGGATGCCCAAATGGTCTCAGAGTATAATGATTCCAGTCAAGAATGAATGGGCACTAAAGTACCTTTCAGATGGCCAAAAATCGACCCAATCTGACATCAAACGAGGGAGTTATGAGCGTCTCCATTGGATAGGCCGATTTGGAAAGATTACCAATCCAAATTGCAAAATGACAAGACAGGAGTTCCAACGCCCTTTTGGGATATCGAACGGCCTAAAAAATTGCATAGTTTGGTCCCATTTGGAAGCTTGTCAATTTACCATTCCAATGAACTGAAAATAGTATAAATTCAACCACTGAAGAGAGAGTTACGAAGGTTACTATTCGACAGGGAGATGAAGGAAAAATTCAGGACCGACGACTGCGATCCCACTTACAGATGCCAAAATGGACTTAAAAAATGATGATTCCAGTCAGGAATTTAAGAGCACTAAAGTAACTTTTAGATGACAAAAAATCAACCTAATCCGACATCAAACGAGGATGTTATGAGCATCTTCGTTGAATCATGCAATTTTGATAGATTAATAATCGAAATTACAAAATGACGATTGAAGAGTTCCAACATGCTTTTTGGATATCGAACGATCTCAAAATTAGCTAATTCCGAGCCCATTTAGAAGCTTATCAAGTTTCCATTTCAATAAACTCAAAATAATCTAAATTCGACCACTGAAGAGAGAGTTAAGAAGGTTACTATTCGACAAGGAGATGAAGGAAAATTTCATGACCGACGACTGCAATCCCACTTACGGATGACCAAATGGTATCAGAATACGATGATTCTAGTCATGAATGAAAGGGCACTAAAGTACCTTTCAGATGACCAAAAATCGAACCAATCTGACATCATACAAGGGAGTTATGAGCATCTCCGTTGGATTGTTGGATTTGGAAAGATTAACAATCCAAATTACAAAATGATGATTGAAGAGTTCCAACGTGCTTTTTGGATATCGAACGGTCTCAAAATAAGCCAATTTTGGTCTCATTTGGAAGCTTGTCAAATTACCATTGTAATGATCTCAAAATAGTCTAAATTTGACCACTAAAGAGAGAGTTACGAAGGTTAATATTCGACAAGGAGATGAAGGAAAAAGTCAGGACCGACAACTGCAATCCAACTTACGGATGCTGAAATGGACTCGAAAAATGATGATTCTAATCAGGAATGAAAGAGCACTAAAGTACCTTTCAGATGACCAAAAATCAACCGAATCCAACATCAAACGAGGGAGTTATGAGCGTCTCCATTGGATCACGCGATTTTGAAAGATTAACAATCCAAATTACAAAACGATGATTGAAGAGTTCCAATGTGCTTTTTGGATATCGAACGGTCTCAAAATTAGCCAATTCACATCCCATTTAGAAGCTTGTCAAGTTACCATTCCAATGAGTTTAAAATAATCTAAATTCGACCACTGAAGAGAGAGTTAAGAAGGTTTTTATTCCACAAGGAGAAGAAGGAAAAATTAATGACCGACGACTATGATCCCACTTACGGATGTCCAAATGGTCTCAGAATAAGATGATTCCAGTCAGGAATGAAAGAGCACTAGAGTACCTTTCAGATGAACAAAAATCGACCCAATCCGACATCAAATAAGGGTGTTATGAGCGCCTCCGTTGGATTACGCGATTTTGAAAGATTAACAATCGAAATTACAAAATGACGATTGAAGAGTTCCAACATGCTTTTAGATATCGAACGGTCTCAAATTAACCAATTTGAGTCCCATTTAGGCTGGTCAGGTTACCATTTCAGTGAGCCTAAAATAATCTTAATTCATCCACTGAAGAGAGAGAGTTAAGAAGGTTACTATTCGACAAGGAGATGAAGGAAAAATTCATGACCGACGACTGCGATCCCACTTACGGATGCCCAAATGGTCTCAGAATATGATGATTCCAATCAAGAATGAAAGAGCACTGAATTTCCTTTCAGATGACCAAAAATCAACCCAATCTGACATCAAACGAGGAGTTATGAGCATCTCCATTGGATCGCGCGATTTAGAAAGATTTACAATGCAAATTGCAAAATGACGATCGAAGAGTTCCAACATGCTTTTTGGATATCGATCGGTCTCAAAATTAGCCGATTTCGGTCCCATTTGGAAGCTTGTCAAATTAATATTGAAGGAGCTCAAAATAGGCTAAATTCGAGCATTGAAGAGAGAGTTACGAAGGTTACTATTCGACAAGGAGATGAAGGAAAAATTCAGGACCGAAGGTTGCGATCCCACTTACGGATGCTGAAATGGTCTCGGAAAACGATGATTCTAGTCAGGACTGAAAGAGCACTAAAGTACCTTTCAAATGACCAAAAATCGACCCAATCCGTCATCAAACGAGGGAGTTATGAGCGTCTCCGTTGGATCACCTGATTTGGAAAGATTAACAATCCAAATTGTAAAATGAAGATTAAAGAGTTCCAACGTGCTTTTTAGATCTCGAACAATTTCAAATTAGCGAATTTCGGTCCCAATTAGAAGCTTGTCAAGTTACCATTCTAATGAGCTCAAAAGAATCAGAATTTGACCAATGAAGAGAGAGTTAAGAAGGTAACAATTCGACAAGGAGATGAAGGAAAAATTCATGACCGACGAATGTGATCCCACTTACGGATGCCCAAATGGTCTTAGAATATGATGGAGATTAACTATCCAAATTACAAAATGATGATTAAAGAGTTCCAACGTGCTTTTTGGATATCAAACGGTCTCAAAATCAGCCAAATCCGGTCCCAATTAGAAGCTTGTCAAGTTACCATTCCAATGAGCTGAAAATAATCTAAATTTGACCACTGAAGAGAGAGTTAAGAAGGTTACAATTCGACAAGGAGAAGAAGGAAAAATTCAGGACCGACAACTGCAATCCCAATTACGGATGCCCAAATGGTCACGGAATAGGATGATTCTAGCCAAGAATGTAAGAGCACTAAAGTACCTTTCAGATGACCAAAAATCAACATAATCTGACATCAAACGATGGAGTTATGAGCGTCTCCATTGGATTGGGCAATTTGGAAAGATTAACAATCCAAATTGGAAAATGACAAGCGAAGAGTTCCAACGCGCTTTTCAGATATCGAATGATCTCAGAAATACCCAATTTTGCTCCCATTTGGAAGCTTGTCAACTTACCATTCCAATGAGCTGAAAATAATGTACATTCGACCATTGAAGAGAGAGTTACGAAGGTTACTATTCGACAAGGAGATGAAGGAAAAATTCTTTACCGACGACTGTGATCCCACTTACGAATGTCCAAATTGTCTCAGAATATGATGATTCCAGTCAGGAATGAAAGAGTACTAAATTTCCTTTCAGATGACCAAAAATCAACCCAATCTGACATCAAACGAGGGAGTTATGAGCGTATCCATTGGATCACACGATTTGGAAAGATTTACAATGCAAATTGCAAAATGACGATCAAAGAGTTCCAACGTGCTTTTGGGATATCGATCGATCTCAAAATTAGCCGATTTCGGTCCCATTTGGAAGCTTGTCAAATTAATATTGCAATGAGCTCAAAATAGTCTAAATTCGAGCATTGAAGAGAGAGTTACGAAGGTTACTATTCGACAAGGAGATGAAGGAAAAATTAAGGACGGACGACTGCGATCCCAGTTAAGGATGCCGAAATGGTCTCAGAAAACGATGATTCCAGTCAGGAATGAAAGAGCACTAAAGTAACTTTCAGATGACCAAAAATCGACCCAATCCGACATCAAACTAGGGTGTTATGAGCATCTCCGTTGGATCAAGTGATTTTGAAAGATTAACAATGAAAATTACAAAATGATGATTGAAGAGTTCCAAAGTGCTTTTTGGATATCGAACGGTCTCAAAATTAGCCAATTCTGGTCCCATTTAGAAGCTTGTCAAGTACCATTTCAATGAATTCAAAATAATCTAAATTCGACCACTGAAGAGAGAATTTAGAAGGTTACTATTTGACATGGAGAGGAAGGAAAATTTCATGACTAACGACTGCGATCCCACTTACAGATGACCAAAAATTAAATCAATCTGACATCAAACGAGGGAGTTATGTGCGTCTCCATTGGATGGTATGATTTGGAAAGATTAACAATCCAAATTGCAAAATGACGATTGAAGAATTCCAACGTACTTTTTGGATATCGAACGGTCTTAAAAGTAGCCAATTCCGGTCCCATTTAGAAGCATGTCAAGTTACCATTTCAATAAGCTCAAAATAATCTAAATTCGACCACTAAAGAGAGATTTAAGAATGTAACTATTCGACAAGGAGATGAAGGTAAAATTTATAACCGACGACTGCGATCCCACTTACGGATGCCTAAATGGTCTCAGAATATGATGATTCCAGTCAAGAATGAAAGGGCGCTAAAGTACCTTTCAGATGACCAAAAATCGATTCAATCTGGCATCAAACGAGGGAATTATGAGCGTGTACGTTGGATCACATGATTTTGAAAGATTAACAATCCAAATTACAAAATGACGATTGAAGATTTCCAACGTGCTTTTTGGATATCGAACGGTCTCAAAATTAGCTAATTCTGGTCCCATTTAGAAGCTTGTGAAGTTACCATTTCAATGAGCTCAAAATAATTTAAATTTGACCACTGAAGAGAGAGTTAAGAAGGTTACTATTCGACAAGGAGATGAAGGAAAAATTCATGACCGACGACTGCGATCCCACTTACCGACACCCAAATGGTCTCAGAATACGATGATTACAGTCAGGAATGAAAGGGCACTAAAGTACCTTTCAGATGACCAAAAATTGACCCAATCCAACATCAAATGAGGGAGTTATGAGCGTCTCGTTGGATGGTCCGATTTGGAAAGATTAAGAATCCAAATTGCAAAATGACGATTGAAGAGTTCCAACGTGCTTTTTGGATATCGAACGGTCTCAAAATTAGCCAATTCCGGGCCCATTTAGAAGCTTGTGAAGTTAACATTTTAATGAACTCAAAATAATCTAAATTCGACTACTAAAGAGAGAGTTACGAAGGTTAATATTCAACAAGGAGATGAAGGAGAAATTCAGGACCGACAACTGCAATCCAACTTACGGATATTGAAATGGACTTGGAAAATGATGATTCCAATCAGGAATGAAAGAGCACTAAGTACCCTTCATATGACCAAAAATCGACCTAATCCGACATCAAATGAGGGAGTTATGAGCGTCTCCGTTGGATCATGCAATTTTGAAAGATTAACAATCCAAATTTGATAAGGAGATGAAGGAAAAATTCATGACCGACGATTGTGATCCCACTTACGGATGCCCAAATGGTCTTAGAATACGATGAAGATTAATTATCCAAATTACAAAATGACGATTGAAGAGTTCTAACGTGCTTTTTGGATATCGAATGGTCTCAAAATTAGCCAATTCTGCTCTCATTTAGAAGATTGTCAAGTTACCAATCCAATGAGCTCAAAATAATCTAAATTCGACCACTGAAGAGAGAGTTAAGAAGGTTACTATTTGACAAGGAGATGATGGAAAAATTCATGACCGATGACTGCGATCCCACTGACGGATGCCCTAATGGTCTCATAATATGATGATTGCAGTCAGGAATGAAAGAGTACCAAAGTAACTTTCAAATGATCAAAAATCAACCCAATCTGACATCAAACAAGGGAGCTATGACCGTCTTCGTTGGATCATGCGATTTAGAAAGATTAAGAATCCAAATTGTAAAATGATGAGTGAGGAGTTCCAATGCGCTTTTGGGATATCGAACGGTCTCAGAAATAGCATATTTTGGTCCCATTTGGAAGCTTGTCAACTTTGTTGAGGCGTAAAATAAGCAAATAATTAAAGCAAGGAAAGATCAAGGAAAAGGTTGGAAGAAAGGAACAAAGAATCAGTTCTAAGAATACTTTGCGCTGGATTGCGCAAAGTAAACAGATTGCGTGGGATCGCACAACGTAGACAGATTGCACGGGATCGCGTAAAGAATATTATTTGCGCGGGATCGCGCAAAGCATATCGTTTGCGCGTATACGCGTAAACCAGATAACAGTGTTGTAAAAAATGGTTGTGAGTTATTTTGTCCCACATCGCCCAAAGTCAAAGTTTTATGCCTGTGAAATGTCTATAAATATCACGCTCTCCCTCTAAAAAGGGGTTCGAAGATTTTGGAGTGAAATAAGAACGAAGGAGAAGACCGAAGGTGCGGAGCATTGGGCTCCAGCAGATTGCGCGGACCCGCGCAAATGAGCACTGGGCTCCTACAGTTTGCGCGGACCCGCGCAAACTATATGGTTTGCGCGGTCCCGCGCAAACCGACTGCCCTGCAGTCTATAACAGCAATGGGCTGTCATGCTGCCGAAATGGCCGAAGTCTTCAAATCTTCAAGGTCTTCCTATTCAAGAGAGAATGAAGAATCACCGACAGAAAGGCGTATTTCTCCTAAGTCTCAGGAGATGACTGAAATAGCGCCGGAATGCTGCCGGAATCTCTATTTTTCTTGAAGACTATTGGTCGATTCATCAATTCCTCCTAAGTCTTAGGGGATGATTGGGATCATTGCCGTTATGCTGCCGAAATTTACATTTAACTATGACAGCTGAATTCATAATGAATTCTTTGTAATCTATCTTAGAATCAAGGGATATTTGAGGATGTAAATGAATTCAGAATCAATAAAGTGTGATGATTGTCTTTATACTGTTCCATTGTTATGTTTGAATAAGATAGTTTCCCCAAACTAAATACATTTGTTTCCTTGTCGAAACAAAATGGCGACTTTACTGGGGAACTATATTATTTAACAGTAACGTTGGGAAAATTGTTACACTCTTATCATTTTTTGGCATCTCTTAGACCCCAAAATGGCGACTCTCAGTGGGAACATCCTCCCCTTCATCTCTAAGATAGCTTACTTAATCTCTCGCATACTAACTTCACGTATGTTTCATTATCGAAGGTACCCAAAAACGAACTCAATTACATAATACTACTGATGGCTAACATTGCAAGAAAAGTGAACTTCCGTTTCATCTCCACTGGGTTCATAGTCGAATACGCGCCCAACCGAACTCCCAAGCATACGAATGCATGCACCACCAGTAGGCGCAGAGTGACTCAAGTAACAGCGGGACTCATTTCCGTCTCACCTCAAACACAAGAAAGTGACGGGAACTGGACTGTGGTTTTGTCTAGGAAGACAAAAACAAAGAACTTAAAGAACCACAAGGCAAACTTATCTGTACCAAGAGCTGAGGGACCAATCATGCGCAGTATAGCAATAAGAAAACCTGAGTTCGCTCCTCCTGCGATATACCCCGAACAAGCAGCTCCACAGTTCGCGTCGTGCGATTTTCTGGCTCTGATCGCCCCAATGACTAAATGGACAGAAGCACAGAAAGGTAAAATGCTGATGATAGGATCACCGGTGGCTGTATCACCCCAGATAAGTTCGCCCATAACTGTATCGCCACGATCAATCAACAGCACGGGAAGCGCACAAAAATCGAGCGAAACTCCGATCTCTTCTCTCTTTATAAGCCCTGTTACGTCAACGTACTCTCGTCTTACTCCAACAACGACCTCGACAAATAGTAAAGAAGCCACAGTGTACATGGCAGGGACGGGTCAAGAAAACAGGCCAACTACCGAAGAACGTGTTTACCAAATGGCAGAGGCGCAAAGAGCGCTAATGGACGAGTGCCGGAACCTCAGAGAAGCTCTGGCAACTCTAGCGCATAACATAGCCCAGATAGCTGCTCCACCTATGATGGGAGCAACGAATGGACAGGAGAGCCAACCTGAAGGCTCCCATCCACAGGGGATAGGATTGTGAGGATCCGCTCCAGCAACGAGAGCTATAACACAGGATGATGTAAGACAAGTCGTCAAATAAGCAGTCAGAATAGAGAGAGAGCGCACGAATACCGACCGTTTCAGATACCGAACGCTGTACCCAAGAGAGGTATAAGACGTCCATTTTCCGGCTTATTTCAAGCATCCAGACTTTCAAAAGTTTAACGGAGAAGGGTCACTTGAGGAGCACTTAATGCACTTCATTACCAATATGGGGAATTTCACCACGATACCCCAATACTGCTTATGATTATTCGGATCATCATTGACAAGTAAAGCTTTCCGATAGTATTCAAATTTAGCTCCAAGATCTATACACACATGGGAAGAAATGCAAGATGCTTTCATGTCAAACTTCTTCCCGTCTGAGCGCGATGTTAGCATCACGGAATTGGCTTCAGTACGACAGCGAGAAGGAGAACCAATCGAAAAGTTTATAGACAGATGGAAAACACTGGGGGCATCGTGTAGACAGTTGTCGGAAGAAAAGGAACAGGTCAAGATGTGTTTGAACTCTATGGAAACAAGAATCGCGTTCAGACTCACCAGCGCCAATATCGGAACCTTTCGTGATTTGGCTACTAAAGCCCATGCATTGGAATTAATGACTCGTAAGATGCCAGCATTTCATCATGAAACCATCAGGAGGATACCTGGCAGAACGACCGTCAATACCATCGATCGGGATAAGAAAAATCAAGATACGAGGGGCTCAAGAGACAAAAGGTCGGAAGGAAAAGAAGGCTGGAATCAATCAAGGGATAGATACGGCGAAAAAAGGCCAGAATGCTCGATTCTCACGAAGGATTTGAATTCGATAAAGAAGACGTAGTTCCTATGATGCAGCAGTTGTTGAAAGCTGGCACCCTAGAATTACCAGAACCCAAGCGCCCTGAAGATGTAATGAAGACCCGGGAAAGAAACTTTTACTGTTATCATCGCCTAGTGGGACATCCGACAGAGAATTGCTATACGTTGAAGTGCATCATACAACGAATGATAAATAGGGGCGAAATAATAACCAACGAAAGCAAAGAAATGAGTATGAGGGTGACAGTAAACGTATTTTCAGTCCAGGAAAAAGCATGAGAAATAAAAGAGAGAAAATCGAAAGTCAATAAAAAATGCCGCAATGATTACGTTGCGATCAGGGAAGCAGGTAACGAGTCCGGCGAAGCAAAGAGCAGAAATTGCAAGGAAAGAAGTCACTAAAAGACAACAATGAGAATGGAAGTAAAAACGGGAATGGAGCGATGAAAGTGGCTTATGACGTAGTTAGTCACTTGAAATGCATATCGGCACGCCTAAGCATCTAAGATGCGCTTAAGTTATCAGAAGAGTTTCGGCAGAGTCTGATTCAAGCGCTGTCTGATCACGATGTGAGAGAAGCTTTATTGATAGAAATGAAACATGAAAGACACGATGAACGGGCAAATTGTCTACCAGTAATCTCATTCTCTGATGATGATTTAATTGGTGAAGCAGAACATAACAGACCATTAATGATAGAAGGGTATATTTGTGAAAAGAAGATAAAACAGATTATGGTAGACAATGGGTCTGCAGTGAATCTTTTGCCGCTCTCCATGATAAACAAATTGGGCTATTGCTACTCTGATTTGTGCCCCAGCAGAATGATGATACGGGGGTTTAATCAAGATGGACAACGCGCACTCGGTAAGATTACAGTGACATTGGAAGTGGGAGACTTAATTAATACTGTTGTATGTCACGTTATAAATGCTGTGACAACATATAACCTTCTCTTGGGAAGGCCGTGGATACATCCGTACAGTATTGTACCCTCTACTCTACACCAATGTTTCAAATACTGTAAGGATGGAATGCAATGCAAAGTGATGGCTGACACGAAACCATATACAGAAGTTGAGTCCTTCTTCGCAGACGCCAGCTATTATAAAGGTTTCTCTCAAGAGGTGGGAAATGATGATGAAAAGAGAGTCTTGAAAGATGACCGAATAAACAGTGTTAAAGAAGAAAGGGCGGAATCTTCTAGGACTGTAGAAGCAAGAAAGAAGTTCTATTTCGTACCCAAGCGTCTGAGACAACCCGGGCAGCCGCCGTTGACATTGTTATCGACAGAATAGTTGGAAATTTTACAGTCCAATTATACGATGCCTTTACCCAAAATTGAAAGGTGTAAGCCATTTATAGTCGCTCCAGGAAGATTTGAAGTCAAGGCTAGTACTAAATACCCTGAGCCGATAGAATTCCATGCCGCAGCAAAAACAAAGGATGAGATCACAAGCAATGTATATCACGGAGAGCTAACACCGCAAAATTTGAAAAAATACAGTGCAGTAAGCAAGAAAATCATGAGAAATATGGGCTTTGATTGTAACAAACCCACCGGACTGAATCATGGGAAAGGAATTCAAATCCCTCTCGGGGTTGATCAGGAAAAGCGGAGAAAATTCCAGGGGCTAGGAGCAGAGTCATCAGTAAATATGGTATCAGTAAATATGACTTCGGCCGCACAGATGCCAGAGCAAGACCCTAAGGTAGTTGAGTATCCTGAAACAGCTCCAAAAAAAATAGAAGATGGGGGGCAACCGACAATAGATGGCTTGTGAGAAATAAATTTGGAAACAGAAGAAGAACCGAGGAATACATTCATCAGCGTCAGTCTTTCTGAGCAGGAATTCGAGAAATATGGCCAACTTCTCAAAGAAAATAAAGACGTCTTCGCCTGGACATATGAAGAAATGCCGGGACTGGAATCCTCCATAGCGATGCATCGATTAAACATCTCCAAAGAAAAGAAACCAATAAAGCAAGCATAAAGGCGCTTCCACCCAGACCTGATTCCGTTAATCGAAGAGGAGGTAAACAAACTAATAAAAGTTGGATTCATCATGTAACATCCCGGATTTTTTACCAACCTGGAATTAGACATCTTTAGGCGATGGGACAATCCTAACTCCTGTTTAACTTCTCAAACACTCAATTTAAGGGTCTTAAGTCCCTTCTTCAAACCATTCTCTTGAAAACCTCACTTTTTCTTCGCAAATCTCACATTTCACTACCTCGTCCTTCAAAATTTTTTAAGTGCTTTCATATTAGACACAAATATTAAAGTTTAGGGGATATTGATCAACACCTAACCTAAAATTTTTTTATAAATAGTAAATAAATAAATAAAATAGGTTTTTAACCATTAACCTTTTGGAACCTCACGAAATAAGTAGGCTACATGGATAAATCAGCTTCTCCTACCCCAAAAACATATATTGCATGTTGAATAACTCATCCTGGTTTGTACAATACATCCATTTTACATATTGGATAAAAAAATCATCCGAAATAGGTCAGTGACCGGCGAAGGCATCGCTCGGTTGGCGAGGCCTCGCCAAAAGGCGGGCCTGGCAGGACCGCAGGGGGGCAGTGGCCCGTTTTCGCCTACTTTTCCTACGATTTTAGTCCGACTTTGAAAAGTCATATCTCCTTCGTTATAACTCCGATTTAGGTGATTCAAAAACTAAATTGAAGCTTAATGAGTTTAGTTTTATATAAAAATAATTAAAAAAATATAATAAAATAATTAATATATTTAGAGATAGTTTGTGGTGACAACTGTCCGAAAGTTATTAGTTTGGACAGCTGCCGCTTCTGGAATTTTTAGAATTTTTCTACAATACTAAACCTAATGAAATTTGGTGGAGATGAAGTATACTTAATAATGAACTACTAGAAAAATAATTAAAATAATAGACCAATTGGAAATGTCAAAAAGAGGCGTAGAAGTTCCCTAGGACCGTATTCTGTCATAATTAGGGCGGAATTTGGTTAAGTACTGAACTAAACAATCAGTAGAATTCGCTCGAATCGCTTTAAATATGATCTGCAAGACTCAAAACTTGTAGAATCATTGACGCTAGGTTACCCTAAAATCTAGGATCAATCTCATTACTCGGCTGCTCTCGGGAGCACATCGAAACTCCGTATCAGATCTGGACCGCACGTCGGAAGTCCGAATAACTCGAAGTTAAGGAATTAGGACCGCCTCGTTGGGCTTGACAACCATCTCGGAAATCAAATCCAGACAGTGTCCCAGCGCCATTCGCTTGAGTCCAGAGCGAGAGAGTGTGAAAACACTTGTTTTCTTTAAAAATAAATATCTTGAATAGTAATCTGGCATCTCTTGTTTGCGGAGCAGTTTTAAGCAACCAGACCGTCAGAATCAGACCAAATTACACCCTCGGATCAGGAGAAATTTCATACACATTTACATGTACTCGGAATCTCCGATCGAGATCCGCTGACCGTTGAACTGAAATTGGTCCGCCACACGTGATCTGGAATCTCGACCGAAACGAAAACTTAATAGAACGTATATCCAACGTTAGTGAGCTTAAGTCCGACCTTTGGCTCAAGGAGGCCCGCCAGAAGTCCTCCGTTGAGCTGAAAAAGTTCCGTTTTGGTTATAACTTAGGTGAACCTTGTCCAGAAGTCTATTTTGGTGAAGTTTTAGACTATATAAGGACCTTAAACCCTCTCCCATTTCAGCCATACGAATTTGGATTTGAGAGAGAGAAAAGAGAGAGAACGTGAGGGAGATGTGGGAGGAACTCCCTGCTGCTGTTCCCTGCCGCTATTCGGACTCCACCGCCTGATTCTCATCGCTTTCCTGGTGATTCCGGTGTCGTTTTTAGGTAAGAAACGCTAACCCTAACCTGATTTGGGGCTTGGGTGGTTGTAGGTTACGAAATAGCTAACCTGTTTCATTCTCTAGGTTGCCAAACTCCCGTATACGGAAGCTTAGCAAACCTATCAACTCCGTTACGATTCTACAACACAAGGTGAGGACTTTAGGTGTATAGGTTGCAGTTTTCAACGCTTTTAATGTCAGATAATGATAGATTCATGATCTGTATGCAATTGCACATGTACAAAGTGCTTTCCGTTTTCTGTTTCGATTAGAATTGTAGAATTTGAGATTTCACATACTCTAGGTATTCGTATAAAATATCGTATACGTATTTTTTATGGAAATGTATTTGACATGTTTATTTGTCGTATGGATATATGATGTATGGATAAAATACTCATTTGGCGAAAGGGTTCGCCTAAATACATGTTTACTAATATACACCATGTATGTAGAAATACGGTATTGTAAGAAGTACCGTATACGTGTATATTTTAGCGATGAGTTTGTCATGATTAATTGTTGTATAAATATATTATGTGCGTATAAATTAATTTTTTGGCAAAAAGAATCGCCGTAATGCATGTTTGCTTGTATACACTATGTATGTTGAAAATACGTATTCTAGAAAATACTGTATACGTATAAATATTGGGAGATGTATTTATCATGATTATTTACTGTAGTAATATATTATACATGGATAAAATACTCACTTGGCTAAAGGATAGCCCTAATACATGTTTTGCTAACATACACCATGTATGTTGTAACAGTGTATTCTAAGTGTTTGTGAAAATGATTGAATGAGTACCGAATTCTCATTCGTACTCACCATGACTAATTGTCATGGATTCATGATTGTTTTATTGGCGATACCCCTTTGATGAAAGGATTTGCCCTAAATCACGCCACGGCCAATATATATCATATATGCTAAAATGTGTGGCCCAAGTTTTTGTGGAAATGACTGAATGAATATGGAACTTGGATTCCTGCTTGCCATGACTATCCATCGTGGGTGTACGCGTGTTATGATTGGGGCAACTCCCTAGTGAAAGGATTTGCCCTAATGCCTATGTGATCGACATGTGTCATGTATGTTGCTGTATGTTTGTTTAAGTGTTTCTTGAAATGTCTGAATGAGTAGTAGTTAGCAAATTGTAATGTATAAGGGTGTTGAGATATGATTCTCAACCTCTTCTAACTATGTGTATGATCTCCTTGGATAGTTGTGTGATTAGGAATTGAACATGTACAAATTCATGCTCGTGTTGTGCTTCATAACATGCTCAACTGCTTTATGATTTTAACTATGTAATGCATATGTTTAAATTTATATTTACATTGTATGATCCATCATGGGTGATGGGGGAGTGGAGCAACGAATGCGTGCAACAGCCCTGGCAGCCCTAAACGGATACTACCAGACCTCGATTGTATGAGTTGAATCTTGATTCACTACTGCTTTATCTATCTGCACTTGATTGTGTTTGGGGCTATAATTATAGTCCAGACAATCGGTTCCAGAATTGAATTCGTGGTTGCGATTCATTTGCCATGTGAGATGTGTTCGACGAACCCGAGTCGTACTTCGGTTGGCGATAGTGGTTGGCCACGCGAAGTGCTTATGCACTTCATGTCATTTAACTTGTTGTACGCTCGAGTTAGCCGAGCTCGTCAAGTAACCCGATCTGTCTAATGTATGTTCACCATGTTTGGTTGCTACTGCCTGAACCTAGGGTACCAAACTTACCAGTCAAATCCCTTTTAACCATGGTACCTCGATCCGCTAAGACTCATGAGCCGGGCATGGTGGTATGGGACACCGTGGTCGAGCTGTCGGCCTACGCTGGGGCCACGTGCCTCCCCGTAGTGACCAGTGAGTAACCAGACTCGTGAGCCGATTATGGTGGTATGAGACACTATATTCGAGCTGTCGATACTTACGGCGAGAGCCGAGTACGGTGAGATCTGTACTCGTGCTGACGGGCGACGAGTCCTCTGTAATATCTTTGAGTATACTCTAAGGTCTGTGATTGGCGACGAGTCTTTCACAGCAACTGGAGTATGAGTTGAGCCGAGTACGGTGAGACCTGTACTCGAGCTGACGGCCCACGATTGAGTCGAGTACGGTGAGACCTGTACTCGAGCTGACGGCCAGCAATTGAGCCGCATACGGTGAGACCTGTATCCGTGCTGACGGGTGACGAGCCCTTTGCGATGCCTTCGCGATGCCTCTCGAACCATAATATCGTATGAGATTATCTAGGTTTGACGACTCTGGAATGGATCATGTTTGGGAATGATACAAGGGAGGTACCTTAGTTTCCCAATACCGCTGTTTAAAATGAACTAATAATTACTCGGTAATCATGCTCATCATCGCACTGCATGTGCCTGGTAGATGTGGAGCACTGAGGGATGGACGCATTCACGAACGTAAGATGATGTCGCATGAGGGTAGTTTGGCAAGGGCATTCATCATGTCATTTCATACTTGCATTAAATAAGAGTAGTTAAAATTTGTTTGATTGTACTGCTTTATCATTACTGCTTGACTGAATTGATAACATGTTAACCTATGCTTTATTGTTCCACTGAGTTGATCACTCACTCCCACGATACGGGATGGTGTTCTGAACACCCACCAGACTTTGTTTGATTGCAGATGGCGACGCTACTTCTGAGGCGGAGCTGGACTTCTATGACAACGAGAATGCTTTCTCGTATATGCTGTTTTCTGGCGGCTTCGTGAGAGCCGTGCCTTGATTGTCAGGGCTACAGGGATGTTGACTAGATCACACTACACAACTTGGTATAATTTAAAATCATACTTGTAATTATTTAACCTGGTAACTTTATCACACTCTGGAGACCCACCACAGTTTATATATTTTATCTATCTATCACAGTCTTTCGCTTGCAAATTTAACTGTCTACGGAGTATGATATGCTGTTTTAGCTTAATCTCACTCATGTTCATTGCACTAATACCGATCACATTCAATCATCATTCATTTTGTTGCATAAGTGATGCGTTAGAACTCGGGAGTTGAGTTTATGCTTGTAACGACCTGAAAATTTTCGTACATTGGGTCGAGTACCACCTCGACCAGAAATCACGTAGGATTAAACCCTTTAGAAATTTAACAAAGTTAACTAAGTACTAAACTCAATTAGCTATGAAATCCATTAGGATCGCTTTAAATACGATCTGCAAGACCCAAAACTTGCAGAACAAGTGACGCTAGGTTACCCTAAAGTTTAAAACCAAACTCATTTCCCGTCTGCTCTCGGGAATGAAACGAAACTTCGTATTAGGTCTAGGTCGCACATCGGGAGTCCGATTAACCCGAAGCTAAGGAACTAGGACCGCCCCACTGGGCTTAACAATCATCTCAAAGATCGGCTTTATCCGACGTTCCACGGCCATTCGTTTCGAATCGGAGCGAGGTAGTGTGAAAAACACTATTCATATGCCAAAATAAATATCTGGAATAGTGATCTGGCATCGTTTGTTGACGCGTCAGTATTAAGCA
Organism: Magnolia changhungtana; assembly: GCA_030180095.1. Taxonomy (NCBI): domain Eukaryota; kingdom Viridiplantae; phylum Streptophyta; class Magnoliopsida; order Magnoliales; family Magnoliaceae; genus Magnolia; species Magnolia changhungtana. The sequence continues at coordinate 1,076,071 of JASAUF010000316.1, forward strand.
ACCTGACCGTCAGAATCAGACCAAATTACACCCTCGGATTAAGAAAAATTTCAGCAACATTTACATGCACTTGGAATTTCTGATCGTGGCCCACTGACCGTCGAACTGAAAGTGGTCCGCCACATGCGATCTGGGTATCCGATTGAGTCAAAAACGTAATCCCACGTAGATCCATCGATGGTGAGCTTAAGTCTGACGTTTGGTTCAAAGAGGGCCACCATAACTTCCCTTTTGAGCTGGAAAAGCGGCGAATATCCTATATAAGCAGTACCCCATGAACCTAAGTCTATTTTCGTAATGTTTGTGGCTATAAAAGGGTCTTAGAACAGCCCCTCTCATAGCCATACGAATTTTGGAGGAAACCCTAGAGGGAAAGAGAGAAAAGAGAGAGAAAGACTTGGAGATCGTTGCCGATCTTCCTCCTCCTGCTTTGGCTTGCTACACGGCCTACACCGCCTTATTCTAGGCATTTTCCCGGCGTATTCCGCCTCATTTGAAGGTAAGAAACCCTAACCCTAGGTCTGATTTGAGGTGGAATTGATGTAGGATGTGTACCGACTAACCGATTCCGCTCTTTAGGCTAGAAATCGCCCGTAGACGGAAGATCCATTACCCTTGCTGATTCGTTCCGTTTCCAAAGGCAAAGGTGAGGAATTTAAGCTTATAAGTTACGGTTTTCAACACTTTCAATGTCAGATAATGGTAGATTCATGATCTGCTTGCAATTGCACATGTACAAAGTGCTTTCCGTTTCCTGTTTTGATTAACGGTGTGAAATGTGGAATTTCACATATTCTAGGTATACGTAGAAATACCGTATACGTATATTTTTTGGATAAATGCTTGACATGTTTATTTAATGTATAATTATATAACATATGAATAAAATACTAGTTTGGCGAAAGGAATCGCCGAAATATATGTTTACTTGTAAATGTGCCGTATGTTGAAATTACGTATTGTAGAAATACAGTATACGCATTTCTTTTGGAATAATGTTTGACATATTTATTTAATGTATGATTATACAATACATGATTAAAATACTAGCTTGGCGAAAGGAATCGCCGAAGTCTATGTTCCTTTGTAAACACTAAGTATGTTGAAATTTGGGTATACGTGGAAGTACCCTATACGTATAAAAGTTGCTGATGTGATTGACATGTTTAATTGCTGTGTGGATATGATGTATATGTATAAAATACTAGTTTGGTAAAGGGACAACCCTAGTACACACTTCCCTAGCATACGTCATGTATGTCGAAATATTGCATTCCAAGTGTTGGTGAAATCACTTGTGAGTGTAAGTGCTTAAGTGTTAGAATCTTAGGTAGGTGCTGAGATGGGATTCTCGGTTACCTTAGAGCCGCATATGATACTCTCCATGTGGTTGTTCACTCTAACCACTCGCCTACGAAATGTAAGTATTTGTATACTTATTTACATAATGCTTTATAACATGCTTTTGAACATGCTTTGTGACTTGTTATTAACATGCTTCATGTTATGCTTTATATTATGCTTGCTAGTGTTCTTGAATTACCATGTTATCATGCTGTATTTCACATGCTATGGTTAGGATTTGACTGAGCTTGGGACTATGTTCGTAGTCCAGGGCATCCAGATCGACTTGAAGATGTGGTTGGGATTCGTTCCGCCACGCATGATGTGTTGGCGAACCCGTGTCGTACTTCGGTTGGCGATAGTGGTTGGCCACACGAGGTGCTTCTGCACCTCATATCATCCAACTCGTTGTGCGCTCGAGCTAGCCGAACACGTCAAGTAAGCCGTGTGTCTTATGTATGTTCACCATGTTTGGTCGCTAATGCTTGAACCTAGGGTACCAAACTTACCAGTGAAAATCCCGTTAACCATGGTACCTCGATCCGCTAAGACTCATGAGCCGGGCATGGTGGTATGAGACACCGTGGTCGAGCTGTCGGCCTACGCTGGGGCTATGTGCCTCCCCGTAGTGACCAGTGAGCAACTCTACTCGTGAGCCGATTATGGTGGTATGGGACACTATATTCGTATTTGTCGGCCTACATTGATAAGGTGATGGGGAGTGGTGCAACCTTTGTGCGTAATGACCACAGCGCCCTTTGTAGTGGACCGTGAGCATACTCGAAGTTCAGTTAAAGCATGCCTTAGGGTTCGCCGCGATATATAGAGTATGAACTAGGCTGTTTACGTATAGTTGTATCGTGATGAATTGTTTAAGGGGTGATGGGGAGTGGTGCAACCTTTGTGCGTAATGACCACAGCGACTCTGCAGTGACCTAGAAAATGCACCATCGTCGATATTAACTAGGGACCGACGACCCTAGAATGGATCATGTTTGGGAATGATACAAGGGAGGTACCTTAGTTTCCCAATCCCTGTGTTTGAAATGAACTAATTAAAAACTCGGTAATCATACTCATCATGCATCGCATGTGCCGGGAAGATGTGGAGCACTTGTGGGATGTAAGCATGCGCGAACGTGAGATGGTGTCGCTTGAGGGAGTATGTCGGAGAGGGCATCCATCATAAGCGCATTCATACTTGCATTAATCGAGTAATTAGGAGTGTTTGATTTTCTTGCTTTATCATTCTTGCTTGACCGTATTGATAACATGATAACTTATGTCTTATCGTTCCACTTGAGTTAGCTACTCACTCCCACGTTACGGGACGGTGTTGCGCACACCAACCGGACTGCATCTCGAGTTTAGGCGATCCGGCTATTCGGGAGGCGGAGCCCGATTACTGACGAGGACCAGGAGGAGTTCTCGTATATGCATTATTCGGCGGCTTCGACTAGGTCACTTGGGACCGATGGGATTTCTGAGAGATTGTACCTAGTATTTTGACATTTTGTTTATATAGACAGACATATATATTGTGACTCAGAAGGATTCATACTCTGGATAATGAATCGTTTATTTTGTTTCTTCACATACATATATATACAGTTCAGTCTTCCGCTTGCTTTTATACAGCGATCCTGGAGTATGAATTACTGCTTTGGTATAATCTCATTCATGTTTACTGCTCTAACACAGACAACATTCAAATATCATTAAACATGTTGCATAAGTGATGCGTTGGAACTCGGGAGTTGAGTTACACTCGACCCCCGATTTTCAGGGCGTTACAATGCTCGACCCCCGATTTTCAGGGCGTTACACATCAGGGAAGTTAAATATCCCAAGTGGATATCAAACATTGTTCCTATGAAAAAGAAGAATGGGCAGATCAGAGTATGTATTGACTTCAGAGATCTGAACGAAGCATGTCCAAAGGACGACTTCCCTCTCTCGATAACAGAGTTATTGATCGATAGTACTACTCAGTATGTTATTATGTCTTTTATGGACGGTTATGCAGGTTATAATCAAATCAGGATGGCGCCCGAAGATGAAGAGGCAACGGCATTCAGAACACTGCTTAGGATTTACTGTTACAAAGTTATGCCTTTCAGTCTTAAAAATGCCGGGGCAACATATCAGAGGGCAATGAAAAATATCTTTCAAGATATGATGCATAAACATGTTGAATGCTATGTTGACGACCTGGTGATTAGGTCAGGAGATCATCAAGAATACCGTGAACATTTGGCAGCAGTCTTCCGTCGACTCAGAAAGAAACAATTAAAGATGAACCTAGCTAAATGTGCGTTCGGGGTATCTTCTGGCAAATTCCTTGGCTTCCTTGTACGGCATAGAGGCATCGAGATCGATCCAGGAAAAATTAAGGCTATTCAAAATATGCCGCCACCGACAACGCTGAAGGAATTAAAAAGTTTACAAGGAAAATTGGCGTACATTCGCTGTTTTGTTTCAAACCTCGCAGGAAGGTGTCAGCCATTTTCTCGGCTAATGAAGAAAGATAGAGAGTTTGTATAGGATCACGCCTGTCAGAATGCATTTGATTCAATTAAGGAATTCTTTGAAATGACCGGCCAAGATAATGACTCAAAGTGAGAGGTAAGCCGCTTATCTTGTATACATCTACAGCTACAAATTCTTTGGGTGCTTTGTTGGCACAGGTAAATGAAACCGGAAAGGAGACTGCTCTTTATTATCTAAGCCGAACATTGATGGGGGCAGAATGTAATTATTCCTCGATCGAGAAAGAATGTTTGGCGTTGATATTCACTGTACAAAAGTTAAGACATTATTGTCTCTCCCATGATATAACTTTGATCTCAAGAGTAGATCCGATTAAATTCTTGATGACCAGGCCAATGTTGTCGGGAAGATTAGCCAAATGGATGTTATTGTTATCAGAATATACTATTTCATATAGACCGGCAAAAGCAGTAAAAGGGTAGGCTATGGCAGATTTCCTCGCAGCACATCCTGTGGCAGAAAGTGAAGAAATTAATGATGACTTCCCAGACGAGCAGGTGATGTTAGCTGAATCCCAGAGCCCATGGCAAATGTATTTTGACGGTGCTGCTCGAACATCGGGAGTGGGGGCAGGAGTGATATTCATTACTCCTCAAGGCGATTTATTACCATACTCCTTTACACTGGGCACTACATGCACGAACAATGAGGCTGAATATAGAGCCCTCATTATTGGAATGGAAATAACTCAGCAAGTGGAAATAAAATTATTGCATATCTTCGAAGATTCTAAATTGATTGTAAATCAATTGACAACAGAATTCGAAGTAAGGAAACAAGAGCTCCTGCCTTATTGTCGGAAGGCACAACAGTTACTTGAACAGTTTTGTCATGTGGAAATCAAACATATACCGCGATCTGAGACTGCAAAAGCAGATGCTTTAGCCAGTCTGGCAGCGGCTCTGTCCTGCACAAATCGAAGTCCTCTCCAGGTAACTATAGAAGAAAGAAGATTCCTGCCATCCGCAGAGGTTATCGAAGAAATCGTTGAAACGTTTCTTATATCCTGTTTGGAAGTAACAACAGATGATTGGCGTCAGCCTTTCATCGATTATCTCAAATATAACATCCTGCCAGAAAATAATGCGCAAAGACAGCAGATTAAGCAGCGATCAGGAAAATTTGTCATGTGCAGCGAAGTGTTGTATAAAAAATCTTATAATGGAATGCTGTTACAGTGCTTAGACAAGCAAGAAGCAAATCAAATGCTAAGGGAAGCACATTTAGGAGAATGTGGAGCGCATCAACTGGCCGAAATTTATGCCATAGAGTGCATCGAATGGGTTATTACTGGCCTACCATGTTCAAAGATGCGATAGAATATGCAAACCGGTGTCATGAATGTCAAATACATGAGAACATAATACACGTTCCCCCGGAAGACTTACATCAGTCCGTTACTTCTTGGCCTTTCTCAGCTTGGGGACTCGACATAATTGGCCCTATAAATCCACCTTCGTCTAAGGGAAAACAGTATATTTTGGCAGCGACAGATTATTTTTCCAAGTGGACCGAAGCTGTCGTCTTGCGTAATATTAAAGAAAAGGACGTGGTCAATTTCATCCGGCATGCCATAATATACCGTCATGGTATTTCGAAAAAGATCGTCTCTGATAATGGCACCCCTTTTAAAAATAGAGGCATGGAAAAGTTATGTCAAAAGTTCGGCATCCAACATTCGTTTTCAATACCTTACTATCCCCCGGGCAATGGATTAGCAAAGGCATTTAACAAAACGATTGTCAAAATAATAAAGAAAATGGTGACAGGCAATAAGCGCGATTGGGATGAAAAGTTACAGGAAGCATTATGGGCCTATAGAACTACCCATCGAATAGCAACAAGGGCGACACCGTATTCATTAATCTATGGCATGGAGGCAGTCATCCCAATTGAAATACAGGTGGCATCGCTCAGAATAGTGGTACATCAATCTGTAACAGATGATGAAAATATAAAAATAAGGCTGAAAGAATTAGATCTACTCGATGAGAAACGTCTAGCAGCTCAGCAGCGGTTGTAGTCATATCAGGCTAGGATATCGGCTGCCTTTGATAAACAAGTTAAATACCGATCTTTCAAAAAGGGGGATATGGTGCTAATGCTGAAAAGACCTATAGTGGTCACTCGCCGGACAGGGGGCAAGTTCGAGCCTAAATGGGATGGTCCATATGTGGTAAAAGAAGTATATTCCAATGGGGCATATAGAATCGCAAATCAAGAGGGATAGAGTATCAGTATACCTATCAACGCCCGCTTCATCAAAAGATACTACCCCTGAAGACAGACTTACTGAGTTTGACCCAGAATATTATCGACATAATGATTCTGTAATCAAAAGGGGGCAGAGAGGAATAAGCTCATGTCTATATGTCAAGAAAAGAAGCTATGAAGAAGAAATTCACGAGCATATTAACTATATTAGCAAGCATTAATTCTAAAAAATATATTGATCATCATCATCACTAAATAAGTTTGACAAAGTCAATATTGTCTTGAAGATTCTCTTAAAGATATTGACAAGATTGATATATTGCCTTACAAAGCACGGATCCTCTTGAAGATATTATAAAAAAAAAGAGAGACATATCAATCTCAGTCGGAAACATTTATTATGCTGGCAATGACAATGATCACAATTATTATGGCCTTACAAGGCACGGATCTTCTTAAAGATACTATCAAAAGCAAGGATATATCAAAGAGGCAGTCTAGCCAAGCCAAATCCTAAAAGAGCCAAATCAAAAAGATCAAGCTCTGAAAAAAAAAGGATCAAATCCTCAAAGGATCAAGCTCTAAAAGGGCCGACCAACTACACGTAAGACCTATCAAGATCGTCATTCGGGCAGCAGCGAGGAGTCAGTGGCCATAAAAAGCCCGCGAAGACCATCGTGCGCACCCATGCGGGCAGCTGACGAAGTCAAGGATTCAAAGCCTAAAAGGCCATAAATCCGTGAAGACTAGTCACCGTAACTCCCATGCCGTCTGTATAGCTTTCCGGCAGTGCCACGGGGAACAGATGAAAGTGCCCTCCCATGAATGGGCTCGACCTTGCAGACGAAGAAAACAGGGGCCGCAGTGTGAGCTTTTAGGCCAACCATGCATAAGACCCTCCAGATCTAGAGTTTGATTTCAGTAGTAACTCGTGAGGAAGGGATTAGGCCTACTCATTGATGGACTGGCGACCCTAGATTTGGTGCCCAAAGGTAGCATTGTGAGCCCTGCGAACTCTAGAAAGTTACCGTGGCCAACCCTGTGCGTAAAACTAACAGTTCACCGCCCGGTTGCATCAATAGGCCCCTCTGATGGACCATGGCCATGAGCTCAAGGCAGTGAAAAGTCCAAGAGAACTCTAGAGAGTTACAGAGACCATCACATAAGACCAACAAGTGCTCCACTACTCAAGAACTTAAACTGTATGTGTGCGCACGCTCCACTACTCATGAGCTTAAACTGTGTGTGGCTAATTAAATTGAAACTTAGCACCGCCAATTTAATACCCACATAGAGAATCCCACACTAATAAAGCATAAAAGGCTTGAAAATTATAATTAAGGATATGATGAAATTACTATACGAAAATAGGGTTTCCACAATATGATGTGATAAATGTTAGTGTAAATATCATCAATATGCAATATGGTAAATGCCATTGTAAATATCTCAAAATGCTATCATGAAAGCATATGTTAAGTCAAATAAATTACCCGTCCAAAAGCATGAAAGCAAAGATTACATGTTCAAAAATCACATGTTTAAAGTTCTTCAGTAACCCCTACTGCCTCTATATATTTGCGCAAATCCTCTTTTAATTGTGCCTGAGCTGCATCATGCTTGGATTTTTCTTCAAGAATAAGTCTCGCTTGATCAGGAACACTGGATAGCTTGCTCTCCAAAGAAGCAATCATTTCTCTACCTTGGAGTCGTACAGATTTTTCTATATCAAGGGATTGAATATTCGCCCCATCCTTTCTTCAACATCATGAATGACTAAGTCTTGCTCATGATTCTTCCTCTCCAGTTGAGAGATTTCCTCTTTCAGGGCTGCGATACGATCTCGGGTGGTCGCCCTCTCATCAATATGAATCTTTAATTGATCTTGAAGAATCAGATAGTCTTGCTCAAGTTTGGAGATAGATGAATCCGTTAGAGAGGCTTGTTCTTGAGATGCAGCCAGCTGCTTCCTGTATTCTAAAATCTCAGGAGCAATCGTAGCATTTTCTACCAACGCCAATGAGATTACTGAATCGTGAAATTTAAGGAGCGAATCGTGCAAAGGAGATATGTTAATTCTAGCCATCTTGGCGGAGCTCTCCAAAATTTCCATAGCAACATCCAAGTCCAACCATTGATCAGGGTTTCTGAAGATATGGGCTATCGTCAACAAAGAGTGTTTCACCATAAGCATCTTGTGAACAGGGACTTTTGCAAAAGACGATAGTTCAGATGTAGTGGCTACAGAATCGGAACTGGCCGCACCGCTGCAAGAAGGAGTTCCTATAGGAAAAGAAGAAAGGCATTCAGATATATTATGAAATATGCGGTTCTAAGTAAAATAACTAGTGCATGTATATACCTGTTGCTGGAATACGATTAACAGAAGGAGAAGTTCCCCGAGTCGCGGAAGGGCCGAGTCCCACCATATCAGCAAAAGATGGTGCTCTAGCTTCCGTACTAGAATCTCTGGTAGCTGGAGTTGGCAAGTCAGTGGTCTCTGTTGAAAATATAATTTCACGAGCTACCACTTTCTGTACCACCAACGGAACTACAGGAGCTCTCGGTGAAGTTCCTGCAGGAGGATTCACTGAAGAGATCGCGCCTATCTCAGCGACTTGAGCACCTAAAAAGGGAGACACAATAATTCTAAATAAATAATTGCTGTTAAATATATAGATAAATATAAGCATATAAAAGTTAAATCTCCTTTACCTGGTGAATATCCGTATTCGCCATAATCTAAATGTTCTTCGTCATCTTCCTTAGCTGTAGGAGATTTAGCAGGAATATTAATGCCAGGAAGAACTTTAGAGGTTACAGGAAGAGGTTCTGGTTCAACCCCTTCCATAATTACTTCCTCTTCTCCGCCAACATCGACTTCGCCTTCTTCAAAATCGTTATCTTTATCCTCACTGCTTTCGCTGTCCTCGTCATCTTCATACTGTGAAGAGACAGTAGCCTCTGATGATGAAGCTGAACTCTCATCTCCCAAAATTTCTTCGTCAACTTCTTCAACGACAACTTGCTTTCCTTTACAAGAAGCAGCCCGGCTGCTCTCTGGTGCAGACTCTTTGATTGTAGGGGAGGTGGTGCTTGTCTGGTCCCCTCTGAAAGAATAGGAAATGATGCTTGTAAACGCGTTCTCGATCTAGTCATCGGGGAAGATAGGCTAGGACAAAAGGGTTGTGGAGGAGGTAAAGGAGTATCATTAACTGGTCCCTCTTGAGCCGCGACAGTTTCTACAGGAACTGGGGAAAATGCACCTTCAGCGTCATCTATAGCCTAATCTGTAAAGTCCTGGCAAGATTGCTCAAATTCTCTTAAAACTCCATGAGCAAACCAGCCATCCAAAGTGTTAATAGGCTTTATTTCACGGATAGGGTCTTCTAACGATATCTTCCTACAAATTTCTCCATGATGAGACGCATGACTCTTTTATAGGATATAGCCAATTCCACTCTCTAGATTTCTGCCTTTCAGCCTAGGCGGATGGAGAAAGATGGAGGAATCCACTAGCAAGCACTTAGTGACCAAGTATGACTGATGATCCCACCATCGCATCCAGCCATATGATGTATGGACTATGCGATTACAGTCGGGAATTATGAAGGAAGATCCAACGCAGCCATTCAGTAGCTGTTTCCATATCATGGCCCAGTTGAGAGGACCTGTTCCATAACAACGCATTTTCTGAGTAACTAGCCCGCAGTCTTGTGGTACAGTTTGGTCGTAGCCAAATTGATGAGCAAAACGGCTGGGGTAGTAAGGTTCTCTCCAAAATTTTGTCCCTTCCCGAAGGGGTAGACTGCAAGAACGAATGGAAAAGAAGAAAGCTCTTTCCGCTGCAGTAAGTGTTTCTTGGTCCACCATGTCTGTATCCTCGGTGTAACGATAAAGGTGGAATTGAAAGAAGTTTAATTGGTCATCATACCGAATTTTATTAGCAACCCAGTCATACGCTCTTTTGGCCATCGCTCTTTGTTGGAAGAACCAGAGTGGAAGATGAGAAGGATGAACATATGCTTGCTCCGGAGCTTCAAAAGTCTAAGGAAAATAGACCCCTAGCCACCCTGTGATGTAATGCCAAGAAGTATGTGCAGACGAGGCTCCAAGAATAGGATCTTTCACGTGGGTAGCTACCTCTCCAAGGGCTCTATAAATAGAGCATAATACTGGGGGAGCAAGGGAGTATTTGTGGCCTTCCGCCAAAGCACCAGCTATAGTGAAGACAGTGGGACAAACAACATTGCCCATTTAGAGCTAGGCAATACGACCAAACTCAGCCAATAGGCTAAGAAAGCTGCAAGTTCTCCAAAGGAGCTATATTCCGGTCTCCCCTTCATTACGTCTCGAAGCTTTGTTAGTTCCTTGGAGTGACAATCACGAAATCTTCAAAGAAAGATAAAGAGAGTGGATGAAAATGCAGAAATCGCAGGTAGCAAGAATATAAGGAGAAAAGTCGATTATTGGATTGATAAATACCTAAGGCCCCTAGAGAAATGTGCCAGCCATTGCAAAGGAGGGATCTTGTGAAAATTGGGAAATTTGCTCATCTCCTTAAATAGTTCAATAGTGGTTTCAGAGATAGAAGGTTTGCGATCTAGAGAGGATACAAAGGCTAGTTCTCTGTTGGTCGGAATGAATTCATCATAGAGTTTACCTGTTATCGGGAGACCGGCTATGCGGTGAAGGTCCCAAAGTGTTCTGCTCATTTCACCATAGGGTAAGTGAAAGGAGTTGGTTGTGGGTGACCAGTACTTGAGGAAGCCTTTCAGTATAGTAGGTTCCTTATAGAAGTATTTGGAAGTCACCTCTATAGCATCATAAAGACCGACTTTTGCAAGTGTGCTCGTATGCTTCAGCAAAATAGCTTCCGCCCAATCAGAATAATAACGTTGAGCAGTTAACAGGCCTCTGATGCAAAATTCTGCTTGTCCCCAGAGCTGTTCTCGATCTCGAAAATGCTGCCGAACTGTCTCATAAAAATGTGAAGGAAAGAGGTCGTGAGGACTGTGGAAAGGAACTAGGAAGATCATGGGATGAGTTTCTCCTATCTTTTGTCGCGGCTTCTGCGTTTGTATGACTCCCTCAAGAATCCGAGGTTCTCTTGTGGCCCATGATTCAGTATACATCAAGCTTTCACCATGAACATAATCCTTGGATTCACAGTCGAGCATAGACTGATGGTGATAGACATTGATGGAAATTATCGTCATGCCTTCTACATGAGGGTTGTCGAACTTCATAATGCCTTCAACAACTCGTACTGAATCCCATGAATTTTGAAGTCGCTTCTTCTTATGCTCCTTAATTTTCTCTGCAAACTCTTTCACCTTATTCCGGCTAGTTTTCTTCGAATGAGAAGCCGGGGGATTATCTTTACGAAGAGGTGGTCTTTCACTATCAGTACGAATGTGAGATGTAGTCTTTAACCCTTCGTCCCAATCATACTCTCTATCGTGCTTCAGAGGACATTTTATATCTCCTAAAGATATGGATCTATGAATAGGGGATGGCAGAGATTTAATGCGGTCAGAGAAGTCGAAGGTGGGAAGAACAGGCTCTTTAAAATAAGCAGGAGTTCTGGAGGTAGTTTTTGTTCGCTTAGCAGGAGGTTGATCAGAAGAAGGTTGATCGGAAGGAGTCACAGGACGGGCTGTTTGTTTTATACGGGCCATAATGATGAAAGGAAGTTAAGAAAAGAAGATAAATATCTGATTGAGAGAATAGAAGAAAGATAGAAAATGGCTAAGTGATTGGAAAAGTTCAAAAGAGAGAAAAAATGGCTAAGTGTTGGAAGGCTCAGAAGAGAGAAAATTTGGTTAAGTAAAGGACACTTTGCGCTGATCCGCGCAAAGTGTATGGGTTGCGCGGAAAATTTCAGACTTCGAAGGAACTCGCACAAACTGGAAGGGTTTGCGCGGGACCTCACAAATTGTATGGTTTGCGCAGAAGAGAATCGCAGGAACAAAGTTTTGCCAAAGCACAAAGGGTCTGTGCAAATGACAAAGTTGTTGGACTATTTATAGGATTCGTGGCCAAGCACGGTACTCGACCTAGCTTTGCGCAGGATTGCGCAAACCCTGCAGAAAAGGGTGATTTGATCATTTTCTTTGATTTTCTGGAAAAAGCAAAGAATGGATCAAGGGGGCATCTGTTGAGGCATAAAATAAGCAAAGAATTGAAGCAAGGAAAGATCAAGGAAAAGGTTGGAAGAAAGGAACAAAGAATCAGTTCTAAGAATACTTTGCACTGGATCGCGCAAAGTAAACAGATTGCGCGGGATCGCACAATGTGGACAGATTGCGCAGGATCACGTAAAGAATATCGTTTGTGCGGGATCGTGCAAAGAATATCGTTTGCACGTATTCGCGCAAACCAGATAACAGTGCTGTAAAAAATGGTTGCGAGTTATTTTGTCCCACATCGCCCAAAGTCAAAGTTTTATGCCTGTGAAATGTCTATAAATACCACGCTCTCTCTCTAAAAAGGGGTTCAGAGATTTTGGAGTGAAAGAAGAACGAAGGAGAAGACCGAAGGTGCGGAGCATTGGGCTCCAGCAGATTGCGTGGACCCGCATAAATGAGCACTAAGCTCCTACAGTTTGCACGGAGTCGCGCAAACTATATGGTTTGCAGGTCCCCGCAAACAAACCAAGCGCCTACTATGATCTATAATAACAATGGGCTGTCATACTGCCGAAATGGCCGAAGTCTTCAAATCTTCAAGGTCTTCCTATTCAAGAGAGAATGAAGAATCACCGACAGAAAGGTGTATTTCTCCTAAGTCTCAGGAGATGACTGAAATAGCGTCGGAATGCTACTGGAATCTCTATTTTTCTTGAAGACTATTGGTCGATTCATCAATTCCTCCTAAGTCTTAGGGGATGATTTGGATCATTACCGTTATGCTGCCAAAATTTACATTTAACTATTACAGCTGAATTCATAATGAATTCTTTGTAATCTATGTTAGAATCAAGGGATATTTGAGGATGTAAATGAATTCAGAATCAATAAAGTATGATGATTGTCTTTATATTGTTCCATTGTTATGTTTGAATAAGATAGTTTACCCAAACTAAATACATTCGTTTCCTTGTTAAAACAAACTTACTATTCCAATGAGCTGAAAATAGTGTAAATTCGACCACTAAAGAGAGAGTTATGAAGGTTACTATTCAACAAGGAGATGAAAGAAAAATTCAGGACCGATGACTGCGATCCCACTTACGGATGCCCAAATGGTCTTAGAATAGGATGATTCTATCCAGGAATGAAAGAGCACTAAAGTACCTTTCAGATGACAAAAACTCAACCCAATCTGATATCAAACGAGGGAGTTATGAGCATATCCGTTGGATCGTGCTATTTAGAAAGATTAACAATCTAAATTGCAAAATGACGAGCGACGAGTTCCAACGCACTTTTGGGATATCGAACGGTCTCAGAAATATCATATTTTGGTCCCATTTGGAAGCTTGTCAACTTACCATACCAATGAGATGAGAATGGGGTAAATTCGACCACTGAAGAGAGAGTTACAAAGGTTACTATTCGACAAGGAGATGAAGGAAAAATTGTGGACCGACAACAGTGATCCCAATTACAGATACCGAAATGGACTCAGAAAATGATGATTCCAGTGAGGAATGAAAGAGCACTAAAGTAACTTTTAGATGACCAAAAATTGACCTAATCCAACATTAACGAGGGAGACATGAGCGTCTCCATTGGATGGTGCGATTTGGAAAGATTAACAATTAAAATTGCAAAATGATGATTGAAGAGTTCCAACGTGCTTTTTGGGTATCGAATGGTCTAAAAATTAGCCAATTCTGGTCCCATTTAAAAGCTTGTCAAGTAACCATTCCAATGAGCTTAAAATAATCTAAATTCGACCACTGAAGAGAAAGTTAAGAAGGTTACTATTCGATAAGGAGATGAAGGAAAAATTCTGGATCGACTACTGTGATCCCACTTATGGATGCCCAAATGGTCTCAGAATATGATGATTCCAGTTAGGAATGAAAGAGCACTAAAGTACCTTTCAGATGACCAAAAATCAACCCAATCTGACATCAAACGAGGGAGTTATGAGCATCTCTATTGGATCGCGCAATTTGGAAAGATTAGCAATCCAAATTGCAAATGACGATGGAAGAGTTCCAACATGCTTTTTGGATATCGATCGGTCTCAAAATTAGCCGATTTCAGTCCCATTTGGAAGCTTGTCAAATTAATATTCCAATGAGCTCAAAATAGTTTAAATTCGACCACTAAAGAGAGAGTTATGAAGGTTACTATTTGACTAAGAGATGAAGGAAAAATTCAAGACCGACGACAGCGATCCCACTTACGAATGCCTAAATGGTCTCAGAATATGATGATTCCAGTCAGGAATGAAAGAGCACTAAAGTTCCTTTTAGATCACCAAAAATCTACCTAATCCGACATCAAACGAGGGAGTTATGAGCGTCTCTGTTGGATGGTGCGATTTGGAAAGATTAACAATCCAAATTACAAAATGACAATTGAAGAGTTCCAACGTGCTTTTTGGATATCGAACGGTCTCAAAATTAGCCAATTTCGGTCCCATTTAGAAGCTTGTCAAGTTACCATTCCAATGAGCTCAAAATAATCTAAATTCGACCACTGAAGAGAGAGTTAAGAAGGTTACTATTCCACAAGGAGAAGGAGAAAGTCAGGACCGACGACTGCTATCCCACTTACAGTTGCCCAAATGGCCTTAGAATAGGATGATTCCTGCCAGGAATGAAAAAGCACTAAAGTACCTTTCGAATGACCCAAAATCAACCCAATCTGACATCAAATGAGGGAGTTATGAGAGTCTCCATTGGATTGCGCGATTTGGAAAGATTAATAATCCAAATTACAAAATGACAAGCAAAGAGTTCCAATGCGCTTTTGGGATATCAAACGGTCTCAGAAATAGCCAATTTTGGTCCCATTTGGAAGCTTGTCAGCTTACCATTCCAATGAGCTGAAAATAATGTAAATTTGACCACTGAAGAGAGAGTTACGAAGGTTACTATACGACAAGGAGATGAAGGAAAAATTCAGGATCGACGACTACGATCCCACTTACGGATGCCCAAATGGCCTCGGAAAATGATGATTCCAGTCAGGAATGAAAGATCATTAAAGTACCTTTCAGATGACCAAAAATTGACCCAATTCGACATCAAACGAGGGAGTTATGAGCGTCTCCGTTGGATCGTGCGATTTGGAAAGATTAACAATCCAAATTGCAAAATGACGATCGAAGAGTTCCAATGTGCTTTTTAGCCAATTCCGGTCCCATTTAGAAGCTTGTCAAGTTACCAATCCAATGAGCTTAAAATAATCTAAATTCGACCACTGAAGAGAGAGTTAAGAAGGTTACTATTCGACAAGGAGATGAAGGAAAAATTCATGTCCGATGACTGTAATCGCACTTATAAATGCGCTAATGGTCTCATAATATGATTATTCTAGTCAGGAATGAAAGAGCACTAAAGTACCTTTTAGATGACCAAAAATCAACCCAATCTGACATCAAATGAGGGTGTAATGAGCGTCTCCTTTGGATTGCGCGATTTGGAAAGATTAACAATCCAAATTGTAAAATGACGAGTGAGGAGTTCCAACACACTTTTGAGATATTGAACGGTCTCAGAAATAGCATATTTTGGTCCCATTTGGAAGCTTGTCAACTTACCATTCCAATGAGGTGAAAATAGTTAAATTCAACCACTGAAGAGAGAGTTACGAAGGTTACTATTCGACAAGGAGATGAAGGAAAAATTCTGGACCGACGACTGTGAACGCACTTACGGATGCTGAAATTGTCTTGGAAAATAATGATTCCAGTTAGGAATGAAAGAGCACTAAACTACCTTTTAGATGACCAAAAATCGATCCAATCCGACATCAAATGAGGGTGTTATGAGCGTCTTCGTTGGATCCGATGATTTTGAAGGATTAACTATCAAAATTAGAAAATGATGATTGAAGAGTTCCTGTCACGCCCCCAACTCGGAAACCAGGCTCACAAAATTCCCGATCACTGAATCCGGTGCCGACAGCCTCCGTAGAACCCCATTCTCAACTCCCAGCACCCATACACCAGGTTCCGATCCTGGGATGCTACAAGGAGGATTTTCAACATCAGTTTAATTCGTCATAAGCATAACCAAACGCATAACCCACAAACAACAACCAAAAACTCCATCACATTCCTTTGGTGTGGGCCGCCAGAATGGTGGATGGGCCTGATCTTTGGAGGGGGCCCACTGATGGCAGTGGCCCACCATATGAACTGGGTGGATGACAAATAAGCATCATGGTGGGGCCTATGGCAGGAGCCATGGGTGGTTGCTGGACGTCCGCCGTCCGCAGGCAGCAGGCGCAGGTAGCGCCTGCCCTCGTTGACAGTGGCAGCGCTGCTCATTTTTTTTTAATTTTTGGGAAAAATTGCATGTGGGGCCCGCTTTAGGTAAATCCACACCGTCCAACAGATTATAGGGCTCAAAATACACAAAATAAGCCTAATATACAATATATTTGGTGTGTAGATACAGCAAGGTGGGCCCTAAAAGTTTTGAATGGTAAGAAACTGAGTTTTCCATGGTATGGCCCACCTGATTATCGGATTTACCTCATTTTTCGGCTCAACGCCTAAAATGAGGCAAGGAATAGGATGGACGGTGTGGATTAAATATATATATCAAGGTGGGGCCTGCATAAGCGGCCCACTAAAAACCCTTCTCTTTGTTTTTTTTTCTTTTTCTTTTCCTCTGCTGTAGCCGCCTCCATAGGATCGGTGCTAAGACCTCTGGTGTGAAACGAGGTATCCTTCACTTGGTTAGCTGGGCGTGGGCCAGCGTTGCAACGAGGTATCTTCACTCGGTCTACTACTTGAGCAAGGGGCTGAGTGGGCCCACCTCAGTTCACATTTCCCCAACAGCCACTCCCACTATTAGCCACCTCAAAGTGGGCCCCCAATAGATGGTTGGGATGGCACAAAACATCATGGTGTGTCCCACATAGATGGGGTCCACCGAAAATGGCATGGATGATAACATACATATTAGGTGGGCCACAATCATAGAAAGAGAGAGAGGAAGAGAGGGAGACATCGGCAATATCGGAGGGGCCCCACCACTATGGGCCCCTCTTGAATTTAAGCATACATCAAGGTGGATCCCGCCACATGGACCCTTAAATCAACAAAATGAATGAAAAATATAATTTACGATCACCCACCGCTTTCTTCTTGCACCAAAGCCTTCCTTAGCTCCTTAGCTTTGATTCCAATGGGGAAGATGAGGTTTGGATGGTTGAGATGGAAGATGGAAGGGTAGGAAGAGGTGGGCCACACTTGTGGTTTTCTTGGAGAAATGGGAGAGGCTTGGACGTATGGAAATTTCTTTTGCTTGGGATTGTGCTTTGAAAATGAAGGAGAGAGATGGGTGATGTTTGATGTGGTGGTGATGGGTGTAAGAGCCACTTTTTGACTTTTGTGGCAAATTGTGTAAGAAAGGCATGGCTTGTGTAAGGACTTCTTGACTTTTGTGGCAAATTGTGTAAGAAAGGCATGGCTTGTGTAAGGACTTTTTGACTTTTGGGGCTTGCTTGGGGAAGAGTGTGAGGTGATATGTACTTGACATGATGAGATTGATTGATGGCTGATTGATGTGACATCTCGTTGAGATTCTCTCAGGATTTGTACGCGCATCATTTTCCTCACACCGAACCTGACCCTCATCTCTTGACCAGGGAATCGGATCGACGTGCGAGTCGTGGCATCGAAACCGCGGTGACGGCATGGTCGCAATGGTACAGGTCTCGGGTTGAGTCGAATTAGATTAACGACGTGTGAATCAAGGTCACGTGCAATGCCGGTTAAGGGTCGAAGGTTGCCGAAATTCTACCGAAAAGACCGCAGGAACCTATGGAACGGTACGGTCTAAGATACGGGTCTTACAGTTCCAATGTGCTTTTTGGATATCAAACTGTCTCAAAATTAGCCAATTCCGGTCCCATATAGAAGCTTGTCAAGTTACCATTTCAATGAGCTCAAAATAATCAAAATTCGACCACTAAAGAGAGAGTTAAGAAGGTAACTATTCGACAAGGAGAAGAAGGAAAAATTCATGACCGATGACTGCGATCCCACTTACGGATGCCCAATTGGCCTCAGAATACGATGATTCCACTAAGGAATGAAAGGGCAGTAGATGACCAAAAATCGACCCAATCCGACATCAAACGAGGGAGGTATGAGCGTCTCCGTTGGATGGTGCGATTTGGAAAGATTAACAATAGAAATTTTAAAATGACGATTGAAGAGTTCCAACGTGCTTTTTAGATATTGAACGGTCTCAAAATTAGCCAATTTTAGTCCATTTAAAAGCTTGTCAAGTTACTATTCGAATGAGCTCAAAATAATCTAAATTCGACCACTGAAGAGATAGTTAAGAAGGTTACTATTCGACAAGGAGATGAAAGTAAAATTCATGACCGACGACTGCAATCCCACTTACGGATGCCCAAATGGTCTCAGAATATGATGATTCCAGTCAGGAATGAAAGAGCATTAAAGTACCTTTTAGATGACCAAAAATTAACCTAATCTGACATCGAACGTGGGAGTTATGAGTGTCTTCGGTAGATTACACAATTTGAAAAGATTAACAATCCGAATTGCAAAATGACGATCGCAGAGTTCTGACGTGCATTTGGGATGTCGATCGGTCTCAAAATTAGCCAATTTCGGTCCCATTTGGAAGCTTGTCAAATTATCATTCTAATGAACTCAAAATAGTCTAAATTCGACCACTTAAGAGATAGTTTCGAAGGTTACTATTCGACAAGGAGATGAAGGAAAAATTCATGACTGATGACTGCGATCCCACTTACGGATGCAAAATTGGTCATGAAAAACAATGATTCTAGTTAGGAATAAAAAAGCACTAAAGTACCTTTCAGATGACCAAAAATCGACCCAATCCAACATCAAAGGAGGAAGTTATGAGCTTCTCCATTGGATGGTGCGATTTAGAAAGATTAACATTCCAAATTACAAAATGATGTTCGAAGAGTTCCAACGTGCTTTTTAGATATCGAACGGTCTCAAAATTAGCCAATTCTGGTCCCATTTAGAAGCTTGTCAGGTTACCATTCCAATGAGGTCAAAATAATCTAAATTCGACCACTGAAGAGGGAGTTAAAGGTTTACTATTCGACAAGGAGAAGATGGAAAAATTAATGACCGACGACTGCGATCCCATTACCGATGCTGAAATGGTCTCGGAAAATGATGATTCCAGTTAGGAATGAAAGAGCACTAAAGTACCTTTCAGATGACCAAAAATTGACCCAATCCAACATCAAACGAGGGAGTTATGAGCATCTCTATTGGATCACACTATTTTGAAAGATTAACAATCGAAATTACAAAATGATGATTGAAAAGTTCCAACGTGCTTTTTAGATATCGAACTGTCTCAAAATTAGCCAATTCTAGTCCCATATAGAAGCTAGTCAATTACCATTTCAATGAGATCAAAATAATCAAAATTCAACCACTGAAGAGAGAGTTAAGAAAGTAACTATTCGACAAGGAGATGAAGGAAAAATTCAGGACCGATGACTGCGATCCCACTTACGGATGCCCAATTGGTCTCAGAATATGATTATTCCAGTAAGGAATGAAAGGGCACTAAGCTACCTTTCAAATGACCAAAAATCGACCCAATCCGACATCAAATGAGGGAGTTATGAGCGTCTCCGTTGGATGGTGCGATTTGGAAAGATTAAGAATAGAAACAGCAAAATGACGATTGAAGAGTTCCAACGTGCTTTTTGGATATTGAATGGTCTTAAAATTAGCCAATTCAGGTCCATTTAAAAGCTTGTCAAGTTACCATTCCAATGAGCTCAAAATAATCTAAATTCGACCACTGATGAGCGAGTTAAGAAGGTTACTATTCGACAAGGAGATGAAAGTAAAATTCATGACTGACGACTGCGATCCCACTTACGGATGCCCCAATGGTCTCGGAATATTATGATTCCAGTCAGGAATGAAAGAGCACTAAAGTACCTTTTAGATGACCAAAAATCAACCTAATCTGACATCGAACAAGGGAGTTATGAGTGTCTTCGTTGGATCGTGCAATTTGGAAAGATTAACAATCCGAATTGCAAAATGACGATCGCGGAGTTCCAACGTGCATTTGGGATGTCGATCGGTCTCTAAATTTGCCAATTCTGGTCCCATTTAGAAGCTTGTCAAATTACTATTGCAATGAGCTCAAAGTAGTCTAAATTCGACCACTAAAGAGAGAGTTACGAAGGTTACTATTTGACAAGGAGATGAAGGAAAATTTTAGGACCGACAATTGTAATCCAACTTACGGATGCTGAAATGGACTCGAAAAATGATGATTCCAGTCAAGAATGAAAGTGCATTAAATTACCTTTCAGATGACCAAAAATTGACCCAATCCATCATCAAACGAGGAAGTTATGAGCTTCTCCATTGGATGGTGCGATTTGGAAAGATTAACAATCCAAATTACAAAATGACATTTGAAGAGTTCCAACGTGCTTTTTAGATATCGAACGGTCTCAAAATTAGATAATTCAGGTCCCATTTAGAAGTTTGTCAAGTTACCATTTCAATGAGCTCAAAATAATCTAAATTCGACCACTGAAGAGAGAGTTAAGAAGGTTACTATTCGACAAGGAGAAGAAGGAAAAATTAATGACCGACGACTGCGATCCCACTTACAGATGCCCAAATGGTCTCAGAATATGATGATTCCAGTAAAAAAATGAAAGAGCACTAAAGTAACTTTCAGATGACCAAAAATCGACCCAATCCGACGTCAAACGAGGGTGTTATGAGCGCCTCCATTAGATCACGCGATTTTGAAAGATTAACAATTAAAATTACAAAATGACAATTAAAGAGTTGCAACATGCCTTTTGGATATCGAACGGTCTCAAAATTAGCCAATTTTGGTCCCATTTAGAAGCTTGTCAAGTTACCATTTCAGTGAGCTCAAAATAATCTAAATTTGACCACTGAAGAGGGAGTTAAAAAGGTTACTATTCGAGAAGGAGATGAAGGAAAAATTCTTGACCGACGATTGCGATCCCACTTACGGATGCCCAAATGGTCTCAGAATACGATGATTCCAGTCAGGAATGAAAGGGCACTAAAGTACGTTTTAGATGACCAAAAATCGACCCAATCCGACATCAAACGAGGGAGTTATGAGCGTCTCCATTGGATGGTGCGATATTGAGAAATTAACAATCCAAATTGCAAAATGACGATTGAAGAGTTCCAACGTGCTTTTTGGATATTGAACGGTCTTATAATTAGCCAATTCATGTCCCATTTAAAAGCTCATCAAGTTACCATTCCAATGAGCTTAAAATAATCTAAATTCGACCACTGAAGAGAGAGTTAAGAAGGTTACTATTCCATAAGGAGAAGAAGGAAAAATTAATGAACGACGACTGCGATCCCACTTACGGATGCCCAAATGGTCTCAGAATAAGATGATTCCAGTCAGGAATGAAAGAGCACTAAAGTACCTTTCAGATGACCAAAAATTGACCCAATCCGACATTAAATGAGGGTGTTATGAGCGCATTCGTTGGATTAGTCGATTTTGAAAGATTAACAATCGAAATTACAAAATGACGATTGAAGAGTTCCAACGTGCTTTTTTGATATCGAACAGTCTCAAAATTAGCCAATTTTGGTCCCATTTAGGCTGGTCAAGTTACCATTTTAGTGAGCACAAAATAATCTAAATTCGTCCACTGAAGAGAGAGAGTTAAGAAGGATACTATTCGACAAGGAGATGAAGAAAAAATTCTTGACCGACGACTGCAATCCCACTTGCGGATGCCCAAATGGTCTCAGAATATAATGAATATAGTCAAGAATGAAAGGGCACTAAAGTACCTTTCAGATGACCAAAAATCGACCCAATTCGACATCAAACGAGGGAGTTATGAGCGTCTCCATTGGATGGTGCAATATTGAAAAATTAACAATCCAAATTGCAAAATGACGATTGAAGAGGTCTAACGTGTGTTTTGGATATCGAACGGTCTCAAAATTAGCTAGTTTCGGTCCCATTTAGAAGCTTGTCAAGTTACCATTCCAACGAGCTCAAAATAATCTAAATTCAACCACTGAAGAGAGAGTTAAGAAGGTTACTATTCCACAAGGAGAAGAAGGAAAAATTCAGGTCCGACACAGTGATCCCACTTACGGTTGCCCAAATGGGCTTAGAATAGGATGATTCCAGCCAGGAATGAAAGAGCACTAAAGTACCTTTCGGATGACCCAAAATTAACCCAATCTGACATCAAACGAGGGAGTTATGAGAGTCTCTGTTCGATTGCGTAACTTGGAAAGATTAACAATCCATATTGCAAAATGACGAGCAAAGAGTTCCAACGCACTTTTGGGATATCAAACGGTCTCAGAAATAGCCAATTTTGGTCCCATTTGGAAGCTTGTCAGATTACCATTCCAATGAGCTGAAAATAATGTAAATTCGACCACTGAAGAAAGAGTTACGAAGGTTACCATACGACAAGGAGATGAAGGAAAAATTCAGGACCGACGACTGTGATCCCACTTACAGATGCCCAAATGGCCTCTGAAAATGATGATTCCAGTCAGGAATGAAAGAGCACTAAAGTACCTTTCAGATGACCAAAAATTGAACAATTCGACATCAAACGAGGGAGTTATGAGCGTCTCCGTTCGATGGTGCGATTTGGAAAGTCTAACAATCCAACTTACCAAATGACAATTGAAGAGTTCCAATGTGCTTTTTAGATATCAAACGGTCTCAAAATTAGCCAATTCTGGTCCCATTTAGAAGCTTGTCAAGTTACCATTCCAATGAGCTCAAAATAATCTAAATTCAACCACTGAAGAGGGAGTTAAGAAGGTTGCTATTCCACAAGGAGAAGAAGGAAAAATTCAGGTCCGACGATAGCGATCCCACTTACGGTTGGGCAAATGGGCTTTGAATAGGATGATTCCAGCCAGGAATGAAAGAGCACTAAAGTACCTTTTGGATGACCCAAAATCAACCCAATCTGACATCAAACGAGGGAGTTATGAGAGTCTCCATTCGATTGCGCGACTTGGAAAGATTAACAATCCAGATTGCAAAATGACGAGCGAAGAGTTCCAACACGCTTTTGGGATATCAAATGGTCTCAGAAATAGCCAAATTTGGTCCCATTTTGAAGCTTGTCAGCTTACCATTCCAATGAGCTGAAAATAATGTAAATTCAACTACTGAAGAGAGAGTTATGAAGGTTACTATACGACAAGGAGATGAAGGAAAAATTCTGGACTGACGACTGCGATCCCACTTACAGATGCCCAAATGTCCTCTAAAAATGATGATTCTAGTCAGGAATGAAAGAGCACTAAAGTACCTTTCAAATGACCTAAAATCGAACCAATTTGACATTAAACGAGGGATTTATGAGAGTCTCCGTTGGATGGTGCAATTTGGAAAGATTAATAATCAAAATTACAAAATGACGATTGAAGAGTTCCAACGTGCTTTTTGGATATCGAATGGTCTCAAAATTAGCCAATTCTGGTCCCATTTAGAAGCTTGTCAAGTTACCAATCTAATGAGCTCAAAATAATCTAAATTCGACCACTGAAGAGAGAGTTAAGAAGGTTACTATTTGACAAGGAGATGATGGAAAAATTCATGATCGACGACTGCGATCCCACTTACGGATGCCCTAATGGTCTCATAATATGATGATTGCAGTCAAGAATGAAAGAGCACCAAAGTAACTTTTAGATGACCAAAAATCAACCCAATCTGACATCAAACAAGGGAGCTATGAGCATCTTCGTTGGATCGTGCGATTTAGAAAGATTAAGAATCCAAATTGTAAAATGATGAGTGAGGAGTTCCAATGCGCTTTTGGGATATCGAACGGTCTCAGAAATAGCATATTTTGGTACCATTTGAAAGCTTGTCAACTTACCATTCCAATGAGCTGAAAATAGTGTAAATTTGACCACTAAAGAGAGAGTTATGAAGGTTACTATTTGACAAGGAGATGAAAGAAAAATTCAGGACCGATGATTGCGATCCCACTTACGGATGCCCAAATGGTCTCAGAATAGGATGATTCTATCCAGGAATGAAAGAGCACTAAAGTACCTTTCAGATGATAAAAATCAACCCAATCTGATATTAAATGAGGGAGTTATGAGCGTATCCGTTGGATCGCACTATTTATAAAGATTAACAATTTAAATGGAAAAATTCAGGACTGACGATAGTGATCCCACTTACGGATACCGAAATGGACTTAGAAAATGATGATTCCAGTGAGGAATGAAAGAGCACTAAAGTAACTTTTAGATGACCAAAAATCGAACTAATCCGACATCAAACGAGGGAGATATGAGCGTCTCCATTGGATGGTGCGATTTGGAAAGATTAACAATTAAAATTGCAAAATGATGATTGAAGAGTTTTAATGTGCATTTTGGATATCGAACGGTCTAAAAATTAGCCAATTCCGGTCCCACTTAGAACCTTGTCAAGTAACCATTCCAATGAGCTCAAAATAATCTAAATTTGACCACTGAAGAGAAAGTTAAGAAGGTTACTATTCAACAAGGAATGAAGGAAAAATTCATGATCGAAAAATTCAGGTTCAACATAGCTATCCCACTTACGGTTGCCCAAATGGGCTTAGAATAGGATGATTCCAGCCAGGAATGAAAGAGCACTAAAGTACCTTTCGGATGGCCCAAAATCAACCCAATCTGACATCAAACGAGGGAGTTATGAGAGTCTCCATTTGATTGCGCTACTTGGAAAGATTAACAATCCAGATTGCAAAATGACGAGCGAAGAGTTCCAACGCGCTTTTGGGATATCAAACGGTCTCAGAAATAGCCAATTTTTATCCCATTTGGAAGCTTGTCAGCTTACCATTCCAATGAGTTGAAAATAATGTAAATTCGACCACTGAAGAGAGAGTTACGAAGGTTACTATGCGACAAGGAGATGAAGGAAAAATTCAGGACCGACGACTGCGATCCCACTTACAGATGCCCAAATGGCCTCTGAAAAAGATGATTTCAGTTAGGAATGAAAGAGCACTAAAGTACCTTTCAGATGACCAAAAATTGACCCAATTCGACATCAAATGAGGGAGTTATGAGCGTCTCCGTTGGATCGCGCAATTTGGAAAGATTAACAATCCAAATTACAAAATGACGATTGAAGAGTTCCAAAGTACTTTTTAAATATTAAACGGTCTGAAAATTAGCCAATTTTGGTCCCATTTAGAAGCTTGTCAAGTTACCATTCTGTTGAGGCATAAAATAAGCAAAGAAGTGAAGAAGAGAAAGATCAAGAAATCAGTTTGAAGATCAAGAAATCAGTTTCAAGACTACTTTGCGCGGGTTCGCGCAAAGTGAATTGGTTACGCTGGACCACGCAAAGTAAAAGGGTTACCCGGGTTGATCAAGGAAGATAGATTGCGCGATACTGATAGATTGCGTGAGACCTCGCAAAGAATGTCGTTTGCGCGTGTCTGCGCAAAGTGTTTTACGGTGGTATAAAAATGGTTGGATGTTATTTTGTCCCACATCGACCAGAACAGAGATTTACACTAGTAAAAATGTCTATAAATACCCCGTTCTTTCTCTAAAAAGGGGTTAGAAGATTTCAGATTGGAAGAAAGACGAAGAAGAAGACAGAAGGTGCAGAGCATTGGGCTCATACAGTTTGCGCGGACTCGTGCAAAGGAGCATTGGGCTCCTGTAGTTTGCGCGGACCCGTGCAAAGCATGTCGTTTGCGTGGACCAGCGCAAACCGACTGCTGGACAGTCTATAACAGCAATGAGCTGATATGCTGTTGGAATGGCTAAAGTCTTCAAATCTTTAAGTTCTTCTTGTTCAGGAGAAAAGGAAGAATCATCGACAAAGAGGCGTATTCCTCCTAAGTTTCAGGAGATGACCGAAATAGCACCGAAATGCTGTCGGAACTCCGTTCTCTTGAAGACTGTTGATCGACTTGTCTATTCCTCCAAGTCATTGGAGATGATTGAGATCATTGTCGTTATGCTGCCAAAAATTATATTTAACTATAATAATTGTCACTTATAATGAATTCTTTGTAAACTATTTTAGAATCAAGGGATACCAGAGGATGTAAATGAATTTAGAATCAATAAAGTGTGATGATTGTATTTGTAACTATTCCATTTTTATGTTTGAATAAGATAATTCTCCCAAATCAAATACATTTGTTTCCTTGTCGAAATAAAATGATGACTCTGCTGGGGAATTTATCTTATTTAAGACTAACATTGGGAAAGTTGTGAGACTCTCATTACTGTTTTTGGCGTCTATTAGATGCCAAAATGGCGACTCTCAGTGGGGACATCCCCCCCTTCATCTCTAAAATAGTTTACTTAATCTTTCGCATACTAATTTCATGTATGTTTCGACCATTGAAGGTACCCAAATCAAATACATTTGTTTCGCATACTAATCTTTCGCATACGTTAAAATGCATCATACAGCAAATGATAAATAGAAGTGATATAATAACCAGTGAAAGCAAAGAAAAGAATACAAGTGCGACAGTAAATGTATTGTCAATTCAAGAAAAGACTCGGGGAATAAAAGAGAAGGGAGATCGAAGGTCGATAAGAAATGCGACAATAATTACGTTGTGATCAGGAAAGCAGATAATGAGTCCGGTAAAGCAAAAAGCAGGAATTATAAGGAAAGAAGTGACTGAAAGACAGAATACTGAGGATAGAAGTAGAAATGGAGACGCAGCGACAAAAGTGGCTTATGACGTAGTTAGCCACTTGAAGGGTATACCGGCACGTTTAAGTATTTATGATGCGCTCAAGTTATCGAAGAATTTCGGCAGAGTTTGATTCAAGCACTGTCTGATCACGATGTGAGAAAAGCTTTATTAACAGAAATGAAGAATGAAAGAAACAATGAAAAGATGAATTGTCTACCAGTAATATCTTTCTCTGATGACGATTTAATTGGTGAAATGGAACATAACAGGCCATTGATGATAGAAGGGTACATTTGCGAAAAGAAGATAAAACGGATTATGATAGATAATGGGTCTGTAGTGAATCTTTTGCCACTCTCCATGATTACTAAATTGGGTTTTCGCCATTCAGATTTGCGCCCCAGTGGAATGATGATACAGGGGTTTAATCAAGATGGACAACGCGCACTCGGTAAAATTACAATAACATTGGAAGTGGGAGAATTAATCACTACTGTTGTATGTCACGTTATAAATGCTGTGACGACATATAACCTTCTCTTGGGAAGGCCGTGGATACACCAATACAATATTGTACCTTCTACTCTACACCAATGTTTCAAATACTGTAAGGACGGAATGCAGTGTAAAGTAATGGCTGATGCGAAACCCTATACAGAAGCTGAGTCTTTCTTTGCGGATGCTAGCTATTATAAATGTTTCTCCGAAGAAGTGGGAAATAATGATGGAAAGAGAGTCTTAAAAGATGTCCGAATAAATAAAGTTAGAGAAGAAAGGGCAGAATCTTCTGGGACTATAGAAGCAAGAAAAAGGTTCTATTTTGTACCAAAGCGCCTGAGATAGTCGAGACAACCGTCGTTAACATTGTTGTCGACAGAACAGCTGAAAGTCTTACAGTCCAATTACACAATGCCCTTACCTAATATCAAAAGATGTAAGCCATTTGCAGCCGCTCCAGGAACATTTCAAGTCAGAGCCAGTGCTAAATATCCTGAAGCAATCGAGTTTCACGCTGCAGCAGAGGTGAAGAATGAAAACACAAGCAATATATATCATGGAGAGTTAGCATCGCAGAATTTGAGAAAATACAGTGCAGTAAGCAAGAAAATCATGAGAAATATGGGTTTTGATTGTGACAAGCCCACTAGACTGAATCATGGGAAAGGAATTCAAATCCCTCTCAGAGTTAATCAGGAAAAATGGAGAAAATTCCAAGGATTAGGAGCAGAATCATCAGTAAATATGACTCCAGCCGAACAAATGTCAGAACAAGATGCTAAAGTAGTCGAGTATCCTGAAACTGCTCCGAGGCAAATAGAAGACGGGGGGCAGCCGACAATAGATGGCCTGCGAGAAATAAATTTGGGAACAGCAGAAGAGCCAAGGAACACATTCATCAGTGTCAGCCTTTCAGATCAGGAATTTGAGAAATATGGCCAACTTCTTAAAGAAAATAAAGACATCTTCACCTGGACATATGAAGAAATGCCGGGACTGGAACCCTCTGTGGCAATGCATCGATTAAATATTTCCAAAGAAAAGAAGCCAATGAAGCAAGCACAAAGGCGATTTCACCCAGACCTGATTCCATTAATCGAAAAAGAAGTAAATAAACTAATAAAGGTTGGGTTCATCAGAGAAGTAAAATATCCCAAGTGGATATCAAACATTGTTCCGGTGAAAAAGAAGAATGGGCAGATTAGAGTATGTATTGACTTCAAAGATCTGAATGAAGCATGTCCAAAGGATGATTTTCCTCTCCCGATAACAGAATTATTAATTGATAGCACTACTCAGTATGCTATCATGTCCTTTATGGATGGATATGCAGGATATAATCAAATTAGGATGGCACCCGAAGATGAAGAGGCGACGGCCTTCAGAACGCCGCTTGGAATTTATTGTTATAAAGTGATGCCTTTCGGTCTCAAAAATGCTGGGGCAACATATCAAAGGGCAATGAAAAATATCTTTCAAGATATGATGCATAAACATGTTGAATGCTACGTTGATGACTTGGTGGTCAGATCAGGAGATCATCAAGAACACTGCGAACATTTAGCATTAGTCTTCCGACGGCTCAGAAAGAAGCAATTAAAGATGAACCCTGCTAAGTGTGCATTCGGAGTATCTTCTGGCAAATTCCTTGGCTTTGTTGTACGACACAGAGGAATCGAAATTGATCCAGAAAAAATTAAAGCTATTCAAAATATGCTGCCACCAACGACGTTGAAGGAATTAAAAAGCTTACAAGGAAACTTGGCATACATTCGCCTTTTCATTTCAAACCTCGCAGGAAGATGTCAGCCATTTTCTCAGTTAATGAAGAAAGGTACAGAATTTGTATGGGATCACGCCTGTCAAAATATATTTGACTCAATTAAGGAATTATTAAAACAGCCGCTGGTGTTAACAACTCCAGTAAAAGGTAAGCCACTTATCTTATATACATCTGCAGCTACAAATTCTTTGGGTGCTTTGTTCACAGGTAAACGAAGCTTTAAAAGAGACTGCTCTTTATTATCTAAGCCGAACATTGATGGGGGCAGAATGTAATTATTTCTCAATCGAAAAAGAATGTTTGGCGCTGATATTCGCTGTACAAAAGTTGAGGCATTATTGTCTCTCCCATGATATAACTTTGATCTCAAGAGCAGATCCGATAAAATTTTTGATGACCAGGCCAATGTTATCGGGAAGACTAGCCAAGTGGATGTTATTGTTATCAGAATATACTATTTCGTATAAGCCGGCGAAAGCAGTGAAAGGACAAGCTATGGCAGACTTCCTCGCAGCACATCCTATAGCAGAAAATGAGGAAATCAATGACGAATTCCCAGATGAACAGGTTATGTTGGCTGAATCTCAGAATCTTTGGCAAATGTATTTTGATGGTGTTGCTCGAATAACCTGAGCGGGGCAGGAGTGATATTCATTACTCCTCAAGGCGATTTGTTACCATACTCCTTCACGTTGGGCACCGCATGCACAAATAATGAAGCTGAATACAGAGCTCTTATCATCGGAATGGAAATAGCCCAGCAAATGGAAATAAAATTATTGCATATCTTCGGAGATTCTAAATTGATTGTAAATCAATTGACAATAGAATTTGAAGTAAGGAAAGAAGAACTCCTGCCCTATTATCGGAAAGCACAACAGTTGCTTGAACAGTTTTGTCATGTGGAAATTAAACACATACCGTGGTCGGAGAATACAAAAGCAGATGCTTTAGCCAGTTTGACAGCGACTCTATCTTGCACAAACCGAAGTCCTCTTCAAGTAATTATAGAAGAAAGAAGATTCCTGCCATCTGCAGAGGTTATCGAAGAAACCATTGAAATTTTCCTATATCCTGTCTAGAGGTAATGACAGATGATTGGCGTCAGCCTTTGTTGATTATCTTAAATATAATATCTTGCAGAAGATAATGCACAAAGACAGCAGATTAAGCAGCGATCGGGAAAATTTGTCATATGCAGCGAAGTATTGTATAAAAAATCTTATAATGGAATGCTGTTAAGGTGCTTAGACAAGCAAGAAGCAAACCAAATGCTGCGGGAGGCACATTTAGGTGAATGTGGAGCACATCAAGCCGGCTGAAATTTATGCCATAGAGTGCATCGAATGGGTTATTATTGGCCTACTATGTTCAAAGATGCGATAGAATA
This sequence comes from Magnolia changhungtana, assembly GCA_030180095.1. NCBI lineage: Eukaryota > Viridiplantae > Streptophyta > Magnoliopsida > Magnoliales > Magnoliaceae > Magnolia > Magnolia changhungtana. The sequence continues at coordinate 1,106,717 of JASAUF010000316.1, forward strand.
TGCGAAGTGGTGTCATGAATGTCAAATACACGGAGATGTAATACATGTTCCTCCAGAAGAATTACATCAGTCTGTTGCTTCTTGGCCTTTCTCAGCCTGGGGACTCGACGTAATTGGTCCTATAAATCTCCCTTCATCTAAAGGAAAACAGTATATTCTGGCAGCAACAGACTATTTCTCTAAATGGACCGAAGCAGTCGCCTTGTGTAGTGTTAAAGAGAAAGACGTGGTCAATTTCATCCGGCATGCTATAATATACCGTTATGGTATTCCGAAAAAAATCGTCACTGATAATGACACCCCTTTTAAAAATAGAGGCATGAAAAAGTTGTGTCAGAAGCTCGGCATCCAGCATTCTTTTTCAACACCTTACTATCCTCCGGCTAATGGACTATCAGAGGCGTTTAATAAAACGATTGTTAAAATTAAAAAAAAAACGGTGACAGGCAATAAGTGCGATTGGGATGAAAAGTTACAAGTAGCATTATGGGCTTACAGAACCACCCATCGTACAGCAACAGGAGCGACACCATATTCATTAATCTATGATATGGAGGCAGTTATCCCAATTGAAATGCAGGTGGCATCACTCCGAATAGTAGTACATCAGTCTATAACAGATGATGAAAATGCAAAAATAAGGCTGAAAGAATTGGACCTACTCGATAGAAACGTCTTGCAGCTCAACAGAGGTTGCAGTCATATCAGGCCAGGATATCGGCAGCCTTTGATAAACAGGTTAAATACCGCTCTTTCAAAAAAGGGGATATGGTGTTAATGTTGAAAAGACCAATAGTGATTACTCGCCGGACAGGGGGCAAGTTCGAGCCTAAATAGGACGGTCCATATGTGGTAAAAGAAGTATACTCCAATGGGGCATATAGAATCACAAATCAAGAGGGATAGGGTATTAGTATACTTGTCAACACCCGTTTCATCAAAAGATACTATCCCTAAAGATAGACATGTGGATTTTGACCCAGAATATTATCGACATAATGATTCTGTATCAAAAGGGGGCAAGGATGAATAAGATCATGTCTATATGTCAACAAAAGAGGCTATAAAGAAGAAATTCACAAGCATGTCAATTATCAAGCATCAAATCTGAAAAATATATATGATCATCATCATCACTAAATAAATTTGACAAAGTCAATATCATCTTGAAGATTTTCTTAAAGATATTGACAAGATTGATATATTGCCTTATAAGGCATGTATTTTCTTGAAGATATTGACAAGATTGATATATTGCCTTACAAGGCATGGATTTTCTTGAAGATATTGATAAAATTGATATATTGCCTTACAAGGCATGGATCTTCTTGAAGATATTATCTCAGTTGTAAATATCTACTATACTGGCAATGATGATGATCATAGATATTATTACCTTACAAGGCATGGGTCTTCCAAAAGCAAGGATATATCAATCTCAGTTAAAGAGGCAATATAGCCAAGCCAAATCCTAAAAGAGCCAAATTGAGCCAAATCAAAAAGATCAAGCTCGAAAAAAAAAAGCTCTCAAAGGATCAAGCTTTAAAAGAGTCGCCCAACTATACGTAAGACCTATGAAGATCGCCACTCGGGCAGCAGCGAGGATTCAGTGGCCCTAAAAAGCCCGCGAAGACCATCGTACGCACCCATGCGGGTAGATGACGAAGTCAAGGATTCAAAGCCTAAAAGGCCATAAATCCGTGAAGACTAGTCACCGTAACTCCCATGCCGTCTGTATAGCTTCCGGTAGCACCACGGGGAATGGATGAAAATGCCCTCCCGTGAATGGGCTCGACCTTGCAGACGAAGAAAACAGGGGACGCAGTGTGAGCTTTATGCCGACCGTGCATAAGACCCTCCAGATCTGGGGTTTGATTTCAGTAGTAACTCGTGAGGAAGGGCTTAAATCTACTCATTAATGGACTGGCGACCTTAGATTTGGTGCTTAAAGGTAGCCTTGCGAGCCCTGCGAACTCTAGAGAGTTACTGTGGTCAACTCTGTGCGTAAAACCAACAGTTCATCGCCCGGTAGCGTCAATGGGCCCCTCTGATGGACCTTGGCCGTGAGCTCAAGGCAGTGAAAAGCCCAAAAGCGAACTCTAGAGAGTTACAGTGGCCATCACATAAGACCCATAAATGCTCCACTACTCATGAGCTTAAACTGTGTGTGTGCGCGCACGCTCCACTACTCATGAGCTTAAACTATGTGTGGCTAATTAAATTGAAACTTAGTACCGCCAATCTAAATACTCACATAGAGAATCCCGCACTAACAAAGATAAAAGGTTTAGAAATTGTAAAGGATGTAACGAAATTATTATATAAAGTATAAATATAATTTGATAATATTAGTATAAATGTCATCAATATGCAAGGTGGAAAATACCATTATAAACATCCCAAAATACTATCATGAAATATATGTGAAGCCAAATAAATTATATGTCCAAGAAACATGAAAGTAAAGATCACATGTTCAAAATTACACGTTTAAAGATCTTCTGTAATCCCCATTGCTTCTGAGTATCTGCGCAAATCTTTTTTCAATTGTGCCTGAGCTGCATCATGTTTAGATTTTTCTTCAAAAATAAGTCTTGCCTGATCAGGAACGCCAGTAAGTTTATTCTCCAAAGAAGCAATCATTTCTTTACCTTGAAGTTGTGCGGATTTTTCAATATCAATGGATTGAACATTCACCCGTATCTTCTCTTCAACATTTTGAATGATTAAGGCCTGCTCATGATTCTTCCTCTCTAGTTGAGAGATTTCTTCCTTCAGAGCTCCAATACGATCTTGGATAGTCATACTTTCATCAACATGAATCTTTAATTGATCTTGAAGAATCGTATGCTCTTGTTCAAGTTTAGAAATTGATGAAGCTGTCAGAAAAGTTTGTTCTTGAGATGAAGCTAGCTGCTTTCTACACTCTAAAATCTCAGGGGCAATTGAAACATTCTCTACTGACGCCAAAGAAATTACTGAATCACAAAATTTGAGGAGTGAATCACGCAAAGGAGATATGTTGATTCTAGCCATCTTGGCAGAGCTCTCCAGAATCTCTATAGCAACATCCAAGTCCAACCATTGGTCAAGATTTCTGAAGATATGGATTATTGCTAACAAGGAATGTTTCACCATAAGCATTTTATGAACAGGGATCTTCATAAAGGATGACAGTTCAAGAAGGAGTTCCTATAGCAAAAGAAGAACGATATTCAAAATATTATTATGAAATATATAGTCTTGAGTAAAGATAATCAGCGTATATATATGTACCTGTCACTGGAATACGACTAATAGAAGGAGAAGCTCCCTGAACTATGGAAGGACCAAGTTCCACCATATCAGCAAAAGATGGTACTCTAGCTTCTGTGCTTGAATCTCTGGTAGCTGGAGTTGGCAAGTCCGTAGTTTCTGTTGGAAATATGATTTCACGAGCCACTACTCTCTATACTACCAATGGAACTACGGGTGCTCTTAGTGAAGTTACCACAAGAGGGCTCACTGAAGAGATAACACCTATTTCTGCAACTTGAGCACCTAAAAAAGGGAGACACGATCATTTTAAATAAATAATAGTTATTAAAATATAAATTAATATATGCATATGAAAATTAAATTTCCTTTACCTGGTGAATACCCATATTTGCCATAATCTAAAAGCTCCTCTTCATCTTCCTCAGCTGCAGGAGATTTAGCAAGAACATTTACACCAGGAAGAGTCTTAGCGGTTGCAGGGGAAGATTCCATCTCAACATCTTTCGCAGCTGTTTCCTCATCTCCGTCGATGTCAACTTCACCTTCTTCAAAGTCATCAACTTTATCTTCACAACTGTCGCTATCTCCGCTGTCTTCATATTGTGAAGATTCAGTAGTATCTGATGATGAAGTTGAACTTTCATCTTCCAAAATTTCTTCATCAACTTCTTCAATGATAACTTGCTTCCCTTTGTAAGAAACGGGTTGGCTGCTCTCCGGTGCAGGCTCTTGGACTATAGGGGAAGCGGATGCTTGGCGGGTCCTTTCTGGAAGAATAGGGGATGATGTTTGCAAACGCGTTTTTGATCTAGTCATTGGAGAAGATGGACTAGGACCAAGGGGTTGTGAAGGAGATATGGAAGTACCAATAGCTGGTCCTTCTTGAACCGCTGCAGTCTCTGCAGGAATTGGAGAAGATGTACCTTCAGCATCGTTTGCGGCTTGGTTTGAGAAGTCCCGACGAGATTTCTCAAATTCTCTCAGATCTCCGTGAGCAAACCAGCCATCCAAAGTGTTGATAGGCTTGATTTCACGGATAGGGTCTTCCAATGATATCTTCCTACAAATTTCTCTAGGATGAGATACACGGCTCTTTTCTGGAATATAGCCGATTCCACTCTCTAAATTTCTGCCCTTCAGCCTGGGCGGATGAAGAAAGATAGAAGAATCCACTGGCAAGCATTTAGTGATCAAGTATGATTGGTGATCCCACCATCACATCTTGCTATATGATGTACTGACTATGCGATCACAACCTGGAATTATGAAAAGGGATCCAACACAGCCATTCAGCAGTTGTTTCCATATCATGGCCCAGTTAAGAGGACCAGTTCCATAACAGCGCATTTTTCTAGTAACTAGCCCGCAGTCTTGAGGCACGGTTTGATCATAACCAAATTGACGAGCAAAGCGACTGGGGTAGTAAGGTTCTCTCCAAAATTCTGTTCCTTCCCGAAGAGGTAAACTGCATGAGCGAATAGAAAAGAAGAAAGCTCTCTCACGTAAAGTAGCGTTTCTTGGTCCACCATATCTCGTATCTTCAGTGTAGCGATAAAGGCGGAACTGAAAGAAGTTTATCTGGTCATCGTCTCGAATTTTATTGGCAACCCACTCATACGCTCTTTTTACCATCGCTCTTTGCTGAAAGAACCAGAGTGGAAGGTGAGAAGGATGAGTATATGCTTGCTCCGGAGCCTCAAAAGTCCAAGGAAAATAAACTCCAAGCCACCCCGTAATATAATGCCAAGAAGTACGTGCAGACGAAGCTCCAAGAATAGGGTCTTTTACGTGAGTAGCTACTTCTCCAAGGGCTCTGTAAATAGAACATAATACTGGAGGAGCAAGAGAGTATTTATGGCCTTCCGCTAAAGCACCAGCTACAACAAAGACGCTTGAATGAACAACATCTGCCCACTTGGAGCTGGGCAATATGACCAAACTTAGCCAATAAGCTAAGAACGCTGCAAGTTCTCCAAAAGAGCTATATTCTGGTCTTCCTCTTATTGCATCTCGAAGCTTCGTTAGTTCTTTAGAGTGACAATCACGAAATCTTCAAAGAAAGAATAAAGATGAGGAGGTTAATATGCAAGAATGGCTAAATAGCAAGAATATAAAGAAGAAGTCGATTATCAGATTGATAAATACCTGAGACCCCTAGAGAAATGAGCCAGCCATTGTAGAGGGGGAATTTTGTGGAAGCTGGGAAATTTGCCCATCTCTTTGAACAGTTCTATGGTAGTCTCAGAGATGGAAGGTTTGCGGTCTGGAGAAGATACAAAGGCCAATTCTCTGTTTGTAGGAATGAATTCATCATAGAATTTGCCTGTTATTGTGAGACTGACTATACGATGAAGATCCCAAAGTGATATGCTCATTTCACCATAAGGTAAATGGAAGGAGTTGGTTGTAGGTGACCAGTATTCAAGGAAGCCTTTCAGTATATTGGGTTCCCTGTAAAAGTATTTGGAGGTCACTTCTATTACATCATAAAGGCTGATCTTTGCTAGAGTGCTTGTATGCTTCAACAATATAGCCTCCGCCCATTCAGAGTAATAGCGGCGAGCAGTTAACATGCCTCTGATGCGGAATTCTGCCTGTCCCCAAAGTTGTTCTCGATCTTTAAAGCGTTGTCGAACTGTCTCATAAAAATGAGAAGGAAAGAGATCATTAGGACTGTGGAAAGGAACTAAGAATATCATGGGATGAGCTTCCCCTATCCTTTGTCGTGGCTTTTATGTCTGAATGATTCCCTCAAGGATTCGGGGCTCTCTTGAGGCCCACGATTCAGTATACATTAACCTCTCGCCATGAACGTAATCTTTAGACTCACAGTCAAGCATGGACTGATGGCGGTATACTTTGATGGGAATAATCGTCATGCCCTTCGCATGAGGGTTGTCAAACTTCATAACACCTTTGACAACTCGTACTGAGTCCTACGAGTTTTGAAGCCTCTTCTTCTTATGTTCCTTAATCTTCTCTGCAAATTCTTTCGCCTTATTTCGGCGAGTTTTCTTCAAACGAGAAGCCGGAGGACTGTCTTCATGAGGAGGTGGTCTTTCACTATCAGTACGAATATGAGCTGTGGACTTTAACCATTCGTCTCAGTCATATTCTCTGCCATGCTTAGGCGGACATTTGATATCTCCCAAAGATATAGATCTATGAATGGGGGAAGGTAAAGATCTAATGCAGTCAGAGAAGTCAAAGGTGGGAAGAACAGGCTCTTTAAAATAAGTGAGATTTCTGGAAGTGGTCTTTGTTCGCTTGGCTGGAGGTTAATTAGAAGAAGGTTGATCGGAAGGAGGACGAGCTGTTTGTTTTATACGAGCTATGAAAATAAGTCAAAGAAAGAAGATAAAAAATATATCAAGACTGAGTCAAGAAAGACAGAAGAAAATGGCTAAGTGTTGGAAAAAAAAAATCAAAAAGAAGTTGGCTAAGTACGAAGTACTTTGCGCGGGTTCGCACAAAGTATATGCTTTGCGCGGAAAAATTCCAACTTCAAAGGACTTCGCGCAAAGTGAAATGGTTTGCGCGGGTTCGCGCAAAGTAAAAGCTTTGCGCGGAAGAAAATCGCCAGAGTAGAGTTTCAGCAGAGTACAAGCAGTTCGTGAAAATGACGAAGTAGTTGGACTATTTATAGTATTTCTGGCCGAGTACGGTACTCGACAGAGCTTTGCGCGGGGTCGTGCAAACACTACGAAAAATAAGTAGTTTGATCCTTTTTCTTTGATTTTCTGAAAAATAAAGAACTGATCAAGGGGGCATCTGTTGAGGCATAAAATAAGTAAAGAAGTGAAAAAGAGAAAGATCAAGAAATCAGTTTGAAGATCAAGAAATGAGTTTCAAGACTACTTTGCGCGGGTTCGCGCAAAGTGAATGGGTTGCGCTAGACTGCACAAAGTAAAAGGGTTGCGTGGGTTGATCAAGGAAAACAATTTGCGCGGGACCAATAGATTAAATGCCCCGTTCTTTCTCTCAAAAAGGGTTGGAAGATTTCAGATTGGAAGAAAGACGAAGAAGAAGACAGAAGGTGCAGAGCATTGGGTTCATATAGTTTGTGCGGACTAGCGCAAAGGAACATTGGGCTCCTGTAGTTTGCGCGGACCCGCGAAAAGCATGTCGTTTAAGCGGACCCGCACAAACCGACTGCTGGACAGTCTATAACAACAATGAACTGATATGCTGTTGGAATGGCTAGAGTCTTCAAATCTTTAAGTTCTTCTTGTTCAGGAGAAAAGGAAGAATCATCGACAAAGAAGCGTATTCCTCCTAAGTTTCAGGAGATGACCGAAATAGCACCGAAATGCTGCCGAAATCTCCGTTCTCTTGAAGACTGTTGATCAACTTGTTTATTCCTCCTAAGTCATTGGAGATGATTAAGATCATTGCAGTTATGCTGCTAAAAATTATATTTAACTATAATAATTGTCACTTATAATGAATTCTTTGTAAACTATCTTATAATCGAGGGATATCAGAGGATGTAAATGAATTCAGAATCAATAAAGTGTGATGATTGTCTTTGTAACTATTCCATTTTTATGTTTGAATAAGATAATTCTCCCAAATCAAATACATTTGTTTCCTTGTCGAAACAAGATTAACAATCCAGATTGCAAAATGACGAGCGAAGAGTTCCAACACGCTTTTGGGATATCAAACGGTCTCAGAAATAGCCAATTTTGGTCCCATTTTGAAGCTTGTTAGCTTACCATTCCAATGAGCTGAAAATAATGTAAATTCGACCACTGAAGAGAGAGTTACGAAGGTTATTATACGACAAGGAGATGAAGGAAAAATTTAAGACCGACGACTGTGATCCCACTTACAGATGCCCAAATGGCCTCTGAAAATGATGATTCCAGTCAGGAATGAAAGAGCACTAAAGTACCTTTCAGATGACCAAAAATTGACCCAATTCAACATAAAACAAGGGAGTTATGAGCGTCTCCATTGGATGGTGTGATTTGGAAAGATTAACAATCCAAATTACAAAATGACAATTGAAGAGTTCCAATGTGCTTTTTGGATATCGAACAGTCTTAAAATTAGCCAATTCCGGTCCCATTTAGAAGCTTGTCAAGTTACCATTCCAATGAGCTCAAAATAATCTAAATTCGACCACTGAAGAGAGAGTTAAGAAGGTTAGTATTCCAAAAGGAGAAGAAGGAAAAATTCAGGACCGAGGACTGCGATCCCACTTACGGTTGCCCAAATGGCCTTAGAATAGGATGATTCCAGCCAGGAATGAAAGTGCACTAAAGTACCTTTCAGATGACTAAAAATAAACCCAATTTGACATCAAACGAGGGATTTATGAGAGTCTCCGTTGGATCGTGCGATTTTGAATGATTAATAATCCAAATTGCAAAATGATGAGCGAAGAGTTCCAACACACTTTTGGGATATTGAACGGTCTCAGAAGTAGCCAATTTTGGTCCCATTTGGAAGTTTGTCAACTTACCATTCCAATGAGCTGAAAATAGTGTAAATTTGACCACTAAAGAGAGAGTTACGAAGGTTACTACTCGACAAGGAGATGAAAGAAAAATTCAGGACCGATGACTGCGATCTCACTTACGGATGCCTAAATGGTCTCGGAATAGGATAATTCTATCCAAGAATGAAAGAGCACTAAAGTACCTTTCAGATGACAAAAAATCAACCCAATCTGATATCAAATGAGGGAGTTATGAGTGTATCCGTTGGATCGCGCTGTTTAGAAAGATTAACAATCTAAATTGCAAAATGACGAGCAACGAGTTCCAACGCACTTTTGGGATATCGAACGGTCTCAGAAATATCATATTTTGGTCCTATTTGGAAGCTTGTCAACTTACCATTCCAATGAGCTGAAAATAGGGTAAATTCGACCACTGAAGAGAGAGTTACAAAGGTTAATATTCGATAAGGAGATGATAGAAAAATTTAGGACTGACGATAGTGATCCCACTTACGGATACCGAAATGGACTCAGAAAATGATGACTCCAGTGAGGAATGAAAGAGCACTAAAGTAACTTTTAGATGACCAAAAATCGACCTAATTAGACTTCAAATGAGGGAGATATGAGCGTCTCCGTTGGATGGTGCGATTTGGAAAGATTAACAATTAAAATTGCAAAATGATGATTGAAGAGTTCCAACGTGCTTTTTGGATATCGAACGGTCTAAATATTAGCCAATTCCGGTCCCACTTAAAAGCTTGTCAAGTAACCATTCCAATGAGCTTAAAATAATCTAAATTCGACCGCTGAAGAGAAAGTTAAGAAGGTTACTATTCGACAAGGAGATGAAGGAAAAATTCAGGACCGACTAGTGTGATCCCACTTATGGATGCCCAAATGGTCTCAGAATATGACAATTCCAGTCAGGAACAAAAGAGCACTGAAGTTCCTTTTAGATGACCAAAAATCTACCCAATCCGATATCAAACAGGGGAGTTATGAGCGTCTCCGTTGGATGGTGCGATTTGAAAAGATTAACAATACAAATTACAAAATGACGATTGAAGAGTTCCAACATGCTTTTTGGATATTGAACGGTCTCGAAATTAGCCAATTTCGGTCCCATTTTGAAGCTTGTCAAGTTACCATTCCAATGAGCTTAAAATAATCTAAATTCGACCAATGAAGAGAGAGTTAAGAAGGTTACTATTCCACAAGGAGAAAGAGGAGAAACTCAGGACCGACGACTGCTATCCCACTTACAGTTGCCCAAATGGCCTTAAAATAGGATGATTCCAGCCAAGAATGAAAGAGCACTAAAGTACCTTTTGAATGACCCAAAATCAACCCAATCTGACATCAAATGAGGGAGTTATGATAGTCTCCGTTGGATTGCGCGATTTGGAAAGATTAACAATCCAAATTGCAAAATGATAAGCGAAGAGTTCCAACGTGCTTTTGGGATATCAAACGGTCTCAGAAATAGCCAATTTTGGTCCCATTTGGAAGCTTGTCAGCTTACCATTCCAATGAGCTGAAAATAATGTAAATTTGACCACCTAAGAGAGAGTTACGAAGGTTACTATACGACAAGGAGATGAAGGAAAAATTCAGGACCGACGACTACGATCCCACTTACGGATGCCCAAATGGCCTCGAAAAATGATGATTCTAGTCAGGAATAAAAGAACATTAAAGTACCTTTCAGATGACCAAAAATTGACCCAATTCGATATCAAACGAGGGAGTTATGAGCGTCTCCGTTAGATGGTGCGATTTGGAAAGATTAATAATCCAAATTACAAAATGACGATTGAAGAGTTCTAACGTGCTTTTTGGATATTGAACAGTCTCAAAATTAGCCAATTCCGGTCCCATTTAGAAGCTTGTCAACTTACCAATCCAATGAGCTTAAAATAATCTAAATTCGACCACTGAAGAGAGAGTTAAGAAGGCTACTATTTGACAAGGAGATGAAGGAAAAATTCATGTCCGACGACTGTAATCCCACTTATAGATGCCCTAATGGTCTCATAATATGATTATTCTAGTCAAGAATGAAAGAGCACTAAAGTACCTTTTAGATGACCAAAAATCAACCCAATCTGACATCAAACAAGGGAGTAATGAGCGTCTCCATTGGATCGCGTGATTTGGAAAGATAAACAATCCAAATTGTAAAATGATGAGTGAGAGTTCCAACGCGCTTTTGGGATATCGAACAGTTTCAGAAATAGCATATTTTGGTCCCATTTAGAAGCTTGTCAACTTACCATTCCAATGAGCTGAAAATAGTTAAATTCGACCACTGAGAGAGAGTCACGAAGGTTACTATTCGACAAGAAAATGAAGGAAAATTCAGGACCGACGACTGTGATCCCACTTACAGATAAAGTAATGGACTCAGAAAATGATGATTTTAGTCAATAATGAAAGAGCATTAAAGTAATTTTCAGATGACCAAAAATCGACCCAATCCGACATCAAACGAGGGTGTTATGAGCGTCTTCGTTGGATTCGGCGATTTTGATCGATTAACTATCGAAATTAGAAAATGACGATTGAGGAGTTCCAACGTGCTTTTTGGATATCGAACGGTCTCAAAATTAGCCAATTGCGGTCCCATTTTGAAGCTTGTCAGGTTACCATTCCAATGAGCTCAAAATAATCTAAATTCGACCACTGAAGAGAGAGTTAAGAAGGTTACTATTAGACAAGGAGATGAATGAAAAATTCATGACCGACGACTGTGATCCCACTTACCTATGCCAAATGGTCTTTGAATATGATGATTCCAGTCAGGAATGAAAGAGCACTAAAGTACCTTTCAGATGACCAGAAATTAACCCAATTTGATATCAAACCAGGGAATTATGTGCATCTCCGTTGGATCGTGCGATTTGGAAAGATTAACAATCCAAATTGTAAAATGACGATCGAAGAGTTCCAATGTGCTTTTGTTATATCGATCGGTCTCAAAATTAGCCAATTTCGGTCCCATTTGGAAGATTGTCGAATTACCATTCCAATGAGCTTAAAATAGTCTAAATTTGACCCCTGAAGAGAAAGATACGAAGGTTACTATTTGACAAGGAGATGAAGGAAAAATTCAAGACCGACGACTGTGATCCCACTTACGGATGCTGTTATGGTCTCAGAAAATGATGATTCCAGTTAGGAATGAAAGAGCACTAAAGTACCTTTCAGATGACCAAAAATCGACCCAATCCAACATCAAACGAGGGAGTTATGAGCATCTCCATTGGATCACGCTATTTTGAAAGATTAACAATCGAAATTACAAAATGACGATTGAAAAGTTCCAATGTGCTTTTTGGATATCGAACTGTCTTAAAATTAGCCAATTCCGGTCCCATATAGAAGCTTGTCAAGCTACCATTTCAATGAGCTCAAAATATTTAAAATTCGACCACTGAAGAGAGAGTTAACAAAGTAACTATTTAACAAGGAGATGAAGGAAAAATTCATGACCGATGACTGCGATCCCACTTACGGATGCTCAATTGGTCTCAGAATACGATGATTCCAGTAAGGAATGAAAGGGCACTAAAGTAGCTTTCAGATGACCAAAAATCGACCTAATCTGACATCAAACGAGGGAGTTATGAGCGTCTCCGTTGGATGGTGCGATTTGGAAAGATTAAGAATAGAAATTGTAAAATGACAATTGAAGAGTTCCAACGTGCTTTTTGGATATTGAATGGTCTCAAAATTAGCCAATTCCGGTTCATTTAAAAGCTTGTCAAGTTACCATTCCAATGAGCTCAAAATAATCTAAATTCGACCACTAAAGAGCGAGTTAAGAAGGTTACTATTCGACAAGGAGATGAAAGTAAAATTCATGACCGACGACTGCGATCCCACTTACGGATGCCCAAATGGTCTCAGAATATGATGATTCCAGTCAGGAATGAAAGAAAACTAAAGTACCTTTCATATGACCAAAAATCAACCTAATCTGACATCGAACGAGGGAGTTATGAGTGTCTTTGTTGGATCGCGCAATTTGGAAAGATTAACAATCCGAATTGCAAAATGACGATCATAGAATTCCGACGTGCATTTGGGATGTCGATCGGTCTCTAAATTAGCCAATTCTGGTCCCATTTAGAAGCTTGTCAAATTACCATTGCAATGAGCTGAAAGTAGTCTAAATTCGACCATTAAAGAGAGAGTTACGAAGGTTACTATTCGACAAAGAGATTAAGGAAAAATTCAGGACCGACAACTGCAATCCAACTTACGGATGCTGAAATGGACTCGGAAAATGATGAGTCCAGTCAGGAATGAAAGAGCATTAAATTACCTTTTAGATGACCTAAAATCGAGGGAGTTGTGAGTGTCTCCGTTGGATCACGCGATTTTGAAAGATTAACAATCCAAATTACAAAACGACGATTGAAGAGTTCCAACGTGCTTTTGGGATATCGAACGGTCTCAAAATTATCCAATTCCAGTCCCATTGAGATGCATGTCAAGTTACCATTTCAATGATCTCAAAATAATTTAAATTCGACCACTTAAGAGAGAGTTAAGAAGGTTACTATTCGAAAAGGAGTTGAAGGTAAAATTCATGACCGACGACTGCGATAACACTTATGGATGCCCAAATGGTCTCAAAATATGATGATTCCAGTCAATAATGAAAGGGCACTAAAGTACCTTTTAGACGACCAAAAATCGGCCCAATTCGACATCAAACGAGGGAGTCATGAGCATCTCTGTTGGATGGTCTGATTTGGAAAGATTAACAATCCAAATTGCAAAATGACGATTGAAGAGTTCTAACATGCTTTTTGGATATCGAACAGTCTCAAAATTAACCAATTCTAGTCCCATTTAAAAGCTTGTCAAGTAACCATTCCAATGAGGTCAAAATAATCTAAATTCAACCACTGAAGAGAGAGTTAAGAAGGTTACTATTCGACAAGGAGATGAAGGAAAAATTCATGACCGACAATTGCGATCCCACTTATGGATGCCCAAATGGTCTCAGAATATGACGATTCCAGTCAGGAATGAAAGAGCACTAAAGTACCTTTCAGATGACCAAAAAACAACCCAATCTGACATCAAATGAGGGAGTTATGAGCGTCTCCGTTGGATCGCGTGATTTGAAAAGATTAATAATAATCCAAATTACATAATGACGATAGAATAGTTCCAACGTGCTTTTTGGATATCAAATAGTCTCAAAATTAGCCAATTGCGGTTCCATTTAGAAGCTTGTTAGGTTACCATTCCAATGAGCTCAAAATAATCTAAATTTGACCACTAAAGGGAGAGTTAAGAAGGTTACTATTCGACAAGGAGACGAAGGAAAAATTGAGGACCGATGACTGTGATCCCACTTACGGATGCTGAAATGGTCTCAGAAAATGATGATTCCAGTTAGGAATGAAAGAGCAGCAAAGTACCATTCAGACAACCAAAAATCGACCTAATTCGACATCAAACGAGAGAGTTATGAGCATCTCCATTGGATCACACTATTTTGAAAGATTAACAATCGAAATTACAAAATGACGATTGAAAAGTTCTAACGTGCTTTTTGGATATTGAATGTCTCGAAAGTAGCCAATTCTGGTCCCATATAGAAGCTTGTCAAGTTATCATTTAAATGAGCTCAAAATAATCAAAATTTGACCACTGAAGAGAGAGTTAAGAAGGTAACTATTTGACAAGGAGATGAAGGAAAAATTCATGACCGATGACTGCGATCCCACTTACGGATGCGCAATTGGTCTCAGAATATGATGATTCCAATAAGGAATGAAAGGGCACTAAAGTACCTTTCAGATGACCAAAAATCGACCCAATCCGACATCAAATGAGGGAGTGATGAGCGTCTCCTTTAGATGGTGCGATTTGGAAAGATTAACAATAGAAATTGCAAAATGACGATTGAAGAGTTACAACATGCTTTTTTGGATATTGAACGGTATCAAAATTGGCCAATTCCGGTCCATTTAAAAGCTTGTCAAGTTACCATTCCAATGAGCTCAAAATAATCTAAATTCGACCACTGAAGAGAGAGTTAAGAAGGTTACTATTCGACAAGGAGATGAAAGTAAAATTCATGACCGACGACTGTGATCCTACTTACGGATGCCCAAATGATCTTAGAATATGATGATTCCAATCTGGAATGAAAGAGCACTAAAGTACCTTTCAGATGACCAAAAATCAACCTAATCTGACATCGAACGAGGGAGTTATGAGTGTCTTCGTTGGATCGCGCAATTTGGAAAGATTAACAATCCGAATTGCAAAATGATGATCGCAGAGTTTCGACGTGCATTTGGGATGTTGATCGATCTCAAAATTAGCCAATTTCAGTCCCATTTGGAAGCTTGTCAAATTATCATTCCAATGAGCTCAAATAGTCTAAATTCAACCACTGAAGAGAGAGTTTCGCAAGTTACTATTCGACAAGGACATGAAGGAAAAATTCACGACCGATGACTGCGATCCCACTTACGGATGTCAAAATGGTCACGAAAAACAATGATTCTAGTTAGGAATGAAAGAGCACTAAAGTACCTTCCAGATGACTAAAAATTGACCCAATCCGACATTAAATGAGGGAGTTATAAGCTTCTCCATTGGATGGTGCAATTTGGAAAGATTAACAATCCAAATTACAAAATGACGATTGAAGAGTTCCAACGTGCTTTTTAAATATCGAACAGTCTCAAAAATAGCCACTTCCGGTCCCATTGAGAAGCTTGTCAAGTTAACATTCCAATGAGGTCAAAATAATCCAAATTCGACCACTAAAGAGAGAGTTAAGAAGGTTACTATTCGACAAGAAGAAGAAGGAAAAATTAATGACTGACGACTGTGATCCCACTTACGGATGCCCAAATGGTCTCAGAATATGATGATTCCAGTCAGGAATTAAAGAGCACTAAAGTACCTTTCAGATGACCAAAAATCGACCCAATCCGACATCAAACGAGGGTGTTATGAGCACCTCCGTTGGATCACGCGATTTTGAAAGATTAACAATCGAAATTACAAAACGACAATTGAAGAGTTCCAACGTGCTCTTTGGATATCGAACGATCTCAAAATTAGCCAATTTTGATCCCATTTAGAAGCTTGTCAAGTTACCATTTCAGTGAGCTCAAAATAATCTAAATTCGACCACTGAAGAGAGAGTTAAGAAGGTTACTATTCGACAAGGAGATAAACGAAAAATTCTTGACCGACGAGTGCGATCGCACTTACAGATGCCCAAATGGTCTCAGAATACGATGATCCCAGTCAGGAATGAAAGTGCACTAAAGTACCTTTCAGATGACCAAAAATCGACCCAATCCGACATCAAACGTGGGAGTTATGAGCGTCTCCATTGGATGGTGCAATATTGAAAAATTAATAATCCAAATTGTAAAATGACGATTGAAGAGTTCTAACTTGCTTTTTGGATAACGAACGGTCTCAAAATTAGCCAATTCCGATCCCATTTAGAAGCTTGTTAAGTTATCATTCCAATGAGCTCAAAATAATCTAAATTCGACCACTGAAGAGAGAGTTAAGAAGGTTACTATTCCACAAGGAGAAGAAGGAAAATTCAGGACCGACGACTACGATCCCACTTACGGCTGCCCAAATGGGCTTTAGAATAGGATGATTCCAGCTAGGAATGAAAGAGCACTAAAGTACCTTTCTGATGACCCAAAATCAACCTAATCTGACATCCAATGAGGGAGTTATGAGAGTCTCCATTGGATTGCGCGATTTGGAAAGATTAACAATCCAAATTGCAAAATTACAAGCGAATAGTTCCAACGCGCTTTTAGGATATCAAACGGTCTCAGAAATAGCCAATTTTGGTCCCATTTGGAAGCTTGTCAACTTACCTTTCCAATGAGTTGAAAATAATGTAAATTTGACCACTGAAGAGAGTTACGAAGGTTACTATACGACAGGGAGATGAAGGAAAAATTCAGGACCGACGACTGCGATCCCACTTACAGATGCCTAAATGGCCTCGAAAAATGATGATTCCAGTCAGGAATGAAAGAGCATTAAGGTACCTTTCAGATGACCAAAAATCGACCCAATTCAACATTAAACAAGGGAGTTATGAGCGTCTGCGTTGGATGGTGCGATTTGGAAAGATTAACAATCCAAATTACAAAATGACGATTGAAGAGTTCCAACATGCTTTTTAAAAATTGAACGGTCTTAAAATTAGCCAATTTTAGTCCCAATTAGAAGTTTGTCAAGTTACCTTACGAATGAGCTCAAAATAATCTAAATTCGACCACTGAAGAGAGAGTTAAGAAGGTTACTATTCGACAAGTAGATGAAGGAAAAATTCATGACCGACGGCTAAGATTCCACTTACCGATGCCCAAATGGTCTTTAAATAAGATGATTCTAGCCTGGAATGTACTAAAGTACCTTTCAGATGACCAAAAATCAACCCAATCTGACATCAAACGAGGGAGTTATGAGCGTCTCCGTTGGATGGTCCGATTTGGAAAGATTAACAATCCAAATTGTAAAATGATGATTGAAGAGTTCCAACGTGCTTTTTGGATATCGAACATTCTCAAAATTAGCCAATTCTGGTCCCATTTAGAAGCTCGTCAAATTACCATTGCAATGAGCTCAAAGTAGTCTAAATTTGACCACTGAAGAGAGAGTTACGAAGGTTACTATTCGACAAGGAGATGAAGGAAAAATTCAGGACCGACAACTACAATCCAACTTACGGATGCTGAAATGGACTCAGAAAATGATGATTCTAGTCAGTAATGAAAGAACATTAAAGTACCTTTCAGATGACCAAAAACTAACCCAATCTGACATTAAACGAGGGAGTTATGAGCGTCTCCGTTGGATCACGCGATTTGAAAAGATTAACAATCCAAATTACATAATGACGATTGAATAGTTGTAACGTGCTTTTTGGATACTGAACGGTCTCAAAATTAGCCAATTGTGGTCCCATTTAGAAGCTTGTCAGGTTACCATTCCAATGAGCTCAAAATAATCTAAATTCGACCACTGAAGAGAGAGTTAAGAAGTTTACTATTCGACAGGAGATGAAGGAAAAATTGAGGACCGACGACTGTGATCCCACTTACGAATGCTGAAATGGTCTAGAAAAATGATGATTCCAGTTAGGAATGAAAGATCACTAATGTACCTTTCAGATGACCAAAAATCGACCCAATCCGACATCAAACAAGGGAGTTATGAGCATCTCCATTGGATCACGCTATTTTGAAAGATTAATAATCAAAATTACAAAATGACGATTGAAAAGTTCCAACGTGCTTTTTAGATATCGAACGGTCTCAAAATTAGCCATTTTCGGTCCCATATAAAAGCTTGTCAAGTTATCATTTCAATGAGCTCAAAATAATCAAAATTCGACCATAGAAGAGAGTGTTAAGAAGGTAACTATTTGACAAGGAGAGGAAGGAAAAATTCGTGACCGATGACTGCGATCCCACTTACGGATGCCCAATTGATCTCAAAATACATGATTCCAGTAAGGAATGAAAGGGGACTAAAGTACCTTTCAGATGACAAAAAATCAACCCAATCCGACATCAAACGAGGGAGTCATGAGCGTCTCTGTTGGATGGTGCGATTCGGAAAGATTAACAGTAGAAATTGCAAAATGACGATTGAAGAGTTCCAACGTGCTTTTTGGATATTGAACAGTCTCAAAATTAGCCAATTCCGTTACATTTAAAAGCTTGTCAAGTTACCATTCTAATGAGCTCAAAATAATCTAAATTCGACAATTGAAGAGAGAGTTAAGAAGGTTACTATTCGACAAGGAGATGAAACTAAAATTCATGACTGACGACTGCCATCCCACTTACGCATGCCCAAATGGTCTCAGAATATGATGATTCCAGTCAGGAACGAAAGATCACTAAAGTACCTTTCAGATGACCAAAAATCAACCTAATCTGACATTGAACGAGGGAGTTATGAGTGTCTTCGTTGGATCGCGTAATTTGGAAAGATTAACAATCTGAATTGTAAAATGATGATCGCAGAGTTCCGACGTGCATTTAGGATGTCGATCGGTCTCAAAATTAGCCAATTTCGATCCCATTTGGAAGCTTGTCAAATTATCATTCCAGTGAGCTCAAAATATTCAAAATTCGACCACTGAAGAGATTGTTTCGAAGGTTACTATTCGACAAGGAGACGAAGGAAAAATTCATGACCGATGAATGCGATCCCACTTTCGAATGCCAAAATAGTCACGAAAAACAATGATTCTAGCTAGGAATGAAAGAGAACTAAAGTACCTTTCAGATGACCAAAAATTGACCCAATCCGACATCAAACGAGGGAGTTATGAGCTTCTCCATTAGATGGTGCGATTTGGATAGATTAACAATCCAAATTACAAAATGATGATTGAAGAGTTCCAACGTGCTTTTTAGATATCGAACGGTCTAAAAATTAGCCAATTCCGGTCCCATTTAGAAGCTTGTCAGGTTACCATTCCAATGAGGTCAAAATAATCTAAATTCGACCATTGAAGAGAGAGTTAAGAAGGTTACTATTCGACAAGGAGAAGAAGGAAAAATTAATGACCGACGACTGCGATCCCACTTACGGATGCCCAAATGGTCTCAGAATATGATGATTCCAGTCACGAATTATAGAGCACTAAAGTACCTTTCAGATGACCAAAAATTGACCCAATCCGACATCAAACGAGGGTGTTATGAGCACCTCCGTTGGATCACGCGATTTTGAAAGATTAACAATCAAAATTATAAAATGACGATTGAAGAGTTACAACGTGCTTTTTGGATATCGAACGGTCTCAAAATTAGCCAATTTTGGTCCTATTTAGAAGCTTGTTAAGTTACCATTTCAGTGAGCTCAAAATCATCTAAATTCGACCACTGAACAGAGAGTTAAGAAGGTTACTAATCGACAAGGAGATGAAGGAAAACTTCCTGACCGATGAGTGCGATCCCACTTACAAATGTCCAAATGGTCTCAGAATATGATGATTCCAATTAGGGATGAAAGGGCACTAAAGTACCTTTCAGATGACTAAAAATCGACCCAATCCGACATATAACGAGGGAGTTATGAGCGTCTCCGTTGGATGGTGGGATTTGGAAAGATTAACAATCCAAATTACAAAATGACGATTGAAGAGTTCCAACGTGCTTTTTCGATATCGAACGGTCTCAAAATTAGCCAATTTCAGTCCCTTTTAGAAGCTTGTCAAGTTACCATTCCAATGAGGTCAAAATAATATAAATTTGACCACTGAAGAGAGAGTTAAGAAGGTTACTATTCGACAAGGAGAAGAAGGAAAAATTAATGACTGATGACTGCAATCCCACTTACGGATGCCCAAATGGTCCCAGAATATGATGATTCCAGTTAGGAATGAAAAAGTACGAAAGTACCTTTCAGATGACCAAAAATCTACCCAATCCGACATTAAACGAGGGTGTTATTAGCGCCTCCGTTGGATCACATGATTTTGAAAGATTAACAATTGAAATTACAAAATGACGATTGAAGAGTTCCAACGTGCTTTTTGGATATCGAACGTTCTCAAAATTAGCCAATTTTGGTCCCATTTAAAAGCTGGTCAAGTTACCATTTTAGTGAGCTGAAAATAATCTAAATTCGTCCACTGAAGAGAGAGTTAAGAAGGTTACTATTCGACAAGGAGATGAAGGAAAAATTCTTCAATGACGACTGCGATCCCACTTATGGTTGCCCAAATGGTCTCAGAATACTATGATTCCAGTCAGGAATGAAAGGACACTAAAGTACCTTTCAGATGACCAAAAATTGACCTAATCTGACATCAAACGAGGGAGTTATTAGTGTCTCCATTGGATGGTGCGATATTGAAAAATTAACAATCCAAATTGTAAAATGACGATTGAAGAGGTCCAACGTGCTTTTTGGATATCAAACAGTCTCAAAATTAGCCAATTCCGGTCACATTTAGAAGCTTGTCAAGTTACCATTCCTATGAGCTCAAAATAATATAAATTCAGCCACTGAAGAGAGAGTTAAGAAGGTTACTATTCCACAAGGAGAAGGAAAAATTTAGGACCGATGACTGCAATCCCACTTACGGCTGCCCAAATGGGCTTAGAATAGGATGATTCCAGCCAGGAATGAAAGAGCACTAAAGAACCTTTTGGATGACCCAAAATCAACCCAATCTGACATCAAACGAGGGAGTTATGAGAGTCTCCGTTCGATTGCGTGATTTGGAAAGATTAACAATCCAAATTGCAAAATGACGAGCGAAGAGTTCCAATGCGCTTTTGGGATATCAAAAGGTCTCCGAAATAGCCAATTTTGGTCCCATTTGGAAGCTTGTCAGCTTGCCATTCCAATGAGCTGAAAATAATGTAAATTCGACCACTAAAGAGAGAGTTACGAAGGTTACTATACGACAAGGAGATGAAGGAAAAATTTAGGGCCGACGACTGCGATCCCACTTGCAGATGCCCAAATGGCCTCGGAAAACGACAATTCCAGTCAGGAATGAAAGAGCACTAAAGTACCTTTCAGAAACTAAAAATCGACCCAATTTGACATCAAACGAGGGAGTTATGAGTGTCTCCATTGGATGGTGCGATTTGGAAAGATTAACAATCCAAATTATAAAATGTTGATTGAAGAGTTCCAACGTGCTTTTTGGATATCGAAGTCTCAAAATTAGCCAATTTCGGTCCCAATTAGAAGCTTGTCAAGTTACCATTCCAATGAGCTTAAAATATTCTAAATTCGACCACTGAAGAGAGAGTTAAGAAGGTTACTATTCCACAAGGAGAAGAAGGAAAAATTCAGGACCGACGATAGCAATCCCCCTTATGAATGCCCAAATGGTCTCAGAATAAGATGATTCCAGCCCGAAATGAAAGACCACTAAAGTACCTTTCAGATGACCAAAAATCAACCTAATCTGACATCAAACGAGGGAGTTTTGAGCGTCTCCGTTGGATCATGCGATTTTAAAGATTAACAATTCAAATTACAAAATGAATATTAAAGAGTTCCAACGTGCTTTTGGGATATCGAACGGTCTCGAAATTAGCCAATTCCGGTCCCACTTAGATGCATGTCAAGTTACCATTTCAATGAGCTCAAAATAATCTAAATTCGACCACTGAAGAGAGAGTTAAGAAGGTTACTATTCGACAAGGACTTGAAGGTAAAATTCATGACCAACGACTGCGATAACACTTACGGATGCCCAAATGGTCTCAAAATATGAAGATTCCAGTCAATAATGAAAGGGCACTAAAGTACCTTTCAGACGACTAAAAATCGGCCCAATTTGACATCGAACGAGGGATTGTGAGCGTCTCCGTTGGATGATCCGATTTGGAAAGATTAACAATCCAAATTGTAAAATGACGATTGAAGAGTTCCAACGTGCTTTTTGGATATCGAACGGTCTCAAAAGTAGTCAATTCCAGTCCCATTTAAAAGCTTGTCAAGTAACCATTCCAATGAGGTCAAAATAATCTAAATTCGACCACTGAAGAGAGAGTTAAGAAGGTTACTATTCGACAAGGAGATGAAAGAAAAATTCATGACCGACGACTACGATCCCACTTATGGATGCCCAAATGGTCTCAAAATATGATGATTCTAGTCAGGAATGAAAGAGCACTAAAGTACCTTTCGAATTACCAAAAACCAACCCAATCTGACATCAAACGAGGGAGTTATGAGCGTCTCCATTGGATCGCGCGATTTGAAAAGATTAACAATCCAAATTACATAATGACGATTGAATAGTTCCAACGTACTTTTTGGATATGGAACGGTCTCAAAATTAGCCAATTGTGGTCTCATTTAGAAGCTTGTCAGGTTACCATTCCAATGAGCTCAAAATAATCTAAATTCGACCACTGAAGAGAGAGTTAAGAAGGTTACTATTCGACAAGGAGATGAAGGAAAAATTGAAGACCGACGACTGTGATCCCACTTACAAATGCTGAAATGGTCTCGAAAAATGATGATTCCAGTTAGGAATGAAAGAGCACTAAAGTACCTTTCAGATGACCAAAAATTGACACAATCCGACATCAAACGAGGGAGTTATGAGCATCTCCATTGGATCACGCTATTTTGAAAGATTAACAATCGAAATTACAAAATGACAATTGAAAAGTTCCAACGTGCTTTTTGGATATCGAACGGTCTCAAAATTAGCCATTTCCGGTCCCATATAGAAGCTTGTCAAGTTATCATTTCAATGAGCTCAAAATAATAAAAATTCGACCACTGAAGAGAGAGTTAAGGAGGTAACTATTTGACAAGGAGATGAAGGAAAAATTCATGACCGATGACTGTGATCCTACTTGCGGATGCCCAATTGGTCTCAAAATACATGATTCCAGTAAGGAATGAAAGGGGACTAAAGTACCTTTCAGATGACAAAAAATCAACCCAATCCGACATCAAACGAGGGAGTCATGAGCGTCTCTATTGGATGGTGCGATTTGGAAAGATTAACAGTAGAAATTGCAAAATGACGATTGAAGAGTTCCAACGTGCTTTTTGGATATTGAACGGTCTCAAAATTAGTCAATTCTGGTCCATTTAAAAGCTTGTCAAGTTACCATTCCAATGAGCTCAAAATAATCTAAATTCGACCATTGAAGGGAGAGTTATGAAGGTTACTATTCGACAAGGAGATGAAAGTAAAATTCATGACCGACGACTGCGATCCCACTTATGCATGCCCAAATGGTCTCGGAATATGATGATTCCAGTCAGGAATGAAAGAGCACTAAAGCACCTTTCAGATGACCAAAAATCAACCTAATCTAACATCGAACGAGGGAGTTATGAGTGTCTTCGTTGGATCGCGTAATTTGGAAAGATTAACAATCCGAATTGCAAAATGATGATCGCAGAGTTCCGACATGCATTTAGGATGTGGATCGGTCTCAAAATTAGCCAATTTTGGTCCCATTTGGAAGCTTGTCAAATTATCATTCCAATGAGCTCAAAATAGTCAAAATTCGACCACTGAAGAGATTGTTTCGAAGGTTACTATTTGACAAGGAGATGAAGGAAAAATTCATGACCGATGAATGCGATCCCACTTTTGGATGCCAAAATAGTCACGAAAAACAATGATTCTAGCTAGGAATGAAAGAGAACTAAAGTACCTTTCAGATGACCAAAAATTGACCCAATCCGACATCAAACGAGGGAGTTATGAGCTTCTCCATTAGATGGTGCGATTGTCATGACCCTAAATCTAGTGTTGGTAATCCACGATTACTAAACACTAGATTTTGATTTTGGTTGACAGCCTCCATAGAACTCCGATTCTTGGGACTTTTAAGTAACACAAACTAAGTTCTATAAGCGGGGCTCTACAAGGAGGATTTCTGAAAGTAAAACCAACAAACACGTTGCATTTCTCAAAATTTCATCATATTCACTGTGTACAACTGAGCACATCAGGGCAAAACTAAAACATAAACCACGTTATATTTACTATACCTGATGTACATATGCAAGGTATTACAAAAAAATACACAATGATATGTACAAAGCAAAAAGGACAACTGGAGTCTGTAGCCTCTACTCCTGCAGCTCCCTACTCTCACCTGAAAAAAATAGAAAGGAAAGCTTGAGCTACTAAGCCCAGTGAGTGCGTGTGTGCAGTGAAAATGCATGTTTCATATCATGCTCATTTAATGCACATGAATGCACAGGCTTCCAAATCATTTTTATATACAGAGGTGGGACTCTACCCACTTGTAACATACACACACTTTCAACATTTCCACAACTTTTCATATTTCCTAATTGGATCACCAAAGTCTAAAACAGAGGTGGGACTTCTACCCACTTGTATAGACTTTTCCACCGTGGTCAACTACAGAGGTGGGACTACATAGTTCACGGGCCGAACTAGTCTAACCCACTTGTGTTGAACCTCACTATCTGCCTAACAGCGAGAAGTCATAAGTCGCTTGGCAAAACGATAGCAGATAATTTACGAGCTCGTCACACACAACCTATCTTTGCTTGCCCATAAGCAGGTCAGGTCAAACCTCTCAACCAATCGACACGCGTCGGTGGGAGTCGCTGCCTACTTGGGTATTTCGGCATTTCAGCGCTCTATTCTTCCACCCGGTCTAAACATTGGTCGCTCCCAATGGTACCAATCGGGGTTTAGGGACTTTCACCCACAGACCCTCTAATCATGTCCTGTTGAATTACACATTTCCGGTGTGGTGTCCAACTCAAGTTATAACAACATATGTTTCATCGCATTTACAACTACCATATGCATAAGTCTACATACAAGCACAATATGTCATGATTTTCAAGGCAAGCATAGGACGACCTTCCTCATGTGGTCTCCTCATACATTCGTCATACATTTAAGTTCCACAGTTAAGTTCCTCATAAGGGTCTCATTTAATACAACATGTATCGAGGCAGTTTACATACTCATCATAAACACATCGTGTGTCGCACCACAACCCACTATGATCACCACATCATGATATGATTCATTCACTCTCAAGCAAACAAGGATATAACAACTATGATTCATGCATATGATATGCACATGACTTCGTCAATCTGCTATAAAATTTCATGCTACAAGCATGCTTTTTCTTAAGAATGATCTACATTAAAAGGATGAAGGATATTCCTTTGAAACAATTTGTCAAACAGGTAGCGGGCGGATATTGGAAGGAACAAAGAGAGAAATCGTTAGAAATACGTATCACTTGCAACAAAACTAAATCTTATCTATCATCCAATCTTCCATTCATAACCTAATCAACTAACTTAGCAAAGCTAGCCATACCCATAAGAAAATCCAGCAATAACCTCATTCTAGCACCTAATTCCAGCAATATATAATTCCAGCACCTAATTCCAGCAATATATAATTCCAACACCTAATTCCAGAATATAATTCCAGCACCTAATTCCAGCAATACAGACTTGCTAATTCCAGCACCTATATAATTCCTACAATAGAAAATCTAGCAAAACCCTAACCCTTAAACAAAATCCAGCAATTCTTTAACCTTAAAACTGTAAATTCAGCAAAACCCTAACCCTTAAACAAAATCCAGCAATTCCTTAACTTTAAAACAGAAAATTCAGCAAAATCCTAACCCTTAAACAAAATCCAGTAATTCTTTAACTTTAAAACTGAAAATTCAGCAAAACCCTAACCTTAAATAGAAATTTCAACGATAGGGTTTTGAAAGAAACCTCAATGTACACATCTAAGTGCTCCTAATCTCTGCACTCACCTGAAAGTATTAGAGGTTTGGCTCTCAACCTCAGCTTCTCTTTCTTTTTCTTCTTCTTCTTCTTCTTTTCCTCTTCTTCTTCTTCTTTTCCTCAACTAGAGAGTTGGCTGGAAATGAAATGTTTGAAAGTGGGTTTTGTCTATTTATGTGCTTAAAAAAGTTTTAAGTGGCTTTTAGTTAAAAAAAAAGGTTTATGGGATGGTTTAGGATAATTTTGAGAAGTTTAAACGTATGGTAGCAATAAACAAAATGTTATGTAAGTGATTTAACAAAAAGTATTCAAATGATTTAAAAACAAACCCGAGGTCATTTGAGTTATTTTATTAAACTATACATGTACATATTTATGCGTAACTTACAATCCAGGTGTCATATTGACATGCCGTTTTCGTTAGTAACTCCGTAACTTGACTATGATCACAACGGTTAGGCTCTCCGACCTAACGGATTTAAAAACTTGATGTTGGCGGAGCCCCACCTAAAATAAGGACATAATGGTCATTTCTCAGATTGTTTAATTTTAAGTCTGTATCTTAACATTCGGACATCGGGTTGACATACGGCCTGCGGCTTGATAATGGAACAACATTATGATCATGTCAAAATATTCTCGGGGCCAATGGACCTACAACCAATGGCTATCCAGTGTATAAACCAGATTTCTGGGGTAGAGGGTCTTACAGTGATTTGGAAAGATTAACAATCCAAATTACAAAATGACGATTGAAGAGTTCCAACGTGCTTTTTAGATATCGAACGGTCTAAAAATTAGCCAATTCCAGTCCCATTTAGAAGTTTTTCAGGTTACCATTCCAATGAGGTCAAAATAATCTAAATTCGACCATTGAAGAGAGAGTTAAGAAGGTTACTATTCGACAAGGAGAAGAAGAAAAAATTAATGACCGATGACTGCGATCCCACTTACGGATGCCCAAATGGTCTCAGAATATGATGATTCCAGTCACGAATTAAAGAGCACTAAAGTACCTTTCAGATGACCAAAAATTGACCCAATCTGACATCAAACGAGGGTGTTATGAGCGCCTCCGTTGGATCACGCGATTTTAAAAGATTAACAATCGAAATTATAAAATGACAATTGAAGAGTTCCAACGTGCTTTTTGGATATCGAACGGTCTCAAAATTAGCCAATTTTGGTCCCATTTAGAAGCTTGTCAAGTTACCATTTCAGTGAGCTTATAATAATCTAAATTTGACCACTGAAGAGAGAGTTAAGAAGGTTACTATTCGACAAGGAGATGAAGGAAAAATTCCTGACCGACGAGTGCGATCCCACTTACGAATGCCCAAAAGGTCTCAGAATACGATGATTCCAATTAGGTATGAAAGGGCACTAAAGTACCTTTTAGATGACTAAAAATCGACCCTATCCGACATCAAACGAGGGAGTTATGAGCGCCTCCATTGGATGGTGCGATATTGAAAAATTAACATTCCAAATTGCAAAATGATGATTGTAGAGTTCCAACGTGCTTTTTGGATATCGAACGGTCTCAAAATTAGCCAATTCCAGTTCCATTTAGAAGCTTGTCAAGTTACCATTCCAATGAGCTCAAAATAATCTAAATTCGACCACTGAAGAGAGAGTTAAGAAGGTTACTATTCCACAAGGAGAAGAAGGAAAAATTAAGGACTGACAACTGGGATCCCACTTACGGTTGCACAATTGGGGTTAGAATAGGATGATTCCACCTAGGCATGAAAGAGCACTAAAGTACCTTTCAGATGGCCAAAAATCAACCCAATTTGACATCAAATGAGGGAGTTATGAGAGTCCCCGTTCGATAGCGCGATTTGGAAAGATTAACAATCCAAATTGCAAAATGACGAGCGAAGACTTCCAACACGCTTTTGTGTTTTCAAACGATCTCAGAAATAGCCAATTTTGGTCCCATTTAGAAGCTTGTCAGCCTACCATTCCAATGAGCTGAAAATAATGTAAATTCGACCACTGAAGAGAGAGTTACGAAAGTTACTATACGACAAGGAGATGAAGGAAAAATTCAAAACCGATGACTGTGATCCCACTTACAGATGCCCAAATGGCCTTGAAATACGATGATTCCAGTCAGGAATGAAAGAGCACTAAAGTACCTTTCAAATGACCAAAAATTGACCCAATTCGACATCAAACGAGGGAGTTATGAGCGTCTCCATTGGATGGTGGGATTTGGAAAGATGAACAATCCAAATTACAAAATGACGATTGAAGAGTTCCAACGTGCTTTTTCGATATCGAACGGTCTCAAAATTAGCCAATTTCAGTCCCTTTTAGAAGCTTGTCAAGTTACCATTCCATTGAGGTCAAAATAATATAAATTTGACCACTGAAGAGAGAGTTAAGAAGGTTACTATTCGACAGGGAGAAGAAGGAAAAATTAATGACTGATGACTGCGATCCCACTTACAGATGCCCAAATGGTCTCAGAATATGATGATTCCAGTCAGGAATGAAAAAACACTAAAGTACCTTTCAGATGACCAAAAATCTACCCAATCCGACATTAAACGAGGGTGTTATGAGCGCCTCCGTTGGATCACGCGATTTTGAAAGATTAACAATCGAAATTACAAAATGACGATTGAAGAGTTCCAACGTGCTTTTTGGATATCGAACGTTCTCAAAATTAGCCAATTTTGGTCCCATTTAGAAGCTGGTCAAGTTACCATTTCAGTGAGCTGAAAATAATATAAATTCATCCACTGAAGAGGGAGTTAAGAAGGTTACTATTCGACAAGGAGATGAAGGAAAAATTCTTCACTGACGACTGCGATCCCACTTATGGTTGCCCAAATGGTCTCAGAATACTATGATTCCAGTCAGGAATGAAAGGGCACTAAAGTACCTTTCAGATGACCAAAAATTGACCCAATCTGACATCAAACGAGGGAGTTACTAGTGTCTCCATTGGATGGTGCAATATTGAAAAATTAACAATCCAAATTGTAAAATGACGATTGAAGAGGTCCAACGTGCTTTTTGGATATCGAACGGTCTCAAAATTAGCCAATTTTGGTCCCATTTAGAAGCTTGTCAAGTTACCATTCCAATGAGCTCAAAATAATATAACTTCAGCCACTGAAGAGAGAGTTAAGAAGGTTACTATTCCACAAGGAGAAGGAAAAATTCAGGACCGATGACTGCGATCCTACTTACGGCTGCCCAAATGGGCTTAGAATAGGATGATTCCAGCCACGAATGAAAGAGCACTAAAGTACCTTTCAGATAACCAAAACTCGACCCAATTTGCCATCAAACGAGGGAGTTATGAACATCTCCGTTGGATGGTGCGATTTGGAAAGATTAACAATCCAAATTACAAAATGACAATTGAAGAGTTCCAACGTGCTTTTTGGATATCGAACAGTCTCAAAATTAGCCAATTTTGGTCCCAATTAGAAGCTTGTCAAGTTACCATTCCAATGAGCTCAAAATAATCTAAATTCGACCACTGAAGAGAGAGTTAAGAAGGTTACTATTCCACAAGGAGATGAAGGAAAAATTCAGGACCGACGATAGCAATCCCACTTACGGATGCCCAAATGGTCTCAGAATAAGATGATTCCAGCCTGGAATGAAAGAGCACTAAAGTACCTTTCAGATGACCAAAAATCAACCCAATCTGACATCAAACGAGGGAGTTATGAGCGTCTCCGTTGGATGGTCCGATTTAGAAAGATTAACAATCCAAATTGCAAAATGACGATTGAAGAGTTCCAACGTGCTTTTTGGATATCGAACATTCTCAAAATTAGTCAATTCCGGTCCCATTTAGGAGCTTGTCAAATTATCATTGCAATGAGCTCAAAGTAGTCTAAATTCGACAACTAAGGAGAGAGTTACGAAGGTTACTATTCGACAAGGAGATGAAGGAAAAATTTTGGACCGACAACTGCAATCCAACTTACGGATACTGAAATGGACTCGAAAAATGATGATTCCAGTCAGGAATGAAAGGGCATTAAAGTACCTTTCAGATGACCAAAAATCGACGCAATCCGTCATCAAATGAAGGAGTTATGAGCGTCTACATTGGATCACGCGATTTTGAAAGATTAACAATCCAAATTACAAAACGACTATTGAAGAGTTCCAACGTGCTTTTGGGATATCGAACGGTCTCAAAATTAGCCAATTCTGATCCCATTTAGATGCATGTCAAGTTACCATTTCAATAAGCTCAAAATAATCTAAATTCAACCACTGACGAGAGAGGTAAGAAGGTTATTATTCGACAAGGAGTTGAAGGTAAAATTCATGACCGATGACTGCGATAACACTTACGGATGCCCAAATGGTCTCAAAATATGATGATTCCAGTTAATAATGAAAGGGCACTAAAGTTCCAACATGCTTTTTGGATATCAAACGGTCTCAAAATTAGACAATTTCGGTCCCATTTGGAAGCTTGTCAAGTTACCATTCGAAAGAGCTCAAAATAATCTAAATTTGACCACTGAAGAGAGACTTAAGAAGGTTACTATTCCACAAGGAGAAGAAGGAAAAATTCAGGACCGACAACTGCGATCCCACTTACAGTTGCCCAAATGGCCTCGAAAAATGATGATTCCAGTCTGGAATGAAAGAGCATTAAGGTACCTTTCAGATGACCAAAAATTGACCCAATTCAACATTAAACAAGGGAGTTATGAGCGTCTGCATTGGATGGTGCGATTTGGAAAGATTAACAATCCAAATTACAAAATGACGATTGAAGAGTTCCAACGTGCTTTTTAGAAATCGAACGGTCTCAAAATTAGCCAATTTCAGTCCCAATTAGAGGCTTGTCAAGTTACCATTCGAATGAGCTCAAAATAATCTAAATTCCACCACTGAAGAGAGAGTTAAGAAGGTTACTATTCGACAAGGAGATGAAGGAAAAATTCATGACCGACGACTACGATCCCACTTACCGATTACCAAATGGTCTTTGAATAAGATGATTCCAGCCTGGAATGAAAGAGTACTAAAGTACCTTTCAGATGACCAAAAATCAACCCAATCTAACATCAAACGAGGGAGTTATGAGCGTCTCCGTTGGATGGTCCGATTTGGAAAGATTAACAATCCAAATTGCAAAATGATGATTGAAGAGTTCCAACGTGCTTTTTGGATATCGAACATTCTCAAAATTAGCCAATTTCGGTCCCATTTAGAAGCTCGTCAAATTACCATTGCAATGAGCTCAAAGTAGTCTAAATTTACTATTCAACAAGGAGATGAAGGAAAAATTCAGGACCAACAACTGCAATCCAACTTACGGATGCTGAAATGGACTCAGAAAATGATGATTCCAGTCAGTAATGAAAGAGCATTAAAGTACCTTTCAGATGACCAAAAATCGACGCAATCCGACATCAAACAAGGGAGTTATGAGCGTCTCCGTTGGATCATGCGATTTTAAAGATTAACAATCCAAATTACCAAATGACTATTAAAGAGTTCCAACGTGCTTTTGGGATATCGAACGGTCTCGAAATTAGCCAATTTTGTTCCCACTTAGATGCATGTCAAGTTACCATTTCAAGGAGCTCAAAATAATCTAAATTCGACCACTGAAGAGAGAGTTAAGAAGGTTACTATTTGACAAGGAGTTGAAGGTAAAATTCATGACCGACGACTGCGATAACACTTACGGATGCCCAAATGGTCTCAAAATATGATGATTCCAGTTAATAATGAAAGGGCACTAAAGTACCTTTCAGACGACCAAAAATCGGCCCAATTCGACATCAAACGACGGAGTTATGAGCGTCTCCGTTGGAAGATCCGATTTGGAAAGATTAACAATCCAAATTGCAAAATGATGATTGAAGAGTTCCAACGTGCTTTTTGGATATCGAACGGTCTCAAAAGTAGCCAATTCCAGTACCATTTAAAAGCTTGT
This sequence comes from Magnolia changhungtana, assembly GCA_030180095.1. Taxonomy (NCBI): domain Eukaryota; kingdom Viridiplantae; phylum Streptophyta; class Magnoliopsida; order Magnoliales; family Magnoliaceae; genus Magnolia; species Magnolia changhungtana. The sequence continues at coordinate 1,138,651 of JASAUF010000316.1, forward strand.
CAAGTAACCATTCCAATGAGGTCAAAATAATCTAAATTCGACCACTGAAGAGAGAGTTAAGAAGGTTACTATTCGACAAGGAGATGAAGGAAAAATTCATGACCGACGACTGCGATCCCACTTATGGATGCCCAAATGGTCTCAGAATATGATGATTCCAGTCAGGAATGAAAGAGCACTAAAGTACCTTTCAAATGACCAAAAACCAACCCAATCGGACATCAAACGAGGGAGTTATGAGCGTCTCCGTTGGATCGCGCGATTTGAAAAGATTAACAATCCAAATTACATAATGACGATTGAATAGTTCCAACGTGCTTTTTGGATATCGAACGGTCACAAAATTAGCCAATTGCGTTCGAAAGCGAGTGAGAGACTTGGAGAGTACTCCGGAAAGAAGGAGAAGAAGGAGAAGAAGGAGAGGAAATCCAGACATCTCATACATCTATCCTGCGAACCATCTACGATCTCTAGCTCCTCAAAACAATAGTTAGTCTCTCTCTCTCTCTCCGTTTCTGAAATCTATGGAGTGGGTTTTGAATATTGAAAGGAGCTGTTCTTTCCTTTCATACAGACCAATAATCCCAGTGCATTTGTTTTTTTCTTTTTTCATAAGCCCTTGAAGGATTTTGTTGCGTTTGGATGCGCCGTCGAATCGAATTGCAACTTCCCCAGCGTTCATATTGATGAATTAGGTTTTTTTTTTTTCTTTTCAAGTCGGAGACTACTTCCTCATTGTATTCATGAGCGCATTACCTGCAAAGCTTTCATATCCAGTTGGTTGTACTGGATTCGTGTTAGATTAGTCTTTTACCATCTGGATTTTATGACGAATAGCTGGCATTTGGGGGTTAGCATCATTAATCGAATTTTTAGAATCATAAAAAATCGGAAATAGTTACGATTTTGCCTTTAGAAGCTTGTCCGGTTGCCATTCCAATGAGCTCAAAATATCTAAATTCGACCACTGAAGAGAGAGTTAAGAAGGTCACTATTCCACAAGGAGATGAAGGAAAAATTGAGGACCGATGACTGTGATCCCACTTACGAATGCTGAAATGGTCTCGAAAAATGATGATTCCAGTTAGGAATGAAAGAGCACTAAAGTACCTTTCAGATGACCAAAAATCGACCCAATCCAACATCAAACGAGGGAGTTATAAGCATCTCCATTGGAGCACGCTATTTTGAATGATTAACAATCGAAATTACAAAATGACGATTGAAAAGTTCCAACGTGCTTTTTGGATATCGAACGGTCTCAAAATTAGCCATTTCCAGTCCCATATAGAAGATTGTCAAGTTATCATTTCAATGAGCTCAAAATAATCAAAATTCGACCACTGAAGAGAGAGTTAAGAAGGTAACTAATTGAGAAGGAGATGAAGGAAAAATTCATGACCGATGACTGTGATCCCACTTACGGATGCCCAATTGGTCTCAAAATACATGATTCCAGTAAGGAATGAAAGGGGACTAAAGTACGTTTCAGATGACAAAAAATCAACCCAATCCGACATCAAACGAGGGAGTCATGAGCGTCTCTGTTGGATGGTGCGATTTGGAAAGATTAATAGTAGAAATTGTAAAATGATGATTGAAGAGTTCCAACGTGCTTTTTGGATATTGAACGGTCTCAAAATTAGCCAATTCCAGTCCATTTAAAAGCTTCTCAAGTTACCATTCCAATGAGCTCAAAATAATCTAAATTCGACCACTGAAGAGAGAGTTAAGAAGGTTACTATTCGACAAGGAGATGAAAGTAAAATTCATGACCGACGACTGCGATCCCACTTATGCATGCCCAAATGGTCTCAGAATATGATGTTCCAGTCAGGAACGAAAGAGCACTAAAGTACCTTTCAGATGACCAAAAATCAACCTAATCTGACATCGAATGAGGGAGTTATGAGTGTCTTCGTTGGATCGTGTAATTTGGAAAGATTAACAATCTGAATTGCAAAATGATGATCGCAGAGTTCCGACGTGGATTTAGGATGTCGATCGGTCTCAAAATTAGCCAATTTCGGTCCCATTTGGAAGCTTGTCAAATTATCATTCCAATGAGCTCAAAATAGTCAAAATTCGACCACTGAAGAGATTGTTTCGAAGGTTACTATTCGACAAGGAGATGAAGGAAAAATTCATGACCGATGAATGCGATCCCACTTTCGGATGCCAAAATAGTCACGAAAAACAATGATTCTAGCTAGGAATGAAAGAGAACTAAAGTACCTTTCAGATGACCAAAAATTGACCCAATCCGACATCAAACGAGGGAATTATGAGCTTCTCCATTAGATGGTGCGATTTGGAAAGATTAACAATCCAAATTACAAAATGACGATTGAAGAGTTCCAACGTCCTTTTTAGATATCGAACGGTCTAAGAATTAGCCAATTCCGGTCCCATTTAGAAGCTTGTCAGGTTACCATTCCAATGAGGTCAAAATAATCTAAATTCGACCATTGAAGAGAGAGTTAATAAGGTTACTATTCGACAAGGAGAAGAAGGAAAAATTAATGACCGACGACTGCGATCCCACTTACGGATGCCCAAATGGTCTCAGAATATGATGATTCCAGTCACAAATTAAAGAGCATTAAAGTACCTTTCAGATGACCAAAAATTGACCCAATCCGACATCAAACGAGGGTGTTATGAGCGCCTCCGTTGGATCACGCGATTTTGAAAGATTAACAATCGAAATTATAAAATGACGATTGAAGAGTTCCAACGTGCTTTTTAGATATCGAAAGGTCTCAAAATTAGCCAATTTCAGTCCCATTTAGAAGCTTGTCAAGTTACCATTTCAGTGAGTGTTGAGGCATAAAATAAATAATGAAATGAAGAAGAGAAAGATCAACAAATCGGTTTGAAGATTAAGAAATCAGTTTGAAGGAGACTTTGCACTGATCCGCGCAAAGTGAAGAGGTTGTGTTGGACCGCGCAAAGTAAATGGGTTGCGCGGGTTGGTCAAGGAAGACTGATTGCGTGGGACAGATAGATTGCGCAAGATCACGCAAAGCATGTCATTTGCGCGTATCCGCGCAAAGTGTATGACTAAAGTATAAAAATGGTTGGATGTTATTTTGTCCCACATCGACCAGAACAGAGTTTTTTACCTGTAAAAATGTCTATAAATACCCCGTTCTTTCTCTCAAAAGGGGTTCAAAGATTTCAGAGTAGAAGAAAGACGAAGAAAGAGACAAAAGGTGCGAATCCGCGTAAAGGAGCATTGGGCTCCTATAGTTTGTGCGGACCCGCGCAAAGCATGTCGTTTTGGCGTACAAGCAAATCAATTTTGACAGTCTATACTGACAATGAATGGGTATCATTCTTTGGAATGGCTAAAGTCTTCAAATCTTCAAGAAATCTTCAAGTTCTTCTTGTTCAGGAGAAAAGGAGGAATCATCGATGAAAAGGCGTATTCCTCCTAAGTTTGAGGGATGACCGAAATAACGCTGAAATGCTGTCGAATTCCGTTCTCTTGAAGACTATTGGCCAATTTGTCTATTCCTCCGAAGTTATAGGAGACGGTTGACATCAGCACCGTTATGCTGTCAAAATTTACATTTAACTATGATAATTGTAACTTGCAATGAATTCTTTGTAAACCATCTTAGAATCAAGGGATACCCGAGGATGTAAATGAATTCAGAATCAATAAAGTGTGATGATTGTTTCTATAACTATTCCATTGTTATGTTTGAATAAGATAATTCTCCCAAATCAAACACTTTTGTTTCCTTGTCGAAACAAAATGGCGACTCCACTGGGGATCGAACCCAGAATCTCTGGTTTCGTAGACCAGCGCCTTATATTCTGGGTTCGATCCCCAGCAGAGTCGTCATTTTGTTTCGACAAGGAAACAAAAGTGTTTGATTTGGGAGAATTATCTTATTCAAACATAACAATGGAATAGTTACAGAAATAATCATCACACTTTATTGATTCTGAATTCATTTACATCCTCGGGTATCCCTTGATTCTAAGATGGTTTACAAAGAATTCATTGCAAGTTACAATTATCGTAGTTAAATGTAAATTTTGACAGCATAACGGCGCTGATCTCAACCGTCTCCTATAACTTAGGAGGAATAGACAAATTGGCCAATAGTCTTCAAGAGAATGGAGATTCCGGCAGCATTTCAGCGCTATTTCGGTCATCCCTCAAACTTAGGAGGAATACGCCTTTTCGTCGATGATTCCTCCTTTTCTCCTGAACAAGAAGAACTTGAAGATTTCTTGAAGATTTGAAGACTTTAGCATTCCAAATAAAGATAATGACCCATTTATTCATGTTATAGATCGTCAGTCATCGGTTTGCACGGGTCCGCGCAAACTAAGGAGCCCAGTGCTCCTTTATGCAAATTCGCACCTTCTGTCTCTTTCTTCGTCTTTCTTTTACTCTGAAATCTTCAAACCCCCTTTGAGAGAAAGAACGGGGTATTTATAGACATTTTTACAGGTAAAAAACTCTATTCTGGTCGATGTGGGAGAAAATAACATCCAACCATTTTTATACTTCAGTCATACACTTTGTGCGGATACGCGCAAATGACATGCTTTACGTGATCTTGCGCAATTTATCTGTCCCGTGCAATCAGTCTTCCTTGAGCAACCCGCGCAACCCGTTTACTTTGCGCGGTCCAGCGCAACCTCTTCACTTTGCGCGGATCAGCGCAAAGTTTCCTTCAAACTGATTTCTTGATCTTCAAACTGATTTGTTGATCTTTCTCTTCTTCATTTCTTTGTTTATTTTATGCCTCAACAGATGCCCCCTTGATCCATTTCTTTGTTTCTTCAAAAATCAAAGAAAAAGGATCAAATTCCTGATTTTGTATAGAGTTTGGGCGACCCCGCGCAAAGCTCGGTTGACTACCATACTCGGCCAGAAATACTATAAATAATGTAACAACTTGGTCATTTTCACGAACTGTTCACACTCTGCCGAAACTCTGCCCTTACGATTTTCTTCCGCTCAAACCTTTTTAGTTTGCGCGAAGTCCTTTCGAGTTTACAAACTTTTCCGCGCAAACCTTATACTTTACGCGGACCCGCGCAAAGTACTTCGTACTTAGCCAATTTTCCTCTTAAATTTTTTCCAACACAGTCTTTTTTCTTCTTTCTTCCTTTCTCATTCTGACATCTATCTTCCTTCCTTAACTTATTTTCATGGCTCGCATTAAACAAACAGCTCGTCCTGTGACTCCTTCTAATCCACCTTCTTCTGATCAACCTCCTGCTAAAAGAATGAAGACAACTTCCAGAAATCCAGCTTATTTCAAAGAACCCGTTCTTCCTACCTTTGACTTTTCTGATCGTATCAAGTCTTTGTCATCCCCCATTCATAGATCCATATCTTTAGGAGATATCAAATGTCCACCTAAGCATGGCAGAGAGTATGACTGGGATGAATGGTTAAAGACTACAGCTCATATTCGTACCGATAGTGAAAGACCAACTCCTCATGAAGACACTCCTCCGGCTTCTCGTTCAAAGAAAACTCGCCAAAATAAGGTGAAAGAATTTGCGGAGAAAATCAAGGAACACAAGAAGAAGAGGCTTCAAAACTCATGGGACTCAGTACGAGTTATTGAAGGTGTCATGAAGTTTGACAACCCTCATGCGGAAGGCATAACGATTATTCCCATTAAAGTATATCGTCATCAGTCAATGCTCGACTGTGAGTCTAAAGATTATGTCCATGGCGAAAGATTAATGTATACCGAATCGTGGGCCTCAAGAGAGCCTCGAATCCTTGAGGGAGTCATCCAAACACAGAAGCCACGACAAAAGATAGGAGAAGCTCATCCCATGATATTCTTAGTTCCTTTCCACAGTCCTCATGATCTCTTTCCTTCTCATTTTTATGAGACAGTTCGACAGTGCTTTAGAGATTGAGAACAACTCTGGGGACAGGCATAATTTCACATCAGAGGCCTGTTAACCGCTCGCCGCTATTATTCTGAATGGGCGGAGGCTATTTTACTGACGCATACAAGCACTCTTGCAAAGATCGACCTTTATTATGCCATAGAAGTAACCTCCAAATACTTCTATAGGGAACCCAATATACTAAAAGGCTTCCTTGAATACTGGTTGCCTACAACCAATTCTTTCATTTACCTTATGGCGAAATGAGCATATCACTTTGGGATCTTCATCGTATTGCCGGTCTCACAATAACAGGTAAATTCTATGATGAATTTATTCTGACAAACAGAGAATTGGCCTTTGTATCTTCTCCAGATCGCAAGCCTTCTATCTCTGAGACTACCATAGAGCTGTTTAAAGAGATGGGCAAATTTTCCAGCTTCCACAAAATTCCCCCTCTACAATGGCTGGCACATTTTTCTAGAGGTCTCAGGTATTTATCAATCTAGCAATTGACTTTCCTCTTTGTATTCTTGCTATTTAGCCATTTCTGCATATTAACCTCCTCTCCTTTATTTCCTTTGAAGATTTCGTGATTGTCATTCCAAAGAATTAATGAAGCTTCGAGATGCAATGAGGGGAAGACCAGAATATAGCTCTTTTGGAGAACTTGCAGCGTTCTTGGCTTATTGGCTAAGTTTGGTCGTATTGCCCAGCTCTAAATGGGCAGATGTTGTTCGTCCAAGCGTCTTTGTTGTGGCTGGTGCTTTAGTGGAAGGACATAAATACTCTCTTGCTCCTCCTGTATTATGTTCTATTTACAAAGCTCTTGGAGAAGTGGCTACCCATGTAAAAGACCCTATTCTTGGAGCTTCGTCTGCACATACTACTTGGCATTATATCACGAGGTGGCTAGGGGTTTATTTTCCTTGGACTTTTGAAGCTTCGGAGTAAGCATATACTCATCCTTCTCACCTTCCACTCTGGTTCTTTCAGCAAAGAGCAATGGCTAAAAGAGCGTATGAGTGGGTTGCCAATAAAATTCGAGATGATGACCAGATAAACTATTTTTAGTTCCACCTTTATCGCTACACTGAAGATACAGATATGGTGGACCAAGAAACACTTACTGCAGCAGAAAGAGCTTTCTTCTTTTCTATTCGCTCGTGCGGTTTACCTCTTTGGGAATGAACAAAATTTTGGAGAGAACCTTACTACCCCAGTCATTTTGCTCGTCAATTTGGTTATGACCAAACCGTACCACAAGACTGCGGGCTGGTTACTAGAAAAATGCGTTGTTATGGAACTGGTCCTCTTAACTGGGCCATGATATGGAAATAGCTGCTGAATGGCTGCGTCGGATCTCTTTTCATAATTCCAGGCTGTGATCACATAGTCCATACATCATATAGCTGGATGCGATGGTGGGATTACCAATCATACTTGGTCACTAAATGCCTGCCAGTGGATTCTTTTATCTTTCTTCATCCGCCCAGGCTGAAGGGCAAAAATTTAGAGAGTGGAATCGGCTATATTCCAGAAAAGAGCCATGCCTCCCATCCGGGAGAAATTTGTAGGAAGATATCATTGGAAGACCCCATCCGTGAAATCAAGCCTATCAACACTTTGGATGGCTGGTTTGCTCACGGAGTTCTGAGAGAATTTGAGAAATCTCGTCGGGACTTTTCAAACCAAGCTGCAGATGATGCTGAGGGTACATCTTCTCCAATTCCTGCAGAAACTGCAATGGTTCAAGAAGGACTAGCTATTGATACCTCCATATCTCCTTCACAACCCCTTGGTCCTAGTCCATCTTCCCTGATGACTAGATCAAAAGGACGTTTACAAACATCATCTCCAATTCTTCCAGAAAGGACCAGACAAGCATCCACATCCCTTACAATCGAAGAGCCTGCACCGAAAAGCAGCCCGGCCATTTCTTGCAAAGGGAAGCAAGTTGTCATTGAAGAAACTGATGAAGAAATTTTGAAAGATGAGAGTTCAGCTTCATCGTCGGAGACTACTAACTCTTCACAATATGAAGACAGTGAGGATAGCGACAACTGTGAGAATAAAGATGATGACTTTGAAGAGGGCGAAGTTGACATTAACGGAGATGAGGAAACAACTGCGAAAGAAGTTGAAATGGAATCTTCTCCTGCAATTGCTAAGACTCTTCCTGGTGTAAATGTTCCTGCTAAATCTCCTACAGTTGAAGAAGATGAAGAGGAACTCTTAGATTATGGCGAATATGGTTATTCACAAGGTAAAGAAGATTTAACTTTCATATAGATATATTTATCTATATATCAACTATTATTTATTTAGAATTATTATGTCTCCCCCCCCCCCTTTTTTAGGTGCTCAAGTTGCAAAAATAGGTGCCATCTCTTCAGTGAATCCTCTCGTGGTAACTTCACCAAGAGCACCCGTAGTTTCATTGGTAGCACAAAGAGTGGTGGCTCATGAAATCATATTTCCAATAGAAACTACGGACTTGCCAACTCCGGCTACCAGAGATTCAAGCACGGAAGCTAGAGCACCATCTCTTGTTGATATGGTGGAACTTGGTCTTTCCACAACTTAGAGGACTTCTCCTTCCATTAGTCGTATTCCTATGGCAGGTACACATATATACACTGATTATTTTATTCAAAACTACATATTTCATAATAATATTTTGAATATCCTTCTTCTTTTGCTATAGGAACTCCTTGCGGCAGTGCAGCCAGTTCTGATTCTGTGGCCACTACTTCTGAACTTTCATCTTTTGCGAAGATTCCTGTTCATAAAATGCTTATGGTGAAACATTCCTTGTTAGCAATAGCCCATATCTTCAGAAATCCTGATCAGTGGTTAGATTTGGATGTTGCTATAGAGATTGGAGAGCTCTGCCAAGATGGCTAGAATCAACATATCTCCTTTGCGTGATTCACTCCTCAAATTTCGTGATTCAGTAATTTATTTGGCATCAGCAGAAAATGTTACAATTGCTCCTGAAATTTTAGAATATAGGAAGCAGCTGACTTTATCTCAAGAACAAGCCTTTCTGACAGCTTCATCGATTTCTAAACTTGAGCAAGAGCATATGATTCTTCAAGATAAACTAAAGGCTTATATTGATGAAAAAGTGACTATCCAAGATCGTATTACAATTCTGAAGGAAGAAATCTCTCAACTAGAGAGGAAGAATCATGAGCAGAACTTGGTCATTCAGGATGTTGAAGAGAAGATACAGGCGAATGCTCAATCTATTGATATTGAAAAATCCGCACAACTGCAAGGAAAAGAAATGATTGCTTCTTTGAAGAATAAACTTGCTGGCGTTCCTGATCAAGCAAGACTTATTCTTGAAGAAAAATCTAAACATGATGCAGCTCAAATACAATTGAAAGAAGATTTGCGTAAATATATGGAAGTAGTGGGGATTACAGAAGATCTTTGAACATGTAATCTTTTGCTTTCATGTTTCCTGGACATATAATTTATTTGGCTTCACATATGTTTCTATGATAACATTTTGAGATGTTTATAATAGCATTTTTTCACTTTACATGTTGATGACATTTATACTAACATTCTCAAATTATATTTATACTTTATATAATAATTTCATTACATCCTTTATGATTTCCAAACCTTTTATGCTTTGTTAGTGCGGGATTCTCTATGTGAGTATTTAAATTGGCGGCACTAAGTTTCAATTTAATTAGCCACACATAGTTTAAGCTCATGAGTAGTGGAGAGTGCGCACACACACAGTTTAAGCTTATGAGTAGTGGAGCATGGCGTCTATTAGACGCCAAAATGGCGACTCTCAGTGGGAACATCCTCCCCTTCATCTCTAAGATAGTTTACTTAGTCTTTCACATACTAATTTCATGAATATTTTATTATTGAAGGTACCCAAATTCAATCACATAACATTTCTAATGGTTAATGTTGTGAGAAAAGTGAACTTCCGATTCACCACTACTGGGTTTGTAATTGAATATGCGCCAAACCAAACTCCTGAACATACGAAAGCAAACACTACAAGCAGGCTCAAAATGACTCAAGTAACAGCTGGAGTCATTTCCGTATCTCCCCAATCACAGGAAAGTGATGAAAATTGGACTTTGGTCTTGTCTAGAAAGACAAAAGCAAAGACCTTAAAGAACCGCAAGGCAAAATCACTTGTACCAAGAGCTGAGGGACCAATTACGCGTAGTAAGCAAGAAGAAAACCCGAGCTCGCTCCTCCGGTGATCTATCCTGAACAAGCCGCTCCGCAATTCTCGTCGTACAATTTTCCGGCTTTGGCTGCCCCAAGGACCAAATGGACAAAAGCACTGATGATAGGATCACCGATGCCTGTATCACCCCAAATAAGTTCGCCTATAACTGTATCACCTCGATCGGTTAAAAGCACGGGAAGTACACAAAAGTTAAATGAGACTCCAATTTCTCCCCTCTTTGTAAGCCCTGTTACGTCAACATACTCTCATTTTACTCCAAAAATAGCCTCGACAAACAGTCAAGGGGCAGCAGTGTATATGGCAGGAACAGGTCAAGAAAATAGACCAACTACTGAAGAGCGGGTTGATCAAATGGCAGAGGCACAAAGAGCACTAATGGATGAATGCCGGAACCTCAGAGAAGCTCTGGCAACTCTGGCACATAATGTAGCCCAGATGGTGGCCTCACCTATGATGGGAGCAACAAATGGACAGGAGAACCAACCTGAAGGTTCCCGTCCACAGTGGACAGGATCGCGAGGGTCAGTTCCAGCGACAAGGGCTATAACACGGGATGATGTAAGACAAGTCGTCGAAGAAGCAGTCAGAATAGAAAGAGAGCGTGCAAATACCGATCGCTTCAGATATCAAACACCCTATCCAAGAGAGGTAGAGGATGTTCCGTTTCTGGCAAATTTTAAGCATCCAGACTTCCAGAAGTTTAATGGGGAAGGATCACCAGAAGAACACCTAATGAATTTCATTACTAGCATGAGGAATTTCTTCATAATACCTCAATACTGCTTACGATTATTTGGGTCATCATTGACAAGTAAAGCTTTCAAGTGGTATTTAAATTTGGCACCAAGATCTATACGCACATGGGAAGAAATGCAAGATTCTTTCATGTCAAACTTCTTCTCATCAGAATGCGATGTTAGCATTACAGAATTAGCTTCAGTACGACAGCAACAAAGGGAACCAGTTGAAAAGTTTATAGACAGATGGAAGACACTGGGGGCATCATGTAGACAGTTGCCGAAAGAAAAGGAATAAGTAAAAATGTGTCTAAACTCTATGGAGACAGTAATTGCATTCGGACTCACCAGCGCCGATATCAGAACCTTTCGCGATTTTGCTACCAAAGCCCATGCATTGGAGTTAATGACTCGTAAAATGCCAGCATTTCATCGTGAAATCGTTAAAAGAATACCTGGCAGAACAACAGTGAACACCATTGATCGGGATAAGAAAAATCAAGATGCAAGGGGCTCAAGAGACAAAAGGCCGGAAGGAAAAGAAGGCTGGAATCAATTAAGGGATAGATACAGCGAAAAAAAGCTCAAAATGCTCGATTCTCATGAAGGATTTGAGTTCGATAAAGAGGACGTGGTGCCTATGATGCAGCAATTGTTAAAGAAGGTACCCTAGAATTACCAGAGCCCAAACGCCCTGAAGATGTGACAAGGACTCGAGAAAGAAACTTTTGCCGTTATCATCGCCTAGTGGGACATCCGACGGAAAATTGTTACACATTAAAATGTATCATACAGCGAATGATAAATAGAGGTGACATAATAACTAGTGAAAGCAAAGGAAAGAATACAAGGGCGACAGTAAATGTATTGTCAATCCGAGAAAAGATTCGAGAAATAAAAGAGAAGGGAGATCGAAGGCCAATAAGAAATGCGACAATGATTACTTTGCGATCGGGAAAGCAGATAACAAGTCCGGTGAAGCAAAAAGCAGGAATTATAAGGAAGGAAATGACTAAAAGACAGAACATCAAGGATAAAAGTAGAAATGGAGACGCAGCGACAAAAGTGGCTTACGACGTAGTTAGTCACTTGAAAGGTATACCGGCACGTTTAAGTATCTATGATGCGCTCAAGTTATCAGAAGAGTTTCGACAGAGTTTGATTCAAGCATTGTCTGATCACGATGTGAGAGAAGTTTTATTGACAGAAATGAAGAATGGAAAAAGTAATGAAAAGGTAGATTGTCTACCAGTAATATCTTTCTTTGATGATGATTTAATTGGTGAAACAGAACACAACAGGCCATTAATGATAGAAGGGTACATTTGTGAAAAGAAGATAAAACGGATTATGATAGACAATGGGTCAGCAGTGAATCTTTTGCCACTCTCCATGATTACTAAATTGGGTTATCATCGTTCAGATTTGCGCCCTAGCGGAATGATGATACAGGGGTTTAATCAAGATGGGCAACGCGCACTCGGTAAAATTACGGTGACATTGGAAGTGGGAGAATTAATTACTACTGTTGTATGTCACGTCATAAATGCTGTGACAACATATAACCTTCTCTTGGGAAGGTTGTGGATACATCAGTACAATATTGTACCTTCTACTCTACACCAATGTTTCAAATACTGAAGAACGAAATGCAGTGTAAAGTGATGGCTGATGCAAAACCTTACACTGAAGCTGAGTCTTTCTTCGCGGATGCCGGCTATTATAAATGTTTCTCCGAAGAAGTGGGAAATAATAGTGGAAAGAAAGTGTTAAAAGATGACTGAACAAATAAAGTTAGAGAAGAAAGGGCGGAATCTTCTGGGACTACAAAATCAAGAAAGAAGTTATATTTTGTACCCAAGCGTTTGAGACAACCGGGACAACCACCGTTGACATTATTGTCGACAGAACAGCTGAAAGTCTTACAATCTAATTACACAATGCCCTTACCCAATATCGAAAGATGTAAGCCATTTGCAGTAGCTCCAGGAACATTTCAAGTTAGAGCCAGTGTTAAATATCCTGAACCAATAGAATTTCATGCTGTAGCAGAGGTGAAGGATGAAAACATAAGCAATGTATATCATGGAGAGTTAGCACCACAGAATTTGAGAAAATACAGTGCAGTAAGCAAGAAAATCATGAGAAATATGGGTTTCGATTGTAACAAGCCCACTGGACTGAATCATGGAAAAGGAATTCAAATCCCTCTCGGGGTTAATCAGGAAAAATGGAGAAAATTCCAAGGATTAGGAGCAGAATCATCAGTAAATATGGTATCAGTAAATATGACTTCAGCCGAACAAATATCAGAACAAGATACTAAGATTGTTGAGTATCCTGAAACCGCTCCAAGGCAAATAGAAGACGGGGGGCAGCCGACAATAGATGGCCTATGAGAAATAAATTTGGGAACAGCCGAAGAGCCAAGGAATACATTCATTAGCGTCAGTCTTTCAGAACAGGAATTTGAGAAATATGGCCAACTTCTCAAAGAAAATAAAGACGTCTTCGCCTGGACATATGAGGAAATGCTAGGACTGGAACCCTCTGTAGCAATGCATCGATTAAATATCTCTAAAGAAAAGAAACCAGTGAAGCAAGTACAAAGGCGATTCCACCCAGACCTGATTCCATTAATCGAAAAAGAAGTAAATAAACTAATAAAGGTTGGGTTAATCAGAGAAGTTAAATATCCCAGGTGGATATCAAACATTGTTCCTGTGAAGAAGAAGAATGGGCAGATAAGAGTATGTATTAACTTCAGAGATCTGAATGAAGCATTTCCAAAGGATGACTTCCCTCTCCCGATAACAGAATTATTAATTGATAGCACTACTCAGTATGCTATTATATCTTTTATGGACGGATACACTGGCTATAATCAAATCAGGATGGCACCCGAAGATGAAGAGGCGACGGCCTTCAGAACGCCGCTTGGAATTTATTGTTATAAAGTTATGCCTTTCGGTCTTAAAAATGCTGGGGCGACATACCAGAGGGCAATGAAAAATATTTTTCAAGATATGATGCATAAACATGTTGAATGCTACGTTGCTGACTTGGTGGTCAGGTTAGGAGATCATCAAGAACACTGCGAACATTTGGCAGCAGTCTTCCGTCGACTCAGAAAGAAGCAGTTAAAGATGAACCCTGCTAAATGTGCATTCGGAGTATCTTCTGGCAAATTCCTCGGCTTTGTTGTACGGCATAGATGAATCGAGATTGATCCAGAAAAAAATTAAGGCTATTCAAAATATGCCGCCACCAACAACGCTAAAGGAATTGAAAAGCTTACAAGGAAAACTGGCATACATTCGCCGTTTCATTTCAAACCTCGCAGGAAGGCGTCAGCCGTTTTCTCGGTTAATGAAGAAAGATACATAATTTGTATGGGATCACGCCTGTCAAAATGTATTTGACTCAATTAAGGAATTGTTGAAACAGCCGCCGGTGTTAACAGCTCCGGTGAAAGGTAAGCCACTTATCTTATACACATCTGCAGCTACAAATTCTTTGGGTGCTTTGTTGGCACAAGTAAACAAAGCTGGAAAAGAGACTGCTCTTTATTATCTAAGCCGAACATTGATGGGGGCAGAATGCAATTATTCCTTGATCGAAAAAGAATGTTTGACGTTGGTATTCGCTGTACAAAAGTTAAGGCATTATTATCTTTCCCACGATATAACTTTGGTCTCAAGAGCAGATCCGATAAAATTTTTGATGACCAGGCCAATGTTGTTAGGAAGACTAGCCAAATGGATGTTATTGTTATCGGAATATACTATTTCGTATAAACCGGTAAAAGCAGTGAAAAGACAAGCTATGGCAGACTTCCTCGCAGCACATCCTGCAGTAGAAAGTGAGGAAATCAATGAAGAATTCCCAGATGAGCAGGTTATGTTGATTGAATCTCAGAATCTTTAGCAAATGTATTTTGATGGTGCTGCTCGAATATCAAGAGCGGGGGCAGGAGTGATATTCATTACTCCTCAGGGCGATTTATTACCACATTCCTTCACATTGGGCACCACGTGCACAAACAATGAAGCTAAATACAGAGCTCTTATCATCGGAATGGAAATAGCCCGGCAAATGGAAATAAAATTATTGCATATCTTTGGAGATTCTAAATTGATTGTAAATCAGTTGACAACAGAATTCGAAGTAAGGAAAGAAGAACTCTTGCCCTATTATCGGAAGGCACAACAGTTGCTTGAACAGTTTTGTCATGTGGAAATTAAACACATACCTCGGTCTGAGAATGCAAAAGCGGATGCTTTAGCCAGTCTAGCAGCGGCTCTATCCTGCACAAATCGAAGTCCTCTTCAGGTAACTATAGAAGAAAGAAGATTCCTGCCATCTGCAGAGGTTATCGAAGGAACCGTTGAAATGTTTCTTATATCCTGTCTGGAAGTAATAACGGATGATTGGCGTCAGCCTTTCGTTGATTATCTCAAATATAATATTTTACCAGAAGATAATGCACAAAGACAACAGATTAAGCAATAATCAGGCAAATTTGTCATATGCAGCAAAGTATTGTATAGAAAATCTTATAACGGAATGCTGTTACGATGCTTAGACAAGCAAGAAGCAAATCAAATGCTGCGGGAAGCACATTCAGGTGAATGTGGAGCACATCAAGCTGGCCGAAATTTATGCCATAGAGTGCATCAAATGGGTTATTATTGGCCTACTATGTTCAAAGATGCGATAGAATATGCAAAGCGGTGTCATGAATGTCAAATACACGGAGATGTAATACATGTTCCCCCAGAAGACTTACATCAGTCTGTTGCTTCTTGGCCTTTCTCAGCTTGGGGACTCGATGTGATTGGTCCTATAAATCCACCTTCATCTAAGGGAAAACAGTATATTTTGGCAGCAACAGACTATTTCTCCAAATGGATCGAAGTAGTTGCCTTGCGTAGTGTTAAAGAGAAAGACGTGGTCAATTTTATCCGGCATGCTATAATATACCGTCATGGTATTCCAAAAAAGATCATCACTGATAATGGCACCCCTTTTAAAAATAGTGGCATGGAAAAATTGTGTCAGAAATTCAGCATCCAACATTCGTTTTCAACACCTTACTATCCTCCGGCCAATGGATTAGCAGAGGCATTTAACAAAACGATTATTAAAATAATGAAAAAAACGGTGACAGGCAATAAACGCGATTGGGATGAAAAGTTACAAGAGGCATTATGGGCCTATAGAACTACTCATCGTACAACAACAAGGGCGACACCGTATTCATTAATCTACGATATGGAGGCAGTTATCCCAATCGAAATACAGCTGGCATCGCTCAGAATAGCAGTACATCAATTTGTAACGGATGATAAAAATGTAAAAATAAGGCTGAAAGAATTAGATCTGCTAATTGAAAAACGTCTTGCGGCTCAGCAGCGGTTGCAGTCATATCAGGTCATGATATCGGCTGCCTTTGATAAATAGGTTAAATATCGCTCTTTCAAAAAAGGGAATTTGGTGCTAATGTTGAAAAGACCTATAGTGATCACTCGCCGGACAGGGGGCAAGTTCGAGCCTAAATGGGACGGTCCATATGTAGTAAAAGAAGTATACTCCAATGGGGCATATAGAATTGCAAATCAAGAGGGACAGGGTGTCAGTATACTTGTCAACGCCCGCTTCATCAAAAGATACTACCCTTGAAGATAAACATGTTGATTTTAACCCAAAATATTATTGGCATAATGATTTTGTATCAAAAGGGGACAAGAATGAATAAGATCATGTCTATTTGTCAACGAAAGAGGCTATGAAGAAGAAGTTCATGAGCATATCAACTATGTTAGCAAGCATTTAAAAATATATATGATCATCATTATCACCAAATAAGTTTGACAAAGTCAATATCATCTTGAAGACTCTCTTGAAGATATTGACAAGATTGATATATTGCCTTACAAGGCACGGGTCTTCTTGAAGATATTTCGGAAATATCTACTATATTAGCAATGAAGATGATCATAAACATTATTGCCTTACAAGGCACGGATCTTCTTGAAGATACTATCAAAAGCAAGGATATATCAATATCAGTCAAAGAGGTAGTATAGCCAAGCCAAATCCTAAAAGAGCCAAGTTGAGCCAAATCAAAAAAAAATCAAGCTCTGTAAAAAAAAAAAAAAAAAAGAGAGAGAGAGAGCTCTTAAAGGATCAAGCTCTAAAAGAGCCGGCCAACTATACGTAAGACCTATGAAGATCACCATTTGGACAGCGGCGAGGAGTCAGTGGCCTTAAAAAGCCCGCGAAGACCGTCGTGCGCACCCATGCGGGCAACTGACAAAGTCAAGGATTAAAAGCCTAAAAGGCTATAAGTCCGTGAATACTAGTCACCGTAACTCCCATGCCGTCTGTATAGCTTCCAGCAGCGCCACGAGGAACGGATGAAAATGCCCTCCTGTGAATGGGCCCGACCTTGCAGACGAAGAAAATAGGGGCCGCAGTGCGAGCTTTATGCCAACCGTGCGTAAGACCCTCCAGGTCTAGGGTTTTATTTCAATAGTAACTCGTGAGGAAGGGCTTAAACCTACTCATTAATGGACTGGCGACTCTAGATTTGGTACCCCAAAGGTAGCCTTACTAGCCTTGCGAACTCTAGAGAGTTACCGTGACCAACCCTGTGTGTAAAACCAACAGTTCACCGCCTGGTAGCGTCAATGGGCCCCTCTGATGGACCTTGGCCGTGAGCTCAAGCAGTGAAAAGCCCAAAAGCAAACTCTAGAGAGTTACAACGGCCATCATATAAGACCCATAAATGCTCCACTACTCATGAGCTTAAACTGTGTGTGTGCGCACACTCCACTACTCATGAGCTTAAACTGTGTGTGGCTAATTAAATTGAAACTTAGTACCGCCAATTTAAATACTCACATAGAGAATCCCGCACTAACAAAGCATAAAAGGTTTGAAAATCATAAAGGATGTAATGAAATTATTATATAAAGTATAAATATAATTTGAGAATGTTAGTATAAATGTCATTAACATGTAAAGTGAAAAAATGCTATTATAAACATCTCAAAATGTTATCATATAAACATATGTGAAGCCAAATAAATTATATGTCCAAGAAACATGAAAGCAAAAGATTACATGTTCAAAATTACATGTTCAAAGATCTTCTGTAATCCCCACTACTTCCATATATTTACGCAAATCTTCTCTCAATTGTATCTGAGCTGCATCATGTTTAGATTTTTCTTCAAGAATAAGTCTTGCTTGATCAGGAACTCCAGCAAGTTTATTCTCCAAAGAAGCAATCATTTCTTTTCCTTGCAGTTGTGCGGATTTTTTAATATCAATAGATTGAGCATTCGCCTGTATCTTCTCTTCAACATCCTGAATGACCAAGTTCTGCTCATGATTCTTCCTCTCCAGTTGAGAGATTTCTTCCTTCAGAATTGCAATATGATCTTAGATAGTCGCTTTTTCATTAATATAAGCCTTTAGTTGATCTTGAAGAATCATATGCTCTTGCTCAAGTTTAGAAATCGATGAAGCTGTCAGAAAGGCTTGTTCTTGAGATAAAGTCAGTTGCTTCCTATATTCTAAAATTTCAGGAGCAATTGTAACATTTTCTACTGACGCCAAAGAAATTACCGAATCACGAAATTTGAGGAGTGAATCACGCAAAGGAGATATGTTAATTCTAGCAATCTCGGCAGAGCTCTCCAGAATCTCTATAGCAACATCTAAATCTAACCACTGATCAGGATTTCTGAAGATATGGGCTATTGCTAACAAGGAATGTTTCACCATAAGCATTTTATGAATATGAATCTTCGCAAAAGATGAAAGTTCAGAAGTAGTGGCCACAGAATCAGAACTGGCTGCACCGCTGCAAGGAGTTCCTATAGCAAAAGAAGAAGGATATTCAAAATATTATTATGAAATATGTAGTTTTGAATAAAATAATCAGTGTATATATGTGTACCTGCCACAGGAATACGACTAACGGAAGGAGAAGTCCTCTGAGTTGTGGAAAGACCAAGTTCCACCATATCAGCAAGAGATGGTGCTCTAGCTTCCGTGCTTGAATCTCTGGTAGCCGGAGTTGGCAAGTCCATAGTTTCTATTAGAAATATGATTTCACGAGCCACCACTCTTTGTGCTACCAATGAAACTACGGGTGCTCTTGGTGAAGTTACCACGAGAGGATTCACTGAAGAGATGGCAACTATTTCTGCAACTTGAGCACCTAAAAAAGGGGGGGAGACATAATAATTCTAAATAAATAATAGTTGATATATAGATAAATATATCTATATGAAAGTTAAATCTTCTTTACCTAGTGAATAACCATATTCGCCATAATCTAAGAGTTCCTCTTCATCTTCTTCAGCTGCAGGAGATTTAGCAGGAACATTTACACCAGGAAGAGTCTTAGCAATTGCAGGAGAAGATTCCATTTCAACTTCTTTCGCAGTTGTTTCCTCATCTCCGTCAATGTCAACTTCGCCTTCTTCAAAGTTATCATCTTTATTCTCACAGCTGTCGCTATCCTCACTGTCTTCATATTATGAAGAGTTAGTAGTCTCCGACGATGAAGCTGAACTCTCATCTTCCAAAATTTCTTCATCAGTTTCTTCAATGACAACTTGCTTCCCTTTGCAAGAAATGGCTTGGCTACTTTTCGTTGCAGGCTCTTCGACTGTAGGGGATGTGGATGCTTGTCTGGTCCTTTCTGGAAGAATTGAAGATGATGTTTGTAAACGCGCTTTTGATCTAGTTATCAGGGAAGATGGACTAGGACCAAGGGGTTGTGAAGGAGATATGGAGGTATCAATAGCTGGTCCTTCTTGAACCATTGCAGTTTCTGTAGGAATTGGAGAAGATGTACCCTCAGCATCATCTGCAGCTTGGTTTAAAAAGTCCCGACGAGATTTCTCAAATTCTCTCAGAACTCCGTGAGCAAACCAGCCATCCAAAGTGTTGATAGGCTTGATTTCATGGATGGGGTCTTCCAATGATATCTTCCTACAAATTTCTCCCGGATGGGAGGCATGGCTCTTTTCTGGAATATAGCCGATTCCACTCTCTAAATTTTTGCCCTTCAGCCTGGACGGATGAAGAAAGATAGAAGAATCCACTGGCAGGCATTTAGTGACCAAGTATGATTGGTGATTCCACCATCGCATCCAGCTATATGATGTACGAACTATGCGATCACAGCCTGGAATTATGAAAAGAGATCCGACGCAGCCATTCAGTAGCTGTTTCCATATCATGGCCCAGTTAAGAGGACCAGTTCCATAACAACGCATTTTTCTAGTAACCAGCCCGCAGTCTTGTGGTACGGTTTGGTCATAACCAAATTGACGAGCAAAACGACTGGGGTAGTAAGGTTCTCTCCAAAATTCTGTTCCTTCCCGAAGAGGTAAACTGCACGAGCGAATAGAAAAGAAGAAAGCTCTTTCTGCTGCAGTAAGTGTTTTTTGGTCCACCATATCTGTATCTTCAGTGTAGCGATAAAGGCAGAACTGAAAATAGTTTATCTGGTCATCATCTCGAATTTTATTGGCAACCCACTCATACGCTCTTTTAGCCATTGCTCTTTGCTGAAAGAACCAGAGTGGAAGGTGAGAAGGATGAGTATATGCTTGCTCCGGAGCTTCAAAAGTCCAAGGAAAATAAACCCCTAGCCACCCCGTAATATAATGCCAAGAAGTATATGCAGACGAAGCTCCAAGAATAGGGTCTTTTACAAGGGTAACCACTTATCCAAGAGCTCTGTAAATAGAACATAATACAGGAGGAGCAAGAGAGTATTTATGTCCTTCCACTAAAGCACCAGCCACAACAAAGACGCTTGGACGAACAACATCTGCCCATTTAGAGCTGGGCAATACGACCAAACTTAGCCAATAAGCCAAGAACGCTGCAAGTTCTCCAAAAGAGCTATATTCTGGTCTTCCCCTCATTGCATCTCGAAGCTTCATTAATTCTTTGGAATGACAATCACGAAATCTTCAAAGGAAATAAAGGAGAGGAGGTTAATATGCAGAAATGGCTAAATAGCAAGAATACAAAGAGGAAAGTCAATTGCCAGATTGATAAATACCCGAGACCTCTAGAAAAATGTGCCAGCCATTGTAGAGGGGGAATTTTGTGGAAGCTGGAAAATTTGCCCATCTCTTTAAACAGCTCTATGGTAGTCTCAGAGATAGAAGGCTTGCGATCTGGAGAAGATACAAAGGCCAATTCTCTGTTTGTCGGAATAAATTCATCATAGAATTTACCTGTATTGTGAGACTGGAGATACGATGAAGATCCCAAAGTGATATGCTCATTTCGCCATAAGGTAAATGAAAGGAATTGGTTGTAGGTGACCAGTATTCAAGGAAGCCTTTTAGTATATTGGGTTCCCTATAGAAGTATTTGGAGGTCACTTCTATGGAATCATAAAGGCCGATCTTTGCAAGAGTGCTTGTATGCTTCAGTAAAATAGCCTCCGCCCATTCAGAATAATAGCGGCGAACGGTTAACAGGCCTCTGATGTGAAATTCTGCCTGTCCACAGAGTTGTTCTCGATCTCTAAAGCGCTGTCGAACTGTCTCATAAAAATGAGAAGGAAAGAGATCATGAGGACTGTGGAAAGGAACTAAGAATATCATGGGATGAGCTTCTCCTATCTTTTGATGTGGCTTCTGTGTTTGGATGACTCCCTCAAGGATTCGAGGCTCTCTTGAGGCCCACGATTTGGTATACATTAATCTTTTGCCATGGACGTAATCTTTAGACTCACAATCGAGCATGGACTGATGACGATATACTTTAATGGAAATAATCGTCATGCCTTCCGCATGAGGGTTGTCAAACTTCATGACACCTTCAACAACTTGTACTGAGTCCCATGAGTTTTGAAGCCTCTTCTTCTTGTGTTCCTTGATTTTCTCTGCAAATTCTTTCACCTTATTTCGGCGAGTTTTCTTTGAACGAGAAGTCGGAGGAGTGTCTTCACGAGGAGATGGTCTTTCACTATCGGTTCAAATATGAGTTGTACTCTTTAACCATTCATCCCAGTCATACTCTCTGCCATGCTTAGGTGGACATTTGATATCTCCTAAAGATATGGATTTATGAATGGGGGATGGCAAAGACTTGATACGATCAGAAAAGTCAAAGGTAGGAAGAACGGGTTCTTTGAAATAAGCTGGATTTCTGGAAGTTGTCTTTATTCTTTTAGCAGGAGGTTGATCAGAAGAAGGTGGATTAGAAGGAGTCACAGGATGAGCCGTTTGTTTAATGCGAGCCATGAAAATAAGTTAAGGAAGGAAGATAGATGTCAGAATGAGAAAGGAAGAAAGAAGAAAAAAGACTGTGTTGGAAAAAATTCAAGAGGAAAATCAGCTAAGTACGAAGTACTTTGCACGGGTCCGCGCAAAGTATAAGGTTTGCGCGGAAAAGTTTGCAAACTCGAAAGGACTTTGCGCAAACTAAAAAGGTTTACGCGGGTTCACGCAAATAGAAAGGTTTGCGCGGAAGAAAATTGCAAGGGCAGAGTTTCGGCAGAGTGTGAGCAGTTCATGAAAATGACCAAGTTATTGCATTATTTATAGTATTTCTGGCTGAGTACGGTACTCGACCGAGCTTTGCGCGGGGTCACGCAAACTCTATACAAAATTAGGGATTTGATCCTTTTTCTTTGATTTTTGAAGAAACAAAGAAACGAATCAAGGGGGCATCTGTTGAGGCATAAAATAAACAAAGAAATGAAGAAGAGAAAGATCAACAAATCAGTTTGAAGATCAAGAAATTAGTTTGAAGGAGACTTTGCGCTGATCCGCGTAAAGTGAAGAGGTTGCGCTGGACCGCGCAAAGTAAACGGGTTGCGCGGGTTGCTCAAGGAAGACTGATTGCGTGGGACAGATAGATTGCACGAGATCGCGCAAAGCATGTCGTTTGCGCGTATCCGTGTAAAGTGTATGACTGAAGTATAAAAATGGTTGGATGTTATTTTCTCCCACATCGACCAGAATAGAGTTTTTTACCTGTAAAAATGTCTATAAATACCCCGTTCTTTCTCTCAAAAGGGGTTCGAAGATTTCAGAGTAAAAGAAAGATGAAGAAAGAGACAGAAGGTGCGAATCCGCACAAAGGAGCACTGGGCTCCTATAGTTTACGCGGACCTGCGCAAAGCATGTCATTTGCACGGACCCGCGCAAACCGACTGTTTGACAATCTATAACAGCAATGGGTTGTTATACTGCTGGAATGGCTAAAGTCTTCAAATCTTCAAGAAATCTTCAAGTTCTTCATGTTCAGGAGAAAAGGAGGAATCATCGACGAAAAGGCGTATTCCTCCTAAGTTTGAGGGATGACCGAAATAGCGCTGAAATGCTGCCAGAATCTCCGTTCTCTTGAAGACTATTGGCTAATTTGTTTATTCCTCATAAGTTATAGGAGACGGTTGAGATCAGCGCCGTTATGCTATCAAAATTTACATTTAACTACAATAATTGCAACTTGCAATGAATTCTTTGTAAACCATCTTAGAATCAAGGGATACTCGAGGATGTAAATGAATTCAGAATCAATAAAGTGTGATGATTGTTTCTGTAACTATTCCATTGTTATGTTTGAATAAGATAATTCTCCCAAATCAAACACTTTTGTTTCCTTGTCGAAACAATGAGCTCAAAATAATCTAAATTCCACCACTGAAGAGAGAGTTAAGAAGGTTACTATTCGACAAGCAGATGAAGGAAAAATTCCTGACCGACGAGTGCAATCCCACTTACGAATGCCCAAATGGTCTCAGAATATGATGATTCCATTTAGGAATGAAAGGGCACTAAAGTACCTTTCAGATGACTAAAATCGACCCAATCCGACATCAAATGAGGGAGTTATGAGCGTCTCCATTGGATGGAGCGATATTGAAAAATTAACATTCCAAATTGCAAAATGACGATTGTAGAGTTCCAACGTGCTTTTTGGATATCGAACGGTCTCAAAATTAGCCGATTCCGGTCCCATTTAGAAGCTTGTCAAGTTACCATTCTAATGAGCTCAAAATAATCTAAATTCGACCACTGAAGAGAGAGTTAAGAAGGTTACTATTCCACAAGGAGAAGAAGGAAAAATTCAGGACTGACGATAGCAATCCCACTTACGGATGCCCAAATGGTCTCAGAATAAGATGATTCCAGCCCGGAATGAAAGAGTACTAAAGTACCTTTCAGATGACCAAAAATTAACCCAATCTGACATCAAATGAGGGAGTTTTGAGCGTCTCCGTTGGATGGTCCGATTTAGAAAGATTAACAATCCAAATTGCAAAATGATGATTGAAGAGTTCCAACGTGCTTTTTGGATATCGAACATCCTCAAAATTAGCCAATTCCGGTCCCATTTAGAAGCTTGTCAAATTATCATTGCAATGAGCTCAAAGTAGTCTAAATTCGACAACTAAGGAGAGAGTTACGAAGGTTACTATTCGACAAGGAGTTGAAGGAAAAATTCTGGACCGACAACTGCAATCCAACTTACGAATGCTGAAATGGACTCGAAAAATGATGATTCTAGTCAAGAATGAAAGGGCATTAAAGTACCTTTCAGATGACCAAAAATCGACGCAATCCGTCATCAAGCGAAGGAGTTATGAGCGTCAACATTGGATCATGCGATTTTGAAAGATTAACAATCCAAATTACAAAATGACTATTGAAGAGTTCCAACGTGCTTTTGGGATATCGAACGGTCTCAAAATTGGCCAATTCTGGTCCCATTTAAATGCATGTCAAGTTACCATTTCAATGACCTCAAAATAATCTAAATTCAACCACTGAAGAGAGAGTTAAGAAGGTTATTTTTCGACAAGGAGTTGAAGGTAAAATTCATGACCGACGACTGCGATAACACTTACGGATGACCAAATGGTCTCAAAATATGATGATTCCAGTCAATAATGAAAGGGCACTAAAGTTCCAACGTGCTTTTTGGATATCAAACGGTCTCAAAATTAGACAATTTCGGTCCCATTTAGAAGCTTGTCAAGTTACCATTTGAAAGAACTCAAAATAATCTAAATTCGACCACTGAAGAGAGAGTTAAGAAGGTTACTATTCCACAAGGAGAAGAAGGAAAAATTCAGGACCGACGACTGCGATCCCACTTACAGTTGCCCAAATGGCCTCGAAAAATGATGATTCTAGTCAGGAATGAAAGAGCATTAAGGTACCTTTCAGATGACCAAAAATTGACCCAATTCAACATAAAACAAGGGAGTTATGAGCGTCTGCGTTGGATGGTGCGATTTGGAAAGATGAACAATCCAAATTACAAAACGATGATTGAAGAGTTCCAACGTGCTTTTTAGAAATCGAACGGTCTCAAAATTAGCCAATTTCAGTCCCAATTAGAAGCTTGTCAAGTTACCATTCGAATGAGCTCAAAAAAATCTAAATTCGACCACTGAAGAGAGAGTTAAGAAGGTTACTATTCGACAAGGAGATGAAGGAAAAATTCATGACCGACAACTGCGATCCCACTTACCGATGCCCAAATGGTCTTTGAAAAAGATGATTCTAGCCTGGAATGAAAGAGTACTAAAGTACCTTTCAGATGACCAAAAATCAACCCAATCTGACATCAAACGAGGGAGTTATGAGCGTCTCCGTTGGATGGTCCGATTTGGAAAGATTAACAATCCAAATTGCAAAATGATGATTGAAGAGTTCCAATGTGCTTTTTGGATATCGAACATTCTCAAAATTAGCCAATTCTGGTCCCATTTAGAAGCTCGTCAAATTACCATTACAATGAGCTTAAAGTAGTCTAAATTTGACCACTAAAGAGAGAGTTACGAAGGTTACTATTCGACAAGGAGATGAAGGAAAAATTCAAGACCGACAACTACAATCCAACTTACAGAAGCTGAAATGGACTCAGAAAATGATGATTCCAGTCAGTAATGAAAGAGCATTAAAGTACCTTTCAGATGACCAAAAATCGACGCAATCCGACATCAAACAAGGGAGATATGAGTGTCTCCGTCGGATCACGCGATTTTAAAGATTAACAATCCAAATTACAAAATGACTATTAAAGAGTTCCAACGTGCTTTTGGGATATCGAACGGTCTCTAAATTAGCCAATTCCAGTCCCACTTAGAAGCATGTCAAGTTACCATTTCAATGAGCTCAAAATAATCTAAATTCGACCACTGGAGAGAGAGTTAAGAAGGTTACTATTCGACAAGGAGTTGAAGGTAAAATTCATGACTGACGACTGCGATAACACTTACGGATGCCCAAATGGTCTCAAAATATGATGATTCTAGTCAATAATGAAAGGGCACTAAAGTACCTTTCAGACGACCAAAAATCGGCCCAATTCGACATCGAACGAGGGAGTTATGAGCGTCTCCGTTGGATGATCTGATTTGGAAAGATTAACAATCCAAATTGTAAAATGACAATTGAAGAGTTCCAACGTGCTTTTTGGATATCGAACAGTCTCAAAAGTAGCCAATTCCAGTACCATTTAAAAGCTTGTCAAGTAACCATTCCAATGAGGTCAAAATAATCTAAATTCGACCACTAAAGAGAGAGTTAAGAAGGTTACTATTCGACAAGGAGGTGAAGGAAAAATTCATGACCGACGACTGCGATCCCACTTATGAATGCCCAAATGGTTTCAGAATATGATGATTCCAGTCAGGAATGAAAGAGCACTAAAGTACCTTTCAGATGACCAAAAACTAACCCATTCTGACATCAAACGAGGGAGTTATGAGCGTCTACGTTGGACCGCGCGATTTGAAAAGATTAACAATCCAATTTACATAATGACGATTGAATAGTTCCAACGTGCTTTTTGGATATCGAACGGTCTCAAAATTAGCCATTTCTGGTCCCATATAGAAGCTTGTCAAGTTATCATTTCAATGAGCTCAAAATAATCAAAATTCAACCACTGAAGAGAGAGTTACGAAGGTAACTATTTGACAAGGAGATGAAAGAAAAATTCATGACCGATGACTGCGATCCCACTTATGGATGCCCAATTGGTCTCAAAATACATGATTCCAGTAAGGAATGAAAGGGGACTAAAGTACCTTTCAGATGACAAAAAATCAACCCAATCCGACATCAAACGAGGGAGTCATGAGCGTCTCTATTGGATGGTGCGATTTGGAAAGATTAATAGTAGAAATTGTAAAATGACGATTGAAGAGTTCCAACGTGCTTTTTGGATATTGAACGGTCTCAAAATTAGCCAATTCCGGTCCATTTAAAAGCTTGTCAAGTTACCATTCCAATGAGCTCAAAATAATCTAAATTCGACCACTGAAGAGAGAGTTAAGAAGGTTACTATTTAACAAGGAGATGAAAGTAAAATTCATGACCGACGACTGCGATCCCACTTACGCATGCACTAATGGTCTCAGAATATGATGTTCAATTCAGGAATGAAAGAGCACTAAAGTACCTTTCAGATGACCAAAAATCAACCTAATCTGACATCGAACGAGGGAGTTATGAGTGTCTTCGTTGGATCACGTAATTTGGAAAAATTAACAATCCGAATTGTAAAATGATGATCGCAGAGTTCCGACGTGCATTTAGGATGTCGATCGGTCTCAAAATTAGCCAATTTCAGTCCCATTTGGAAGCTTGTCAAATTATCATTTCAATGAGCTTAAAATAGCCAAAATTCGACCACTGAAGAGATTGTTTCAAAGGTTACTATTCGACAAGGAGATGAAAGAAAAATTCATGACCGATGAATGCGATCCCACTTTCGGATGCCAAAATAGTCACAAAAAATAATGATTCTAGCTAGGAATGAAAGAGAAATAAAGTACCTTTCAGATGACCAAAAATTGACCCAATCCGACATCAAACGAGGGAGTTATGAGCTTCTCCATTAGATGGTGCGATTTGGAAAGATTAACAATCCAAATTACAAAATGGCGATTGAAGAGTTCCAACGTGCTTTTTAGATATCGAACGGTCTAAAAATTAGCCAATTCTAGTCCCATTTAGAAGCTTGTCAGGTTACCATTCCAATGAGGTCAAAATAATCTAAATTCGACCATTAAAGAGAGAGTTAAGAAGGTTACTATTCGACAAGGAGAAGAAGGAAAAATTAATGACCGACGACTGCGATCCCACTTACGAATGCCGAAATGGTCTCAGAATATGATGATTCTAGTCACGAATTAAAGAGCACTAAACTACCTTTCAGATGACCAAAAATTGACCCAATCCGACATCAAACGAGGGTGTTATGAGCGCCTCCGTTGGATCACGCGATTTTGAAAGATTAACAATCGAAATTACAAAATGACGATTGAAGAGTTCCAACGTGATTTTTGCATATCGAACGGTCTCAAAATTAGCCAATTTTGGTCCCATTTAGAAGCTTGTCAAGTTACCAATTCAGTGGGCTCAAAATAATCTAAATTCCACCACTGAAGAGAGAGTTAGGAAGGTTACTATTCGACAAGGAGATGAAGGAAAAATTCCTGACCGACGAGTGCGATCCCACTTACGAACGCCCAAATGGTCTCAGAATACGATGATTCCAATTAGGAATGAAAGGGCACTAAAGTACCTTTCAGATGACTAAAAATTGACCCAATCCGACATCAAATGAGGGAGTTATGAGCGTCTCCATTGGATGGTGCTATATTGAAAAATTAACATTCCAAATTACAAAATGACGATTGTAGAGTTCCAACGTGCTTTTTGGATATCGAACGGTCTCAAAATTAGCCAATTCCAGTCCCATTTAGAATGTTGTCAAGTTACCATTCCAATGAGCTCAAAATAATCTAAATTCGACCACTAAAGAGAGAGTTAAGAAGGTTACTATTCCACATGGAGAAGAAGGAAAAATTTAGGACCGACAACTGCGATCCCACTTACGGTTGCCTAATTGGGGTTAGAATAGGATGATTCCACCCAGGAATGAAAGAGCACTAAAGCACCTTTCAGATGACAAAAAATCAACCCAATCTGACATCAAACGAGGGAGTTATGAGAGTCTCCGTTCGATTGCATGATTTGGAAAGATTAACAATCCAAATTGCAAAATGACGAGCGAATACTTCCAACGCGCTTTTGGGTTTTCAAACGGTCTCAGAAATAGCCAATTTTGGTCCCATTTGGAAGCTTGTCAGCCTACCATTCCAATGAGCTGAAAATAATGTAAATTCGACCACTGAAGAGAGAGTTACGAAAGTTACTATACGACAAGGAGATGAAGGAAAAATTCAGGACCGACGACTGCGATCCCACTTACAGATGCCCAAATGGCCTCGAAAAACGATGATTCCAGTCAGGAATGAAAGAGCACTAAAGTACCTTTCAGACGACCAAAAATCGACCCAATTCGACATCAAACGAGGGAGTTATGAGCATCTCCGTTGGATGGTGGGATTTGGAAAGATTAACAATCCAAATTACAAAATGACGATTGAAGAGTTCCAACGTGCTTTTTCGATATCGAACGGTCTCAAAATTAGCCAATTTCAGTCCCTTTTAGAAGCTTGTCAAGTTACCATTCCATTGAGGTCAAAATAATATAAATTTGACCACTGAAGAGAGTTAAGAAGGTTACTATTCGACAAGGAGAAGAAGGAAAAATTCATGACTGATGACTGCGATCCCATTTACGGATGCCCAAATGGTCTCAGAATATGATGATTCCAGTCAGGAATGAAAAAGCACTAAAGTACCTTTTAGATGACCAAAAATCTACCCAATCCGACATTAAACGAGGGTGTTATGAGCGCCTCTGTTGGATCACGCGATTTTGAAAGATTAACAGTCGAAATTACAAAATGACGATTGAAGAGTTCCAACGTGCTTTTTGGATATCGAACGTTCCCAAAATTAGCCAATTTTGGTCCCATTTAGAAGCTGGTCAAGTTACCCTTTCAGTGAGCTGAAAATAATCTAAATTCGTCCACTGAAGAGAGAGTTAAGAAGGTTACTATTCGACAAGGAGATGAACGAAAAATTCTTCACCGGCGACTGCGATCCCACTTATGGTTGCCCAAATGGTCTCAAAATACGATGATTCCAGTCAGGAATGAAAGGGCACTAAAGTACCTTTCAGATGACCAAAAATCAACCCAATCCGACATCAAACGAGGGAGTTATAAGCGTCTCCATTGGATGGTGCGATATTGAAAAATTAACAATCCAAATTGTAAAATGACGATTGAAGAGGTCCAACATACTTTTTGGATATCGAACGGTCTCAAAATTAGCCAATTCTGGTCCCATTTAGAAGCTTGTCAAGTTACCATTCCAATTAACTCAAAATAATATAAATTTAGTGATCAGGGTCGAATATTGCATATCAGACCCAGTAATTACCTGATTTTACATACATGATAATGTTTAATGCCAAATTTTACTCGTGTTTTTATTACAGGATGAAATCATGAGTGTGTATTGAAAGATGATGTTAAAAACATGGATTTGGCACTCCAAAATTACCAGAGCACAGGATAGACTCCAGAAAATCAATAATGAAGATTTTACACGCCTGTGATTTGAGGAAAGCAAGCCAAAGGGGCCCGAAAGAGGTCTAGAATGCAAGATCACATGGTTCCCATCTCCCGATTGACTCGAAACTTCATACATGAGATGGGGGCCGTAAATTAACCATACATATTAAATTTCAGCCATTGAAGATCTCGGGAAGTGGTCCAACGGGCAGATCAGCCCATTAATCTCCAATTTGGGGCTAACCTGATATTTGGAACTGCTTCAAACTTGGTGTTGGCGGTTGAAATTATATGAAGAAAAGGATGGACGGTGCAGATTTCTCATAAACATTATAGTGGACCCCATATGTGGTGAGTGTACACCAGTGGCATGCAGTCGAGCCGTGCACCGGACGGCTGAGGGGTCAGCGCAAGCGCTGACCGACTCTTCTTCTCAAAACAAGAAGAACACAAACAGCGTCTCGCTGCCGATCGATGGGTTTGAGTTGTGGGTCCCACCTAGTGTCCAAATGGACAATCAAAACCGTCCATCCGCTTCCTGGGGCAGCCACGACCCCCTCCTAGGTGAAAGTTTGGCCACATACATGTGTACGCTCGTGAATCATCAGCAAACGGAAGATGGATGGCGGAAGTAAAGATCAGGTGGGACACACCAAAACAGAAGAAAACTGATCATTTCCGACCGATTTTCCGTTCTTATCCCAGTGAACGGAGTGGATTTCGTGATTTCCATCGTTTATGGGACCCACCATCACCACAGTGCTCGATCCGCGTCCGCGTAACGAACGGTCGCTGCCTGTTTTGCGGCAGATTGTGGGCACCGTACGTCACCCGTACGGCTGATCCTAGCCGTCCATCGTGTAAAGGGCTTCGAGAGCTTCAAAACCATGCTGATATTCCACTCCCATGCGTACACACGTGCGCGGTACAGAGGCCACAAATGGACTGCTCTGCAATGTTCAAAACTGATCTCTTCGTGATTTCTTCTCTGGGCCGCATTAACGGACGTTCAAAACCACCCATTCTTGACTGAAATTTCGTCTTGAATCCAATGGACGGGGTGAATTTTCAGAAAATATCTCTGTGGGGCCCACCGATCATGGCTGCGAAAATTTATACTCCATGTCTTACTACAACTCTGCCACCGACTCCAGCCCTTCAGCAACTATAAAAGAGGAATTATGGACGTGGAAAATTCATTCAGAACCAGGGAATTCCAAATCTAGAGCAAGGGAGAGAAGAAAAAGAAGAAAGAGAAGAAAGAAGAGAGAGAGATCGATTGGTTTGGTGTTATTTTTTTA
The DNA here is from genome assembly GCA_030180095.1 of Magnolia changhungtana. Lineage (NCBI taxonomy): Eukaryota > Viridiplantae > Streptophyta > Magnoliopsida > Magnoliales > Magnoliaceae > Magnolia > Magnolia changhungtana. The sequence continues at coordinate 1,170,310 of JASAUF010000316.1, forward strand.
TGAATTTTGTTTAATCTTTTTGATGGATTTTATGGGTCACTAATCTCTCAGCTAGGGCTGAGATGAAGCCCCTAATTTGATTAGCTCTTGTATTGGTTGAATTTACTTTGAATATTCATTAATTTGTTCCTTTCTCTAAGTGGGCTTGATTGGTTTAAATTCTATACTTCTCCATCTATGAACTTGACTAATGTATATATATGGATGTTGTTTGGATGCTTATTATAAGTGCTTGTGTCTGATCAAGAACAGGTTTCCTATAGAGGAAGAAACAGGGTGCTTTAATGAACTATACATTCCATGTGCCCGACCAAGGACATGGGATGTGTTATTCATGGCATTGCTTAAAGGAATTAGACATTCTGTATGCCCGATTAAGGACACAGATTGTGCTTTCTCTATATAAGTGGTATCAATCTAGATCAAGGTGAATCAACAGACAAAACAAGGGTTAGGATAATTAGGGGTGGATTCGAAAGTCCTAGTGCTCTTTCTCTGATTGAATTTTTTCCCTGTTCTTAATTGTTTTTTTTTCTAGAATTGTGCTTGGTAGTTCATTCCATTATTTGTTGGATTAGTTAAGGAGAGTCATAGATTTGAATTGTGATGATTAGTCCTCGTGGGAACGATCTCGTAATACGTACCATATCTACATCTGATTTGTATACTTGCGAGTTTAAAAATCATTTAAATCGTGTTGGTTTAAATAAAACATCAAGTTTTTGGCGTCGTTGCCGGGGACTGTTTCGTACCAAATTGAATTTAGGATTCTCTCTTATCATAATTCATAGCTTAGGATTTTACTAACTTAGAGTTCTTTTCTTTATTTTAGAAACTAACCTATTTCCTGTTTTGTAGGGTCCTGAAATAAACTTCTAATTTGGTAATCCCTTTCTAAATTCTTTATTTTGTCTAATTTCTATTTTTAAAACTAGGATTTTATTTTTTAGAATTTTTTTTTTTAGTTTCTAATTTTAGATTTAGATTCTTCTTTCAATTAACTTTCTATTTTCTAGTTTAGAAATTCTTCCCTTTTTAGAAACTTTCTTTTTAGAAATTAACCGTTGCTTAGGATTTTCCTATCATTATTTTAGGAAACTTAATTTTTTTTTTTGTTTACAGGAATTGAGGAAGGAAGCTACTAAGTGAAGGAGGAATTTCTTAAATTTTCTGACATCAATCATCTCCTTTTTCGGGTTCTTTCTTCCCATTCTTATTTATATAGTTTTAACTTGTTTTAAAATCTCATAGTTTCTAGGTCTAGTTTTATTTCTCTTAGGTTGCATCCTAGTTTAGTTTTCCTTTTTTTTTTTTACATTGTAATAACATAGTTTATGCTAGGACGTAGATCTCTGAATATAGAACTAGCACCGTTTGATCCTGAAATAGAAGGAACATTTCGTGAAAGATTGAGAAATAATCCTGTTAAAATGGCGAATGAGAATGAAGTTAAGGCTCTCAAAGATTATTCAGCTCCTGTCCAATTTAATGCGCCTTCATGCATAGTGTTGCCAACTACTACGGCAGCACACTTTGAACTTAAACCTAGAGTCATACAATTGTTGTCATCCTTTTACGGATTGGACAAGGAGGACCCATATCATCATGTGAAAGAATTCCTAGACATTTGCTTCACCTTTAAGTTCCAAAACTTCTCAGACGATTCGATCCACCTACGCCTGTTTCCTTTTTCTTTGAAGGATAAGGCGAAAGCATGGTTGAATTCTCTAGAAGTTGGGTCTATCACTACATGGGACCAACTGTCTAAGAAGTTCTTAAACAAGTTCTTCCCCGTTCACAAAACCAATGCCCTCCGTAGAGAAATTACTAACTTCACACAAAAAGAGGGTGAGCACTTTCATGAATGTTGGAAAAGATGGAAGGACTTGCTTCTTAAATGTCCTCACCATGGTTTTGAGAAGTGGCAACAAGTTCAATACTTCTATGACGGTTTGACACCCCAGAACCGTCGCATGGTTGATGCCACCAGTGGAGGGTCATTCATGACCAAAAGTGATGTCGAAGCGTGGAACTTCTTTGAAACCTTGTGCGAAAATTTCCAGTAATGGGACTATTCAAATAGAGGTGATAGAAGTCCCCAACCACAAAAGAGAGGTGGTATATATGAGATAGGAGTCATGCCAGAGCTGTGCGCCAAGCTTGATAACCTGACAAAGAAAGTTGATGCTCTGGTATTAAATAATGGACCTCCACAAACAGCTCAAGTCGAGGCATGTCCACATGTTCTAGTCCTGCCCATCCTATGCAGTCTTGTCCATCTGGTGCAGCATCCCCAGAACTTCTCTCTGAACAAGTACATGCTATGAACACTTTTCAAAAACCTGGGAATGATCCTTACTAGAACACATACAACCCAGGGTGGGCTAGACATCCAAATTTTTCTTGGGCAAAAGGCCACAAAAAGGAGGACCCTCCAAAATCCTCTCATACAACCGCACCCCAAGTTGGCGGTCAACAACTTCAACAGGTTTTCCGCAATATCAACAACCGCCTACACAATCAAGGAAACCATCTCTTGAGGATACACTCCATCTTTTATGCGAGTTCTCTCCAATTCCAAAAAACACCCAAAAAACCTTACTAGCCAACCAAAGAAAGCTTACATGCAAATGCACAATCCATTGCCAAGCTGGAAATACAAATGGGTCAACTTGCTGCCACATTGAGTGAGAGAGAGAAGGGCAAGTTCCCTAGCCAACCTGAGGCTAATCCAAAGGGACAGTATGAGATTGGCTCTAATTCCAACTAAGGGCAATATCATGAACAGGTCAAATCGATCACTACCCTTAGGTCAGGCAAGCAAATTGATAACATAATCGAGATGCCTAGGGATGAATTAAATTTTAAAATAGAAGATCAAGATGAAGCAGAGAGACACAACAATGCATCCAAAGTCCAAAAGCTCTCTGACTCTCCAAGAGCCACTAATGTGCCACCCTACGTGCCCAAAGCACCCTTTCCTCAACGACTAGCACCAATAAAGAAAAGAAACAACTTTGATGAAATCTTGGATGTGTTTAAAAAAGTGCACGTCAACATTCCGTTGCTTGACGCTATCAAGCAAGTCCCTGCTTACACTAAGTTTCTTAAAGATTTATGCACTCAAAAGCATAAGCAGAATGTTCATAAGAAGGTCTTCATTCAGCTCCATGATTCAACATAACACCCCTCCTAAATTTAGGGATCCAGGAGCTCCCACCATTTCTTACGGCATAGGAGATCATAAGATCGGGAAGGCATTACTTGATTTAGGGGCAAGCGTCAATTTGTTACCATATTCGGTTTATGAGCAGCTAGGACTTAGTGAGTTGAAACCGACTAAGGTAACATTACAACTAGCTGATAGATCTGTCAAGGTGCCCCGGGGTGTTATTGAAGATGTGTTAATCCAGGTTGATAAATTTTATTTTCCAGTGGATTTCATAGTTATAGATACTCAGCCTGTCCAGAATCTTCATAGTCAGATCCCAGTCATCTTGGGTTGTCCATTTTTGGCCACATCTAATGCTATTATAAATTGCCGGAATGGAGTTATGAAATTGTCCTTTGGTAACTTGAATATTAAACTCAATGTTTTTAATGCAGGACAACAATCCGCAGATTTGGATGACATATCTGAAGTGGACATGATCGAGAGTCTAGTGCAGGACTCCTTCCGTAAATCTTTTGAAGATCCACTTGAGACCTGCTTAGCACAATATGACATGGATTTTGACATCGATAGTCCCATCCACGAAGACAATGTACTGCTCGACTCTACTCCTATATTGGAGATTGAAAAATGGAGAGCGAAAGTGGAACCTCTTCATCCCTCTGAGACTTTTCCTGACAGCACAGTTTTTAACTCTGAGAAGACAAAGGCGAGCAGGCTGCTTAATGTTCTTAGAGCATATAAGGCAGCAATTGAACGGAAGATAACGGAAATACAGGGAGTATGCCCCACTGTATGTATGGATCATGCTGTAAAAATGTCACGTGAAATGCAAAGGAAGCGTGATCCTAACATGGAAGAAGTCATTCGAGCAGAAGTCCTTAAATTATTTGACGACAGTGTCAGTTACCTCTTTTCAGATAGCATAGCTCATGGGAACTCACATCACTTGTCTGGGATCGGTTAATTAAGGTGTTGAGGTAATTTCTTTGGCGGACCCTGGTTATAAAGATTATTTCATTCATGGTCCGTTCTTGTCTGGCTGAAGATGTTAAACTTAGCGCTCCTGGGAGGCAACCCAGCCTTTTGCTTTATTGTATTGCTTTTTATTTCATTCCTTTTCATTTTTCTAGTTAGTTAGTTCAATGTTTGTGAGTAACATTACTGCAAACCCTCACGAGACTACAACTCGTCCATTAGGGATAACCTAGGGGTTTAAAGGCTTGTTGCATGCGCTAAATGCAATCGAGAGCACCTGCGAAAGTGGTATAGGTAGGATCTTCTTTTGTTTTTTTTTTTTTTTTTTTTTGCTTCTGTTGATTTCTTTCTTATGCTAACTCGCGTTTACGTTAAAATTTTTTCTTTAGAAAGCTTCTTGATTCTCCGTCCAGGTACTATCTTTCCCTCATTCCTCTTTTATTATTCGTTGTCCCATGTGCATTGCTTGCTTATTTCTTTTATATTGAGGACAATGTAGATTTTAGGTTGGGGGTGGGAGATTAGGTTACCAAATCAGTATTTTCTTGGTCTTGAGCAAAATTTGTGAAAATTTTAAAAATTTTTCTGGAATTTCTATTGAATTCAAAGTGATTTTGAAGGATAGTTGTGATTTTAACATTATAAGATACGTGATGTTGGTAACTTATGACTCTTGGATTCAGCCATCTGCTTGATTTCACAGTCAATTTTGAATTGATAATCCATGATTAGAAGTTGTAAACATTGATTGAGCCATGATTTCACATATCAGATCTCACTTACACATTAAGTTTTCGGTTCGATAACTGAATGATTAACTTAGTAAAAAGAAGAATTAAAAGGCTAAGTCACATAATCTTCACCATAGGTTTGCTCCCTATAGGTGCAGATTTGATTCTCCATAGTTGACATATGAAAAAAAAAAAAAAAAAAGTTAGGCGACAAGTTTTCGCCATAGGTTTGTTCCCTATAGGTGAGAATTTGATTCCCCTCATTTGCGTTACTGCTCATAAAGAAAATCAAAGGCTGGTAAAATGAAAAGTTAATCTGTGAGATAAGTGTTGGTTTCAAGCTTGGTTATCACGAATTACTAATGATATCATGAAATTGACAATTGGATCTTTTAATGATTGTAAGCCGAGATTACACTATACACTCATGGAACTCAATGTTTAAAATTGTTCAAATTAATGGATTAATATTTTAAACTTGATTATGAAATCTGCCGAGAGCTTGATTCCAAGTGAAAAATTCCACACACCGATCATGAATCTTAGAATTTTCACATCTCAGCTATCTATTCACTTGTCACTTGAATTTATAGGAATTGTCTTTTATTTCTGAAATTATTTTTCGCATCTTTTGCTCGGGACTAGCAAAATGCTGGTTGAGGGTTGTGATCAGGGTCGAATATTGCATATCAGACCCAGTAATTACCTGATTTTACATACATGATAATGTTTAATGCTAGATTTTACTCGTGTTTTTATTACAGGATGAAATCAGGAGTGTGTATTGAAAGATGATGTTAAAAACATGAATTTGGCTCTCCAAAATTACCAGAGCACGGGATGCACTCCAAAAAACCAAAAATGAAGATTTTACATGCCTGGGATTTGAGGAAAGCAAGCCAAAGGGGCCCGAAAAGGGTCCAGAATGCAAGATCACATGGTTCCCGTCTTCCGATTGACTCGAAACTTCATACATGAGATGGGGGCCGTAAATTAACCGTACATATTAAATTTCAGCCATTGAAGATCTCGGAAAGTGGTCCAACGGACAGATCAACCCATTAATCTCTAATTTGGGGCGCACCTGATATTTGGAACTGCTTCAAACTTGGTGTTGGCGGTTGGAATTATCTGAAGAAAAGGATGGACGGTGCAGATTTCTCATAAACATTATAGTGGACCCCATATGTGGTGAGTGTACACCAGTGGCATGCAGTCGAGCCGTGCACCGGACGGTTGAGGGGTAAGCGCTTGTCTTCTCAAAACAAGAAGAACGCAAACAGCGTCTCGCTGCCGATCGATGGGTTTGAGTTGTGGGTCCCACCTAGTGTCCAAATGGACAATCCAAACCGTCCATCCGCTTCCTGGGGCAGCCACGACCCCCTCCTAGGTGAAAGTTTGGCCACATACATGTGTACGCTCGTGAATCGTCAGCAAACGGAAGATGGACGGCGGAAGTAAAGATCAGGTGGGACACACCAAAACAGAAGAAAACCGGTCATTTCCGACTAGTTTTTCGTTCTTATCCCAGTGAACGGAGTGGATTTCGTGATTTCCATCGTTTATGGGACCCACCATCACCACAGTGCTCAATCCGCGTCCGCGTAACGAACGGTCGCTGCCTATTTTTTCGGCGGATTGTGGGCGCCATACGTCACCCGTACGGCCGATCCAAGCAGTCTATCGTGTAAAGGGCTTTGAGAGCTTCAAAACCATGCTGATATTCCACTCCCATGCGTACACACGTGCGCGGTACAGAGGCCACAAATGGACTGCTCTGCAATGTTCAAAACTGATCTCTTCGTGATTTCTTCTCTGGGCCGCGTTAACAGACGTTCAAAACCACCCATTCTTGACTGAAATTTCGTCTTGAATCCAATGGACGGGGTGATTTTTCAGAAAATATCTCTGTGAGGCCCACCGATCATGGCTGCGAAAATTTGTACTCCATGTCTTGCTACAACTCTGCCACCGACTCCAGCCCTTCAGCAACTATAAAAGAGGAATTATGGACGTGGAAAATTCATTCAGAACCAGGGAATTCCAGATCTAGAGCAAGGGAGAGAAGAAAAAGAAGAAAGAGAAGAAAGAAGAGAGAGAGATCGATTGGTTTGGTGTTATTTTTTTATGAATTTTGTTTAATCTTTTTGATGGATTTTATGGGTCACTAATCTCTCAGCTAGGGCTGAGATGAAGCCCCTAATTTGATTAGCTCTTGTATTGGTTGAATTTACTTTGAATATTCATTAATTTGTTCCTTTCTCTAAGTGGGCTTGATTGGTTTAAATTCTATACTTCTCCATCTATGAACTTGACTAAAGTATATATATATGGATGTTGTTTGGATGCTTATTATAGGTTCTTGTGTCTGATCAAGAACAGGTTTCCTATAGAGGAAGAAACAGGGTGCTTTAATGAACTGTACATTCCATGTGCCCGACCAAGGACATGGGATGTGTTATTCATGGCATTGCTTAAAGGAATTAGACATTCTGTATGCCCGATTAAGGACACAGATTGTGCTTTCTCTATATAAGTGGTATCAATCTAGATCAAGGTGAATCAACAGACAAAACAAGGGTTAGGATAATTAGGGGTGGATTCGAAAGTCCTAGTACTCTTTCTCTGATTGAATTTTTTTCCTTGTTCTTAATTGTTTTTTTCTAGAATTGTGCTTGGTAGTTCATTCCTTATTTATTGGATTAGTTAAGGAGAGTCATAGATTTGAATTGTGACAATTAGTCCTCGTGGGAACGATCTCGTAATACGTACCATATCTACATCTGATTCGTATACTTGCGAGTTTAAAAATCATTTAAATCGTGTTGGTTTAAATAAAACATCATTCAGCCACTAAAGAGAGCGTTAAGAAGGTTACTATTCCACAAGGAGAAGGAAAAATTCAGGACCGATGACTGTGATCCCACTTATGGCTGCCTAAATGGGCTTAGAATAGGATGATTCTAGCCAGGAATGAAAGAGCACTAAAGTACCTTTTGGATGACCCAAAATCAACCCAATCTGACATCGAACGAGGGAGTTATGAGATTCTCCGTTCGATTGCGCGATTTGGAAAGATTAACAATCCAAATTGCAAAATGACGAGCGAAGAGTTCCAATGCGCTTTTGGGATATCAAACGGTCTCCGAAATAGCCAAATTTAGTCCCATTTGGAAGCTTGTCAGCTTACCATTCCAATGAGTTAAAAATAATGTAAATTCGACCACTGAAGAGAGAGTTATGAAGGTTACTATACAACAAGGAGATGATGGAAAAATTTAGGACCGACGACTGTGATCCCACTTGCAGATGCCCAAATAGCCTCGGAAAACAACGATTCCAGTCAGGAATGAAAGAGCACTAAAGTACCTTTCAGATGACCAAAAATCTACCCAATCCGACATTAAACGAGGGTGTTATGAGAGCCTCCGTTGGATCACGCGATTTTGAAAGATTAACAGTCAAAATTACAAAATGACTATTGAAGAGTTCCAACGTGCTTTTTGGATATCTAACGTTCTCAAAATTAGCCAATTTTGGTCCCATTTAGAAGTTGGTCAAGTTACCATTTCAGTGAGCGGAAAATAATCCAAATTCGTCTACTGAAGAGAGAGTTAAGAAGGTTACTATTCGACAAGGAGATGAAGGAAAAATTCTTCACCGATGACTGCGATCCCACTTATGGCTGACCAAGTGGTCTCAGAATACGATGATTCTAATCAGGAATGAATGGGCACTAAAGTACCTTTCAGATGACCAAAAATTGACCCAATCCAACATCAAACGAGGGAGTTATAAGCGTCTCCATTGGATGCGATATTGAAAAATTAACAATCCAAATTGTAAAATGACGATTGAAGAGGTCCAACATGCTTTTTGGATATCGAACGGTCTCAAAATTAGCCAATTCCGGTCCTATTTAGAAGCTTGTCAAGTTACCATTCCAATGAGCTCAAAATAATATAAATTCAGCCACTGAAGAGAGAGTTAAGAAGGTTACTATTCCACAAGGAGAAGGAAAAATTCAGGACTGATGACTGCGATCCCACTTACGGCTGCCCAAATGGGCTTAGAATAGGATGATTCCAGCCAGGAATGAAAGAGCACTAAAGTACCTTTTAGATGACCCAAAATCAACCCAATCTAACATCAAACGAGGGAGTTATGAGAGTCTCCGTTCGGTTGCGCGATTTGGAAAGATCAACAATCTAAATTGCAAAAGGTCTCCGAAATAGCCAATTTTTATCCCATTTGGAAGCTTATCAGCTTACCATTCCAATGCGCTGAAAATAATGTAAATTCGACCACTGAAGAGAGAGTTATGAAGGTTACTATATGACAAGGAGATGAAGAAAAAATTTAGGACCGACGATTGCGATCCCACTTGCAGATGCCCAAATGGCCTCAAAAAATGATGATTCCAGTCAGGAATGAAAGAGCACTGAAGTACCTTTCAGATAACCAAAAATCGACCCAATTTGACATCAAACGAGGGATTTATGAGCGTCTCCGTTGGATGGTGCAATTTGGAAAGATTAACAATCCAAATTACAAAATGATGATTGAAGAGTTCCAACGTGCTTTTTGGATATCGAACAGTCTCAAAATTAGCCAATTTCGTTCCCAATTAGAAGCTTGTCAAGTTACCATTCCAATGAGCTTAAAATAATCTAAATTCGACCACTGAAGAGAGAGTTAAGAAGGTTACTATTCCACAAGGAGAAGAAGGAAAAATTCAGGACCAACGATAGCAACCCCACTTACGGATGCCCAAATGGTCTCAGAATAAGATGATTACAACCCAGAATGAAAGAGCACTAAAGTACCTTTCAAATGACCAAAAATCAACCCAATCTGACATCAAACGAGGGAGTTTTGAGTGTCTCCGTTCGATGGTCCGATTTGGATAGATTAACAATCCAAATTGCAAAATGACGATTGAAGAGTTCCAACGTGCTTTTTGGATATCGAACATTCTCAAAATTAGCCAATTTCGGTCCCATTTAGAAGCTTGTCAAATTATCATTGCAATGAGCTCAAAGTAGTCTAAATTCGACATCTAAGGAGAGAGTTACGAAGGTTACTATTCGACAAGGAGATGAAGGAAAAATTCTGGACCGACAACTGCATTCCAACTTATGGATGCTGAAATGGACTCGAAAAATGATGATTCCAGTCAGGAATGAAAGGGCATTAAAGTACCTTTCAAATGACCAAAAATCGACGCAATCCATCATCAAATGAAGGAGTTATGAGCGTCTACATTGGATCATGCAATTTTGAAAGATTAACAATCCAAATTACAAAACTACTATTGAAGAGTTCCAACGTGCTTTTGGGATATCGAACGGTCTCAAAATTAGCCAATTCCGGTCCTATTTAGATGCATGTCAAGTTACCATTTCAATGAGCTCAAAATAATCTAAATTCGACCACTGAAGAGAGAGTTAAGAAGTTTATTATTCGACAAGGAGTTGAAGGTAAAATTCATGACTAACGACTGCGATAACACCTACGGATGACCAAATGGTCTCAAAATATGATGATTCCAGTCAATAATGAAAGGGCACTAAATTTCCAACGTGCTTTTTGGATATCAAACAGTCTTAAAATTAGACAATTTCGATCCCATGTAGAAGCTTGTCAGTTACCATTCGAAAGAGCTCAAAATAATCTAAATTCGACCACTGAAGAGAGAGTTAAGAAGGTTATTATTCCACGAGGAGAAGAAGGAAAAATTCAGGACCGACGACTGCGATCCCACTTATAGTTGCCCAAATGGCCTCGGAAAATGATGATTCCAGTCAGGAATGAAAGTGCATTAAGGTACCTTTCAGATGACCAAAAATCGACCCAATTCAACATCAAACAAGGGAGTTATGAGCGTCTGCGTTGGATTGTGCGATTTGGAAAGATGAACAATCCAAATTACAAAATGACGATCGAAGACTTCCAACGTGCTTTTTAGAAATCGAACGGTCTCAAAATTAGCCAATTTCAGTCCCAATTAGAAGCTTGTCAAGTTACCATTCGAATGAGCTCAAAATAATCTAAATTTGACCACTAAAGAGAGAGTTAAGAAGGTTACTATTCGACAAGGAGATGAAGGAAAAATTCATGACCGACGACTGTGATCCCACTTACAGATGCCCAAATGGTCTTTGAAAAAGATGATTCCAGCCTGGAATGAAAGAGTACTAAAGTACCTTTCAGATGACCAAAAATCAACCCAATCTGACATCAAACGAGGGAGTTATGAGCGTCTCCGTTGGATGGTCCGATTTGGAAAGATTAACAATCCAAATTGCAAAATGATGATTGAAGAGTTCCAACGTGCTCTTTGGATATCGAACATTCTCAAAATTAGCCAATTCCGGTCACATTTAGAAGCTCGTCAAATTACCATTGCAATGAGCTCAAAGTAGTCTAAATTTGACCACTAAAGAGAGAGTTACGAAGGTTACTATTCAACAAGGAGATGAAGGAAAAATTCAGGACCGACAACTGCAATCCAACTTACGGATGCTGAAATGGACTCAGAAAATGATGATTGCAGTCAGTAATGAAAGAGCATTAAAGTACCTTTTAGATGACCAGAAATCGACGCAATCCGACATCAAACAAGGGAGTTATGAGCGTCTCCGTTGGATCACACGATTTTAAAGATTAACAATCCAAATTACAAAATGACTATTAAAGAGTTCCAACGTGCTTTTGGGATATCGAACGGTCTCGAAATTAGCAATTCCGGTCCCACTTAGATGCATGTCAAGTTACCATTTCAATGAGCTCAAAATAATCTAAATTCGACCACTGAAGAGAGAGTTAAGAAGGATACTATTCAACAAGGAGTTGAAGGTAAAATTCATGACCGATGACTGCGATAACACTTAGGGATGCCCAAATGGTCTCAAAATATGATGATTCCAGTCAATAATTAAAGGGCACTAAACTACCTTTCAGACGACCAAAAATCGGCCCAATTGGACATCGAACGAGGGAGTTATGAGCGTCTCCGTTGGAAGATCCGATTTGGAAAGATTAACAATCCAAATTGCAAAATAAAGATTGAAGAGTTCCAACGTGCTTTTTGGATATCGAACGGTCTCAAAAGTAGCCAATTCCAGTCCCATTTAAAAGCTTGTCAAGTAACCATTCCAATGAGGTCAAAATAATCTAAATTCGATCACTGAAGAGAGAGTTAAGAAGGTTACTATTTGACAAGGAGATGAAGGAAAAATTCATGACCGACGACTGTGATCCCACTTATGGATGCCCAAATGGTGTCAGAATATGATAATTCCAGTCAGGAATGAAAGAGCACTAAAGTACCTTTCAGATGACCAAAAACCAACCCAATCCGACATCAAACGAGGGAGTTATGAGCGTCTCCGTTGGACCGCGCGATTTGAAAAGATTAACAATCCAAATTACGTAATGACGATTGAATAGTTCCAACGTGCTTTTTGGATATCGAATGGTCTCAAAATTAGCCAATTGTGGTCCCATTTCGAAGCTTGTCAGGTTACCATTCCAATGAGCTCAAAATAATCTAAATTCGACCACTGAAGAGAGAGTTAAGAAGGTTACTATTTGACAAGGAGATGAAGGAAACATTGAGGACCGACAACTGTGATCCCACTTACGAATGCTGAAATGGTCTCGAAAAATGATGATTCCAGTTAGGAATGAAAGAGCACTAAAATACCTTTCAGATGACCAAAAATCGACCCAATCCGACATCAAACGAGGGAATTATGAGCATCTCCATTGGATCACGCTATTTTGAAAGATTAACAATTGAAATTACAAAATGACGATTGAAAAGTTTCAACGTGCTTTTTGTATATCGAACGGTCTCAAAATTACCCATTTCCGGTCCCATATAGAAGCTTGTCAAGTTATCATTTCAATGAGCTCAAAATAATCAAAATTCGACCACTGAAGAGAGAGTTACGAAGGTAACTATTTGACAAGGCGATGAAGGAAAAATTCATGATCGATGACTGCGATCCCACTTACGGATGCCCAATTGGTCTCAAAATACATGATTCCAGTAAGGAATGAAAGGGGACTAGAGTACCTTTCAAATGACAAAAATCAACCCAATCCGACATCAAACGAGGGAGTCATGAGCATCTCTGTTGGATGGTGCGATTTGGAAAGATTAACAGTAGAAATTGCAAAATGAAAATTGAAGAGTTCCAACGTGCTTTTTGGATATTGAACGGTCTCAAAATTAGCCAATTCCGGTCCATTTAAAAGCTTGTCAAGTTACCATTCCAATGAGCTCAAAATAATCTAAATTCGACCACTGAAGAGAGAGTTAAAAAGGTTACTATTCGACAAGGAGATGAAAGTAAAATTCATGACCGACGACTGCGATCCCACTTAGGCATGCCCAAATGGTCTTAGAATATGATGTTCCAGTCAGGAATGAAAGAGCACTAAAGTACCTTTCAGATGACCAAAAATCAACCTAATCTGACATCGAACGAGGGAGTTAGGAGTGTCTTTGTTGGATCGCGTAATTTGGACCGATTAACAATCCGAATTGCAAAATGATAATCGCAGAGTTCTGACGTGCATTTAGGATGTCGATTTGGAAGCTTGTCAAATTATCATTCCAATGAGCTCAAAATAGTCAAAATTCGACCACTGAAGAGATTGTTTCGAAGGTTACTATTCAACAAGGAGATGAAGGAAAAATTCAGGACCGATGAATGCGATCCCACTTTTGGATGCCAAAATAGTCATGAAAAACAATGATTCTAGCTAGGAATGAAAGAGAAATAAAGTACCTTTCAGATGACCAAAAATTGACCCAATCCGACATCAAACGAGGGAGTTATGAGCTTCTCCATTAGATGGTGCGATTTGGAAAGATTAACAATCCAAATTACAAAATGGCGATTGAAGAGTTCCAACGTGCTTTTTAGATATCAAAAGGTCTAAAAATTAGCCAATTCCGGTCCCATTTAGAAGCTTGTCAGGTTACCATTCCAATGAGGTCAAAATAATCTAAATTCGACCATTGAAGAGAGTTAAGAAGGTTACTATTCGACAAGGAGAAGAAGGAAAATTTAATGACCGACGACTGCAATCCCACTTACGGATGCCCAAATGGTCTCACAATATGATGATTCCAGTCACGAATTAAAGAGCACTAAAGTACCTATCAGATGGCAAAAAATTTACCCAATCCGACATCAAACGAGGGTGTTATGAGCGCCTCCGTTGGATCACACGATTTTGAAAGATTAACAATCGAAATTACAAAATGATGATTGAAGAGTTCCAACGTGCTTTTTGGATATCGAACGGTCTCAAAATTAGCCAATTTTGTTCCCATTTAGAAGCTTGTCAAGTTACCATTTCAGTGAGCTCAAAATAATCTAAATTCGACCACTGAAGAGAGAGTTAAGAAGGTTACTATTCGACAAGGAGATGAAGGAAAAATTCCTGACCGACGAGTGCGATCCCACTTACGAATGCCCAAATGGTCTCAGAATACGATGATTCCAATTAGGAATGAAAGGGCACTAAAGTACCTTGCTGATGACTAAAAATCGACCCAATCCAACATCAAACGAGGGAGTAATGAGCGTCTCCATTGGATGGTGCGATATTGAAAAATTAACATTCCAAATTGCAAAATGACGATTATAGAGTTCCAACGTGCTTTTTGGATATCGAACGGTCTCAAAATTAGCCAATTTTGTTCCCATTTAGAAGCTTGTCAAGTTACCATTTCAGTGAGCTCAAAATAATCTAAATTCGACCACTGAAGAGAGAGTTAAGAAGGTTACTATTCGACAAGGAGATGAAGGAAAAATTCCTGACCGACGAGTGCGATCCCACTTACGAATGCCCAAATGGTCTCAGAATACGATGATTCCAATTAGGAATGAAAGGGCACTAAAGTACCTTGCTGATGACTAAAAATCGACCCAATCCAACATCAAACGAGGGAGTAATGAGCGTCTCCATTGGATGGTGCGATATTGAAAAATTAACATTCCAAATTGCAAAATGACGATTATAGAGTTCCAACGTGCTTTTTGGATATCGAACGGTCTCAAAATTAGCCAATTCCAGTCCCATTTAGAAGCTTGTCAAGTTACCATTCCAATGAGCTCAAAATAATCTAAATTCGACCACTGAACAGAGAATTAAGAAGGTTACTATTCCACATGGAGAAGAAGGAAAAATTTAGGACCGACAACTGCGATCCCACTTACGGTTGCCCAATTGGGGTTAGAATAGGATGATTCCACCCAGGAATGAAAGAGCACTAAAGTACCTTTCAGATGACCAAAAATCAACCCAATCTGACATCAAACGTGGGAGGTATGAGAGTCTCCGTTCAATTGCAGGATTTGGAAAGATTAACAATCCAAATTGTAAAATGACGAGCGAAGACTTCCAACGCGCTTTTGGGTTTTCAAACGGTCTCAGAAATAGCCAATTTTGGTCCCATTGGGAAGCTTGTCAGCCTACCATTCCAATGAGCTGAAAATATTGTAAATTTGACCACTGAAGAGAGAGTGACGAAAGTTACTATACGACAAGGAGATGAAGGAAAAATTCAGGACCGACGACTGCGATCCCACTTACAGATGCCCAAATGGCCTCGAAAAACGATGATTCCAGTCAGGAATGAAAGAGCACTAAAGTACCTTTCAGATGACCAAAAATTGACCCAATTTGACATCAAACGAGGGAGTTATGAGCGTCTTCGTTGGATGGTGGGATTTGGAAAGATTAACAATCCAAATTACAAAATGACGATTGAAGTGTTCCAACGTGCTTTCTCGATATCGAACGGTCTCAAAATTAGCCAATTTCAGTCCCTTTTAGAAGCTTGTCAAGTTACCATTCCAATGAGGTCAAAATAATATAAATTTGACCACTGAAGAGAGAGTTAAGAAGGTTACTATTCGACAAGGAAAAGAAGGAAAAATTAATGGCTGATGACTGCAATCCCACTTACGGATGCCCAAATGGCCTCAGAATATGATGATTCCAGTAAGGAATGAAAAAGCACTAAAGTACCTTTCAGATGACCAAAAATCTACCCAATCCGACATTAAACGAGGGTGTTATGAGCGCCTCCGTTGGATCATGCAATTTTGAAAGATTAACAGTCGAAATTACAAAATGACGATTGAAGTGTTCCAACATGCTTTTTGGATATCGAACGTTCTCAAAATTAGCCAATTTTGGTCCCATTTAGAAGCTGGTCAAGTTACAATTTTATTAAGCTAAAAATAATCTAAATTCGTCCACTGAAGAGAGAGTTAAGAAGCTTACTATTCGACAAGGAGATGAAGGAAAAATTCTTCACCGACGACTGCGATCCCACTTATGGTTGCCCAAATGGTCTCAGAATATGATGATTCTAGTCAGGAATGAAAGGGCACTAAAGTACCTTTTAGATGACCAAAAATTGACCAAATCCGACATCAAACGAGGGAGTTATAAGCGTCTCCATTGGATGGTGCGATATTGAAAAATTAACAATCCAAATTGTAAAATGACTATTGAAGAGGTCCAACGTGCTTTTTGGATATCGAACGGTCTCAAAATTAGCCAATTCTGGTCCCATTTAGAAGCTTGTCAAGTTACCATTCCAATGAGCTCAAAATAATATAAATTCAGCCGCTGAAGAGAGAGTTAAGAAGGTTACTATTCCACAAGGAGAAGGAAAAATTCAGGATTGATGACTGCGATCCCACTTACGGCTGCCTAAATGGGCTTAGAATAGGATGATTCCAGCCAGGAATGAAAGAGCACTAAAGTACCTTTTGGATGACCCAAAATCAACCCAATCTGACATCAAACGAGGGAGTTATGAGAGTCTCCGTTCGATTGCGCGATTTGGAAAGATTAATAATCCAAATTGCAAAATGACGAGCGAAGAGTTCCAATGTGCTTTTGGGATATCAAACGGTCTCCGAAATAGCCAATTTTAGTCCCATTTGGAAGCTTGTCAGCATACCATTCCAATGAGCTAAAAATAATGTAAATTCGACCACTGAAGAGAGAGTTACGAAGGTTACTACACAACAAGGAGATGAAGGAAAAATTTAGGACCGACGACGGGAATCCCACTTGCAGATGCCCAAATGGCCTCGAAAAATGACGATTCCAGTCAGGAATGAAAGAGCACTAAAGTACCTTTCAGATGACCAAAAATCTACCCAATCCGACATTAAATGAGGGTGTTATGAGGGCCTCCATTGGATCACGCGATTTTGAAAGATTAATAGTCGAAATTACAAAATGACGATTGAAGAGTTCCAACGTGCTTTTTGGATATCGAACGTTCTCAAAATTTGCCGATTTTGGTCCCATTTAGAAGATGGTCAAGTTACCATTTCAGTGAGCTGAAAATAATCTAAATTCGTCCACTGAAGAGAGAGTTAAGAAGGTTACTATTCAACAAGGAGATGAAGGAAAAATTCTTCACCGACGACTGCGATCCCACTTATGGTTGCCCAAATGGTCTCAAAATTAGATGATTCCAGTCAGGAATGAAAGGGCACTAAAGTACCTTTTCGATGACCAAAAATGACCCAATCCAACATCAAACGAGGGAGTTATAAGCATCTCCATTGGATGGTGCGAATTTGAAAAATTAACAATCTAAATTGTAAAATGACGATTGAAGAGGTCCAACGTGCTTTTTGGATATCGAACGGTCTCAAAATTAGCTAATTCCGGTCCCATTTAGAAGCTTGTCAAGTTACCATTCCAATGAGCTCAAAATAATATAAATTCAGCCGCTGAAGAGAGAGTTAAGAAGGTTACTATTCCACAAGGAGAAGGAAAAATTCAGGACCGATGACTGCGATCCCACTTACGGCTGCCCAAATGGGCTTAGAATAGGATGATTCCAGCCAGGATTGAAAGAGCACTAAAGTACCGTTTGGATGACCCAAAATCAACCCAATCTGACATCAAATGAGGGAGTTATGAGAGTCTCCGTTCGATTGCACGATTTGGAAAGATTAACAATCTAAATTACAAAATGACGAGCGAAGAGTTCCAATGCGCTTTTGGGATATCAAACGGTCTCCGAAATAGCCAATTTTAGTCCCATTTGGAAGCTTATCAGCTTACCATACCAATGAGCTGAAAATAATGTAAATTCGACCACTGAAGAGAGAGTTACGAAGGTTACTATACGACAAGGAGATGAAGGAAAAATTTAGGACCGACGACTGCGATCCCACTTGCAGATGCCCAAATGGCCTCGGAAAATGACGATTCCAGTCAGGAATGAAAGAGCATTAAAGTACCTTTCAGATAACCAAAAATTGACCCAATTTGAAATCAAACGAGGGAGTTATGAGCGTCTCCGTTGGATGGTGCGATTTGGAAAGATTAACAATCCAAATTACAAAATGATGATTGAAGAGTTCCAACGTGCTTTTTGGATATCAAACAGTCTCAAAATTAGCAAATTTCGGTCCCAATTAGAAGCTTGTCAAGTTACCATTCCAATGAGCTCAAAATAATCTAAATTCAACCACTGAAGGGAGAGTTAAGAAGGTTACTATTCCGCAAGGAGAAGAAGGAAAAATTCAGGACCGACGATAGCAATCCCACTTACGGATGCCCAAATGGTCTCATAATAAGATGATTCCAGCCTGGAATGAAAGAGCACTAAAGTACCTTTCAGATGACCAAAAATAACCCAATATAACATCAAACGAGGGAGTTTTGAGCGTCTCGGTTGGATGGTTCGATTTAGATAGATTAACAATCCAAATTGCAAAATGACGATTGAAGAGTTCCAACGTGCTTTTTGGATATCGAACATTCTTAAAATTATCCAATTCCGGTCCCATCAACTAAGGAGAGAGTTACGAAGGTTACTATTCGACAAGGAGATGAAGGAAAAATTCTGGACCGACAACTGCAATCCAACTTACGGATGTTGAAATGGACTCGAAAAATGATGATTCCAGTCAGGAATGAAAGGGCATTAAAGTACCTTTCAGATGACCAAAAATCGACGCAATCCGTCATCAAACGAAGGAGTTATGAGCGTCTACATTGGATCATGCGATTTTGAAAGATTAACAATCCAAATTACAAAACGACTATTGAAGAGTTCCAACGTGCTTTTGGGATATCGAACAGTCTCAAAATTAGCCAATTCTGGTCCCATTTAGATGCATGTCAAGTTACCATTTCAATGAGCTTAAAATAATCTAAATTTGACCACTGAATACAGAGTTAAGAAGGTTATTATTCGACAAAGAGTTGAAGGTAAAATTCATGACCGACGACTGCGATAACACTTACGGATGACCAAATGGTCTCAAAATATGATGATTCCAGTCAATAATGAAAGGGCACTAAAGTTCCAACGTGCTTTTTGGATATCAAACGGTCTCAAAATTAGACAATTTCGGTCCTATTTAGAAGCTTGTCAGTTACCATTCGAAAGAGCTCAAAATAATCTAAATTCGACCACTGAAGAGAGAGTTAAGAAGGTTACTATTCCACAAGGAGAAGAAGGAAAAATTCAGGACCGACGACTGCGATCCAACTTACAGTTGCCCAAATGGCCTCAGAAAATGATGATTCCAGTCAGGAATGAAAGAGCATTAAGGTACCTTTCAGATAACCAAAAATCGACCCAATTCAACATCAAACAAGGGAGTTATGAGCGTCTGCGTTGGAAGGTGTGATTTGGAAAGATGAACAATCCAAATTACAAAATGACGATCGAAGAGTTCCAACGTGCTTTTTAGAAATCGAACGGTCTCAAAATTATCCAATTTCAGTCCCAATTAGAAGCTTGTCAAGTTACCATTCGAATGAGCTCAAAATAATCTAAATTTGACCACTGAAGAGAGAGTTAAGAAGGTTACTATTCGACAAGGAGATGAAGGAAAAATTCATGACCGACGACTGCGATCCCACTTACCGATGCCCAAATGGTCTTTGAATAAGATGATTCCAGCCTGGAATGAAAGAGTACTAAGGTACCTTTCAGATGACCAAAAATCAACCCAATCTGACATCAAACAAGGGAGTTATGAGCGTCTTCGTTGGATGGTCCGATTTGGAAAGATTAACAATCCAAATTGCAAAATGATGATTGAAGAGTTCCAACGTGCTTTTTGGATATCGAACATTCTCAAAATTAGCCATTTCCAGTCCCATTTAGAAGCTTGTCAAATTACCATTGCAATGAGCTCAAAGTAGTCTAAATTTGACCACTAAAGAGAGAATTACGAAGGTTACTATTCAACCAGGAGAGGAAGGAAAAATTCAGGACCGACAACTGCAATCCAACTTACGGATGCTGAAATGGACTCAGAAAATGATGATTGCAGTCAGTAATGAAAGAGCATTAAAGTACCTTTCAGATGACCAAAAATCGATGCAATCCGACATCAAACAAGGGAGTTATGAGCGTCTCCGTTGGATCACGCGATTTTAAAGATTAACAATCCAAATTGCAAAATGACTATTAAAAGTTCCAACGTGCTTTTGGGATATCGAACGGTCTCGAAATTAGCCAATTCCGGTCCCACTTAGATGCATGTCAAGTTACCATTTCAATGAGCTTAAAATAATCTAAATTCGACCATTGAAGAGAGAGTTAAGAAGGTTACTATTCAACAAGGAGTTGAAGGTAAAATTCATGATCGACGACTGCGATAACACCTACGGATGCCCAAATGGTCTCAAAATATGATGATTCCAGTCAATAATGAAAGTGCACTAAAGTACCTTTCAGATGACCAAAAATTGGCCCAATTCGACATCGAACGAGGGAGTTATGAGCGTCTCCGTTGGATGATCCGATTTGGAAAGATTAACAATCCAAATTGCAAAATGATGATTGAAGAGTTCCAACGTGCTTTTTGGATGTCGAACAGTCTCAAAAGTAGCCAATTCCAGTCCCATTTAAAAGCTTGTCAAGTAACCATTCCAATGAGGTCAAAATAATCTAAATTCGACCACTGAAGAGAGAGTTAAAAAGGTTACTATTTGACAATGAAGCACAAATTCATGACTGACGACTGCGATCCCACTTATGGATGCCCAAATGGTCTCAAAATATGATGATTCCAGTCAGGAACGAAAGAGCACTAAAGTACCTTTCAGATGACCAAAAACCAACCCAATCTGACATCAAACGAGGGAGTTATGAGCGTCTCCATTGGACCACGCGATTTGAAAAGATTAACAATCCAAATTACATAATGACAATTGAATAGTTCCAACGTGCTTTTTGGATATCGAACGGTCTCAAAATTAGCCAATTGCGGTCCCATTTAGAAGCTTGTCAGGTTACCATTCCAATGAGCTCAAAATAATCTAAATTCGACCACTGAAGAGAGAGTTAAGAAGGTTACTAATCGACAAGGAGATGAAGGAAAAATTGAGGACCGACGACTGTGATCCCACTTACGAATGCTGAAATGGTCTCAAAAAATGATGATTTCAGTTAGGAATGAAAGAGCACTAAAGTAACTTTCAGATGACCAAAAATTGACTGAATCTGACATCAAACGAGGAAGCTATGAGCATCTCCATTGGATCGCGCGATTTGGAAAGATTAACAATCCAAATTGCAAAATGACGATTGAAAGGTTCCAACGTGCTTTTTGGATATCGAACGGTCTCAAAATTAGCCATTTTCGGTTCCATATAGAAGCTTGACAAGTTATCATTTCAATGAGCTCAAAATAATCAAAATTCGACCACTGAAGAGAGAGTTAAGAAGGTAACTATTTGACAAGGAGATGAAGGAAAAATTCATGACCGATGACTGCGATCCCACTTACGGATGCCCAATTGGTCTCAAAATACATGATTCCAGTAAGGAATGAAAGGGGACTAAAGTACCTTTCAGATGACAAAAAATCAACCCAATACGACATCAAACGAGGGAGTCATGAGCATCTCTGTTGGATGGTGTGATTTAGAAAGATTAATAGTAGAAATTGCAAAATGATGATTGAAGAGTTCCAACGTGCTTTTTGGATATTGAACGGTCTCAAAATTAGCCAATTTCGGTCCATTTAAAAGCTTGTCAAGTTACCATTCCAATGAGCTCAAAATAATCTACATTCGACCACTGAAGAGAGAGTTAAGAAGGTTACTATTCGACAAGGAGATGAAAGTAAAATTCATGACCGACGACTGCGATCCCACTTACGCATGCCCAAATGGTCTCAGAATATGATGTTTCAGTTAGGAATGAAAGAGCACTAAAGTACCTTTCAGATGACCAAAAATTAACCTAATCTGACATCGAACGAGGGAGTTATGAGTGTCTCCGTTGGATCGCATAATTTCGACAGATTAACAATCGGAATTGCAAAATGATTATCGCAGGGTTCTGACGTGCATTTAGGATGTCGATCGGTCTCAAAATTAGCCAATTTCGGTCCCATTTGGAAGCTTGTCAAATTATCATTCCAATGAGCTCAAAATAGTCAAAATTCGACCACTGAAGAGATTGTTTCGAAGGTTACTATTCGACAAGGAGATGAAGGAAAAATTCATGACCGATGAATGCGATCCCACTTTCGGATGCCAAAATAGTCACGAAAAACAATGATTCTAGCTAGGAATGAAAGAGAAATAAAGTACCTATCAGATGACCAAAAATTGACCCAATCCGACATCAAACAAGGGAGTTATGAGCTTCTCCATTAGATGGTGCGATTTGGAAAGATTAACAATCCAAATTACAAAATGGCGATTGAAGAGTTCCAACGTGCTTTTTAGATATCAAAAGGTCTAAAAATTAGCCAATTCCGGTCCCATTTAGAAGCTTGTCAGGTTACCATTCCAATGAGGTCAAAATAATCTAAATTCGACCATTGAAGAGAGAGTTAAGAAGGTTACTATTCGACAAGGAGAAGAAGGAAAATTTAATGACCAACGACTGCAATCCCACTTACGGATGCCCAAATGGTCTCACAATATGATGATTCCAGTCATGAATTAAAGAGCACTAAAGTACCTTTCAGATGGCCAAAAATTTACCCAATCCGACATCAAACGAGGGTGTTATGACCGCCTCCGTTGGATCACGCAATTTTGAAAGATTAACAATCGAAATTACAAAATGATGATTGAAGAGTTCCAACGTGCTTTTTGGGTATCGAACGGTCTCAAAATTAGCCAATTTTGGTCCCATTTAGAAGCTTGTCAAGTTACCATTTCAGTGAGCTCAAAATAATCTAAATTCGCCCACTGAAGAGAGAGTTAAGAAGGTTACTATTCGACAAGGAGATGTAGGAAAAATTCCTGACCGACGACTGTGATCCCACTTACGAATGCCCAAATGGTCTCAGAATATGATGATTTCAATTAGGAATGAAAGGGCACTAAAGTACCTTTCAGATGATTAAAAATCGACCCAATCCGACATCAAACGATGGAGTTATGAGCGTTTCCATTGGATGGTGCGGTATTGAAAAATTAACATTCCAAATTGCAAAATGACGATTGTAGAGTTCTAACGTGCTTTTTGGATATCGAACGGTCTCAAAATTAGCCAATTCCAGTCCCATTTAGAAGCTTGTCAAGTTACCATTCCAATGAGCTCAAAATAATCTAAATTCGACCACTGAAAAGAGAGTTAAGAAGGTTACTATTCCACATGGAGAAGAAGGAAAAATTTAGGACCGACAACTGCGATCCCACTTACGGTTGCCCAATTGGGGTTAGAATAGGATGATTCCACCTAGGAATGAAAGAGCACTAAAGTACCTTTCAGATGACCAAAAATCAACCCAATCTGACATCAAACAAGGGAGTTATGAGAGTCTCCGTTCGATTGCGCGATTTGGAAAGATTAACAATCCAAATTGCAAAATGATGAGAGAAGACTTCCAACGCTCTTTTGGGTTTCCAAACGGTCTCAGAAATAGCCAATTTTGGTCCCATTTGGAAGCTTGTCAGCCTACCATTCCAATGAGCTGAAAATAATGTAAATTCGACGACTGAAGAAAGAGTTACGAAAGTTATTATACGACAAGGAGATGAAGGAGAAATTCAGGACCGACGACTTCGATCCCACTTACAGATGCCCAAATGGCCTCGAAAAATGATTATTCCAGTCAGGAATGAAAGAGCACTAAAGTACCTTTCAGATGACAAAAAATCGACCCAATTCGACATCAAACGAGGTTGTTATGAGCATCTCCGTTGGATGGTGGGATTTGGAAAGATTAACAATCCAAATTACAAAATGACGATTAAAGAGTCCCAACGTGCTTTTTCGATATCGAACGGTCTCAAAATTAGCCAATTTCAGTCCCTTTTAGAAGCTTGTCAAGTTACAATTCCAATGAGGTCAAAATAATATAAATTTGACCACTGAAGAGAGAGTTAAGAAGGTTACTATTTGACAAGGAAATGAAGGAAAAATTAATGACTGATGACTGCAATCCCACTTACGAATGCCCAAATGGTCTCAGAATATGATGATTCCAGTCAGGAATGAAAAACACTAAAGTACCTTTCAGATGACCAAAAATCTACCCAATCCGACATTAAACGAAGGTGTTATGAGCGCCTCCATTGGATCACGCAATTTTGAAAGATTAACAGTCGAAATTACAAAATGACGATTGAAGAGTTCCAACGTGCTTTTTGGATATCGAACGTTCTCAAAATTAGCCAATTTTGGTCCCATTTAGAAGCTGGTCAAGTTACCATTTCAGTGAGTTGAAAATAATCTAAATTCGTCCACTGAAGAGAGAGTTAAGAAGGTTACTATTCGACAAGGAGATGAAGGAAAAATTCTTCACCGACGACTGTGATCCCACTTATGGTTGCCCAAATGGTCTCAGAATACGATGATTCCAGTCAGGAATGAAAGGGCACTAAAGTACCTTTCAAATGACAAAAAATCGACCCAATCCGACATCAAACGAGGGAGTTATAAGCGTCTCCATTGGATGGTGCGATATTGAAAAATTAACAATCCAAATTGTAAAATGACAATTGAAGAGGTCAACATGCTTTTTGGATATCGAACGGTCTCAAAATTAGCCAATTCCGGTCCCATTTAGAAGCTTGTCAAGTTAACATTCCAATGAGCTCAAAATAATATAAATTCAGCCACTGAAGAGAGAGTTAAGAAGGTGACTATTCCACAAGGAGAAGGAAAAATTCAAGACCGATGACTGAGATCCCACTTATGGCTGCCTAAATGGGCTTAGAATAGGATGATTCCAGCCAGGAATGAAAGAGCACTAAAGTACCTTTTGGATGACCCAAAATCAACCCAATCTGACATCAAACGAGGGAGTTATGAGAGTCTCCGTTCGATTGCGCGATTTGGAAAGATTAACAATCCAAATTGCAAAATGACGAGTGAAGAGTTCCAATGCGCTTTTGGGATATCAAACGGTCTCCGACATAGGCAATTTTAGTCCCATTTGGAAGCTTGTCAGCTTGCCATTCCAATGAGCTAAAAATAATGTAAATTCGACCACTAAAGAGAGAGTTACGAAGGTTACTATACGACAAGGAGATGAAGGAAGAATTTAGGACTGACGACTGTGATCCCACTTGCAGATACCCAAATGGCCTTGGAAAACGATGATTCCAGTCAGGAATGAAAGAGCACTAAAGTACCTTTCAGATGACCAAAAATCTACCCAATGTGACGTTAAACGAGGGTGTTATGAGCGCCTCCATTGGATCACGCAATTTTGAAAGATTAACAGTCGAAATTACAAAATGACGATTGAAGAGTTCCAACGTGCTTTTTGGATATCGAACGTTCTCAAAATTAGCCAATTTTGGTCCCATTTAGAAGCTGGTCAAGTTTCCATTTCAGTGAGCTGAAAATAACCTAAATTCGTCCACTGAAGAGAGAGTTAAGAAGGTTACTATTCGACAAGGAGATGAAGGAAAAATTCTTCATCGACGACTACGATCCCACTTATGGTTGCCCAAATGGTCTTAGAATACGATGATTCCAGTCAGGAATGAAAGGGCACTAAAGTACCTTTCAGATGACCAAAAATCGACCCAATACAACATCAAACGAGGGAGTTATAAGCGTCTCCATTGGATGGTGCGATATTGAAAAATTAACAATCCAAATTATAAAATGACGATTGAAGAGGTCCAACATGCTTTTTGGATATCGAACGGTCTCAAAATTAGCCAATTCCGGTCCCATTTAGAAGCTTGTCAAGTTACCATTCCAATGAGCTCAAAATAATATAAATTCAGCCACTGAAGAGAGAGTTAAGAAGGTTACTATTCCACAAGGACAAGGAAAAATTCAGGACCGATGACTGCGATCCCACTTATAGCTGCCCAAATGGGAATGACGAGCGAAGAGTTCCAATGCACTTTTGGGATATCAAACGGTCTCCGAAATAGCTAATTTTAGTCCCATTTGGAAGCTTATCAGCTTACCATTCCAATGAGCTGAAAATAATGTAAATTCGACCACTGAAGAGAGAGTTACGAAGGTTACTATACGACAAGGAGATGAAGGAAAAATATAGGACCGATGATTGCGATCCCACTTGCAGAGGCCCAAATGGCCTCGGAAAATGACGATTCCAGTCAGGAATGAATGAGCACTAAAGTACCTTTCAGATAACCAAAAATTGACCCAATTTGACATCAAACGAGGGATTTATGAGCATCTCCATTGGATGGTGCGATTTGGAAAGATTAACAATCCAAATTACAAAATGATGATTGAAGAGTTCCAACGTGCTTTTTAGATATCGAACAGTCTCAAAATTAGCCAATTTCGGTCCCAATTAGAAGCTTGTCAAGTTACCATTCCAATGAGCTCAAAATAATCTAAATTCGACCACTGAAGAGAGAGTTAAGAAGGTTACTATTCCGCAAGGAGAAGAAGGAAAAATTCAGGACCGACGATAGCAATCCCACTTACGGATGCCCAAATGGTCTCAGAATAAGATGATTCCATCCCGGAATGAAAGAGCACTAAAGTACCTTTCAGATGACCAAAAATCAACCCAATCTGACATCAAACGAGGGAGTTTTGACCGTCTCGGTTGGATGGTCCGATTTGGAAAGATTAACAATCCAAATTGCAAAATGACGATTGAAGAGTTCTAACATGCTTTTTGGATATCGAACATTCTCAAAATTAGCCTATTCCGGTCCCATTTAGAAGCTTGTCAAATTATCATTGCAATGAGCTCAAAGTAGTCTAAATTCGACAACTAAGGAGAGAGTTACGAAGGTTACTATTCGACAAGGAGATGAAGGAAAAATTCTAGACCGACAACTGCAATCCAACTTACGGATGCTGAAATGGACTCGAAAAATGATGATTCTAGTCAGGAATGAAAGGGCATTAAAGTACCTTTCAGATGACCAAAAATCGACGCAATCCATCATCAAACGAAGGAGTTATGAGCGTCTACATTGGATCACGCGATTTTGAAAGATTAACAATCCAAATTACAAAACGACTATTAAAGAGTTCCAATGTGCTTTTGGGATATCGAACGGTCTCAAAATTAGCCAATTCCGGTCCCATTTAGATGCATGTCAAGTTACCATTTCAATGAGCTCAAAATAATCTAAATTTGACCACTGAAGAGAGAGTTAAGAAGGGTGTTTTTCGACAAGGAGTTGAAGGTAAAATTCATGACCGACGACTGCGATTACACTTACGGATGACAAAATGGTCTCAAAATATGATGATTCTAGTCAATAATGAAAGGGTACTAAAGTTCCAACGTGCTTTTTGGATATCAAACGGTCTCAAAATTAGACAATTTCGGTCCCAATTAGAAGCTTGTCAAGTTACCATTCGAAAGAGCTCAAAATAATCTAAATTCGACCACTGAAGAGAGAGTTAAGAAGGTTACTATTCCACAAGGAGAAGAAGGAAAAATTCAGGACCGACGACTGCGATCCCACTTACAGTTGCCCAAATGGCCTCGAAAAATGATGATTCCAGTCAGGAATGAACGAGCATTAAGGTACGTTTTAGATTACCAAAAACTGACCCAATTCAACATCAAACAAGGGAGTTATGAGCGTCTGCATTGGATAGTGCGATTTGGAAAGATGAACAATCCAAATTACAAAATGACGATTGAAGAGTTCCAACGTGCTTTTTAGAAATCGAACGGTCTCAAAATTAGCCAATTTCAGTCCCAATTAGAAGCTTGTCAAGTTACCATTCGAATGAGCTCAAAATAATCTAAATTTGACCACTGAAGAGAGAGTTAAGAAGGTTACTATTCGACAAGGAGATGAAGGAAAAATTCATGATCGACGACTACGATCACACTTATCGATGCCCAAATGGTCTTTGAATAAGATGATTCCAGCCTGGAATGAAAGAGTACTAAAGTACCTTTCAGATGACCAAAAATCAACCCAATCTGACATCAAACGAGGGAGTTATGAGCGTCTCCGTTGGATGGTCCGATTTGGAAAGATTAACAATCCAAATTGCAAAATGATGATTGAAGAGTTCCAACGTGCATTTTGGATATCGAACATTCTCAAAATTAGCCAATTCCAGTCCCACTTAGAAGCTCGTCAAATTACCATTGCAATAAGCTCAAAGTAGTCTAAATTTGACCACTAAAGAGAGAGTTACGAAGGTTACTATTCAACCAGGAGATGAAGGAAAAATTCAGGACCGACAACTGCAATCCAACTTATGGATGCTAAAATGGACTCAGAAATTGATGATTGCAGTCAGTAATGAAAGAGCATTAAAGTACCTTTCAGATGACCAAAAATTGATGCAATCCGACATCAAACAAGGGAGTTATGAGCGTCTCCGTTGGATCACGCGATTTTAAAGATTAACAATCCAAATTACAAAATGACTATTAAAGAGTTCCAACGTGCTTTTGGGACATCGAACGGTCTCGAAATTAGCCAATTCCGGTCCCACTTAGATGCATGTCAAGTTACCATTTCAATGAGCTCAAAATAATCTAAATTCGACCATTGAAGTGAGAGTTAAGAAGGTTACTATTCAACAAAGAGTTGAAGGTAAAATTCATGACCGACGACTGCGATAACACTTACGGATGCCAAAATGGTCTCAAAATATGATGATTCCAGTCAATAATGAAAGCGCACTAAAGTACCTTTCAGACGATAAAAAATCGGCCCAATTCGACATCGAACGAGGGAGTTGTGACCGTCTCCATTGGATGATCCGATTTGGAAAGATTAACAATCCAAATTGCAAAATGACGATTGAAGAGTTCCAACGTGCTTTTTGGATGTCGAACGGTCTCAAAAGTAGCCAATTCCAGTCCCATTTAAAAACTTGTCAAGTAACCATTCCAGTGAGGTCAAAATAATCTAAATTCGACCACTAAAGAGAGTTAAGAAGGTTACTATTCGACAAGGAGATGAAGGAAAAGTTCATGATCGACGACTGCGATCCCACTTATGGATGCCCAAATGGTCTTAGAATATGATGATTCCAGTCAGGAATGAAAGAGCACTAAAGTACCTTTCAGATGACCAAAAACCAACCCAATCTGACATCAAACGAGGGAGTTATGAGCGTCTCCGTTGGACCGCGCGATTTGAAAAGATTAACAATCCAAATTACATAATGACGATTGAATAGTTCCAACGTGCTTTTTGGATATCGAACGGTCTCAAAATTAGCCAATTGCGGTCCCATTTAGAAGCTTGTCAGGTTACCATTCCAATGAGCTCAAAATAATCTAAATTCGACCACTGAAGAGAGAGTTAAGAAGGTTACTATTCGACAAGGAGATGAAGGAAAAATTGAGGATCGACGACTGTGATCCCACTTACGAATGCAGAAATGGTCTCGAAAAATGATGATTCCAGTTAGGAATGAAAGAGCACTAAAGTACCTTTCAGATGACCAAAAATCGACCCAATCCGACATCAAACGAGGGAGTTATGAGCATCTCCATTGGATCAGGCTATTTTGAAAGATTAACAATCGAAATTACAAAATGACGATTGAAAAGTTCCAATGTGCTTTTTGGATATTGAACGGTCTCAAAATTAGCCATTTCCGGTCCCATATAGAAGCTTGACAAGTTATCATTTCAATGAGCTCAAAATAATCAAAATTCGACCACTGAAGAGAGAGTTAAGAAGGTAACTATTTGACAAGGAGATGAAGGAAAAATTCATGACCGATGACTGCGATCCCACTTACGGATGCCCAATTGGTCTCAAAATACATGATTCCAGTAAGGAATGAAAGGGGACTAAAGTACCTTTCAGATGACAAAAAATCAACCCAATCTGACATCAAACGAGGGAGTCATGAGCGTCTCTGTTGGATGGTGCGATTTGGAAAGATTAACAGTAGAAATTGTAAAATGACGATTGAAGAGTTCCAACGTGCTTTTTGGATATTGAACGGTCTCAAAATTAGCCAATTCTGTTCCATTTAAAAGCTTGTCAAGTTACCATTCCAATGAGCTCAAAATAATCTAAATTCGACAACTGAAGAGAGAGTTAAGAAGGTTACTATTCGACAAGGAGATGAAAGTAAAATTCATGACCGACGACTGCGAACCCACTTACGCATACCCAAATGGTCTCAGAATATGATGTTCCAGTCAGGAATGAAAGAGCACTAAAGTACCTTTCAGATGATCAAAAATCAACCTAATCTGACATCGAACGAGGGAGTTATGAGTGTCTTCGTTGGATCGCGTAATTTCGACAGATTAACAATCTGAATTGCAAAATGATGATCGCAGAGTTCTGACGTGCATTTAGGATGTCGATCCGTCTCAAAATTAGCCAATTGCGGTCCATTTAGAAGCTTGTCAGGTTACCATTCCAATGAGCTCAAAATAATCTAAATTCGACCACTGAAGAGATTGTTTCGTAGGATACTATTCGACAAGGAGATGAAGGAAAAATTCATGACCGATGAATGCGATCCCACTTTCGGATGCCAAAATAGTCACGAAAAACAATGATTCTAGCTAGGAATGAAAGAGAAATAAAGTACCTATCAAATGACTAAAAATTGACCCAATCTGACATCAAACGAGGGAGTTATGAGCTTCTCCATTAGATGGTGCGATTTGGAAAGATTAACAATCCAAATTACAAAATGGCGATTGAAGAGTTCCAACGTGCTTTTTGGATATCGAAAGGTCGAAAAATTAGCCAATTCTGGTCCCATTTAGAAGCTTGTCAGGTTACCATTCCAATGAGGTCAAAATAATCTAAATTCGACCATTGAAGAGAGAGTTAAGAAGGTTACTATTCGAAAAGGAGAAGAATGAAAAATTAATGACCGATGACTGCGATCCCACTTACGGATGCCCAAATGGTCTCAGAATATTATGATTCCAGTCACGAATTAAAGAGCACTAAAGTACCTTTCATATAACCAAAAATTGACCCAATCCGACATCAAACAATGGTGTTATGAGCGCCTCTATTGGATCACGCGATTTTGAAAGATTAACAATCGAAATTACAAAATGACGATTGAAGAGTTCCAACATGCTTTTTGGATATCGAACGATCTCAAAATTAGCCAATTTTGGTCCCATTTAGAAGCTTGTCAAGTTACCATTTCAGTGAGCTCAAAATAATCTAAATTCGACCACTGAAGAGAGAGTTAAGAAGGTTACTATTCAACAAGGAGATGAAGGAAAAATTCTAGACCGATGAGTGCGATCCCACTTACGAATGCCCAAATGGTCTCAGAATACGATGATTCCAATTAGGAATGAAAGGGCATTAAAGTACCTTTCAGATGACTAAAATTCGACCCAATCCGACATCAAACGAGGGAGTTATGAGCGTCTCCATTGGATAGTGCGATATTGAAAAATTAACATTCGAAATTGCAAAATGACGATTGTAGAGTTCCAAGCGCTTTTTGGATATCGAACGGTCTCAAAATTAGCCAATTCCAGTCCCATTTAGAAGCTTGTCAAGTTACCATTCCAATGAGCTCAAAATAATATAAATTCAGCCACTGAAGAGAGAGTTAAGAAGGTGACTATTCCACAAGGAGAAGGAAAAAATTCAAGACCGATGACTGAGATCCCACTTATGGCTGCCTAAATGGGCTTAGAATAGGATGATTCCAGCCAGGAATGAAAGAGCACTAAAGTACCTTTCAGATGACAAAAAATCAACCCAATCTGACATCAAACGAGGGAGTTATGAGAGTCTCCGTTCGATTGCGCGATTTGGAAAGATTAACAATCCAAATTGCAAAATGACGAGAGAAGACTTCCAACGCGCTTTTGGGTTTCCAAACGGTCTCAGAAATAGCCAATTTTGGTCCCATTTGGAAGCTTGTCAGCCTACCATTCCAATGAGCTAAAAATAATGTAAATTCGACCACTAAAGAGAGAGTTACGAAAGTTACTATATGACAAGGAGATGAAGGAAAAATTCAGGATCGACGACTGCGATCCCACTTACAGATGCTCAAATGGCCTTGAAAAATGATGATTCCAGTCAGGAATGAAAGAGCACTAAAGTACCTTTCAGATGACCAAAAATTGACCCAATTCGACATCAAACGAGGGAGTTATGAGCATCTCCGTTGGATGGTGGGATTTGGAAAGATTAACAATCCAAATTACAAAATGACGATTGAAGAGTTCCAACGTGCTTTTTCGATATCGAACGGTCTCAAAATTAGCCAATTTCAGTCCCTTTTAGAAGCTTGTCAAGTTACCATTCCAATGAGGTCAAAATAATATAAATTTGACCACTGAAGAGAGAGTTAAGAAGGTTACTATTCGACAAGGAGAAGGAAAAATTAATGACAGATGACTGCAATCCAACTTACGGATGCCCAAATGGTCTCAGAATATGATGATTCCAGTCAGGAATGAAAAAGCAGTAAAGTACCTTTCAGATGACCAAAAATCTACCCAATCCGACATTAAACGAGGGTGTTATGAGCGCCTCCGTTGGATCACGCGATTTTGAAAGATTAACAGTCGAAATTACAAAATGACGATTGAAGAGTTCCAACGTGCTTTTTGGATATCGAACGTTCTCAAAATTAGCCAATTTTGGTCCCATTTAGAAGCTGGTCAAGTTACCATTTCAGTGAGCTGAAAATAATCTAAATTCGTTCACTGAAGAGAGACTTAAGAAGGTTACTATTCGACAAGGAGATGAAGGAAAAATTCTTCACCGACGACTGCGATCCCACTTATGGTTGCCCAAATGGTCTCAGAATACGATGATTCCAGTCAGGAATGAAAGGGCACTAAAGTACCTTTCAGATGACAAAAAATTGACCCAATCCGACATCAAACGAGGGAGTTATAAGCGTCTCCATTGGATGGTGCGATATTGAAAACTTAACAATCCAAATTGTAAAATGACGATTGAAGAGGTCCAACGTGCTTTTTGGATATCGAACGGTCTCAAAATTAGCCAATTCCGGTCCCATTTAGAAGCTTGTCAAGTTACCATTCCAATGAGCTCAAAATAATATAAATTCAGCCACTGAAGAGAGAGTTAAGAAGGTTACTTCCACAAGGAGAAGGAAAAATTCAAGACCGATGACTGTGATCTCACTTATGGCTGCCTAAATGGGCTTAGAATAGGATGATTCCAGCCAGGAATGAAAGAGCACTAAAGTACCTTTTGGATGACCCAAAATCAACCCAATCTGACATCAAACGAGGGAGTTATGAGAGTCTCTGTTCGATTGCGCGATTTGGAAAGATTAACAATCCAAATTGTAAAATGACGAGCGAAGAGTTCCAATGCACTTTTGGGATATCAAACGGTCTCCGAAATAGCCAATTTTAGTCCCATTTAGAAGCTTGTCAGCTTACCATTCCAATGAGCTAAAAATAATGTAAATTCGACCACTGAAGAGAGAGTTACGAAGGTTACTATACGACAAGGAGATGAAGGAAAATTTTAGGACCAACGACTGTGATCCCACTTGCAGATGCCCAAATGGCCTTGGAAAACGACGATTCCAGTCAAGAATGAAAGAGCATTTAAGTACCTTTCAGATAACCAAAAATCGACCCAATTTGACATCAAACGAGGGAGTTATGAGCGTCTCCGTTGGATGGTGCGATTTGGAAAGATTAACAATCCAAATTACAAAATGATGATTGAAGAGTTCCAACATGCTTTTTAGATACCGAACAGTCCCAAAATTAGCTAATTTCGATCCCAATTAGAAGCTTGACAAGTTACCATTCCAATGAGCTCAAAATAATCTAAATTCGACCACTGAAGAGAAAGTTAAG
The DNA here is from genome assembly GCA_030180095.1 of Magnolia changhungtana. Lineage (NCBI taxonomy): Eukaryota > Viridiplantae > Streptophyta > Magnoliopsida > Magnoliales > Magnoliaceae > Magnolia > Magnolia changhungtana. The sequence goes on from JASAUF010000316.1 coordinate 1,204,425, forward strand.
AAGGTTACTATTCCACAAGGAGAAGAAGGAAAAATTCAGGACTGACGATAGCAAACCTTCTTACGGATGCCCAAATGGTCTCAGAATAAGATGATTCCATCCCGGAATGAAAGAGCACTAAAGTACCTTTCAGATTACCAAAAATCAACCCAATCTGACATCAAACGAGGGAGTTTTGAGCATCTCCGTTGGATGGTCCGATTTGGAAAGATTAACAATCCAAATTGCAAAATGACGATTGAAGTGTTCCAACGTGCTTTTTGGATATCGAACATTCTCAAAATTAGCCAATTCCAGTCCCATTTAGATGCTTGTCAAATTATCATTGCAATGAGCTCAAAGTAGTCTAAATTCGACAACTAAGGAGAGAGTTACGAAGGTTACTATTTGACAAGGAGATGAAGGAAAAATTCGGGACCGACAACTGCAATCCAACTTACGGATGCTGAAATGGACTCGAAAAATGATGATTCCAGTCAGGAATGAAAGGGCATTAAAGTACCTTGTAGATGACCAAAAATCGACGCAATCCATCATCAAACGAAGGAGTTATGAGCGTCTACATTGGATCACGCGATTTTGAAAGATTAACAATCCAAATTACAAAATGACTATTAAAGAGTTCCAATGTGCTTTTGGGATATCGAACGGTCTCAAAATTAGCCAATTCCGGTCCCATTTAGATGCATGTCAAGTTACCATTTCAATGAGATCAAAATAATCTAAATTCGACCACTGAAGAGAGAGTTAAGAAGGGTGTTATTCGACAAGGAGTTGAAGGTAAAATTCATGACCGATGACTGCGATTACACTTACGGATGACCAAATGGTCTCAAAATATGATGATTCCCGTCAATAATGAAAGGGCACTAAATTTCCAACGTGCTTTTTGGATATCAAATGGTCTCAAAATTAGACAATTTCGGTCCCATTTAGAAGCTTGTCAAGTTACCATTCAAAAGAGCTCAAAATAATCTAAATTCGACCACTGAAGAGAGAGTTAAGAAGGTTACTATTCCACAAGGAGAAGAAGGAAAAACTCAGGACCGACGACTGCGATCCCACTTACAGTTGCCCAAATGGCCTCGGAAAATGATGATTCCAGTTAGGAATGAACGAGCATTAAGGTACCTTTTAGATGACCAAAAACTGACCCAATTCAACATCAAACAAGGGAGTTATGAGCGTCTGCGTTGGATGGTGCGATTTGGAAAGATGAACAATCCAAATTACAAAATGACGATTGAAGAGTTCCAACGTGCTTTTTAGAAATCGAACGGTCTCAAAATTAGCCAATTTCAGTCCCAATTAGAAGCTTGTCAAGTTACCATTCGAATGAGTTCAAAATAATCTAAATTTGACCACTGAAGAGAGAGTTAAAAAGGTTACTATTCGACAAGGAGATGAAGGAAAAATTCATGACCGACGACTGCGATCCCACTTACCGATGCCCAAATGGTCTTTGAATAAGATGATTCCAGCCTGGAATAAAAGAGTTCTAAAGTACCTTTCAGATGACCAAAAATCAACCCAATCTGACATCAAACGAGGGAGTTATGAGCGTCTCCGTTGGATTGTCCGATTTGGAAAGATTAACAATCCAAATTGCAAAATGATGATTGAAGAGTTCTAACGTGCCTTTTGGATATCGAATATTCTCAAAATTAGCCAATTTCGGTCCCATTTAGAAGCTCGTCAAATTACCATTACAATGAGCTCAAAGTAGTCTAAATTTGACCACTAAGGAGAGAGAGTTACGAAGGTTACTATTCAACAAGGAGATGAAGGAAAAATTCAAGACCGACAACTATAATCCAACTTAGGGATGCTAAAATGGACTCAGAAAATGATGATTGCAGTCAGTAATGAAAGAGCATTAAAGTACCTTTCAGATGACCCAAAATTGACGCAATCCGACATCAAACAAGGGAGTTATGAGTGTCTCCGTTGGATCACGCGATTTTAAAGATTAACAATCCAAATTACTAAATGACTATTAAAGAGCTCCAACGTGCTTTTGGGATATCGAACGGTCTCGAAATTAGCCAATTTCGGTCCCACTTAGATGCATGTCAAGTTACCATTTCAATGAGCTCAAAATAATCTAAATTCGACCACTGAAGAGAGAGTTAAGAAGGTTACTATTCGAAAAGGAGTTGAAGGTAAAATTCATGACCGACGACTGCGATAACACTTACGGATGCCCAAATGGTCTCAAAATATGATGATTCTTGTCAATAATGAAAGGGCACTAAAGTACCTTTCAGACGACCAAAAATTGGCCCAATTCGACATCGAACGAGGGAGTTATGAGCGTCTCCGTTGGATGATCCGATTTGGAAAGATTAACAATCCAAATTGTAAAATGACGATTGAAGAGTTCCAACGTGCTTTTTGGATATCGAACGGTCTCAAAAGTAGCCAATTCTAGTCCCATTTAAGAGCTTGTCAAGTAACCATTCCAATGAGGTCAAAATAATCTAAATTCGACCACTGAAGAGAGAGTTAAGAAGGTAACTATTTGACAAGGAGATGAAGGAAAAATTCATGACCGATGACTGCGATCCCACTTACGGATGCCCAATTGGACTCAAAATACATGATTCCAGTAAGGAATGAAAGGGGACTAAAGTACTTTTCAGATGACAAAAAATCAACCCAATCCGACATCAAACGAGGGAGTCATGAGCGTCTCTGTTGGATGGTGCGATTTGGAAAGATTAACAGTAGAAATTGCAGAATGACAATTGAAGAGTTCCAACGTGCTTTTTGGATATTGAACGGTCTCAAAATTAGCCAATTTCGGTCCATTTAAAAGCTTGTCAAGTTACCATTCCAATGAGCTCAAAATAATCTAAATTCGACCACTGAAGAGAGAGTTAAGAAGGTTACTATTCGACATGAAAGTAAAATTCATGACCGACGACTGTGATCCCACTTACGCATGCCCAAATGGTCTCAGAATATGATGTTCCAGTTAGGAATGAAAGAGCACTAAAGTACCTTTCAGATGTCCAAAAATCAACCTAATTTGACATCGAACGAGGAAGTTATGAGTGTCTTCGTTGGATCGCGTAATTTGGAAAGATTAATAATCCGAATTGTAAAATGATGATCGCAGAATTCCGATGTGCATTTAGGATGTCGATCGGTCTCAAAATTACCCAATTTTGGTCCCATTTGGAAGCTTGGCAAACTATCATTCCAATGAGCTCAAAATAGTCAAAATTCGACCACTGAAGAGATTGTTTCGAAGGTTACTATTCGACAAGGAGATGAAGGAAAAATTCATGACTGATGAATGCGATCCCACTTTTGGATGCCAAAATAGTCACGAAAAATAATGATTCTAGCTAGGAATGAAAGAGAACTAAAGTATCTTTCAGATGACCAAAAATTGACCCAATCCGACATCCAACGAGGGAGTTATGAGCTTCTCCATTAGATGGTGCGATTTGGAAAGATTAACAATCCAAATTACAAAATGACGATTGAAGAGTTCCAACGTGCTTTTTAGATATCAAACAGTCTAAAAATTAGCCAATTCCGATCCCATTTAGAAGCTTGTCTGGTTACCATTCCAATGAGGTCAAAATAATCTAAATTCGACCATTGAAGAGAGAGTTAAGAAGGTTACTATTCGACAAGGAGAAGAAGGAAAAATTAATGACCAACGACTGCGATCCCACTTACGGATGCCCAAATGGTCTCAGAATATGATGATTCCAGTCACGAATTAAAGAGCACTAAAGTACCTTTCAGATGACCAAAAATTGACCCAATCCGACATCAAACGAGGGTGTTATGAGCGCCTCCGTTGGATCTCGCGATTTTGAAAGATTAACAATTAAAATTACAAAATGACAATTGAAGAGTCCCAACGTGCTTTTTGGATATCGAACGGTCTCAAAATTAGCCAATTTTGGTCCCATTTAGATGCTTGTCAAGTTACCATTTCAATGAGCTCAAAATAATCTAAATTCGACAACTGAAGAGAGAGTTAAGAAGGTTACTATTCGACAAGGAGATGAAGCAAAAATTCCTGACCGACGAGTGCGATCCCACTTACGAATGCCCAAATGGTCTCAGAATACGATGATTCTAATTAGGAATGGAAGGGCACTAAAGTACCTTTCAGATGACAAAAAATCGACCCAATCCGACATCAAACGAGGGAGTTATGAGCGTCTCCATTGGATGGTGCGATATTGAAAAATTAACATTCCAAATTGTAAAATGATGATTGTAGAGTTCCAACGCGCTTTTTGGATATCGAACGGTCTCAAAATTAGCCAATTCCAGTCCCATTTAGAAGCTTGTCAAGTTACCATTCCAATGAGCTCAAAATAATCTAAATTCGACCACTGAAGAGAGAGTTAAGAAGGTTACTATTCCACATGGAGAAGAAGGAAAAATTTAAGACCGACAACTGCGATCCGACTTACGGTTGCCCAATTGGGGTTAGAATAGGATGATTCCACCAAGGAATGAAAGAGCACTAAAGTACCTTTTAGATGACCAAAAATCAACCCAATCTGACATCAAACGAGGGAGTTATGAGAGTCTCCGTTCGATTGCGCGATTTGGAAAGATTAACAATCCAAATTGTAAAATGACAAGTGAAGACTTCCAACGTGCTTTTGGGTTTTCAAAAGGTCTCATAAATTCCAATTTTGGTCCCATTTGGAAGCTTGTCAGCCTACCATTCCAATGAGCTGAAAGTAATGTAAATTCGACCACTGAAGAGAGAGTTACGAAAGTTACTATACGACAAGGAGTTGAAGGAAAAATTCAGGACCGACGACTGCGATCCCACTTACAGATGCCCAAATGGCCTCGAAAAATGATGATTCCTGTCAGGAATGGAAGGGCACTAAAGTACCTTTCAGATGACCAAAAATCGATCCAATCCGACATCAAACGAGGGAGTTATAAGCGTCTCCATTGGATGGTGCGATATTGAAAAATTAACAATCCAAATTGTAAAATGACAATTGAAGAGAGAGTTAAGAAGGTTACTATTCCACAAGGAGAAGGAAAAATTTGGGACCGATGACAACGATCCCACTTACGGCTGCCTAAATGGGCTTAGAATAGGATGATTCCAGCCAGGAATGAAAGAGCACTAAAGTACTTTTCAGATAACCAAAAATTGACCCAATTTGACATCAAACGAGGGAGTTATGAGCGTCTCCGTTGGATGGTGCGATTTGGAAAGATTAACAATCCAAATTACAAAATGATGATTGAAGAGTTCCAACGTGCTTTTTGGATATCGAACAGTCTCAAAAATAGCCAATTTCGGTCCCAATTAGAAGCTTGTCAAGTTACCATTCCAATGAGCTCAAAATAATCTAAATTCGACCACTGAAGAGAGAGTTAAGAAGGTTACTATTCCACAAGGAGAAGAAGGAAAAATTCAGAACCGACGATAGCAATCCCACTTACGGATGCCCAAATGGTCTCGAAATAAGATGATTCCAGCCCAGAATGAAAGAGCACTAAAGTACCTTTCAGATGACCAAAAATCAACCTAATCTGACATCGAACGAGGGAGTTATGAGTGTCTTTGTTGGATCGTGTAATTTGGAAAGATTAACAATCCGAATTGCAAAATAATGATCGCAGAGTTCCGACGTACATTTAGGATGTCGATCAGTCTCAAAATTAGCCAATTTCAGTCCCATTTGGAAGCTTGTCAAATTATCATTCCAATGAGCTCAAAATAGCCAAATTCGACCATTGAAGAGATTGTTTCGAAGGTTACTATTCGAGAAGGAGATGAAGGAAAAATTCATGACCGATGAATGCGATCCCACTTTCGGATGCCAAAATAGTCACGAAAAACAATGATTCTAGCCCGGAATGAAAGAGAACTAAAGTACCTTTCAGATGACCAAAAATTGACCCAATCCGACATCAAATGAGGGAATTATGAGCTTCTCCATTAGATGGTGTGATTTGGAAAGATTAACAATCCAAATTACAAAATGACGATTGAAGAGTTCCAACGTGCTTTTTAGATATCGAACGGTCTAAGAATTAGCCAATTCTGGTCCCATTTAGAAGCTTGTCGGGTTACCATTCCAATGAGGTTAAAATAATCTAAATTCGACCATTGAAGAGGGAGTTAAGATGGTTACTATTCGACAAGGAGAAGAAGGAAAAATTAATGACCGACGACTGCGATCCCACTTACGGATGCCCAAATGGTCTCAGAATATGATGATTCCAGTCACGAATTAAAGAGCACTAAAGTACCTTTCAGATGACCAAAAATTGACCCAATCCGACATCAAACGAGGGTGTTATGAGCGCCTCCATTGGATCACGCAATTTTGAAAGATTAACAATCGAAATTACAAAATGACAATTGAAGAGTTCCAACATGTTTTTTGGATATCGAATGGTCTCAAAATTAGCCAATTTTGGTCCCATTTAGAAGCTTGTCAAGTTACCATTTCAGTGAGTGTTTAGGCATAAAATAAACAAAGTAATGAAGAAGAGAAAGATCAACAAATCAGTTTAAACATCAAGAAATAAGTTTGAAGGAGACTTTATGTTGATCCGCGCAAAGTGAAGAGGTTACGCTGGACCGCGTAAAGTAAACGAGTTGCGCAGATTGCTCAAGGAAGACTGATTGCGCGGGACAGATAGATTGCGCGAGATCGCGCAAAGCATGTCATTTGCGCGTATCCGTGCAAAGTGTATGACTGAAGTATAAAAATGGTTGGATGTTATTTTGTCCCACATCGACCAGAACAGAGTTTTTTACCTGTAAAAATGTCTATAAATACCCCGTTCTTTCTCTCAAAAGGGGTTCGAAGATTTTAGAGTAAAAGAAAGACGAAGAAAGAGACAGAAGGTGCGAATCCGCGCAAAAGAAGTTATGGGCTCCTATAGTTTGGCGCGGACCAGCAAAAGCATGTCGTTCTTAGGCTGACTGCAAACCGATTGTTTTTGATGCCTATACAATGATGAAATACGTTATGCTTGCCAGAGAATGGCTAAAGTCTTCAAATCTTCAAGAAATCTTCAAGTTCTTCTTGTTCAGGAGAAAAGGAGGAATCATCGACGAAAAGGCGTATTCCTCCTAAGTTTGAGGGATGACCGAAATAGCGCTGAAATGCTACCGGAATCCCCGTTCTCTTAAAGACTATTGGCCAATTTGTCTATTCCTCCTAAATTATAGGAGACGGTTGACATCAGCGCCGTTATGCTGTCAAAATTTACATTTAACTACGATAATTGTAACTTGCAATGAATTCTTTGTAAACCATCTTAGAATCAAGGGATACTCGAGGATGTAAATGAATTCAGAATCAATAAAGTGTGATGATTGTTTCTGTAACTATTCCATTGTTATGTTTGAATAAGATAATTCTCCCAAATTAAACACTTTTGTTTCCTTGTCGAAACAAAATGGCGACTCCACTGGGGATCGAACCCAGAATCTCTGGTTTCGTAGACCAGCGCCTTATATTCTGGGTTCGATCCCCAGCAGAGTCGCCATTTTGTTTCGACAAGGAAATAAAAGTGTTTGATTTGGGAGAATTATCTTATTCAAACATAACAATGAAATAGTTACAGAAACAATCATCACACTTTATTGATTCTGAATTCATTTACATCCTCGGGTATCCCTTGATTCTAAGATGGTTTACAAAGAATTCATTGCAAGTTACAATTATCATAGTTAAATGTAAATTTTGACAGCATAACGGCGCTGATCTCAACCGTCTCCTATAACTTAGGAGGAATAGACAAATCAGCCAATAGTCTTCAAGAGAACGGAGATTCCGGCAACATTTCAGCACTATTTTGGTCATCCCTCAAACTTAGGAGGAATACGCCTTTTCGTCGATGATTCCTCATTTTCTCCTGAACAAGAAGAACTTGAAGATTTCTTGAAGATTTGAAGACTTTAGCCATTCCAAAAAAAGATAACTTGACCCATTATCGTTATAGATGTCAAATCGATTTCTTATAAAGTCTCGCAAGTAAACGACATGCTTTCATGGGTCTCTTAGCAAACTATAGGAGCCCAGTTGTCCTCTGTGCGGATTCGCACCTTCTATCTCTTTCTTCGTCTTTCTTTTACTCTGAAATCTTCGAACCCCTTTTGAGAAAAAGAACGGGGTATTTATAGACATTTTTACTGGTAAAAAACTCTGTTCTGGTCGATGTGGGACAAAATAACATCCAACCATTTTTATACTTCAGTCATACACTTTGTGCGGATACGCGTAAACGACATGCTTTATGCAATCTCATGCAATCTATCTGTCTTGCACAATTAGTCTTCCTTGAGCAACCCGCGCAACACGTTTACTTTGCGCGCTCCAGTGCAACCTCTTCACTTTGCGCGGATCAGCGCAAAGTCTCCTTCAAACTGATTTCTTGATCTTCAAACTGATTTGTTGATCTTTCTCTTCTTCATTTCTTTGTTTATTTTATGCCTCAACAGATGCCCCCTTGATCTGTTTCTTTGTTTCTTCAAAAATCAAGGAAAAAGGATCAAATCCCTTATTTTGTATAGAGTTTGCGCAACCCCGCGCAAAGCTCGGTTGAGTACCGTACTCGGCCAGAAATACTATAAATAATGTAACAACTTGGTCATTTTCACGAACTGCTCACACTTTGCCGAAACTCTGCCCTTGCGATTTTCTTCCGCGCAAACCTTTTTAATTTGCGCGAAGTCCTTTCGAGTTTGTAAACTTTTCCGCGCAAACCTTATACTTTGCGCGGACCCGCGCAAAGTACTTCGTACTTAGCCGATTTTCCTCTTAAATTTTTTCCAACACAGTCTTTTTTCTTCTTTCTTCCTTTCTCATTCTGACATCTATCTTCCTTCCTTAACTTATTTTCATGGCTCGCATTAAACAAATGGCTCGTCATGTGACTCCTTCTAATCCACCTTCTTCTGATCAACCTCCTGCTAAAAGAATAAAGACAACTTCTAGAAATCCAGCTTATTTCAAAGAACCCGTTCTTCCTACCTTTGACTTTTCTGATCGTATCAACTCTTTGCCATCCCCCATTCATAGATCCATACCTTTAGGAGATATCAAATGTCTACCTAAGCATGGCGGAGAGTATGACTGGGATGAATGGTTAAAGACTACAGCTCATATTCGTACCGATAGTGAAAGACCATCTCCTCGTGAAGACACTCCTCCGGCTTCTCGTTCAAAGAAAACTCGCCGAAATAAGGTGAAAGAATTTGCAGAGAAAATCAAGGAACACAAGAAGAAGAGGCTTCAAAACTCATGGGACTCAGTACGAGTTGTTAAAGGTGTCATGAAGTTTGACAACCCTCATACGGAAGGCATGACGATTATTCCCATTAAAGTATATCGTCATCAGTCCATGCTCGACTGTGAGTCTAAAGATTACATCCATGGCAAAAGATTAATGTATACCGAATCGTGGGCCTCAAGAGAGCCTCGAATCCTTGAGGGAGTCATCCAAACACAGAAGCCACGACAAAAGATAGGAGAAACTCATCCCATGATATTCTTAGTTCCTTTCCACAGTCCTCATGATCTCTTTCCTTCTCATTTTTATGAGACAGTTCGACAGTGCTTTAGAGATCGAGAACAACTCTGGGGACAGGCAGAATTTCACATCAGAGGCCTGTTAACCGCTCGCCGCTATTATTCAGAATGGGCGGAGGCTATTTTACTGAAGCATACAAGCACTCTTGCAAAGATCGGCCTTTATGATGCCATAGAAGTGACCTCCAAATACTTCTATAGGGAACCCAATATACTGAAAGGCTTCCTTGAATACTGGTCACCTACAACCAATTCCTTTCATTTACCTTATGGCGAAATGAGCATATCACTTTGGGATCTTCATCGTATCGCCGATCTCACAATAACAGGTAAATTATATGATGAATTTATTCCGACAAACAGAGAATTGGCCTTTGTATCTTCTCCAGATCGCAAGCCTTTTATCTCTGAGACTTCCATAGAGCTGTTTAAAGAGATGGGCAAATTTCCCAGCTTTCACAAAATTCCCCCTCTACAATGGCTGGCACATTTTTCTAGAGGTCTCAGGTATTTATCAATCTGGCAATTGACTTTCCTCTTTGTATTCTTGCTATTTAGCCATTTCTGCATATTAACCTCCTCTCCTTTATTTCCTTTGAAGATTTCATGATTGTCATTCTAAAGAATTAATGAAGCTTCGAGATGCAATGAGAGGAAGACTAGAATATAGCTCTTTTGGAGAACTTGCAGCGTTCTTGGCTTATTGGCTAAGTTTGGTCGAATTGCCCAGCTCTAAATGGGCAGATGTTGTTTGTCCAAGCGTCTTTGTTGTGGCTGGTGCTTTAGCGGAAGGCCATAAATACTCTCTTGCTCCTCCTGTATTATATTCTATTTACAGAGCTCTTGGAGAAGTGGCTACCCATGTAAAAGACCCTATTCTTGGAGCTTCGTCTGCACATACTTCTTGGCATTATATTACGGAGTGGCTAGGGGTTTATTTTCCTTGGACTTTTGAAGCTCCAGAGCAAGCATATACTCATCCTTCTCACCTTCCACTCTGGTTCTTTCAGCAAAGAGCAATAGCTAAAAGAGCGTATGAGTGGGTTGCCAATAAAATTCGAGACGATGACCAGATAAATATTTTCAGTTCCGCCTTTATCGCTACACTAAAGATACAGATATGGTGGACCAAGAAACACTTACTGCAGCAGAAAGAGCTTTCTTCTTTTCTATTCGCTCGCGCAGTTTACCTCTTTGGGAAGGAACAAAATTTTGGAGAGAGCCTTACTACCCCAGTCGTTTTGCTCGTCAATTTAGTTATGACCAAACCGTACCACAAGACTGCGGGCTGGTTACTAGAAAAATGCGTTGTTATGGAATTGGTCCTCTTAACTGGGCCATGATATGGAAACAGCTGCTGAATGGCTGTGTCGAATCTCTTTTCATAATTTCAGGCTGTAATCGCATAGTCCGTACATCATATGACTAAATGCCCGCCAGTGGATTCTTCTATCTTTCTTCATCCAATCATACTTGGTCACTAAATGCCCGCCAGTGGATTCTTCTATCTTTCTTCATCCACCCAGGCTGAAGGGCAAAAATTTAGAGAGTGGAATCAGCTATATTCCAGAAAAGAGTCATGCCTCCCATCCGGGAGAAATTTGTAGGAAGATATCATTGGAAGACCCCATCCGTGAAATCAAGCCTATCAACACTTTGGATGGCTGGTTTGCTCACGGAGTTCTGAGAGAATTTGAGAAATCTCGTCGGGACTTTTCAAACCAAGCTGCAAATGATGCTGAGGGTACATCTTCTCCAATTCCTGCAGAAACTGCAATGGTTCAAGAAGGACCAACTATTGATACCTCCATATCTCCTTCACAACCCCTTGGTCCTAGTCCATCTTCCCCAATGACTAGATCAAAAGCGCGTTTACAAACATCATCTCCAATTCTTCCAGAAAGGACCAGACAAGCATCCACATCCCCTACAGTCGAAGAGCCTGCACCGAAAAGCAACCAGGCCATTTCTTGCAAAGGGAAGCAAGTTGTCATTGAAGAAACTGATGAAGAAATTTTGGAAGATGAGAGTTCAGCTTCATCGTCGGAGACTACTAACTCTTCACAATATGAAGACAGTGAGGATAGCGACAGCTGTGAGAATAAAGATGATGACTTTGAAGAAGGCGAAGTTGACATTGACGGAGATGAGGAAACAACTGCGAAAGAAGTTGAAATGGAATCTTCTCCTGCAATTGCTAAGACTCTTCCTGGTGTAAATGTTCCTGCTAAATCTCCTGCAGCTGAAGAAGATGAAGAGGAACTCTTAGATTATGGCGAATATGGTTATTCACCAGGTAAAGAAGATTTAAATTTCATATAGATATATTTATCTATATATCAACTATTATTTATTTAGAATTATTATGTCTCACCCCCTTTTTTAGGTGCTCAAGTTGCAGAAATAGGTGCCATCTCTTCAGTGAATCCTCTCGTGGTAACTTCACCAAGAGCACCCGTAGTTTCATTGGTAGCACAAAGAGTGGTGGCTCGTGAAATCATATTTCCAATAGAAACTACGGACTTGCCAACTCCGGCTACCAGAGATTCAAGCACGGAAGCTAGAGCACCATCTCTTGCTAATATGGTGGAACTTGGTCTTTCCACAACTCAGAGGACTTCTCCTTCCGTTAGTCGTATTCCTGTGGCAGGTACAGATATATACACTGATTATTTTATTCAAAACTACATATTTCATAATAATATTTTGAATATCCTTCTTCTTTTGCTATAGGAACTCCTTGCAGCGGTGCAGCCAGTTCTGATTCTGTGGCCACTACTTCTGAACTTTCATCTTTTGCGAAGATTCCTATTCATAAAATGCTTATGGCGAAACATTCCTTGTTAGCAATAGCCCATATCTTCAGAAATCCTGATCAGTGGTTAGATTTAGATGTTGCTATAGAGATTCTAGAGAGCTCTGCCAAGATGGCTAGAATCAACATATCTCCTTTGCATGATTCACTCCTCAAATTTCGTGATTCAGTAATTTCTTTGGCGTCAGCAGAAAATGTTACAATTGCTCCTGAAATTTTAGAATATAGGAAGCAGCTGACTTTATCTCAAGAACAAGCCTTTCTGACAGATTCATCGATTTCTAAACTTGAGCAAGAGCATATGATTCTTCAAGATCAACTAAAGGCTTATATTGATGAAAAAGCGACTATCTAAGATCGTATTGCAATTCTGAAGGAAGAAATCTCTCAACTGGAGAGGAAGAATCATGGGCAGAACTTGGTCATTCAGGATGTTGAAGAGAAGATACAGGTGAATGCTCAATCTATTGATATTGAAAAATCCACACAACTGTAAAGAAAAGAAATGATTGCTTCTTTGGAGAATAAACTTGCTGGCGTTCCTGATCAAGCAAGACTTATTCTTAAAGAAAAATCTAAACATGATGCAGCTCAGATACAATTGAAAGAAGATTTGCGTAAATATATGGAAGTAGTGGGGATTACAGAAGATCTTTGAACATGTAATTTTGAACATGTAATCTTTTGCTTTCATGTTTCCTGGACATATAATTTATTTGGCTTCACATATGTTTCTATGATAACATTTTGAGATGTTTATAATAGCATTTTTTCACTTTACATGTTGATGACATTTATACTAACATTCTCAAATTATATTTATACTTTATATAATAATTTCATTACATCCCTTATGATTTTCAAACCTTTTATGCTTTGTTAGTGCAGGATTCTCTATGTGAGTATTTAAATTGGCGGTACTAAGTTTCAATTTAATTAGCCACACATAGTTTAAGCTCATGAGTAGTGGAGCGTGCGCACACACACAGTTTAAGCTCATGAGTAGTGGAGCATGGCGTCTATTAGATGCCAAAATCGCAACTCTCAGTGGGAACATCCTCCCCTTCATCTCTAAGATAGTTTACTTAGTCTTTCACATACTAATTTCATGAATGTTTTATTATTGAAGGTACCCAAATTCAATCACATAACATTTCTAATGGCTAACGTTGCGAGAAAAGTGAACTTCTGATTCACCGCTACTGGGTTTGTAATTGAATATGCGCCAAACCAAACTCCTGAACATACGAAAGCAAGCACTACAAGCAGGCGCAAAATGACTCAAGTAACAGCTGGAGTCATTTCCGTATCACCCCAATCACAGGAAAGTGATGAGAATTGGACTTTGGTCTTGTCTAGAAAGACAAAAGCAAAGACCTTAAAAAACCGTAAGGCAAAATCACTTGTACCAAGAGCTGAGGGACCAATTACGCGTAGTATAGCAAGAAGAAAACTCGAGCTCGCTCCTCCGGCGATCTATCCTGAACAAGCCGCTCCGCAATTCTCGTCGCACAATTTTCCAGCTTTGGCTGCCCCAAGGACCAAATGGACAAAAGCACAGAAAGGTAAAGCACTGATGATAGGATCACCGATGCTTGTATCACCCCAAACAAGTTCGCCTATAACTGTATCACCTCGATCGGTTAAAAGCACGGGAAGTACACAAAAGTCAAATGAGACTCCAATTTCTCCCCTCTTTGTAAGCCCTGTTACGTCAACATACTCTCATTTTACTCCAAAAAACAGCCTTGACAAACAGTCAAGGGGCAGCAGTGTATATGGCAGGAACAGGTCAAGAAAATAGACCAACTACTGAAGAGCGGGTTGATCAAATGGCAGAGGCACAAAGAGCACTAATGGACGAATGCTGGAACCTCAGAGAAGCTCTGGCAACTCTGGCACATAATGTAGCCCAGATGGTAGCCCCACCTATGATGGGAGCAACAAATGGACAGGAGAACCAACCTGAAGGTTCCCGTCCATAGGGGACAGGATCGCGAGGGTCAGTTCCAGCGATAAGGGCTATAACACAGGATGATGTAAGATAAGTCGTCGAAGAAGCAGTCAGAATAGAAAGAGAGCGTGCAAATATTGGTCGCTTCAGATATCGAACACCCTATCCAAGAGAGGTAAAGGATGTTCTGTTTCCGAAAAATTTTAAGCATCCAAACTTCCAGAAGTTTAATGGGGAAGGATCACCAGAAGAACACCTGATGCATTTCATTACTAGCATGGGAAATTTCTCCACAATACCTCAATACTGCTTACGATTATTTGGGTCATCATTGACAAGTAAAGCTTTCAAGTGGTATTCAAATTTGGCACCAAGATCTATACGCACATGGGAAGAAATGCAAGATGCTTTCATGTCAAACTTCTTCTCGTTAGAATGCGATGTTAGCATTACAGAATTAGCTTTAGTACAACAACGAGAAGGGGAAACAGTTGAAAAGTTTATAGACAGATGGATGACACTGGGGGCATCATGTAGACAGTTGCCGGAAGAAAAGGAATAAGTCAAAATGTGTCTAAACTCTATAGAGACAGGAATTGCATTCGGACTCACCAGTGCCGATATCGGAACCTTTCGCGATTTGGCTACCAAAGCCCATGCGTTGGAGTTAATGACTCGTAAAATGCCAGCATTTCATCGTGAAATCGTCAGAAGAATACCTGGCAGAACAACAGTGAACACCATTGATCGGGATAAGAAAAATCAAGATGCAAGGGGCTCAAGAGACAAAAGGCCGGAAGGAAAAGAAGGCTGGAATCAATCAAGGGACAGATACAGCGGAAAAAAGCTCAAAATGCTCGATTCTCACGAAGGATTTGAGTTCGATAAAGAGGACGTGGTGCCTATGATGCAGCAATTGTTAAAAGCAGGTACCCTAGAATTACCAGAGCCCAAACGCCCTGAAGATGTGACAAGGACTCGAGAAAGAAACTTTTGCCGTTATCATCGCCTAGTGGGACATCCGACGGAAAATTGTTACACATTAAAGTGTATCATACAGCGAATGATAAATAGAGGTGATATAATAACCAGTGAAAGCAAAGGAAAGAATACAAGGGCGACAGTAAATGTATTGTCAATCCAAGAAAAGATTCGAGAAATAAAAGAGAAGGGAGATCGAAGGCCGATAAGAAATGCGACAATGATTACGTTGCGATCGGGAAAGCAGATAACAAGTCTGATGAAGCAAAAAGCAGGAATTATAAGGAAGGAAATGACTGAAAGACAGAACATCAAGGATAAAAGTAGAAATGGAGACGCGGCGACAAAAGTGGCTTACGACGTAGTTAGTCACTTGAAAGGTATACCGGCACGTTTAAGTATCTATGATGCGCTCAAGTTATCAGAAGAGTTTCGACAGAGTTTGATTCAAGCATTGTCTGATCACAATGTGAGAGAAGTTTTATTGACAGAAATGAAGAATGGAAAAAGCAATGAAAAGGTGGATTGTCTACCAGTAATATCTTTCTCTGATGATGATTTAATTGGTGAAACAGAACACAACAGGCCATTAATGATAGAAGGGTACATTCGTGAAAAGAAGATAAAACGAATTATGATAGACAATGGGTCAGCAGTGAATCTTTTGCCACTCTCCATGATTACTAAATTGGGTTATCGTCATTTAAATTTGTGCCCTAGGGGGATGATGATACAGGGGTTTAATCAAGATGGGCAACGCGCACTCGGTAAAATTATGGTGACATTGGAAGTGAGAGAATTAATTACTACTGTTGTATGTCACGTCATAAATGCTGTGACAACATATAACCTTCTCTTGGGAAGGCCGTGGATACATCAGTACAATATTGTACCTTCTACTCTACACCAATGTTTCAAATACTGTAAGAACGGAATGCAGTGTAAAGTGATGGCTGATGCAAAACCTTACACTGAAGCTGAGTCTTTCTTCGCGGATGCCGGCTATTATAAATGTTTCTCCGAAGAAGTGGGAAATAATAGTGGAAAGAAAGTGTTAAAAGACGACCGAACAAATAAAGTTAGAGAAGAAAGGGCGGAATCTTCTGGGACTACAAAATCAAGAAAGCAGTTCTATTTTGTACCCAAGCGTCTGAGACAACCGGGACAACCGCCGTTGACATTATTGTCGACAGAACAGCTGAAAGTCTTACAGTCTAATTACACAATGCCCTTACCCAATATCGAAAGATGTAAGCCATTTGCAGTCGCTCCAGGAACATTTCAAGTCAGAGCCAGTGTTAAATATCCTGAACCAATAGAATTTCATGCTGCAGCAGAGGTGAAGGATGAAAACATAAGCAATGTATATCATGGAGAGTTAGCACCACAGAATTTGAGAAAATACAGTGCAGTAAGCAAGAAAATCATGAGAAATATGGGTTTCGATTGTAACAAGCCCATTGGACTGAATCATGGGAAAGGAATTCAAATCCCTCTCGGGGTTAATCAGGAAAAACGGAGAAAATTCCAAGGATTAGGAGCAGAATCATCAGTAAATATGGTATCAGTAAATATGACTTCAGCCGAACAAATATCAGAACAAGATACTAAGATTGTTGAGTATCCTGAAACCGCTCTGAGGAAAATAGAAGACGGGGGACAGCTGATAATAGATGGCCTGTGAGAAATAAATTTGGGAACAGCAGAAGAGCCAAGGAATACATTCATCAGCGTCAGTCTTTTATAACAGAAATTTGAGAAATATAGCCAACTTCTCAAAGAAAATAAAGACGTCTTCGCCTGGACATATGAGGAAATGCCAGGACTGGAACCCTCTGTAGCAATACATCGATTAAATATCTCCAAAGAAAAGAAACCAGTGAAGCAAACACAAAGGCGATTCCACCTAGACCTGATTCTATTAATCGAAAAAGAAGTAAATAAACTAATAAAGGTTGGGTTTATCAGAGAAGTTAAATATCCCAGGTGGATATCAAACATTGTTCCTGTGAAGAAGAAGAATGGGCAGATAAGAGTATGTATTAACTTCAGAGATCTGAATGAAGCATTTCCAAAGGATGACTTCCCTCTCCCGATAACAGAATTATTAATTGATAGCACTACTCAGTATGCTATTATGTCTTTTATGGACGGATATGCTGGCTATAATCAAATTAGGATGGCACCCGAAGATGAAGAGGCGACGGCCTTCAAAACGCCGCTTGAAATTTATTGTTATAAAGTTATACCTTTCGGTATTAAAAATGCTGGGGCG
This sequence comes from Magnolia changhungtana, assembly GCA_030180095.1. Taxonomy (NCBI): domain Eukaryota; kingdom Viridiplantae; phylum Streptophyta; class Magnoliopsida; order Magnoliales; family Magnoliaceae; genus Magnolia; species Magnolia changhungtana. The sequence continues at coordinate 1,222,007 of JASAUF010000316.1, forward strand.
ACATACCAGAGGGCAATGAAAAATATTTTTCAAGATATGATGCATAAACATGTTGAATGCTACGTTGATGACTTGGTGGTCAGGTCAGGAGATCATCAAGAACACTGCGAACATTTGGCAGCAGTCTTCCGTTGACTCAGAAAGAAGCAGTTAAAGATGAACCCCGCTAAATGTGCATTCGGAGTATCTTCTAACAAATTCCTCGGCTTTGTTGTACGGCATAGAGGAATCGAGATTGATCCAGAAAAAATTAAGGCTATTCAAAATATGCCGCCACCAACAACGCTAAAGGAATTGAAAAGCTTACAAGGAAAACTAGCATACATTCGTCGTTTCATTTCAAACCTCGCAGGAAGGTGTCAGCCATTTTCTCGGTTAATGAAGAAAGATACAGAATTTGTATGGGATCACGCCTATCAAAATGCATTTGACTCAATTAAGGAATTGTTGAAACAGCCGCCGGTGTTAACAGCTCCAGTGAAAGGTAAGCCACTTATCTTATACACATATGCAGCTACAAATTCTTTGGGTGCTTTGTTGGCACAGGTAAACGAAGCTGGAAAAGAGACTGCTCTTTATTATCTAAGCCGAACATTGATGGGGGCAGAATGCAATTATTCCTCGATCAAAAAAGAATGTTTGGCATTGGTATTCGCTATACAAAAGTTGAGGCATTATTATCTTTCCCACGATATAACTCTGATCTCAAGAGCAGATCCGATAAAATTTTTGATGACCAGGCCAATGTTGTCAGGAAGACTAGCCAAATGGATGTTATTGTTATCGGAATATACTATTTCGTATAAACCGGCAAAAGCAGTGAAAGGACAAGCTATGGCAGACTCCCTCGCAGCACATCCTGTAGCAGAAAGTGAGGAAATCAATGAAGAATTCCTAGATGAGCAGGTTATGTTGATTGAATCTCAAAATCTTTGGCAAATGTATTTTGATGGTGCTGCTCGAATATCAGGAGCGGTGGCAGGAGTGATATTTATTACTCCTCAGGGCGATTTATTACCATATTCCTTCACACTAGGCACCACGTGCACAAACAATGAAGCTGACTACAGAGCTCTTATCATCGGAATGGAAATAGCTTGACAAATGGAAATAAAATTACTGCATATCTTTGGAGATTCTAAATTGATTGTAAATCAGTTGACAACAGAATTCGAAGTAAGGAAAGAAGAACTCTTGCCCTATTATCGGAAGGCACAACAGTTGCTTGAACAGTTTTTTCATGTGGAAATTAAACACATACCTATGTCTGAGAATACAAAAGCGGATGCTTTAGCCAGTCTAGCAGCAGCTCTATCTTGCACAAATCGAAGTCCTCTTCAGGTAACTATAAAAGAAAGAAGATTCCTGCCATCTGCAGAGGTTATCGGAGGAACCGTTGAAATGTTTCATATATCCTGTCTGGAAGTAATAACGGATGATTGGCGTCAGCCTTTCGTTGATTATCTTAAATATAATATTTTGCCAGAAGATGATGCACAATGACAGCAGATTAAGCAGCAATCAGGCAAATTTTTCATATGCAGCGAAGTATTGTATAGAAAATCTTATAACGGAATGCTGTTACGATGCTTAGACAAGCAAGAAGCAAATCAAATGTTGCGGGAAGCACATTCAGGTGAATGTGGAGCACATCAAGCCGGCTGAAATTTATGCCATAGAGTGCATCGAATGGGTTATTATTGGCCTACTATATTCAAAGATGCGATAGAATACGCAAAGCGGTGTCATGAATGTCAAATACACGGAGATGTAATACATGTTCCCCCAGAAGACTTACATCAGTCTGTTGCTTCTTGGCCTTTCTCAGCTTGGGGACTCGATGTGATTGGTCCTATAAATCCACCTTCATCTAAGGGAAAATAGTATATTTTGGCAACAATAGACTATTTCTCCAAATGGACCGAAGCAGTCGCCTTGCATAGTGTTAAAGAGAAAGATATGGTCAATTTCATCCGGCATGCTATAATATACCGTCATGGTATTCCAAAAAAGATCATCACTGATAATGGCACCCCTTTTAAAAATAGAGGCATGGAAAAATTGTGTCAGAAATTCGGCATCCAACATTCGTTTTCAACACCTTATTATCCTCCGGCCAATGGATTAGCAGAGGCGTTTAACAAAACGATTATTAAAATAATGAAAAAAACAGTGACAAGCAATAAACGCGATTGGGATGAAAAGTTACAAGAGGCATTATGGGCCTACAGAACTACTCATCGTACAGCAACAAGGGCGACACTGTATTCATTAATCTACGGTATAGAGGCAGTCATCCCAATCGAAATACAACTGGCATCGCTCAGAATAGCAGTACATCAATCTGTAACGGATGATAAAAATACAAAAATAAGGCTGAAAGAATTAGATCTGCTCGATGAAAAACGTCTTGCGGCTCAGCAGCGGTTGCAGTCATATCAGGCCAGGATATCGGTTGCCTTTGATAAACAGGTTAAATATCACTCTTTCAAAAAAGGGGATTTGGTGCTAATGTTGAAAAGACCTATAGTGATCACTCGGCGGACAGGGGTCAAGTTCGAGCCTAAATGGGACGGTCCATATGTAGTAAAAGAATTATACTCCAATGGGGCATATAGAATTACAAATCAAGAGGGACAGGGTGTCAGTATACTTGTCAACGCCCGCTTCATCAAAAGATACTACCCCTGAAGATAGACATGTTGATTTTAACCCAGAATATTATTGGCATAATGATTCTGTATCAAAAGAGGACAAGAATGAATAGGATCATGTCTATATGTCAACAAAAGAGGCTATGAAGAAGAAGTTCATGAGCATATCAACTATGTTAGCAAGCATTTAAAAATATATATGATCGTCATTATCACTAAATAAGTTTGACAAAGTCAATATCATCTTGAAGACTCTCTTGAAGATATTGACAAGATTGATATATTGCCTTACAAGGCACGGGTCTTCTTGAAGATATTTTGGAAATATCTACTATATTGGCAATGATGATGATCATAAACATTATTGCCTTACAAGGCACGGATCTTCTGGAAGATACTATCAAAAGCAAGGATATATCAATATCAGTCAAAGAGGCAGTATAGCCAAGCCAAATCCTAAAAGAGCCAAGTTGAGCCAAATCAAAAAAAAATCAAGCTCTGTAAATAAATAAAAAAAAAAAGAAAAAAAGAGAGCACTTAAAGGATCAAGCTCTAAAAGAGCCGGCCAACTATACGTAAGACCTATGAAGATCACCATTCGGGCAGCGACGAGGAGTCAGTGGCCCTAAAAAGCCCGCGAAGACCGTCGTGCGCACCCATGCGGGCAGCTGACGAAGTCAAGGATTAAAAGCCTAAAAGGCTATAAGTCCGCGAAGACTAGTCACCGTAACTCCCATGCCGTCTGAATAGCTTCCGGCAGCACCACGGGGAACGGATGAAAATGCCCTCCTGTGAATGGGCCTGACCTTGCAGACGAAGAAAATAGGGGCCGCAGTGCGAGCTTTATGCCAACCATGCATAAGACCCTCCAGGTCTAGGGTTTGATTTCAGTAGTAACTCGTGAGGAAGGGCTTAAACCTACTCATTGATGGACTGGCGACTCTAGATTTGGTGCCCCAAAGGTAGCCTTGCTAGCCCTACGAACTCTAGAGAGTTACCGTGGCCAACCCTGTGCGTAAAACCAATAGTTCACCGCCCGGTAGCGTCAATGGGCCCCTCTGATGGACCTTGGCCGTTAGCTCAAGGCAGTGAAAAGCCCAAAAGCGAACTCTAGACAGTTACAGCGGCCATCACATAAGACCCATAAATGCTCCACTACTCATGAGCTTAAACTGTGTGTGTGCGCACACTCCACTACTCATGAGCTTAAACTATGTGTGGCTAATTAAATTGAAACTTAGTACCGCCAATTTAAATACTCACATAGAAAATCCCGCACTAACAAAGCATAAAAGGTTTGGAAATCATAAAGGATGTAATGAAATTATTATATAAAGTATAAATATAATTTGAGAATGTTAGTATAAATGTCATCAACATGTAAAGTGAAAAAATGCTATTATAAACATCTCAAAATGTTATCATAGAAACATATGTGAAGCCAAATAAATTATATGTCCAGGAAACATGAAAGCAAAAGATTACATGTTCAAAATTACATGTTCAAAGATCTTCTGTAATCCCCACTACTTCCATATATTTACGCAAATCTTCTTTCAATTGTATCTGAGCTGCATCATGTTTAGATTTTTCTTCAAGAATAAGTCTTGCTTGATCAGGAACGCCAGCAAGTTTATTCTCCAAAGAAGCAATCATTTCTTTTCTTTACAGTTGTGCAGATTTTTCAATATCAATAGATTGAGCATTCGCCTGTATCTTCTCTTTAACATCCTGAATGACCAAGTTCTGCTCATGATTCTTCCTCTCCAGTTGAGAGATTTCTTCCTTCAGAATTGCAATACGATCTTGGATAGTCGCTTTTTCATCAATATAAGCCTTTAGTTGATCTTGAAGAATCATATGCTCTTGCTCAAGTTTAGAAATCGATGAAGCTATCAGAAAGGCTTGTTCTTGAGATAAAGTCAGCTGCTTCCTATATTCTAAAATTTCAGGAGCAATTGTAACATTTTCTGCTGACGCCAAAGAAATTACCGAATCACGAAATTTAAGGAGTGAATCACGCAAAGGAGATATGTTGATTCTAGCCATCTTGGCAGAGCTCTCCAGAATCTCTATAGCAACATCCAAATCTAACCACTAATTAAGATTTCTGAAGATATGGGCTATTGCTAACAAGGAATGTTTCACCATAAGCATTTTATGAACAGGAATCTTCGCAAAAGATGAAAGTTCAGAAGTAGTGGCCACAGAATCAGAACTGGCTACACCGCTGCAAGGAGTTCCTATAGCAAAAGAAGAAGGATATTCAAAATATTATTATGAAATATGTAGTTTTGAATAAAATAATCAGTGTATATATGTGTACCTGCCACAGGAATATGACTAACGGAAGGAGAAGTCCTCTGAGTTGTGGAAAGACCAAGTTCCACCATATCAGCAAGAGATGGTGCTCTAGCTTCCGTGCTTGAATATTTGGTAGCCGGAGTTGGCAAGTCCGTAGTTTCTATTAGAAATATGATTTCACGAGCCACCACTCTTTATGCTACCAATGAAACTACGGGTGCTCTTACTGAAGTTACCACGAGAGGATTCACTGAAGAGATAGCACCTATTTCTGCAACTTTAGCACCTAAAAAAGGGGGGGAGACATAATAATTCTAAATAAACAATAGTTGATATATAGATAAATATATCTATATGAAAGTTAAATCTTCTTTACCGGTGAATAACCATATTCGCCATAATCTAAGAGTTCCTCTTCATCTTCTTCAGCTGCAGGAGATTTAGCAGGAACATTTACACCAGGAAGAGTCTTAGCAATTGCAGGAGAAGATTCTATTTCAACTTCTTTCGCAGTTGTTTCCTCATCTCCGTCAATGTCAACTTCGCCTTCTTCAAAGTCATCATCTTTATTCTCACAGCTGTCGCTATCCTCACTGTCTTCATATTGTGAAGAGTTAGTAGTCTCCGACGATGAAGCTGAACTCTCATCTTCCAAAATTTCTTCATCAGTTTCTTCAATGACAACTTGCTTCCCTTTGCAAGAAATGGCCTGGCTGCTTTTCGGTGCAGGCTCTTTGACAGTAGGGGATGTGGATGCTTGTCTGGTCCTTTCTAGAAGAATTGGAGATGATGTTTGTAAACGTGCTTTTGATCTAGTCATCGGGGAAGATGGACTAGGACCAAGGGGTTGTGAAGAAGATATGGAGGTATCAATAGCTGGTCCTTCTTGAACCATTGCAGTTTCTGCAGGAATTGGAGAAGATGTACCCTCAGCATCATCTGCAGCTTGGTTTGAAAAGTCTCGACGAGATTTCTCAAATTCTCTCAGAACTCCGTGAGCAAACCAGCCATCCAAAGTGTTGATAGGCTTGATTTCACAGATGTGGTCTTCCAATGATATCTTCCTACAAATTTCTCCCGGATGGGAGGCATGGCTCTTTTCTGGAATATAGCCGATTCCACTCTCTAAATTTTTGCCCTTCAGCCTGGGTGGATGAAGAAAGATAGAAGAATCCACTGGCAGGCATTTAGTGACCAAGTATGATTGGGGATCCCACCATCGCATCCAGCTATATGATGTACGGACTATGCGATCACAGCCTGGAATTATGAAAAGAGATCCGACGCAGCCATTCAGCAGCTGTTTCCATATCATGGCCCAGTTAAGAGGACCAGTTCCATAACAACACATTTTTCTAGTAACCAGCCCGCAATCTTGTGGTACGGTTTGGTCATAACCAAATTGAGGAGCAAAACGACTGGGGTAGTAAGGTTCTCTCCAAAATTTTGTTCCTTCCCAAAGAGGTAAACTGCACGAGCGAATAGAAAAGAAGAAAGCTCTTTCTGCTGCAGTAAGTGTTTCTTGGTCCACCATATCTGTATCTTCAGTGTAGCGATAAAGGCGGAACTGAAAATAGTTTATCTAGTCATCATCTTGAATTTTATTGGCAACCCACTCATACGCTCTTTTAGCCATTGCTCTTTGCTGAAAGAACCAGAGTGCAAGGTGAGAAGGATGAGTATATGCTTGCTCCGGAGCTTGAAAAGTCCAAGGAAAATAAACCCCTAGCCACCCCATAATATAATGCCAAGAAGTATGTGTAGACGAAGCTCCAAGAATAGGGTCTTTTACATGGGTAGCTACTTCTCCAAGAGCTCTGTAAATAGAACATAATACAGGACGAGCAAGAGAGTATTTATGGCCTTCCGCTAAAGCACCAGCCACAACAAAGACGCTTGGACGAACAACATCTGCCCATTTAGAGCTGGGCAATACGACCAAACTTAGCCAATAAGCCAAGAACGCTGCAAGTTCTCCAAAAGAGCTATATTCTGGTCTTCCCCTCATTGCATCTCGAAGCTTCATTAATTCTTTGGAATGACAATCACGAAATCTTCAAAGGAAATAAAGGAGAGGAGGTTAATATGCGGAAATGGCTAAATAGCAAGAATACAAAGAGGAAAGTCAATTGCCAGATTGATAAATACCTGAGACCTCTAGAAAAATGTGCCAGCCATTGTAGAGGGGGAATTTTGTGGAAGCTGAGAAATTTGCCCATCTCTTTAAACAGTTCTATGGTAGTCTCAGAGATAGAAGGCTTGCGATCTGGAGAAGATACAAAGGTCAATTCTCTGTTTGTCGGAATAAATTCATCATAGAATTTACCTGTTATTGTGAGACCAGCGATACGATGAAGATCCCAAAGTGATATGCTCATTTCGCCATAAGGTAAATGAAAGGAATTGGTTGTAGGTGACCAGTATTCAAGGAAGCCTTTCAATATATTGGGTTCCCTATAGAAGTATTTGGAGGTCACTTCTATGGAATCATAAAGGCCGATCTTTGCAAGAGTGCTTGTATGCTTCAGTAAAATAGCCTCCGCCCATTCAGAATAATAGCGGCGAGCGATTAACATGCCTCTGATGCAAAATTCTGCCTGTCCCCAGAGTTGTTCTTGATCTCTAAAGTGCTGTCGAACTGTCTCATAAAAATGAGAAGGAAAGAGATCATGAGGACTGTGGAAAGAAACTAAGAATATCATGGGATGAGCTTCTCCTATCTTTTGTTGTGGCTTCTGTGTTTGGATGACTCCCTCAAGGATTCGAGGCTCTCTTGAGGCCCACGATTCGGTATACATTAATCTTTCGCCATGGACGTAATCTTTAGACTCACAGTCAAGCATGGACTGATGACAATATACTTTAATGGGAATAATCGTCATGCCTTCCGCATGAGGGTTGTCAAACTTCATGACACCTTCAACAACTCGTACTGAGTCCCATGAGTTTTGAAGCCTCTTCTTCTTGTGTTCCTTGATTTTCTCTGCAAATTCTTTCACCTTATTTCGGCGAGTTTTCCTTGAACGAGAAGCCGGAGGAGTGTCTTCACGAGGAGATGGTCTTTCACTATCGGTACGAATATGAGCTGTAGTCTTTAACCATTCATCCCAGTCATACTCTCCGCCATGCTTAGGTAGACATTTGATATCTCCTAAAGGTATGGATCTATGAATGGGGGATGGCAAAGAGTTGATACGATCAGAAAAGTCAAAGGTAGGACGAACGGGTTCTTTGAAATAATCTGGATTTCTGGAAGTTGTCTTTATTCTTTTAGCAGGAGGTTGATCAGAAGAAGGTGGATTAGAAGAAGGAGTCAAAGGATGAGCCATTTGTTTAATACGAGCCATGAAAATAAGTTAAGGAAGATAGATTTCAGAATGAGAAAGGAAGAAAGAAGAAAAAAGACTGTGTTGGAAAAAATTCAAGAGGAAAATCGGCTAAGTACGAAGTACTTTGCGCGGGTCCGCGCAAAGTATAAGGTTTGCACGAAAAAGTTTGCAAACTCGAAAGGACTTTGGGCAAACTAAAAAGGTTTGCGCGGGTTCGTGCAAAGTGAAAGGTTTTCGCGGAAGAAAATCGCAAGGGCAGAGTTTCGGCAGAGTGTGAGCAGTTTGTAAAAATGACCAAGTTGTTGCATTATTTATAGTATTTCTGGTCAAGTACGGTACTCAACCGAGCTTTGCACGGGGTCGCACAAACTCTATACAAAATCCGAGATTTGATCCTTTTTCTTTGATTTTTGAAGAAACAAAGAAACAGATCAAGGGGGCATCTGTTGAGGCATAAAATAAACAAAGAAATGAAGAAGAGAAAGATCAACAAATCAGTTTGAAGATCAAGAAATCAGTTTGAAGGAGACTTTGCGCTGATTCACACAAAGTGAAGAGGTTGCGCTGGACCGCGCAACGTAAACGGGTTGCGCGGGTTGCTCAAGGAATACTGATTGCCCGGGACAGATAGATTGCGCGAGATCGCGCAAAGCATGTCGTTTGCGCATATCCGCGCAAAGTGTATGACTGAAGTATAAAAATGGTTGGATGTTATTTTATCCCACATCGACTAGAACAGAGTTTTTTACCTGTAAAAATGTCTATAAATACCCCGTTCTTTCTCTCAAAAGGGGTTCGAAGATTTTAGAGTAAAAGAAAGACGAAAAAAGAGACAGAAGGTGCGAATCCGCGCAAAGGAGCACTGGGCTCCTATAGTTTGCACGGACCCGCGCAAAGCATGTCGTTTGCACGGACCCGCGTAAACCGACTGTTTGACAGTCTATAACACCAATGGGCTGTTATACTGCTGGAATGGCTAAAGTCTTCAAATCTTTAAGAAATCTTCAATTTCTTCTTGTTCAGGAGAAAAGGAGGAATCATCGACGAAAAGGCGTATTCCTCCTAAGTTTGAGGGATGACCGAAACAGTGCTGAAATGCTGCCAGAATCTCCGTTCTCTTGAAGACTATTGGCCGATTTGTCTATTCCTCCTAAGTTATAGGAGACGGTTGAGATCAGCACCGTTATGCTATCAAAATTTATATTTAACTATGATAATTGTAACTTGCAATGAATTCTTTGTAAACCATCTTAGAATCAAGGGATACCCGAGGATGTAAATGAATTCAGAATCAATAAAGTGTGATGATTGTTTCTGTAACTATTCCATTGTTATGTTTGAATAACATAATTCTCCCAAATCAAACACTTTTGTTTCCTTGTCAAAACAGTGAGCTCAAAATAATCTAAATTCCACCACTGAAGAGAGTTAAGAAGGTTACTATTCGACAAGGCGATGAAGGAAAAATTCCTGATCGATGAGTGCGATCCCACTTACGAATGCCCAAATGGTCTCAGAATATGATGATTCTAATTAGGAATTAAAGGACACTAAAGTACCTTTTAGATGACTAAAAATTGACCCAATCCGACATCAAACGAGGGAGTTATGAGCGTCTCCATTGGATGGTGCGATATTAAAAAAATTAACATTCTAAATTGCAAAATGACGATTGTAGAGTTCCAACGTGCTTTTTGGATATCGAACGGTCTCAAAATTAGCAAATTTCGGTCCCATTTAGAAGCTTGTCAAGTTACCATTCTAATGAGCTCAAAATAATCTAAATTCGACCACTGAAGAGAGAGTTAAGAAGGTTACTATTCCACAAGGAGAAGAAGGAAAAATTCAGTACCGACGATAGCAATCCCACTTACGGATGCCCAAATGGTCTCAGAATAAGATGATTCCAGCTCGGAAAGAAAGAGCACTAAAGTACCTTTCAGATGACCAAAAATAAACCCAATCTGACATCAAACGAGGGAGTTTTGAGCGTCTCCGTTGGATGGTCCAATTTGGAAAGATTAATAATCCAAATTGCAAAATGACGATTGAAGAGTTCCAACGTGCTTTTTGGATATCGAACATTCTCAAAATTAGCCAATTCCGGTCCCATTTAGAAGCTTGTCAAATTATCATTGCAATGAGATCAAAGTAGTCTAAATTCGACAACTAAGGAGAGAGTTACGAAGGTTACTATTCGACAAGGAGATGAAGGAAAAATTCTGGACCGACAACTGCAATCTAACTTATGGATGCTGAAATGGACTCAAAAATTGATGATTCCAGTCAGGAATGAAAGGGCATTAAAGTACCTTTCAGATGACCAAAAATTGACGCAATCCGTCATCAAACGAAGGAGTTATGAGCGTCTACATTGGATCATGCGATTTTGAAAGATTAACAATCCAAATTACAAAACGACTATTGAAGAGTTCCAACGTGCTTTTGGGATATCGAACGGTCTCTAAATTAGCCAATTCTGGTCCCATTTAGATGCATGCCAAGTTACCATTTCAATGAGTTCAAAATAATCTAAATTCGACCACTGAAGAGAGAGTTAAGAAGGTTATTATTCGACAAGGAGTTGAAGGTAAAATTCATGACCGACGACTGCGATAACACTTACGGATGACCAAATGGTCTTAAAATATGATGATTCTAGTCAATAATGAAAGGGCACTAAAGTTCCAACGTGCTTTTTGGATATCAAACGGTCTTAAAATTAGACAATTTCGGTCCCATTTAGAAGCTTGTCAAGTTACCATTCGAAAGAGCTCAAAATAATCTAAATTCGACCACTGAAGAGAGAGTTAAGAAGGTTACTATTCCACAAGGAGAAGAAGGAAAAATTCAGGACCGACAACTGTGATCCCACTTACAGTTGCCCAAATGGTCTCCAAAAATAATGATTCCAGTCAGGAATGAAAGAGCATTAAGGTACCTTTCAGATGACCAAAAAATGACCCAATTCAACATCAAACAAGGGAGTTATGAGCGTCGGCGTTGGATGGTGCGATTTGGAAAGATGAACAATCAAAATTACAAAATGACGATTGAAGAGTTCCAACGTGCTTTTTTGAAATCAAATGGTCTAAAAATTAGCCATATTCAGTCCCAATTAGAAGCTTGTCAAGTTACCATTCGAATGAGCTCAAAATAATCTAAATTCGACCACTGAAGAGAGAGTTAAGAAGGTTACTATTCGACAAGGAGATGAAGGAAAAATTCATGACCGACGACTGCGATCCCACTTACCGATGCCCAAATGGTCTTTGAATAAGATGATTCCAACCTAGAATGAAAGAGTACTAAAGTACCTTTCAGATGACCAAAAATCAACCCAATCCGTCATCAAATGAGGGAGTTATGAGCGTCTCCGTTGGATGGCCCGATTTGGAAAGATTAACAATCCAAATTGCAAAATGATGATTGAAGAGTTCCAACGTGCTTTTTGGATTCGAACATTCTCAAAATTAGCCAATTCCGGTCCCATTTAAAAGCTCGTCAAATTACCATTGCAATGAGCTTAAAGTAGTCTAAATTTGACCACTAAAGAGAGAGTTACGAAGGTTACTATTCAACAAGGAGATGAAGGAAAAATTCAGGACCGACAACTGCAATCTAACTTACGGATGCTGAAATGGACTCAGAAAATGATGATTGCAGTCAGTAATGAAAGAGCATTAAAGTACCTTTCAGATGACCAAAAATCGACGCAATCCGACATCAAACAAGGGAGTTATGAGTGTCTCCATTAGATCACGCGATTTTAAAGATTAACAATCTAAATTACAAAATGACTATTAAAGAGTTCCAACGTGCTTTTGGGATATCGAACGGTCTCTAAATTAGCCAATTGCAGTCCCACTTAGATGCAAGTCAAGTTACCATTTTAATGAGCTCAAAATAATCTAAATTCGACCACTGAAGAGAGAGTTAAGAAGGTTACTATTTGACAAGGAGTTGAAGGTAAAATTCATGACCGACGACTGCGATAACACTTACGGATGCCCAAATGGTCTCAAAATATGATGATTCCAGTCAATAATGAAAGGGCACTAAAGTACCTTTCAGACGACAAAAAATTGGCCCAATTCGACATTAAACGAGGGAGTTATGAGCGTCTCCGTTGGATGATCCGATTTGGAAAGATTAACAATCCAAATTGCAAAATGACGATTGAAGAGTTTCAACATGCTTTTTGGATATCAAACGGTCTCAAAAGTAGCCAATTCCAGTACCATTTAAAAGCTATCAAGTAATCATTCCAATGAGGTCAAAATAATCTAAATTCGACCACTGAAGAGAGAGTTAAGAAGGTTACTATTCGACAAGGAGATGAAGGAAAAATTGAGGACTGACGACTGTGAACCCACTTACGAATGCTGAAATAGTCTCGAAAAATGATGATTCCAGTTAAGAATGAAAGAGCACTAAAGTACCTTTCAGATGACCAAAAATCGACCCAATCCGACATCAAACGAGGGAGTTATGAGCATCTCCATTGGATCGCGCTATTTTGAAAGATTAACATTCGAAATTACAAAATGACGATTGAAAAGTTCCAACGTGCTTTTTGGATATCGAACGGTCTCATATAGAAGCTTGTCAAGTTATCATTTCAATGAGCTCAAAATAATCAAAATTCGACCACTGAAGAGAGAGTTAAGAAGGTAACTATTTGACAAGGAGATGAAGGAAAAATTCATGACCGATGACTGCGATCCCACTTACGGATGCCCAATTGGTCTCAAAATACATTATTCCATTAAGGAATGAAAGGGGACTAAAGTACCTTTCAGATGATAAAAAATCAACCCAATCCGACATCAAACGAGGGAGTCATGAGCGTCTCTGTTGGATGGTGCGATTTGGAAAGATTAACAGTAGAAATTGCAAAATGATGATTGAAGAGTTCCAACGTGCTTTTTGGATATTGAACAGTCTCAAAATTAGCCAATTCCGGTCCATTTAAAAGCTTGTCAAGTTACCATTCCAATGAGCTCAAAATAATCTAAATTTGACCACTGAAGAGAGAGTTAAGAAGGTTACTATTCGACAAGGAGATGAAGGAAAAATTCATGACCGACGACTGCGATCCCACTTACCGATGCCCAAATGGTCTTTGAATAAGATGATTCCAACCTAGAATGAAAGAGTACTAAAGTACCTTACAGATGACCAAAAATCAACCTAATCTGACATCGAACGAGGGAGTTATGAGTGTCTTCATTGGATCGGGTAATTTGGACAGATTAACAATCTGAATTGCAAAATGATGATCGCAGAGTTCTGACGTGCATTTAGGATGTCGATCGGTCTCAAAATTAGCCAATTTCGGTCCCATTTGGAAGTTTGTCAAATTATCATTCCAATGAGCTCAAAATAGTCAAAATTCGACGGCTGAAGAGATTGTTTCGAAGGTTACTATTCGACAAGGAGATGAAGGAAAAATTCATGACCGATGAATGCAATCCCACTTTCGGATGCCAAAATAGTCATGAAAAATAATGATTCTAGCTAGGAATGAAAGAGAAATAAAGTACCCTTCAGATGACCAAAAATTGACCCAATCCGACATCAAACGAGGGAGTTATGAGCTTCTCCATTAGATGGTGCGATTTGGAAAGATTAACAATCCAAATTACAAAATGGCGATTGAAGAGCTCCAACGTGCTTTTTAGATATCGAACGGTCTAAAAATTAGCCAATTCTGGTCCCATTTAGAAGCTTGTCAGGTTACCATTCCAATGAGGTCAAAATAATCTAAATTCGACCATTGAAGAGAGAGTTGAGAAGGTTACTATTCGACAAGGAGAAGAAGGAAAAATTAATGACCGACGACTGTGATCGCACTTACGGATGCCCAAATGGTCTCAGAATATGATGATTCCAGTCACAATTAAAGAACACTAAAGTACCTTTCAGATGACCAAAAATTGACCCAATCCGACATCAAACGAGGGTGTTATGAGCGCCTCCATTGGATCACGCGATTTTGAAAGATTAACAATCGAAAGTACAAAATGACGATTGAAGAGTTCTAACGTGCTTTTTGGATATCAAACGGTCTCAAAATTAGCCAATTTTGGTCCCATTTAGAAGCTTGTCAAGTTACCATTTCAGTGAGCTCAAAATAATCTAAATTCGACCACTGAAGAGAGAGTTAAGAAGGTTACTATTCGACAAGGAGATGAAGGAAAAATTCCTGACCGACGAGTGCGATCCCACTTATGAATGCCCAAATGGTCTCAGAATACGATCATTCCAATTAGGAATGAAAGGGCACTAAAGTACCTTTCAGATGACTAAAAATTGACCCAATCCGACATCAAACGAGGGAGTTATGAGCGTCTCCATTGGATGGTGCGATATTGAAAAATTAACATTCCAAATTGCAAAATGACGATTGTAGAGTTCCAACGTGCTTTTTGGATATCGAACGGTCTCAAAATTAGCCAATTCCAGTCCCATTTAGAAGCTTGTCAAGTTACCATTCCAATGAACTCAAAATAATCTAAATTCGACCACTGAAGAGAGAGTTTAGAAGGTTACTATTTCACATGGAGAAGAAGGAAAAATTTAGGACCGACAACTGCGATCCCACTTACGGTTGCCCAATTGGGGTTAGAATAGGATGATTCCACCCAGGAATGAAAGAGCACTAAAGTACCTTAGAGATGACCAAAAATCAACCCAATCTGACATCAAACGAGGGAGTTATGAGAGTCTCCATTCGATTGCGTGATTTGAAAAGATTAACAATCCAAATTGCAAAATGACGAGTGAAGACTTCCAATGCGCTTTTGGGTTTTCAAACGGTCTCAGAAATAGCCATTTTTGGTCCCATTTGGAAGCTTGTCAGCCTACCATTCCAATGAGCTGAAAATAATGTAAATTCGACCACTGAAGAGAGAGTTACGAAAGTTACTATACGACAAGGAGATGAAGGAAAAATTCAGGACCGACGACTGCGATCTCACTTACAGATGCCCAAATGGCCTCGAAAAACGATGATTCCAGTCAGGAATGAAAGAGCTCTAAAGTACCTTTCAGATGACCAAAAATCGACCCAATTCGACATCAAACGAGGGAGTTATGAGCGTCTCCATTGGATGGTGGGATTTGGAAAGATTAACAATCCAAATCACAAAATGACGATTGAAGAGTTCCAACGTGCTTTTTCGATATCGAACGGTCTCAAAATTAGCCCATTTCAGTCCCTTTTAGAAGCTTGTCAAGTTACCATTCCAATGAGGTCAAAATAATATAAATTTGACCACTGAAGAGAGAGTTAAGAAGGTTACTATTCGACAAGGAGAAGAAGGAAAAATTAATGACTGATGACTGCGATCCGACTTACGAATGCCTAAATGGTCTCAGAATATGATGATTCCAGTCAGGAATGAAAAAGCACTAAAGTACCTTTCAAATGACCAAAAATCTACCCAATCCGACTTTAAACGAGGGTGTTATGAGCGCCTCCGTTGGATCACGCGATTTTTAAAGATAACAGTCGAAATTACAAAATGACGATTGAACAGTTCCAACGTGCTTTTTGGATATTGAACATTCTCAAAATTAGCCAATTTTGGTCCCATTTAGAAGCTGTTCAAGTTACCATATCAGTGAGCTGAAAATAATCTAAATTCGTCCACTGAAGAGAGAGTTAAGAAGGTTACTATTAGACAAGGAGATGAAGGAAAAATTCTTCACCGACGACTACGATCCCACTTATGGTTGCCCAAATGGTCTCAGAATACGATGATTCTAGTCAGGAATGAAAGGGCATTAAAGTACCTTTCAGATGACCAAAAATCGACCCAATCCGACATCAAATGAGGGAGTTATAAGCGTCTCCATTGGATGGTGCAATATTGAAAAATTAACAATCCAAATTGTAAAATGACGATTGAAAAGGTCCAACTTACTTTTTGGATATCGAACGGTCTCAAAATTTGCCAATTTCGATCCCATTTAGAAGCTTGTCAAGTTACCATTCCAATGAACTCAAAATAATATAAATTCAGCCACTGAAGAGAGAGTTAAGAAGGTTACTATTCCACAAGGAGAAGGAAAAATTCAGGACCGATGACTGCGATCCCAGTTACGGCTACCCAAATGGGCTTAGAATAGGATGATTCCAGCCAGGAATGAAAGAGCACTAAAGTACCTTTTGGATGACCCAAAATCAACCAAATCTGACATCAAACGAGGGAGTTATGAGAGTCTCCGTTCGATTGCACGATTTAGAAAGATTTACAATCCAAATTGCAAAATGACGAGCGAAGAGTTCCAATGCGCTTTTGGGATATCAAACGGTCTCCAAAATAGCCAATTTTAGTCCCATTTGGAAGCTTATCAGCTTACCATTCCAATGCGCTGAAAATAATGTAAATTCGACCACTTAAGAGAGAGTTACGAAGGTTACTATACGACAAGGAGATGAAGGAAAAATTTAGGACCGACGACTGCGATCCCACTTGCAGATGCCCAAATGGCCTCGGAAAATGACGATTCCAGTCAGGAATGAAAGAGCACTAAAGTAGCTTTCAGATAACCAAAAATCGACCCAAATTGACATCAAACGATGGAGTTATGAGCGTCTCCGTTGGATGGTGCGATTTGGAAAGATTAACAATCCAAATTACAAAATGATGATTGAAGAGTTCCAATGTGCTTTTTGTATATCGAACAGTCTCAAAATTAGCCAATTTCGATCCCAATTAGAAGCTTGTCAAGTTACCATTCCAATGAGCTCAAAATAATCTAAATTCGACCACTAAAGAGAGAGTTACGAAGGTTACTATACGACAAGGAGATGAAGGAAAAATTCAAGACCGATGATTGCGATCCCACTTACGGCTGGCTGCCTAAATGGGCTTAGAATAGGATGATTCCAGCCAGGAATGAAAGAGCACTAAAGTACCTTTTGGATGACCCAAAATCAACCCAATCTGACATCAAACAAGGGAGTTATGAGAGTCTCCGTTCGATTGCGCGATTTGGAAAGATTAACAGTCCAGATTGCAAATTGACGAGCGAAGAGTTCCAATAAGCTTTTGGGATATCAAACGGTCTCCAAAATAGCCAATTTTAATCCCATTTGGAAGCTTGTCAGCTTATCAATCCAATGAGCTGAAAATAATGTAAATTCGACCACTAAAGAGAGAGTTACGAAGGTTACTATACAACAAGGAGATGAAGGAAAAATTTAGGACCGACGACTGCGATCCCATTTGCTGATGCCCAAATGGCCTTGGAAAACGACGATTCCAGTCAGGAATGAAAGAGCACTAAAGTACGTTTCAGATAACCAAAAATTGACCCAATTTTACATCAAACGAGGGAGTTATGAGCGTCTCCGTTGGATGGTGCGATTTGGAAAGATTAACAATCCAAATTACAAAATGATGATTGAAGAGTTCCAATGTGCTTTTTGGATATCGAACAGTCTTAAAATTAGCCAATTTCGGTCCCAATTAGAAGCTTGTCAAGTTACCATTCCAATGAGCTCAAAATAATCTAAATTCGACCACTAAAGAGAGAGTTAAGAAGGTTACTATTCCACAAGGAGAAGAAGGAAAAATTTAGGACCGACGATAGCAATCCTACTTACGGATGCCCAAATGGTCTCAGAATAAGATGATTCTAGCCCGGAATGAAAGAGCACTAAAGTACCTTTCAGATGACCAAAAATCAACCCAATCTAACATCAAACGAGGGAGTTTTGAGCGTCTCCGTTGGATGGTCCGATTTGGATAGATTAATAATCAAATTGCAAAATAACGATTGAAGAGTTCCAACGTCCTTTTTGGATATCGAACATTCACAAAATTAACCAATTTCGGTCCCATTTAGAAGCTTGTCAAATTATCATTGCAATGTGCTCAAAGTAGTCTAAATTCAACAACTAAGGAGAGAGTTACAAAGGTTACTATACGACAAGGAGATGAAGGAAAAATTTAGTACCGACGACTGTGACCCACTTGCAGATACCCAAATGGCCTTGAAAAACGACGATTCCAATCAGGAATGAAAGAGCACTAAAGTACCTTTCAGATGACCAAAAATCTACCCAATCCGACATTAAACGAGGGTGTTATGAGCGCCTCCGTTAGATCACGCGATTTTGAAAGATTAACAGTCCAAATTACAAAATGATGATTGAAGAGTTCCAACATGCTTTTTGGATATCGAACGTTCTCAAAATTAGCCAATTTTAGTCCCATTTAGAAGCTGGTCAAGTTAACATTTCAGTGAGCTGAAAATAATCTAAATTCGTCCACTGAAGAGAGAGTTAAGAAGGTTACTATTCGACAAGGAGATGAAGGAAAAATTCTTCACCGACGACTGCGATCCCACTTATGGTTGCCCAAATGGTCTCAGAATACGATGATTCCAGTCAGGAATGAAAGGGCACTAAAGTACCTTTCAGATGACTAAAAATCGACCCAATCCGACATCAAATGAGGGAGTTATACGCGTCTCCATTGGATGGTGCAATATGGAAAAATTAACAATCCAAATTGTAAAATGACGATTGAAGAGGCAACTTGCTTTTTGGATATCGAACGGTCTCAAAATTTGCCAATTCCGATCCCATTTAGAAGCTTGTCAAGTTACCATTCCAATGAGCTCAAAATAATATAAATTCAGCCACTGAAGAGAGAGTTAAGAAGGTTACTATTCCACAAGGAGAAGGAAAAATTTAGGATAGATGACTGCGATCCCAGTTACGGCTACCCAAATGGGCTTAGAATAGGATGATTCCAGCCAGGAATGAAAGAGCACTAAAGTACCTTTTGGATGACCCAAAATCAACTCAATCTGACATCAAACGAGGGAGTTATGAGAGTCTCCGTTCGATTGCGCAATTTAGAAAGATTTACAATCCAAATTGCAAAATGACGAGCGAAGAGTTCCAATGCGCTTTTGGGATATCAAACAGTCTCCAAAATAGCCAATTTTAGTCCCATTTGGAAGCTTATCAGCTTACCATTCCAATGCGCTGAAAATAATGTAAATTCAACCACTTAAGAGAGAGTTACGAAGTTACTATACGACAAGGAGATGAAGGAAAAATTTAGGACCGACGACTGCGATCCCACTTGCAGATGCCCAAATGGCCTCGAAAAATGACGATTCCAGTCAGGAATGAAAGAGCACTAAAGTAGCTTTCAGATAACCAAAAATCGACCCAAATTGACATCAAACGATGGAGTTATGAGCGTCTCCGTTGGATGGTGCGATTTGGAAAGATTAACAATCCAAATTACAAAATGATGATTGAAGAGTTCCAACGTGCTTTTTGGATATCGAACAGTCTCAAAATTAGCCAATTTCGGTCCCAATTAGAAGCTTGTCAAGTTACCATTCCAATGAGCTCAAAATAATCTAAATTCGACCACTGAAGAGAGAGTTAAGAAGGTTACTATTCCACATAGAGAAGAAGGAAAAATTCAGGACCGACGATAGCAATCCCACTTACGGATGCCCAAATGGTCTCGGAATAAGATGATTCTAGCCCGGAATGAAAGAGCACTAAAGTACCTTTCAAATGACCAAAAATCAACCCAATCTGACATCAAACGAGGGAGTTTTGAGCGTCTCCGTTGGATGGTCCGATTTGGATAGATTAATAATCCAAATTGCAAAATGACGATTGAAGAGTTCCAACGTCCTTTTTGGATATCGAACATTCACAAAATTAGCCAATTCTGGTCCCATTTAGAAGCTTGTCAAATTATCATCGCAATGTGCTCAAAGTAGTCTAAATTCGACAACTAAGGAGAGAGTTACGAAGGTTACTATTCGACAAGGAGATGAAGGAAAAATTCTGGACCGACAACTGCAATCCAACTTACGGATGCTGAAATGGACTCGAAAAATGATGATTCCAGTCAGGAATGAAAGGGCATTAAAGTACCTTTCAGATGACCAAAAATCGACGCAATCCATCATCAAATGAAGGAGTTATGAGCGTCTACATTAGATCATGCGATTTTGAAAGATTAACAATCCAAATTACAAAACGACTATTGAAGAGTTCTAACGTGCTTTTGGGATATCGAACGGTCTAAAAATTAGCCAATTCCGGTCCCATTTAGATGCATGTCAAGTTACCATTTCAATGAGCTCAAAATAATCTAAATTCGACCACTGAAGAGAGAGTTAAGAAGGTTATTATTTGACAAGGAGTTGAAGGTAAAATTCATGACCGACGACTGCGATAACACTTACGGATGACCAAATAGTCTCAAAATATGATGATTTCAGTCAATAATGAAAGGGCACTAAAGTTCCAACGTGCTTTTTGGATATCAAACGGTCTCAAAATTAGACAATTTCGGTCCCATTTAGAAGCTTGTCAGTTACCATTCGAAAGAACTCAAAATAATCTAAATTCGACCACTGAAGAGAGAGTTAAGAAGGTTACTATTCCACAAGGAGAAGAAGGAAAAATTCTGGACCGACGACTGCGATCCCACTTACAGTTGCCCAAATGGCCTTGAAAAATGATGATTCCAGTCTGGAATGAAAGAGCATTAATGTACCTTTCAGATGACCAAAAATCGACCCAATTCAACATCAAACAAGGGAGTTATGAGCGTCTGCGTTGGATGGTGAGATTTGGAAAGATGAACAATCCAAATTACAAAATGACAATTGAAGAGTTCCAACGTGCTTTTTAGAGCTTGTCAAGTTACCATTCGAATGAGCACAAAATAATCTAAATTTGACCACTGAGGAGAGAGTTAAGAAGGTTACTATTGGACAAGGAGATGAAGGAAAAATTCATGACCGACGACTGTGATCCCACTTACTGATGCCCAAATGGTCTTTGAATAAGATGATTCCAGCCTGGAATGAAAGAGTACTAAAGTACCTTTCAGATGACCAAAAATCAACCCAATCTGACATCAAACGAGGGAGTTATGAGCGTCTCCGTTGGATGGTCCGATTTGGAAAGATTAACAATCCAAATTGCAAAATGATGATTGAAGAGTTCCAACGTGCTTTTTGGATTCGAACATTCACAAAATTAGCCAATTCCGGTCCCATTTAAAAGCTCGTCAAATTACCATTGCAATGAGCTTAAAGTAGTCTAAATTTGACCACTAAAGAGAGAGTTACGAAGGTTACTATTCAACAAGGAGATGAAGGAAAAATTCAGGACCGACAACTGCAATCTAACTTACGGATGCTGAAATGGACTCAGAAAATGATGATTGCAGTCAGTAATGAAAGGGCATTAAAGTACCTTTCAGATGACCAAAAATCGACGCAATCCGACATCAAACAAGGGAGTTATGAGCGTCTCCGTTGGATCACGCTATTTTAAACATTAACAATCCAAATTACAAAATGACTATTAAAGAGTTCCAACGTGCTTTTGAGATATCGAACGGTCTTGAAATTAGCTAATTGCAGTCCCACTTAGATGCATGTCAAGTTACCATTTCAATGAGCTCAAAATAATATAAATTCAACCACTGAAGAGAGAGTTAAGATGGTTACTATTCAACAAGGAGTTGAAGGTAAAATTCATGACCGACGACTGTGATAACACTTACGGATGGCCAAATGGTCTCAAAATATGATGATTCCAGTCAATAATGAAAGGGCACTAAAGTACCTTTCAGACGACCAAAAATTGGCCCAATTCGACATCGAACGAGGGAGTTATGAGCGTCTCCATTGGATGATCCGATTTGGAAAGATTAACAATCCAAATTGCAAAATGACGATTGAAGAGTTCCAACGTGCTTTTTGGATATCGAACGGTCTCAAAATTAGCCAATTGCGGTCCCATTTAGAAGCTTGTCAGGTTACCATTCCAATGAGCTCAAAATAATCTAAATTCGACCACTGAAGAGAGAGTTAAGAAGGTTAATATTCGACAAGGAGATGAAGGAAAAATTGAGGACCGACGACTGTGATCTCACTTACGAATGCTGAAATGGTCTCGAAAAATGATGATTCCAGTTAGGAATGAAAGAGCACTAAAGTACCTTTCAGATGACCAAAAATCAACCCAATCCGACATCAAACGAGGGAGATATGAGCACCTCCATTGGATCGCGCTATTTTGAAAGATTAACAATCGAAATTATAAAATGACGATTGAAAAGTTCCAACGTGCTTTTTGGATATCGAACGGTCTCAAAATTAGCCATTTCTGGTCCCATATAGAAGCTTGTCAAGTTATCATTTCAATGAGCTCAAAATAATCAAAATTCGACCACTGAAGAGAGAGTTAAGAAGGTAACTATTTGACAAGGAGATGAAGGAAAAATTCATGACCGATGACTGCGATCCCACTTACGGATGCCCAATTGGTCTCAAAATACATGATTCCAGTAAGGAATGAAAGGGGACTAAAGTACCTTTCAGATGACAAAAAATCAACCCAATTCGACATCAAACGAGGGAGTCATGAGCGTCTCGGTTGGATGGTGCGATTTGGAAAGATTAACAGTAGAAATTGTAAAATGACGATTGAAGAGTTCCAACGTGCTTTTTGGATATTGAACGGTCTCAAAATTAGCCAATTTCGGTCCATTTAAAAGCTTGTCAAGTTACCATTCCAATGAGCTCAAAATAATCTAAATTCGACCACTGAAGAGAGAGTTAAGAAGGTTACTATTCGACAAGGAGATGAAAGTAAAATTCATGACCGACGACTGCGATCCCACTTACGCATGCCCAAATGGTCTGAGAATATGATGTTCCAGTCAGGAATGAAAGAGCACCAAAGTACCTTTCAAATGACCAAAAATCAACCTAATCTGACATTGAACGAGGGAGTTATGAGTGTCTTCGTTGGATCATGTAATTTGGAAAGATTAACAATCCGAATTGCAAAATGATGATCGCAGAGTTCCGACGTGCATTTAGGATGTCGATCGGTCTCAAAATTGGCCAATTTCGATCCCATTTGGAAGCTTGTCAAATTATCATTCCAATGAGCTCAAAATAGTCAAAATTCGACCACTGAAGAGATTGTTTCGAAGGTTACTATTCGACAAGGAGATGAAGGAAAAATTCATGACCGATGATTGCGATCCCACTTACCGATGCCCAAATGGTCTTTGAATAAGATGATTCCAGCCTAGAATGAAAGAGTACTAAAGTACCTTTCAGATGACCAAAAATCAACCCAATCTGACATCAAACGAGGGAGTCTTGAGCGTCTCCATTGGATAGTCCGATTTGGAAAGATTAACAATCCAAATTGTAAAATGATGATTGAAGAGTTCCAACGTGCTTTTTGGATATCGAACATTCTCAAAATTAGCCAATTCCGGTCCCATTTAGAAGCTCGTCAAATTACCATTGCAATGAGCTCAAAGTAGTCTAAATTTGACCACTAAAGAGAGAGTTACAAAGGTTACTATTCGACATGGAGATGAAGGAAAAATTCAGGACCGACAACTGCAATCCAACTTACGGATGCTGAAATGGACTCAGAAAATGATGATTCCAGTCAGTAATGAAAGAGCATTAAAGTACCTTTCAGATGACCAAAAATCGACGCAATCCGACATCAAACAAGGGAGTTATGAGCGTCTCCGTTGAATCACGCGATTTTAAAGATTAACAATCAAAATTACAAAATGACTATTAAAGAGTTCCAATGTGCTTTTGGGATATCGAACGGTCTCCAAATTAGCCAATTCTTGTCCCACTTAGATGCATGTCAAGTTACCATTTCAATGACCTCAAAATAATCTAAATTCGACCACTGAAGAGAGAGTTAAGAAGGTTACTATTCGACAAGGAGTTGAAGGTAAAATTTATGACCGACGACTGCGATAACACTTACGGATGCCTAAATGGTCTCAAAATATGATGATTCCAGTTAATAATGAAAGGGCACTAAAGTACCTTTCAGACGACCAAAAATCGGCCCAATTCGACATCGAACGAGGGAGTTATGAGCATCTCCGTTGGATGATCCGATTTGGAAAGATTAACAATCCAAATTGCAAAATGACGATTGAAGAGTTCCAACGTGCTTTTTGGATATCGAACGGTCTCAAAAGTAGCCAATTCCAGTCCCATTTAAAAGCTTGTCAAGTAACCATTCCAATGAGGTCAAAATAATCTAAATTCGACCACTGAAGAGAGAGTTAAGAAGGTTACTATTCGACAAGGAGATGAAGGAAAAATTCATGGCCGACGACTATGATCCCACTTATGGATACCCAAATGGTCTCAGAATATGATGATTCCAGTCAGGAATGAAAGAGCACTAAAGTACCTTTCAGATGACCAAAAACCAACCCAATCTGACATCAAACGAGGGAGTTATGAGCGTCTCCGTTGGATCGCGCGATTTGAAAAGATTAACAATCTGAATTACATGATGACGATTGAATAGTTCCAACGTGCTTTTTGGATATCGAACGGTCTCAAAATTAGCCAATTGCAGTCCCATTTAGAAGCTTGTCAGGTTACCATTCCAATGAGCTCAAAATAATCAAAATTCGACCACTGAAGAGAGAGTTAAGAAGGTTACTATTCGACAAGGAGATGAAGGAAAAATTGAGGACCGACGGCTGTGATCCCACTTACGAATGCTGAAATGGTCTCGAAAAATGATGATTCCAGTTAGGAATGAAAGAGCACTGAAGTACCTTTCAGATGACCAAAAATTGACCCAATCCGACATCAAACGAGGGAGTTATGAGCATCTCCTTTGGATCACGCTATTTTGAAAGATTAACAATCGAAATTACAAAATGACGATTGAAAAGTTCCAACGTGCTTTTTAGATATCGAACGGTCTCAAAATTAGCCATTTCCGGTCCCATATAGAAGCTTGTCAAGTTATCATTTCAATGAGCTCAAAATAATCAAAATTCGACCACTGAAGAGAGAGTTAAGAAGGTAACTATTTGACAAGGAGATGAAGGAAAAATTCATGACCGATGATTGCGATCCCACTTACGGATGCCCAATTGGTCTCAAAATACATGATTCCAGTAAGGAATGAAAGGGGACTAAAGTACCTTTCAGATGACAAAAAATCAACCCAATCCGACATCAAACGAGGGAGTCATGAGTGTCTCTGTTGGATGGTGCGATTTGGAAAGATTAACAGTAGAAATTGCAAAATGACGATTGAAGAGTTCCAACGTGCTTTTTGGATATTGAACGGTCTCAAAATTAGCCAATTCCGATCCATTTAAAAGCTTGTCAAGGTACCATTCCAATGAGCTTAAAATAATCTAAATTTGACCACTGAAGAGAGAGTTAAGAAGGTTACTATTCAACAAGGAGATGAAAGTAAAATTCATGACCGACGATTGCGATCCCACTTACAGATGCCCAAATGGCCTCAGAATATGATGATTCCAGTCACGAATTAAAGAGCACTAAAGTACCTTTCAGATGACCAAAAATCAACCTAATCTGACATCGAACGAGGGAGTTATGAGTGTCTTCCTTGGATCGCGTAATTTGGACAGATTAACAATCCGAATTGCAAAATGATGATCGCAGAGTTCTGACGTGCATTTAGGATGTCGATCGGTCTCAAAATTAGCCAATTTCGGTCCCATTTGGAAGCTTGTCAAATTATCATTCCAATGAGCTCAAAATAGTCAAAATTCGACCACTGAAGAGATTGTTTCGAAGGTTACTATTCGATAAGGAGATGAAGGAAAAATTCATGACTGATGAATGTGATCCCACTTTCAGATGCCAAAATAGTCACGAAAAATAATGATTCTAGCTAGGAATGAAGAGAACTAAAGTACCTTTCAGATGACCAAAAATTGACCCATTCCGACATCAAACGAGGGAGTTATGAGCTTCCCCATTAGATGGTGCGATTTGGAAAGATTAATAATCCAAATTACAAAATGACGATTGAAGAGTTCCAACGTGCTTTTTAGATATCGAACGGTCCAAAAATTAGCCAATTCCGGTCTCATTTAGAAGCTTGTCAGGTTACCATTCCAATGAGGTCAAAATAATCTAAATTCGACCATTGAAGAGAGAGTTAAGAAGGTTACTATTCGACAAGGAGAAGAAGGAAAAATTAATGACCGACAACTGCGATCCCACTTACAGATGCCCAAATGGCCTCAGAATATGATGATTCCAGTCACGAATTAAAGAGCACTAAAGTACCTTTCAGATGACCAAAATTTGACCCAATCCGACATCAAACGAGGGTGTTATGAGCACCTCTGTTGGATCACGCGATTTTGAAAGATTTACAATCGAAATTACAAAATGACGATTGAAGAGTTCCAACGTGCTTTTTGGATATCGAACGGTCTCAAAATTAGCCAATTTTGGTCCTATTTAGATGCTTGTCAAGTTACCATTTCAGTGAGCTCAAAATAATCAAAATTCGACCACTGAAGAGAGAGTTAAGAAGGTTACTATTCGACAAGGAGATGAAGGAAAAATTCCTGACCGATGAGTGCGATCCCACTTACGAATGCCCAAATGGTCTCAGAATACGATGATTCCAATTAGGAATGAAAGGGCACTAAAGTACCTTTCAGATGACTAAAAATCGACCCAATCCAACATCAAACGAGGGAGTTATGAGCGTCTCCGTTGGATGGTGCGATATTGAAAAATTAACATTCCAAATTGCAAAATGACGATTGTAGAGTTCCAACGTGCTTTTTGGATATCGAACGGTCTCAAAATTAGCCAATTCCAGTCCCATTTACAAGCTTGTCAAGTTACCATTCCAATGAGCTTAAAATAATCTAAATTCGACCACTGAAGAGAGTGTTAAGAAGGTTACTATTCCACATGGAGAAGAAGGAAAAATTTAGGACCGACAACTGCGATCCCACTTACGGTTGCCCACTTGGGGTTAGAATAGGATGATTCCACCCAGGAATGAAAGAGCACTAAAGTACCTTTCAGATGACCAAAAATCAACCCAATCTGACATCAAACGAGGGAGTTATGAGAGTCTCCGTTCGATTGCGTGATTTGGAAAGATTAACAATCCAAATTGCAACATGACGAGCGAAGACTTCCAATGCGCTTTTGAGTTTTCAAACGGTCTCAGAAATAGCCAATTTTGGTCCCATTTGGAAGCTTGTCAGCCTACCATTCCAATGAGCTGAAAATAATGTAAATTCGACCACTGAAGAGAGAGTTACGAAAGTTACTATACGACAAGGAGATGAAGGAAAAATTCAGGACTGACGACTGCGATCCCACTTACAAATGCCCAAATGGCCTCAAAAAATAATGATTCTAGTCAGGAATGAAAGAGTACTAAAGTACCTTTCAGATGACTAAAAATTGACCCAGTTCGACATCAAACAAGGGAGTTATGAGCGTCTCCGTTGGATGGTGGGATTTGGAAAGATTAACAATCCAAATTACAAAATGACGATTGAAGAGTTCCAACTTGCTTTTTCGATATCAAACGGTCTCAAAATTAGCTAATTTCAATCCCTTTTAGAAGCTTGTCAAGTTACCATTCCAATGAGGTCAAAATGATATAAGTTTGACCACTGAAGAGAGAGTTAAGAAGGTTACTATTCGACAAGGAGAAGAAGAAAAAATTAATGACTGATGACTGCGATCCCACTTACGGATGCCCAAATGGTCTCAGAATATGATGATTCCAGTCAGGAATGAAAAAGCACTAAAGTACCTTTCAGATGACCAAAAATCTACCCATTCCGACATTAAACGAGGGTGTTATGAGCGCCTCCGTTGGATCACGCGATTTTGAAAGATTAACAGTCGAAATTACAAAATGACGATTGAAGAGTTCCAACGTGCTTTTTGGATATCGAACGTTCTCAAAATTAGCCAATTTTGGTCCCATTTAGAAGCTGGTCAACTTAACATTTCAGTGAGCTGAAGATAATCTAAATTCATCCACTGAAGAGAGAGTTAAGAAGGTTACTATTCGACAAGGGGATGAAGGAAAAATTCTTCACCGACGACTGCGATCCCACTTATGGTTGCCCAAATGGTCTCAGAATACGATGATTCCAATCAGGAATGAAAGGGCACTAAAGTACCTTTCAAATGACCAAAAATCGACCCAATCCGACATCAAACGAGGGAGTTATAAGCGTCTCCATTGGATGGTGCGATATTGAAAAATTTACAATCCAAATTGTAAAATGACGATTGAAGAGGTCCAACGTGCTTTTTGGATATCGAACGGTCTAAAATTAGCCAATTCCGATCCCATTTAGAAGCTTGTCAAGTTACCATTCCAATGAGCTCAAAATAATATAAATTCAGCCATTGAAGAGAGAGTTAAGAAGGTTACTATTCCATAAGGAGAAGGAAAAATTCAGGACCGATGACTGCGATCCCACTTACGGCTGCCCAAATGGGCTTAGAATAGGATGATTCCAGCTAGGAATGAAAGAGCACTAAAGTACCTTTTGGATGACCCAAAATCAACCCAATCTGACATCAAACGAGGGAGTTATGAGAGTCTCCGTTCGATTGCGCGATTTGGAAAGATTAACAATCCAAATTGCAAAATGACGAGCGAAGAGTTCCAATGCACTTTTGGGATATCAAACGGTCTCCGAAATAGCCAATTTTAGTCCCATTTGGAAGCTTGTCAGCTTATCATTCCAATGAGCTGAAAATAATGTAAATTCGACCACTGAAGAGAGAGTTACGAAGGTTACTATACGATAAGGAGATGAAGGAAAAATTTAGGACCGACGACTGCGATCCCATTTGCAGATGCCCAAATGGCCTTGGAAAACAACGATTCCAGTCAGGAATGAAAGAGCACTCAAGTACATTTCAGATAACCAAAAATTGACCCAATTTGACATCAAACGAGGGAGTTATGAGTGTCTCCGTTGGATGGTGCGATTTGGAAAGATTAACAATCCAAATTACAAAATGATGATTGAAGAGTTCCAACGTGCTTTTTGGATATCGAACAGTCTCAAAATTAGCCAATTTCGGTCCCAATTAGAAGCTTGTCAAGTTACCATTCTAATGAGCTCAAAATAATCTAAATTCGACCACTGAAGAGAGAGTTAAGAAGGTTACTATTCCACAAGGAGAAGAAGGAAAAATTCAGGACCGACGATTTCAATCCCACTTACAGATGCCCAAATGGTCTCAGAATAAGATGATTCCAGCACGAAATAAAAGAGCACTAAAGTACCTTTCAGATGACCAAAAATCAACCCAATCTACATCAAACGAGGGAGTTTTGAGCGTCTCCGTTGGATGGTCCGATTTGGAAAGATTAACAATCCAAATTGCAAAATGACGATTGAAGAGTTCCAACGTGCTTTTTGGATATCGAACATTCTCAAAATTAGCCAATTCCGGTCCCATTTAGAAGCTTGTCAAATTATCATTGCAATGAGCTCAAAGTAGTCTAAATTCGACAACTAAGGAGAGAGTTACGAAGGTTACTATTCGACAAGGAGATGAAGGAAAAATTCTGGACCGACAACTGCAATCCAACGTACGGATGCTGAAATGGACTCAAAAAATGATGATTCCAGTCAGGAATGAAAGGGCATTAAAGTACCTTTCAGATGACCAAAAATTGACGCAATCCATCATCAAACGAAGGAGTTATGAGCGTCTACATTAGATCACGCGATTTTGAAAGATTAACAATCCAAATTACAAAACGACTATTGAAGAGTTCCATCGTGCTTTTGGGATATCGAACGGTCTCAAAATTAGCCAATTCCGGTCCCATTTAGATGCATGTCAAGTTACCATTTCAATGAGCTCAAAATAATCTAAATTCGACCACTGAAGAGAGAGTTAAGAAGGTTATTATTCGACAAGGAGTTGAAGGTAAAATTCATGACCGACGACTGCGATAACACTTACGGATGCCCAAATGGTCTCAAAATTTGATGATTCCAGTCAATAATGAAAGGGCACTAAAGTTCCGACGTGCTTTTTGGATATCAAACGGTCTCAAAATTAGAAA
The DNA here is from genome assembly GCA_030180095.1 of Magnolia changhungtana. NCBI lineage: Eukaryota > Viridiplantae > Streptophyta > Magnoliopsida > Magnoliales > Magnoliaceae > Magnolia > Magnolia changhungtana. Next base: position 1,252,234 of record JASAUF010000316.1, read on the forward strand.
ATTTCGGTCCCATTTAAAAGCTTGTCAAGTTACCATTCGAAAGAGCTCAAAATAATCTAAATTCGACCACTAAAGAGAGAGTTAAGAAGGTTATTATTCCACAAGGAGAAGAAGGAAAAATTCAGGACCGACGGCTGCGATCCCACTTACAGTTGCCCAAATGGCCTTAGAATAGGTTGATTCCAGCCAGGAATGAAAGAGCACTAAAGTACCTTTTGAATGACCCAAAATTAACCCAATCTGACATCAAACGAGGAAGTTATGAGAGTCTCCGTTGGATTGCACAATTTGGAAAGATTAACAATCCAAATGGCAAAATGATGAGCGAAGAGTTCCAACGCGCTTTTGGGATATCAAACGGTCTCAGAAATAGCCAATTTTAGTCCCATTTGGAAGCTTGTCAGCTTACCATTCCAATGAGCTGAAAATAATGTAAATTCGACCACTGAAGAGAAAGTTAAGAAGGTTACTATTCAACAAGGAGATGATGGAAAAATTCATGATCGACGACTGCGATCCCACTTATGGATGTCCAATTGGTCTCAGAATACGATGATTCCAGTAAGGAATGAAAGGGCGCTAAAGTACCTTTCAGAAGACCAAAAATTGACCCAATCCTACATCAAACGAGGGAGTTATGAGCGTCTCCATTGGATGGTATGATATTAAAAAATTAAGAATCCAAATTGCAAAATGACGATTGAAGAGTTCCAACGTGCTTTTTAGATATTGAACGGTCTTAAAATTAGCCAATTTCGGTCCCATTTAGAAGCTTGTCAAGTTACCATTCCAATGAGCTCAAAATAATCTAAATTCGACCACTAAAGAGAGAGTTAAGAAGGTTACTTTTCGACAAGGAGATGAAAGTAAAATTCATGACCGACGACTGCGATCCCACTTACGGATGCCAAAATGGTCTCAGAATATGATGATTCTAATCAGGAATGAAAGAGCACTAAAGTATCTTTCAGATGACCGAAAATCAACCTAATCTAACATCAAACGAGGGAGTAATGAGTGTCTTCATTGGATCGCGCGATTTGGAAAGATTAACAATCTGAATTGCAAAATGACGATCGTAGAGTTTCGACGTGCATTTGGGACGTCGATCGGTTTCAAAATTAGCCAATTTCGGTCCCATTTGGAAGCTTGTCATATTATCAATCCAATGAGCCCAAAATTGTCTAAATTTGACCACTGAAAAGAGAGTTACGCAGGTTAATATTCGACAAGGAAATGAAGGAAAAATTCATGACCGATGACTGCGATCCCACTTATGGATGACGAAATGGTCACGAAAAATAATGATTCTAGTTAGGAATGAAAGAGCACTAAAGTACCTTTCAGATGACCAAAAAATGACCCAATCCGACATCAAACGAGGGAGTTATGAGCTTCTTCGTTGGATGGTGCGATTTGGAAAGATTAACAATCCAAATTACAAAATGACGATTGAAGAGTTCCAACGTGCTTTTTAAATATTGAACGGCCTCAAAATTAGCCAATTTCAGTCCCATTTAGAAGCTTGTCAAGTTACCATTCCAATGAGGTCAAAATAATCTAAATTTGACCACTGAAGAGAGAGTTAAGAAGGTTACTATTCGACAAGGAGAAGACGGAAAAATTAATGACCTACGACTGCGATCCCACTTATGGATGACCAAATGGTCACATAATATGATGATTCCAGTTAGGAATGAAAGAGCACTAAAGTACCTTTCAGATGACAAAAAATCGACCCAATCCGACATCAAACGAGGGTGTTATGAGCGCCTCCGTTGGATCACGCGATTTTGAAAGATTAACAATCAAAATTACAAAATGACGATTGAAGAGTTCCAACGTGCTTTTTAGATATCAAACAGTCTCAAAATTAGCCAATTCCGGTCCTATTTAAAAGCTTGTCAAGTTACCATTTCAGTGAGCTCAAAATAATCTAAATTCGACCATTGAAGAGAGAGTTAAGAAGGTTACTATTCGACAAGGAGATGAAGGAAAAATTCATGATCGACGATAGTGATCCCACTTACGGATGCCCAAATGGTCTCTAAATACGATGATTCCAGTTGGGAATGAAAGGGCACTAAAGTACCTTTCAGATGACCAAAAATTGACCCAATCCGACATCATTGGATAGTGCGATATTGAAAATTTAACAATCCAAATTGCAAAATGATGATTGAAGAGTTCCAACGTGCTTTTTGGATATCGAATGGTCTCAAATTAGCCAATTTCGGTCCCATTTAGAAGCTTGTCAAGTTACCATTCCAATGAGCTCAAAATAATCTAAATTCAACCACTGAAGAGAGAGTTAAGAAGGTTACTTTTCGACAAGGAGATGAAGGAAAAATTCCTGATCGATGACTGCGATCCCACTTACGGTTGCCTAAATGGTCACAGAAAATGATGATTCTAGTCAGGAATGAAAGAGCACTAAAGCACCTTTCAGATGACCAAAAATTGACCCAATCCGACATCAAACAAGGGAGTTATGAGCTTCTCCGTTGGATGGTGCGATTTGGAAAGATTAACAATCCAAATTACAAAATGGCGATTGAACAGTTCCAACGTGCTTTTTCGATATTGAATGGTCTCAAAATTAGCCAATTCCGGTCGCATTTAGAAGCTTGTCAAGTTACCATTCCAATGAGGTCAAAATAATCTAAATTCGACAACTGAAGAGAGAGTTAAGAAGGTTACTATTCGACAAGGAGAAGAAGGAAAAATTAATGACCGATGACTATGATCCCACTTACGGAGGACCAAAAGGTATCAAAATATGATATTCCAATCAGGAATTAAAGAGCACTAAAGTACCTTTCAGATGACTAAAAATTGACCCAATCCGACATCAAACGAGGGTGTTAGGAGCGCCTCCGTTCGATCACGCAATTTTGACAGATTAACAATCGAAATTACAAAATGACGATTGAAGAGTTCCAACGTGCTTTTTGGATATCGAACGGTCTCAAAAATAGCCAATTTTGGTCCTATTTAGAAGCTTGTCAAGTTACCATTTCAGTAAGCTCAAAATATCTAAATTCGACCACTGAAGAGAGAGTTAAGAAGGTTACTATTCGACAAGGAGATGAAAGAAAAATTCTTGGCCGACGACTGCGATCCCACTTATAGATGCCCAAATGGTCTCAGAATACGATGATTCCAGTCAGGAATGAAAGGACACTAAAGTACCTTTTAGATGACCAAAAATCGACCCAATCCGACATCAAACAAGGGAGTTATGAGCGTCTCCATTGGATGGTGCGATATTGAAAAATTAACAATCTAAATTACAAAATGACTATTGAAGAGTTCCAACATGCATTTTGGATATCGAACGGTCTCAAAATTAGCCAATTCTCATCCCATTTAGAAGCTTGTCAAGTTACCATTCAAATGAGCTCAAAATAATCTAAATTCGACCAGTGAAGAGAGAGTTAAGAAGGTTACTATTCTACAAGGAGAAAAAGGAAAAATTCAGGACCAACGACTGCGATCCCACTTACAGTTGCCCAAATGGCCTTAGAATAGGATAATTCCAGCCTGGAATGAAAGAGTACTAAAGTACCTTTTAGATGACCCGAAATCAACCCAATCTGACATCAAACGTGTATCGCTCAATTTGGGAAGATTAACAATCCAAATTGTAAAATGACAAGTGAGGAGTTCCAACATGCTTTTGGGATATCGAACAGTTTCAGAAATAGCATATTTTGTGTAAGACCCGTATCCTACCTCGGACCGTTCTGTAGGCTTCTGTGGTCCTCCCGGTCGAATTTCGGCAACTCGCGACCTATACTCGGCAGTTGCGCGTGACTCTAAGCCGTATCCCGTATTCCTGAGTTGGCTCGACCCAAGACCTGTAGCTGTGCGACCGCGCCGTCGCCGCGATTCTGATGTCGCGTCTCGTGCGCCGAGGAGATACCTAGGCCAGGAGATGTGGGCCCATGTTCAGTTCGATGAAAATGCCGCACATTGTGGAATACGAGGGAATCTCTACGACACATCACATCAATCCATCATGCCACCTCACCCCTCACAAGTCAACTCTCTCTACCCACCCATACCTTTTTACACCATTTTCAAACCAACCCATACCTCCCATTTCCCATCTCTTACAACAACCATACCTTATCAATCCATCCCATCCTCTCTCTCTCTCTCTCATTTTTTCTCTCAAGCTCCATGAGAGCAACCCACGTCCAAGGGAGAGGAGAGAAGCTTGGCATGGCCCACCTTCCTACTACTCAATCCACCCCTTGGATCATCATCTCAACCGTCAAAATTGTCCCCTTGGAGCTCTAGAGTGCATAGGCGACAGAAAGAATAGGTGATCTAAGGTGGGTGTTTTTCTTTGTTTTGTTATGTGGATTTGATCATTTGAGGGCCTATATGTGGTGGGACCCATCTCAATGTATGCCTTGTATCAATGAGGGACCCATAGTGGCGGGGTCCCTCCCATTTCCACCTCTCTCTCTTTCTCCCTCTTTGCGATGAGGGAGTGTGGCCCCCTGAACTAGACCATTCGATCATGAGGCCCACCTTGTTGCTAGATTTCGGCGGGCCTTGGATAAAGGGAATCACAAATATCAGCTTGATTTATGAACCCACGCGATGTACGTGTGAGATCCTCACCGTCCGGCCTTGAAGCTGTGTGATGTATAGGTATTACCCATGCTGGTCATCAGCCATGTGGCCCACCTTAATGATATGTGGTGTCCACGACGTGTGGACCCACCCAATCTACACCGTCCATTTGTTGCTGCCCAGCAGCAATAGCATAGCTGCTGTCTTGACGCAGCTGCTGTATTAACACAGCAGGTGCTGAAGGATCACCTCGATGTATGTGCTAGCTCTACCAGCGTGTGGGACCCAGCCCGTAAGTGTTGCACGTGAGGGATGGGACTCGCCTGATTTTGTGTTTTATCCAGACCGTCCGGTCTATGTGGGGCCTTACATTGATGTATCTTATGCCCATACCGTCCATCTGGACCATGCTGTGGGGAGGGCCAACCGTGATGTATTTATCCACTCCGTCCATCTCCCTTTGAACGGTGGGTGGCCACCTTGATGTATGTAATCTGCACTGTCCAATTTGGACGGTGCTGTGTTCAGGCCACCATGACGTACGTCTTTCAACCGTCCTGGCCAAACGTCTGATGGCCTGGACGTTGTACCTTGGTATATAATATATATATATATATATATATAAGTTTTTAATATAATATTTTATGTTACAGGATGCACTGGTGGGCCACTCCTACGTGGGACCCACCTTCAATTTACACCATCTGCACCGTCTAGATGTATCTGGACGGTGGATCTGTGCATGTACATATAATATGTTATATATTTATATATATTATTATAATATATATTATCATGATTTGAAGTGGGCCACACGTTTGGACCCACCTGATATCTGTGTTTCATCCGACCGTCCATCAATGGACGTCTATGTCTAGACCGTCTATCTAGACCATCTGTCATTGAATGACCAGACGCTGGACGTGTGATGCATATAATATATTAATATAAATAACATAATATTATATATATATGGTGACCATACGTGGACCCACCTCTTTGAATTGGACCGCTGAGATCAGTGGGTCTGATCGTGTGGTACGTGTTATATCCATACCGTGCACCTGTGGCCACACCGTAATATATGTATTTTTTTTATGCTGCACAGTAGCATGTGGGACCCACACGCATGTGGAAACCACTGTGATATATCTGTACTCCACGCCGTCCATCTGCAGGTCCCACCCTACATGCGTGGAAATCCCACACCGTCATCTGTTTTCATACAGACGATCCGTCTGATGGACGGTGGCTAGCACATGCAGCTGGCAGCTGTAGACATCAGCCGGCCAGGTGGGCCCTGATCATGAGGTATGGTGCACATCCATGCCGTTCATATCAAGGTGGACCTCGCTATGTATGCATGTGTGGATTCCCACCGTCCATTGTTTAGACAGTCGGCCACACCAATGCATGTATCTCAACTAGCGGTCCATCCATCTGGACTCTGGTGGAATTGTTTTAAAATAATAATAATAATAATAATAGCAATAATAATAGTAATAACAATAATATAATAATATCATTAAATTATGGTGGCCCCATGTGGGGCCCACCTGTTAGAAACAGATTGGCTAGTGCGTTTCACACCAGCTATATGGCTACTGGTGAGACGTCACCAGATTTTGTGGGACCCACTGTATATGTGTTTCATCCCACCGTTCATCTGGACAGTGGGAACCCACCGACTATTTAGCCGCTGTATGGACATCTGCAAAATCTGTAGGTCCCTCCATGATGTATATTTTGATCCACACCATCCAGAATGTCTGGACGGTGCTAGACCACCTTTGGACAGTGCTGTGGACCCCACCTCAATGTATGTTTCGTTCTACACCGTCCAGAGTGTTTAGACGGTGTTGGACAATGTTTGTACAGTGCTGATTCCATGGACAATATTTTGGCAGTGCCGATCATCACTGGTGCATCATGTGCTTAATAGAATGATAGTATATAGTGATAGACATGTTGCACTTGCAATATTGAAATGATTTTAGATGTAATCCAAGCTCTCACCCACATCCGATTGGGACCCACCATGATGTGTATGTTATCCAGGCCGTCCTTGGCTGGACCGTTGGTAGGCCCAACTATGATGAGTAGGCCCACTTGTGATGTACATTTGAGGGCCACCTGTTGTGTATGTGAGGCCCGTATGATGGGGCCCACCTACTGCGTACTGAGGCCCATGGGCATAACCCATTGCAATGTATTCGGGGTCCATGAGATGTGGCCCGCCTTGATGAACATATAAGGCCTAAGTACGAGGCCCACTTGACATGTATATAGGTCCATGTGATGAGGCCCGTTGTGCTGTGTATTAGACCCATGGGATGTGGCCCTTGGAATGTAATCCCAACCCACATGTTGTGGCACGTTGTGATATATTTAGAGCCCATGGGTAGAGGCCCATTGTGATGTACTCGAGGCCATTGTATGAGACTCGCTTGATGAATGAGGCCCATTGGGTGAAGCCCGTCATGATGTAATTGTGGCCCATTTGGTGAGGCCCACACTGACGTATATATGGCCCACGTGAGGAGGCCCACTGTGATGTGTTCATGACTTTTGGCGAGGCTCATGTGATGTATTTGAGGCCCAGGCATAGGGCCCACCTGTTGTGTATTCAAGGCCCGATGTGATGTATGTAATGATATTTATGTGGGCCACTCCTTAGGAGAATGTTGGTCAAAGGTCCACATTTGATGGGAAATGATGGTTAAACGTCCATATCGTGACCTTCCTTTAGGCCTGGTTAGGCCCATTCTCGTCCCTGTCTAGTGGGTTACCCCAAACGATTGGGCCCCATTGATATTGTTTGTGCCATCATCGGTCATCCATCTTTGGACCCCGCCTTGCGTCGAGATCGATTCTGCTTGTCATGACCGATTGATCGATTATCGATCGAGGCTGATTATCGTAACTGATTACCGATCGTGATTGAATGACGGTTCTGCTTGTTGTGGCCAATTGACCGATTACCGATTGAGGACGATTATCGTAACTGATTACCGATCGTGATCGAATGCCGGTTCTGCTTGTTGTGGCCAATTGACCGATTACCGATCGAGACTGATTATTGTGACTGATTACCGACCGTGGCCGATTGTCGATTGACATGGCCGATTGCCGATTCTGCGTGTCTTGACCGATTTGTCGAGACCTATATGATGTATATGCAACTCGTAGTTAAGGCCCATTGTGGTGTATATTCGGCATGTGTGATGTATATACGAACCGTATTTGAGGCCCATTGCGATGTGTATTCAGCCCGTGTAAGGCCCAACATGATATATATTAGCCATGTGAGAGGCCCATCGTGAGGTGTAGTAAGCTCTTGAGAGAGGCCCATGGTGTTGTATAATTGGCCCTTGTGTGAGGTCATGGGTTCTCTATATGTTAAGATCCATGAGGGCCATTCCTTGGGGGTAATGTTGGTTAAATGTCCACATTGTTGAGGTCGATTGTTGATGTCGGTTATTAATACCGATTATGAGTATGTGACAGCATAACATCATGATACACGCCCATACGCATCATCTACATGTTTGTTATGAGATGTGGTTGATCATTGCATATGTCATTGAGCGTGTTGTTATGAGACTCCCTGATAGGCGGAGGTCATCTCACATGAGTGCATGGTATGCGCAGGATTGATGCATGACTGGATTGTATGACTCATGCATCTTGCATTGTATGCTGTGATTACTATACGCCCTAGCGACATCAGGGCTGTAGCCTCACAGGCATATCGTGGATGGCCGGAGGGGACACCGAAAATTTTTGGTTCTAGCATACGGCGCCATAGATGTGCCTGGGTGAAAATCCCTAAACCTCCATGGCCAGGAGACGCCCCAACGTCGAGACCAAGTGGATACATGAGCGCCCGAGTGTCGAATACCAGGAGGTCGCGTCTCCCACTGTGTCGTGGTCTGTTGGGAGGGGGTGTGGCCTTACCCACCCGAGCGCAGGGGGCATTGCTAGGCTGAGTCTGATCAGCTCGAGGAATGGGTCCGCTATCGACGTGCCGGATAGGTATTGGTAGACTATTGGCCAGGCGGATAGTGAGGTTTCTTACGCTCACTTGGACTGTGCGGCTGGGAGAGCGGCAGTGCCATTTGGAGTGTACTAAACCCCGGTGATGATCCCAGAGATGAACCGTACTGATATGTGGGCTTATTGAGTAGGGTTGCATATTCATTTATTCATTCATTCATTCATTCATTCATCCACTATCCACTCGAGCTGGTGGTGCGCAACTATTTGTTACATGTACCCTCGCATGGCTAGGATTTCGGTTGGGCGCGCGACTAACCTGAGATCAGGAGTTTACCATATTGAGTCTGACTATCCAAATTTAGGTATGGGACTGGTTTGGATAGAAGTCCCCTGTGATGGACCACATAGCTGCGATACTACGTACTATCATCCCGACTTCACACTCCAGCATGGTCATTTCATTCGCACCGCATATTGCCTTACATCCACGGCATATGGTATTTTAGGATACTATGTTTCTACATTTATATAGTCTATATACGATTGACACCATTCGTGGACTCATCAGAAATTACATATTGCATCGCATCCTTGGCATTTGATATTTTGCTCTTTATGACTCCTCATTTGCATAGCTGCTCTATATTGCTATTCTGATATTGATTGACTCATGGACTTGTCTGTATTTCCGCTTACTCTGTTATCATATAATTTATGATCTTGCCAGTATTTCTGTTTACTCTGATAATTCCTGTTCTTGTCAGTATTTCTGCTTACTCTGGTAATTCATGATCTTGTTAGTAATTCTGCTTATTTCGATATTGTACAATTTATGGATTACCAGTATTTTCGGTACCGTATGATGATGGCATTGTATGGAATACTTGACACTTACCATGTACACACACTTACACCACCCTCTAAGCTTTCTATAAGCTTATGCACGATAGATGCGTGCAGGTGATGTTAGGTTGCAGCAGTGTTGAGCTTGGAGCATGCATGTAACGACCTAAAAATTTTCGTACATTGGGTCGAGTACCACCTCGACCAGAAATCACGTAGGATTAAATCCTTTAGAAATTTAACAAAGTTAACTAAGTACTAAACTCGATTTGTCGTGAAATCCGTTAGGATCGCTTTAAATACGATCTGCAAGACCCAAAAGTTGCAGAATCATTGACGCTAGGTTACCCTAAAGTTTAGAACCAAACTCATTTCCCGTCTGCTCTCGGGAATGAAACGAAACTTCGTATTAGGTCTAGATCGCACATCGGGAGTCCGATTAACCCGAAACTAAGGAACTAGGACCGCCCCACTGGGCTTAACAATCATCTCAAAAATCAGCTTTGTCCGATGTTCCACGGTCATTCGTTTCGAATCGGAGCGAGGTAGTGTGAAAAACACTATTCATATGCCAAAATAAACATCTGGAATAGTAATTCTGGCATCGTTTGTTGACGCGTCAGTATTAAGCAACCTGACCGTCAGAATCAGACCAAATTACACCCTCGGATTAAGAAAAATTTCAGGAACATTTACATGTACTTGGAATTTCTGATCGTGGCCCACTGACCGTCGAACTGAAAGTGGTCCGCCACGTGCGATCTGGGAATCCGATCGAGTCAAAAACGTAATCCCACGTAGATCCATCGATGGTCAGTTTAAGTCTGACGTTTGGTTCAAAGAGGGCCACCAGAACTCCCCTTTTGAGCTAGAAAAGCGGCGAAAATCCTATATTAGCAATACCCCTTGAACCTGAGTCTACTTTCGTAATGTTTGAGGCTATAAAAGGGGCTTAGAACAGCCCCTCTCACAGCCATACGAATTTTGGAGGAAACCCTAGAGGAAGAGAGAGAAAAGAGAGAGAAAGGCTTGGAGATTGTTGCCGATTTCCCTCCTCCTGCTTTGGCTTGTTGCACGGCCTACACCGCCTTATTCTAGGCGTTTTCCCGGCGTATTCCACCTCATTCGATGGTAAGAAACCCTAACCCTAGGTCTGATTTGAGGTGGGATCGATGTAGGATATGTACCGACTAACCGATTCCGCTCTTTAGGCTAGAAATCACCCGTAGACGGAAGTTCCATTACCCTTGCTGATTCGTTCCGTTTCCAAAGGCAAAGGCGAGGACTTTAAGCTTATAAGTTACGGTTTTCAACGCTTTCAATGTCAGATAATGGTAGATTCATGATCTGCTTGCAATTGCACATGTACAAAGTGCTTTCCGTTTCCTGTTTTGATTAACGGTGTGAAATATGGAATTTCACATATTCTAGGTATACGTAGAAATACCGTATACGTATTTTTTTGGATAAATGCTTGACATGTTTATTTAATGTATAATTATATAACATATGAATAAAATACTAGTTTGGCGAAAGGAATCGCCAAAATATATGTTTACTTGTAAATGCGCCGTATGTCGAAATTACGTATTGTAGGAATACCGTATACGTATTTCTTTTGGAATAATATTTGACATATGTATTTAATGTATGATTATACAATACATGATTAAAATACTAGCTTGGCGAAAGGAATCGCCGAAATCTATGTTCCTTTGTAAACACTATGTATGTTGAAATTGGGTATACGTGGAAGTGCCCTATACGTATAAAATTTGCTGATGTGATTGCCATGTTTAATTTTTGTATGAATATGATGTATATGTATAAAATACTAGTTTGGTAAAGGGACAACCCTAGTACACACTTCCCTAGCATACGTCATGTATGTTGAACTATTGCATTCCAAGTGTTGGTGAATTCACTTGTGAGTGTAAGTGCTTAAGTGTTAGAATCTTAGGTAGGTGCTGAGATGGGATTCTCGGCTACCTTAGAGTCACATATGACACTCTCCATGTGGTTGTTCACTCTAACCACTCGCCTACGAAATTTAAGTATTTGTATCCCTATTTACATAATGCTTTATAACATGCTTTTGAACATGCTTTGTGACTTGTTTATTAACATGCTTCATGTTATGCTTTATAATATGCTTGCTAGTGTTCTTAAATTACCATATTATCATGCCGTATTTCACATGTTATGGTTAGAATTTGACTGAGCTTGGGACTATGTTCATAGTCCAGGCTTCCGGTAGACTTGAAGATGTGGTTGGGATTCGTTCCGCCACGCATGATGTGTTGGCGAACCCGTGTCGTACTTCGGTTGGCGATAGTGGTTGGCCACACGAGGTGCTTCTGCGCCTCATATCGCCCAACTTGTTGTGCGCTCGAGCCAGCCGAACACGTCAAGTAAACCGTGTGCCTTATGTATGTTCACCATGTTTGGTCACAAATGCTTGAACCTAGGGTACCAAACTTACCAGTGATAATCTCGTTAACCATGGTACTTCGATCCGCTAAGACTCATGAGCCGGGCATGGTGGTATGGGACACCGTGGTCGAGCTGTCGGCCTACGTTGGGGCTACGTGCCTCCCCGTAGTGACCAGTGAGCAACTCAACTCGTGAGCCGATTATGGTGGTATGGGACACTATATTCGCGTTGTCGGTCTACATTGATAAGGTGATGGGGGAGTGGTGCAACCTTTGTGCGTAACAGCCCTAGCAGCCCTTTTGTAGTGACCGCGAGCATACTCTGAAGTTGCAGCGTGCCTTAGGGTTCGCCGCAATATATAGAGTATGAACTAGGCCTGTTTCTGTATAGTTGTATCGTGATGAATCGTTTAAGGGGTGATGGGGGAGTGGTGCAACCTTTGTGCGTAACAGCCCTGGCAGCCTCTGTAGTGACCTAGAAAACACACCATCGTCTGATATTAACTAGGACTGACGACCCTAGATTGGATCATGTTTGGGATATGATACAAGGGAGGTACCCTAGTTTCCCAATCCTGCTGTGTGAAATGAACTAATTAAAAACTCGGTAATCATGCTCATCATACATCGCATGTGCCCTGGAAGATGTGAGCACCGTGGGATGTAAGCATGCGCGAACGTGAGATGGTGTCGCTTGAGGGAGTATGTCGGAGAGGGCATCCATCATACCCGCATTCATACTTGCATTAATCGAGTAACTAGGAGTGTTTGATTTCATCGCTTTATCATTACTGCTTGACTGTATTGATAACATGATAACTTATGTCTTATCGTTCCACTGAGTTAGCTACTCACTCTCACGTTACGGGACGGTGTTGCGCACACCAACCAGACTCTGTCTCAGGTTTAGGCGATCCGACTATTCTGGAGGCGGAGCCCGATTATGACGAGGACCAGGAGAGTTCTCGTATATGCAGTTCGCTGGCGGCTTCGACTAGGCTGCTGGGACTGATGGGATTTACAGGGATTGTATTTAGTTTATTTCGACATTTTGTTTATATAAACAGACATGTATATTGTGACTCAGAAGAATTCATACTCTGGATAATAAATCGTTTATTTTGTTTCTTTACATACATATATATACAGTTCAGTCTTCCGCTTGCTTTTATACAACTGATCTGGAGTATGAATTGCTGCTTTGGTATAATCTCATTCATGTTTACTGCTCTAACACGACAACATTCAAATATCATTAAACATGTTGCATAAGTGATGCGTTGGAACTCGGGAGTTGAGTTACACTCGACCCCCGATTTTCAGGGCGTTACAAGTTGGTATCAGAGCATGATTTTGATTAAACCGGACCTGAGTTATGTCCCCACTACGTACGCTGACGTGTCATAACTTAGGAGGGTGCGCAAAAATATAGCAACAAAGTCTTAGGGTCTCCGATTTTCCGTTCGGCGAAGTTCGCTACACACGGACAGTTTGATCGAGTGCGTACTCGATCCCGACCACATTTATGGATCCCAAGTCACTCCTAGACCGTCTATTGACGTGTCCAGGTCACAATCCACCAAAAGTTAGTCGTTAAAAATCAGGAAAAAATCAGATTTGATCAGAAACTTACCGGAACTGACCGTTCTGGAACTGAAATGAGTCCGTGGGCCCCCACGATAAATCCAACAAGGTTTTAGACCAAGCCAGGGTGCATTTGGCACCCTGGGAGTGTGGCGAACAGGGCCAGACCGCGGCGGCGCGGTTCCGGCCAAGTCCGACCGCGGCGCCACCGCGACACCGGCGGCGGACCGCGCTCCGGTGACTTTTCCGGTGAGTTTTCGAACATGGGGTTGGTCGGCCAGACCCCCTCTACCCCATGGCACGTGCCAACTTGCTGTTTGGTTAGGTTTTAAGGGGCTGGAGCTCCCTTTTCTCTCATTTCCCCTCTTTTCAAGCACCCTCACCTCCATTTCCGATTTTGCTGAAAACTCATCCCTCCAAACCTTCAAATCTCTCATTTCCTTCCATAACTCACACACCCCTACCTCCCACAACAGCCCTAGCCTCTCCCTTTCCCCATTTTCACAAGTTGGAGCTCTCATAACCCTCCTTAGAGCTCAAAATCGGGTAATCTACTAACCCATTCCATTTTCTTCTTGTTTCTTCTTCATTTCCTACCTCTAGAGCTTCTTCCACACCTGTTGAATTGTTGTTTGTGGAAGATAAAAGAAATCAGCCCCTCATTTCCCATTTTGAAAATTTTCCATGGCCCTCCTTGGTGTGGTGGCCACCATTTTCTCCATTTCCTCCATCCTATCTTTCATGGGAAAGAGGAAAACTGCGGCCGATGATGCCGGCCTAAGTAGGCCAGCCCATACCCGAAGAAGATCCGATGTTGGGGCCGGCACAAGCACCGTGCGGGAGTTTAGGTCGAAGCGAGACCTGGATCCTGACCACCCCGCCAGAAATGCTTATCCGATAGGCATGGAATATGGGCGCTTCGCGGGCCGCAAGGTTGTGTTTGAAGCTCATGTGGATGAAAGGATGTTCGGGCTACACCCGATGATGGACCACTTGGTGGATATCGGGTGGAATTATATTTTTGAAGGCGAGTCTCCCGCATGTGAGAACACGGTCCGCGCTTTCTACACTCACATCGTGGACTCATCAGTAAAGCCTCTTCAGTTTACTGTCTCTGTGAGGGGCATAAGGCGCATAATCACTGTGGATGAGGTGGCTCGAATCACGAAGATTCCGCTTGGTCAAGTGCATCCTAGTGATGACTTCTCTAGAAGCTCGCGCGGGAAAGGGATCGCCGCACGCGATTTCTCCGTGGTCGTAGGGTTACTTGGAAGCGAGGAAATTGTATTGCGGCGACAAAGATGTCTGAAGACTTCCATTTGCTCCATCACATCTTCACATACAATGTATACCCACGGTGGGGTAACCGCACGGAATGTACTAGGGTGATGGTGGACTTTCTGTACAAGATGGGACGCTGGGACAACATATGCCTGCCCACATTCATCCTATCCCAGATAGTTAATGTTGTTCGTTCTGCCAGGAACGATCTTTCGCTCCCATTTGGCCGACTGATCTGCAGGATGGCTCGTGATGCAGGCTACAGATTGAATATGGAGGATCTTGCACCGGTCCGAGTCATAAGTGAAGCGACACTCAGGAATATGAAGATCGGCCCCCAACAGCGACAGGCCCGACTCGACGAGTCTGGAGATGAGTCGGATAGCGCCGGTGAGGAGAGTGTTGACCTCCAGGCTGAGAGTGATGAGGAGCGCAGTGATGACATACAGGAGGAAGAACCTGAGGCTCAGGACACAGAAGAGAGTTCACCCCTTGCGGCTCAGGAGCAGGGTGTGGGTCGAGATACTTTTGATCCGCGATTGGGCCGTCTTGAGGAGAGGCAAGCCGCCCTGCAACAAGAGGTTGGACAAGTTCGGGCTGAGATTGGTCAAGTTCGAACCAAACTTGAAGAGAATGAAGCCTACATGAAGAAGAATTTCAAGAAGATGTCCCGTACGTTGAAGGTCATCCTGTGCTGTGCGCAGGATAAGAATGCTCCTCCTCCACCGCCTACTTCGGATGCTTAGTCATCCATGTTGTTGTATGTTGTGTTTGCTTTGGTTACCGCGATAGGCGGTTTGTGTTTTTGTTCAGATGTTGTATTAGGTAGTAGCATGTTTAGGGTTTGATGTAGTAGATGTATTGGCTATCATGTGATTTCCGTCATGGTTCATGTAAACTCTGTAATCCATGTATTATGACTAATTTTGGGTAAATGAAAGGCATGTAGCCCCTTTTGTTTTGATTATGTGTGGAATGCTTAAAGTGCTTTATGATGTGTGTTATGCTGTATCTCACCAATGCTGTACCCTGTGTTGTATAGGGCATGCCGCGACAGTATACGTGGAGCACCACACATCTCCATCTGACTGGCTCTATGGACCAGACTCCTTCTGGTAGTAGTGTCCTGCGGACCGTGGGTTAGGTTCTGACCAGCCCCCTGTTGGTCCTGTTGGTGGGTTGCCACCATACACGCCCCCGGTCCGTAAGCAGTTTCGACCGTCATCTTCTGCGCAGCATGACTCCCAGGTTGCTCCGCCGACTGATAGATTTGAGCAGCTGATGGTGATGATGCA
Source organism: Magnolia changhungtana (assembly GCA_030180095.1). Lineage (NCBI taxonomy): Eukaryota > Viridiplantae > Streptophyta > Magnoliopsida > Magnoliales > Magnoliaceae > Magnolia > Magnolia changhungtana. The sequence goes on from JASAUF010000316.1 coordinate 1,268,256, forward strand.
TCAGCAGCAGATACAGCAGCAGCAACAGCACCAGCCTTATGGCCACTATCGCTGAGGCCTTGTCCCATGGTGGTAGTACGACTCCACCTACGACTTCTGCTTGTCCTGCCGGGCACCCTGAGCTTCCTGCTCAGCGTGAGATGTGCCTCTGCCTTCACCCGTGGTGCCTCCTACTGGAGATGTCGGTACACGCGGTCTACTCGAGCGATTTCAGCGCTTGAGGCCTCCTTCATTTATGGGCACTCATAGGCCCGAGGAGGCAGAGTTTTGGCTTGACCGCATCTCTAAGATGCTTCGGATGCTGCATTGCTCAGAGGCAGAGCAGGTAGAGCTGGCCGCCTTCATGTTTGAGAGGGAGGCTAGTTTATGGTGGGACAGTGTGTTGCGGTCTGTCGCAGCAGACTACGTATGGACCTGGGAGGCGTTCGAGTTCCGGTTCCATGAGAAATACTACCCGCCGACTTATCGACATGAGTGGGAGGATGAGTTTCTGCGCCTTAGGCAGGGAGGCATGACGATTTCAGAGTACGAGCACCGCTTCACAGAGTTGGGCCGCTTTGTCCCGACTATACTAGTGGACGAGCAGATGCGGATGCGTCGATTTTCTTTAGGCTTGCGACCGGAGATACGGTCGAAGATATGCTGCCTCACTATACCTACATATGTAGCACTGGTTCACATGTCTATGACGGCCGAGCAGGATGTGGACCGGTTGGCCCGATCACGTGGCGCTATGGTTGCGAGGCCACGACAGGAGATGCAGAGCAGGCCTATCCTAGGCAAGAGGCCTCGTGTTGACTCGCCTCCTAGGATCGCAGCGCCAGGGGCTCAGGTGGGGCGCCCTGTTGTGACCTGCACGTACTGCGGGAAACAGGGTCATCTTATCGGGAGTTGTTTCGCGCGAATGAAGGACAGTGGTTTCTCTCCGCCACAGATGTTGGGCCGTTCTCGCCCACAGGCCATATCAGCTCCACCGCTACAAACGGCTCCTGCACATCCTTCCTTCCGACCTCCTGTGCCACGCTTCAGGCCGCCACAACGACCCTTGGCTCCTCAGCCGAACCGCCAGCAGCAGGCTCGCGTTCATACTCTTGTAGCTGAGGCACCTGAGACGTCGGTTTCAGCTCCGACGGCTTTCGAGGGTACGGCTTTTATTCACGACACTCCCGTCTCTTTATTGGTGGACACTGGGTCCACTACCTCTATTATTTCTTGTGGGACGGTGAAATGCCTATCTTTGCATACGATTCCCACTAAGGGAATGAGACTCACTACGGCTACCGGGACCTGTTCGGATGTCACACGATTATGCGAGGGTTGCTCGGTAGTTTTGGGTAGCAGCACAGTGCTCGTCGACCTCATTGTTGCTCCACTATGGCACTACGACGTTATCCTTGGTATGGATTGGCTCACCAGGATGAGGGCGGAGGTAGATTGCGATACTCGGATCGTGACGGCCTATGGACCTGACGGTGCAGCTTTCACGTTCCCGGTGCAGGTCAGTTGGCCCTGTCGAGTTGATTGTTATGCTGCTTTGCTTGTGCCGATTGATGGTCCGACAGTAGATAGTACGCAGGTGGTTCGAGACTTTGCAGGCGTGTTTGAGACTATCCCTGGTTTACCTCCTCGGCGTGAGATTGATTTCACGATTGACCTTACGCCTGGCGCGATGCCCATCTCGTTGCCGACCTATCGTATGCCTCCATGTGAGATGGAGGAGCTGCGGAGACAGATTGACGGACTTGTAGAGAAAGGTTTTATTCGGCCTAGTGTGTCTCCTTGGGGAGCACTTGTGTTGTTCGTGAAGAAGAAGGACGGGTCCCTACGGTTGTGTATTGATTACCGTAGGTTGAACCAGGTCACGGTGAAGAACAAGTATCCCTTATCCAGGATTGATGATCTGTTCGATCAGTTGAGGGGGGCGAAGTATTTCTCGAAGATTGACCTTCAGTCAGGGTACCACCAGTTGCGCGTGAGAGAGGAGGACGTGCAGAAGACAGCCTTCAGGACGTGCTTTGGCCACTATGAGTTCTTGGTGATGTCGTTCGGTCTGACGAACGCACCAGTCGTGTTCATGGATCTGATTAACCGGGTATTTCGGCCTTTCCTCTACCGATTTGTCATCGTCTTTATCGATGACATCTTGATATACTCCACGAGTCGGGAGGAGCACGAGGAGCACTCATGCGAGCGTATGGATACACCGAAGAAGAACCGGTTGTTTGCGCAATACAAGAAGTGCGACTTCGCGGGGAGGAAGTCAAGTTCCCGGGACATGTAGTGTCCAAGGATGGGATAGTGATGGACCTTGCTAAGGTAGCATGCGGTTCGGGATTGCGGCAAGCCGAATCGGATTCGAGGTGAGGAGTTTTCTTGGCCTGGCTGGGTACTATAGACGTTTCATTCGGGATTTCTCGAAGATCGCCAGGCCATTGTCTCAGCTGACTCGGAAGGACCTGAAGTTCACCTGGAATGAAAAGGCAGAGGCAGCTTTTAAGGAGCTGAAGGACAAGTTGACGTCCGCCCCTGTGCTAGTATTGCCAGAGCAAGGGGTGAAATACACAGTGTATACTGACGCGTCTCGCGTTGGTTTGGGTTGTGTGTTGATGCAGAAAGATAGGGTGATATCGTATGCCTCGAGACAATTAAGGAAGCACGAGGAGAATTACCCTACACATGACCTGGAGTTGGCGGCGGTCATCTTTGGATTGAAGCTCTGGAGACATTACCTCTATGGTGAGGAGTTTGAGCTTTTTCTGCGACCACAAGAGCCTTAAATACATATTCACAAAGGGATTTGAATATGAGACAGGGCCGATGGATGGAGACCTTGAAGGACTTCAAGTTCGAGGTTTCCTACCATCCCCGGCAAGGCGAACTCAGGCGTACACGTTGAGCCGTAAGAAGGCGATTGCATTTGCGCACCGCCGATGATAGCCGAGTGGGATATGGTAGAGTTTGCGCGGGACTTCGAGTGCAGAGACTCACCGTCGAGGAGCCATTTGAGTGTGTTGCGCACGTTCGGGTGCGACCACTTATTGACGACAGATTGTTGAGGCCCGGGGAGGGCGATACACTGCCTCGAGCTTCGAGAGCGAGGCTAGCGGCGACGCCGTGGACTCCGAGTGGAGAGTTGGTTCGATGGGGGTTTACGATTTCGTGGCCGCCATGTGTTCCAGATGTGCTCGACTTGAGACGCGAGCTTCTCGAGTCTGCCCATAATTCGAAGTTTGCGATGCATCCTGGTAGCACGAAGATGTACCAGGATATGAGACGGACGTATTGGTGGGATAACATGAAGGCCCACATTGCCGAGTATGTGTCTCGATGTCGACCGACGTGCCCAGGTCAAGGCAGAACATCGCCGACCTCCTGGACTGCTTCAGCCCATGCCTATAGCGGAGTGGAAGTGGGACTTCATCTCCATGGACTTCATATCAGGGTTGCCGAAGACGAGGAAGGGGCACGATTCCATTTGGGTGATTATGGACCGGTTGACCAAATCGGCCCATTTCCTCCCTATCAGAGTTACGAACTCCGCAGACGAGCTGGCTAGATTGTATATCAGGGAGATCGTCCGTCTGCACGGGGTTCCTTTGGAGATCGTGTCGGACAGAGACAAGCGGTTCACATCTGTCTTCTGGACTCGTATCCAGGAGGCGATGGGTGTGAAGTTGAAGTTCAGTACAGCGTTTCATCCTCAGACTGATGGGCAGACAGAGCGGGTGAATCAGATTTTGGAGGATATGTTGCGAGCATGTGTGTTGGACTTCAAGGACAGTTGGGATGACTGTCTTCCGTACGCAGAGTTCGCCTACAACAACAGCTTCCAGGCGACTATTGGCATGGCCCCATATGAGGCTCTATATGGTCGACCTTGTAGGGCACCGCACTGTTGGGCAGAGGTTGGAGAGCGTAGCCTGATTGGCCCAGAGTTGGTTCAGGCGACTACGAGAGAAGGTAGACATTATCGAGTCGATTACTCACAGAGCAGAGCAGGCGAAGAGTTACGCTGATACGAGGCGGCGACCGCTGGAGTTTGAGGTCAGTGATCATATGTTCCTTCGGGTTTCCCCTATGAAGGGAGTCCTTCGGTTTGGAAAGAAGGGGAAGCTCACACCGAGGTTTATCGGTCCATTTCAGATACTGGATCGAGTGGGTGATGTGGCGTATCGTCTCGCCTTGCCTACACCACTTGCTTCTGTACATAACGTATTTCATGTGTCTATGCTGAAGAAGTACGTTCCTGATCCTTCGCATATCATCAGATGGGAGCAGTACAGTTGAGCGAGGATGCTACTTATGAGTTGCGCCCGACACGCATCCTTGACAGGAAGGAGCAGGTACTGCGTAGCAAGGTCATCCCACTTGTGAAGGTGCTTTGGACACATCATTCTGAGGAGGAAGCTACCTGGGAGACTGAGGCCGAGGTCAGGAAGAACTACCCTCAGATTCTCGAGGAGTACGACAGTATAAATTTCGAGGACGAAATTTTTTGTTTAAGGGGGGTAGATTGTAACGACCTGAAAATTTCCGTACATTGGGTCGAGTACCACCTCGACCAGAAATCACGTAGGATTAAATCCTTTAGAAATTTAACAAAGTTAACTAAGTACTAAACTCGATTTGTCGTGAAATCCGTTAGATCGCTTTAAATACGATCCGCAAGACCCAAAAGTTGCGAATCATTGACGCTAGGTTACCCTAAAGTTTAGAACTAAACTCATTTCTCGTCTGCTCTCGGGAATGAAACGAAACTTCGTATTAGGTCTAGATCGCACATCGGGAGTCCGATTAACCCGAAGCTAAGGAACTAAGACCGCCCCACTGGGCTTAACAATCATCTCAAAAATCAGCTTTGTCCGATGTTCCACGGCCATTCGTTTCGAATCGGAGCGAGGTAGTGTGAAAAACACTATTCATATGCCAAAATAAATATCTGGAATAGTGATTCTGGCATCGTTTGTTGACGCGTCAGTATTAAGCAACCTGACCGTCAGAATCAGACCAAATTACACCCTCGGATTAAGAAAAATTTCAGGAACATTTACATGTACTTGGAATTTCTGATCGTGGCCCACTAACCGTCGAATTGAAAGTGGTCCGCCACGTGCGATCTGGGAATTCGATCGAGTCAAAAACGTAATCCCACGTAGATCCATCGATGGTGAGTTTAAGTCTGACGTTTGGTTCAAAGAGGGCCACCAGAACTCCCCTTTTGAGCTGGAAAAGCGGCGAAAATCCTATATTAGCAATACCCCTTGAACCTGAGTCTACTTTCGTAATGTTTGAGGCTATAAAAGGGGCTTAGAACAGCCCCTCTAACAGCCATAAGAATTTTGGAGGAAACCCTAGAGGAAGAGAGAGAAAAGAGAGAGAAAGGCTTGGAGATTGTTGCCGATTTCCCTCCTCCTGCTTTGGCTTATTGCACGGCCTACACCGCCTTATTCTAGGCGTTTTTCCGGCGTATTCCACCTCATTCGAAGGTAAGAAACCCTAACCCTAGGTCTGATTTGAGGTGGGATCGATGTAGGATATGTACCGACTAACCGATTCTGCTCTTTAGGCTAGAAATCACCCGTAGACGGAAGTTCCATTACCCTTGCTGATTCGTTCCGTTTCCAAAGGCAAAGGCGAGGACTTTAAGCTTATAAGTTACGGTTTTCAACGCTTTCAATGTCAGATAATGGTAGATTCATGATCTGCTTGCAATTGCACATGTACAAAGTGCTTTCCGTTTCCTGTTTTGATTAACGGTGTGAAATATGGAATTTCACATATTCTAGGTATACGTAGAAATACCGTATACGTATTTTTTTTGGATAAATGCTTGACATGTTTATTTAATGTATAATTATATAACATATGAATAAAATACTAGTTTGGCGAAAGGAATCGCCAAAATATATGTTTACTTGTAAATGCGCCGTATGTCGAAATTACGTATTGTAGGAATACCGTATACGTATTTCTTTTGGAATAATATTTGACATATGTATTTAATGTATGATTATACAATACATGATTAAAATACTAGCTTGGCGAAAGGAATCGCCGAAATCTATGTTCCTTTGTAAACACTATGTATGTTGAAATTGGGTATACGTGGAAGTGCCCTATACGTATAAAATTTGCTGATGTGATTGCCATGTTTAATTGTTGTATGAATATGATGTATATGTATAAAATACTAGTTTGGTAAAGGGACAACCCTAGTACACACTTCCCTAGCATACGTCATGTATGTTGAACTATTGCATTCCAAGTGTTGGTGAATTCACTTGTGAGTGTAAGTGCTTAAGTGTTAGAATCTTAGGTAGGTGCTGAGATGGGATTCTCGGCTACCTTAGAGTCACATATGACACTCTCCATGTGGTTGTTCACTCTAACCACTCGCCTACGAAATTTAAGTATTTGTATCCCTATTTACATAATGCTTTATAACATGCTTTTGAACATGCTTTGTGACTTGTTTATTAACATGCTTCATGTTATGCTTTATAATATGCTTGCTAGTGTTCTTAAATTACCATATTATCATGCCGTATTTCACATGTTATGGTTAGAATTTGACTGAGCTTGGGACTATGTTCATAGTCCAGGCTTCCGGTATCAGACTTGAAGATGTGGTTGGGATTCGTTCCGCCACGCATGATGTGTTGGCGAACCCGTGTCGTACTTCGGTTGGCGATAGTGGTTGGCCACACGAGGTGCTTCTGCGCCTCATATCGCCCAACTTGTTGTGCGCTCGAGCCAGCCGAACACGTCAAGTAAACCGTGTGCCTTATGTATGTTCACCATGTTTGGTCACAAATGCTTGAACCTAGGGTACCAAACTTACCAGTGATAATCTCGTTAACCATGGTACTTCGATCCGCTAAGACTCATGAGCCGGGCATGGTGGTATGGGACACCGTGGTCGAGCTGTCGGCCTACGTTGGGGCTACGTGCCTCCCCGTAGTGACCAGTGAGCAACTCAACTCGTGAGCCGATTATGGTGGTATGGGACACTATATTCGCGATGTCGGCCTACATTGATAAGGTGATGGGGGAGTGGTGCAACCTTTGTGTGTAACAGCCTTGGCAGCCCTTTTGTAGTGACCGCGAGCATACTCTGAAGTTGCAGCGTGCCTTAGGGTTCGCCGCGATATATAGAGTATGAACTAGGCCTGTTTCTGTATAGTTGTATCGTGATGAATCGTTTAAGGGGTGATGGGGGAGTGGTGCAACCTTTGTGCGTAATGGCCCTGGCGCCTCTCTGCAAGTGACCTAGAAAACACACCATCGTCTGATATTAACTAGGACTGACGACCCTAGATTGGATCATGTTTGGGATATGATACAAGGGAGGTACCCTAGTTTCCCAATCCTGCTGTGTGAAATGAACTAATTAAAAACTCGGTAATCATGCTCATCATACATCGCATGTGCCTGGAAGATGTGGAGCACTGTGGGATGTAAGCATGCGCGAACGTGAGATGGTGTCGCTTGAGGGAGTATGTCGAAGAGGGCATCCATCATACCTGCATTCATACTTACATTAATCAGAGTAACTAGGAGTGTTTGATTTACTGCTTTATCATTACTGCTTGACTGTATTGATAACATGATAACTTATGTCTTATCGTTCCACTGAGTTAGCTACTCACTCCCACGTTACGGGACGGTGTTGCGCACACCAATCTGACTGGCGTATAACGCTAGGAGCCGAGAATGGGGTACTACGGAGGCTGTCGGCACCGGATTCGGTAATTCGGATTCTTGTGAATCCGATTTACGGGTTTGGGGCGTGACATTTTGGTCCCATTTGGAAGCTTGTGAACTTACCATTCCAATTAGTTGAAAATAGTGTAAATTCGACCACTGAAGAGAGAGTTACGAAGGTTACTATTCGACAAGGAGATGAAGGAAAAATTCATGACCGACAACTACAATCCCACTTACGGATGCACTAATGGTCTCTTAATATGATGATTCTAGTTAGGAATGAAAGAGCACTAAAGTACCTTTCAAATGACCAAAAATCAACCCAATCTGACATCAAACGAGGGAGTTATGAGCATTTCCGTTGGATCGCGCGATTTGGAAAGATTAACAATCCAAATTGCAAAATGACGAGTGAGGAGTTCTAACGCGGTTTTGGGATATCGAACGGTCTCAGAAGTAGCATATTTTGGTCCCACTTGGAAGCTTATCAACTTACCATTCCAATGAGCTGAAAATAGTGTAAATTTGACCACTAAAGAGAGAGTTCCGAAGGTTACTATTCGATAAGGAGATGAAGGAAAAATTCAGGACCGACGCCTGTGATCCCACTTACGGAAACCGAAATGGACTCAGAAAATAATGATTCCAGTCAGGAATGAAAAAGCACTAAAGTAACTTTCAGATGACCAAAAATTGACCCAATCCGGCATCAAATGAGGGTGTTATGAGCGTCTTCGTTGGATCTGGCGATTTTGAAAGATTAATTATCGAAATTAGAAAATGATGATTGAAGAGTTCCAACGTTCCTTTTGATATCGAACGGTCTCAAAATTAGCCAATTGCGGTCCCATTTAGAAGCTTGTCAGTTTACCATTCCAATGAGCTCAAAATAATCTAAATTCGACCACTGAAGAGAGAGTTAAGAAGGTTACTATTCGACAAGGAGATGAAGGAAAAATTCATGACCGACGACTGCGATCCCACTTACGGATGCCCAAATGGTCTCAGAATAGAATGATTCTAGTCAGGAATGAAAGGGCACTAAAGTACCTTTCAAATGACCAAAAATCGACCCAATTTGACATCAAACGAGGGAGTTCTGAGCGTCTCCGTTGGATGGTGCGATATTGAAAGATTAACAATCCAAATTGCAACATGATGATTGAAGAGTTCCGACGTGCTTTTTGGATATCGAACTGTCTCAAAATTAGTCAATTGCGGTCCCATCTAGAAGCTTGTCAGGTTACCATTCCAAAGAGCTCAAAATAATCTAAATTCGACCACTGAAGTGAGAGAGTTAAGAAGGTTACTATTCAACAAGGAGATGAAGGAAAAATTCATGACCGACGACAGCGATCCCACTTATGGATGCCCAAATGGTCTCAAAATATGATGATTCTAGTAAGGAATGAAAGACCACTAAAGTACCTTTCAGATGACCAAAAATCAACCCAATCTGACATCAAACGAGGGAGTTATGAGCGTCACCGTTAGATCGCGCGATTTGGAAAGATTAAAAATCTAAATTACAAAATGACGATCGAAGTGATCCATTGTGCTTTTTTGATATCGATCGGTCTCAAAATTAGCCAATTTCAGTCCTATTTGGAAGCTTGTCAAATTACCATTCCAATGAGCTCAAAATATTTTAAATTCAACCAGTGAAGAGAGAGTTACGAAGGTTACTATTCGATAAGGAGATGAAGGAAAAATTCAGGACCGACAACTGCGATCCCACTTACGGATGCCCAAATTGTCTCAGAATGTGATGATTCTAGTCAGGAATGAAAGAGCACTAAAGTACCTTTCAGATGACCAAAAATCAACCCAATCTGACATCAAACGAGGGAGTTATGAGCGTCTCCGTTGGATCGCACGATTTGGAAAGCTTAACAATCAAAATTGTAAAATGACGATCGAAGAGTTCCAACATGCTTTTGGGATATCGATCGGTCTCAAAATTAGCCGATTTTGAACCCATTTGGAAGCTTGTCAAATTTCCATTCCAATGATTTCAAAATAGTCTAAATTCGACCACTAAAGAGAGAGTTACAAAGGTTACTCTTCGAAAAGGAGATGAAGGAAAAATTCAGGACCAACACTGCGATCCCATTTACGGATGTCGAATTGGTCTCAAAAAATGATGATTCCAGCCAGGAATGAAAGAGCACTAAAGTACCTTTCAAATAACCAAAAATAGACCCAATCCAACATCAAACGATGGAGTTATGAGCGTCTCCGTTGGATGGTGCGATTTTGAAAGATTAACAATCTAAATTACAAAATGACGATTAAAGAGTTCCAACGTGCTTTTTGGATATCGAACGGTCTCAAAATTAGCCAATTTCGGTCCCATTTAGAAGCTTGTCAAGTTACCATTCCAATGAGCTCAAAATAATCTAAATTCGACCCCTGAAGAGAGAGTTAAGAAGGTTACTATTCGATAAGGAGAAGAATGAAAAATTCTGGACTGACGACTGCGATCCAACTTACTGATGCCCAAATGGCCTCGAAATAAGATGATTCCATTCGGGAATGAAAGAGCACTAAAGTACCTTTCAGATAACCAAAAATCAACCCAATCTGACATCAAACGAGGGAGTTATGAGCGTCTCTGTTGGATTGCGCGATTTGGAAAGATTAACAATCTGAATTGCAAAATGATGAGCGAAGAGTTCCAACGCGCTTTTGGGATATCGAACGGTCTCAGAAATAGCCAATTTTGGTCCCTTTTGGAAGCTTGTCAACTTACCATTCCAATGAGCTGAAAATAATGTAAATTCGACCATTGAAGAGAGAGTTACGAAGGTTACTATACGACAAGGAGATGAAGGAAAAATTCAGGACTGATGACTGCGATCCCACTTACAGTTGCCCAAATGGTCTCTGAATATGATGATTCCAGTCAGGAATGAAAGAGCACTAAAGTACCTTTCAGATGATTTGACATCAAATGAGGGAGTTATGAGCGTCTCTGCTGGATCGCGCGATTTGGAAAGATTAACAATCCAAATTGCAAAATGATGAGCGAGGAGCTCCAATGCGCTTTTAGGATATTGAACGGTCTCAAAATTAGCTAATTCTGGTCCCATTTAGAAGCTTGTCAAGTTACCATTCTAATGAGCTCAAAATAATCTAAATTTGACCATTGAAGAGAGAGTTAAGAAGGTTACTATTCGAAAAGGAGATGAAGGAAAAATTCATGACTAACGGCTGCGATCCTACTTACGGATGCCCAAATGGACTCAGAAAATGATGATTCCAGTCAGGAATGAAAGAGCACTAAAGTAACTTTCAGATGAGCAGAAATTGACCCAATCCGACACCAAATGAGGGTGTAATGAGCGTCTCTGTTGGATCACGTGATTTTGAAAGATTAACAACCGAAATTACAAAATGACGATTGAAGGGTACCAACGTGATTTTTGGATATCGAACGGTCTCAAAATTAGCAAATTCCAGTCCCATTTAGAAGCTTGTCAAGTTACCATTTCAATGAACTCAAAATAATCTAAATTCGACCACTGAAGAGAGAGTTAAGAAGGTTACTATTCGACAAGGAGATGAAGGAAAAATTCATGCCTACGATTGTGATCCCACTTTCGGATACCCAAATGCTCTCAGAATATGATGATTCCTGTCAGGAATGAAAGAGCACTAAAGTACCTTTCAGATGACCAATAATCAACCAATCAGACATCAAACGATGGAGTTATGAGCGTCTCCGTTGGATCACGCGATTTGGAAAGATTAACAATCCAAATTGCAAAATGACGATTGAAGAGTTCCAAAGTGCTTTTGGGATATCGATCGGTCTCAAAATTAGCCGATTTCGGTCCCATTTGGAAGCTTCTCAAATTACCATTCCAATGAGCTCAAAATAGTCTAAATTCGACCCCTGAAGAGAGAGTTACAAAGGTTACTATTTGACAAGGAGATGAAGAAAAATTCCTTATCGATGACTACGATCCCACTTATGGATGCCGAAATGGTCACGAAAAATGATGATGCTAGTCGGGAATGAAAGAGCTCTAAAGTACCTTTCAAATGACAAAAAATTGACCCAATCCGACAACAAACGAGGGAGTTACGAGTTTCTCCATTGGATGGTGCGATTTGGAATAATTAACAATCCAAATTACAAAATGACGATTGAAGAGTTCCAACATGCTTTTTAGATATCGAACGGTCTCAAAATTAGCCAATTTCGGTCTCATTTAGAAGCTTGTCAAGTTACCATTCTAATGAGGTCAAAATAATCTAAATTTGACCACTGAAGAGAGAGTTAAGAAGGTTACTATTCGACAAGGAGAAGCAGGAAAAATTAATGATCGACGACTGCGATCCCGCTTACAGATGCCCAAATGGTCTCAGAATATGATGAGTCCATTCAGGAATGAAAGAGCACTAAAGTACCTTTCAGATGACCAAAAATGGACCCAATCCAACATCAAACGAGGGTGTTATGAGCACCTCCGTTGAATCACACGATTTTGGAAGATTAACAATCGAAATTACAAAATGAAGATTGAAGAGTTCCAACGTGCTTTTTGGATATCGAACGGTCTCAAAATTAGCCAATTCCGGTCCCATTTAGAAGCTTGCCAAGTTACCATTTCAGTGAGCTCAAAATAATCTAAATTCGACCATTGAAGAGAGAGTTAAGAAGGTTACTATTCGACAAGGAGATGAAGGAAAAATTCTTGATCGACGACTGCGATCCCATTTACGGATGCCCAAATGGTCTCAGAATACGATGATTCCAGTCAGGAATGAAAGGGCACTAAAGTACCTTTCAGATGACCAAAAATTGACCCAATCCGACATCAAACGAGGGAGTTATGAGCATCTCCATTAGATGGTTCGATATTGAAAAATTAACAATCCAAATTTCAAAATGACGATTGAAGAGTTCCAACGTGCTTTTTGGATATTGAACGATCTTAAAATTAGCCAATTTCGGTCCCATTTAGAAGCTTGTTAAGTTACCATTCTAATGAGCTCAAAATAATCTAAATTCGACCACTGAAGAGAGAGTTAAGAAGGTTACTTTTCGACAAGGAGATGAAGGAAAAATTCATGACCAATGACTGCGATCCCTCTTACGAATGCCCAAATGGTCTCAGAATACGATGATTCCAGTCGGGAATGAAAGGGCACTAAAGTACCTTTCAGATGACCAAAAATCGACCCAATCTAACATCAAGCGAGAGAGTTATGATCATCTTTGTTGGTGTTGAGGCATAAAAAATAAGAGGAGAATTGAGGCAAAGGAAGATCAAAACATTGAGGAAAAGAGATGAAAGAAAGAAATGATAGAATGGCTCAATGGGCACTTTGGGCAGGTCCCCGCAAAGAATATCGATTGCGTGGGTCCCCGCAAAGCATATCGATTGCGCGGGTCCCCGCAAAGCGTATAGCGAATGCTCAGCAAGAATTCCAAGTGATTTTGTCCCACATTGCTAAGATTAAGGTTTTACATGTGCGAGTGCCTATAAATACCACCTCCCATCCTTCGTTTAGGGGGTTGAAAGATTTCAGAACGAAAGCAAAGTGAAGAAGAAGATTGAAGGTAGGAGCAAAGGGCTCCGTTAGGTTGTGCGGACCTGCGCAACCTATATCATTTGCGTAGAACCGCGTAACCCATATCCTTTGCCCGGGACCGCGCAATCAAACTGCTCTGCAGTCTGTAACAGCAAAGGGCTGTCATGCTGTCAAAATGTTTGAAGCCTCCAAGTCTTAAAGTTCTTCTTGTTCAAGTAAAAGGGAGAATAACCAAAGAAATGCATATTCCTCCTGAGTCTTGGGAGATGATCAAAATAACTCCAGAATGCTACCGGAATTTCTATCTCCTTGAAGATTGTTGATCGATTCGTCAATTCCCCCTAAGTCCTAGAGGATGACTGAGATCACTACTGTTACACTGCCAAAATTTATATTTAACTATTGTACCAAGTAATCTATCTTAGGATCAAGGGATATTAAAGGATGTAAATGAACTTAGAATTAATAAAGTGTGATGATTGTCTTTATACTTTTCTCTATTATGTCTGAATAAGATAAATTCCCCAAATCAAACACATTTGTTTTCTTGTCGAAACAAAATGGCGACTCTACTGGGGATGTTTGTCTTACTTAGCATTAACATTGGGAAGGCGGTAAAGCTTTTATCATTTTTTGGCATCTCTCAGACGGCAAAATGGTGACTCTCAGTGGGAACATCCTCCCCTTCATCCCTAAGATGGATCACTTAACCCTTCGCATACAAATTTTGTGTGCGTTTCATTATTGAAGGTACCTGAATTCAACCACAAAATACAATTGATGGCTAGTCTTGCAAGGAAAGTGAACTTCTGCTTCACCTCTACTGGGTTCATAGTAGAGTATGTGCCCAGCCAAGCCTCAGAGCATACAGATCCATGTCCTGTAAGTGGGCGTGAAATGACTCAAGTAACAGCTGGAGTTGTATCCGTTTCACCTCAACCGTTGGAAAGTGAGGGGATTGGACTGTGGTCCTGTCTCGTAAGACAAAAGCAAGAAATCTGAAAAGTCATAGAGTGAACTCATCTCTGCTAAAAGCCAGAGGACCGATCACACGCAGTACAGTCAGAAAGAATCCCGAACTCACTCCTCCTGTGATATATCCCAAGCGAACAGTTCCATAGTTCGTGACACATGATTTTCCGGTTCTGGCTGCCCCAAAGACCAAGTGAACGGAAGAACAGAAAGGTAAAGCGCTGATGATAAGCTCGCCGATGCCTATGTCACCCTCGACATGTTCACCAATAACTGTGTTGCCCCGATCGATTAGCAGTACAGGGAGCACACAGAAGTCGAATGAGACTCTAATCTCTCCCCTCTCTGAAAGTCCTGTCACATCAACATACTCTCGCCTTACTCCAACGACAACTTTGACGAGCAGTAAAGAAGTCACAGTACATATTGCCGAAACGAGTCAAGGAAACGAGCCAACTACCGAATATCGTGTTAACCAGATGGCAGAAGCGCAAAGAGCGCTAATGGATGAATGTCGAAACCTCAGAAAAGTTTTAGCAACTCTGGCGCATAATGTAGCCCAAATAGCAGCTCCACCGATTATGGGAACAACAAATGGACAGGAAAGTCAGCCTAAAGGTTCTCGTCCACAAGGAGAAGGATCGCGGGGGTCCGTTCCAGTAGCAAGGACCATAACACAAGATGACATAAGACAGGTCGTTGAAGAAACTGTGAGAATAGAAAGAGAGCGAGAACATACTAGCCGCTTCAGATACCGAACACCCTATCCGAGGGAGCTAGAGGATGTTTCGTTTCCAGCCAACTTCAAGCACCCAGATTTTCAGAAATTCAACGGGGAGGGATCACCAGAAGAACATCTAATGCACTTCATTACCAGTATGGAGAATTTCTCTACAGTACCACAATATTACCTGAGGCTGTTTGGGTCGTTGCTAACACACAAAGCATTTTGATGGTATTCCAGCTTGACTCCTGGATCAGTGCGAACTTGGGAGCAAATGCAGGATGCTTTTATGTCAAATTTCTTCTCGTCAGAACGTGATGTTAGCATTACAGAATTAGCCTCCATACAGCAGCGAGAAGGGGAACCGGCGGAAAAGTTCATAGATAGATGGAAAACATTGGGGGCATCGTGTAGACAACCGCCGGAAGAAAATGAATAGGTAAAAATGTGCTTGAATTCTATGGAAACGGAAATCGCGTTCGGACTCACCAGTGCCGACATCAGGAAGTTCTGTGACTTGGCCACCAAAGCGCATGCATTAGAATTAATGAAGATGCCAGCATTTCACTAAGAGGTAGTTAGGAGGATACCCAGCAGGACGACTCTGAATACCATCGATCGTGCTAAGAAAAATTAAGATACAAGGGGCTCAGGGGACAAGAGACTAGAACGAAAGGAAGGATGGAACCAGTCAAAAAACAGATACAACGGAAAAAGGCTCAGGATGCTTAATTCTCACGAAGGGTTCGATTTCGATAAAGAAGATATTGTTTCTATGATGAAGCAATTACTAAAGGCCAACACCCTAGAGTTACTAGAGCCCAAGCGTCCGGAAGATGTAACAAAGACCAGAGAAAGAGATTTCTGTCATTATCATCGTTTAGTGGGACACCCGACAGAAAATTGCTACACGTTAAAATGTATCATACAGCAAATGATAAATAAAGGTGAGATAATAACCAGTGAAGACAGAGGAAAGAGTACGAGGGCGACGGTAAACATATTTACAGTTCAGAAAAAAGCCAGAGAAGTAAAAGGGAAAAAGGGAAAAAGGGTCAAATGTCGATAAAGAACGCAGCAATGGTTACGTTATGATCAGGAAAGAGGGTAACGAGCCCAGTGAAACAGAAAGCAGGAATCGTAATGAAAGAAGTTATTGAAAAACAAAACAGCAATGATAGAAATGAAAACAGGAGTGAAATGGCAAAAGTGGTTTATGATGTAGTTATCCATTTGAAGGGCATAATGGCGCGTTTAAGCATCTATGACGCACTCAAATTATCAGAAGAGTTTCGGCAAAGTTTGATCCAAGCATTGTCTGATTAAAGCATTAGAGAAATTCTGTTGACAGAAATGAAACAAGAAAAACACAATGAACAGGCAGATTGTCTACCAGTCATCTCATTTTTTGATGATGATTTAATTGGTGAGACGGAACATAACAGGCCACTGATGATAGAGGGTCACATATGTCGGAAGTGGGTAAAGTGGATTATGATAGATAATGGGTCTGCAGTAAACCTTTTACCACTCTCGATGGTGAGCAAATTGGGTTATCGTCGTTTTGATCTAACCCTAGTGGAATGATGATACAGGGCTTCAATCAGGATGGACAACGCGTGCTTGGTAAGATTACAGTGACGTTGGAGGTAGGAGAATTAACTACTAATGTCGTATGTCATGTCATAAACGCCGTAACAACATACAATCTTCTCCTAGGAAGGCCGTGGATTCATCAGTACAACATCATACCCTCCACTTTGTACCAATGCTTCAAATACTGTAAAGACGAAATACAGTGTAAGGTGATGGCCGACCCAAAACTGTATACAGAAGTCGAGTCTTTCTTTGCGGACGCCAGTTATTAAGGGTTCTCTAAAGAGAAGGCAAATAATGATAAAAACGAAGTCGTAAAGGACATTCGAGTAAACAATGTTAAAGAAGAAAGGGCAGAATCTTCTAGGACTGCGGGAACAAGGAAGAAGTTTTATTTTGTGCCCAAGCGTCTGAGACAACCGGGGCAGTCGCCGTTAACCTTGTTATCAACGGAACAGTTGAAAATTCTGTAGTCTAATTATACGATGCTGCTGAAATAGCGGTGAAGACCGCTTGAGCAGAAGTTGGAATATGTCAATATGTCCTAGAGGGGGTGAATAGGACTTTTTAAAGATTTATGAGTTATTTAAAAATCCTATCACTCTAATCCTATTATGCATGCAATTTTCAGGATTACTCAAATTAATTCTACTGGCTTCCAAGCTTTGTAGAGGATCCAATCACAAACAAATCAAGATATAACAATCTGCAACTTAGTCTATGTTGGATGTGACTGTGTGTGTGTAAGATGTGTTCAGATATATGAATATGAATGCATTGTCATGAATCACACATATAGAAAAGCCATCACAAACACAGTCATTTTTATAGTGGTTCGACTACTTGTCTACTCCACTCCCAGTTGTTGCACTCAACCCTTGAGTGTACCAGATTTCATTAAGGAGGTTTCCCACGGTTCACCTCAAACCTAAGGTTTTAAATCAGGTTCACCTTCAACCTTTACAGAGGTTTTACGTGGTTCACCTCAAACTCAGAGTTTTGCTGGTTCACTCCTAACCAGATGTTTATGCTCTCCATAGAGCAAGGGTCCACACAACGCACCCGAATTTTAGACCACATAGGTCAAGGACCTAACAGTTTATGCCCTACACAAGAGTAAGGGTTCACACTATGCACCCACTACGTACACTCCCACCGGAGGCCTCATACGAGGGCTTCAAAGGGTGAGAACCACTTAAGACCAAGACTTATAAAGGAATGATCACAAGTGTCCTCTTGGACTCTAGATACTTACAGATAAGTTGATGAGTCCCGTTAAGCACAATGCCAAAGATCTCCTCCTTCTTGTTGACGAAGAGTCTTCTGCTCCCTTGATCCGCAATGCAAGATGATATACCAATGCTTGGCTTCGGGTTGGGTCAAGGGTGAGATGGAATCCTACTCTCTAAAGATTTTCCTATAAGGAAGATAGAGTAGATCCTCTCTTATGCATTCAAGGCATCTCAGCATAAAGATTTTCCATTAAGGTAGTAGCTGGAGGATCCTTGAATTTGGAAGTTCATTCCCCAATCCACTCTATTGAATATTAATGGTGAGGGTGGATTGGAGGATGAACTCCCTTGAGAGAAAGGGCTTTAGGTATAGGATATAAGTTAAAACACTTAAAATATCTCTCTACTTTCTCTCATAGCAACAAAAGACAAGTCCTCTATAAATAGGCAAAAAGTTCCAACGAATATAAAACGGTCACATTTATGACTGAGTTCGATATCATCGAGCAGGTTCGATATCATCGAGCGTATACTCTCGATAGCATCGATGGTCTGCTCGATGACTCGGACTCGATGTCAAACACTTTTGAAACTCTTTGTCAATTGGTCGATGAATCGAAGCCATTGTCGATGTCATTGGATTTCGAACTCTGATTCCATCGATGACAGACTCGATCCATCGACACTTGAAAAATGAGAGAGACTTGACTTTGAGATATTTCAGGTTTTCATGAATGATCGAGAGAATCGTCGAGGTCATCAGAATTTGAATGTCGATGATATCGAGATCAGAGTCGAGGCATCGATAAATCCAGTTGATTTATCTTTGAACTTGCTGGACAAATTATGGCTTAGTTCGATGCAATCAATCTGGTGTCGATATCATCGATATTTGAATATCGATTAAATCGAAGGGCCCCCGATCATAATTAAAAACAACCTGAAATAACTGCTGTAAGAAATGCGCGCCCACTGTCGATATCATCGATGGACCTCCAATCTTATCGATATTTGAATTCAGATCATATCGGAAGGTCATCGATATATCGAAGAATTTTGAGATTTTTTTTAAAAAACAGGGGCACCGAAAATCTGTCTGTCGATCTTATCGAGCCACTCTCGATGGGCTCGAGATTTAAATATCGATGTTATCGATATGAATATCGATACATCGATAATTTGTCCAGATATATTGTGAAGTTGCTGGTCATATTTGTGCTTATATCGATGATATCGATAGGTGTATTGATACATTGATAAATTCGTCCAGATGAGTATTTAGTTGCTGGACACTTTTGGTCCTTTTATCGGTAATATCGTTAAGGTATCGAGGACATCGACAGTGCATGTCGATCATATCGAGGGTGCTTCGATAGAATCGACAAGGCAAGAAAAACTTAGAGATTTTCCTATTTTAAAAAAGTTTTCTCACCACAAAAACCCTAAGATGTCTATCTTGTTTTAAGGGTTTTAATCACCTGGTGTTTTGGGACATGTGATGTGAGGCTATGATTTACCTATTGCGAGCTTCCACACATCCGGTTGAGGCAGAGGCTTGAAATAATCTTCCTATCGAGTTCTGCAGCCAGTCTGACACATCATACACATAACTTGACAAACCAGGGCACTACCAGGTACACTTTCAATCTCTCCCTTTATCAATTACATGACAAAATACCTAAAACACCCTAGAATATTTCTAGACACACCCTAAATTGTGTGTATATGCATTTACACAATTTTACAGTTTTTTCTAACCCATGTACACATTCTAGAAGTATCCACTCCCCCTTAGTTCAAAACTCCCTCTTTCTTGGTGCAGCTGCTCCCCCTAACACCTGCAACACATTAGAGACATACAATTTTCCGCTCGATGTGTTTTGAATTGTTCTCCCACTTTTTGTTAGTCATTAGCAAAGGTATAGCAAGTGATATTGACTGAAGCTTAAAATACTTGAGAGAACATGCATACAAGATACAGATGAGTAATGATCACACTATTATAAGAAGTCATTTGTGGTCAGAACATGTGTATGCATATCAGTTTAAGGAAAGGAGTGATAACAGTAAATCATTTAAGCATTAAATACATTATACGCATTCCATCAGACAAACCAGGGGACTCGAAAGCAGAATTATGGCATTTAAAGATAAGAGTTCTATTCAGCCATCGGAAAAAAAAAATAACTATCCAACACACATACTGCCACAGATAGCAGTAATCAATCAATTATCCAAAAATTTACCACACACATGTAAGTTATGACACAATTCGGATATCGTCAAGAATGTCATAACCCGGCTTCCAAAAATGTTCATGGTTAATACAAGGAGTTTTAAATGTGTGACTAACATATAACCATAAATGTCCCAGTGTGGAGATTTACCTTGTGGCACACGTTTACTGGGATATGTTCTTAGTAAGTGCAGACACCAAATAATTTTTGAAGGTCACTAAACCTGTTTGTGTTAAGAGGTTTGGTGAGGATATCTGCAAGTTGCTTTTCTGTGGAAACATAATCCAATGTAATAATCTTGTTTTCAATAGGTTCTCGAATAAAATGATGACGGATATCAATGTGCTTAGTTCGAGAATGTTGAACAGGATTCTTTGAAATATTGATTGCATTTGTGTTATCATAGAAAAGACTCATCGTGGGTTGTTCAATCCCGTAGTCTAACAACATTTGCTTCACCCAAAGGAGTTATGCACAACAACTTCCAGCGGCAATATATTCATCCTTGGTAGTGGATAATGATATTGAATTTTGTTTCTTACTCTGCCAGGAGACTAGACAGTTTCCAACATAGAAACATCCTCCACTTGTTGATTGTCGATCGTCCAAATTTCCTGCCCAGTCGGCATCGGAGTACCCGGCGATGATGGTAGATGTTTCAAATGGATACCACAATTCTTAGGAGGAAGTTCCTGCTATATATTTAAGATTCTCTTAACAGCCGTTAAATGAGATTCCTTAGGATCTACTTGATATCGAGCACATACCCCAACAATTAAAGATATGTCAGGACGACTAGCTGTGAGATATAGTAGACTACCTATCATACTCCGGTAAAGGTGTTGATTCACACTCTTGCCATTTGTATCTTTGGAGAGTTTGAGTGTGGTGCTCATGGGAATGTGATAGGAATGACCAAATTCAAGACCAAACCTTTTTACCAAATCATTCGCATACTTGGTTTGACAGATAAAGATTCCATCATGTCGCTGTTTGACTTGCAAACCTAGAAAGAAGTTTAGTTCACCAACCATAATCATTTCGAATTTTTATTTCATGAGATCGGCAAACTTATATGCAATATCTTCACATGTTGAATCAAAGACTATTATCATCCACGTAAATTTGTGCTATGAGCAGTGAGTCTTTTGTTCTTTGGATAAACAAGGTTTTGATCAATACTCCCTCTGTAGAATTTATGGTCCAAATTTTTTTTTTATCAATCGTTCATACCAAGCTCGTGGTGCCTGTTTAAGACTATAGAGGGCTTTATTTAGACGATATACATATTGAGGACACTTAGGATCTAAAAATCCCTTGGGTTGTTCTACATAGACTTCTTCAGCCAGATCCCCATTCAAAAAGGCACTCTTAACATCCATTTTAAATAGTTTAAATTTTAATGCACATGCAATGGACAAAAGAATTCTGATAAACTCAAGGCGTGCTATAGGAGCAAATGTTTCATCGAAATCAATGCTTTCTATCTGTGAGTATCCTTGAGCTACAAGCCTTGCTTTGTTTCTAATCACATTTCCTGATTCTTGAATAGTGAGAGTTCTTAGATTGTATACTCTGTACGCATGACTATTTATGGCATATCCTAAGAAGATTCTTTCATCACTTTTAGACTCAAATTTCCCTAGGTGATCTCTATCTCTTAAGATATAACATTTACTACCAAAGACTCGAAAATACTTCACACTAGGTATTTTCCCATACCATAGTTAGTATGGAGTTTTGTTCAAACCTGCTCTAAGATATAATCTGTTTATGATATAACAAGTAGTATTAACAGCTTCAGCCCAAAAACTTTTCGCCATATCCTTTCTATTTAACATAACTGACCCCATCTCCTATAATACACGATTTTTCCTTTCAACGACTCCATTTTGTTGTGGGGTTTTTAGAGTAGAGAATTCATGACGAATTCCTTTCTCATTACAGTATTTTTCAAATTTTTCATTTTCAAATTCCCCACCATGATCACTTCTGATACGATTGATCCCGTATCCTTTTTCATTTTGGACTCGCTTTGCCAGGATCACAAATTCCTCAAATGCATCTGATTTTTCTCGAAGAAATGCGACCCAAGTAAATTTGGTGTAGTCATCTACTACCACCAGGAAGTATCTTTTCTTACCATGGCTTTCCACTTTAGTTGGCCCAACTAGATCCATATATAGCAGATCCAAAGGTTTTGTAGTTGCTATGGAGGTTGTCTTCTTATGTCCAACCTTTATCTGTTTTACTTTTAGACATTCTCCACAGACAACTTTTTCTTCTTTTCTAATCTTGGGAAGTCCCCTAACCAAATTCTTGGAACTGAGTTTTACCAAATTTCGGTAGTGGACATGTCCTAGCCTTTGGTGCCACAATTTGGATTCACTCTTTACAGTTATATTACATTTTACGGCTACCCCATTCTCACTTGTACTCTCAATGACATAACAATTATCGTTAGTGCGTAAACCTTTTATGAGAGATTTCCCTGTATGATCTAGAATTCTACACACATCTTTTGAGAAAGTGACAAGATGTTCTTTATCATAGATTTGAGAGATACTTAGGAGATTATGTTTTAGACCTTCTACATGAAGAACATGTTTAATTTTAGGAAGGCCTGGTACAGCTATTGTTCCTTGTCCAACAATTTTGGTTGAGCTACCATCACCAAATGTGACAGATCCTCCATCAAAGTTTGAGTATTCACAAAAGTGAGTTAGATCACCAGTCATGTGTCTGGAGCATCCACTATCAAGATACCACTTCGAACTATTACCGACTTTCAGAGCAGTGTGAATCACAAGGCAATAGTTCTGGTCTATCACCTCCTCTTGAACTCTTTTGACCATGATTCCTTCTTTAGTCAAGATCACTCTCTAGGCGGTGAAGCCCTTAAAGAGAGACCCGCTCTGATACCAATTGAAATAGCGATGAAGACCGCTTGAGTAGAAGTTGAAATATGTCAATATGTCCTAGAGGGGGGTGAATAGGACTTTTTAAAGATTTATGAGTTATTTAAAAATCCTATCACTCTAATCCTATTATGTATGCAATTTTCAGGATTACTCAAATTAACTCTACTGGCTTCCAAGCTTTGTAGCGGATCCAATCACAAACTAATCAAGATATAACAATATGCAACTTAATCTATGTTGGATGTAACTGTGTGTGTGTGTGTAAGATGTGTTCAGATATATGAATATAAATGCGTTGTCATGAATCACACATATAGAAAAGCCATCACAAACACAGTCATTTTTATAGTGGTTCGACTACTTGTCTACTCCACTCCCGGCTGTCGCACTTAACCCTTGAGTGTACCGGATTTCACTAAGGAGGTTTTTCAGGGTTCACCTCAAACCTAAGGTTTTAAATCAGGTTCACCTTCAACCTTTACAGAGATTTTATGCGGTTCACCTCAAACCCAGAGTTTTGGTGGTTCACTCCTAACCAGATGTTTATGCTCTCCATAGAGCAAGGGTCCGGTTATGCTCTCCATAGAGCAAGGGTCCACACAACGCACCTGGATTTTAGACCATACAGGTCAAGGGCCTATACAAGGACCTAACAGTTTATGCCCTACACAAGAGCAAGGGTCCACACTATGCACCCACTACGTACACTCCCGCCGAAGGCCTCCTACGAGGGCTTCAAAGGGTGAGAACCACTTAAGACCAAGACCTAGAAAGGAATGACAAGTGTCCTCTTAGACTCTAGATACTTACAGATAAGTTGATGAGTCTCGTTAAGCACAATGTCGAAGATCTCCTCCTTCTTATTGACGAAGAGTCTTCCGCTCCCTTGATCCGCAACGCAAGATGATATACCACTGCTTGGCTTTGGGTTGGGTCAAGGGTGAGATGGAATCCTACTCTCTAAAGATTTTCCTATAAGGAAGATAGAGTAGATCCTCTCTTATGCATTCAAGGCATCCCAGCACAAAGATTTACCATTAAGGTAGTAGCTGGAGGATCCTTGAATGCGGAAGTTCATTCCCCAATCCACTCTATTGAATATCAATGGTGAGGGTGGATTGGAGGATGAACTCCCTTGAGAGAAAGGGCTTTAGGTATAGGATATAAGTTAAAACACTCAAAAGCTCTCTCTACTTTCTCTCACAGCAACAAAAGACAAGTCCTCTATAAATAGGCAAAAAGTTCCAATAGATATAAAACGGTCACATTTATGACTGAGTTCGATATCATAGAGCAGGTTCGATATCATCGAGCGTATACTCTCGATAGCATCGATGGTCTGCTCGATGACTCGGACTCGATGTCATATGCTTTTGAAACTCTTTACCAATTAGTCGATGAATCGAACCCATTGTCGATGTCATCGGATTTCGAACTTTGATTCCATCGATGACAAACTCATCCATCGACACTTGAAAAATGAGAAAGACTTGACTTTGAGATATTTCAGGTTTTCATGAATGATCGAGGGAACCGTCGAGGTCATCAGAATTTGAATGTCGATGATATCGAGATCAGAGTCGAGGCATCAATAAATCCAGCTGATTTATCATTGAACTTTCTGGACAGATTATGGCTTAGTTCGATGCAATCGATCTGGTGTCGATATCTCGATATTTGAATATCGATTAAATTGAAGGGCCTCCGATCATAGTTAAAAATAACCTAAAATAATTGCTATAAGAAATGCTCGCCACTGTCGATATCATCGATGGACCTCTGATCTTATCGATATTTGAATGATCATATTGGACGGTCATCAATATATTGAAGAATTTTGAGATTTTCATTAAAAAACAGGGGCGCCAAAAATCTGCCTGTCGATCTTATCGAGCCACTCTCGATGGGCTCGAGATTTGAATATCGATGATCTCGATATAATTATCGATAAATCGATAATTCGTCCAGATATATTGTGAAGTTGCTGGTCATATTTATGCTTATATCGATGATATCGATAGGTGTATCGATACATCGATAAATCCGTCCAGATGAGTATTTAGTTGCTGGATACTTTTGGTCCTCTTATCGATAATATCATTAAGGTATCGAGGACATCGATAGTGCAGGTCGATCATATCGAGGGTGCTTCGATAGAATTGACAGGGCGAGAAAAACTTAGAGATTTTCCTATTTTGAAAAAGTTTTCTCACCACAAAAACCCTAAGATGTCTATCTTGTTTTAAGGGTTTTAATCACCTGGTATTTTGGGACATGGGATGTGAGGCTATGATTTACCTATTGCGATCTTCCACACATCCGGTTGAGGCAGACGCTTGAAATAATCTTCCTATCTAGTTCTGTAGCCAGTCTGACTCACCATACACGTAACTTGACAAACCAGGGCACTAGCAGGTGCACTTTCAGCCGCTACCCAACGTTGAAAGGTGTAAGCCATTTTTAACTGCTCCAGAAAATTTTAAGTCAAAGCTAGTACCAAATACCTCAAGCCGATAGAGTTCCATGTTGCAATAAAAGCAAAGACTGAAGTCATGAATAATGTATATCACGGAAAGCTGACATCACAGAATCTGGAAAAATACAGTTCAGTGAGCAAGAAGATCATGAGCAATATGGGTTTTGATTGTAATAAACCCAGGGGCTGAATCACCGAAAGGGAATTCAAATCCCTCTTAGGATTGACCAGGAAAAGCGGAAGAAATTCCACGGACTCGGAGCAGAGTCATCAGTAAATATGGTTACGGCCACACAAATGCCAAAACAGGACCCTAAAACAGCTGAATACCTTGAGATAGCTCCGAGACAAATAGAAGACGGGGGGTAACCGACAATAGACGGCTTGTGAGAAATAAACTTGGGAACAAACGAAGAGTCAAGGAATACGTTTATCAGCGTCAGTCTTTCTGAGTAGGAATCTGAGAAATATGACCAGCTTCTCAGAGAAAACAAAGACATCTTCGCCTGGACGTATGAAGAAATGTCGGGTTTGGAACCCTCCGTAGCGATGCATCGATTAAATATCTCCAAGAAAAGAAGTCGATAAAGCAAGCACAGAGGCGATTTCACCTAGACCTAATGCCATTAATAGAAGAAGAGGTCAACAAACTGATAAAGGTTGGGTTCATCAGGGAAGTCAAGTATCCTAGGTGGATATCGAATATTGTTCCCGTGAAAAAGAAAAATGGACAGGTCAGAGTGTGCATTGACTTCAGGGATCTAAACGAGGCTTGTCCAAAAGATGACTTTCCTCTCCTGATAACGGAATTGTTAATCATAGTATGACTCAGTATACTATCATGTCCTTCATGAACGGCTACGTAGGGTATAATCAAATTAGAATGGCGCCCAAAGATGAAGAAGCAACAACATTCAGAACACCGCTGGGAATTTATTATTACAAAGTTATGCCATTCGGTCTTAAAAATGCTGGGGCAATATATCAAAGGGCGATGAAAAATATCTTTCAAGATATGATGCATAAACATGTCGAATGCTATGTTGATGACTTGGTGGTCAGGTCAGGAGATCATCAGGAGCACCGTGAACATTTGACAGTAGTGTTCCGTCGACTCAGAAAGAAGCAGCTAAAGATAAATACAGCTAAATGCGCATTTGGAGTATCTTCGGGCAAATTTCTCAGCTTCGTTGTACGGCATAGAGGTATCGAGATCGATCTAGAGAAGGTTAAAGCTATCTAAAATATGCCACCACCAACAACGCTAAAGGAGTTGAAAAGTTTACAGGGAAAACTGGCATACATTCGCCGTTTCATTTCAAATCTCGCAGGTAGGTGTCAGCCATTCTCTCGACTAATGAAGAAAGACACAGAATTTGTTTGGGATCAAGCCTGTCAAATCCATTTGATTTAATCAAGGAATTGTTGAAGTAGCCGCCAGTGCTAACAGCTCCAGTGAGAGGTAAGCCGCTTATCTTGTATATATCTGCAGCTGAGAATTTTTGGGAGCTTTGTTGGCACAGGTAAATGAAGCCAAGAAAGAGACTGCTCTTTATTATCTAAGCCAAACATTGATAGGGGCATAATGCAATTATTCTCTGATTGAGAAAGAATGTTTAGCGCTGATATTTGTAGTACAAAAGCTGAGACATTATTGTCTCTCCCATGACATAACTTTGATCTCAAGAGCAGATCCGATAAAGTTTTTGATGACCAGGCCGATGTTGTCGGGAAGATTAGCCAAATGGATGTTATTATTATCAGAATATACTATTTTGTATAAGCTAGCAAAAGCAGTAAAAGGGCAAGACGTAGCAGATTTCCTTGCAGCGCATCCTATGGCAGAAAGTGAAAAGATTGACGATGACTTTCCAGACGAACAAGTTATGTTGACTGAATCCTAAAGTTTATGGCAAATGTATTTTGATGGTGCTGCTCGAACATCAGGAGCAGGGGCAGGAGTGATATTTATTACTCCTCAAGGCGACTTATTGCCATACTCCTTCACATTGGCGCCGCGTGTACAAACAATGAGGCTGAGTACAGAGCTCTCATTATTGGAATGGAAATAGCTCAACAAATGGGAATAAAAATGTTACATATCTTCGGAGATTCTAAATTGATTATAAATCAATCGACAACAGAATTCGAAGTGAGGAAGCAGGAACTCTTGCCCTATTGTTGGAAAGCGCGACAGTTGCTCGAACAGTTCTGTCACGTGGAAATTAAACACATACCACGCTCCAAAAATGTAAAAGTAGATGCTTTGGCCAGCCTAGCAGCAGCTTTATCCTGCACAAATCAAAGCCCTCTCCAAGTAACTATAGAGGAAAGAAGATTCCTGCCATCTTCAGAGGTCATTAGAGAAGCCATTGAAATGCTTCCTATATCATGTTTGGAAGTAATGACAGATGATTGGCAGCAACCTTTTGTTGATTATCTCAAATATAACATCCTGCCGGAAGATAATGCACAAAGGCAACAGATTAAGCAGCGATTGGGCAAATTTGTTATATACAGTGAAGTATTGTATAGAAAGTCTTACAACGGAATGTTGCTACGGTGCCTAGACAAACAAGAAGCAAGCCAAATATTACGGGAAGCACACTCGGGTGAATGTGGGGCGCATCAAGCTGGCCGAAATCTATTCCATAGGGTACACCGAATGGGTTATTACTAGCCCACAATGTTCAAAGATGCGATAGATTATGCGAAGCGATGCCATGAATGTCAGATCCATGGGGATGTTATACATGTTCTCGCAGAAGATTTACATCAGTCTGTCACTTCTTGGCCTTTCTCGGCTTAGGGACTTGATGTAATTGGTCCTATAAATCCACCTTCGTCCAAAGGAAAGAAGTATATTCTGGTAGCGACAGATTATTTCTCTAAATGGACTGAAGCAGTCGCTTTACGCAATGTTAAAGAGAAGGATGTGGTCAATTTCATCCGGAATGCCTTAATATACCTTCATGGTATTCCAAAGAAGATTGTCATTAATAATGGCACTCCTTTCAAGAACAGAGGCATGGAAAAGCTGTGTCAAAAGTTCAGCATTCGACATTCATTTTCAACGCCTTACTATCCCCCGGCCAATAGATTAGCAGAGGCATTCAATAAAACGATCGTCACAATACTAAAGAAGACGGTGACAAGTAATAGACGTGATTGGGACGAAAAGTTACAGGAAGTATTATGGGCCTACAGAACTACTCATCGCACAGTAACAGGGACAACACCATATTCGTTAATCTATGCCATAGAAGCTGTCATCCCAATCGAAGTACAAGTGGCATCGCTCAGAGTGGCAGTACATCAGTCCATGACAGATGATGAAAATGTAAAGATAAGGTTGAAAGAGTTAGATTTGCTTGATGAGAAACGTTTAGCAGCACAGCAGCGGTTGCAGTCATATTAGGCCAGGATATCGGCTGCTTTTGATAAGCAAGTTAAATACCGCTCCTTCAAAAAAGGGGATATGGTGCTAATGTTGAAAAGACCTATAGTGGTCACCCGTCGAACAGGGGGCAAGTTCGAGCCTAAATGGGACGGGCCATATATAATAAAAGAAGTATACTCCAATGGAGCATATAGAGTCGCAAATCAAGATGGGTAGGGTATCAGCATACCAGTCAACACTCGCTTCATCAAAAGATACTACCCTTAAAGAAGCCTCTAGTTTTGATCCAGAATATTATCAGCATAATGATTCTACATCGAAAGGGAGCAAGAAGGAATGGGATCATATCCATATGTTATCAAAAGAATCTATAAAGAAGAAATTCACAAGCGTATCGACTACATTAGCAAATATTCTGAAAAAGAAGGTGAACATCACCGTTCTGAAAAGAAAGTGATCATCGCTGTTCTAAAGAGAAAGTGATCATCGTCATCACCAGATGAGTTCGACAAAATTAATATCATCTTGAAGATATTATAAAAAATAAACGGATTCTCTTGAAGATATTATCAAAAGCAACAATGTATCAATCTCAGTCAAAACCGTCTATCATTCTGGCGATAACGATGATCACAACTATTATTGCCTTACAAGGCATGATAAGGCAGTCTAGTCAAGCCAAAGCCTAAGAAGGCCAAAACCCTAAAAAGACTCAATCCTAAAAAGAGCCAAATAAAAATCAAGCTCTAAAAAGGATCAAGCTCTAAAAAAAGAAAAAGAAAAAGGATCAAGCCCTAAAGGGCCAGCCAGCTATGGATAAAGCCTAAAATCAAGATCGTCATTTGATCAGCGGTGAGGAGTCAGTGGCCCTAAAAAGCCCGTGAAGACCATCGTGTGCACCCATGCGGGTAGCTGATGGAGCCAGTGACTAAAAAAAAAAGAGTCGTAAAATGGCCAGTCATGTGTAACCCCCATGCCGTCTGTACAGCTTTTCGGCAACGTCATGGGGAATGGAAGAAAGTGCCCTCTCATAAATGGGTTCGACCTTGCAGATGAAGAAAATAGGGGCCGCAGTGTGAGCTGTACATCGGCCAACCATGCGTAAGACCCTCCAGATCTACGGTTTGATTTCAGTACTAAGTCATGAAGAAGGGCTTAAACCTACTCATTGATGGACTGGTGGCCCTAGATTTGGTACCCCAAAGGTAGCCTTGCAAGCTCTGCGAACTTTAGAGAGTTACAGTGGCCAACCCTGTGCATAAAACCAAGCGAGTTCACCGCCTCAGTAGCTTCACTGGGCCCCTCTGATGGATCACGGTTTGTGAACACACAAGGAAGTGAGAAGTTCAATGAACTCCTAAGAGTTACAGAGACCATAACATGAGACCACGCTCCAATACTCAAGAGCTTAAACTTTGTGTACACTCCACTACTCATGAGCTTAAACTGGGTGTGACTGACTAAATTGAAACTTAGTACCGCCAATATAAATATTCACATAGGGAATCCCACACTAACAAAGCATAAAAGGTTTAAAACTGTAATTAATATTATGATAAAATTGTTGTATAGATAAATATGATTGCGGTAATATGCGATATGATGATTCTTCAACAAAAAGACAATGTCCTAAGACGCTACCATAAATGCATATACTAGAAGTCAAAAT
Source organism: Magnolia changhungtana (assembly GCA_030180095.1). Classification (NCBI taxonomy): domain Eukaryota; kingdom Viridiplantae; phylum Streptophyta; class Magnoliopsida; order Magnoliales; family Magnoliaceae; genus Magnolia; species Magnolia changhungtana. The sequence continues at coordinate 1,298,734 of JASAUF010000316.1, forward strand.
AAATTACTTATTCAAAGCATATGAACGAAAATTATATGTTCAAAAATTGCATGTTTAAAGTTCCTCTACAACTCCTACTGCCTCCATATACCCACGCAAATCCTCTTTTAAATGTGCTTGAGCTGCATCATGCCTTGATTTTTCTTCAAGAATGATCTTGGTCTGATCAGGAACGTCGGCTAACTTGCCTTCCAAAGATGCGATCACTTCTTCACTTTGGAGCAGTGCAGATTTTTCTATATTAACATATTGAATATTCGCTCGCATCCTTCCTTCAATATCCTGAATGGCTGATTCTTTCTCATGGTTCCTCATCTCTAATCGAGAAATTTCCTCTTTCAGTACTGCAATGCGATCTTGGATAATCGCTTTCTCATCGGTATGAGCCTTTAATTGATCTTGAAGAATCGAATATTCTTGCTCAAGCTTGGAGATAGAGGAAACCGTTAGAGAGGCTTGTTCTTGAGATGTAGCCAGTTGCTTCCCATATTCCAAAATCTCAAGGGCAATTGTAGCATTCTTTACCGATGCTAAAGAGATTACTAAATCACGAAATCTGAGAAGAGAATCACGCAAAGAAGATATGCTGATTCTAGCCATCCTCGCAGAACTTTCCAAAATTTCGATAGCGATATCCAAATCTGACCATTGTTCAGGATTCTTGAGCATATGGACTATCGCTGATAAAAAATTCTTCATCAAAAGCATCTTATGCGTAGAGACTTTCGCAAAAGATAATAGTTCAGATGCAGTGGCCACAGAGTCGAAATTGGCCGCTCCACTGCAAGAAGGGGTTCCTATAGCATAAAGAAAGGAAACATTTAGATATATTGATAAAAGTTATAATACATACAAGTCTGAGTGAAATAACTGATATACATATACCTGTCATTAGAATACGGTTGACAAAAGGAGAAATTCCTTGAATCCCAGAAAGGCCAACCTCCACTATATTGGCAAGAGAAGGTGGCCTAGCCTCTACACTTGAGTCTCTGGTGGTTGGAGTCGGCAAGTTAGTGGTCTCTATCGAAAGTATAATCTCACGAGCTACTACTTTCCGTGCCGCCAATGGAACCAGAGAAGCTCTCGGTGAAATTACCGCAGGAGGATCTTAAGGGAAAATCTCACTTATCTCGACATTAGCGACATGAGCACCTAAAAGGGAGACACGACAATTTTAAATAAATGATTGTTATTAAATATGCAGATAAAAATATGCATATGAAAGTTAAATTTTCTTTACTTGGTGAGTATCCTTATTCACCATAATCTAAATATTCCTCTTCTTCTTCTACGATTACAGGAGATTTGACAGGAATTTTAGTGCCAGGAAGAACTTCAGAGGTTGAGGGAGGAAGTTCTATTTCAATACCTTCTATAACTGCTTCCTCCTCTCCGTTAATATCGACTTCTCCTTCCTCAAAGTCGTCATCTTTATCTTCGCTGCTTTCACCGTCTTCATCATCCTCATATTGTGAAGAGGCGGTATTCTCTGCTGACGAGGCTAAGCTTTCATCCTCCAAAGTTTCTTCGTCAACCTCTTCGATGACAATTTGCTTTCCTTTGGAAGAAGCAGCTTGACTGCTCTCTGGTGCGGGTTCTCTAATTGAAGGAGAGGCAGACGTTTGTCTCATTTCTTCTGGAGGAACGGGTGGTGATGCTTATAAACGCGCCCTCGATTTAGTCATCGGAGATGATGATCTAGGGCGAGTAGATTGTGAAGGAGGTACTGAAACATCATGAATTGGTTCTTCTTGAATTGCTGCAGTCTCTGCAAGAACAAGAGAAGATGCACCTTCAACATTATCCGTAGCTTGACCTATAGAGTTGCGAGGATCTTACTCAATTCCATTAAGACCCCGTGAGCGAACCAACAATCCAAAGTATTAATAGGCTTTATCTCACAGATAGGGTCTTCTAGTGATATTTTGCTACAAATTTCCCCGTGATGGGATGCATGACTCTTCTCTGAAATATAGCCAATCCCGCTGTCTAATTTTCTGCCCTTTGGCCTGGGCGGATGAAGAAAGATGGAAGAATCTACGGGTAGGCATTTGGTGACCAAATATGAATGGTGGTCCCACCACCGCATCCAGCTGTATGAGGTGTGAACTACGCGTTCGCAGCTAGGAATTATGAAGGAAGAATTGACGCGGCCGTTCAACAATTGCTTCCAAATCATGGCCTAGTTAAGTGGACCCGTTCCGTAACAACACATCTTTCTGGTGACCAATCCGCAATCTTTTGGCATAGTTTGATCATAACCAAATTGACGAGCAAAGCGGCTAGGATAATAAGGCTCTCGCTAGAATTCTATCCCTTCTCGAAGTGGTAACTGCATGAACAAATAGAAAGAAAGAAAGCCCTTTCTACTGTGGTGAGTGTTCGTTGGTCTACCATATCTCTATCTTCGATGTAGCGATGGATCTTATTAGCAATCCAGTCATATGCCCTCTTGGCCATTGCCCTTTATTGGAAAAACCAAAGCGGAAGATGCATAGGGTGAATATATGCTTTCTCTGGTGCTTCAAAGGTCCAAGGAAAGTAAACTCCTAGCCAACCTGAGATGTAATGCCAGAAAGTATATGCTGATGAAGTTCCAAGGGTAGGATCCTTAATGTGGGTGGCTATCTCCCTAAGGGCTCTGTAAATGGAGCATAGCACTGGAGGAGCAAGGGAATATCTATGGCCTTCTACCAAAGCACCAGCTACAACAAAGACCGTGGGGTGAATAACATCTGCCCATTTGGAGCTGGGAAGTACAATGAGCCATAGCCAATAGGCCAGGAAAGCTGCAAGTTCCTCGAATGAACTATAATCTGCTCTACCATTCATTGCATCTCGGAGCCGTGTTAGTTCCTTAGAACGACAGTCGCGGAATCTATAAAAAAAGTATATGAGTATGCAGAAATCTCTAAAAGGAAATAGAAAAGAGAAAAGAGTTGATTCTGGGGTCTATAAATACCTGAGAACTCTAGAGAAATGTACAAGCCATTGTAAAGGAGAAAGCTTGTGAATATTGGGAAATTTCCCCATCTCCTTGAAAAGCTCGATAATGGTCTCAGAGGTTGAAGGTTTACAATCAGGAGAGGACACAAAGGCTAATTCCCTATTAGTCGGAATGAATTCATCATAAAACTTGCCTGTTATTAGAAGATCAGCCATGCGATGAAGATCCCAAAGCGTTATACTCATCTCACCATATGGTAGGTGGAAAGAGTTGGTAGTAGACGACTAGTACTCAATGAAACCTTTCAACACAGTGGGTTCCTTATAGAAGTGCTTCTGCCCAGTCAAAATAATAGCGTCGAGAGTTAATAGACCCCTAGTGCAGAAATCATCCTGTCCCTAGAGTTGTGCGCGATCTCAGAAACGCTGTTTGATCGTTTCATAGAAATGTGAAGGGAAAAAGTCATGTGGATTATGGAAAGATACCAGGAAGATCATGGGATGGACTTCTCCAATCTTCTGCCGCAGTTTCTGCATCTGTATTATCCCTTCAAGGATATGTGGCTCTCTCGTTGCCCACGACTCAGTATACATCAGTCTTTCTCCATGCACATAATCCTTTGGCTCGCAGTTAAGCATAGACTAGTGGCGATAGACGTTGATGGAAATTATTGTCATACCTTTTGCATGAGGGTTATCAAACTTCATAACGCCCTCAATAACCCGCACTGAGTCCCACGAGTTCTGGAGTCTTTTCTTCTTATGTTCTGAAATTTTTTCTTCAAATTCTTTTGCCTTATTTCGGTGAGTCTTTTTCGAACGAGTGGGAGGAGTGTCTTCTCGAGGAGGTGGTCTTTGGCTGTCTATGTGGATGTGGGCGGTTGTTTTCAACCATTCGTCCCAGTCATATTCTCTACCATGTTTTGGAGGACATTTGAGCTCTCCCAATGCTATTGATCAGTGAATGGGAGATGACAGAGATTTAATACGGCCAAAGAAATTGAAGGTTGGAAGTACGGGTTCTTTGAAGTAGGCAGGAGTGCTGGTGGTGGTTTTTGTTCGTTTGGTAGGTGGCTGATCGAAAGAAGAAGGATGGTAAGAAGGGTTTTGAAGAAAATCAAAGGAGAAGAGATATGAAAGAAAGTTAGAAAGGATTGAATGAGCGAAAAAAATCAAGTGGCAGAAGAAGAATGGCTAAGTAGTTGAAAAGTTCAAGTGACTAGAAAAAATGGCTAAGTGCGGGACACTTTGCGCCGGTCTGCGCAAAGCATAAGGGTTGCGCGGAGCGTAAGGGACTCTGGAAAAATTTTGGGCAAACAATAAGGTGTTGCACGAGACCGTGCAAACGATATCGATTACGCGGTGGAGAAATGCAGGGATAAAGTTTCGCAGACGCTCAAGAGATTTGATCAAATGACGAGTTGCTGAACTATTTATAGGATTCGTGACCGAGTACGGTATGCGGGTTTTGGTTGCACGGGTCAGCGCAAACTCCAAAGAAAGGAATTTTGTTGATCCTTTCATTTGATTTTGTGGAAAACAAAGAAAGGATCAAGGGGGCATCTGTTGAGGCATAAAAAATAAGAGGAGAATTGAGGCAAAGGAAGATCAAAACATTGAGGAAAAGAGGTGAAAGAAAGAAATGATGGAATGGCTCAATGGGCACTTTGCGTGGGTCCCCGCAAATCATATCGATTGCGCGGGTCCCCGCAAAGCGTATACCGAATGCTCAGCAAGAATTCCAAGTGATTTTGTCCCACATTGCTAAGATTAAGGTTTTACACGTGTGAATGCCTATAAATACCCCCTCCCATCCTTCGTTTAGGGGGTTAGAAGATTTCAGAACGAAAGTAGAGTGAAGAAGAAGATTGAAGGTAGGAGCAAAGGGCTCTGGTAGGTTGCGTGGACCCGCGCAACATATATCATTTGCACGGAACCACGCAACCCATATCCTTTGTGGGGGACAGCGCAATCAGACTGCTCTGCAGTCAGTAATAGCCAAGGGCTGTCATGCTGTCAAAATGCTTGAAGCCTCTAAGTCTTCATGTTCTTCCTGTTTAAGTAAAAGGGAGAATAACCAAAGAAATGCATATTCCTCCTGAGTCTTGGGAGATGATCAAAATAACTCTGGAATGTTGCCGGAATTTCTATTTCCTTGAAGATTGTTGATCGATTCGTCAATTCCCCTTAAGTCCTAGGGGATGACTGAGATCACTGCTGTTATGCTGCCAAAATTTATATTCGACTATTGTGCCAAGTAATCTATCTTAGGATCAAGGGATATTAAAGGATGTAAATGAACTCAGAATTAATAAAGTGTGATGATTGTCTTTATAATTTTCTCTGTTATGTCTGAATAAGATAAATCCCCTAAATCAAACACAATTGTTTTCTTGTCGAAACAGTTGGATGGTGCGATTTGGAAAGATTAACAATCTAAATTGCAAAATGACGATTGAAGAGTTCCTACGTGCTTTTTGGATATCTAACCGTCTCAAATTTAGCGAATTTCAATCCCATTTAAAAGCTTGTTAAGTTATCATTCCAATGAGCTCAAAATAATCTAAATTCGACCACTGAAGAGAGAGTTAAGAAGGTTACTTTTCGACAAGGACATGAAGGAAACATTCATCACCAACGGCTGTGATCCCACTTACGGATGCCCAAAAGGTCCCGGAATACAATGATTCCAGTCAGGAATGAAAGGGCACTAAAGTACCTTTCAGATGACCAAAAATCGACCCAATCCAACATCAAACGAGGGAGTTATGAGCGTCACCGTTGGATTGTGCGATTTGGAAAGATTAACAATCCAAATTGTAAAATGACGATTGAAGAGCTCCAACGTCCTTTTTGGATATCTAACAGTCTCAAATTTAGCCAATTCTGGTCCCATTTAAAAGCTTGTTAAGTTATCATTCCAATGAGCTCAAAATAATCTAAATTCGACCACTGAAGAGAGAGTTCAGAAGGTTACTGTTCGACAAGGAGAAGAAGGAAAAATTCATGACCGATGACTGCGATCCCACTTACGGATGCCCAAATTGCCTCAAAATAGGATAATTTTAGCCAGGAATGAAAGAACACTAAAGTACCTTTCAGATGACCAAAAATCAACCCAATACGACATCAAACGAGTGAGTTATGAGCGTCTCTGTTGGATTGCGCGATTTGGGAAGATTAACAATCCAAATTGTAAAATGACGAGCGAAGAGTTCCAACGCGCTTTCGGGATATCGAACGGTCTCAGAAATAACTAATTTTGGTCCCATTTGGAAGCTTGTCAACTTACCATTCCAATGAGCTAAAAATAATGTAAATTCCACCACTGAAGAGAGAGTTACAAAGGTTACTATTCGACAAGGAGATGAAGGAAAAATTCAGGACCGACGACTGCGATCCCACTTACGGATGCCCAAATGGTCTCGAAAAATGATGATTCCAGTCAGGAATGAAAGAGCACTAAAGTACCTTTCAGATGACCAAAAATCGACCCAATTCGACATCAAACGAGGGACTTATGAGCGTCTCCGTTGGATGGTGTGATTTGGAAAGATTTAAAATTCAAATGACAAAATTACATTTAAGAGTTCCAACGTGCTTTTTGGATATCGAAGGGTCTCAAAATTAGCCAATTTCGGTCTCATTTATAAGCTTGTCAAGTCACCATTCCAATGAGCTCAAAATAATCTAAATTCGACCACTGAAGAGAGTTAAGAAGGAGATGAAGGAAAAATTCATGACCGATGATTGCGATTCCACTTACGGATGCCCAAATGGTCACAGAATATGATGATTCCAGTCAGAAATGAAAGGGCACTAAAGTACCTTTCAGATGACCAAAAATTGACCGAATCCGACATGAAACGAGGGAGTTATGAGCGTCTCTGTTGGATGGTGCGATTTGGAAAGATTAACAATCCAAATTACAAAATGATGATTCAAGAGTTCCTACGTGTATTTTGGTTATCTAACAGTCTCAAATTTAGCCAATTTCGGTCCCATTTAAAAGCTTGTTAAGTTACCATTCCAATGAACTCAAAATAATCTCAATTCGACCACTGAAGAGAGAGTTAAGAAGGTTACTTTTCCACAAAGAGATGAAGGAAATATTCATGACCGACGACTGCGATCCCACTTTCGGATGCCCAAATGGTCCCGAAATATGATGATTCTAGTCAGGAATGAAAGGGCACAAAAGTACCTTTCAGATGACTAAAAATTGACCCAATCCGACATCAAACGAGGGAGTTATGAGCGTCTCCGTTGGATGTGTGATTTGGAAAGATTTACAATCCAAATTACAAAATGACGATTGAAAAGTTTCAACGTGCTTTTTGGATATCTAACGGTCTCAAATTTAGCCAATTTCGGTCCCATTTAAAAGCTTGTTAAGTTACCATTCCAATGAGCTCAAAATAATCTAAATTCGACCACTGAAGAGAGAGTTAAGAAGGTTACTGTTCGACAAGGAGAAGAAGAAAAAATTCATGACCGATGACTTGGATCCCACTTACGGATGACCGAATTGCCTCAGAATAGCATGATTTTAGCGAGGAATGAAAGAACACTAAAATACCTTTCAGATGACCAAAAATCAACCCAATACGACATCAAACGAGTGAGTTATGAGCATCTCCGTTGGATTGCGCGATTGGGAAGATTAACAATCCAAATTGCAAAATGACGAGCGAAGAGTTCCAACGTGCTTTCGGGATATCAAACGATCTCAGAAATAACTAATTTTGGTCCCATTTGGAAGCTTGTCAACTTACCATTCCAATGAGCTGAAAATAATGTAAATTCGACCACTAAAGAGACAGTTACGAAGGTTGCTATTCGACAAGGAGATGAAGGAAAAATTTAGGACCGACGACTGCGATCCCACTTATGGATGCCTAAATGGTCTCGAAAAATGATGATTCCAGTCAGGAATAAATGAGCACTATAGTACCTTTCAGATGACCAAAAATTGACCCAATTCGACATCAAACGAGGGAGTTATGAGCGTCTCTGTTGGATGATGCGATTTGGAAAGATTAACAATCCAAATTACAAAATGATGATTGAAGAGTTCCAACGTGCTTTTTGGATATCGAAAGGTCTCAAAATTAGCCAATTTCGGTCTCATTTTTAAGCTTGTCAAGTTACTAATCCAATGAGCTCAAAATAATTTAAATTCGACCACTGAAGAGAGAGTTAAGAAGGTACTATTCGACAAGGTGATGAAGGAAAAATTCATGACCGACGACTCCGATCCCACTTATGGATGCCCAAATGGTCTCAGAATATGATGATTCCAGTCAGGAATGAAAGAGCACTAAAGTACCTTTCAAATGACCAAAAATCAACCTAATTTGACATTAAACAGTGGAGTTGTGACTTTTTCCGTTGGATCATGCGATTTAGAAAGATTAACAATCCAAATTGTAAAATGACGATCGAAGAGTTCCAACGTGCTTTTCGGATATCGATCGGTATCCAAATTATCCAATTTCGTTCTCATTTGGAAGCTTGTCAAATTACCATTCCAATGATCTCAAAATAGTTTAAATTCAACCATGAAGCGAAAGTTACAAAGGTTACTATTCGACAAGGAGACGAAGGAAAATTTCAGGACCAACGACTGCGATCCCAGTTACAGATGCTGAAATGGTCTTGGAAAATGATGATTCCAGTTAGGAAAGAAAGAGCACTAAAGTACCTTTCAGATGACCAAAAATCGACCCAATCCGACATCAAACGAGGGAGTTATGAGCATCTCTGTTGGATCACGCGATTTTGAAAGATTAACAATTGAAATTACAAAATGACGATTAAAAAGTTCCAACGTGCTTTTTGGATATCGAACGGTCTCAAAATTAGCCAATTTCGGTCCAATTTAAAAGTTTGTCAAGTTGTCATTTCAATGAGCTCAAAATAATCTAAATTCGACCACTGAAGAGAGAGTTAAGAAGGTTACTATTCGACAAGGAGGTGAAGGAAAAATCCATGACCGACGACTTGATCCCACTTACAGATGCCCAAATGGTCGCAGAATACGATGATTCTAGTCAGGAATGAAAGAGGACTAAAGTACCTTTCAGATTACCAAAAATTGACTCAATCCGACATCAAACTAGGGAGTTATGAGCATCTCCGTTGGATGGTGCGATTTGGAAAGATTAACAATCTAAATTGCAAAATGACAATTGGAGAGTACCAACGTGCTTTTTGGATATCGAATGGTCTCAAAATTAGCCAATTCCGATCTCATTTAAAATTTGTAAAGTTACCATTCCAATGAGCTCAAAATAATCTAAATTCGACCACTAAAGAGAGAGTTAAGAAGGTTACTTTTCGACAAGGAGATAAAGGAAATATTCATGACCGACAACTATGATCCCACTTACGGATGCCCAAATGGTCTCGAAATACGATGATTCCAGTCAGGAATGAAAGGGCACTAAAGTACCTTTCAGATGACCAAAAATCGACCCAATCTGACATCAAACGAGGGAGTTATGAGCGTGTCCATTGGATTGTGCGATTTGGAAAGATTTACAATCCAAATTGCAAAATGATTATTGAAGAGTTCCAATGTGCTTTTTGGATATTTAACGGTCTCAAATTTAGCCAATTCTAATCCCATTTAAAAGCTTCTTAAGTTACCATTCCAATGAGCTCAAAATAATCCAAATTCGACCACTGAAGAGAGAGTTAAGAAGGTTACTATTCAACAAGGAGAAGAAGGAAAAATTATGACCGACGACCGCGATCCCACTTACGGATGCCCGAATTGTCTCAGAATAGGATGATTCTAGCCAGGAATGAAAGAGCACTAAAGTACCTTTCAGATGACCAAAAATTAACCCAATATGACATCAAACGAGTAAGTTATGAGCGTCTCCGTTGGATTGTGCGATTTGGAAAGATTAAAAATCCAAATTGCAAAATGACGAGCGAAGAGTTCCAACGCACTTTCGGGATATCAAACGATCTTGGAAATAACCAATTTTGGTCCCATTTGGAAGCTTGTCAACTTACTATTCTAATGAGCTGAAAATAATGTCAATTCGACCACTGAAGAGAGAGTTACGAAGGTTACTATTCGACAAGGAGATGAAGGAAAAATTCAGGACCGTCGACTGCGATCACACTTGCAAATGCCCAAATGGTCTTGGAAAACGATGATTCTAGTCAAGAATGAAAGAGCACTAAAGTACCTTTCAGATGACTAAAAATTGACCCAATTCGCATAAAACGAGGGACTTATGAGCGTCTCTATTGGATGGTGTGATTTGGAAAGATTAACAATTCAAATTACAAAATGACGATTGAAGAGTTCCAATGTGCTTTTTGGATATCGAAGGGTCTCAAAATTAGCCAATTCCTGCCCCATTTCGAAGTTTGTCAAGTTACTAATCTAATGAGCTCAAAATAATTTAAATTCGACCACTGAAGAGAGAGTTAAGAAGGTACTATTCGACAAGGAGATGAAGGAAAAATTCATGACCGACGACTGCGATCCCACTTACGGATGCCCAAATGGTCTCAGAATACGATGATTCCAGTCAGGAATGAAAGGTCACTAAAGTATCTTTCAGATGACCAAAAATTGACCCAATCCGACATCAAATGAAGGAGTTATGAGCGTCTCTGTTGGATGGTGCGATTTGGAAAGATTAACAATCCAAATTGCAAAATGACGATTGAAGAGTTCCTACGTGCATTTTGGATTCTAACAGTCTCAAATTTAGCCAATTTCGGTCCCATTTAAAAGCTTGTTAAGTTACTATTCCAATGAACTCAAAATAATCTAAATTCAACCACTAAAGAGAGAGTTAAGAAGGTTACTTTTCGACAAGGAGATAAAGGAAATATTCATGACCGACAACTATGATCCCACTTACGGATGCCCAAATGGTCTCGAAATACGATGATTCCAGTCAGGAATGAAAGGGCACTAAAGTACCTTTCAGATGACCAAAAATCGACCCAATCTGACATCAAATGAGGGAGTTATGAGCGTCTCCGTTGGATTGTACGATTTGGAAAGATTTACAATCCAAATTGCAAAATGACGAGCGAAGAGTTCCAATGTGCTTTTTGGATATTTAACGGTCTCAAATTTAACCAATTCTGATCCCATTTAAAAGCTTCTTAAGTTACCATTCCAATGAGCTCAAAATAATCCAAATTCGACCACTGAAGAGAGAGTTAAGAAGGTTACTGTTCGACAAGGAGAAGAAGGAAAAATTCATGACCGATGACTGCGATCCCACTTACGGATGCCCAAATTGCCTCAAAATAGGATAATTTTAGCCAGGAATGAAAGAACACTAAAGTACCTTTCAGATGACCAAAAATCAACCCAATACGACATCAAACGAGTGAGTTATGAGCGTCTCTATTGGATTGCGCGATTTGGGAAGATTAACAATCCAAATTGTAAAATGACGAGCGAAGAGTTCCAACGCGCTTTCGGGATATCGAACGGTCTCAGAAATAACTAATTTTGGTCCCATTTGGAAGCTTGTCAACTTACCATTCCAATGAGCTGAAAATAATGTCAATTCGGCCACTGAAGAGAGAGTTACAAAGGTTACTATTCGACAAGGAGATGAAGGAAAAATTCAGGACCGACGACTGCGATCCCACTTACGGATGCCCAAATGGTCTCGAAAAATGATGATTCCAGTCAGGAATGAAAGAGCACTAAAGTACCTTTCAGATGACCAAAAATCGACCCAATTCGCATAAAATGAGGGAGTTATGAGCGTCTTTATTGGATGGTGCGATTTGGAAAGATTAACAATTTAAATTACAAAATGACGATTGAAGAGTTCCAACGTGCTTTTTGGATATCGAAGGGTCTCAAAATTAGCCAATTCCTGTCCCATTTCGAAGTTTGTCAAGTTACTAATCTAATGAGCTCAAAATAATTTAAATTCGACCACTGAAGAGAGTTAAGAAGGTACTATTCGACAAGGAGATGAAGAAAAAATTCATGACCGACGACTGCGATCCCACTTATGGATGCCTAAATGGTCTCAGAATATGATGATTCCAGTCAGGAATGAAAGAGCACTAAAGTACCTTTCAAATGACCAAAAATCAACCTAATCTGACATTAAACGGTGGATTGCACAATTTGGAAAGATTAACAATCCAAATTGTAAAATGACGATCGAAGAGTTACAACGTGCTTTTGGGATATCGATCGGTATCCAAATTAGCCAATTTCGGCCCCTTTTGGAAGCTTGTCAAATTACCATTCCAATGATCTCAAAATAGTCTAAATTCGACCAATGAAGCAAGAGTTACGAAGGTTACTATTCGACAAGGAGATGTAGGAAAAATTCATGACCGACGATGACGATCCCAGTTACAGATGCTGAAATGGTCTCGGAAAATGATGATTCCAGTTAGGAAAGAAAGAGCACTAATGTCCTTTCAGATGACCAAAAATTGACCCAATCCGACATCAAACGAGGGAGTTATGAGCATCTCCATTGGATCACGCGATTTTGAAAGATTAACAATCGAAATTACAAAATGACGATTAAAATGTTCCAACGTACTTTTTGGATATCGAACGGTCTCAAAATTAGCCAATTCCGGTCCCATTTAAAAGCTTGTCAAGTTGTCATTTCAATGAGCTCAAAATAATCAAAATTCGACCATTGAAGAGAGTTAAGAAGGTTACTATTTGACAAGGAGATGAAGGAAAAATTCATGACCAACGACTTCGATCCCACTTACAGATGCCCAAATGGTCTTAGAATATGATGATTTCAGTCAGGAATGAAATGGCGCTAAAGTACATTTCAGATTACCAAAAATTGACCCAATCCGACATCAAAAGAGGGAGTTATGAGTGTCTCTATTGGATGGTGCGATTTGGAAAGATTAACAATCCAAATTGTAAAATGACGATTGAAGAATTCCAACATGCTCTTTGGATATCGAACGGTCACAAAATTAGCCAATTTCAGTCCCATTTAAAAGCTTGTAAAGTTACCATTCTAATGAGCTCAAAATAATCTAAATTCGACCACTGAAGAGAGAGTTAAGGAGGTTACTATTTGACAAGGAGATGAAAGAAAAATTCATGACCGACGACTGCGATCCCACTTGTGGATGCCCAAATGGTCTCAGAATATGATGGTTCCAGTCAGGAATGAAAGAGCACTAAAGTACCTTTCGGATGACCAAAAATCAACCCAATCTGACATCAAATGAGGGAGTTATGAGCATCTCCATTGGATCGTGCGATTTGGAAAGCCTCACAATCCAAATTGCAAAATGACAATCGATGAGTTCCAACGTGCTTTCGGGATATCGATCGGTCTTGAAATTAGCCGATTTCAGTCCTATTTGGAAGCTTGTCAAATTACCAATCCAATGAGTTCAAAATAGTCTAAATTCGACCACTGAAGAGAGAGTTACAAAGGTTACTATTTGACAAGGAGATGAAGGAAAAATTCAGGACCGACGACTGCAATCCCACTTATGGATGTCAAAATGGTCTCAGAAAATGATGATTCCAGTCAGCAATGAAAGAGCACTAAAGTACCTTTCAGATGACTAAAAATTGACTCAATCCGACATCAAACGAGGGAGTTATGAGCGTCTCCGTTGGATGGTGCAATTTGGAAAGATTAACAATCCAAATTACAAAATGACGATTGAAGAGTTCTAACCTGCTTTTTGGATATCGAACAGTCTCAAAATTAGCCAATTCTGGTCCCATTTAGAAGCTTGTCAAGTTACCATTCTAATGAGCTCAAAATAATCTAAATTAGACCACTGAAGAGAGTTAAGAATGTTACTATTCGATAATGCGAAGAAACCTATCTTACTACTATGTGATTTATAGATGAATGCCCATGTATGATAACATGTGTGGTATGTGTTTGTTGAAATGATCGAATGAGATTTATGTTTAGATTTGGTTGTCACATGCTATCTTGGAATATTACATGTGGATGCTATTGGTTGGAGTGTGATTGGGGCTATGATGTAGTCCAGGCAATCGATAATGGTTTACGATCGGTGGCTGTACTACTTAGCCACAATGGATACGTCTGATGAATCTGAGTCGTACGCTGTTTGTCGACAGTGGTTAGGCCACGCGGAATGTTTGCGTACTCCATGTCGATCAAGTCAATGTACGCTTGTAATAGTCGAGCTTGTCAAGTAACCCGATTGGCCCAATGTATGTTCACCCTATATAGACGCTACTGCTTGAATCTAAGGTACTAAACTTATCAGCGAAAGGCCCGTTTAACCTTGGTACCTCAATCCACTAAGACTCATGAGCCAGGTATGGTGGTATAGGACACCGTGGTCGAGCTGTCAGCCTACACTGGGGCGACGAGCCTCCCCGTAGTGTCCAATGAGCAACCCAAACTCGTGAGCCGAATACGGTAGTATGGGACACTGATTCGAGCTGTCGGCTTATGATCAGGTGACGAGCCCGTGGTGACCTCAAGTATACTCTAAGACTACGTTAAGGCGATGAGCTTTTTCGTAGTGACCTCGAGTATAAACCAGGCCTGCGCTGAGGTAACAAGCCGCTCCATAGCTACCTTGAACTGTTCTTCGTATGTGATTAACTAGCATTGATGATCCTAGATGGATCAATGTTTGGGTAAATGATATAAAGGGAGGTACCTTAGCTTTCCAATCCTGTTATATGAATATGCCTAATTAAGAACTTGACTAATCACGATCATGCACCGCACTGCATGTGTTTTGGCGAGGAAGCGCACGTTTCGGGAGAATGCCATACGCGAACGTGAGATGAAGTCGCTGAGGGAGTGTAGGCGAGGGCATACATCATTATCGCATACCATTCTTGCATTAACAAGAGTAATCTAGGACATGATTGTTGTACTGCTTTATCATTACTGCTTGACTGAATTGATAACATGTTAACCTTTGCCTTATAGTTCCACTGAGTTGATCACTCACTCCCACTCTGGGACGGTGTTTTAAAACACCAACCAGACTCTGTCTTAATTGCAGATGATGGCGCAACTTATGAAGCGGAGCCTGATTTTTATGATGACGAGGAGTTCTCGTATATGCAATACTCTGGCGGGTTCATGTAGGGCGCATTCTGATCGTCGAGGCTATAGGGATTTCATGATGTAGACGGACCTACACATTTTGATATTTTGTATTTTGAAACGATACATGTAATTGTTTAACCTGGAACATGATTATACTCTGGAGATGCACCATCACTTATATATTTTATACATACCATCATGGTCTTCCGCTTGCGTGATTTAACTGTCTCTGGGATATGATATGCTGATTTGGTATAATCTCACTCATGTTTAGTGCACTAACGCGGATAACATTTAATAATCATTACCCAGGTTACATAGGTGATGCATTGGAACTCGAGAGTTAAAACTTCTGCTCGACTCCCGATTTTTAGGGCGTTACATGCAATGTGTGTAAGTTTTGTGCACAATACTTTGGTTTCAGGGATTTGCTATTTTTAGAACATAAAGTGGTTTTTTTCTTTCTTTCTAGGATGACTTAGTACTAGAAGTCAGTAAATCGAAGCAATCTCCTGTTCAAATCTCCACTGGCAATAACCAAATATTGACTGACTAAATTCAGCCTAAGTGAACAAGAGCTTTGCTAAGTTCGCTCTTGTTATTGCATGAAAATAAATATGTTCCATTCAGCAGGTGGGCGATGATTTTAGAAGCAGTTGGATGGGTAAAAAAACTTCAGCCAAGTTAAGTTTTTTTAGTCATATATTGGTTTCATAAACTGTGGCCCACTTGATGAGTGGACCAACCTGATTCTTGGGCACAAACATTTACATAGCAGTACCTCTCCAATGAATGGATTGGAATTTGGATCCCATACCAATTTGCCAAGTGGCGGATGTGTGGCATGTGCATGAGCTGCCTTGTACATGTGTGTGGGCTTAGAAAGTTCACTGAACAAAATGAGATTTTAACATAGTGCTGGACTAGTTGTATACGTCGTAAATTAACAACATAACCCTATGCCATGATTTTAAAAAAACTAAGTTCGCTCTCTGAATTTTGAATATCCAAAGCACAAGAAAAACAACAAAAGAGGAAAATTCGCCAGCTTAATCTAATAGATAACCTCATCTTATTCAATGTGATGGGTTTTGTTACCTTGCTCTTATTCAAAAGGATGGGGAGTGACCAGGATGTTGCCAGTAGAGCTAGAGCTGGGTGGATGAAGTGGAAATGTACCTTCGGGGTTTTGTGTGACCAACGCATGCCTCGAAACTCAAGGAGAAATTTCTCTGTGACATCTATTCGACCAACTATGATGGGTGCTGGGCAATGAGAGGACATTGTAAGCAAAAACTGAGCATTGCAAAGATGAGGTTGTTAAGATGTATGTATGGGAAGGCTAGGAATAGCATAGTTAAGAATGAGGTGTCCGAAGCAACCCAGTAGCAGTCCCAATAGAAATAAAATGATGATGATCAGATTGAGAGGGTGTGGTCATGTGCAATGAAGACCTGAGATGGCTCGTTTAAGGAGAGAAACATTGATTAGAGTAGCAGGGCCTGAAATGAGAATGAGAGAATAACCTAAAAGGGCATTGATTGAGGTGGTGAGAAGGGATATAAGGGCTTGTTCACTAACCTAGGGTAGGGACTTACATAAAGCTAACCCCAAATAGTTGGGACAAGGCTATGATGATGATGAAGTTGTGATGCTAGTGATTCTATCAGCGGCTAACAAGGAGCAAATCATACTGTTTCTTTCTACCTGAATATACTCATAGACAGGTCAGATGCAGCAGAATTTCAAAGATTACCAGTCCAATGCAACAAGTCAAGGAGTGCCATGCTCACTCAGTACAAATGCCTGAAGAAGACTCTATGCAGCATGTGTCTGCTCAGGTGTTTCAGATATTATAATCGCAGTCTCTATTGCTCCAGGTCTGGGTTCAGTGATGGTAATTTTTGCACTAGAAATCTGAAATTGCCTTGATTGGTTAGTATCAAGGCATCAAGGAAACAAGTGCTTAGACAATCACAATCATCACAAGTCTTAGAATAGACCTGACGGATCTGTTTTAAACAACATCCATCCTCTCCATATATAGAAGGAACAACAGATCGGGGAACAACAACTTCTACGGTTGTACAAATTTACAGAAAACCCCCCAAAAAGAAAAAAGAGGAGAAATGTCACCTCCTTCCATCCATAGGGAAATGCGAGAGGGGGACGAGCTCAGACAGAGGCATCGACATGGGCGTTGGGAGTGGGGAAATGCGGCAAACGGGACACGAAGCTTTCAAGCGTAGCCACGCGTCAACGCAGCAGCAAAGATGGAAGAAATGGTGGCAATCTAGCAACATCCTCAGCATCTCTCCGTCTTTGTAATCACAGAGATAGATGGAGCAGATAGAATCGTTGGTGTGATCCTTGGAGTCGCAGAAGGAGAACATTGTGGAGAGAGTGAGAGGGAAAGCTTGAGGGAGACCGAGTGGAGAGGGAGAGGTGCAGAGAGGAGAGAGAGAGAGAGAGAGAGAGAGAGAGAGAGAGAGAGAGTCGGGGTGGGGAGAGAAGCGCAAATGAATTTAGGACTGCGTTTTTTTGTTTTTATAGGGCCCCTTTAATGGCAGCCGGTTTTGAAACCTCAACCGTCGGATATGCCCATTTTTCTTGTAGTGCCAATACACGGAAATATAACTAGATTGTCTAAAGGGCTAAAATTTATCTTTTGGTGCCTATGTCAGTTACAAGTATATGATAAACACCCTGCTGACATCTACTGGGTGTGCCTTTTGCATGTATGCTCACCTACGCGCATGCGCTCCTTTACACACGGGTCATGGGCGTCTAATCCGAACGGTCCATCGATGCAGTATCCACTGAAATCTCAAGGGAAAATTTTTCACCCCGATCTTAAATTTTGGTGGGCCATAACAAAGAGAAATGTAAATTAAGGGAGGAAACTGTTTTCATTTTTTATGGCGCACCATACTTTTGAATCAAAGTAAAAATTGGGTCCAGGGAGTTTCATGAGGTGGTGCTTCACATGGACCGTTCAAATTTTGGAGTCACATCACGTATGATGAGTTCTTAAAAAAGTTCGCACATGCAAACTGGTGCGCAGCTGAGCATTCAGCATATAGAGTCATGCTCACCTAGCACATTCGTACCTTTTCACACGTGTCATGGGCATCTCATCTGAACCGTCCATGTGATCTGGAATCAGATGAAACCCCTATGGAAAATTGTCCACCTTGATCTAAAATTCTGGTGGGCCATAGCAAAGAGATACAAATCAAGGGAGGAAACTGTTTTCATTTATCATTGCCCACCAAAGTTTTGGATCAAAGTATAAATTGGGCCAAGGGGATTTCATGCGGTGCTTCTTCGCGTGGACTGTACAGATTTTCAAGTCACATCACGTATGATGAGTTCTCAAAAAAGTTCGCACGAGTTCCTGCTAATTGGTACGCAATTGAGTATTCGGCATATAGAGTCATGCTCACGTTCGCACCTTTGTATATGTGGCATGGGTGTCTAATCCGAACCGTCCATGTGATGTGAAAACCTATGAAACCAAAAAGGAAAAAATTCACCCTAATATTCTGGTGGGCCATAGCAAAGAAAAATGCAAATAGAGGGAGGAAACTACTTTCATTTTTCATTGGCTACCAAAGTTTTGGATCAAAGTAAAAAATTGGGCTTATGGGGTTTCATGAGGTGCTGCTTCAAGTGGACCATTTAGATTTTTAAGTCACATCACGTATGATGAGTTTTGAAAAAAGTTTACACGAATTTCGTGTGAACTGGTTCGCAATTGTGCATTCGGCATATAGAGTATGCTCACCAACACGTGTGCACCTTTGCACAAGTGTCATTAGCGTCTAATCCGAACGGTCCATGTGATGTGATATCCCATGAAACCCCAAGGGAAAATTTTTCACCCTGATCTTAAATTCTGGTGGGCCATAACAAAGAGAAATGCAAATCAAGTGAGGAAACTATTTTCATTTTTCATGTCCCACCATAGTTTTGGATCAAAGTAAAAATTGGGCCAGGGTGTTTCATGAGGTGTTGCTACACGTGGACCGTTCGGATTTTTGAGTCACATCAACTATAATGAGTTCTCAATAAAGTTCGCATGTGCAAACTAGTGCGCAGCTGAGCAATCGACATATAGAGCCATGCTCACCTACCCACGTTTACACCTTTTCACATGTGTCATGGGCGTCTCATCCGAACCGTCTTTGTGATGCGAAATCAGATGAAACCCAAAGGGAAAATTTTTCGCCCTAATCTAAAATTCTGGTTGCCATAGCAAAGTGAAATGCAAATCAAGGGAGGAAATGGTTTTCATTTTTCATTGCCCACCAAAGTTTTGGATCAAAGTATAAATTGGGCTCAGAGGGTTTCATGTGGTGCTGCTTCACATGGACAGTTCAGATTTTCGAGTCACATCAAATATGACCAGTTCTCAAAAAAGTTTATATGAGTTCCATGCGAACTGGTGCACACCTGAGCATTCGGCATATAGAGTAATGCTCAGCTACGCACCAATGCATATGCGCACCTTTGCACATGTGTCATGGGTGTCTCATCCGAACCATCCATGTGATACGGAAACCGAATAAACTCTAAGGGAAAAATTTTCACCCTAGTCTAATATTCTGGTGGGCCATAGTAAAGAGAAATGTAACTAGAGGGAGGAAATTGTTTTCATTTTTCATTGCCCACCGAAGTTTTGGATCAAAGTAAAAATTGGGCCCACTGGGTTTCATGAGGTGCTGCTTCACGTGGACCATTCAGATTTTGGAGACATCACGTATGATGAGGTCTCAAAAAAGTTTGCACGAATTTCGGGCGAACTAGTTCGCAGCTGAGCATTCGCCATATAGAGTCATGCTCACCTACGCACGTGCGCACCTTTGCACACGTGTCATGGGTGTCTAATCCAAATGATCCATGTGATGTGGTATCCCATGAAACCCCAAGGGAAAATTTTTCACCCGGATCTTAAATTCTGGTGGGCCATAACAAAGAGATGCAAATCAAGGGAGGAAACTGTTTTCATTTTTCATGGCGCACCATAGTTTTGGATCAAAGTAAAAATTGGGCCAAGGGTGTTTCATGAGGTGGTGCTTAACGTAGACCGTTCAGATTTTCTAGTCACATCACATATGATGAGTTCTCAAAAAAGGTCACACATGCGAACTGGTGCGTAACTGAGCATTCGACATATAGAGTCATGCTCACCTACATACCTACACACGTGCGCACCTTTTCACGCATGTAATAAGAGTCTCATCGGAACAGTCCATGTGATGTGAAAACCCATGCAACCCTAAGGGAAAATTTTCCACCCCAATTTAAAATTCTGGTTGCCATAGCAAAGAGAAATGCAAATCAAGGGATGAAGCTGTTTTCATTTTTCATTGCCCATAAAAGTTTTGGATCAAAGTAAAAATGCTCGGGGGATCATGGGGTGCTTCTTCACGTGGACCATTCAAATTTTGAAGTCACATCACGTATGATGATTTCTAAAAAATGTTCGCATGAGTTCCGTGCAAACTGGTGCACAGCTGAGCATTCAACATATAGAGTCACACTCACTTACGCACATGTGCACCTTTGCACATGTGTCATGGGCATCGAATCCGAACGGTTCATGTGATGCGGAATCCCAAGAAAGTCAAAGGGAAAAATTTTCACCCTGATATAAAATTCTGGTGGGCCATAGCAAAGAGAAATATAAATCAATGGGAGGAAACTATTTTCATTTTCATGGGCCCCCATAGTTTTGGATCAAAGTAAAATTTGGGCCTAGGGGTTTCATGAGGTGCTGCTTCAAGTGGACCATTCTAATTTTGGAGTCACAACACGCATGATGAGTTCTCAAAAATGTTTGCATGAGTTCCGTAACGAATGAGTCATGGTCAGTAGCGCACCTTTGCACATGTGTCATGGGCGTCTAATCTGAATAGTCCATGTGATGCGAAATCCCATGAAACCTCAAGGGAAAAATTTTCATCGTGATCTAAAATTATAGTGGGCCATAGTAAAGAGAAATGGAAATCGAGGGAGTAAACTGTTTTCATTTTTCAATACCCACCAAAGCCTTGGATCAAAGTAAAAAATTTGGCCCAGGGGGTTTCATGAGGTGCTGCTTCATGTGGACCGTTCAAATTTTGGAGTCACATCACGTATGATGAGTTCTCAAAAAAGTTCGCACGAGTTCCATGCGAACTTGTTTGCAACCGAGCATTCGGCATATAGTCATGCTCACCTATGCACGTGCGCACCTTCACACACGTGTCATGGGTGTCTAGTCTGAATAGTCCATGTGATGCGGTATCTGCTAAAATCCCAAGGGAAAAATTTTCACCCTGATCTTAAATTTTGGTGGGCCATAACAAAGAGAAATGTAAATCAAGGGAGGAAACTATTTTCATTTTCATGGCACACCATAGTTTTGGATCAAAGTAAAAACTGGGCCTAAGGAGTTTCATGAGGTGGTGCTTCACGTGGACCATTTAAATTTTGGAGTCACATGACGTATGATGAGTTCTCAAAAAATGCGCATTCGACATATAGAGTCATGCTCACTTACGCATGTTCGCACCTTTTCACACATGTCATGGGCATCTCATCCGAACTGTCCATGTGATGCAGAATCCCATTAAACCCCTATGGAAAAATTTCTACCTCGATCTAAAACTCTAGTGGGCCATAGCAAAGATATGCAAATCAAGGGAGAAAATTGTTTTCATTTATCATTGCCCACCAAAGTTTTGGATCAAAGTATAAATTGGGCCCAAGGGGTTTCATGCGGTGCTTCTTCATGTGGACCATACAAATTTTTGAATCACATCATGTATGATGAGTTTTCAAAAAAGTTCGCACGAATTCTGTGCGAACTGGTTCGCGGCTGTGCATTCGGCATATAGTCTTGCTCACCAACGCACATGTGCACCTTTGCATACGTGTCATTAACGTCTAATCCGAACGGTCCATGTGATGCGGTATCCCATGAAACCCCAAGGAAAAAATTTTCACCCTGATCTTAAACTCTGGTGGGCCATAACAAAGAGAAATGCAAATCAAGTGAGGAATCTGTTTTCATTTTTCATGTCCCACCATAGTTTTGGATCAAAGTAAAAAATTGGGCCCAGGGTGTTTCATGAGGTGCTGCTTCACGTGGACCGTTTAGATTTTTTAGTCACATCACCTATGATGAGTTTTCAATAAAGTTCGCATGTGCGAACTGGTGTGCAGTTGAGCAATCGACATATAGAGCCATGCTCACCTACGCACGTTCGCACCTTTTCACACGTGTCATGGGCGTCTCATCTGAACCATCCATGTGATGCGAAATCAGATGAAACCCAAAGGGAAAGATTTTCACCCCGATCTAAAATTCTGGTTGCCAAAGCAAAGAAAAATGCAAATCAAGGGAGGAAACTGTTTTCCTTTTTCATTGCCCACCAATGTTTTGGATCAAAGTATAAATTAGGCCCAGAGGGTTTCATGGGGTACTGGTTCATGTGGACAGTTCAAATTTTCGAGTCACATCACATACGATTAGCTCTCAAAAAAGTTCACACAAGTTCCGTGTGAACTGGTGTGCAGCTGAGCATTCGACTATAGAGTAATGCTCACCTATGCAATAACGCATGTGTGCACCTTTGCACACGTGTCATGGGTGTCTAATCTGAACCATCCATGTGACACGGAAACCCATGAAACCCCAAGGGAAAATTTTTCACCCTAATATAATATTCTGGTGAGCCATAGCAAAGAGAAATGCAAATAGAGGGAGGAAACTGTTTTCATTATTCATTGCCCACCAAAGTTTTGGATCAAAGTAAAAATTGGGCCAACGGGGTGTTATGAGGTGCTGCTTCACGTGGACCGTTCAGATTTTGGAGACACATCACGTATGATGAGTTCTCAAAAATGTTTGCACGAATTCCGTGCGAACTGGTTCGCAACTGAGCATTCGCCATATAGAGGCATGCTCACCTACGCACATGCGCATCTTTGCAAACGTGTCATGGGCGTCTAATCCGAATGGTCCATGTGATGCGGTATCCCATGAAACCCCAAGGGAAAATTTTCACCCAGATCTTAAATTCTAGTGGGCCATAAAAAAGAGAAATACAAATCAAGGGAGGAAACTATTTTCATTTTTCATGGCGCACCATAGTTTTGGATCAAAGTAAAAATTAGGCTAAGGGTGTTTTATGAGGTGGTGCTTCACGAGGACCGTTCGGATTTTCTAGTCACATCAGGTATGATGAGTTCTCAAAAAATCTCAGACATCCGAACCGGTGCACAACGGAGCATTCGACATATAGAGTCATGCTCACCTACGCGTCTACACACGTGCGCACCTTTTTACACATGTAATGGGAGTCTCATCGAAACCATCCATGTGATGCGAAAACCCATGAAACGCTAAGGAAAAATTTTCCACCCCGATCTAAAATTCAAGTTGCCATAGCAAAGAGAAATGCAAATCAAGGGACGAAACTGTTTTCATTTTTCATTGCCCACGAAAGTTTTGGATCAAAGTAAATTGGGCCCGAGGAGTTTCATGGGGTGCTTCTTCACATGAACCGTTCAAATTTTGGAATCACATCACGTATGATAAGTTCTCAAAAAAATTCGCACGAGTTCTGTGCAAACTAGTGCGCAACAGAGCATTCGACATAAAGAGTCACGCTCACCTACACACATTGGCATCTAATGCAAATGGCCCATGTGATGTGGAATCCCAAGAAAGCCAAAGGGAAAATTTTTCACCCTGATATAAAATTATAGTAGGCCATAGTAAAGAGAAATGCAAATCAATGGATGGAAACTATTTTCATTTTTCATGGCCCACCAAAGTTTTGGATCAAAGTAAAATTTAGTTTCATGAGGTGCTGCTTCACGTGGACCGTTTTGATTTTGAAGAAACAAAATGTACGATGAGTTCTTAAAAAAGTTTACATGAGTTCTGTGCAGATTGGTGCACAGATGAGCATTCGGTATATTGAGTCATGCTCACCAGCGCACCTACGCACGTGCGCACCTTTGTATACTTATCATGGACGTCTAATCTGAACAGTCCATGTGATGCGAAATCCCATGAAAACTTAAGGGAAAAATTTTCACCGTGATCTAAAATTCTAGTGGGCAATAGCAAAGAGAAATGGAAATCGAGGGAGGAAACTATTTTCATTTTTCATTGCCCACCAAAGTTTTAAATCAAAGTAAAAATTTGGCCCATTGGGTTTCATGAGGTGTTGCTTCACGTGGACCGTTCAGATTTTGGAGTCACATCACGTATGATGAGTTCTCAAAAAAGTTTGCACGAGTACCATGCGAACTTGTTCGCATTTGAGCATTCGGCATAAAAAGTCATGCTCACCTACGCACGTGAGCACCTTTGCACACGTGTCATGGGCATCTAATTCAAATGGTCCATGAGATGCGGTATCCGCTAAAACCCCTAGGGAAAATTTTTCACCCTAATCTCAAATTCTGGTGGGCCATACAAAGAGAAATGTAAATCAAGGGAGGAAACATTTTTCACTTTTCATGGTGCACCATAGTTTTGAATTAAAGTAAAAATTGGGCCCAGGGAGTTTCATGAGGTGGTGCTTCACGTGGACCGTTTAGATTTTTGAGTCACATCACGTATAATGAGTTCTCAAAAAAGTTCGCACATGCGAACTGGTGCGCAGCTGAGCATTCGGCAATTAGAGTCATGCCCACCTACGCACGTTCGCACCTTTTCACACGTGTCATGGGCATCTCATCCGAACCTTCCATGTGATGCAGAATCTCATGAAACCCCTAGGGAAAAATTTGCACCGCAATCGAAAATTCTGGTGGGCCATAGCAAAGAGAAATGTAAATCAAGGGAGGAAACTGTTTTCAATTATCATGGTGCACCATAGTTTTGGATCAAAGTAAAAATTGGGCCCAGGGAGTTTCATGAGGTGGTGCTTCACGTGGACCCTTCAAATTTTGGAGTCACATCACCTATGATGAGTTCTCAAAAAAGTTTGCCAATGTGAATTAGTGCCCAGCTGAGCATTCGACATATAAAGTCATGCTCACCTACGCACGTTCGTACCTTTTCCCATGTGTCATGGGCGTCTCATCCGAACCATCCATGTGATGCAGAATCTCATGAAACTCCTATGAAAAAATTTCCACCTCGATCTAAAATTCGGGTGGGCTATAGCTAAGAGATACGCAAATCAAGGGAGGAAACTGTTTTCATTTATCATTGCCCACCAAAGTTTTGGATCAAAGTATAAATTGGGCCCAGGGGGTTTCATGCGGTGCTTCTTCGTGTGGACTGTACAGATTTTCAAGTCACATCACGTATGATGAGTGCTCAAAAAAGTTCGCACGAGTTTCGTGCTAACTGGTGCCTAGCCGAGCATTTGGCATATACAGTCATCCTCACGTGCGCACCGTTGCACACGTGGCATGGGCGTCTAATCCGAACCGTCCATGTGATGCGAAAACCTATGAAACCCCAAAGGAAAAAGTTTCACCCTGATCTAATATTCTGTTGGGCCATATCAAAGAGAAATGCAAATCAAGGGAGGAAACTACTTTCATTTTTCATTGGCCACCAAAAGTTTTGGATCAAAGTAAAAATTGGGCTCATGGGCTTTTCAAGAGGTTCTGCTTCAAGTGGACAGTTCAGATTTTGGAGTCATATCACGTATGATGAGTTTTCCAAATAGTTCGCACAAATTTCGTGCGAACTGGTTCGCAACTGTATATTCAGCATATAGAGTCATGCTCACCAACGCACGTGTGCACCTTTGTGCACGAGTCATTAGCGTCTAATCCGAACAGTCCATGTGATGCGGTATCCCATGAAACCCCAAGGAAAAAATTTTCACCCTGATCTTAAATTCCGGTGGGCCATAACAAAGAGAAATGCAAATCAAGTGAGGAATCTGTTTTCATTTTTCATGTCCCACATAGTTTTGGATCAAAGTAAAAATTGGGCCAAGGTGTTTCGTTAGGTGCTGCTTCACGTGGACGTTCAGATTTTTTAGTCACATCACTTATGATGAGTTCTCAATAAAGTTCGCATGTGCGAACTGGTGCGCAGCTGAGCAATCGGCATATAGAGCCATGCTCACCAACGCACGTTCGCACCTTTTCACAAGTATTATGGGCGTCTCATCCGAATCGTCCATGTGATGCGAAATTAGATGAAACCCAAAGGGAAAAATTTTCACCCCAATCTAAAATTCTAGTTGCCAAAGCAAAGAGAAATGCAAATCAAGGGAGGAAACTGTTTTCATTTTTCATTGCCCACCAAAGTTTTGGATCAAAGTATAAATTGGGCCTAGAGGGTTTCATGGGGTGCTGGTTCACGTGGGCAGTTCAGATTTTTAAGTCACATCACATATGATTAGTTCTCAAAAAAGTTCACACGAGTTTATATTTTTTAGTCACATCACCTATGATGAGTTCTCAATAAAGTTTGCATGTGCGAACCGGTGCGCAGCTGAGCAATCGGCATATAGAGCCATGCTCACCAACGCACGTTCGCACCTTTTCACAAGTATTATGGGCGTCTCATCCGAACTGTCCATGTGATGCGAAATCAGATGAAACTCAAAGGGAAAAAATTCCACCCCAATCTAAAATTTTGGTTGCCAAAGCAAAGAGAAATGCAAATCAACGAAGGAAACGGTTTTCATTTTTCATTGCCCACCAAAGTTTTGGATCAAAGTATAAATTGGGCCTAAAGGGTTTCATGGGGTGCTGGTTCATGTGGATAGTTCAGATTTTCGAGTCACGTCACATATGATTAGTTCTCAAAAAAGTTCACACGAGTTCCGCGCGAACTGGTGCACAGCTGAGCATTCAGTATATAGAGTAATGCTCATCTACGCACCAACGCATGTGCGCACCTTTACACACATGTCATGGGTGTCTAATCCGAACCAGGAAACCCATGAAACCCCAAGGAAAAAATTTTCACCCTAATCTAATATTCTGGTGGGCCATAGCAAAGAGAAATGCAAATAGAGGGAGGAAACTGTTTTCATTATTCATTGCCCACCGAAGTTTTGGATCAAAGTAAAAATTGGGCCCACGGGGTTTCATGAGGTGTTGTTTCATGTGGACCATTTAGATTTTGGAGACATCACGTATGATGAGTTCTCAAAAAAGTTCGCACGAATTCCGTGCGAACTGGTTCACAGTTGAGCATTTGCCATATAGAGTCATGCTCACCTATGCATGTGCACACCTTTGCACGCATGTCATGGGCATCTAATCCGAACGGTCCATGTGATGCAGTATCCCATGAAACCCCAAGTGAAAAATTTTCACCCGTATCTTAAATTCTGGTGGGCCATAACAAAGAGAAATGCAAATCAATGGAGGAAACTATTTTCACTTTTCATGGCGCACCATGGTTTTGGATCAAAGTAAAAATGGGCCAAGGGTGTTTCCTGAGGTGGTGCTTCACGTGGACCGTTCAGATTTTCTAGTCACATCAGGTATTGTGAGTTCTCAAAAAAGCTCACACATGCGAACTGGTGCGTAACTGAGCATTCGGCATATAGAGTCATGCTCACCTACGCGCCTACACAAGTGCACACCTTTTCACACATTAATGAGAGTCTCATCGGACTGTCCATGTGATGCAGAAACCTATTAAACACCAAGGGAAAAATTTCCACCCCGATCTAAAATTTTGGTTGCCATAGAAAAGAGATGCAAATCAAGGACGAAACTGTTTTCATTTTTCATTACCTAGGAAAGTTTTGGATCAAAGTAAAATTTGGATCCAAGGGTTTCATGAGGTGCTGCTTCACGGGGACCGTTTTGATTTTGGAGTCACAACACGTATGATGAGTTCTCAAAAAAGTTTGCATGAGTTCCGTGCGGACTGGTGCATAGATGAGCATTTGACATATTGAGTCATGCTCTCCAGCGCACCTACACACGTGCGAACCTTTGTACACTTATCATGGGCGCCTAATCTGAACAGTCCATGTGATGTGAAATCCCATGAAACCTCAAGGGAAAAATGGAAAATTTTTCACCGTGATCTAAAATTCTAGTGGGCCATAGCAAAGAGAAATGGAAATTGAGGGAGGAAACTCTTTTCATTTTTCATTGCCCATTAAAGTTTTGGATCAAAGTAAAAATTTGGACAATCGAGTTTCATGAGGTGTTGCTTCACATGAACCGTTCAGATTTTGGAGTCACATCACGTATGACGAGTTCTCAAAAAAGTTCGCACGAGTTTCGTGCGAAGTTGTTCGCAGCTGAGCATTCGGCATATAGAGTCATGCTCACCTACGCATGTGCGCACCTTTACACTCGTGTCA
Organism: Magnolia changhungtana; assembly: GCA_030180095.1. NCBI lineage: Eukaryota > Viridiplantae > Streptophyta > Magnoliopsida > Magnoliales > Magnoliaceae > Magnolia > Magnolia changhungtana. The sequence goes on from JASAUF010000316.1 coordinate 1,327,049, forward strand.
CGGGCATCTAATCTGAATGGTCCATGCGATGCGGTATCCACTGAAACCCCAAGGGAAAAAATTTCACCCTGATCTTAAATTCTGGTGGGCCATAACAAAGAGAAATGTAAATCAAGGGAAGAAACTGTTTTCATTTTTCATGGCACACCATAGTTTTGGATCAAAGTAAAAATTCGGCCCCGGGGAGTTTCATGAGGTGGTGCTTCATGTGGACCGTTCAGATTTTTGAGTCACATTGCGTATGATGAGTTCTCAAAAAAGTGTGCAGCTGAGCATTCAATATATAGAGTCATGCTAAGCTATGCATGTTCGCACCTTTTCACACATGTCATGGGCGTCTCATCTGAACCGTCCATGTGATGCGGAATCCCATGAAACCCCTAGGGAAAATTTTGCACCGCGATCTAAAATTCTGGTGGGCCATATTAAAGAGAAATGTAAATCAAGGGAGGAAACTGTTTTCATTTATCGTGGTGCACCATAGTTTTGGATCAAAGTAAAAATTGGGCCCAGCGAGTTTCATGAGGTGGTGCTTAACGTGGATCGTGCAAATTTTAGAGTCACATTACGTATGATGAGTTCTCAAAAAAGTTTGCACATTCGAACCGGTGCCCAACTGAGCATTCGACATATAGAGTCATGCTCACCTATGCACGTTCGCACCTTTTCACACGTGTCATAGGCGTCTCATCTGAACCGTCCATGTGATGCAGAATCCCGTGAAACCCCCAGGGAGAAATTTCCACCTTGATCTAAAATTCTGGTGGGCCATATCAAAGAGAAATGCAAATCAAGGGAGGAAACTGTTTTCATTTTTCATGGCGCACCATAGTTTTGTATCAAAGTAAAAAATTGGGCCTGGGGAGTTTCATGAGGTGGTGCTTCACGTGGATCGTTTAAATTTTGGAGTCACATCACGTATGATGAGTTCTCAACAAAGTTCGCACATACGAGCTGGTGAGCATTTGGCATATAGAGTCATGCTCACCTAAGCACGTTCGTACCTTTTCACACGTGTCATGGGCATCTCATCCGAATCGTCCATGTGATGTGGAATCCAATGAAACCCCTAGGGAAAAATTTTCACCTTAATCTAAAATTCTGGTGGGCCATAACAAAGATAAATGCAAATCAAGGGAGTAAATTGTTTTCGTTTTTCATGGTGCACCATAGTTTTGGATCAAAGTAAAAATTGGGCTTAAGGAGTTTCATGAGGTGGTGCTTCACAAAGACCGTTTAAATTTTGGAGTCACATCACATATGATGAGTTCTCAAAAAAGTTGGCACATAAGAACTGGTGCGCATTCGGCATATAAAGTCATGCTCACCTATGCATGTTCACACCTTTTCCCACGTGTCATGGGCGTCTCATCCGAACCGTCCATGTGATGCGGAATCCCATGAAACCCCAAGGAAAAATTTTCCACCTCGATCTAAAATTCTAGTGGGCCATAGCAAAGAGAAATGCAAATCAAGGGAGGAAACTGTTTTCATTTATCATTGCCCACCAAAGTTTTAGATCAAAGTATAAATTGGGCCCAGGGGGTTTCATGTGGTGCTTCTTCATGTGGACCTAACAGATTTTCGAGTCACATCACGTATAAGGAATTCTCAAAAAAGTTCACACAAGTTCGGTGCGAACTAGTGCGTAGCTGAGCATTCGGCATATAGAGTCATGCTCACATCGTCCATGTGATGCGAAAACCCATAAAACTACAAGGGAAATTTTTTTACCCCGATCTAATATTCTAGTGGGCCATAGCGAAGAGAAATGAAAATCGAGAGAGGAAACTACTTTCATTTTTCATTGGCCACCAAAGTTTTGGATTAAAGTAAAAATTGGGCTCATGGGGTTTCATGAGGTGTTACTTCAAGTGGACCATTCAGATTTTGGCGTCACATCACATATGATGAGTTTTTAAAAAAGTTTGCACGAATTTCATACAAACCAGTTCGCAGCTATGCATTCGGCATATAGAGTCATGCTCACCAACGCACGCACATGTCATTAGCGTCTAATCCGAATAGTCCATGTGATGCGGTATCCCATGAAACGCCAAGGGAAAATTTTTTACCCTAATCTTAAATTCTGCTGGGCCATAACAAAGAGAAATGCAAATCAATGGAAGAAACTGCTTTCATTTTTCATGTCCCACCATAGTTTTGGATCAAAGTAAAAATTGGGCCTAGGGTGTTTCATGAGGTGGTGCTTCACATGGACCGTGCAAATTTTCGAGTCACATCAAGTATGATGAGTTCTCAAAAATGTTCGCACGTGCAAACTAGTGCGCAGCTGAGCATTACGTGTGCACACCTTTTCACATGTGTCATGGGCATCTCATCCGAACCGTCCATGTGATGTGGAATCCCACAGGGAAAAATTTACACCTTGTTTTAAAATTTTAGTGGGACATAGCAAAGAGAAATGCAAATCAAGGTAGGAAACTGTTTCCATTTATCATTGCCCACCAAAGTTTTGGATTAAAGTATAAATTAGGCCCAGGGGGTTTCATGGGGTGCTGGTTCATGAGGACCATTCAGATTTTTGAGTCACATAACGTATTGTGAGTTCTCAAAAAAGTTCGCACGAGTTCCGTGCGATCTGGTGCACCCCTAAGCATTCGGCATATGGAGTCACGCTCACTTATGCACATGCGCACCTTTACGCATGTATCATGAACATCTAATCCGAACAACCCATGTGATGCAGAATCCCAAGAAATCCAAAGGGAAAAATTTTCACCTTGATATAAAATTCTTGTGGGCCATAGTAAAGAGAAATGCAAATCATGAGAGGAAACTGTTTTCATTTTTCATGATCCACCAAAGTTTTGAATTAAAGTAAAAATTAGGCGTAGGGGTTTCATGCTGTGCTAGTTAACATGAACCATTCAGATTTTCTAGTCACATCATGTATGATTTCTCAAAAAGGTTCACACGAGTTCTGTGCGAACTGGTGCGCAGCAGAGCATTCGGCATATAGAGTCATGCTCACTCGCACACGTATGCACATGCGAACCTTTACACACGTGTCATGGGCGTGTAATCTGAACGGTCCATGTGATGTGGAAACCCATGAAACCCCAAGGGAAAGATTTTCACCCTGATTAAAAATTCTGGTGGGCCATAGCAAAGAGAAATGCAAATCAAGGGAGGAAATTGTTTTCATTTTTCATGGCCCACCAAAGTTTTAGATCAAAATAAAATTTGGGCCCAGGGGTTTCATAAGGTGCTGCTTCACGTGCACCGTTCAAATTTTGGTGTCACATTGCATATGATGAGATCTCGAAAAGGTTCGCACGAGTTCCATGCGAATTGGTTCACAGCTGAGCATTGGGCATATAGAGTCATGCTCACCTTCGCACGTGCGCACTTTTGCACACGTGTCGTGGGTGTTAAATTCGAACAGTTCATGTGATGCGGAAACCCATAAAACCTCAAGGGAAAAATTTTCACCCTGATGTAAAATTTTGGTGGGCCATAGAAAAGAGAAATGCAAATTAAGGAAGAGAAATGTTTTCATTTTTTATGGCCCACAGAAGTTTTGGATCAATATAAAACTTGGGCCCAGGGTGTTTCATGCGGTGCTGCTTACGTGGACTTTTTAAATTTTAGAGTCACATCATGTATGATGACTTGTCAAAAAATTTCACAAGAGTTTCATGCGAACTAATGAATAACTGAGCATTCAGCATATAGAGTCATGTTAACCTACGCACGTGTTCACCTTTGCACACGTGTCATAGGTGTCTAATCCAAACCGTCCATGTTATGCGGAATCCCATGAAACTTGAAGGGAAAAATTTTCACCCTGATCTAAAATTTTGGTGGGCCATAGCAAAGAGAAATGCAAATAAAGGGAGGAAACTGTTTTCATTTTTTGTTGCCCACCAAAGTTTTGGATCAAAGTAAAATTTGGGCCCATGGGGTTTCATGTGGTGTTGCTTCACGTGGACCGTTTAGATTTTGGAGTCACATCACGTATGATGAGTTCTTAAAAAAGTTCACACAAGTTCTGTGCGAATTGGTGCGCTTCTGAGCATTTGTCATATAGAGTCATGCTCATATATGCATGTGCGCACCTTTGCATACGTGTCATGGGTGTAGAATCTAAACCGTCCATGTGATTCGAAATCCCATAAAACCTTTAGAGAATTTTTCACCCTTATCTCAAATTCTGGTGGGCCATAGCAAAGAGAAATGCAAATCCAGGGATGAAACTGTTTTCATTTTTCATGGCCCACCAAAGTTTTGGATCAAAGTAGAAATTGGGCCCAAGGGTTTCATGAGGTGCTACTTTACGTGGACCGTTCAGATTTTGGAATCACATCACTTATGATAAGTTCTCAAAAAAGTTCGCACGTGCGAACTGGTGCGCAACTGAGTATTCGGCATATATAGTCATGCTTACCTACGCACATATGCACCTTTGCACACATGTCATGGGCGTCTAATCTGCACTGTCCATGTGATGCGTAAACCAATGAAACCTTGAGGGAAAATTTTTCACACTAATCCAAAATTTTGGTGGGCCATAAAAAAGAGAAATGCAAATAGAGGGAGGAAACAGTTTTCATTTTTCATTACCCACCAAAGTTTTGGATCAAAGTAAAAATTGGGCCCATGGGGTTTCATGAGGTGCTGCTTCAGGTGGACCGTTCAGATTTTAAAGCCACATCACGTATGATGAGTTCTCAAAATAGTTCGCGCGTTATGCACATGCGCACCTTTGCACACGTGTCATGGGTGTATAATCTGAACCATCCATGAGATGCAGAAACCCATGAAACCCTTAGGAAAAATTTTTCACCCTGATCTAAAATGTTGGTGGGCAATAGCAAATAGAAATGCAAATCAAGGGAGGAAACTATTTTCATTTTTCACGGCCTACCAAAGTTTTGGATCAAAGTAAAAAATCGGTTCCAGGGTGTTTCATGAGGTGTTGCTGTACGTGAACCGTTTAGATTCTGGAGTCCCATCACGTGGGAGTTCTAAAAAAGGTTCGCACGAGTATCGTGGGAACTGATCCGCACCAAAGCATTCGGCATATATAGTCATGCTCACATATGCGTGTGTTCACCTTTGTACACGTGTCATTGGCGTCTAATCTGAAACGTTCATGTGATGCGGAAACCCATGAAACCCTAGGCAAAAATTTTCTCCTTGATCTAAAATTCTGGTGGGCTATAACGAAGGAATGAAAGTGTTTTCATTTTTCATGGCCCACCAAAGTTTTGTATCAAAATAAAAATTAGGCCCAGGTGGTTTCATGAGGTGTTGCTTCACATGGACCATTTGGATTTTAGAGTCACATTACGTATGATGAGTTCTCAAAAAAGTTCGCACATGCGAACTGTTGCGCAGCTGAGTATTCGGCATATAGAGTCATACTCACCTACACACCTACGGAACTCGTGCGAACATTTTTGAGAACTTATCATACGTGATGAAATGCCCAATTTTTACTTTGATCCAAAACTTTGGTGGGCCATGAAAAATGAAAACAGTTTCCTCCCTTGAATTTCTCTTTGCTATGGCCCACCAAAATTTTATATCAGGGTGAAAAGTTTTCCAATGGGTTTTCATGGGATTCCGCATCACATGAACCATTTGGATTAGACGCCAATGACGCATGTGTAAAGGTTCGCATGTGCATAGGTGCGCAGGTGAGCATGACTCTATACGCCGAATTCTCAGCTGCGTAACACCTCATGAAACCCCTTGGCCTAAACAATTCGAACAAAACTCGTGCGAACTTTTTTGAGAACTCATCATACATGATGTAACCTCAAAATCTGATCGGTCCACTTGAAGTAGCACCTCATGAAACCCCATGGTCCCAATTTTTTATTTTGATCTAAAACTTTGGTGGGCCATGAAAAATGAAAACGGTTTACTCCCTTGTTTTGCATTTCTCTTTGCTATAGCCCACCAAAATTTTATATTAGGGTGAAAATCTTTCCCTTGGGGTTTCGTAGGCTTCTGCATCACATGGACAGTAAGGTTTAGATGCCTATGACATGTGTGCAAAGGTGCGTAGGTGAGCATGATTCTATATACCGAGTGCTCAGCTACGCACCAGTTCGCATAGAACTTGTGCGAACTTTTTTAAGAACTCATCATACGTAATCTGACTCTAGATTCAGAACAGTCCTCGTGAAGCAGCATCTCATGAAACTCCCTGGGCCCAATTTTTACTTTGATCCAAAACTTTGGTGGGCCATGAAAAATGAAAACACTTTCCTCCATGATTAGCATTTCTCTTTGCTATTGCCCACCAGACTTTTAGATCAGGGTGTAAATTTTTACCTTGGGGTTTGATGGGATTCCGAATCACATGGCACATTCGAATTAGAACCCCACGACATGTGTGCAAAGGTGTGCAAGTGCATAGGTGAAGGTGAGCATGACTCTATATGCCGAATGCTCAGCTGCACACCAGTTCGCACATGCGAACTTTTTTAGAACTAATCATACATAATGTGACTCCAAAATCTGAACGGTCCATGTGAAGTAGCACCTCATGAAACTCCCTAGGCCCAATTTTTACTTTGGTCCAAAACTCTAGTTGGCATGAAAAATGTAAACAGTTTCATCCCTTGATTTGCATTTCTCTTTGCTATGGCCCCTAGAAATTTAGATCAGGATGAAAATTTTTCCCTTGTTGTTTCATGGGATTCCTCATCACATGGATCGTTTGGATTAGATGCCCATGACAGGTGTGCAAAGGTGCATACATGCGCAAGTGAGGATGACTACATATGCCGGATGCTCAGCTTCACACCATTTCGAACGAAACTCAAGCAAACTTTCTTGAGAACTCATCATACGCTTGGTCCAATTTTTTCTTTGATTCCAAACATGGTGGGCCAAGAAAAATGAAAATTGTTTCCTCCCTTGATTTGCGTTTCTCTTTGCTATGGTCCAAACAAATTTTAGATCAGGGTGGAAATTTTTACTTTGGGATTTCATGGGATTCTGCATCCCATGGACGATTCGGTTTAGACGCCCATGACATGTGTGCAAAGGTGCGCACATGCGTAAGTGCGCAAGTGAGCATGACTATATATGTTGAATGCTCCGCTGCGCACCAGTTCGCACAGAACTTGTGCAAACAATTTTGAAAACTCATTATACGTGATATGACTTCACAATTTAAACGATCCACGTGAAGCAACACCTCATGAAACCCCTAAGGCACAATTTTTTTAGATCCAAAACATTGGTGGGCCATGAAAAATAAAAACAATTTCCTCTCTTGATTTGTATTTCACTTTGCTATGGCCCACCAAAATTTTATATCAGGGTGAAAATTTTTTCCATGGGTTTTTCATAGGTTTTCGCATTACATGGATCGTTCGGATTAGACGTCCATGACGTGTGTAAAGGTGCGCATGTGCTCACGTGACATGACTCTATATGCCGAATGCTCAGATGTGCACCAGTTCGCACGGAACTCAGGCAAACTTTTTAAAGAAAACATCATACGTGATGTGACTCCAGAATCTGAACGGTCCATGTGAAGCATCACCTCATGAAACCAGCTAGGCCTAATTTTTATTTTGATCCAAAACTTTCGCGGGTCATGAAAAATGAAAACAGTTTCCTCTCTTGATTTGTATTTCACTTTGCTATAGCCCACCAGAATTTTATATCAAGGTGAAAATTTTTCCCATGGGTTTTTCATAGGATTCCGCATTACATGGACAATTCGGATTAGACGCCCATGACACGTGTGTAAAGGTGCGCACGTGCATAAGTGACATGACTCTATATGCCGAATGCTCAGATGTGCACCAGTTCGCACGAAACTCGGGCGAACTTTTTTTAGAAAACATCATACGTGATGTGACTCAAGAATCTGAACAGTCCATGTGAAGCATCACCTCAAGAAACAAGTTCGGCCAAATTTTTACTTTGATCCAAAAATTTCGCGGGCCATGAAAAATGAAAACAGTTTCCTCTCTTGATTTGCATTTCTCTTTGCTATGGCCCACTAGAATTTTAGATCAGGGTGAAAAATTTTTCCTTGGGGATTCATGGGATTCCACATCACATGGACCGTTCGGATTAGACGCCCATGACACATGTGCAAAGGTGCGCTCATGCTGCGTAGTTGAGCATGACTCAATATGCCGAATGCTTAGCCGCACTCTAGTTGGCATGGAACTCGTGCAATCTTTTTTTAGAAAACATCATCCATTCGGATTAGACGCCCATGACACATGTGCAAAGGTGCGCTCATGCTGCGTAGTTGAGCATGACTCAATATGCCGAATGCTTAGCCGCACTCTAGTTGGCATGGAACTCGTGCAATCTTTTTTTAGAAAACATCATACGTGATGTGACTTTAGAATCTGAACGGTCCTCGTGAAGTAGCGACTCATAAAACCCCCTAGGCCCAATTTTTACTTTGATTCAAAATTTTGGTTTGCCATAAAAAATGAAAACAGTTTCCTCCCCTAATTTACATTTCTTTTTGTTATGGCCCACAAGAATTTTAGATCAAGGTGAAAATTTTTCCCTTCGGGATCATGGGATTCTGCATCACATGGTCCATTTGGATTAAACGCTCATGACACATGTGCAAAGGTGCACTCGTGCATAGGTGAGCATGACTCAATATGTCGAATGCTCAGCTGCTCACCAGTTCGGATGAAACTTGTGCGAACTTTTTTGAGAAAACATCATATGTGATGTGACTCCAGAATCTAAACAGTCCTCATGAAGCAGTGACTCATAAAACACCTTGGACCCAATTTTTACTTTGATCCAAAACATTGGTGGGCCATGAAAAATGAAAACAGTTTCCTCCCTTGATTTGCATTCTCTTTGTTATGGCCCACTAGAATTTTAGATCAGGGTGAAATTTTTTTCCTCAGGGTTTCATGGGATTCCGCATAACATGGACCATTCGGATTAGATGCCCATGACACGTGTACAAAGGTGTGTAAGTGCGTAGGTGCGCAGGCGAGCATGACTCTATATGCCGAATGCTCAGTTGCGCACCAGTTCACACGGAACTCGTGCGAACTTTTTTAAGAACTCGTCATCATACGTGATGTGACTCCAAAATCTGAACGGTACACGTGAAGCAGCACCTCATGAACCCCCCCCCCCCCCCCCCAACACTCTGGTAAGCAATGCAAAATGAAAACAATTTCCTCTCTTGATTTGCATGTCTCTTTGCTATGGCCCACCAGAATTTTATATCAAGGTGAAAATTTTTCCCTTTGGCTTTCTTGGACATAAGGATTAGATGCCCACAACACATGTGCAAAGGTGCGCAGGTGAGCATGACTCTATATGTCGAATGCTCAACTATGCACCAGTTTGGACGAAACTCGTGCGAACTTTTTAAAAAACTCATTATACGTGATGTGACTCCAAAATTTGAACGTTCCACGTGAAGCAGCACCTGGGCCCAATTTTTACTTTGAACCAAAACTTTGGTGGGCAATGAAAAATGAAAATAGTTTCCTCTCTTGATTTGCATTTCTCTTTGATATGGCTCACCAGAATTTTAAATAAGGGTGAAAAATTTTTCCTTGGGGATTCAGGGGATTCCGCATCACATGGACCGTTCAGATTAGACGCCCACGACACGTGTGCAAAGGTGCGCTCGTGCGTAGGTGAGCATGACTCAATATGTCAAATGCCCAGATGCGCACTAGTTTGCATAGAACTCGTGTGAACTTTTTTGACAAAACATCATACGTGATGCCACTCCAAAATCTGAATGGTCCTCGTGAAGCAGCAACTCATGAAACCCCCTGGGATCATTTTTACTTTAATCGAAAACTTTGGTGGGCCATGAAAAATGAAAACATTTCCTCCCTGATTTGCATTTTTCTTTACTGTGGCCCACCAGAATTTTACATCATGGTGAAAATTTTTCACTTGGGGTTTCGTGGGATTTCGCATCACATGGATCATTCGGATTAGATGCTCATGACACGTGTCTAAAAGTGCGCAAGTGTGTTGGTGCACAGGTGAGCATGACTCTATATGTCGAATTCTCAGCTGCGCACCCTGGGCCTAAACAGTTCGAACAAAACCTGTGTGAACTTTTTTGAGAACTCATCATATGTGATGCAACCTCAAAATCTGAACGGTCCACATGAAGCAGCACCTCATGACATGAAACCCCCCGGTGCCAATTTTTTATTTTAACCCAAATCTTTGGTGAGCTATGAAAAATGAAAACAGTTTCCTCCATTGTTTTGCATTTCTCTTTGCTATGGCCCACCAGAATTTTAGATCAATGTGAAAATCTTTCCCTTGGGGTTTCGTAGGCTTTTGCATCACATGGACTGTAAGGATTAGACGCCCACAACACGTGCAAAGGTGCACAAATGAGCATGACTCTATATGTTGAATGCTCAGCTACGCACCAGTTCGGACAAAACTCGTGCGAACAATTTTGAGAACTCATTATATGTGATATGACTCCACAATCTGAACGGTCCACGTGAAGCAACACCTCATGAAACCCCTAGGGTCCAATTTTTAATTAGATCCAAAACATTGGTGGGCCATGAAAAATGAAAACATTTTCCTCTCTTGATTTGTATTTCACTTTGCTATAGCCCACCAGAATTTTATATCAGGGTGAATTTTTTCCATGGGCTTTTCATAGGATTCCGCATTACATGGACCGTTCGGATTAGACGCCTATGATGCATGTGTAAAGGTGCGTATGTGCATAGGTGCGCAAGTAACATGACTCTATATGCCGAATGCTCAGATGTGCACTAGTTCGCACGGAACTCGGGCGAACTTTTTTTAGAAAACATCATACGTGATGTGACTCCAGAATCTGAACAGTCCATGTGAAGCATCGCCTCATGAAACTAGATGGGCCCAATTTTTACTTTTATCCAAAACTTTCGTGGGCCATGAAAAATGAAAGTAGTTTCCTCTCTTGATTTGCATTTCTCTTTGCTATGGCCCATTAGAATTTTAAATTAGGGTGAAAAAATTTTCCTTGGGGATTTAAGGGATTCCGCATCACATGGACCATTCGGATTAGACGCCCATGACACGTGTGCAAAGGTGTTGTTGTACGTAGGTGAGCATGACTCAATATGCCGAATGCTCTGCTGCGCACTAGTTGGCATGGAACTCGTGCAATCTTTTTTTAGAAAACATCATATGTGATGTGACTTCAGTATCTGAACAGTCCTTGTGAAGTAGCGACTCATAAAACCTCCTAGGCCCAATTTTTACTTTGATTCAAAACTTTGGTGGGCCATGAAAAATGAAAAGAATTTCCTCCCCTAATTTTCATTTCTCTTTGCTATGGCCCACCAGAATTTTAGACCAAGGTGAAATTTTTTCCCTTGGGTATTCATGGGATTCCGCATCACATGGTCCATTCGGATTAGACACCCATCACACGTGTGCAAAGGTGCGCTCATGCGTATGTGAGAATGACTCAATATGCCAAATGCTCAGCCGCGCACCAGTTCGAACGGAACTCGTGCGAACTTTTTTTAGAAAACATCATACGTGGTGTGACTCCAGAATCTGAACGGTCCTCATGAAGCAGTGACTCATAAAACCACTTGGGCCCAATTTTTACTTTGATCCAAAACTTTGGTGGGCCATGAAAAATGAAAACAGTTTCCTCCCCTGATTTGCATTCTCTTTGTTATGGCCCATTAGAATTTTAGATCAAGGTAGAATTTTTTCCATGGGGGTTTCATGGGATTCCGCATCACATGGACCATTCGGATTAGATGCCCATGACACGTGTACAAAGGTGCACAAGTGTGTAGATGCATAAGCGAACATGACTCTTTATGCCGAATGCTCAGTTGCGCATTTTTAAGAACTCGTGCGAACTTTTTAAAGAACTCGTCATCATACGTGATGTGACTCCAAAATCTAAACAGTCCACGTGAAGCAGCACCTCATGAAACCCCCTGGGCCCAATTTTTACTTTGATCCAAAACTCTGGTAAGCAATGCAAAATGAAAACAGCTTCCTCCCTTGATCTGCATTTCTCTTTGCTATGGCCCACCAGAATTTTAGATCATGGTGACAATTCTACCCTTGGGGATTAATGGGATTCCGCATCACATGGAAAGTTCGGATTAGACACCCATGACACGTGTGCAAGGGTGCGTACGTGTGCAGGTGAGCATGACTCTATATGCTGAGTACTCCACTGCGCACCAGTTCGCACGAAACTCTTATGAACATTTTTGAGAACTCATCATACATGATGTGACTTGACAATCTGAACGGTCCACGTAAAGCAACACTTCATGAAACCCTCAGGGCCCAATATTTACTTTGATCCAAAACATTGGTGGGCCATGAAAAATGAAAACAGTTTCCTCCCTTGATTTGCATTTCATGGGCTAGATGTGGTTCATAAATCAAGCCCATCTATTGTATGTTTCCCACTTGGATGAGGGGTCAAACCAAGTGTCAGCGCATTAAAAACTCAAGTGGGCCCCACAAAGTGCTTTTATATGTTTTAAGCATGTTTTCACATGGTTTTAGATGGTATGGCCCACCTAAGTTCCTTTATACGGCTGATTTTTTTATATATATATCCCATAACCTAAAGTGGACCCATGAAATGCACGGTATTGAGATAGGTTGGGTTGGGTCAGGTTGGTTCTAGGGGCGCCTCGTACCTGATCCATTTAAGAATTTAGTAAGAATCTAGTTAAGAGTTTCGGACTTAAGACCCAACCCATTAAAATTCGGGACCGCTTTAGGTCATGCTGAAATCAAAATCAACCAACCCATTAATTTAATGGGTCGATATTGGCCCCTTGATCCAAATCTAACCCATTTATCACACGGGTCGCAGTAAGGTTAGTAGGAATATCAATGGGTACCCAAAGCCATAGGTACCATATGAACTCGACCCATGTACGCAACCCAATTTTAATGAGTTTAGGTTCAACATGAGTACCTGCATTGCCACTAGGAAGTCATCAGCAAAATCTGAAGGGAAGAAAAGATCTGCTTGTTTCTTCATGAAACCAGGTTTACCTGGTAAAGAATTCAAAAGGATTAGTACACAAAACATCAATGACTAGAAGGCTGTGTCCAAACAACTCAAAGAACGCATAAGATTTGAAATGTAAACTCCAAGCTGCAAAGTAACAGCAATTATCTAGATGCTAACACAATTGCATTTATTTGCCTCCATTAATAAAATTGATGGCTGCCCTTGACACAGGAGCATTAAGAGGAAAAGATAACCAATATCAATAACATAGAATAGAAAACCATTTGTGCCATTTGTAGTTTTAAAAGACACGGGAGCATTAAAAGGCAAAAGCTAACTAATATCAATAAAATAGAATAGAAAACCATCTGTGCCGTTTGTAGTTTTAAAAGAGAGACAACCAATGGCATAAAATATATAGATGCGATCAACACAAGGAGCAAACCTGGCTGAGCACCAAGTTCAATCACATGTAACTTTGATGTAATCTGTCCTGCATTGGTGGTCTTTGAGGCAAAGGCAATAAGAATGGAAGGGTTTTCATTTCCAGCAACCTGTTTAAGCTATGAAGATCATCAAAAAAAAGTATCAAACCAAGTCAAACAACAAAGCAAATGAATAATATATGGGTAGGATATGTTGGTACACAAGATGATAAACAAAATGAAGGAAAGGCCCACACCTTTAGTGAAGCAAATGATGCAAGATGTGCTTCAAGAGCTTGACTACTATTTCATTCGACCCTGAGAAAAAAGTTGCATATTCCCTTCACCATTGTGGCCTCTACAAGCAAAATTGGAAGACAAAACAGAAGAATTAGAAACATAAAAAATTTCAAGGTTATAACGTAAAGGGATAGAATTTATTTTCAACTACTACTGAATTCAAATCTAATCACTTCCATGATTGAAGGAAACAAAAGATGTTGAGGAAGTAGGCCATCTATTCGAGGGTAATATGAAGCAGAAAGCGGCATCACATGATAAGATCAAGCTCCTGGTGATTACATGCAAGGGATGAACCCCTACAAGCAAAACCAATATGCAACATCCATTTTTGCTTCCATTCATTGGAAGATAATATCAAATAAACATCCTAAAATTCAAAACAATAATTTCATGATCAGTTAATAACTAGAAAGGTGTTAAGAAAATTCTCACTCGTAGAAGAATTAAAACCCAGATGGATATGATGGAAACCAACAAGCTTCAACATTCTCTAGTAAGTCTGACAAAACGCTTGAATGCAAAGAAGCTGAAAACATACACACACCAAAATAAAAAATAAAAAAAATAAAAAAAATGGTGTGGTTAAAACAATAGATAAGGCATGAGACAAGAAATGCCTAATTGAGTTCTTTTGGAGATATATTAAGCATAAAAGAACATTTGTCATAAGCCAGTGCCTATCAAAACTAGATGAAAAAGAAACAAAATTCATTGGGAACATGCCTAGAAAAAGGATTCCTTAGGAAACAAAGTGCATTGTCCTATGATCTAATTATAAACATACCACTATAACCTAAAAAATATAGATAATATGACAAGCTAGCACCCTACACTCCATTGCCCACTTTGTATCTGATACATCCTCTAAACAAGTGCACCAACTTTTGAATATACCTCCATCCAACAAACAGTCTATTGTTGGACCTAATTCAAATTTCCCAACCATTTCTAACCCATACTCATAGAAAAGACTTGCTTCCATATGTTATTATTATCCATGGAGAGACCCCAAAGCCATTTCTCTAGAAGGCTTGAATTTATATTTTTTAGTATTCTAATAATCATCTCCATTTGGTGCTTAGAGTGCTTATAGTCGGTTGGCTCTCCGCTTCTCACGTCGGCTGATTCTGCAGTTAAAGTCATGGTTGTCTGCTTGTTGGGGCTGCTACCTGTGGTGACGATTTCAATGGCTGATTGTCAGGTTTGTCGGTAGAGCCAGCTGTAGGCAAGGTGAATTGAACGGTTTTTTTTTTCTGCATGGTAGTTGGCCCTCTGTAGAGTTGTTTTGGGCCCTCCACCTTGTCCAGCATGGTAGATGGCCTTCCTTCTTTTTTTTTTCCATCCATATGATAGGTGAGGCCTGAATTCTTTTGTGGAGCCCCCCTGAATTAGTAGGCTGTAAAATCTCTTTTGTTAATATATTCCAAGTGGGGATCTCCACCTGTTTCTTTAAAATAAAAAAAATAAAAAAAATGGGTCTACACAATATTGGTTGGCAGAGAGAGACTTTCAAAACCGTAATTGTCTATTTGTGTAAACCCTTTTCTTTTTTTTTTCTACATAAGACGAGGCATATTCCAGCATAAACCCCATTTCTCCTTTATTGGTGCCTCAGCATTCAGTATATATGAATCCATACTTAGCTTTCTGATCACTTGAAATCGTTGGCCAGTGTCCAATCTCTTAAGACCAAAGAAATCCATAGCCATGAAGGTGCGTAGGCAAAGCTCGAGGCTTGTAAAGCCATGTTACGAAGGCAATCCTCCACCGACTACTGGGCACATTCGCCTCAGTGTCTTCGATACTATAACATTTAACAAAATCTGGAGGGAAGAAAAGATCTGCTTGTTTCTTTGTGAAACCAGGTTTACCTGGTAAAGAATTCAAAAGGATTAGTACACAAAACATCAATGACTAGAAGGCTGTGTCAAACAACTCAAAGAACGCATAAGATTTGAAATGTAAACTCCAAGCTGCGTAGTAACAACAATTATCTAGATGCCAACACAATTGCATTTATTTGCCTCCATTAATAAAATTGATGGCTGCCCTTGACACAGGAGCATTAAAAGGAAAAGGTAACCAATATCAATAACATAGAATAGAAAACCATCTGTGCCATTTGTAGTTTTAAAAGACACAGGAGCATTAAAAGGCAAAAGATAACCAATATCAATAAAATAGAATAGAAAACCATCTGTGCCATTTGTAGTTTTAAAAGAGAGAGACAGCCAATGGCATAAAATATATAGATGCGATCAATACAAGGAGCAAACCTGGCTGAGCACCAAGTTCAATCACATGTAACTTTGATGTAATCATCCTGCATTGGTGGTCTTTGAGGCAAAGGCAATAAGAATGGAAGGGTTTTTATTTCCAAAGAACTGTTTAAGCTATGAAGATCATCAAAAAAGTATCAAACCAAGTCAAACAACAACAAACTGAACAATATATGGGTAGGATATGTTGGTACACAAGATAATAAACAAAATGAAGGAAAGGCCCACACCTTTAGTGAAGCAAATGATGCAGCATGTGCTTCAAGAGCTTGACTACGCTGCTGATCCACAGAAAAAAGCTGCATATTCCCCTTCACCAGTTGTGGCCTCTACAAGCAAAATTGGAAGACAAAACAGAAAAATTAGAAACATAAAAAATTTCAAGGTTATAACGTAAAGGGATAGAATTTATTTTCAACAACTACTGAATTCAAATCTAATCACTTCCATGATTGAAGGAAACAAAAGATGTTGAGGAAGTAGGCCATCTGTTCGAGGGTAATATGAAGCAGAAAGTGGCATCAAATGATAAGATCAAGCTCTTGGTAAATGAGCTCAGTACTCTAAGGTGCATGGAAACAAACACAAAAAAATCTCTCGGCAATAAAACTATATGATCAATAAATTCGACTGTTATTTACAATGTTAAAATCAGCAATTAATTATTC
The DNA here is from genome assembly GCA_030180095.1 of Magnolia changhungtana. Classification (NCBI taxonomy): domain Eukaryota; kingdom Viridiplantae; phylum Streptophyta; class Magnoliopsida; order Magnoliales; family Magnoliaceae; genus Magnolia; species Magnolia changhungtana. The sequence goes on from JASAUF010000316.1 coordinate 1,343,697, forward strand.
ATTGCTGATATTATTTCCAATAAATAGTTGCATAAAAATATGAAATTACCTGCAAAGGGGTTAGTTCAAACTATGAACGGGCATCATTCTCTCCTCTTTGAGCACAAACACAAGAAAGGCATCTTCCAAGCCATGCCGCTGATCTTGCCAAAACCTCAGCTGTATAAATACAAGGTTCCTCAGATTTAGAACTTTTCGATAAGATCTTCGCTGAAATCACATTTCCAAAGTTGTTATTTACAATCAACAAGTTTCCAACGGCATGAAACTTTCTTTGAAACAAAAATTGATGCAGAAGCAAAAACCATCGCTCTTTGCTCTTGCCTTATGCTCATTCCAAAACCTTCTCTTGCCCAAAGGTTGTTTTGAAAAACATGTTGGTACTTTTTTAATACTTCATTTGCCTTTTGTGGAGAGAACTAGAAACTTTTTATTTGAGGTTATCTTTGGTGAGCTTGAGAGACAACATGCTTGGTAAACAATATCTAGATGGCATAGACTTTTTGCTTGTCAAGAAGGGGCATATTGCCCTCTATTGGTTGTGGATTTCATCATACTTAGATCTCTAAGGTGATTCCTCTTCTTTAACGAATTCTGATTATTCATGGTAACAAATAAATAGAAACTATTATAAGGATATGAATGACAAGTCTTCATAAGTGATGGTGAGAAATTGCTACGAACATCAAAAGTAAACATTGTAAAACACAATTGACATAATGAAGCTACTTGCAAAGAGCATTGGTTTTAAAGTTCAAACCCAAGCATTCAAAATGAAAAAATGAAAAAAATAAAAATAAAAATAAAAATCCATCAGTGCATTTACTTACAGTTGAAGTCCCATGGACGATGACACCATGTTTGCAAGTTAGATCAAGAGGCCTTTCCAGCAGTCGCGAATGCTAGTGCAAAAACAAAAGAATGCATACGAAGATATGGCATATAGTAGTAAATACATAAAACTAAGCATTATATGGGTCAGAGACACCCATATCCACAACAGCACAATGTTTTATACATTATTCATCCATCAAATCACACACCTTGCCTATATAACTAGTAGTTCTTCCCATCAATCTTAAACAATCTAAGACAATGTTCTTGTTTCAATTATGGAAATTTTTGTAAGCAATTACCTAATAACAATAGCAGGAGCGCTGTCGCCCTAGGTGAAAATTTTATATAACAAGATTACATACAAGGGATGAACCCCTACAAGCAAAACCAATATGCAACATCCATTTTTGCTTCCATTCATTGGAAGATAATATCAAATAGTGGTTCCACATGATGAACGGTCCATAACAACGATTTATACTATAATAATATGGTGTGCAAGTTTTTATAGCTATTGATGATATAGTGATTTTTGGGAGGGATGCATAATCAGAGGTGAGAATCATAATAGGAGGTGCACGTCACATGATGGAGAGTCAAAATGGATCATTCATCCTATTATAATCAAAATGATCATGCCATTTCTCTAATATGGATCATTCATCCTATTATTTGATCTTGGTTAGGATCATCCGATCAAAGCCATTTTTTTAGATTAATGGTCAACCAAAACTAGGTCCCACATGAAGGACAATCAATATTAAAGATCAAACTTTTTCTATTAAAAGATTGCCCAAATGAAGTTTTTTTTTTTTAGAGGGATAGGAAATTGAAGATGGGACCCAATACGATAAAACCTTCTTCTGATACTTCAAGATATTCTAACTAGGTCAATCATTACGATAAAGGAAGCACATCAAACCAAAGAGCCTGAAATGTGTGCACGTCCAACACAAGTGGTCTCTATTCCAAGGTATGCATCTTAATATTTTCATGCCCACTAAACCACTTCCCACAAAAAGGCGTTTTTTAGTGGTGTTTTCAAATACACCATGGATTACCACTCCTCAACACTTGATGAGATAAACTTCCATAATATAGAAAAAAATATCCTTTTGGAACTAAACATCCTTATGGTTAATTGAATAATAAAAATAACAATATACGATGTGAAATAACCAAAACTCCATTCGAGTTCCATAGTTTCAAAAGTAAGATACTCTCTAAGATAACAACATTAGGATGATTTTAGCACACCATCAAGAAGGAGCAATGACAAAACGCCAAGATTTCGGGAGTCTTCAACTAATAGGATAAACAACTTTCTGTGACACGCTTAAGGTCCACTATCAATGAGCCCTAAGGACTTCTCACTTCTCAGAGAGAATAACTTTGAAAGGAGTTCAGAAAAGCACCCTTACTACTAGAACAAGGTATCCTTCAGGTTAATTGGCCAAAAAAAAAAACATCATTATGATGTGAAATAACTAACAAACCATTGGATTCCATAGTTTCAAAAGTAAAACATTTTCTAAACTCTCTTCAAATTTAAGCTCTATGTAAAGTCTAGAATGTAAAAACTTCCTGTTAAGTTCTCTTCATTTTCTAAGCTCCTTCAACTCCTTTCCTCTTTCTTTCATACTCTTCTCCTTCAACTCTTTTCCTCTTTCTTTCAGACTCTTTCTTGTCGTTCTAATTTTGCCATAACAAGTTAACAACGATGAAAAACACCATACCTATAAGTTTGGAATTTTCTTTTTTTATAACGACATGGTGTCCCCGCCCCTTTAAGGCGAGACTATTCCATGCGGATGCACGCAATCACCTGCCAATAAGGTACATAAGGTAATCCATAGGAAGTAGAATCTAACTCGTGTTTGTGGGGAGTAAACCCACAACGAAAGCTACGTGCCCAAACTCGTGACTGGTAATCCACAAGGAAGATAATCGAACTCGAATGTGGGGAGCAAACCCACATGCTTCCCTCGTATGTGGGGAATCGAACTTTATTTAAACTGTGTTTTTTTATTTCTTTCTTTTAAAGGTGAATCCAATGAATTCTTTTTAAATTTTCGGCATTTAGCATTTTCTTCTTTGTTTTGTCATTCTAGGGCAATTCTTGGAGTAAGCAATTTTTATATAAGTTAATATCTACCCATATGTGGACTTCGAATGTTTATGCTTATGCTACTAGCAAGGTTTTAACTAATTTGATCTAAATTTGCCCATAAAATTCTAGAGTTTAACATTTAATTCACTATTAATAGATACCGCAATCGCCCGCCAACCACGTGCATCGGGTAATCCACAAGGTCGAAAAAGGGATGCATGCAGATGGATTTTTTAGCCGAGTGAACAACTTAAAGGCAATCGGAGTCGGTCAACCAACACCAGATGATAAGCACCTTCAGTAGGTCAGGATGGGCTAGGCTGGGCTGGGCTAGTCCCTGATGGATCCACTTTGAAGAAAAAGAGATCTATATATTGAGGTCTAGGCCAAAGACTTTGACTGGAAACGCTCTGTTGTTCATGTAATTTTACTGGTCTAGGAGTGGCTCCCATGCTTCAGGAGTCGCCACCGCAAAATACGACAATCTGATCAAGAGAGATAGAAGCCAAGGCCGGCCAAAGTGCGCAATAGTGCGCCTTACTAGATCGAGGCTCCGTTTTGCACAGATATAACGCCCCCTATTTGTCATGGTGTGCATCAGAACTCGCTGATAGAAAAGGAGAGAAAAACAAAGCAATGCCAACAGCAGAGTCAATCTGTTGTTCATAGATAGACGAAGCTCTAGTTCAGTTGTTAAGCATCACAAGCTTACGCCTATAAGGGCAGCATGAAGCTTGAAAGGAATGGAAGGAATTTAAAATAATAATAATAAATAATAAAAATTGAGGGTTAAGATTTCAGGAGTCTCCAGATGTGAGGATTAAAAAAAAAAAACTTACCATGTTACGCCACATACATCGAGTAATCCACGGTAAAGGGAATCAAACTCGTGTCTGTGGGGAGCAAACCCACAACCAAAGTTGTTCACCCATATTCATGACGGGTAATCCACGGGGAGAGGAATTAAACTCGTGTCTGTGGGGAGCAAACCCACGACCAAAGTTGATTGCCCAAACTCATAACGAGCAATCCACGAGGAGGGGAATCGAACTCATGTCTATGGGGAGCAAACCCATGACCAAAGTCATTCTCCCGAACTCGTGACGAGTAACCCACGGAGAGGGGAATCGAACTCGTGTCTATGGGGAGCAAACCTACGACCAAAGTTGTTCGCCCAAACTCATGACAGCTAATCCATGGGGAGGGAAATAGAACTCGTGTCTGTGGGGAGCAAACTCACGATCAAAGCCATTCTCCCAAACTCGTCATTGGTAACCCACGGAGAGGGGAATTAAACTCGTGTATATGGGGAACAAACCCACCACCAAAGACATTCTCCCAAACTCGTGACAGGTTTTGGTAAGGTTTTTTTTTTTTTAACGACAAGGTGTCCCTGCCACTTTAAGGCGAGACCATTCCCTGTGGATGCATGCAATCACCTGCCAACCATGTGCATCGGGATATCCATAGGGAAGGAACCGAACTTGATCATTAAGCATCACGAACTTACGCCTATAGGGAGGCATAGGCTTAATGGTGAACAAAGAACTTTGGTTGCTCCCCACAACCAAAGTTGTTCACCCATATTCATGACGGGTAATCCACAGGGAGGGGAATCGAACTCGTGTCTGTGGGGAGCAAACCCATGACCAAAGTTGATCGCCCAAACTCATAACGAGTAATCCACGGGGAGGAGAATCGAACTCATGTCTATGGGGAGCAAACCCATGACCAAAGCCGTTCTCCCGAAGTCGTGACGAGTAACCCACGGAGAGGGGAATCGAACTCGTGTCTATAGGAAGCAAACCCACGACCAAAGTCGTTCGCCCAAACTCATGACAGCTAATCCATGGGGAGGGAAATAGAACTCGTGTCTGTGGGGAGCAAACCCACGATCAAAGCCATTCTCCCAAACTCGTGACTGGTAACCCACGAAGAGGGGAATTAAAATCGTGTATATGGGGAGCAAACCCACCACCAAAGACATTCTCCCAAACTCGTGACAGGTTTTAGTAAGTTTTTTTTTTTTAACAATAGGGTGTCCCTGCCCCCTTTAAGGCGAGACCATTCCCTGTGGATGCATGCAATCATCCGCCAACCATGTGCATTGGGTTATCCATAGGGAAAGAATCGAACTTGGTCATTAAGCATTATGAAGTTACGCCTATAGGGAGGCATAGGCTTAATAGTGAATAAAGAACATCTCCCCCCACCCCCCAACTCGGTTCAAATCAACTCACCCACTAGGTTCAAGTCAAGTCGGGTCTAAACGAATCATCCAAGTCGAGTCTTCCCGTGCCCAGCTCTAACCACGTGCATTGAGTAATCCACGGGGAGGGGAATCGAACTCGTGTTTATGGGAGCAAACCCGCGACAAAAGTCATTCTCTTAAACTTTTGACTGGTAATCCACAGAGAGGAGAATCAAACTTGTGTCTGTAGGGAGCAAACTCACGACCAAAGCCATTGGCACAAACTCATGACAGGCATAGGCTTAATGGTCAACCATCAAAATCCTTAAAAGCACGAAGAAGCAGAATGCTCGCCTAAAATCGGCACGTTGCCGACAACATCTTGAGATGATCAACAGACATCAACGATGGAGATGCCATCGGTTTTGCAGATCCCATTTCACTCAAATGCTCTAATCCAAAACTCAGTGATCGAGATTTGAAGGCAAAGATTGGGAAACGTTGCTAAGATATCCCAGGATCCAGGTATGTCAGTGATCAGGGTCAAATATTACATATCAGACCCCGATTATTGCCCTATTTATGTACATGATAAGACCTAACATCGGATTTTAATTGTATTTTTGTTACAGGAGGAAATTAGGAGCATGTATTGAAAAATGATGTTAAAAGCATGGATTTGATGCTCTGAAATTACCAGAGCACGGGATGGACTCCGGAAAACCAATAATGAAGATTTTACACGCCTGTGATCTGAGGAAAGCAAGCAAAGAGGCCCGTGGTGAAAACTGCATGATCACATGGTTCCCACCATCCAATTGACTCGAAACTTCATACATGTGATGGGGGACGTGAATTAACCGTACATATTAAATTTCAGCTATTGATGATCTCGGGAAGTGCTCCAACTGACAAATCAGCCCACGAATCGTTGATTTCAGGCCCACCTGATAGCAGGATATGCCTCAACTTTGGTCCGAACCCATTAATTAGGGAGATAAACAGGATGGACGGAGTATATTTCTCGTAAACATCACGGAGAGCCATGTGTACCAGGAGTGTGCACACACACACACGTGCACCGGCTGTGCACCGCATCGCCAGACGGGTCAGTGAGGCGCTGACCCGCGCCCGTCTTCTCAGAAACGGTAGAGTCGTCCAGCGTTAACGCCGTCCGACCACTGGATCGAGTTGTGGGTCCCACTCGTTGTCCAAATGAACAATCCAAGCCGTCCATCCGCTTCCTAGGGCGGACATACCCCTCGCCTAGGTAGAATTTTGGTCCCATACATACGAAAACACGTAGATCGTCTAAAAACACCGGATGGACGGTGAATTGATTTTATACAGTGGACCGCACTAAAACTCCATGAAAACCACCCATTCCTGACCGAAATTGTGCCAGGAATCCAATGAACGGGTCGGATTTCCACAAATGTATCACTGTGAGGATCATCGAATACGTCAGCGCCGGTTTGGAGTCCGCGTAACCCGACCGCTGGCCATTTTTGCGAAGATCAGTGGGCCCCACCCGTCACCTGTACGGCCAATCTGATCCGTCCATCGCGTAGAGGGCCATATATACTACAAAACTATGCTGATAGTTCACTCTCATGCGTACACACGTGCGTGATACAGAGGCCACAAAAGGGCTACCCGGCGACGTTCAAATCTGATCTTTTTTAGATTTCTTCTGTGGGCCACGTTAATGGACCTTCAAAACCACCCATTCTTGACTGAAATTTCGTCCTGAATCCAATGGATGGGGTGGATTTTTCAGAAAACACCTCTGTGGGGCCCACCGATCACGACTGCGAAAATTTGTACTCCGAGTCCGTCTACGACTCTGCCACCGATTTCAGCCATCCAGCAGCTATAAAAGGGGAGTTTTGGACGTGGGAGAGGCATTCAGAACTAGGGAATTCGAGATCCAGAGCCAGGGAGAGAAGAAAGAGAAGAAAGAGAAGGAAGAAGAGAGAGAAATTGATTGGTTTAGTGTTTAATTTTTATGAATTTTATTTAATATTTTTTATGGCTTTTATGGGTAACTAATCTCTCAGCTAGGGCTGAGATGAAGCCCCTAATTTGATTAGCTCTTGTGTTGGTTGATTTACTTTGAATATTAATTAATTTTTTTTTTTTCTCTAAGTGGGCTTGATTGGTTTAAATTCTATACTTCTCCATCTATGAACTTGATCAAAGTATATATGGATGTTGTTTGGATGCTTATTACAGGTGCTTGTGTCTGATCAAGAACAAGTTTCCTATAGAGGAAGAAACAGGGTGCTTTAATGAATGTACATTCCATGTACCCGACCAAGGACATGGAATTTGTTATTCATGGCATTGCTTAAAGGAATTAGACAGTCTGTATGCCCAATTAAGGACACAGATTATGCTTTTGATATAAGTGGTATCAATTTAGATCAAGGTGAATCAACAGACAAAACAAGGGTTGGGATAATTAGGGGTGGATTCGAAAGTCCTAGTGCTCTCTCTCTGATTGAATTTTCTTCCATGTTCTTAATTGTTTTATTTTTTTTTCTTAGAATTGTGCTTAGTAGTTCATTCCATTCTTTGTTGGATTAGTTAAGGAGAATCATAGATTTGAGTTGTGACGACAGTCCTCGTGGGAACGATCTCGTAATACGTACCTTATCTACATCTGATTCGTATACTTGCGAGTTTAAAAATCATTTAAATCGTGTTGGTTTAAATAAAACATCAAGTTTTTGGCGTCGTTGCTGGGGATTATTTCGTTCCAAATTGAATTTAGGATTCTCTCTTATCATAATTCATAGTCTTAGGATTTTACTAACTTTAGGTTAAAGTTTTTATTTTATTTTTAGAAACTAACCTATTTCTTGTTTTGTAGGATTCTGAGATAGAAACTTCTAATTTGGTGATATCTTCCTAATTTCTTTATTTATTTTTTTTAGAATTAGGGTTTTATTTTTAGAAATTTTCTAACCTTAGACTTAGTATTCTTAAAAACTAACTTGTTTTGTTTTGTTTTGCAGGTTTTTAACATAGGAACTTCTACTCTGGTATCATCTTTCTCACTTCTCCTTTACTTTCCACATTGCTGTAGGATTTTGCTTTCTTCTAGGATTAGACTCAGAGTTAAGGTTCTACCATGGAATCGTGGGTACATGCATATGCTGAGTTGGATAGGTTTTATTGGAAAATGCCTGAAGGTTGTGGAATTCAACGTATACCTCAAGATTTCTCTCCATCGAGAACAGACATTGAGAACCGACTAGAACGTTATGTTCCATCGGTTAATAGGGCTGTATACGATCGTAATTATGGGAATGAGGATTATTATCAAACATCATATTCTCCCATGTATGATCAGTATGACTATAACCAGTGGAACCATCAAAACTGGGAATATGAACCAACAACATATTGTAATAATTATTCTCTTGGATCCCATACCTTTGAGATCCAACCAGAAACGATCCAAGAGGATTCATGTTTTAATCCAGAACAATTCAACCAGCATGTTGCGAAATTGATGAAATCATTAGAAGCACTCAATTCGCGCATTAAAAGGATAGAGGAAGCTCGCTCATCCCAACTACAATCCAATCCAGAAATACAATGCGAGGATAGTAATCCTCACTCGCTTTTGATGAAATCTGGAATTTGGAATGAGGAGTTGGATTCCATTAATGAGCATATGGTTCAATTCCCCGATGAGTCGATCTCAATGACTGTTCAAAAGAATGATGGAGATACTTGGGTGTCTTTCAAATACAGTGATGATGACACACTTTCCTTACATGACACACAGGATCTCAATGATGAGGTAGAGGTTAGTTTATTCGAACCTCAACCGAATTTAGAATGTGAGGAAAGCGATCCCATCCCAAGTGTGCATTGCACAGAATTAGACAATGATGCGTATTGGGATGATGATCATGGATGTTCAGCCCCAATTCCCTTGGAATCAATCTCAAATTTGGTCCAAGTCAATGATCAAGACGTACACGAAGTGGTCGGTCATAATGAGCCACTCCACTCACCTAACATGTCTGATTTAAAGGTAGAGGATGGGCCCCTTACAAGCGACCCTTATAACTCTTGTGAAACGTATTTGGACCACTCCTCTGAATTACATGATGATATGATTCGGGAGATGGACGAGCTACTCAATATGACTCTTGAATTTGAAACCACCCAGTTGAGGCCACCATCTGAACTGTTGAATAATGACGATTCATCGCCTCTTTTGAGTAGTATCGATGAACAGAGTCCATACATCAATGCTTCGTGTACTGATCTTCAATCTGTCTGTGTAGGGCTGGAGCAAGAGAGCACACCTCCGTTTACCTTAAAAAACGATGGATTCCTTGGGCGAGATCATCACGAGCTCTAATGTGGAAAATGAGTCACTCTCGGTGAATGTCCCACCTCTTTGGATGATTGTTTGGCACACTTTGCAGATTCAAACGATCCCATGATAAGAGACATAGTGAATGCCTTGCAAAACAATATCTCGGTAGTCATCACTGACCGAGAGGACCCTTACTCTGAAGCCCCTCCTTCCACAAATCCTGAATATTTACCATTAAGGGAGGAGGAGCTAACAATTGAACCGAAGTCTGCTACTTCGGAATGTGTTGAGGCTACATCACTTTCTGAGAATTTTTTTGACTTTCATCTATGTGTAGTCTCTGATTCACCATGGGATACTAACTTCAAAACTTCTTCTGTCGCAGGTGAATCATATATACTCTAGATACCTCAGGCGAATCAACGAAAAATTTTTGACGAGGTACATAAGTTTCTTTGGAAAGTCAAGCTCCAGGGCGTCCAAGCCTATTGCAAAAATGGCTTTTGGATGATCCTGTTGAGAAATCTACTGAGAAACTTATCAAGATACTGGCCGGAAGAGGAACCTTACGGCATAACTGAGTAGTTTTTCCCTGCTTTCTTAGGACTAGAGTAGTTTCCTTTATGCTATTTTAGGATAGACGGTAAACTTAGCGCTCCTGGGAGGCAGCCCAGTCTTTTGTTTTCTGCTTTTTCTTAAGTTAGTTAGTTCAATGTTTGTGGGTAACATTACTGCAAACCCTCACAAGACTACAACTCGTCCACTAGGGGTAACCTAGGCGTTTAAAGGCTTATTGCATGCGCTAAATGCAATCGAGAGCACCTACGAAAGTGGTATAGGTAGGATCTTCTTTTATTTTTCTTTTTGTTATTTTTACTTCGGTTGATTTCTCTCTTGTGCTAACTCGCTTTTACGTTGAAATTTTTTTGAGAAAGCTTCTTGATTCTCCGTCCAAGTACTATCTTTCCCTCACTCCTCTTTTATTCTCATTGTCCCATGTGCATTATTTGCTTATTTTTTTTACATTGAGGACAATGTAGATTTTAGGTTGGGGGTGGGAGATTAGGTTACCTAATCAGTATTTTCTTGGTCTTGAGCAAAATTTGTGAAAATTTTAAAATTTTTTATGGAATTTCTATTGAATTCAAAGTGATTTTGAAGGATAGTTGTGATTTTAACATTATAAGATTTGTGATGTTGGTAACTTATGACTCTTGGATTCGGCCATCTGCTTGATTTCACAGTCAATTTTGAATTGTTAATCCATGATTAGAAGTTGTAAACATTGATTGAGACATGATTTCACATATCAGATTTCACTTACACATTAAGGTTTCGGTTCGATAATTGAATGATTTACTTGGTAATCATTAAGCATGAAGGGAACCAGCCTAAAGAACAAAAATTTTAGCATAAAAAAGAAGAATTAAATGGCTAAGTCACATAATCTTCACCATAGGTTTGCTCCCTATAGGTGTAGATTTGATTCTCCATAGTTGACTTATAAAAAAATTTTAGGCGACAAGTTTCCACCATAGGTTTGCTCCCTATAGGTGAGAATTTGATTCCCCTCATTTGCGTTACTGCTCATAAAGAAAATCAAAGGCTGGTAAAATGAAAAGTTAATCTGTGAGATAAGTGTTGGTTTCAAGTTTGGTTGTCACGAATTACTAATGATATCATGAAATTGACAATTGGATCTCTTAATGATTGTAAGCAGAGATTATACTTTACACTCATGGAACTCAATGTTTGGAATTGTTCAAATTAATGGATTAATATTTTGAACTTGATTATGAAGTTTACTGTAAGCTTGATTCTAAGAGAAAAACTCTACACACCAATCATGAATCTTAGAATTTTCACATCTCAGCTATCTGTTCACAAGTCACTTGAGTTTACAGGAATTGTCTTTTATTTCTGAAATTATTTTTTGCATGTTTTGCTCGGGACTAGCAAAATGCTGGTTGGGGGTTGTGATCAGGGTCAAATATTGCATATCAAACCCCGATTATTGCCCTATTTATGTACATGATAAGACCTAACATCGGATTTTAATTGTATTTTTGTTACAGGAGGAAATTAGGAGCATGTATTGAAAAATGATGTTAAAAGCATGGATTTGATGCTCTGAAATTACTAGAGCACGGGATGGACTCTAGAAAACCAATAATGAAGATTTTACACGCCTGGGATCTGAGGAAAGCAAGCCAAAGAGGCCCGAAACTGGTGAAAACTGCATGATCACGTGGTTCCCACCATCCAATTGACTCGAAACTTCATACATGTGATGGGGGACGTGAATTAACCGTACATATTAAATTTCAGCTATTGATGATCTCGGGAAGTGCTCCAACTGACAAATCAGCCCACAAATCGTTGATTTCAGGCCCACCTGATAGCAGGATATGCCTCAACTTTGGTCCCAACCCATTAATTAGGGAGATAAAGAGGATGGACGGAGTAGATTTCTCGTAAACATCACGGAGAGCCATGTGTACCAGGAGTGTGCACACACTCACACGTGCACCGGCTGTGCACCGCACCGCCAGACGGGTCAGCGAGGCGCTGACCCGCGCCCGTCTTCTCAGAAACGGTAGAGCCGTCCAGCCTTAACGCCGTCCGACCGCTGGATCGAGTTGTGGGTCCCACTCGTTGTCCAAATGAACAATCCAAGCCGTCCATCCGCTTCCTAGGGCGGACATACTCCTCGCCTAGGTGGAATTTTGGTCCCATACATACGAAAACACGTAGATCGTCTAAAAACACCGGATGGATGGTGAATTGATTTTATACAGTGGACCGCACTAAAACTCCATGAAAACCACCCATTCCTGACCGAAATTGTGCCAGGAATCCAATGAACGGGTCGGATTTCCACGAATGTATCACTGTGAGGATCACCGAACACGTCAGCGCCGGTTTGGAGTTCGCGTAACCCAGCCGCTGGCCATTTTTGCGAAGATCAGTGGGCCCCACCCGTCACCTGTACGGCCAATCCGATCCGTCCATCGCGTAGAGGGCCATATATACTACAAAACCATGCTGATAGTTCACTCTCATGCGTACACACGTGTGTGATACAGAGGCCACAAAAGGGCTACTCGGCTACGTTCAAATCTGATCTTTTTGAGATTTCTTCCGTGGGCCACGTTAATGGACCTTCAAAACACCCATTCTTTACTGAAATTTCGTCCTGAATCCAATGGACGGGGTGGATTTTCCAGAAAACACCTCTGTGGGGCCCACCGATCACGGCCGCAAAAATTTGTACTCCGAGTCCGTCTACGACTCTGCCACTGATTCCAGCCATCCAGCAGCTATAAAAGGGGAGTTTTAGACGTGGGAGAGGCATTTAGAACTAGGGAATTCGAGATCCAGAGCCAGGGAGAGAAGAAAGAGAAGGAAGAAGAGAGAGAGAGATTGATTGGTTTGGTGTCTAATTTTTATGAATTTTATTTAATATTTTTTATAGATTTTATGGGTAACTGATCTCTCAGCTAGGGCTGAGATGAAGCCCCTAATTTGATTAGCTCTTGTGTTGGTTGATTTACTTTGAATATTAATTAATTTGTTTTTTTTCTCTAAGTGGGCTTGATTGGTTTAAATTCTATACTTCTCCATCTATGAACTTGATCAAAGTATATATGGATGTTGTTTGGATGCTTATTACAGGTGCTTGTGTCTGATCAAGAACAAGTTTCCTATAGAGGAAGAAACAGGGTGCTTTAATGAATGTACATTCCATGTACCCGACCAAGGACATGGAATTTGTTATTCATGGCATTGCTTAAAGGAATTAGACAGTCTGTATGCCCAATTAAGGACACAGATTGTGCTTTTGATATAAGTGGTATCAATTTAGATCAAGGTGAATCAACATACAAAACAAGGGTTAGGATAATTGGGGTAGATTCGAAAGTCCTAGTGCTCTCTCTCTCAGAATGAATTTTCTTCCCTGTTCTTAATTGTTTTATTTTTTTTCTTAGAATTGTGCTTTGTAGTTCATTCCATTCTTTGTTGGATTAGTTAAGGAGAATCATAGATTTGAGTTGTGACGACAGTCCTCGTGGGAACGATCTCGTAATACGTACCTTATCTGCATCTGATTCGTATACTTGCGAGTTTAAAAATCATTTAAATCGTGTTGGTTTAAATAAAACATCGAGTTTTTCTGGTTTTTCTTCTGTTGTGAAGATGCCCTATAAATCTAGGATGCTAATTTTGGTAAGCGTCTTCAATGAGGTTCTCTGGGGGCGTTCTCATTCGAGGGGCCCATCTAGAAGGATAGGGTCCTTACACGAGGGAGGGAGGGTTAGAGAAAGAAAACAAAGAGAGAAGAGGGAGAGGGAGAGGGAGAGGGGGCGTGGCAGAGAGAGCATGGATGGAGAGGGTCTAGAGAGAGAGAGAGAGAGAGAGAGAGAGAGAGAGAGAGGAGGAGGAGGAGGAGGAGGAGGAGGGTCACTGCTTTCTTAAGACGATTCGCATGGGATGAATTTAAACGGGAGAAAGAAAAAGGAAAGTGAAACGTTAACACATGGGAAACACACAATAGTATTAGCCACATACTCTCTTCAGCCAATAACTGCGTGACACGTGGAGTAAGAAATGAGAAGGAAACTTGACCGTTAGAAGCCTCTTGCTTGCGTATTAAGCAAGATTATGTGAGCCCACTGTGATTTTTGTAAGAAATCCACCCCGTCCATCCATTATGAAGTAGAGTGGGACAAAAATTCAGGTGTGAGGGCAAGGAAGCGTCTCTTTCAAAATGTAAACGAGTATAAATAGGCAAGAAGTGGGAGCAAGAGAGAGAGATATAAAAACAAGGTTTTGAAGTAGGAGTGGCACATAGAAGGATCCTGCAATTAAGGATCAACTTAACATATCTATTGGCTTGGGTCATTAAAAACAGCCTTGATCATTTGAAGAGTCTAGATCATTAAAAGAATATACAAACAAATGAAGCATTTGGATCACCAAATGAGCCAAGCATATGAATGGTTTGAATTGACTAAAATAGCCAAAGCATGGCAAAAGTTTCAATCCACTTAAATGGCCCAAGCATATTAGAGGCTTGGATCAGTAGAACCATGATAAATCCTATAAATTATTTGGATTATTATAAAAGAACGCAACCATATTGACAATTTGGATCGTTAAATATAGGCCAACCACAAGAATGGTTTGAATTTGATAAAATGAACCCGCTCATGTCAAAGATTGACCATTCAAATTGGACCAAATTATGTAAATAGTTTGCATCATTATTAATGGTCCACATGATATTTGATAGATTAGATTACAAAAAATAAACCAATGTAGCCGACTATTGTACTAAAGCCACTAAAAAGAGAAGTTACCATCTACATCCCCCAAAGGCCACCGAATCACGTCAACTAATTGGATGATTTAATCTAGTGCAACTTCAAAAATTAACTTATAATGTACAAGTACCACTAATAGCTAGATAATCAAATCTAAAATTATCATAGAAACTATTTTCCTCCATAGAAATGAAAATCTATTCACGTAATTCAACTAATCTATCTTCAAAGTAGTTGACTAAAACTAGCAAATCATCAAAACAAGCAGAGACAAAATACATGATGGGCAAGTATCAAGAAACAGCAAATACATATATTGAACCATCGCAAATGGTAACTGCATGGTATTATAAGTAAAAGGTAATAATAGAGTTTCCACATATCAACCCCCAATATAATTTTATTTTTTTTAAAAACATCCTAAAATTCAAAACAATAATTTCATGATTAGTTAATAACTAGAAAGGTGTTAAGAAAATTCTCACTCGTAGAAGAATTAAAACCCAGATGGATATGATGGAAACCAACAAACTTCAACATTCTCTAGTAAGTCTGACAAAACGCTTGAATGCAAAGAAGCTGAAAACACACACACACCAAAAAAATAATAATAAATAAATAAATAAATAAAAAATGGTGTGGTTAAAACAATAGATAAGGCATGAGACAAAAGAAATGCCTAATTGAGTTCTTTTCGAGATATATTAAGCATAAAAGAACATTTGTCATAAGCCAGTGCCTATCAAAACTAGATGAAAAAGAAACAAAATTCGTTGGGAACATGCCTAGAAAAAGGATTCCTTAGGAAACAAAGTGCATTGTCCTATGATCTAATTATAAACATACCACTATAACCTAAAAAATATAGATAATATGACAATCTAGCACCCTACACTCCATTGCCCACTTTATATCTGATACATCCTCTAAACAAGTGCACCAACTTTTGAATATACCTCCATGCAACAAACAGTCTATTGTTGGGCCTAATTCAAAATTTCCAACCATTTCTAACCCATACTCATAGAAAAGACTTGCTTCCATATGTTATTATTATCCATGGAGAGACCCCAAAGCCATTTCTCTAGAAGGCTTGAATTTATAATTTTTAGTATTCTAATAATCATCTCCATTTGGTGGGCGTTTTATGCTGCTCAAGACCCTACTCTTGCAAATCTTCCTGAAGTCCATGTCATGTGGTAAACCACTACCTAAAAGGATAGAAAATTGGCAACCTCCTCATGCAATGGGTCTTTCAAATTGAACCTCAGTGGGTGTTCTACATAAAATCTTAAGCCCAAATAGCATCAGAGGATTTATCAAAGATGGCAGAGGTGTAACAATGCCGAGAGATCTCTAGGCCAATTGGAATTCGTGATGCAACTTCATTAAGGTAGGTGTCAAATCAGTAATTGATCACTTCTCTTTTCTTGGAAGATGTAATTGATCGTCATTGGTTAAAGGGGACTCAAGGAAAGGTCTCCACTGGATGACCAATAGCGAGACCTCATTGGAGATTAATGGGCTTGACTAAGGAAGCAGTTGAGCCATGCTCATTGTTCTAAGTGTCTTTTCTATTGTTTGTAGTACATTTGATTTAGCTAACTTTAAGGCTGATAGGCCAGCCAGGGCGGTTTTATGTGTGCTTGGTATCATCATGTGGGACAGGTGTGATGGGGTTTTCGAATTCCTAAATCAGAAGGAATTGGGGATTTCAGATTCAAATCCAAATCCAGGAATTAGGGATTTGAATCCCAAATCCAGATATTAGGGATTTCAATCCCAAATCCAGGAATTGGGGTTTTCGATTTCCAAATCAGGAATTAAGGATTTTTTGAATTCCCAAATCGGACTATTAGGGATTTTGAAACCCATTGACAGAGCTCTAATTAGAGTAAGGCTGAGATCTCTTACCTGCATCTCAACTAGAGATGGACTGAGCTACCGGAATTCATAGATTCCCTACCGCAGCTGGACGAGTCCTCATCCTCTGTCGTTGCTGTTGATTGCGGCAACCATTGATGGCCAACAATCAGCTTCTAATAAGATTTTCGGTGGAGGAATCTGTTAATTACAGCCTATCCCTGATTGGAACTCGTGCCAACCTTCAGCGTAGTCCTCTTCCATCAAGACACGGTTGGATTTGGATTACCATCATAGCCGGGAAGAAAACTGGGCCATCGTCAATAGCGTGAGATCCGGTTGGATCCTCATCTTTCATCTTTGGCTTGAGATTCGGCACCCCTGCTTGAGTAATGAAGACCCAAAAACTCGGTGTCGAGCGGCGATCGATGCTGGGTCTCAATCCAGCGACCATGGATCCCATTTGTCCTTTCCGCGACGATAGTGCATGCGTAGACTTCGGACCGTCGATGACTATTTTCACGGGGATTGGGGGAGAGATAGGACGCCTTTCTCCACTGCCCGAGTACGACCTTTCCCATTGCAGAGATTCTGGGACGAGAGGGCGAGAAAGAGAGTGAGAGGGCCAGAGAGAGAGAGACGAAGATTCTTAGGTGAGAGATAGTGAAGGGGATGGAAATATCGTTGAAACGTTGTGAGACGGAGATTTGAATTTGAATCGGTTTACTTTTGCATGAAGCAAGCATCTTTTACACGGGCAGGGAATGGAAATGGTAAAGTGAAAAGAAGTTATCGGATTGCGTACTGAGTTACTCAGTAGGCTCTTGGTACTGAGTAAATTCAGCTGTGAATGTATTTGCTTTATCAACGTCGTCCATTCATTTTTGCAGATACTTTATTAATGGTTATCCAGAGCTCAAGTGGACCATACCATAAGGAATAGTGGGAATAATGATTTCCACCGTTGAAACCTTCCTGTGGCCCACATTGATGGACAGAGCGGATAAAATACATAAATCACGGTGGGCCCCTCAAGTTTTACTCAGTACGAGTTACTCAACAAGCAATCCGATGAACATCTACCGTTGAAAAGTTATTGGGGTCCACATAAGTTTGAGATCAAGATGATATTTGTGTTTTCCCCTTCATCCATGTCCCTATAATCTTATGAAGAGTTTAGATGACAAGAAATTTTCAATCTGGGCTTTCAACCGTGGAAATCAATGTTTTGTATATGCTTAAATTTTGGAATCAACCATTAAAATGATCTCAAAAAATTGGATGGGCCGGATAAACCACGTGCTTTCACGGTAGGCTTGACATAATTTACTGAGTACAATAAGAGCACATTGAGCAGTAAGCGATCGGTTTTCGTTAAATTTGTTTCATGTCCACGCCGCTATTCCGCTATTCCGGTTTTGCATCTTATTTAATGACATTATAAAATATAAAAATATACAAAATAAAATTAATAATAATAAATAAATAAATAAATAAACAGTTAGAACACCATTAGAAAAAGTGAAATACAACACCACCAGAAAAAGTTGAAAAAGCAGTAAATGATTGTTAAAAGCTTTTTTTTAAGGCCAAAAAGTTTTAGATCAACATATTATTTTCATTTTACCTTAGCCCATCTCTTTTTCACATTATCAACTATTTAGATGGAAAATAAACATTATGTATCTCCTTCCAGCAGGCATCGGTAAATATTTAATGATGAGCATTAAATCATCACGGTTTCTTGTGGTGTGATCTACCTAAGATTTAGATGTGCTTAATTTTTAGGATCATATTGTAAAATGGTCTGTATAAACGGATCGACGGAGTGGTTATCCTACATGTGTTCAAAGTGGGCCCTACAGTAAAGGTGACATCCACTAAGTTCTTATCCGGCTAACCCCTCATCCGTGCTCATTCACCGCACTCAGAATAATACACGTATGGTTTGTCTCACTGTCTCTAGGGCGCCGATTGGGTACTATCTATATCAGGACCTAGTTATTGACAACGATCTTATTAGGGCTTTATAAGGCCTACTTTTTTATTCCAGCCCTCTCAATATTTAAAAGATTATTTCAAGGCATGAGCTCAAAAAAAGAGGTAGGCCTAAGGTTCGAGTGGGCCACACCACACGAAGCAGAGGTCACAATTACCCCACCGTTGAAACCTTCCTAGGGCCCAGTCGTGGTGTTTGTTTGACATTAACTTATTCATAAGGTCACATCATCCTAGATGATGGAAAAATATAAAAATTGCTTGATTCAAAACTTTTGGCTCCCAAGAGGGTTCTAGCTATGCCCATTCAATCCCTATTGTTTCCAATAGTGTGGTCTACTTGACCATTCAATCTACTTCATCTTTGATCTCATTACCTAAAATGAGATTTAAAAATAGATGGATACCTTGGATAAAACACATACATCAATGGGCCCCATGAAGCCCCATCTCTAGCTAGGTCCTAGTGGCCATATTACCTAATCCCTTCTCGTTTCTCAACTACAATTAAAACATCACTTTGTTTGAATAATCATAGCCTTTGATTGGAAAATGCTTGTTTATAAGAATAGGAATGTGGATAGTTTTATTTTCCGCCCTCCAATAAATGCACACCAGTCCTATAGTGAAATAATCAAAATATTAATTATTGTCTCATAGCACATTTACAATGTTTACAATAATTTGGATGACTTAATTTTAGAGTATGACACATGTGAAATAATTTCTATGTTAGGCAAATTGACCAAATTTGTTCCATCTGTATTTTTGTAGATCGTATGATTGGGGAATAGTGTACAATGTTCACCTTCCAAGCTATTTCCCTCGGTGACGCCCATCTGAATCATGAAGCACAACAACCCTGACTCCAAGCATAAATTATGATGTGGTATCCAATTATTTGATTGAGTTTCCGTTGGAGTTCATGCTCTCTTCTGTCAGTGATTGTTGTAGATGGTATGACTTCAGAAATAGTGTACAATGCTCACCTTCTAAGCTATTTCCCTTAGTGCCACCCATCTGAATCATGAAGCACAACAACCTAACTCCAAGCATAAACTATAATGTGGTATCCAATTATTGGACTAGGTTTCTGTTGGAGTTCATGCTCTTGTCATGTTACTACAGTGTAAACCGAGTTACAACTAGCCTAGATCAACCCTACGTATTAGAAATTCAAATCTAACACCAACGTGAATCCGTACACTTTGCGAAAACACGTTCAATGAAGATAGGACATTCAAATAAACAGTAACCAATGAAGCAATCACACAAATAAAAGATATTTAACGTGGAATACCCTTACGAGAAAAGAAAAGAATAAATTTTAAAAAAAAAAAAAAACACAGCACAAAGTGACAGAAATCCACTATAATTAAAAGCCTTAGAGTTTTACACCATTCACCTTCTTTGATTACAAACGAAACCGATTTCTCCTTGCGATGCGCACCTAGGAAAAATCTAGCCCAAAATCCCATCCCCAATGTTTTAAAACAGTATTACCTCACAATCCCTTGCCCTTAGAGATTGAATACTTGTATTAATCAAGCCTTAATCGGGTTTGGACTTAAATATCCCAATTTGTGCTAATCCACTTAACATGTTCAATTGGATCAGATGTAATCTTCAATTGGACTAAACCAAAGCAACTACATATTTTGATCTAACAAAAAAACATGTAAATCTTCACAGCGTGTAAACTGAGAATTCACCCCATTTTTGGTCGAATCGAGACAGGAATTCTCTGCACAACAAATTGGCAAAATCTAAGGCATCATACACAATAATCTACATGTTGACTTGCATTCTACCAAGTCACCCTAAAGACCTCCCATGCGACCTACACCTTGACTGTAAACCGCTCACTGCATTCTCCACCGGGAACGCAGCTCCATCTGCACTCCCGTGCAACAGTGGGCGTCATTATCTCCACTATTTTCTATGGGGTCCACTTGAGCTTTGGATTTGACTCAATTCTTTGGCTCATGCCCTAATTAAAATGAACTCTCCAAATGGATAGACGGGGTGGAAACAATACATACATCATGGTTTAGATCATTAAAAGCAACCACAATAATTGAAGGGTCTATTTAGTGCATGGTATTAAGTGGAATTAGGTGATATAGAATTTCATTTGGTCTCATGCAAATTATATTGATCAAAAGGTGGTCCTCATCCAGCATATATGAACAATTTTAGTGATCGAAAAGTGGGCCTCTACGTCACTAAGCTTGCATAAGGCAGCCCCTGCACAAAACAACCACATGGGCCGACTTGCATCCCAGCAACATCCACCACAGTGAAAATGATTCATTTATCTGATAGGCCACAACATTAGGGATGAATAGATGGCTAAAAAGTTCTCCATCAATTTGTTTCACAAAAACCATGTCCCATCAAATGAGTAGTCTAACATGGTGAGTATACCTTGGAACATTATATATTTTGTATCCCCATGTCAGATCATGCAGTGGGGTGCCTCATGGTCGCAAGAACACTTACCAATACGACACCGGTGCGCGAGCTCTAATACTTCAATCAATTGGGTCACACCGTTTAGATCCACTTTCTCAAAAATCATTCTTTTACATTCATTAAGTATTCCTTAATGTACAAGACATACAGAGGCTATAGACCATCCTCTTGATGAGTACAAGATGTCATGTGAGAATACATCTGAACACCAAGTGCATTGTGTATATAAAAGGTATTTTTGTCCATGCAAAAGTTCTAGCAAAATATGTTGTAGGGTGTTGTGTGCGTGGCACATTGCAGTTTATATATGGCATCCAAACCTGCCTTACCAAACTTAGACTAGTTTAACCATCATACACCTACTACCTAAATTTGGAGAATTCCCATTGTTATCTATTGTTTAAATGGTGTGGCCCACTTAATGAATTTATGGTTTTATTTTGAGCCATCTTGTCGTCATTTTTGGGGCTCACTTAATGAACAATTTCGATAACATATGAAATATGATATAGTGGGCCCCTTATATAAACCTAAGATAACAAGGGTAATCCAATGTCAACAACTTGCAGTACTTCTCTTTCTTACAGGTACCTTATGAAAAAAGGTACAAAAAGTAATCATGCCTGTAAATGGGTCAGAGGCTTGAGTGGGCCTTGCTAAGAGTGGGGTTTCAAAGGGCACTGACTTACCTTTCCAATGAACCTAAAATCGACCCAATCCGACATATAACGAGGGAGTTACGAACACTTTATTCGTATCACGCAATCTCGAAAGATTAACAATTGAGATTGAAAAACAAAGATCGAAGCTTTCTAGCGTGCTTTTGGCATATCAAACGGTCTCTGAATTAGGCGATTCTTTTTTCATTTGAAAGCTTGTCAAGTTATCTTTCCAACGAGCTAAAAATTGTCTAAATCCGACCTCTGATGAGCGAGTTATGAGGGTTTTTCGTGAGAATAGGGGATGTCAGAAAAATTCTACACCATTTACTCTCACCCCACTTTTGGAAGCCCAATCGGTCTCAGAATGTGACGATTCTAGTGGAGTTTTGAAGGGAACTGACTCACCTTTCCAATGAACCTAAAATCGACACAATCCGACATATAACGAGGGAGTTACGAGCGTTTTAATCGCATTACGCAATTTCGAAAGATTAACGATCGAGATTGAGAAAAGACAATCAAAGCCAACTAGCATACTTTTAGGATATCCAACGGTCTCCGAATCAAGCGATTCTTTTTTAAATTTGAAATCTTGTCAAGTTACCTTTCCAACGAGTTAAAAATCGTCCAAATCTGACCTCCGATGAGGGAGTTATGAGGGTTTTCGTGGGAACAGGGGATGTCAAAAAAATTTCGCACCATTTACTCTCACCCCACTTTTGGAGGCCAAACGGTCTCGGAATATGAAAACTCACCTTAACAATGAACCTAAAATTGACCCAATCCGACATATAACGAGGGAGTTATGAGCGTTTCATTCACATCACATGATTTCAAAAGATTAATGATCGAGATTGAGAAACAACAATCGAAGCCTTCTAGCATGCTTTTGTGATATCAAATGGTCTCCAAATTAAAAGATTCTTTATTTCATTTGAAATCTTGTCAAGTTACCTTTCCAACAAACTAAAAATCGTCCAAATCTGACCTCCGATGTGGGAGTTATGAGGGTTTTCGTGGGAACAGGGGATGTCGGAAAATTTTTGCACCGTTTACTCTCACCCCACTGTTGAAGGCCCAAACAGCCTAGGAATAAAACGATTCCAGTGGGGTTTCGAAGGGTACTGACTCATCTTTCTAATGAACTTAAATCGACCCAATCCAACATATAACGAGGGAGTTACGAGTGTTTTATTCGCATCACGTGATTTCGAAAGGTTAACGATCGAGATTGAGAAATAACGATCGAAGCATTTCTGCGTGCTTTTAAAATAACAAACGGTCTCTGAATCAGGCGATTATTTCTTTCATTAGAAAATTTGTCAAGCTACTGACCAGGGTCGAATATTTCATATTAGACCCCGATTAGTACCTGATTTTATGTGCATGCTAATGCTTAACGTTTTATTTTAATCATGTTTTTGATGTAGGGTGTCATCAGGAGCTTGAACTGAAAACAAATACTAAAAGCATGGATTTGACGCTCTGAAGTAACCAAGGCAATGGACGAGACCCAAGGGGATAGAGATCGAAGAAATTTCATGCTAGAGACCCGAGGAAGTTGAGAAACTGAAGTTCAAATGGCCTGAAATTGGTCCAAAATAGAAGATCACATGGTTCCAACCATCGATTCAGCTCGAAACTTCATATATGGCCTGAGGACCACAAATTAACAGTACATGTCGAATTTCAGCTCTAGGATCCTTGTGAAACAAACCCAACGGACAGATTTGACACTAAATTCCTGATTTGGGGCCCACCTAATCTTCGGATATGCTTCAACTTTGGTCTCAACCTCTTAAATTTGATGAAGCAGTAGATGGATGGTGCAGATTTCTAACGAACATCATATGTGGACCCCATATGAGATGGGTGTGCATAGTGCACAAGTGCACTAGCCATGCACAGCAAACGCAAAGATGGTTTGACCATCTTTGACTGAAAAAAAAAAAAGGAAATTTCCTTCTTCCTTCTTGACGCTGCCGACTGTTGGGATGATGATGGCCCACCTTCATCATCCGGACGGATGATTTGAACCGTCCAGAGTATCTAGAGGAGGGTGCCGACCAAAACCCAATAGCTTTCATGATTCCATGCATATGTTCAAGACTGCATCAGTACAGAAAACGCTGCTATGTCTATTGATGGTGTGGCCCATCTGAAACACGAATTCACTCCAAATTTGGGCTCGTGATCAGGAATGAATGCAGAAGCTCGAAGATTGGTTTGATGCACCATAAATTTAGCCGATGCGGACCCCACCAACTTCGTTTTAATAAGTTTCCGTTTTCTGCTGCATAAAAACAGCAACAGGGACATACAGTTGGAGCTCTGTGGGCCACCATCATGGTCCATATGATGAATCTGGACCATCCATTAGAATCCTACGACACATATTACCATCGCCTAGGTGGCGGTATTTCAAATGATAACAGATATCAGTTTTTAACCATCCAAATGCAAGACAGACGGTGAAATGAAATAAGTCGTGGACCACACCGAATCTGAGCCAAAACAGACCATACCTGACTAGTTTTTTGAGGGGAATTTGGTGGACAGAGTGGATTTTTCAAAACAGAAGCAAAGTGGGCCCCACCATCAGAACAGCATAAGAGAATTCGCAGGGCCCTCTGTTTTTGCACGTCCGCGAGTTCCTAACGTTCCGGAACGTTGTGGCCCACCATTGTTGATCGAATGGAAGATATGATCCGTCTATTATGTGTGCCCATACCAAAATCCCTGAGGAATGTTGTCCTTTTGGAAAGAAAGTACGGAAAAGAAAAGTTAGGATGCTTCTATTTTGGTTGCATAAGGGTTATCCACGCACCGCCTTTTGTCTAAACTGACTCTAGCAAGGACAGTATTCTCCACCGCCCTTGACATGTATAAAAGAGATGGAGAAAGCATTGAATGGGGGGACGTCTGGGCGTGAGTGCAAGAGAGAGGGAGGACGGCTAGTTGTGGACGTAAGTGAAGAAGAAAAGAGCAGATCCAGATCTGGAGGACGTCTGAGGAGAGAGAAAGAAAGAAGGGAGAGATTGGAAAGGGATGTATTTTTATCAATTATGTTTTTCCTTCTTTCTAGTTAAATCTATGAGTTTTTAATTTCTTAGCTAGGGCTGCGATGAAGCCCCTAATTTGAATGACTCTTGTTTATTGTTGATTTCATCCGTAATTGTGATTGATTTATTTCTTTCTCTAGTGTGATTAAATGAAAACTCCGTACTTCTCTAATCTATGAGCTTAACCAAATTCTGGATGTGGATATTGTTTGGAATCTTATTCTAGGTATGCTTATGTCTGACCATGAACAGTTTTTCCTACAGAGAGAGAAATAGGAATCTACATCTATTCATGCCTGACCATGGATGAAAAGATGTGATCCTTGTGCTTTAAGGGAATTATACATCCTGTGTGCCCAACCAAGGACATAGAGTGTGCTTTATTTATTAAATTTATATCAATCTGAATTAGGGTGAATCAATAAGTAAAACAAGGGTTATGATAATTAGGGATGGATTCAAAAGTCCTAGTGTTCTCCTCGATTGAATTTTTCTTCTTGTTCTCAGTTATTTTACATTAATTTTCATTAGTTTATTTAATCACTAGCTCAATTATTTGTTGGATTAGTTAAGAAGAATCGTAAAGTTCGAATTGTGACAACCAGTCCTCGTGGGAATGATCTCGTAATACATACCGTATCTACATCTGATTTGTATACTTGCGAGTTTAAAATCATTAAAATCAGATTGGTTTAAATAAAACATCAAGTTTTTGGCACCGTTGCCAGGGACTGTTTCGGTCCAATTGGATTTAGGATTCTCTCTTATCATAATTCATAGTCTTATGATTTTTCTCGCATCATTTAAGAAACTTAATTTTTTTTATTTTTTTATTTTTGCAGGAATTGAGGAAGCTGAATATAAAATTGTCTTCAAAGTGAAGGAGGAGCTCCTAATTCTTCGGACATCAATCATCTCTTTTTCCGGGTTCTTTCTTCCTAGTCTTGTTTGCATAGTTTTATTTTATTTTTAGGAAATCATGATTTTTAGCTCTAGTTTTATTTCTTTTAGGTTGCATCTTAGTCTAGTTTTCTTTCCTACATTCCAATAACTTAGTTTATGTTAGGACGTAGATCTCTGAACATAGAACTAGCATCTTTTGATCCTGAAATAGAAAAAACATTTCGTAGAAGATTGAGAAACATTCCATTTGAAATGGCAAACGAGAATGGAGTTAAAGCTCTTATGGATTATTCAGCTCCTGTCCAATTTAATGCACCTTCATGCATAGTGTTACCAGCCACCATAGCAGCACACTTTAAACTTAAACCTGGGGTCATACAATTGTTGTCATCCTTCTATGGTTTAGATAAGGAGGATCCATATCATCATGTGAAAGAATTCCTAGACATTTGCTCTACCTTTAGGTTCTAAAACTTTTCAGATGATTCAATACGTTTGCGCCTTTTACCTTTTTCTTTGAAGGACAAGGCGAAAGCATGGTTGAATTCTCTACAAGTTGGGTCAATCGCTACATGGGACCAACTGTCTAAGAAGTTCTTAAACAAGTTCTTCCCTGTTCACAAAACTAATGCTCTCCGTAGAGAAATTACTAATTTCACATAAAAAGAGGGTGAGCACTTTCATGAATGTTGGGAAAGATGGAAAGACTTGCTTCTTAAATGTCTACACCATGGTTTTGAGAAGTGGCAACAGGTTCAATATTTCTATGACGATTTAACACCCCAAAACCGTCGCATGATTGATGCCACCAGTGGAGGGTCATTCATGACCAAAAGTGATGTCGAAGCTTGGAATTTTTTCGAAACTTTGTGTGAAAACTCCCAGCAATGGGACTATTCAAATAGAGGTGAAAGAAATCCCCAACCACAGAAGAAGGGTGGTATATATGAGATAGGAGTCACACAAGATCTTTATGCCAAGATTGACAACCTAACACAGAAAATTGATGCTTTGATGTTAAATAATAGACCTCCACAAACAACTCAAATCAAGTCATGTGCCATATGTTCTAGTCCCTGTTGAGACATAAAAATATTATTCCATTGAAGTGGTCAGAGAATTTCCATGTCTAGGGGTATTTCGGTAATTTCCATGTTCGGGGATATTTTGGTAAAAATCCATGTCCACGGGTATTTCAGTAATTTCCATGTCCGGGGATATTTTGGTAATTTCCATGTCCAGGAGTATTTCGGTAATTTTCATGTTCGGGGTATTTTGGTAATTTCCATGTCAAGGGGTATTTTGGTAATTTCCATGTCCGGGGGTATTTTGGTAATTTCCATGTCCAAGGTATTTTGGTAATTTCCATGTCCGGGGGTTTTTGGTAATTTTCATGTCCAGGGGTATTTTGGTAATTTCCATGTCTAGGGGTATTTTGGTAAAAATCCACTTCGGGGTATTTCGGTAAAAATCCACTTCGGGGTATTTTGGTAAAAATACATGTCCAGGGGTAGTTTAGGTATTTTGGTAAAATTCCAACTCCAGGGGTAGTTTAGGTATTTTGGTAAAATTCCATCTCTAAGGGTAGTTTAGGTATTTTAGTAAAAAAGTATTGAAAAGGGCAGTTTGGTAAAAAGAGTGCAAGAGATGTCATTTTAAGGGAAATAAGGTGGTACACCACCATTTAAGAAGAAGCTTGGTGGTCACCATGGTTTAAGGAGAGAGGTTATTCATATGTGAAGTGATAGGTGGTGGTGATCACCGCTCTGTAAGAGTGGTGGGGCCTATAAATACCCCCTCCCAGCTTCATTTGAAGGGGTTGGATCAGATTGGATCAGTTGGTGAGTAAGGGAAAGAGAGAGAAGCAAGGCAAGAGAAGGAGAGCAGAAAGGCTTTACACGGAACCCGCAACCGACGTGGTTTGCGCGGACCCCCGCAACCAAAGTTGCTTGCGCACAGTCGCGCAAACTGAAGTCGATATGGCCTTTACGCCATTTTTCAAGGAATGTTAAGAAGACACTTTGCGCGGAACCGCGAACCGAAGTGGTTTGCGCGGACCTGCGCAAACCGGCCGAGGCCGAAATTTCTACTTCTTCCTTATAACTGTGTTACTGGTGGAGTCTGGTACAGAAGTCTTTCGAGAAATCCACACCGTCCACCGTCTTCCTCTCTGAATTTCAACCATAAAAGATGGGTCTTGGTCCTCTAATGATGTGACCCACTAGGATAATTAAGCCGCAATGGAAGCTCAACGGTCCATTTATGATCGCCATAACGATCATATGGATGAGCATGGTCGCCAAAGCCTAGCATGATTTCGACGGGTTTTTCAGCCTCTACCTGATGAACGACTCAGATTCGTCATTCACTGCACGATGGTGGCCCACAGCAAAAGGACGGAAGTTCTGTTTTACAACAGAGTCGACGTACGTTGACTCTGTGAATTTCAGTTGCCCACTTATTGAAGATTTATGGAAAATCCATTCCGTCCATTCGATTCAGGGCGAAAAACCACCAAGGAAGGACCACTTTTAAAGTAAAATCAGCATGGCCCGCAAGCCTGTCTACTTCACCGTCCATCCCATGTTCAACGACTGGGATTCTGCAATCGACTGCATGGAGACGAAAGGACATCTAAGCAACGGTAATGCCCATCCTTTGAAGAGAATGGACGGCTCAGATCATTCAATAGAGCAGCAAGTGAGCTACACTACACAAAAAGTGTGAACGTGGAAAGGACGCTGTATGGTTTTGTAAAATGAAGAAGAAGAAGCTCGGGTCAGCTTCTTTGACCGAGTTTGGGAAATTCCGTGCACATCAAGTCTACTCATGCACTATGTACATGCGACGTACATGTGGCTCTAACGTGATGTTCGTGAGAAATCTGCTCCGTCCATCTTCATTGTCAGCTCATTTAACGCGTTGAGACCGAGTTTGAAGCATATCCAGATATCAGGTGGGCCCCAAATCACGATCTCAGGGGCTGATTTGTCAGTTTAGCCATTTCTACAAGGATTCAGGAGCTGAAATTTGACGTGTACAGCTAATTTGTGGTTCTAATGCTGCACATAAAGTTTCAGACTGAACAGACGGTGGCAACTTCATGATCTTACATTCTAGGAGACTTTTTAGGCCCGTTTAGCATGATCGGCCTGATTTCTGCGGGTCCTAGCTACACTTCAATGGGCTGCTTCATATTTCAAGGAAGAATGACCGGAAGGATGCTCCATCTCATTGAAGACTGGCTGATCAAATCAGCAATTCCTCCTAAGTACCTAGGAGATGACCGAAATAGCGCCGTTATGCTGCCGAAATTTCCATCTCATTGAAGACTGGTTGATCAGATCAACAATTCCTCCTAAGTCCTAGGAGATGATTGAAACAGGCGTCGGAATGCTGCCGAAATTTCTATCAAGTCATCTTGTCTGTTTTGATTAATTGTACTTTGTTTTCAGAATCAAGGGAATCAGAGGATGTAAATGAACTCAAAATAAATGTGATCAATGTTCTCTTATTCTTTCGTTGTTATCATTGAATAAATCCCCCAAATCAAACACATTTGTTTCGTTGTCGAAACAAAATGGCGACTCTCAATGGGAACATCCTCCCCTTCATCTCTAAAAGAAAAGTACAATTTTATTTAAATAAAATAATTAACATTCTGTTCTTAATGAAAGGTATGCCGAAACGATCTTCTCCCAATTAACAAAGTTGTCTACTTGACATCTAATAGATTTCCATCAAAAAGTGTCAAAGAGTTGCGATAAAAAAAAAAACAGACAATGCCAGGGGCAATGATGATTCGATCAAGCTGATGGCGACGTTTGAGATTGGGTGAAAAGAATATTATCCTGCCAAGAACAGATAATAGTACATTAGAACGACTACCGTGAACAACGATGAACCCTGAGAAAATCCTCAGATGAAAAGTTAGTTCGATTGAATCAGACGTTGCTCGCTAATAAGTAGATGAATCAGTTAGTGAATTAACGAATTCATCGGTCAATAGAGAACCCTGGGGGCATCGTCACCACTTGATAGAGTAAAGATTAAGTTAAATTTGCAATTTGCGAAGGGTCAAAGTGAAGTTGCTCAAACTCTCATATGAATCAGCTGCTTTAAGGTTTTAAAAGAGTAGCAGTAGATACTGTCAAAGAAAGAAAGCAAAATGAAAATAAAGAGTTGAGAGTCTGCTAAAGAGAGCATCGACGATTTTACAAATAAGAAAGTACAGAAAGGGTTCAGACAATTTGAAGACTAAATGAAATATACATTTGAAGAAGACAACATATCCATTATGATTGCTAGTTGCAGAGAAAGTCGAATTGTCACGGCTAAACAAAGAAGAAAAGAAGAACGCGCAAGAAGAAAACAAGACAACATGTTGACTTAGAAAAATCACAGTGTTTTGATTCAGAAGATTCACGGCACAATTATTCAGGGGGCAAGATAAGCAGTCTCAGAATGCCAACAAAGTCTCAGAATGACAAAATCTCAAAATCCCAAGTGAGGTAATCGTTGATTCTTCGAGATGATAATTGTTTATGATAATTGTCTATATTAATTTTTGTAGGTTAAAGTTCGGGCAAAATTAAGCACTGTGATTGCAATCAAGCATTGGCGATTGTCACCGACAATTCGAGAAGCAAAAGGATTACGAAAGACAAAGTCAGGTATTCTCCCTTATGCAAATGGATAAAAGCGCAAATTTTCAAATGACTTCAAGTTTCAGGAGAAATTCAGGAGATACAATCGAAGAAAAAAGAAAAGTGAATTTGTTTTTTTTTTTTTTAAGTATGAAATTATGCGGCGTCAGCATATTTGTTAAAGGTCGCAACATCGTGGTTCTGATTACGAAGATTCCTAGAGCAATGCTTCCTAATCAAAAGGGGGCAAGATAAGCGAGTAAACAGGTAAGTAAGAAACTATAAAATGTGTTTCACACCATAGAATGTATTTCTTTTATATATTTGAAGGAAATGTAGGCTTTCAAGCATATTCAGTCATTGCCAAATGAAAAGCGTCGATGATTATTGCCAAAATAAGATAAACAAGAAAGCGCCAAAGATAATCACCAAATGAAACGTGTTGATGATTATCGATTATCGCCAAAATTAGCACTTTCAAGTCATTTCCAAAATAAGACAGGCCTTCAAGCATATAAAGCCATCAAGTCGTTGCTAAATGGAAAGCATTAATGATCGCTATCAAGCGTTAATGATCGTTATCAAGCATTGATGATCGCTCTTAAGCATTAAGGATCGTTATCAAGCGTTGATGATCACTATTAAGCATTAAGGATCGTTATCAAGCGTTAATGATCGCTATCAAGCGTTGATGATCGCTATTAAGCGTTAATGATTGCTATCAAGCGTTAATGATCGCTGCCAAGCGCCAATGACAATCGCCAAAGGAAAAGTCAATCGCCAAAATTAACAACTATCGCTGTCATCATCATCACCAAAATTAATTCTCAGAATTTTCGGAACATTATCGGCATCAGCGAAATATCAATTATTGAGTCTCAAAACATTATCAGCCGCAGTGAAATATCAGTTATGGATTCACCATACATGACAGTGAATAAGCAGTGGAATAAGCCTAAATTGGCCAACCACACAAATCTTATGACAGCGATGGTAAATGATCATTTAAGGCAGCTTAGCCAAGCCTATATGGCCAACTATGCATAAGACCTACAAAGCCCTAAATTGACCTGCCCGAAATTGGCGGTAAACTATAATTGCTCCTTGAGCCCATTGCCCGAAATTGGCGGTAAACTATAATTGCTCCTTGATCCCATTGCCTGAAATTGGCGATAAACTATAATTGTTCCTTGAGCCCATTGCCCGAAATTGGCGGTAAACTATCTTGCTCTTTGAGCCCAGTGTCAAGTTCAGTTCAGTTAAATCTGGTCGTCCAGTTTAGTCCAGTCAAGTCCCGTTAAATTCGGTCTTGTCCAGTCAAAGTATAGTCAGTCAAAGTACACTAGCACCATTGCTCAAAAGTATCAGATATGCTCAAAAGCATCAACTACGTGTAGCATTCAAAATGCTGCAGATACATATTAAGTATGCTCAAATATGCAATTGCCTGATGAAAATTTTAAATGTTGAATAAAATATATGCAAAAATGTGTTTCCCTTGAATCAGGTTCAAATGGCAGCAATAACAAACGCCTTCAAGATATTGGCAATTATCTACTCAAGAGTTCAAATCTTCAAAGTCAATTATTAGTCTTCAATTGCAATATATTTGTTCCGATGACAAGAGATGTAAGGTCCTTTTATCTCTCGCCTTCTCGATATAAGGGAATATTATCACACAAAACTCTCAAAGGGGGCAGAGAATAAACTAGTGAAGAATTATCATTTTCTTCTGGCCAATCTAAAAGGTTCAAGATATACTCTTTAGATTCGTTAAAGGAACAGTAAAGATTATCCATCTTTCAAAGGCATCGGTAGGCTTTACTCCGGAAGTATTATCTTCTGAAGAAATTTCTATGCAACATTGACCGGGAAAGGGGGCAGGTCTTCAAATCAATCTATGCCTTGGTCTTCAAAGTAATCTATGCCTTGGTCTTTCTGATAATCTCTTACGCATGATGAAGGAATTCATATACCGAGGATTATGAAGTATGATTCAATGTGAACGTTCAAAAGTGGTTTCTATATTAAAACTCAATTATATGCTGATATCGTAACTAACTTCTCACTATCCTAGTAATGATATCGCAAGATCCAAGTACCAGATCTGATGGAGGCAGAGCAAACAAAATCATCATTAGTAATTTCTATAGCCTTTGAAAAGTTACTAAGTGAAAATTGAAAGAAGTCTTGTCTATTTTTCAGAATCAGCAAAGATCCCAGGAAAAGTCTATGAAGAAATGCTGAGTACAAGCTAGAAACAACTCAGCAATTAAACCTTTGGAGTTGGAAATGACATCTCCAAGAGCATGATATAAAGAATACAAAGAATGCAATGCGAAGCACGATGACAGCGAATATCACAATCAGCTTAAAAGAGAGGAGAAGTTTTCAATATAAATTTCAAAATTATTAATGCTTCTTAAGGCTAAATTGAAAGAGCTATAATGTCTTAAGATACTAATTCCGATTAATTTGGCAGGAAAGATCATCATTTGAAAGATTAGATTATACAGATCATGAATAAAGGAAACAATCAAAAGGGTTGCTGCGGTAGGAGCAACGGAGTTGATCAAAGAGACCGTTGCAGAATTGAAGGAAAAAGTCGCTGGAGTTGATCAAAGAGACCATGGCAGCAGCAGTGGTGTTGAAAGATAGTTCTCTAATCAAGTTGCTCAAAGACAAAGTCGTCACAGCTGTTGCAGAGATGTGTTTCGATGAAAAGAGAACTCATCTTCTCTAGTGAAGCATCCGCTCGACACTACTGGCTGGGGGCATTCCAATCTTCTGTTCGAGTGCCATCATTCAAATCTTCTGTTCGAGTGCCAGCATTCCAATCTTCTGTTCGAGTGCCATCATTCAAATCTTCTGTTCAAGCGTCATCATTCAAATCTTCTGTTCGAGTGCCATCATTCAAATCTTCTGATTGAGCGCCATCATTCAAATCTTCTGTTCGAGTGCCATCATTCAAAACTTCTGGTCGAATATGAGCATTCCAGTCTTCTAGTCAAATACGAGCATTCCAGTCTTCTAGTCAAATATGATCATTCAAATCTTCCGGTCGAGCGCGAGCATTCCAGTCTTCTGATCGAACGCAATCATTTGATTTTCTGGTCAAAGATAATCATTCAGTCTTCCATGCAAGCATGATCATCTAATCATTCTTCAGTTGTAGTTCATTCAAGATTCTTCAGGCGGAGGAAGATCGATCCTCCATTTGATTTTAGGAATCAATGAAAGAAGGATCGAGGGGGCATCTGTTGAGACATAAAAAATATTATTCCATTGAAGTGGTCAGAGAATTTCCATGTTCGGGGTATTTCGGTAAATTTCATGTCCGGGGATATTTTGGTAATTTCCATGTCTGGGGGTATTTCATAATTTCCATGTCCGGGGGTATTTCAGTAATTTCCATGTCTGGGGGTATTTCGGTAATTTCCATGACCAGGGGTATTTTGGTAATTTCTATGTCCAGGGTATTTCAGTAATTTCCATGTCCAGGGGTATTTCGGTAATTTCCATGTCCAGGGGTATTTTGGTAATTTCCATGACCAGGGCTATTTCGGTAATTTTCATGTCCGGGGTATTTTGGTAATTTCCATGTCCAGGGATATTTTGGTAATTTTCATGTCTGGGGTATTTCAGTAATTTCCATGTCCAGGGGTATTTTGGTAATTTCTATGTCCGGGGTTATTTCGGTAAAAATCCATATCAAGGGGTAGTTTAGCTATTTCGGTAAAAATCCATATCAAGGGGTGGTTTAGGTATTTCGGTAAAAATCCATATCAAGGGGTAGTTTAGGTATTTTGGTAAAAATCCATATCAAGGGGTAGTTTAAGTATTTTGGTAAAATTCCATCTCCAAGGGTAGTTTAGGTATTTCAGTAAAAAAGTATTGAAAAGGGTAGTTTGGTAAAAAGAGTGCAAGAGATGTCATTTTAAGGGAAATGGGTGGTACACCACCATTTAAGAAGAAGCTTGGTGGTCACCATGGTTTAAGGAGAGAGGTTGTTCATATGTGAAGTGATAGGTGGTGGTGATTACCACTTTGTAAGAGTGGTGGGGCCTATAAATACCCCCTCCCAGCTTCATTTAAAGGGGTTGGATCAGTGAGATCAGTTGCTGGGTCAGAGAATGAGAGAGAAGCAAGGCAGGAGAAGGTGAGAAGAAGTTCCTTTACGCCAACCCGCGCAATAAAAGTCGTTTGCGCAGTTCCGCATAAAGTGGTTTGCGTGGTTCCGCGCAAAGGTATGGGAGAAGTCCTGTACGTCATTCGTGCAAAGCCATGTTTGAAAGAAGAAACCGCATAAAGTGGTTTGCGTGGTTCCGCGCAAAGTATGGGAGAAGTCTAAATGAAGAAGTTTGCTATGTTGCTGGCAGGGCTTCTAGTCCAGTCAAGTCTAGTCCAGTCAAGTCCCGTTAAGTTCGGTCTTGTCCAGTCAAAGTATAGTCAGTCTAGTATACTAGCACCATTGCTCAAAAGCATCAGATATGCTCAAAAGCATCAACTACGTGTAGCATTCAAAATGCTGCAGATACATATTAAATATGCTCAAATATGCAATTGCCTGATGAAAATTTTAAGTGTTGAATAAAATATATGCAAAAATGTGTTTCTCTTGAATCAAGTTCAAATGGCAGCGACAACAAACGCCTTCAAGATATTGGCAATTATCTACTCAAGAGTTCAAATCTTCAAAGTCAATTATTAGTCTTCAATTGCAATATATTTGTTCTGATGACAAGAGATGTAAGGTCCTTTTATCTCTCGCCTTCTCGATATAAGGGAATATTATCGCACAAAACTCTCAAAGGGGGGAGAGAATAAACTAGTGAAGAATTATCATTTTCTTCCGGCCAATCTAAAAGGTTCAAGATATACTCTTTAGATTCGTTAAAGGAACAACAAAGATTATCCATCCTTCAAAGGCATCGGCAGGCTTTACTCCGGAAGTATTATCTTCTGAAGAAATTTTTATGCAACATTGACCGGGAAAGGGGGCAGGTCTTCAAATCAATCTATGCCTTAGTCTTCAAAGTAATCTATGCCTTGGTCTTTCTGATAAGCTCTTATGCATGATGAAGGAATTCATATACCGAGGATTATGAATAATGATATCACAAGACTCCAAGTACCAGATCTGATGGAGAATCAGCAAAGATCCCAGGAAAAGTCTATGAAGAAATGCTGAGTACAAGCTAGAAACAACTCAGCAATTAAAACCTTTGGAGTTGGAAATGACATCTCCAAGAGCACGATATAAAGAATACAAAGAATGCAATGCGAAGCATGTTCACTCCCCAAGTATAGGGTTGTGATGTAGTAATAACTCGGTAAGACCGAGGTCGAATCCACAGGGACTAAAACCTGTACGTTATCTGAAAATAACCAGATCTAGAACTAGGCTAAGATGAATTCTAACTGATTGTAATTTGAAGAATAATGATGAAATATTAATCTAAAACTTAAGAAAATCAGAGAAGGAAAACTAGGGATTCAGAGGATCCACTTGTAGGGATCAGGGAGATCTTATGCCTGTATTACAAATCAGGAAAATTAACTGAACTGTCATTGATATAGATTTCAAGAGA
Source organism: Magnolia changhungtana (assembly GCA_030180095.1). Classification (NCBI taxonomy): domain Eukaryota; kingdom Viridiplantae; phylum Streptophyta; class Magnoliopsida; order Magnoliales; family Magnoliaceae; genus Magnolia; species Magnolia changhungtana. Next base: position 1,379,701 of record JASAUF010000316.1, read on the forward strand.
TGAAAAGTGTAAGAAATAGAATGGATTCCATCACCAAACTATGCCCATGAGACAAAGCAAACAACAAAATTAATCTAATTACCAACCAATCAACATGCCATGAAGGTTAGGAAGGGTACCGACATCCCACCATGCCCAGGAGACGATGGTGAACAACAGGGCTTCATGACGTCATAAACATAAAGAGGAAAAGAACATGTTCAAAGCCATTGCAGACCCATTGTAATTTCAGTCACAACAGACCATTAAAGACTGAAAACATTTCCTTAATTAAACCCAAATCAATATCAGATCAGTCTATACAAAAGGCACAAGCAAAGAGGCCTCCCATCACGCTACAAGCTTCACCTCTTAGCCTTAGCTAAGAGGTTTAGCCACACATGAGTGGACTAGATCTCTCAAAACAAAATAGAGAAAAGAAAGAAGAAAAAGACAATTAAAAACTCAAATTCTACTCCCTGTATTTCTCTCTCTCTCTCTCTTCACGTCTCCACCAAATTCCAGCTATGAGATGATCCAGATCCCCCTCTCTCTCCTCACTTTCTTCCTTTATAAGCACCTGGTGGAGAGGTGTTCTTTCACAGCTCCATGTCCGTAACAGAGCCGGACTTGGGAATATGTATGCAACGCACGTGTCTTACGCGGCTGAAGTTGGTGGCCTTTGATTGGCACCATATGGGAAATCTGAACCGTACACTGAACTCCACTTGAAGTTTCGGACAGGAAAGGTGGGTTTTGGAAGTTTAATGGTGTGGCCTAGGAGACTTTTAGGTCTACCGTCCGTGTTGCGTTGAACGGTGAAAGACTAATCGTTCATTGTATTATGCAATTCCGACACCTAGGCATGAGTGATATGGTCCTCTTGAATCACACGAACGGTTTGGATTGTCAATCCGACCGTGATCGGAATCACAGAACCGGCCCACAGCGGCCGGTTTTCACGTAAGCACGAACAGGGCTACGAACTCTCGTCCGCTGTTCTGATGGTGGGTCCCATGTTCGGGATTTACGACGAAATCCACTCCGTTCATTGTTTCTGGCTCGGAAAACCATTTGGAGATGATCGGTTTTGAACTTCCGATACTGTGGCCCACTGAATTCGTGCTTCAGCCGTCCGACCTGCGTTTGGATGGTATTCTCCTGTGTGTAGGAGCATATAGTTAAAAAACCTCCTATGTACGGTCAGTTTTTCCTGCTGGAGATAATGAACGGTGCGGATCATCGAAATTCATGATTATGGTGGCCCACCAAGAGCTGAGCGCAGCTCCCTATCGCAGACGAAGAGTCTGTTCCATTTTGAAATCGGAAATCGGGTCAGCGGCTGCTGACCGATTCCGTCGGTTCGGTGCGGCGAGTGAGTGCATCGCACTGTGCATTTTCACGAAACCGGTGGGGTCCACTATGATGTGCATGTAAGATCCGACCACTCCATTTGTTGTGCCACCCCATATAAAGGGTTGGGACCGAATTTGATGCAGTTCCAGATATCTAGTGGGCCCCAAACTGACGAATAGTGCCTGATCTGACTGTTGGGCCACTTCCTTAACGATCCAACGGCTGAAATTTGACGTGTACGGTTGATATAGGGCGTTCAGGCCACGTATGAAGTCTCGTGTCAATCGGATGGCGGGAACCCTATGATCTTGCATTCTAGACGTCCTTCAGGCCGCTTGAGCTTCAGTTTCTCGATTTTCTTGGATCTCGGGCGTTGATCTTGGTTCACTGGGGTCTGTCCCTTGCTCTGGTGACTTTGGAGTGCCATATCCATGCTTTTACTATCAGTTTTCTGTCAACGCTCCTGATTGAATCCTGCAACAAAACACAATTAAAACTGGGCATTAAACAGTATTATGTTCGTAAATCTAAGCAGTAACTAGGGTCTGATATGCAATATTTGACCCTCAACACAACCCCCAACCAGCATTTTGCTAGTCCCGAGCAAAATATGCGAAAATTAAGTTGAGAATTACGAGACAATTCTTATGAAGCCGAATGATATTTTGAAAAACAATGCAGATGTAAGAAATCTTAAGATTCATGAATGTTGATTATTAATTTTTCCTGGAATCAAGCTCACGGTAACTTCATAATCAAGTTCAAATATTAATCCATCAATTAGAAAAATTATAAACATTGAGTTCCATGGATGCATAGTGTAAACCCGGCTTACCATCATTAATATTTAATTCTCTATTTCATGATAACGTTGGTAACCACAAGAGCATCCAGGACAACCAAAACCTAAACTAAAAGGTCCCTCATAGATCATTCTTTTTCTTTCTTTTAGCCTTTGATTTTTTTTATTTTTTATTATTTTTTTATTTTTAAAGTAACACCAAGAAGAGGAGTCCAATCCTCACCTATAGGGAGCAAACCTATGGTGAAACTAGTCGCCCAACTCTGTCTAACTATTAATCATGGAAAATCAAATCCACACCTATAGGGAGCAAACCCATGGTGTAATTCTCTTTTTATACCCTGATGGCCAAATCTTTTAGGCTGGTTTCTTTCATGCTCAGTGATTACCAAGTTAATCATTTAATATCAAACTGAAATCTCAATGTGTAAGTGAGATGTGGTATGTGAAATCATGACTCAATCAATGTTTACAACTTCTAATCATGGATTAACAATTCAAACTTAACTCTGAAATCTACAGATAACTGAATCCAAAAGTCATGAATTACCAACAATACGTATCTTAACATTATAAATCCAAGATGGTCGTCAAAAAATTTTAAAAAATTTCACAAATTTTCACAAATTTTTGCTCAAGACCAAGAAAACACTGATTAGGAGAAATCTAATCTCCCACCCCCAACCTAAAATCTACATTGTCCTCAATGTAAAAGATATGAACATGAAATGCATATGGGACAACGAAAGTAAAAGAGAAGTGATGGGAAGATAGTACCTGAATGATGAATCGTGAGAAACTTTCCAAGAGATTTCAACATGAGAGCGGGTGCGCACGAGAAAAAAAGCAACACAAAAATAACAAGAAATAAAATCCTACCTATACCACTTTCGCAGGTGCTCTCGATTGCATTTAGCGCATGCAACAAGCCTTTAAACCCCTAGGTTGCCCCTAGTGGACGAGTTATAGTCTCGTGATGGTTTGCAATAATGTTACCCACAAACATTGAACTATCTAGGAAAATGAAATAAATGGAAAAGCTGGGTTGCCTCCCAGGAGCGCTAAGTTTAACGTCTTCAGCTAGACCAAAGCAACTAGTCTAGTCCTATGAAAGCAATAACCTACCTATACCTCCATCAGACTAGGAGATCATTCCTGGTAAACAGGATCAGTCAGAGCCATGGACATATCCTCTAAATCAAATTTCTCGACAAATGGCTTTAAACGATGTCCATTTACTTTAAACTCCTTGCCATTGTCGGGATCTCTTATCTCGACGGCCCCATGAGGATAAGCAGTAACAACAATGTAAGGGCCGGTCCAACGAGATCGAAGCTTACCCGGAAAGAGATGTAATCGAGAATTATACAAAAGGACTTTCTGACCTGGCGTGAATGATTTTCGTAGAATATGTTGGTCATGAAACGCCTTCATCCTGTCCTTGTAAATTCTCAAATTCTCGTATGCATCGTTCCGGATTTCTTCAAGTTCATTTAATTGAAGTTTGCGTAGCAAGCCAGCGTTGTTCAGATTGAAATTCAAATTTTTGATTGCCCAGTAGGCTCTATGTTCCAACTCCACAGGTAAGTGGCAAGCCTTCCCATAGACGAGTCTAAAGGGAGACATTCCAATAGGAGTTTTAAAAGCAGTACGGTACGCCCATAAGGCATCGGTCAATCGAATTGACCAATCCTTACGGTCAGGGTTAACCGTTTTCTCCAAAATGTGTTTGATCTCCCTATTAGAAATCTCAGCTTGCCCACTTGTCTGTGGGTGGTATGGGGTGCTCACCTTATGAGAGATATCGTATTTCTTCATTAAACTCTCGAATGGCCTATTACAAAAGTGTGAGCCCCCATCACTAATAATAGCTCGAGCCGTTCCAAATCGGGAAAGGATGTTCTCTTTTAGGAATTTAATGACCGTGCGATGGTCATTATTCCGACATGGAATTGCTTCGACCCATTTAGTGACATAGTCTACAGCAAGCAAAATATATAAATTTTCAAAAGATTGGGGGAATGGTCCCATGAAATCGATGCCCCAGCAATCAAATGCCTCTATGATAAGAATGGGATTCAAAGGCATCATATTTCGATGGGACAATGCTCCCAATTTCTGACAACGCTCACAAGCTTTGCAAAACTCATGAGTGTCCCTAAACATAGTGGGCCAATAGAAGCCACACTGCAGAATCTTGGCTGTGGTCTTTTTTGCAGAAAAGTGACCACCACAGGCCTGTGAGTGACAGAAGGAGATGACACTCTGATGCTCATCGTCTGGCACACATCTCCTCAAAATTTGGTCTGGGCAATATTTAAACAAGTATGGATCGTCCCAGAAGAATTTGCGTACCTCGGTGAAAAATTTCCTCTTATCTTGCGCAGTCCAATGTGTTGGTATGGAACCTGTAGCAAGATAATTAGTAATATCAGCGAACCAAGGTGAATGGGAGACTCTGAACAGTTGTTCATCAGGGAACATGTCATTGATATGGGTCGCCTCAAGGGAATCAGAGGTATTAAGGCGAGAAAGGTGATCGGCCACTACGTTTTCTACTCCCTTTTTATCTTTAATTTCTAAATCAAATTCTTGGAGTAGAAGGATCCATCATATCAGGCGGGGCTTAGAATCATTCTTGGAAAGAAGATACTTCAGTGCCGCATGATCTGTATAGATAATGATATTGGATCCGATCAGGTAGGACCTAAATTTGTCCAAGGCGAACACTACGGCTAAAAGTTCCTTTTCCGTAGTTGAGTAGTTCACTTGGGCAGGATTTAAAGTTCTACTCGCGTAATGGATGACGCAGGGCCTCTTATCTTTTCTCTGGCCTAGAACCGCTTCAAGAGCATAATCAGAGGCGTCGCACATAAGCTCGAAAGGAAGGCTCCAGTCGGGTGGCTGCATGATGGGTGCAGTGGTTAACATGCCTTTTAGCTTGGTGAAAGCTTCCTGGCATTGCTCAGTCCACTCGTATGGAACATCCTTTTGAAGAAGATTACATAAAGGACGAGAGAGGAGACTAAAGTCCTTTATGAATCGCCTGTAAAATCCTGCGTGTCCTAAGAAGGATCGCACGTCTCTGATGTTCTTGGGTGGAGGTAGGTTAGAGATAAGATCAATTTTTGCCTTATCTACCTCAATTCCCTTGGACGAGATGATATGTCCAAGGACAATCCCCTTATGAACCATGAAATGACACTTCTCCCAATTAAGTACCAGATTCTTTTCTTCACATCTTTTCAACACACATTTAAGACTTTCCAAGCACTTGCTGAAAGATGAGCCATAGACAGAGAAATCGTCCATGAAAACCTCTAGATATTGCCCCACCATATCAGAAAAGATACTCAACATACATCGTTGAAAGGTAGCAGGGGCATTACATAGTCCAAATGGCATCCTTCGGTAAGCAAAGGTGCCGTAGGGACATGTAAATGTGGTCTTTTCCTGGTCCTCAGGGGCGATTTCAATCTGATTGTAGCCCGAATACCCGTCAAGGAAACAGTAATAGGAATGACCAGCTAGCCTTTCTAAGATTTGATCAATGAAGGGCAAAGGAAAGTGATCCTTCCTTGTGATGGTATTCAACTTCCTGTAGTCAATGCACATTCTCCAACCAGTAGTGACTCTAGTTGGCACGAGTTCATTATTAGCATTGGCTACGATGGTGACTCCGGACTTCTTAGGAACCACCTGAGTTGGACTCACCCATTGACTATCAGATATAGGGTATATAATACCCACATCCAATAGTTCGAGAACCTCGGCCTTAACCACTTCCTTCATGTTTGGATTTAGTCTACGTTGTGGTTGCCGAGCGGTCTTCGCATTTTCCTCAAGATATATGTGGTGAGTACAAATCAAGGGGTCGATTCCCTTGAGGTCCGCTATCGTCCATCCTAGGGCTCCTTTATGCTCAATGAGAGTAGATATGAGCATACTCTCCTGTTCTTTCTCCAGGTGGGCAGAGATCACCACCGGGTATGTCTCATCTTGGCCTAAATAGGCATATTTCAAATCAGAGGGCAAAGTTTTTAGGTCAAGCTTCGGTGCCTTGAGGTTAGACGGTAGAGGCACTACATCAGTTTGTGGCAATTCTTCAAATTGTGGCCTCCACCGGTTAACTTCAAGTACCGGTGTAGTATCAAGCAAGGCACACGTCTCCCTAATCATATCATCATCAAACTCATGGGAGTGGGCCAAGCACGTCTCTAGAGGATCAGAGGATAAGGAAAGGGGTGTCCTATCTTCCACGAAATTATCGATCATGTTAATGTCGTGGACATCGTCATCATCCTCTGCATTGCTGCCGTTATTGAAAAAGATATTTGAATCCAATGTCAAATTTCCAAAAGACATAGTCATGACACCATTCCTGCAATTGATGATTGCATTTGACGTGGCAAGGAATGGGCGACCAAGAATGACGGGAATCTGAGTGCTCATGTTGTTGATGGGTTCGGTGTCCAGGATGATAAAATCTACAGGGTAGTAAAATCTATCGACTTGGACTAACACATCCTCAATAATCCCTCTTGGTACACGAACAGTTCGATCGGCAAGTTGTAGTGTGGTTAGGGTAGGTTTTAGCTCACCCAAACCTAACTGTTTGTATACCGAGTAGGGAATCAAATTGACGCTCGCTCCCAAGTCAAGAAGTGCATGATCAATTCGATGGTTCCCGATTACACATGATATGGTTGGGCTACCGGGATCCTTGAATTTCTGCGGCACGTCTTGCTTCAGGATGGCACTCACTTTCTCAGTCAAGAAGATCTTCTTTTGAATGCTTTGCCGTCTTTTGGTCGTACATAGGTCTTTCAGAAATTTTGCATATAGAGGAACCTGTTTTACGACATCAAGTAGAGGAATGTTGACTTTCACTTGTTTCAACACCTCCAGAATATCCTGAGAATTAGAAAGACGTTTTGGTGCAACCAACCGTTGGGGGAACGGAGCAACTGGCTTCTCTAGAAGTTCCGGTTCTAAATTTTGTGGGACATCACGAGATCCATCATTATTGTCCTCTTCTAGTTCTTGAGGCTTTTCGGGCCTAACCGGAAGGGTTTTATCAATGATCTTCCCACTCCTAAGAGTGGTGATGGATTTAGCGTATCCCATTTGATTTGAAGAGCTGGGATCATTTATCTCATATTGCGGTTTAGGATTGGGGAGCGGTTGTGCAGGAAACATCCCATTTTCTATAACTGTCATACGTGAATCTATTTTCTGTATAAAGTCTGTAAGTCTACGCACTGCCTGAGTCAGCTCTTGTATGGGATTTTGAACCGGTTCTTCTTGAGGTTTCCCCTGATTTGAATTTTGATTGAAGAAACCTTGAGGGGTAGCAGTTTGTCCATTCCTCCAACTAAAATTTGGATGATTTCTCCAACCAGGATTGTATGTATTGGAGGTAGATCTATTGAAAGGTCTTTGATAGTTATTTACGGCATTGGCTTGCTCATTCAACACTCCTCGAAAGGCAGATATGGTAGGACAATTTTCAGTTGTGTGAATGTTGCAATCACAGATGCCGCAAACAATTTCATTAACCTTATCCTTCTTTCCTTCCATGGCCTCGACTCTTCGAGTGAGATTAGTCACTTTAAAATTTACATCGTCCTCTTCTTTCAGGAGATATACTCCACCTTTCTCCTTAGATTGAGTTGGCCTAGGCGTGGTGTTTGATTTTGGGTAATGGTCCCATGATTGTGCATTCTCGGCAAGTCTATCGAGGTAATCCCATACCTCATCGACTTCTTTATTCATGAATTCACCATTACACATTGTCTCGACCAGTTGGCGCATGGAAGATGCCAGTCCATCATAGAAGAAATTTGTAATGCGCCACATTTCAAAACCGTGTTGTGGGCATGAACTGACGAGATCCTTGAACCTTTCCCAACATTGGTAGAATGTTTCATCTTCCTTTTGGGCGAAGTTCATGATTGCTTTTCTGAGGGTAATCGTTTTATGGTGTGGAAAAAATTTCTTTATGAATTCCCTCTGCAAATCATTCCATGTGCCAATGGATCTAGGACGCAGTGAATGTAACCACGTCTTAGCCTTCTCTTTCAAGGAAAAAGGAAAGAGTTTCAGCCTGATTGTATCCTCGGATACATTGGGAAAGTACAAGGTGGCTATAATCTCATCGAACTTTTTCAAATGTAAGTATGGACTTTCTGATTCAAGCCCATGGAATTTAGGAAGGAGTTGGATAACTCCTGGCTTGATGTCCATATGTCCTGTGTTTTCAGGAAAAATCATGCATGAGGGTGTACTCACCCCCGCCGGTTGTAAATAATCCCGTAAAGTACGAGGCGGGGGTGCTTGATGCACCTCATTCTCATCCATATGTTGAGGTAGTGCTTGAGGTCGATTCGCAGTCATAACCTCATGTACTTCCTCATCCATATGTTGAGGTAGTGCTTGAGGTTGATTTTCAGCCATAACCTCAATTAACTCAGAGGAATTCGAGCGGTGTCTAATCCTGCGATGGACAGTCAACCCCTCAACTAACCCTCCTTCAGTCAAGAGACGTCGAGTGTCGTCACGGGCCCACTTGGGCATGAAACACTCGCAGCCCTCAGTCAAATTCTAAACCCAATCTAAAAAAAGAAAATGAAAATCTAGAAAGAAAGAGAGGTTTGGAAGGAAGTTACCAAATTGGCGTCCCTAAGCTAAAGACCTGCAAAACAAAACAAAATAAGTTAGTTTTTAAAGCAAACCAAATCTAAAGAGTTAGAAAATCTAGAAAATTAGAAAGAGTTTACCAAATTAGAAGTTCTATCCTAACAACCTACAGAATAGAAAATAAATTAGTTCTATGAAAAATAGAAAACAAAATTTAAAATTTAAAATTAGTAAAATCCTAATCTTAAACTAAGTCTAAAACCAATTAATTTCAGAAAATCGTAGCCGTCAGTCCCCGGCAACGGCGCCAAAAACTTGTTCACTCCCCAAGTATAGGGTTGTGATGTAGTAATAACTCGGTAAGATTGAGGTCGAATCCACAGGGACTGAAACCTGTACGTTATCTGAAAATAACCAGATCTAGAACTAGGCTAAGATGAATTCTAACTGATTGTAATTTGAAGAATAATGATGAAATATTAATCTAAAACTTAAGAAAATCAGAGAAGGAAAACTAGGGATTCAGAGGATCCACTTGTAGGGATCAGGGAGATCTTATGCCTGTATTACAAATCAAGAAAATTAACTGAACTGTCATTGATATAGATTTCAAGAGATGAAAAGTGTATGAATTAGAATGGATTCCATCACCAAACTATGCCCATGAGACAAAGCAAACAACAGAATTAATCTAATTACCAACCAATCAACATGCCATGAAGGTTAGGAAGGGTACCGACATCCCACCATGCCCAGGAGACGATGGTGAACAACAGGGCTTCCTGACGTCATAAACATAAAGAGGAAAAGAACATGTTCAAAGCCATTGCAGACCCATTGTAATTTCAGCCACAACAGACCATTAAAGACTGAAAACATTCCCTTAATTAAACCCAAATCAATATCAGATCAGTCTATACAAAAGGCACAAGCAAAGAGGCCTCCCATCATGCTACAAGCTTCACCTCTTAGCCCTAGCTAAGAGGTTTAGCCACACATGAGTGGACTAGATCTCTCAAAATAAAATAGAGAAAAGAAAGAAGAAAAAGACAATTAAAAACTCAAATTCTACTCCCTGTATTTCTCTCTCTCTCCTCACGTCTCCACCAAATTCCAGCTATGAGATGATCCAGATCCCCCTCTCTCCTCACTTTCTTCCTTTATAAGCACCTGGTGGAGAGGTGTTCTTTCGCAGCTCCACGTCCGTAACAGAGCCGGACTTGGGAATATGTATGCAACGCACATGTCTTACGCGGCTGAAGTTGGTGGCCTCTGATTGGCACCATATGGGAAATCTGAACCGTACACTGAACTCCACTTGAAATTTCGGATAGGAAAGGTGGGTTTCGGAAGTTTAATGGTGTGGCCTAGGAGACTTTTAGGTCTACCGTCCGTGTTGCGTTGAACGGTGAAAGACTAATCGTTCATTGTATCATCCAATTCCGACACCTAGGCATGAGTGATATGGTCCTCTTGAATCACACGAACGGTTTGGATTGTCAATCCGACCGTGATCGGAATCACAGAACCGGCCCACAGCGGCCGGTTTTCGCGTACGCACGAACAGGGCTGCGAACTCTCGTCCGCTGTTCTGATGGTGGGTCCCATGTTCGGGATTTACGACGAAATCCACTCCGTTCATTGTTTCTGGCTCGGAAAACCATTTGGAGATGATCGGTTTTGAACTTCCGATACTGTGGCCCACGTTTGGATGGTATTCTCCTGTGTGTAGGAGCATATAGTTGAAAAACCTCCTATGTACGGTCGGTTTTTCCTGCTGGAGATAATGAACGGTGCGGATCATCGAAATTCATGATTATGGTGGCCCACCAAGAGCTGAGCGCAGCTCCCTGTCGCAGACGAAGAGTCTGTCTCCGTTTTGAAAATGGAAATCGGGTCAGCGGCTGCTGACCGATTCCATCGGTTCGGTGCGGCGAGTGAGTGCATCGCACTGTGCACTTTCACGAAACCGGTGGGGTCCACTATGATGTGCATGTAAGATCCGACCCCTCCATTTGTTGTGCCACCCCATATAAAGGGTTGGGACCGAATTTGATGCAGTTCCAGATATCTAGTGGGCCCCAAACTGACGAATAGTGCCTGATCTGACTGTTGGGCCACTTCCTTAACGATCCAACGGCTGAAATTTGACGTGTACGGTTGATATAGGGCGTTCAGGCCACGTATGAAGTCTCGTGTTAATCGGATGGCGGGAACCCTATGATCTTGCATTCTAGACGTCCTTCAGGCCGCTTGAGCTTCAGTTTCTCGATTTTCTTAGATCTTAGGCGTTGATCTTGGTTCACTGGGGTCTGTCCCTTGCTCTGGTGACTTTGGAGTGCCAAATCCATGCTTTTACTATCAGTATTCCGTCAACGCTCCTGATTGAATCCTGCAACAAAACACAATTAAAACCGGGCATTAAACAGTATTATGTTCGTAAATCCAAGCAGTAACTAGGGTCTGATATGCAATATTTGACCCTCAACAAAGCACGATGACAGCGAATATCACAATCAGCCTAAAAGAGAGGAGAAGTTTTCAATATAAATTTCAAAATTATTAATACTTCTTAAGGCTAAATTGAAAGAGTTATAATGTCTTAAGATACTAATTCCGATTAATTTGGTAGGAAAGATCATCATTTGAAAGATTAGATTATACAGATCATGAATAAAGGAAACAATCAAAAGGGTTGCTGTTGTAGGAACAACAGAGTTGATCAAAGAGACCGTTGCAAAATTGACGGAAAAAGTCGCTAGAGTTGATCAAAGAGACCATGGCAGTAACAGCGGTGTTGAAAGATAGTTCTCTAATCAAGTTGCTCAAAGACAAAGTCGTAACAGCTGTTGCAGAGATGTGTTTCGATGAAAAGAGAACTTCATCTTCTCTAGTGAAGCATCCGCTCGACACTACTGGATGGGGGCATTCCAATCTTTTGTTCGAGTGCCATCATTCAAATCTTCTATTCGAGTGCCAGCATTCCAATCTTATGTTCGAGTGCCATCATTCAAATCTTCTGTTCAAGCGCCATTATTCAAATCTTCTGTTCGAGCGCCATCATTCAAATCTTCTGTTCGAGTGCCATCATTCAAATCTTCTATTCAAGCGCGAGCATTCAAATCTTTTGGTCAAATATGAGTATTCCAGTCTTCTAGTCAAATGTGAGCATTCAAATCTTCCGGTCGAGCGCGAGCATTCCAGCTTCTGATTGAATGCAATCATTTGATTTTATGGTCAAAGATAAGCATCCAGTCTTCCATGCAAGCATGATCATCTAATCATTCTTCAGTTGCAGTTCATTTAAGATTCTTCAGGCGGAGGAAGATCGATCCTCCATTTGATTTCAGGAATCAATCAAAGAAAAATCGAGGGGGCATCTGTTGAGACATAAAAATATTATTCCATTGAAGTGGTCAGAGAATTTCCATGTCCAGGGGTATTTCGGTAATTTTCATGTCCGGGGGTATTTTGGTAAAAATCCACGTCCAGGGGTATTTCGGTAATTTCCATGTCCCGGGGTATTTTGGTAATTTCCATGTCCAGGGGTATTTCGGTAATTTCCATGTCCAGGGTATTTTGGTAATTTCCATGTCTAGGGGTATTTTGGTAATTTTCATGTCCAGGGGTATTTTGGTAAAAATCCATGTCTAAGTGTATTTTGGTAATTTCCATGTCCAGGGGTATTTCGGTAATTTTCATGTCCAGGGTATTTTGGTAATTTCCATGTCCAGGGGTATTTTAGTAATTTCTATGTCCGGGGGTATTTTGATAATTTTCATGTCCAGGGGTATTTTAATAATTTCTATGTCCGAGGGTATTTTGATAATTTTCATGTCCAGGGGTATTTTGGTAATTTCCATGTCCAGGGGTATTTTGGTAATTTCCATGTCTAGGGGTATTTTGGTAAAAATCCACGTCGGGGGTATTTCGGTAAAAATCCACTTCGGGGGTATTTTGGAAAAATCCATGTCCATGAGTAGTTTAGGTATTTTGGTAAAATTCCAACTCTAGGGGTAGTTTAGGTATTTTGGTAAAATTCCATCTCCAAGGGTAGTTTAGGTATTTTAAGTAAAAAAGTATTAAAAAGGGTAGTTTGGTAAAAAGAGTGCAAGAGATGTCATTTTAAGGAAAATAAGGTGGTACACCACAATTTAAAAAGAAGCTTGGTGGTCACCATGGTTTAAGGAGAGAGGTTATTCATATGTGAAGTGACAGGTGGTGGTGATCATCGCTTTGTAAGAGTGGTGGAGCCTATAAATACCCCCTCCCAGCTTCTTTTGATGGGGTTGGATCGAATTGGATCAGTTGGTGAGTAAGGGAAAGAGAGAGAAGCAAGGCAAGAGAAGGAGAGCAGAAGGGCTTTACGCGGAACCGTGCAACCGACGTGGTTTGCGCGGACCCATGCAACCAAAGTTGCTTGCGCACAGTCGCACAAACTGAAGTCGATATTGCCTTTACACCATTTTTCAAAGAATGTTAAGAAGACGCTTTGCGCGGAACCGCGCAACCTAAGTGGTTTGCACGGACCTGCGCAAACCGGCCGAGGCCGAAATTTCTACTTCTTCCTTATAATTGTGTTACTGGTGGAGTCTGGTACAGAAGTCTTTCGAGAAATCCACACCGTCCAACGTCTTCCTTTCTGAATTTAAACCATAAAAGATGGATCTTGGTCCTCTGATGATGTGACCCACCAAGATAATTAAGCCGCAATGGAAGCTCAACGGTCCGTTTATGATCGCCATAACGATCATATGGATGAGCATGGTCGCCAAAGCTTAGCATGGTTTCGATGGGTTTTTTGGCCTCTACCTGATGGACGACTCAGATTCGTCATTCCCTGCACGATGGTGGCCCACAGCAAAAGGACGGAAGTTCTGTTTTACGAGTCGACTCTGTGAATTTCAGTTGCCCACTTATTGAAGATTTATGGAAAATCCATTTCGTCCATTCGATTCAGGGAGAAAATCCACCAAGGAAGGACCGCTTTTGAAGTAAAATCAGCATGGCCGGCAAGCCTGTCTACTTCACCATCCATCCCATGTTCAACGGCTGGGATTCTGCAATCGACTGCATGGAGACGAAAGGACATCTAGGCAACGGTAACGCCCATCCTCTGAAGAGAATGGACGGCTCCGATCATTCAATAGAGCAGCGAGTGGGCTACACTGCACAAAAAGCGTGAACATGGAAAGGATGCTGTATGGTTTTGTAAAATGAAGAAGAAGAAGCTCGGGTCAGCTTCTTTGACCGAGTTTGGGAAATTCCGTGCACATCAAGTGCACTCGTGCACTATGTACATGCGATGCACATGTGGCTCCAACGTGATGTTCGTGAGAAATTTACTCCGTTCATCTTCATTGTCAGCTCATTTAACGCGTTGAGACCGAGTTTGAAGCATATCTAGATATCAGGTGGGCCCCAAATCATGATCTCAGGGGCTGATTTGTCAGTTTGGCCATTTCTACAAGGATTCAGGAGCTGAAATTTGACGTGTACGGCTAATTTGTGGTTCTAATGCTGCATATAAAGTTTCAGACTGAACGGACGGTGGCAACTTCATGATCTTACATTCTAGGAGACTTTTTAGGCCCGTTTAGCATGATTGGCCTGATTTCTGCGGGTCCTAGCTACACTTCAACGGGCTGCTTCATATTTCAAGGAAGAATGACCGGAAGGATGCTCCATCTTATTGAAGACTGGCTGATCAAATCAGCAATTCCTCCTAAGTACCTAGGAGATGACCAAAATAGCGCCGTTATGCTGCCGAAATTTCTATCTCATTGAAGACTGGTTGATCAAATCAACAATTCCTCCTAAGTCCTAGGAGATGATTGAAACAGGCGTCGGAATGCTGCTGAAATTTCTATCAAGTCATCTTGTCTGTTTTGATTAATTGTACTTTATTTTCAGAATCAAGGGAATCAGAGGATGTAAATGAACTCAGAATAAATGAGATCAATGTTCTCTTATTCTTTCTTTGTTATCATTGAATAAATCCCCCAAATCAAACACATTTATTTTCTTGTCGAAACAGTCCCGCCCATCTTACACAGTCTTGTCCATCTGGTACAGCATTTCCGGAATTTCTCTCTGAACAAGTGCATGCTATGAATACTTTTCGGAGACCTGAGAATGATCCTTACTCAGACACCTACAACCCAGGGTGGTCTAGACATCCAAATTTTTCTTGGGCAAAAGGACCACAATAAGGAGGACCATCTGGAAATCCTCCAATGTAACCTACCCCCAAGTTGGTAGTCAACAGCTTCAACAGTTTCTGTAATATCAACAACCTTCACAATCAAGGAAACCATCTCTTGAAGATACACTCAATCTTTTTATGCAGAGTTCTCTTCAATTTCAAAAAGACACCCAACAAACTTTACAAGCTAACCAGCAAAGCTTACATACAAATGCACAATCCATTGCCAAGTTGGAAGTACAATTGGGTCAACTTGCTACCACATTGAGTGAGAGAGAGAAGGGTAGGTTCCCTAGCCAACCAGTGGCAAATCCAAAGGGACAGTATGAGATTGGCTCTAATTCAAACCAAGAACAATATCATGAGCAAGCTAAATCAATCATTACCTTAGGTCCGGTAAACAGATCGAGAACAAAGTGGAGATGCCTAAGGAAGAATCAAATTCCAAATCGGAAGACCAAAATGAAGCGGAGAGACATACTAGTGCATCCAAAGTCCAACAACAATCTGACTCTCCAGGAACCACTCATGCGCCATCCTATGTGCCTAAAGCACCTTTTCCTTAACGTCTGGCACCAAAGAAAGGAAACAACTTTAATGATATATTGGACATGTTTAAACAAGTGTAAATTAACATTCCATTGCTTGATGCTATCAAGCAAGTCCCTGCTTATGCTAAGTTTCTTAAAGATTTATGTACTCAAAAGCGTAATCTGAATATTCACAAGAAGGTCTTTCTTGCAGAGCAACTCAGCTCCATGATTCAACATAACACCTCTCCTAAATTTAGGGATCCAGGAGCTCCCACCATTTCTTGTGTCATAAGAAATCACAATATTGAGAAGGCATTGCTTGATTTAGGGGCGAGCGTTAATTTGTTGTCATATTCTGTATATGAGCAACTAGGATTTGGTGAGTTGAAATTAACCAAAATAACACTGCAACTAGCTGATAGATCTTTCAAGGTTCCCCGTGGTATTATTGAGGATGTGCTTATTCAGGTTGATAAGTTTTATTTTCTAGTGGATTTCATCGTTCTAGATACTCAGCCTGTCCAGAATCCTACTAGTTAAATCCCGGTTATCCTGGGACGTCCTTTCTTATCCACGTCCAATGCTATCATAAATTACAGGAATGGGGTTATGAAGTTGTCTTTTGGTAACATGAAGATTAAACTCAATGTTTTTAATGCTAGACAACAACCGTCAGACTCGGATGATATATTTGAAGTGAACATGATTGAGACTCTATCGCATGACTCTTTTCCTTAAATCTTCCGAAGACGCTCTTGAGACTTGTTTAGCACATTTTAGCATGGATTTTGACATAGGAAGTCCTATCCAAGAAGTTAATGCATTGCTTGACTTTAATCTTGTAATAGACACTACAAAATGGAAAGCTAAAGTGGAACTTCTTCCACCATCTGAGTCTAAACTGGTTCCATCTATTGAGAAATCACCCGAACTTGACCTTAAACAATTACTTGAAACTCTCAAGTATAGATTTTTAGGTCATTTTGAAACCCTGCCTGTCATCATAGCTTCTGACCTTGCTTAATGTTCTTGGAGAATATAAGGCAGCTATTGCGTGGACAATAGCGGACATAAAGGGAATAAGCCCCACTGTGTGCATGCATCGTATTCATCTTGAAGAAAATGCAAAAACGTCACGTGAAATGCAAAGGAGGCTTAACCCTAACATGAAAGAGGTCGTTTGGGCGGAGGAGCTTAAATTGTTAGATGTTGGTATCATTTACCCCATTTCAGATAGCACATGGGTTAGCCCAATTCAAGTTGTTCCCAAAAAGTCAGGGATTATGGTGAAGAAAAATGATGATAATGAGTTAGTGCCAACCCGCATGACTACCGGTTGACGAGTTTGTATTGACTACCGTAAACTGAACATGGTCACAAGGAAGGATCACTTTCCTCTTCCTTTCATAGATCAGATGCTCGAGAGATTGGCAGGGCATAACTATTATTACTTCCTGGATGGTTATTCCGGGTATAATCAGATTCCCATTGCTCCCGAGGATCAAGAGAAAACCACCTTTACATGTCCTTTTGGTATATATGCCTAACCACCTTTACATGTCCTTTTGGTACATATGCCTATCGGCGTATGCTATTTGGGTTGTGTAATGCGCCTGCTACTTTTCAACGATGCATGCTGAGTATTTTTTCAGACATGGTTGAGCATTTCCTTGAGGTTTTCATGGATGATTTTTCAGTTTTTGGCTCTTCATTTGATGAATGTTTATACCATCTATCTCTTATCTTGAAAAGATATAAAAAAATGAACCTGGTATTGAATCGGGAAAAGTGTCATTTTATGGTTCAAAAAGGGATTGTACTCGGGCATGTCATTTCAAATTAAGGCATTGAAGTTGATAAAGCCAAGATTGATCTAATTTATAGTCTTCCTCCACCCAGAACTGTAAAGGAGATTAGATCATTCTTAGGGCATGCGGGATTCTACAGGAGATTCATTAAGGATTTTAGCAAAATTTCTCGACCCTTATGCAATTTATTAGCTAAAGATGTTGCATTTGTCCTTAATGATGACTGTCAGAAATCTTTTGATGAGTTCAAGCATTTATTAACTTCAACTCTAATCATCTAACCATCTAATTGGATTTTACCTTTTGAGCTTATGTGTGATGCTTTTGATTATGCTGTTGGAGCCGTCTTAGGACAAAGATTGAACAAAATGCCTTATGTTATTTATTATGCTAGTAGGACTCTAAATGATGCTCAGCTTAACTACTCTACCACTGAAAAAGAATTGTTGGCAGTGGTATTTGATCTAGACAAATTCAGGTCGTATCTTATAGGATCAAAGGTTATAGTATTCTCAGATCATGCAGCATTGAAATATCTTCTTTCTAAAAAAGATGCTAAACTTCAATTGATTCGTTGGATTCTCTTGCTACAAGAATTTGACATTGAAATTCGGGATAAAAAGGGTTCCGAAAATGTGGTAGCCAACTACTTGTCTAGACTTGTCTTAGAGTCCACTGTGGATCCTTTGCCAATGAACAAGTCTTTCCCTGATGAACAACTTTTAGTTATTTCTCAATTACCTTGGTATGCGGATATTGTAAATTATCTTGTTACAAGTCAACTTCCTTCTCATTGGACTAAACAGGATAAATCCAAATTTCTTGCTGAGGTTAAACATTCTTTTGGGATGACCCATACTTATTCAAACTTTGTCCTGACTAGGTTATTAGGAGATGTGTGCCTGAGAGTGAGTTTTATAATATAATCTGCTTTTTTCATGACCATGCATGTGGTGGTCATTTTGGTTGAAAGAAAACAGCTGCAAAAGTTTTACAAAGTGGATTTTATTGGCCTACACTTTTTCGAGACACCCATGCCTTTTGTTCTACATGTGATAGATGCCAACGTACGGGTAATATTTCCCGCAAGAACATGATGCCACTTAATAATATTCTCATTGTTGAAATATTTGATGTTTGGGGTATTGACTTCAAGGGTCTATTTCCGCCGTCATTCGGTTATATGTATATCCTTGTGGCCATCGACTATGTCTCTAAGTGGGTTGAAGTAGTGCCATGTAAAACGAATGATCACAAAGTTGTGGTCCATTTCTTAAAAGAAAATATCTTTTCTCATTTTGGTACTCCTCGAACAATTATAAGTGATGGGGGTACTCATTTTTGCAATAAACCGTTTGAATCTTTCATGAAGAAATATTTCATCACTCATAAAGTTGCCACGCTATACCATCCACAAACAAGTGGTCAAGTAAAGGTTTCGAATCAGGAAATTAAACAAATTTTAGAGAAAACAGTTCGCCCTGATCGTAAGGATTGGTCGCAGCGTTTGAATGATGCTCTTTGGACATATCGTACAGCTTTCAAAACCCCGATTGGAATGTCCCCCTATAGGCTTGTCTTTGGGAAAGCATGTCACTTGCCTGTGGAATTAGAAAATCATGCTTATTGGGCCATCAAAACCTTTAATTTTGACTTAAACAAGGCTGGATCGCACCATAAACTTCAACTCAATGAGTTAGAAGAAATTCGAAATGAGGCATATGAGAATGCAAAAATTTATAAAGAACGGACAAAAATCTTTTATGACAAATCAATTCTTCGTAAGACATTTGAACCGGAGCAGAAAGTATTATTGTGTAATTCCCGGTTACATCTCTTTCCTGGAAAACTATGTTCGCGATGGTTTGGTCCTTATCAGGTAGTAAAAGTATTTCCTCATGGAGCGGTTGAGTTTAAAAATCTAAAGGACGAAAATATTTCCAAAGTAAATGGTCAACAGCTGAAAGCGTATTTAGAGGATTTGGTTAATCAAGATGTTGAGAAAATTCATTTGGAAGACCAAGTTATCAAGATTGATTAATTCATGGTCTTGCTTGTCTCGCTGAAGACGTTAAACTTAGCGCTCCTGGGAGGCAACCTAACCTTTCATTTCATTTCTTTTTTAATGTTTGTGGCTAACATGCTGCAAACCCTCACAAGACTACAACTCACCCACTAGGGGCAACCTAGGGGTTTAAAAGCTTGTTGCATACGCTAAATGCAATCGAGAGTACCTGCGAAAGTGGTGTAGGTAGGATTTTATTATTTCTGTTTTGCTTGAGGACTAGCACAACTAACCCTATATTCAGTTAGTTTACTTTTGTTGGTATCTCTCTTGTACTGACCCACTCTCACGTTGATATATTTGGAAAAGCCTCTTGATTGTTTCATCTAGGTACTATCTTTCCATCACTCCTCTTTTACTTTCATTGTCTCATGTGCATTGCATGCTTATTTCTTTTACATTGAGGACAATGTAGATTTTAAGTTGGGGGTGGGAGATTAGGTTACCTAATCAGTATTTTCTTGGTCTTGAGAGCAAAGATAAAGATTGTGAAAATTTTTAAAATTTTCTAGAATTTTTTATGAATTTGAAGTGATTTTGATGGCCATCTTGGATTTAGAATTACAAGATACAGAATGTTGGTAATTTATGACTCTTGGATTTAGCCATCTGTTAGATTTCACAGTTAAGTTTGAATTGTTGACCCATGATTAGAAGTTTTAAACATTAATTGAGTCACGATTTCACAGGATACATCTCGCTTACACATTAAGGTTTCAGTTCGATATTGAATTGTAACTTGGTAATTACTAAGCATGAAAGGAACCAGCGTGAATTAAAAAATTTATATTTTTTAGCATCAGTTTATAAAGAGGAATTGAAAGTGTTAGTCGAATATTCTTTACCATGGGTTTGCTCCCTACAGATGAAGATTTGATTACCCAAGGTTGACATTCGAAACAGGCTAGGCTACTGGTTTTCACCATAGGTTTGCTCCCTATAGGTGAAGATCTGATTCTCCTTGGCGTTATTTGTAAAAAGATGATATAGTGTGAAAATCGTCAAAAGCTGGAAAAATGGGGCAAGTTTGATTTAGGTTTTGGTCATAAAAAATGTTCTTATTGAGTACTAATGACATCATGAAATAGAGAAGTGAACCGCAATGATAAGCCAAGATTACACTATACACTCATGGAACTCAATGTTTAGAATATTGTTCTAATTAATGGATTAATATGTTGAACTTAATTATGAAGTTTACCGTGAGCTTGATTCCAGGAGAAAGTAATGCCCAACATTCATGAATCTTAGAATTCTAGTATCTGTATTATTTTTCATGATTCCAGTCAGGAATGAAAGAGCACTAAAGTAACTTTCAAATGAGCAAAAATCGACCCAATCTAACATCAAACGAGGGTGTTATGAGCGTCTCCATTGGATCATACGATTTTGAAAGATTAACAATCAAAATAAGAAAATGACGATTGAAGAGTTCCAATGTGCTTTTTGGATATCGAACGGCCTCAAAATTAGCCAATTCCGGTTCCATTTAGAAGCTTGTCAAGTTACCATTTCAATGAGCTCAAAATAATCTAAATTTGACCACTGAAGAGAGAGTTAAGAAGGTTACTATTTGACAAGGAGATGAAGGAAAAAGTCATGACCGACGATTGCGATCCCACTTACGGATGCCCAACTGATCTCAAAATATGATGATTCCAGTCAAGAATGAAAGAGCACTAAAGTACCTTTCAGATGACCAAAAATCAACCCAATCTGACATCAAATGAGGGAGTTATGTGCATCTCCGTTGGATCGCATGATTTGAAAAGATTAACAATCCAAATTGCAAAATGACGATCGAAGAGTTCCAACGTACTTTTGTGATATCGATCGGTCTCAAAATTAGCCAATTTCGGTCCCATTTGGAAGCTTGTCAAATTACCATTCCAATGAGCTCAAAATAGTCCAAATTTGACCATTGAAGAGAGAGTTATGAAGGTTACTATTCGAAAAGGAGATGAAGGAAAAATTCAGGACCAACGACTGTGATCCCACTTACGGATGTTGAAATGGTCTCGAAAAATGATGATTCCAGTTAGGAATGAAAGAGCACAAAAGTACCTTTCTGATGACTAAAAATCAACCCAATCTAACATCAAATGAGGGAGTTATGAGCGTCTCCGTTAGTTCACGTGATTTTGAAAGATTAACAATCGAAATTACAAAATGACGAATGAAAACTTCCAACATGCTTTTTAGATATCGAACGGTCTCAAAATTAGCCAATTCCCATCCCATTTAAAAGCTTGTTAAGTTACCATTTCAATGAGCTCAAAATAATCAAAATTCGACCACGGAAGACAGAATTAAGAAGGTTACTATTTGACAAGGAGATGAAGGAAAAATTCATGACTGACGACTGCGATCCCACTTACGGATGCCCAAATGGTCTCAGAGTACGATGATTCCAGTCAGGAATGAAAGGGCACTAACGTAACTTTCAGATGACCAAAAATCGACCCAATCCGACATTAAACAAGGGTGTTATGAGCATCACCGTTGGATCCCGCAATTTTGAAAGATTAATAATCAAAATTAGAAAATGACGATTGAAGAGTTCGAACGTGCTTTTTGGATATCGAACGGTCTCAAAATTAGCAAATTTCGATCCCATTTAAAAGCTTGTTGAGTTACCATTCCAATGAGCTTAAAATAATCTAAATTTGACCACTGAAGAGAGATTTAAGATGGTTACTATTCGACAAGGAGATGAAGGAAAAATTCATAACTGACGACTGCGATCCCACTTATGGATGCCCAAATGGTCTCAGAATATGATGATTCTAGTTAGGAATGAAAGAACACTAAAGTACCTTTCAGATGACCAATAATCAACCTAATCGGACATCAAATGAGGGAGTTATGAGTGCTTCCATTAGATCGCGCGATTTGGAAAGATTGACAATCCAAATTACAAAATGACGATCGAAGAATTCCAACGTGCTTTTGGGATATCGATCAATCTCAAAATTAGCCAATTTCGATCCTATTTAGAAGCTTGTCAAATTATCATTCCAATGAGCTCAAAATAGTCTAAATTCGACCATTGAAGAGAGAGTTACGAAGGTTAATATACGATAAGGAGATGAAGAAAAAATTCAGGACCGATGACTGTGATCCCACTTACAGATGCAGAAATGGTCTCGAAAAATGATTATTGTAGTCAGGAACGAAAAAGTAGTAAAGTACCTTTCAGATGACCAAAAATAAACCCAATCCGACATCAAACGAGGGAGTTATGAGCGTCTCCGTTGGATCACGCGATTTGGAAAGATTAACAATCCAAATTACAAAATGACGATTGAAGAGTTCCAACGTGCTTTTTGGATATCGAAGGGTCTCAAAATTAGCCAATTCTGGTCCCATTTAGAAGCTTGTCAAGTTACCATTCCAATGAGGTCAAAATAATCTAAATTCGATGACTGAAGAGAGAGTTAAGAAGGTTACTATTCGACAAGGAGATGAAGGAAAAATTGAGGACTGACGACTGTGATAGAACTTATGGATGCCCTAATGGTCTCATAATATGATGATTACAATCTGGAATGAAAGAGCACTAAAGTACCTTTCAGATGTCCAAAAATCAACCCAATCTGACATCAAACAAAGGAGTTATGTGCGACTCTGTTTGGCCATGCGATTTGAAAGATTAACAATCTAAATTGTAAAATGACGAGCGAGGAGTTCCAATGCGCTTTTGGGATATTGAACGGTCTCAGAAATAGCATATTTTGGTCCCATTTAGAAGCTTGTCAACTTACCATTCCAATGAGCTGAAAATAATCTAAATTCGACCACTGAAGAGAGAGTTACGATGGTTACTATTCGACAAGGAGATGAAGGAAAAATTCAAGACCAACAATTGCGATCCCACTTATGGATGCCAAAATGGTCCCAGAAAATGATGATTCTAGTCAAGAATGAAAGGGCACTAAAGTAACTTTCAGATGACCAAAAATTGTCCCAATCCGACATCAAACGAGGGTGTTATGAGCGTCACTGTTAGATCATGCGATTTTGAAAGATTAACAATAAAAATTATAAAATGATGATTGAAGAGTTCGAACGTGCTTTTTGGATATCGAACGTCTCAAAATTAGCTAATTCCGATCCCATTTAGAAGCTTGTCAAGTTACCATTTCAATAAGCTAAAAATAATCTAAATTCGACCACTGAATAGAGAGTTAAGAAGGTTACTATTTGACAAGGAGATAAAGGAAAAATTCATGACTGACGACTGCGATCCCACTTACGGATGCCCAAATGGTCTCAGAATATGATGATTCCAGTCAGGAATGAAAGGGCAATAAAGTACCTTTCAGATGACCAAAAATTGGCCCTATCCGACATCAAACGAGGGAGTTATGAGCGTCTCCGTTGGATGGTGCGATATTGAAAGATTAACAATCCAAATTGTAAAATGACGATTGAAGAGTTCCAAAGTGCTTTTTGGATATCGAACAGTCTCGAAATTAGCCAATTGTAGTCCCATTTAGAAGCTTGTCAGGTTACCATTCCAATGAGCTCAAAATAATTTAAATTCGACCATTGAAGAGAGAGTTAAGAAGGTTACTATTCGACAAGGAGATGAAGGAAAAATTCATGACCGACGACTGTGATCCCATTTACGGATAACCAAATGGTCTCAAAATATGATGATTCCAGTCAGGAATGAAAGAGCACTAAGGTACCTTTCAGATGACCAAAAATCAACCCTATCTGACATCAAATGAGGAAGTTATGTGTGTCTCCGTTGGATCGCACGATTTGGAAAGATTAACAATCCAAATTGCAAAATGACTATTGAAGAGTTCCAACGTGCTTTTGTGATATCGATTAGTCTCAAAATTAGCCAATTTCGGTCCCATTTGGAAGCTTGTCAAATTACCATTCCAATGAGCTCAAAATAATCTAAATTCAACCACTGAAGAGAGAGTTAAAAAGGTTACTATTCGACAAGTAGATGAAGGAAAAATTCATGACCGACGACTGCGATCCCACTTATGTATGCCCAAATGATCTCGGAATATGATGATTCCAGTCAGGAATGGAAGGGCACTAAAGTACCTTTCACATGATAAAAAATTGACCCAATCGGACCTAAAACGAGGGAGTTATGAGTGTTTCTGTTGGATCACGAGATTTAGAAAGATTGACAATCCAAATTACAAAATGACGATTGAAGAGTTCCAACGTGCTTTTTGGATATCGAACGGTCTCAAAATTTGCCAATTCTCATCCCATTTAGAAGCTTGTCAAGTTACCATTTTAATGAGGTCAAAATAATCTAAATTCGACCACTGAAGAGAGTGTTAAGAAGGTTACTATTCAACAAGGAGATGAAGGAAAAATTCATGACCGACGACTGCGATCCCACTTACGGATGCCCTAATGGTCTCATAATATGATGATTCTAGTCAGGAATGAAAGATCACTAAAGTACCTTTCAGATGACCAAAAATCAACCCAATCTGACATCAAACGAGGGAGTTATAAGCGTCTCTGTTGGATCACGCGATTTGGAAAGATTAAACATCCAAATTGCAAAATGAGGAGTGAGGAGTTCCGACGCACTTTTGGGAGATCAAACGGTCTCAGAAATACCCAATTTTGGTCCCATTTGGAAGCTTGTCAACTTACCATTCCAATGAGTTGAAAATAGTTTAAATTTGACCACTGCAGAGAGAGTTATGAAGGTTACTATTCGACAAGGAGATGATGGAAATATTTAGGATCGACGACTACGATCTCACTTACGGATGCCGAAATGGTTTCGAAAGTGATGATTCCAGTCAGGAATGAAAGAGCACTAATCCAACATCAAATGAGGGTGTTATGAGCGTCTACGTTGGATTATGCGGTTTGGAAAGATTAACAATTGAAATTACAAAATGACGATTGAAGAGTTCCAAACGTGCTTTTTGGATATCGAATGGTCTCAAAATTAGCCAATTCTAGTCCCATTTAAAAGCATATTAGGTTACCATTCCAATGAGCTCAATATAATCTAAATTCGACCACTGAATAAAGAGTTAAGAAGGTTACTATTCGACAAGGAGATGAAGGAAAAATTCATGACCGACGACTGTGATCCCACTTACGGATGCCCAAATGGTCTCAGAATATGATGATTCCAGTTAGGAATGAAAGAGCACTAAAGTACTTTTTAGATGACAAAAAATCAACCCAACCTGACATCAAACGAGGGAGGTATGTGCGTCTCCGTTGGATCGCGCGATTTGGAAAGATTAACAACCCAAATTGCAAAATGACGATCGAAGAGTTCCAACGTGCTTTTGTGATCTCGATCGGTCTCAAAATTAGCCAATTTCAGTCCCATGTGGAAGCTTGTCAAATTACCATTCCAAAGAGCTTAAAATAGTCTAAATTCGAACACTGAAGAGAGAGTTACAAAGGTTACTATTCGACAAGGAGATGAAGAAAAAATTCAGGACCGACGACTGCGATCGCGCTTATGGATGTTGGAATGGACTCAGAAAATGATGATTCCAGTTAAGAATGAAAGAGCACTAAAGTACCTTTTAGATGACCAAAACTCGACCCAATCCGACATCAAACGAGGGAGTTATGAGCATCTCCATTGGATGGTGCGATTTGGAAAGATTAACAATCTAAATTACAAAATGACGATTGAAGAGTTCCAACGTACTTTTTAGATATCGAACGGTCACAAAATTAGCCAATTTCGGTCCCAATTAGAAGCTTATCAAGTTACCATTCCAATGAGCTTAAAAGAATCTAAATTCAACAACTGAAGAGAGAGTTAAGAAGGTAACTATTCGATAAGGAGATGAAGGAAAAATTTAGGACCGACGACTACGTTCCCACTTACGGATGCCCAAATGGTCTCAAAATAGGATGATTCCAATCAGGAGTGAAAGAGCACTAAAGTACCTTTCAGATGACTAAAAATCAACCCAATCTGACATCAAACGAGGGAGTTATGAGCGTCTCCATTGGATTGTGCGATTTAGAAGGATTAACAATTCAAATTGCAAAATGACGAACGAAGAGTTCCAACGCGCTTTTGGGATATCGAACGGTCTCAGAAAAAGACAATTTTGGTGCCATTTGGAAGCTTGTCAAATTATCATTCCAATGAGCTAAAAATAATGTAAATTCGTCCATTGAAGAGAGAGTTATGAAGGTTACTATTCGACAAGGAGATGAAGTTAAAATTCAGGACCGACGACTGTGATCCCACTTATGGATGCCGAAATGGACTCAGAAAATGATGATTCCAGTCAGGAATGAAAGAGCATTAAAGTACCATTCGGATGACCAAAAATCGACCCAATTCGACATCAAACGAGGGAGTTATGAGCGTCTCCGTTGGATGGTACGATTTAGAAATATTAACAATCCAAATTGCAAAATGACGATTGAAGAGTTCCAACGTGCTTTTTGGATATCAAACGAACTCAAAATTAGCCAATTTCGATCCCATTTAGAAGCCTGTCAAGTTACCATTTCAATGAGCTCAAAATAATCTAAATTCGACCACTGAAGAGAGAGTTAAGAAGGTTACTATTCAATAAGGAGTGAAGGAAAAATTCAAGATCGACGACTGCGATCCCACTTACGGGTGCCCAAATGGTCTCAGAATACAATGATTCTAGTTAGGAATGAAAGAGCACTAAAGTACATTTTAGATGACCAAAAATTAACCCAATTCAACATTAAATGAGGGAATTATGAGCGTCTCCGTTGGATGGTGCGATTTGGAAATATTAACAATCTAAATTGTAAAATGACAATTGAAGAGTTCCAACGTGCTTTTTGGATATCAAACGGTCTCAAAATTAGCCAATTTCGATCCCATTTAAAAGCTTGTCAAGTTACCATTCTAATGAGCTCAAAATAATCTAAATTCGACCACTGAAGAGAGAGAGTTAAGAAGGTTACTACTCGATAAGGAGATGAAGGAAAAATTCATGACCGACGACTGCGAGCACACTTACGGGTGCCCAAAAGGTCTCAGAATATGATGATTCTAGTCAGGAATGAATGAGCACTAAAGTACCGTTCAGATGACCCAAAATTAACCCAATCTGACAGCAAACGAGGGAGTTATGTGCGTCTCCGTTGGATCACAAGATTTGGAAAGATTAACAATCCAAATTGCAAAATGATGATCGAAGAGTTCCAACATGCTTTTGGGATATCGATTGGTCTCAAAATTAGCCAATTTCGGTGCCATTTGGAAGCTTGTCAAATTACCATTCGAATGAGCTCAAAATAGTTTAAATTCAACCACTGAAGAGAGAGTTACGAAGGTTACTATTCGACAAGGAGATGAAGGACAAATTCAGGACCGACGACTATGATCCCCCTTACGGATGTCCAAATGGTCTCAAAAAATGATGATTCCAGTCAGGAATGAAAGAGTGCTAAAGTACCTTTCAGATGAGTAAAAATCGACCCAATCTAACATCAAACGAGGGATTTATGAGGGTCTTCGTTGGATGGTGCGATTTAGAAAAATTCGCAATCCAAATTACAAATTGACGATTGAAGAGTTCCAACGTGCTTTTTGGATATCGAACGGTCTCAAAATTAGCCAATTCTGGTCCCATTTAGAAGTTTGTCAAGTTACCATTTCAATTTGCTCAAAATAATCTAAATTCAACCACTAAAGAGAGAGTTAAGAAGGTTACCATTCGACAAGGAGATGAAGGAAAATTTCATTACTGACGACTGCGATCCCACTTACGGATGCCCTAATGGTCTCAGAATATAATGATTCTAGTCAGGAATGAAAGAGCACTAAAGTACCTTTCAGATGACCAAAAATCAACCCAATCTAACATCAAACGAGGGAGGTATGTGCGTATCCGTTGGATCGCGCGATTTGGAAAGATTAACAATCCAAATTGTAAAATGACGATCGAAGAGTTCCAACGTGCTTTTGTGATATCGATCGGTTAGCCAATTTCAATCCTATTTGGAAGCTTGTCAAATTACCATTCCAATGAGCTCAAAATAGTCTAAATTCGACCACGGAAGAGAGAGTTACGAAGGTTACTATTCGACAAGGAGATGAAGGAAAAATTTAGGACCGACGACTGTGATCGCACTTATGGTTGCTGGAATGATCTCAGAAAATGATGATTCCAGTTAGGAATGAAAGAGCACTAAAGTACCTTTCAGATGACCAAAATCAACCCAATCCGACATCAAACGAGGGAGTGATGAGCATCTGCGTGGGATGGTGCGATTTGGAAAGATTAACAATCCAAATTGCAAAATGACTATTGAAGAGTTCCAACGTGCTTTTTGGATATCAAACGATCTCAAAAATAGCCAATTTCGGTCCCATTAACAAGCTTGTCAAGTTACAATTTCAATGAGCTCAAAATAATCTAAATTCGACCACTAAAGAGAGAGTTAAGAAGGTTACTATTCAACAAGGAGATGAAGGTAAAATTTGTGACCGACGACTGCGATCCCACTTACGGTGCCCAAATGGTCTCAGAATATGATGATTACAGTCAGGAATGAAAGAGCACTAAAGTACCTTTTAGATGATGAAAAATTGACCCGATTCGACATTAACGAGGGAGTTATGAGCATCTCCATTGGATGGTGCGATTTGGGAATATTAACAATCCAAATTGCAAAATGACAATTGAAGAGTTCCAACGTGCTTTTTCGATATAAAACGGTCTCAAAATTAGCCAATTTCGGTCCCATTTAAAAGCTTGTCAAGATACCATTCCAATGAGCTCAAAATAATCTAAATTCGACCACTGAAGAGAAAGAGTTAAGAAGGTTACTATTCGACAAGGAGATGAAGGAACAATTCATGACCGACTACTGCGATCCCACTTATGGATGCCTGAATGGTCTCAGAATATGATGATTCCAGTCAGGAATGAATGAGCACTAAAGTACCTTTCAGATGACTCAAAATTAACCCAATCTGACATCAAATGAGGGAGTTATGAGCGTCTCCGTTAGATCACATGATTTGGAAAGATTAACAATCTAAATTGTAAAATAATGATCGAAGAGTTCCAACGTGCTTTTGGGATATTGATCGGTCTCAAAATTAGCCAATTTCGGTCCCATTTAAAAGCTTGTCAAGTTACCATTCCAATGAGCTCAAAATAATCTAAATTCGACCACTAAAGAGAAAGAGTTAAGAAGGTTACTATTCGACAAGGAGATGAAGGAACAATTCATGACCGACTACTGCAATCCCACTTATGGATGCCTAAATGGTCTCAGAATATGATGATTCCAGTCAGGAATGAATGAGCACTAAAGTACCTTTCAGATGACTCAAAATTAACCCAATCTGACATCAAACGAGGGAGTTATGAGCGTCTCCGTTAGATCACATGATTTGGAAAGATTAACAATCCCAATTGCAAAATGACGATCGAAGAGTTCCAACGTGCTTTTGGGATATCGATCGGTCTCAAAATTAGCCAATTTCGGTCCCATATGGAAGCTTGTCAAATTACCATTCCAATGAGCTCAAAATGGTCTAAATTCAACCACTAAAGAGAGAGTTACGAAGGTTACTATTCGACAAGGAGATGAAGGAGAAATTTAGGAGCGACGACTATGATCCCCCTTACGGATGACCAAATGGTCTCAGAAAACGATGATTCCAGTTAGGAATGAAAGAGTACTAAAGTAACTTTCAGATGACCAAAAATTGACACAATTTGACATGAAACGAGGGAGTTATGAGCGTCTTCGTTGGATGGTGCGATTTGGAAAGATTAACAATCCAAATTACAAAATGACGATTGAAGAGTTCCAACGTGCTTTTTGGATATGGTACGGCCTTAAAATTAGCCAATTCCGGTCCCATTTAGAAGCTTGTCAACTTACCATTTCAATGAGCTCAAAATAATCTAAATTCGACCACTGAAGAGAGAGTTAAGAAGGTTAACATTCGACAAGGAGATGAAGGAAAAATTCATGAGCAACGACTGCAATCCCTCTTACAGATCCCCTAATGGTCTCGGAATATGATGATTCCAGTCAGGAATGAAAGAGCACTAATGTACCTTTCAGATGACCAAAAATCAACCCAATCCGACATCGAACGGGGGAGGTATGTGTGTCTCTATTGGATCACGCGATTTGGAAAGATTAACAATCCAAATTGTAAAATGACGATCGAAGAGTTCCAACGTGCTTTTGTGATATCGATCGGTCTCAAAATTAGCCAATTTCAATCCCATTTGGAAGCTTGTCAAATTATCATTCTAATGAGCTCAAAATAGTCTAAATTTGACCACAGAAGGGAGAGTTATGAAGGTTATTATTCGGCAAGGAGATGAAGGAAAAATTCAGGGCCGACGACTGTGATCGCACTTATGGATGCTGAAATGGACTCAGAAAATGATGATTCCAATTAGGAATGAAAGAGCACTAAAGTACCTTTCAGATGACAAAAAATCGACCCAATCCGACATCAAACGAGGGAGTTATGAGCATCTCTGTTGGATGGTGCGATTTGGAAAGATTAACAATCCAAATTGCAAAATGACTATTGAAGAGTTCCAACGTGCTTTTTGGATATCAAACGGTCTCAAAATTAGCCAATTTCGGTCCCATTTACAAGCTTGTCAAGTTACAATTTCAATGAGCTCAAAATAATCTAAATTCGACCACTAAAGAAAGAGTTAAGAAGGTTACTATTTAACAAGGAGATGAAGGTAAAATTTGTGACCGACAACTGCGATCCGACTTACGGGTTCCCAAATGGTCTCAGAATACGATGATTATAGTTAGGAATGAAAGAGCACTAAAGTACCTTTTAGATGACCAAAAATTGACCCTATTCGACATTAAACGAGGGAGTTATGAGTGTCTCTGTTGGATGGTGCAATTTGGGAATATTAACAATTCAAATTGCAAAATGACAATTGAAGAGTTCCAACGTGCTTTTTCGATATAAAATGGTCTCAAAATTAGCCAATTTCGGTCCCATTTAAAAGCTTGTCAAGTTACCATTCCAATGAGCTCAAAATAATCTAAATTCGACCACTGAAGAGAAAGTGTTGAGAAGGTTACTATTCGACAAGGATATGAAGGAACAATTCATGACCGACTACTGCGTCCCACTTATGGATGCCTGAATGGTCTCAGAATATGATGATTCCAATCAGGAATGAATGAGTACTAAAGTACCTTTCAGATGACTCAAAATTAACCCAATCTGACATCAAATGAGGGAGTTATGAGCGTCTTCGTTAGATCACATGATTTGGAAAGATTAACAATCTAAATTGCAAAATAATGATCGAAGAGTTCCAACGTGCTTTTGGGATATTGATCGGTCTCAAAATTAGCCAATTTCGGTCCCATTTAAAAGCTTGTCAAGTTACCATTCCAATGAGCTCAAAATAATCTAAATTCGACCACTAAAGAGAAAGAGTTAAGAAGGTTACTATTCGACAAGGAGATGAAGGAACAATTCATGACCGACTACTGCGATCCCACTTATGGATGCCTAAATGGTCTCAGAATATGATGATTCCAGTCAGGAATGAATGAGCACTAAAGTACCTTTCAGATGACTCAAAATTAACCCAATCTGACATCAAACGAGGGAGTTATGAGCGTCTCCGTTAGATCACATGATTTGGAAAGATTAACAATCCCAATTGCAAAATGACGATCGAAGAGTTCCAACGTGCTTTTGGGATATCGATCGGTCTCAAAATTAGCCAATTTCGGTCCCATTTGGAAGCTTGTCAAATTACCATTCCAATGAGCTCAAAATGGTCTAAATTCAACCACTAAAGAGAGAGTTACGAAGGTTACTATTCGACAAGGAGATGAAGGAGAAATTCAGGAGCGACGACTATGATCCCCCTTACGGATGACCAAATGGTCTCGGAAAACGATGATTCCAGTCAGGAATGAAAGAGTACTAATGTAACTTTCAGATGACCAAAAATTGACACAATTTACATGAAACGAGGGAGTTATGAGCGTCTTTGTTGGATGGTGCGATTTGGAAAGATTAACAATCCAAATTACAAAATGACGATTGAAGAGTTCCAACGTGCTTTTTGGATATGGTACGGTCTTAAAATTAGCCAATTCCGGTCCCATTTAGAAGCTTGTCAACTTACCATTTTAATGAGCTCAAAATAATCTAAATTCGACCACTGAAGAGAGAGTTAAGAAGGTTAACATTCGACAAGGAGATGAAGGAAAAATTCATGAGCAATGACTGCAATCCCTCTTACAGATCCCCTAATGGTTTCGGAATATGATGATTCCAGTCAGGAATGAAAGAGCACTAACGCACCTTTCAGATGACCAAAAATCAACCCAATTCGACATCGAACGAGGGAGGTATGTGTGTCTCTATTGGATCACGCGATTTGGAAAGATTAACAATCCAAATTGTAAAATGACGATCGAAGAGTTCCAACGTGCTTTTGTGATATTGATCGGTCTCAAAATTAGCCAATTTCAATCCCATTTGGAAGCTTGTCAAATTACAATTCCAATGAGCTCAAAATAGTCTAAATTTGACCACAGAAGGGAGAGTTATGAAGGTTATTATTCGGCAAGGAGATGAAGGAAAAATTCAGGACCGACGACTGCGATCGCACTTATGGATGCTGAAATGGACTCAGAAAATGATGATTCCAGTTAGGAATGAAAGAGCACTAAAGTACCTTTCAGATGACCAAAAATCGACCCAATCCGACATCAAACGAGGGAGTGATGAGCATCTCCGTTGGATGGTGCGATTTGGAAAGATTAAGAATCCAAATTGCAAAATGACTATTGAAGAGTTCCAACGTGCTTTTGGATATCAAACGGTCTCAAAATTAGCCAATTTGTCCCATTTACAAGCTTGTCAAGTTACAATTTTAATGAGCTCAAAATAATCTAAATTCGACCACTAAAGAAAGAGTTAAGAAGGTTACTATTTAACAAGGAGATGAAGGTAAAATTTGTGACCGACAACTGCGATCCGACTTACGGGTGCCCAAATGGTCTCAGAATACGATGATTATAGTCAGGAATGAAAGAGCACTAAAGTACCTTTTAGATGACCAAAAATAGACCCTATTTGACATTAAACGAGGGAGTTATGAGCGTCTCCGTTGGATGGTGCAATTTGGGAATATTAACAATTCAAATTGCAAAATGACAATTGAAGAGTTCCAACGTGCTTTTTCGATATAAAATGGTCTCAAAATTAGCCAATTTTGGTCCCATTTAAAAGCTTGTCAAGTTACCATTCCAATGAGCTCAAAATAATCTAAATTCGACCACTGAAGAGAAAGTGTTGAGAAGGTTACTATTCGACAAGGAGATGAAGGAACAATTCATGACCGACTACTGCTATCTCACTTATGGATGACTAAATGGTCTTAGAATATGATGATTCCAGTCAGGAATGAATGAGCACTAAAGTACCTTTCAGATGACTCAAAATTAACCCAATCTGACATCAAACGATTGAGTTATGAGCGTCTCCGTTTGATCACATGATTTCGAAAGATTAACAATCCAAATTGCAAAATAACGATCGAAGAGTTCCAACGTGCTTTTGGGATATTGATCGGTCTCAAAATTAGCCAATTTTGTTCCCATTTAAAAGCTTGTCAAGTTACCATTCCAATGAGCTCAAAATAATCTAAATTCGACCACTAAAGAGAAAGAGTTAAGAAGGTTACTATTCGACAAGGAGATGAAGGAACAATTCATGACTAACTACTGCGATCCCACTTATGGATGCCTAAATGGTCTCAGAATATGATGATTCCAGTCAGGAATGAATGAGCACTAAAGTACCTTTCAGATTACTCCAAATTAACCCAATCTGACACCAAACGAGGGAGTTATGAGCGTCTCCGTTAGATCACATGATTTGGAAAGATTAACAATCCCAATTGCAAAATGACGATTGAAGAGTTCCAACGTGCTCTTGGGATATCGATCGGTCTCAAAATTAGCCAATTTCGGTCCCATTTGGAAGCTTGTCAAATTACCATTCCAATGAGCTCAAAATGGTCTAAATTCAACCACTAAAGAGAGAGTTACGAAGGTTACTATTCGACAAGGAGATGAAGGAGAAATTCAGGAGCGACGACTATGATCCCCCTTACGGATGACCAAATGGTCTCAGAAAACGATGATTCCAGTCAGGAATGAAAGAGTACTAAAGTACCTTTCAGATGACCAAAAATTGACACAATTTGACATGAAACGAGGGAGTTATGAGCGTCTTCGTTGGATGGTGCGATTTGGAAAGATTAACAATCCAAATTACAAAATGACGATTGAAGAGTTCCAACGTGCTTTTTGGATATGGTACGGTCTTAAAATTAGCCAATTAGGTCCCATTTAGAAGCTTGTCAACTTACCATTTCAATGAGCTCAAAATAATCTAAATTCGACCACTGAAGAGAGAGTTAAGAAGGTTAACATTCGACAAGGAGATGAAGGAAAATTTCATGAGCAACGATTGCGATCCCTCTTACAGATCCCCTAATGGTCTCGGAATATGATGATTCCAGTCAGGAATGAAAGAGCACTAACGTACCTTTCAGATGACCAAAAATCAACCTAATCCGACATGGAACGAGGGAGGTATGTGTGTCTCTATTGGATCACGCGATTTGGAAAGATTAACAATCCAAATTGTAAAATGACGATCGAAGAGTTCCAACGTGCTTTTGTGATATCGATTGGTCTCAAAATTAGCCAATTTCAATCCCATTTGGAAGCTTGTCAAATTACCATTCCAATGAGCTCAAAATAGTCTAAATTTGACCACAGAAGGGGGAGTTATGAAGGTTATTATTCGGCAAGGAGATGAAGGAAAAATTCAGGATCGACTTATTTGTGATCGCACTTATGGATCTTGGAATGGACTCGTAAAACGATGATTCCAGTTAGGAATGAAAGAGCACTAAAGTACCTTTCAGATGACCAAAAATCGACCCAATCCGGCAACCAACGAGGGAGTGATGAGCATCTCCGTTGGATGGTGCGATTTGGAAAGATTAATAATCCAAATTGCAAAATGACTATTGAAGAGTTCCAACGTGCTTTTTGGATATCAAACGGTCTCAAAATTAGCCAATTTTGGTCCCATTTACAAGCTTGTCAAGTTACAAGTTCAATGAGCTCAAAATAATCTAAATTCGACCACTAAAGAAAGAGTTAAGAAGGTTACTATTCGACAAGGAGATGAAGGAACAATTCATGACCGACTACTGCGATCCCACTTATGGATACCTAAATGGTCTCAGAATATGATGATTCCAGTCAGGAATGAATGAGCACTAAAGTACCTTTCAGATGACTCAAAATTAACCCAATCTGACATCAAACGAGGGAGTTATGAGCGTCTCCGTTAGATCACATGATTTGGAAAGATTAACAATCCCAATTGCAAAATGACGATCGAAGAGTTCCAACGTGCTTTTGGGATATCGATCTGTCTCAAAATTAGCCAATTTCGGTCCCATTTGGAAGCTTGTCAAATTACCATTCCAATGAGCTCAAAATGGTCTAAATTCAACCACTAAAGAGAGAGTTACGAAGGTTACTATTCGACAAGGAGATGACGGAGAAATTCAGGAGCGACGACTATGATCCCCCTTACGGATGACCAAATGGTCTCGGAAAACGATGATTCCAGTCAGGAATGAAAGAGTACTAATGTAACTTTCAGATGACCAAAAATTGACACAATTTGACATGAAACGAGGGAGTTATGAGCGTCTTTGTTGGATGGTGCGATTTGGAAAGATTAACAATCCAAATTACAAAATGACGATTGAAGAGTTCCAACGTGCTTTTTGGATATGGTACGGTCTTAAAATTAGCCAATTAGGTCCCATTTAGAAGCTTGTCAACTTACCATTTCAATGAGCTCAAAATAATCTAAATTCGACCACTGAAGAGAGAGTTAAGAAGGTTAACATTCGACAAGGAGATGAAGGAAAAATTCATGAGCAATGACTGCGATCCCTCTTACAGATCCCCTAATGGTCTCGGAATATGATGATTCCAGTCAGGAATGAAAGAGCACTAACGCACCTTTCAGATGACCAAAAATCAACCCAATTCGACATCGAACGAGGGAGGTATGTGTGTCTCTATTGGATCACGCGATTTGGAAAGATTAACAATCCAAATTGTAAAATGACGATCGAAGAGTTCCAACGTGCTTTTGTGATATTGATCGGTCTCAAAATTAGCCAATTTCAATCCCATTTGGAAGCTTGTCAAATTACAATTCCAATGAGCTCAAAATAGTCTAAATTTGACCACAGAAGGGAGAGTTATGAAGGTTATTATTCGGCAAGGAGATGAAGGAAAAATTCAGGACCGACGACTGCGATCGCACTTATGGATGCTGAAATGGACTCAGAAAATGATGATTCCAGTTAGGAATGAAAGAGCACTAAAGTACCTTTCAGATGACCAAAAATCGACCCAATCCGACATCAAACGAGGGAGTGATGAGCATCTCCGTTGGATGGTGCGATTTGGAAAGATTAAGAATCCAAATTGCAAAATGACTATTGAAGAGTTCCAACGTGCTTTTTGGATATCAAACGGTCTCAAAATTAGCCAATTTCTGTCCCATTTACAAGCTTGTCAAGTTACAATTTCAATGAGCTCAAAATAATCTAAATTCGACCACTAAAGAAAGAGTTAAGAAGGTTACTATTTAACAAGGAGATGAAGGTAAAATTTGTGACCGACAACTGCGATCCGACTTACGGGTGCCCAAATGGTCTCAGAATACGATGATTATAGTCAGGAATGAAAGAGCACTAAAGTACCTTTTAGATGACCAAAAATAGACCCTATTTGACATTAAACGAGGGAGTTATGAGCGTCTCCGTTGGATGGTGCAATTTGGGAATATTAACAATTCAAATTGCAAAATGACAATTGAAGAGTTCCAACGTGCTTTTTCGATATAAAATGGTCTCAAAATTAGCCAATTTTGGTCCCATTTAAAAGCTTGTCAAGTTACCATTCCAATGAGCTCAAAATAATCTAAATTCGACCACTGAAGAGAAAGTGTTGAGAAGGTTACTATTCGACAAGGAGATGAAGGAACAATTCATGACCGACTACTGCTATCTCACTTATGGATGACTAAATGGTCTTAGAATATGATGATTCCAGTCAGGAATGAATGAGCACTAAAGTACCTTTCAGATGACTCAAAATTAACCCAATCGACATCAAACGATTGAGTTATGAGCGTCTCCGTTTGATCACATGATTTCGAAAGATTAACAATCCAAATTGCAAAATAACGATCGAAGAGTTCCAACGTGCTTTTGGGATATTGATCGGTCTCAAAATTAGCCAATTTTGTTCCCATTTAAAAGCTTGTCAAGTTACCATTCCAATGAGCTCAAAATAATCTAAATTCGACCACTAAAGAGAAAGAGTTAAGAAGGTTACTATTCGACAAGGAGATGAAGGAACAATTCATGACTAACTACTGCGATCCCACTTATGGATGCCTAAATGGTCTCAGAATATGATGATTCCAGTCAGGAATGAATGAGCACTAAAGTACCTTTCAGATTACTCCAAATTAACCCAATCTGACACCAAACGAGGGAGTTATGAGCGTCTCCGTTAGATCACATGATTTGGAAAGATTAACAATCCCAATTGCAAAATGACGATTGAAGAGTTCCAACGTGCTCTTGGGATATCGATCGGTCTCAAAATTAGCCAATTTCGGTCCCATTTGGAAGCTTGTCAAATTACCATTCCAATGAGCTCAAAATGGTCTAAATTCAACCACTAAAGAGAGAGTTACGAAGGTTACTATTCGACAAGGAGATGAAGGAGAAATTCAGGAGCGACGACTATGATCCCCCTTACGGATGACCAAATGGTCTCAGAAAACGATGATTCAGATCAGAATGAAAGAGTACTAAAGTACCTTTCAGATGACCAAAAATTGACACAATTTGACATGAAACGAGGGAGTTATGAGCGTCTTCGTTGGATGGTGCGATTTGGAAAGATTAACAATCCAAATTACAAAATGACGATTGAAGAGTTCCAACGTGCTTTTTGGATATGGTACGGTCTTAAAATTAGCCAATTCCGGTCCCATTTAGAAGCTTGTCAACTTACCATTTCAATGAGCTCAAAATAATCTAAATTCGACCACTGAAGAGAGAGTTAAGAAGGTTAACATTCGACAAGGAGATGAAGGAAAATTTCATGAGCAACGATTGCGATCCCTCTTACAGATCCCCTAATGGTCTCGGAATATGATGATTCCAGTCAGGAATGAAAGAGCACTAACGTACCTTTCAGATGACCAAAAATCAACCTAATCCGACATGGAACGAGGGAGGTATGTGTGTCTCTATTGGATCACGCGATTTGGAAAGATTAACAATCCAAATTGTAAAATGACGATCGAAGAGTTCCAACGTGCTTTTGTGATATCGATTGGTCTCAAAATTAGCCAATTTCAATCCCATTTGGAAGCTTGTCAAATTACCATTCCAATGAGCTCAAAATAGTCTAAATTTGACCACAGAAGGGGGAGTTATGAAGGTTATTATTCGGCAAGGAGATGAAGGAAAAATTCAGGATCGACGACTGTGATCGCACTTATGGATGCTGGAATGGACTCAGAAAACGATGATTCCAGTTAGGAATGAAAGAGCACTAAAGTACCTTTCAGATGACCAAAAATCAACCCAATCCGGCAACCAACGAGGGAGTGATGAGCATCTCCGTTGGATGGTGCGATTTGGAAAGATTAATAATCCAAATTGCAAAATGACTATTGAAGAGTTCCAACGTGCTTTTTGGATATCAAACGGTCTCAAAATTAGCCAATTTTGGTCCCATTTACAAGCTTGTCAAGTTACAAGTTCAATGAGCTCAAAATAATCTAAATTCGACCACTAAAGAAAGAGTTAAGAAGGTTACTATTCGACAAGGAGATGAAGGAACAATTCATGACCGACTACTGCGATCCCACTTATGGATACCTAAATGGTCTCAGAATATGATGATTCCAGTCAGGAATGAATGAGCACTAAAGTACCTTTCAGATGACTCAAAATTAACCCAATCTGACATCAAACGAGGGAGTTATGAGCGTCTCCGTTAGATCACATGATTTGGAAAGATTAACAATCCCAATTGCAAAATGACGATCGAAGAGTTCCAACGTGCTTTTGGGATATCGACTGCGTCTCAAAATTAGCCAATTTCGGTCCCATTTGGAAGCTTGTCAAATTACCATTCCA
This sequence comes from Magnolia changhungtana, assembly GCA_030180095.1. Classification (NCBI taxonomy): domain Eukaryota; kingdom Viridiplantae; phylum Streptophyta; class Magnoliopsida; order Magnoliales; family Magnoliaceae; genus Magnolia; species Magnolia changhungtana. The sequence goes on from JASAUF010000316.1 coordinate 1,419,370, forward strand.
ATGAGCTCAAAATGGTCTAAATTCAACCACTAAAGAGAGAGTTACGAAGGTTACTATTCGACAAGGAGATGACGGAGAAATTGGAGCGACGACTATGATCCCCCTTACGGATGACCAAATGGTCTCGGAAAACGATGATTCCAGTCAGGAATGAAAGAGTACTAATGTAACTTTCAGATGACCAAAAATTGACACAATTTGACATGAAACGAGGGAGTTATGAGCGTCTTTGTTGGATGGTGCGATTTGGAAAGATTAACAATCCAAATTACAAAATGACGATTGAAGAGTTCCAACGTGCTTTTTGGATATGGTACGGTCTTAATATTAGCCAATTCCGGTCCCATTTAGAAGCTTGTCAACTTACCATTTCAATGAGCTCAAAATAATCTAAATTCGACCACTGAAGAGAGAGTTAAGAAGGTTAACATTCGACAAGGAGATGAAGGAAAAATTCATGAGCAATGACTGCGATCCCTCTTACAGATCCCCTAATGGTCTCGGAATATGATGATTCCAGTCAGGAATGAAAGAGCACTAACGCACCTTTCAGATGACCAAAAATCAACCCAATCCGACATCGAACGAGGGAGGTTTGTGTGTCTCTATTGGATCACGCGATTTGGAAAGATTAACAATCCAAATTGTAAAATGACGATCGAAGAGTTCCAACGTGCTTTTGTGATATTGATCGGTCTCAAAATTAGCCAATTTCAATCCCATTTGGAAGCTTGTCAAATTACAATTCCAATGAGCTCAAAATAGTCTAAATTTGACCACAGAAGGGAGAGTTATGAAGGTTATTATTCGGCAAGGAGATGAAGGAAAATTCAGGACCGACGACTGCGATCGCACTTATGGATGCTGAAATGGACTCGAAAATGATGATTCCAGTTAGGAATGAAAGAGCACTAAAGTACCTTTCGGATGACCAAAAATCGACCCAATCCGACATCAAACGAGGGAGTGATGAGCATCTCGCGTTGGATGGTGCGATTTGGAAAGATTAAGAATCCAAATTGCAAAATGACTATTGAAGAGTTCCAACGTGCTTTTGGATATCAAACGGTCTCAAAATTAGCCAATTTCTGTCCCATTTACAAGCTTGTCAAGTTACAATTTCAATGAGCTCAAAATAATCTAAATTCGACCACTAAAGAAAGAGTTAAGAAGGTTACTATTTAACAAGGAGATGAAGGTAAAATTTGTGACCGACAACTGCGATCCGACTTACGGGTGCCCAAATGGTCTCAGAATACGATGATTATAGTCAGGAATGAAAGAGCACTAAAGTACCTTTTAGATGACCAAAAATAGACCCTATTTGACATTAAACGAGGGAGTTATGAGCGTCTCCGTTGGATGGTGCAATTTGGGAATATTAACAATTCAAATTGCAAAATGACAATTGAAGAGTTCCAACGTGCTTTTTCGATATAAAATGGTCTCAAAATTAGCCAATTTTGGTCCCATTTAAAAGCTTGTCAAGTTACCATTCCAATGAGCTCAAAATAATCTAAATTCGACCACTGAAGAGAAAGTGTTGAGAAGGTTACTATTCGACAAGGAGATGAAGGAACAATTCATGACCGACTACTGCTATCTCACTTATGGATGACTAAATGGTCTTAGAATATGATGATTCCAGTCAGGAATGAATGAGCACTAAAGTACCTTTCAGATGACTCAAAATTAACCCAATCTGACATCAAACGATTGAGTTATGAGCGTCTCCGTTTGATCACATGATTTCGAAAGATTAACAATCCAAATTGCAAAATAACGATCGAAGAGTTCCAACGTGCTTTTGGGATATTGATCGGTCTCAAAATTAGCCAATTTTGTTCCCATTTAAAAGCTTGTCAAGTTACCATTCCAATGAGCTCAAAATAATCTAAATTCGACCACTAAAGAGAAAGAGTTAAGAAGGTTACTATTCGACAAGGAGATGAAGGAACAATTCATGACTAACTACTGCGATCCCACTTATGGATGCCTAAATGGTCTCAGAATATGATGATTCCAGTCAGGAATGAATGAGCACTAAAGTACCTTTCAGATTACTCCAAATTAACCCAATCTGACACCAAACGAGGGAGTTATGAGCGTCTCCGTTAGATCACATGATTTGGAAAGATTAACAATCCCAATTGTAAAATGACGATTGAAGAGTTCCAACGTGCTCTTGGGATATCGATCGGTCTCAAAATTAGCCAATTTCGGTCCCATTTGGAAGCTTGTCAAATTACCATTCCAATGAGCTCAAAATGGTCTAAATTCAACCACTAAAGAGAGAGTTACGAAGGTTACTATTCGACAAGGAGATGAAGGAGAAATTCAGGAGCGACGACTATGATCCCCCTTACGGATGACCAAATGGTCTCAGAAAACGATGATTCCAGTCAGGAATGAAAGAGTACTAACATACCTTTCAGATGACCAAAAATTGACACAATTTGACATGAAACGAGGGAGTTATGAGCGTCTTCGTTGGATGGTGCGATTTGGAAAGATTAACAATCCAAATTACAAAATGACGATTGAAGAGTTCCAACGTGCTTTTTGGATATGGTACGGTCTTAAAATTAGCCAATTCCGGTCCCATTTAGAAGCTTGTCAACTTACCATTTCAATGAGCTCAAAATAATCTAAATTCGACCACTGAAGAGAGAGTTAAGAAGGTTAACATTCGACAAGGAGATGAAGGAAAATTTCATGAGCAACGATTGCGATCCCTCTTACAGATCCCCTAATGGTCTCGGAATATGATGATTCCAGTCAGGAATGAAAGAGCACTAACGTACCTTTCAGATGACCAAAAATCAACCTAATCCGACATGGAACGAGGGAGGTATGTGTGTCTCTATTGGATCACGCGATTTGGAAAGATTAACAATCCAAATTGTAAAATGACGATCGAAGAGTTCCAACGTGCTTTTGTGATATCGATTGGTCTCAAAATTAGCCAATTTCAATCCCATTTGGAAGCTTGTCAAATTACCATTCCAATGAGCTCAAAATAGTCTAAATTTGACCACAGAAGGGAGAGTTATGAAGGTTATTATTCGGCAAGGAGATGAAGGAAAAATTCAGGATCGACGACTGTGATCGCACTTATGGATGCTGGAATGGACTCAGAAAACGATGATTCCAGTTAGGAATGAAAGAGCACTAAAGTACCTTTCAGATGACCAAAAATCAACCCAATCCGGCAACCAACGAGGGAGTGATGAGCATCTCCGTTGGATGGTGCGATTTGGAAAGATTAATAATCCAAATTGCAAAATGACTATTGAAGAGTTCCAACGTGCTTTTTGGATATCAAACGGTCTCAAAATTAGCCAATTTTGGTCCCATTTACAAGCTTGTCAAGTTACAAGTTCAATGAGCTCAAAATAATCTAAATTCGACCACTAAAGAAAGAGTTAAGAAGGTTACTATTCGACAAGGAGATGAAGGAACAATTCATGACCGACTACTGCGATCCCACTTATGGATACCTAAATGGTCTCAGAATATGATGATTCCAGTCAGGAATGAATGAGCACTAAAGTACCTTTCAGATGACTCAAAATTAACCCAATCTGACATCAAACGAGGGAGTTATGAGCGTCTCCGTTAGATCACATGATTTGGAAAGATTAACAATCCCAATTGCAAAATGACGATCGAAGAGTTCCAACGTGCTTTTGGGATATCGATCTGTCTCAAAATTAGCCAATTTCGGTCCCATTTGGAAGCTTGTCAAATTACCATTCCAATGAGCTCAAAATGGTCTAAATTCAACCACTAAAGAGAGAGTTACGAAGGTTACTATTCGACAAGGAGATGACGGAGAAATTCAGGAGCGACGACTATGATCCCCCTTACGGATGACCAAATGGTCTCGGAAAACGATGATTCCAGTCAGGAATGAAAGAGTACTAATGTAACTTTCAGATGACCAAAAATTGACACAATTTGACATGAAACGAGGGAGTTATGAGCGTCTTTGTTGGATGGTGCGATTTGGAAAGATTAACAATCCAAATTACAAAATGACGATTGAAGAGTTCCAACGTGCTTTTTGGATATGGTACGGTCTTAATATTAGCCAATTCCGGTCCCATTTAGAAGCTTGTCAACTTACCATTTCAATGAGCTCAAAATAATCTAAATTCGACCACTGAAGAGAGAGTTAAGAAGGTTAACATTCGACAAGGAGATGAAGGAAAAATTCATGAGCAATGACTGCGATCCCTCTTACAGATCCCCTAATGGTCTCGGAATATGATGATTCCAGTCAGGAATGAAAGAGCACTAACGCACCTTTCAGATGACCAAAAATCAACCCAATCCGACATCGAACGAGGGAGGTATGTGTGTCTCTATTGGATCACGCGATTTGGAAAGATTAACAATCCAAATTGTAAAATGACGATCGAAGAGTTCCAACGTGCTTTTGTGATATTGATCGGTCTCAAAATTAGCCAATTTCAATCCCATTTGGAAGCTTGTCAAATTACAATTCCAATGAGCTCAAAATAGTCTAAATTTGACCACAGAAGGGAGAGTTATGAAGGTTATTATTCGGCAAGGAGATGAAGGAAAAATTCAGGACCGACGACTGCGATCGCACTTATGGATGCTGAAATGGACTCAGAAAATGATGATTCCAGTTAGGAATGAAAGAGCACTAAAGTACCTTTCAGATGACCAAAAATCGACCCAATCCGACATCAAACGAGGGAGTGATGAGCATCTCCGTTGGATGGTGCGATTTGGAAAGATTAAGAATCCAAATTGCAAAATGACTATTGAAGAGTTCCAACGTGCTTTTTGGATATCAAACGGTCTCAAAATTAGCCAATTTCGGTCCCATTTACAAGCTTGTCAAGTTACAATTTCAATGAGCTGAAAATAATCTAAATTCGACCACTAAAGAAAGAGTTAAGAAGGTTACTATTTAACAAGGAGATGAAGGTAAAATTTGTGACCGACAACTGCGATCCGACTTACGGGTGCCCAAATGGTCTCAGAATACGATGATTATAGTCAGGAATGAAAGAGCACTAAAGTACCTTTTAGATGACCAAAAATCGACCCTATTCGACATTAAACGAGGGAGTTATGAGCGTCTCCGTTGGATGGTGCGATTTGGGAATATTAACAATCCAAATTGCAAAATGACAATTGAAGAGTTCCAACGTGCTTTTTCGATATAAAGTGGTCTCAAAATTAGCCAATTTCGGTCCCATTTAAAAGCTTGTCAAGTTACCATTCCAATGAGCTCAAAATAATCTAAATTCGACCACTGAAGAGAAAGAGTTAAGAAGGTTACTATTGGACAAGGAGATGAAGGAACAATTCATGACCGACTACTGCGATCCCACATATGGCTGCCTAAATGGTCTCAGAATATGATGATTCCAGTCAGGAATGAATGAGTACTAAAGTACCTTTCAGATGACCCAAAATTAACCCAATCTGATATCAAACGAGGGAGTTATGAGCGTGTAACGCCCTGAAAATTGAGGGTTGAGTAGTAACTCAACTCTCGAGTTCCAGAACATCACTTATGCAACAAAATGAATGATGATTGAATGTTGACTGTATTAGAGTAGTGAACATGAGTGAGATTAAGCCAAAACAATATATCATACTCCAGAGACAATTAAATTTGCAAGCGGAAGACTGTGATAGATAGATAAAATATATAAACTATAATGAGTCTCCAGAGTGTGATCACGTTACCAGGTTAAATAATTACAAGTACAGTTCTAAAATATACCTAATGTGAGGAAGTGTAATGTCTCCTATCCCAAATACCATAGCCCCGTCAATACAGTACCAGGTCTTCAGAGACCCGTCAGAGAGTTACATGATAGGAGAACTCCTCCTCATCCCCATAGAAGTAGTCCAGCTCTGCTTCATAAGCATCGCCATCATCTGAAATTCAACAAATTTGGTTGGTGTGTACAACACCATCCCGTAACGTGGGAGTGAGTGATCAACTCAGTGGAACAAAGAAAGCATAGGTTAACATGTTATCAATTCAATCAAGCAAGTAATGATAAAGCGATACAAATCAAACAATTCTAACTACTCTTATTAAGTGCGAGAATGAAATGACATGATCTTTGTATGCCCTTGCCAAACCACCCTCATGCGACATCATCTTACGTTCGCGAATGCTTAACTCCCTCGGTGCGCCACATCTACTAAGCACATGCGGTGCGATGATGATCATGATTACCGAGTTATTATTAGTCCATTTCAAACAAAGAAGTATTGGGAAACTAAGGTACCTCCCTTGTATCATTCCCAAACATGATCCATTCTAGGGTCGTCGGTCCTAGTTAATCTCATACGATATTATGGTTTGAGAGGCGTAGCGAAGGCATCACAAAGGGCTCGTCACCCGTCACAAGACGGATCTGAGATCTCACCGTATGCGGCTTAATTCTTGACCGTCGGCTCGAGTACATGGTCTCACCGTACTCGGCTCAATCACTAGCCGTCGCTCGAATACGAGTCTCACCGTACTCTCGCTCAACTTATACTCCGATTCTTTGTGAAAGACTCGTCGCCAATCACGGACCTTGGAGTATACTCGAAGATACTACTACGAAGACTCGTCGCCGTCAAGACGAGCACGGGTCTCACCGTACTCGGCTCTTGCCAGTAAGTATCGACAGCTCGAATATAGTGTCCCATACCACCATAATTAGCTCACGAGTCTAGTTGCTCACTGGTCACTACGGGAAGGCACGTGGCCCCAGCGTAGGCCGACAGCTCGACCACGGTGTCCCATACCACCATGCCCGGCTCATGAGTCTTAGCGGATCGAGGTACCATGGTTAAAAGGGATTTCACGGTAAGTTTGGTACCCTAGGTTCGGGGCGATAGCGACCAAACATGGTGAACATACAAAAGACAGATCGGGTTACTTGACGAGCTCGGCTAGCTCGAGCGCACAACAAGTTGAACGACATGAAGTGCATAAGCACTTCCCGTGGCCAACCACTATCGCCAACCGAAGTACGACTCGGGTTCGTCGAACACATCTCACGTGGCAGATGAATCGCAACCACGCAATTCAATTCAGTCTGGTACCGATTGTCTGGACTATAATCATAGCCCCAAACATGATAACTTACAGATAGATAAAGCAGTAATGGATCAAGATTCAACTTATACAATCAAGGTATGGTATTATCCGTTTAGGTCGCTGTGGTACATTGACGCACTCGTTGCTCCGCTCCCCCATCACCCATGATGGATCATACAACGTAAATATAAATTTATACATATGCATTACATAGTTATAGTCATAAAGCAGTTGAGCATGTTCTGAATCACAACACAAACATGAGTTTATACATGTTCAATTCCTAATCACACAACTATCTAAGGAGATCATACACATAGTTAAAAGAGGTTGAGAATCATATCTCAACACCCTTATACATTACAATTTGCTAACTACTACTCATTCAGACATTTCAAGAAACACTTAAACAAACATATATCAACATACATGACATATGTCGATCACATAGGCATTAGGCCAAATCCTTTCCCTAGGGAGTTGCCCCAATCATAACACGCGTACACCCACGACGGATAGTCATGGCAAGCAGGAATCCAAGTTCCATATTCATTCAGTCATTTCCACTAACACTTGGACCACATATTTTAGCATATATGGTGTATATTGGCCGTGGCGTGATTTAGGGCAAATCCTTTCGTCGAAGGGGTATTGCCAATACAACAATCATGAATCCATGACAACAAGTCATGGCGAGTACGAATGAGAATTCGGTACTCATTCAATCATTTTCACAAACACTTAGAATACACTATTACAACATACATGGTGTATGTTAGCAAAACATGTATTAGGGCTATCCCTTAGCCAAGTGAGTATTTTATCCTTGTATAATATATTACTACAGCAAATAATCATGATAAATATATCTCCAAAATTTATACGATATCTGATATTTTCTAAAATACGCATTTTTAATATACATAGAGTATACAAGCAAACATGTATTACGGCGATTCCTTTCGCCAAATAAGTAATTTATCCATATATTATATAATCATACGACAAATAATCATGGCAAACACATTTCCAAAATATACATGTATACGACACTCCTTACAATACAGTATTTCTACATACATAGTGTATATTAGTAAAACATGTATTTCGGCGAATCCTTTCGCCATATAAGTATTTTATCCACATATCGTATATCCATACAATAAATAAATATGTTAAACACATTTCTAAAAAAAATACGTATACGGTATTTTATACGAATACCTAGAGTATGTGAAATTCCATATTCTTCAATTCTAATCGAAACAAAAAACAGAAAGCACTTTGTACATGTGCAATAGCATGCAGATCATGAATCTATCATTATCTGACATTGAAAGCATTGAAAACCGTAACCTATACACCTAAAGTCCTCACCTTTTGTCGTAGAATCGTAACGGAGTCGATAGGTTCGCTAAGCTTCCGTATACGGGAGTTTGGCAACCTAAAGAATGAAATAGGTTAGATATTTCCTAACCTACAACTATCTAATCCCCCAAAAAGGTTAGGGTTAGGGTTTATTACCTAGAAATGACGCCGGAATCGCTGGAAAAGCGGCAAGAATGAGGTGGTTAAGCACCGATAACAGCAAGGAACAGCAGCAGGGAGTTTCTCCCAGATCTCCCACACTTTCTCTCTCTTTTCTCTCTCTCAAAACCAAATTCGTATGGCTGGAATGAGAGAGGGTTTAAGGTCCTTAAATAGTCTCAAAACTTACCGAAATAGACTCCTGTTCAAGGGTTACTGCTAATATAGGTATTTCGTCACTTTTCCATCTCAAAAGAGGGGTTTTGGTGGCCCTCCTTGAGCCAAACGCCATACTTAAGCTCTCCACACATGGATCTACGTGGGATTATGCTTTCGACCCGATCGGATTCCCAGATCGCACGTGGCGGACCACTTTCAGTTCAACGGTCAGTGGGCCACGATCCGAAATTCTAAGTTCATGTAAATGTTCCTGAAATTTTTCTGAATCCGAGGGTGTAATTTGGTCTGATTCTGACGGTCTGGTTGCTTAATACTGATGCGCAAGCAAATGGTGCCAGATCACTATTCCAGATATTTATTTTTCAAAGGGAATAGTGTTTTTCACACTCCCTCGCTCTGGATCTAAACGAATGGCCGTGGGACATCGGTTGGACCTGATTTTTGAGATAATTGTCAAGCCCAGTGAGGTAGTCCTAGTTCCTTAACTTCGTGTTAATCGGACTTCTGATGTGCGGTCTAGACCTAATACGAAGTTTCAAGTCATTCCCGAGAGTAGCCGGGAAATGGGTTTGATCCTAGACTTTAGAGTAACCTATCGTCAACGATTCTACAAGTTTTGGGTCTTGCAGATCGTATTTAAAGTGATTCAAACGGATTTCGTAGCTAATCTGGTTTCGCACATAGTTACTTTGTCTCATTTCTAAAGGATTTAGTCCTAAGTGATTTCTGTCTGAGGTGGTACTTGGTCCTTTGCAGTTTGTATATAAAGTGATCCAAGGTATACTACTTAGCTAGTTTAAGATAGTGTCTAGGGTGAAAGTGCTTTGAAAAATTGAAAGCACAAGGTAGTGAAGGGTGGGATTTGTGAAGGAAATGGGTTAAGGAGAGATTTTAGACTGTGGGATGTTACAGAGCGTCTCGGTTAGATCACATGATTTGGAAAGATTAACAATCCAAATTATAAAATGACAATCGAAGAGTTCCAACGTGCTTTTGGGATATTGATCGGTCTCAAAATTAGCCAATTTCGGTCCCATTTGGAAGCTTGTCATATTACCATTCCAATGAGCACAAAATGGCCTAAATTCAACCACTAAAGTGAGAGTTACGAAGGTTACTATTTGACAAGGAGGTAAAGGAGAAATTCAGGAGTGACGACCGTGATCCCCCTTACGGATGACCAAATGGTCTTGAATTATGATGATTCCAGTCAGGAATCTAAAGTACCTTTCAGATGACCAAAAATCGACCCAATTTGACATCAAACAAGGGAGTTATGAGCGTCTTCGTTGGATGGTGTGATTTGGAAAGATTAACAATCCAAATTACAAAATCACGATTGAAGAGTTCCAACGTGCTTTTTGGATATCGTATGGTCTCAAAATTAGCCAATTCTCGTCCCATTTAGAAGCTTGTCAAGATACAATTTCAATGAGCTCAAAATAATCTAAATTCGACCACTGAAGAGAGAGTTAAGAAGGTTAACATTTGACAAGGAGATGAAGGAAAAATTCATGAGTAATGACTATGATCCCACTTACGGATGCCCTAATGATCTCAGAATATGATGATTCCAGTCTGGAATGAATGAGCACTAAAGTACCTTTCAGATGACCAAAAATCTACCCAATCTGACATCAAACGAGGGAGGTATGTGCGTTTCCGTTGGATCGCGCGATTTGGAAAGATTAACAATCCAAATTGTAAAATGACGATCGATGAGTTCCAACGTGCTTTTGCGATATCGATCGGTCTCAAAATTAGCCAATTTCAATCCCATTTGGAAGCTTGTCAAATTACCATTCCAATGAGCTCAAAATAGTCTAAATTTGACCACAGAAGAGAGAGTTATGAAGGTTACTATTCGACAAGGAGTTGAAGGAAAAATTCAGGACCGACGACTGCGATTGCACTTATGGATGTTGGAATGGACTCGGAAAATGATGATTCCAGTCAGGAATGAAAGAGCACTAAAGTACCTTTCAGATGACCAAAAATTGACCCAATCCGACATCAAACGAGGGAGTTATGAGCATCTCCGTTGGATGGTGCGATTTGAAAAGATTAACAATCCAAATTGCAAAATGACTATTGAAGAGTTCCAACGTGCTTTTTGGATATCAAACGGTCTCAAAATTAGCCAATTTTGGTCCCATTTACAAGCTTGTCAAGTTACAGTTTCAATGAGCTCAAAATAATCTAAACTCGACCACTAAAGAGAGAGTTAAGAAGGTTACTATTCAACAAGGAGATGAAGGTAAAATTCGTGACCGACGACTATGATCCCACTTACGGGTGCCCAAATGGTCTCAGAATACGATGATTATAGTCAGGAATGAAAGAGCACTAAAGTACCTTTTAGAATACCGAAAATCAACCTGATTCGACATTAAACGAGGGAGTTATGAGCGTCTCCGTTGGATGGTACGATTTGGGAATATTAACAATCCAAATTGCAAAATGACGATTGAAGAGTTCCAACGTGCTTTTTCGATATAAAATGGTCTCAAAATTAGCCAGTTTCGGTCCCATTTAAAAGCTTGTCAAGTTATCATTCTAATGAGCTCAAAATAATCTAAATTTGACCACTGAACAGAGAGAGTTAAGAAGGTTACTATTCAACAAGGAGATGAAGGAACAATTCATGACCGACTACTGTGATCCCACTTATGGATGCCTAAATGGTCTCAGAATATGATGATTCCGGTCAGGAATGAATGAGCACTAAAGTACCTTTCAGATGACCCAAAATTAACCCAATCTGACATCAAACGAGGTAGTTATGAGCGTCTTCGTTAGATCACATGATTTAGAAAGATTAACAATCCAAATTACAAAATGATGATCAAAGAGTTCCAACGTGCTTTTGGGATATTGATCGGTCTCAAAATTAGCTAATTTCGGTCCCATTTGGAAGCTTGTCAAATTACCATTCCAATGAGCTCAAAATGGTCTAAATTCAACCACTAAAGAGAGAGTTACGAAGGTTACTATTCGATAAGGAGATGAAGGAGAAATTTAGGAGCGACGACTGTGATCCCCCTTACGGATGACCAAATGGTCTCAGAAAATGATGATTCCAGTCAGGAATGAAAGAGTACTAAAGTACCATTCAGATGACCAAATATCGACCCAATTTGACATCAAACGAGGGAGTTATGAGCGTCTCCGTTGGATGGTGCGATTTAGAAAGATTAACAATCCAAATTACAAAATGACGATTGAAGAGTTCCAACGTGCTTTTTAGATATCGTACGGTCTCAAAATTAGCCAATTCCGGTCCCATTTAGAAGCTTGTCAACTTACATTTCAATGAGCTGAAAATAATCTAAATTCGACCACTGAAGAGGGAGTTAAGAAGGTTACCATTCGACAAGGAGATGAAGGAAAAATTCATGAGCGACGACTGCCATCCCTCTTACAGATCCCCTAATGGTCTCAGAATATAATGATTCCAGTTAGGAATGAAAGAGCACTAAAGTACCTTTTAGATGACCAAAAATCAACCCAATCCAACATCAAACGAGGGAGGTATGTGCATCTCTATTGGATCACGTGATTTGGAAAGATTAACAGTCCAAATTGCAAAATGACGATCGAAGAGTTCCAACATGATTTTGTGATATCGATCTGTCTCGAAATTATCCAATTTTCGTCCCGTTTGGAAGCTTGTAAAATTACCATTCTAATGAGCTCAAAATCGTCTAAATTCGACCACTGAAGAGAGAGTTACGAAGGTTACTGTTCGACAAGGAGATGAAGGAAAAATTCAAGACCGATGACTGCGATCACACTTATGGATGCTTGAATGGACAAGGAAAATGATGATTCCAATCAGGAATGAAAGAGCACTAAAGTACCATTCAGATGACCAAAAATCAACCCAATCTGACATCAAACGAGGGAGTTATGAGCATCTCCGTTGGATGGTGCGATTTGGAAAGATTAACAATCCAAATTACAAAATGACGATTGAAGAGTTCCAACGTGCTTTTTGGATATCGAACGGTCTCAAAATTAGCCAATTCCGGTCCCATTTAGAAGCTTGTCAACTTACCCTTTCAATGAGCTCAAAATAATCTAAATTCGACCACTAAAGAGAGAGTTAAGAAGGTTACCATTCGACAAGGAGATGAAGGAAAAATTCATGAGCGACGACTGCGATCCTTCTTACAGATCCCCTAATGATCACATAATATGATGATTCCAGTCAGGAATGAAAGAGCACTAAAGTACCTTTCAGATGACCAAAAATCAACAGGGAGGTATGTGTGTCTCTATTGGATCATGCGATTTGGAAAGATTAACAGTCCAAATTGCAAAATGACGATCGATGAGTTCCAACGTGATTTTGTGATATCGATCGGTCTCAAAATTATCCAATTTCAGTCCCATTAGGAAGCTTGTCAAATTACCATTCTAATGAGCTCAAAATAGTCTAAATTCGACCACTGAAGAGAGAGTTACGAAGGTTACTATTCGACAAGGAGATGAAGAAAAAATTCAAGATCGATGACTGCGATCGCACTTATGGATGCTTGAATGGACTCAGAAAATGATGATTCTAGTCAGGAATGAAAGAGCACTAAAGTACATTTCAGATGACCAAAAAATGACCCATTCCGACATCAAACGAGGTAATTATGAGCGTCTCCATTGGATGGTGCAATTAGGAAAGATTAACAATCCAAATTACAAAATGACAATTGAAGAGTTCCATGCTTTTTGAATATCGAACGGTCTCAAAATTAGACAATTTCGGTCCCATTTAGAAGCTTGTTAAGTTACAATTTCAATGGGCTCAAAATAATCTAAATTTGACCACTGAAGAGAGATTTAAGAAGGTTACTATTTGACAAGGAGATGAAGGAAAAATTCATGACCGACAACTTCGATCCCACTTACGGATGCCCAAATAGGCTCAGAATATGATGGTTCCAATTAGGAAGGAAAGAGCACTAAATTACCTTTCACAAGGTCTCAGAAAACAATGATTCCAGTCAGGAATGAAAGAGCACTATACTAACTTTCAGATGACCAAAAATCGACCCACTCCGACATTAAACAAGGGTGTTATGAGCGTCAATGTTGGATCATAAGATTTTGAAAGATTAACAACCAAATTACAAAATGACGATTAAAGAGTTCCAATGTGCTTTTTGGATATCGAACGGTCTCAAAATTAGCCAATTCCGGTCCCATTTAGAAGCTTGTCAAGTTACCATTCCAAGGAGCTTAAAATAATCTAAATTCGATGACTGAAGAGAGAGTTAAGAAGGTAATTATTCGACAAGGCGAAGAAGGAAAAATTCAGGACCGACGACTATGATCAAACTTATGGACGCCAAAATGGTCTCCAAATAGGATGATTCCAGCCAGGAATGAAAGAACACTAAAGTACCTTTCAGATGACAAAAAATCAACCCAATCTGACATCAAACGAGGGAGTTATGAGCATCTCCGTTGGATTGCGTGATTTAGAAGGATTAACAATCCAAATTACAAAATGACGCATGAAGAGTTCCAACGCGCTTTTGGGATATCGAACGGTCTCATAAATCGACAATTTTAGTCCCATTTGGAAGCTTGTCAAATTACCATTCCAATGATCTGAAAATAAAGTAAATTCGACCATTGAAGAGAGAGTTACGAAGGTTACTTTGACAAGGAGATGAAGGAAAAATTCAGGACTGACGACTGCGATCCCGCTTACAGATGACCAAATGGTCTCAGAAAATGATGATTCTAGTCAGGAATGAAATGGCACTAAAGTACCTTTTAGATGACCAAAAATCACCCCAATTCGACATCAAAGGAGGGAGTTATGAGCGTCTCCATTGGATGGTGCGATTTGGAAAGATTAACAATCCAAATTACAAAATGACGATTGAAGAATTCCAATGTGCTTTTGGATATCGAACGGTCTCAAAATTAGCGAATTCCGGTCCCATTTAGAAGCTTGTCAAGTTACCAATCCAATGAGCTCAAAATAATCTAAATTCGACCACTGAAGAGTGAGTTAAGAAGGTTACTATTCGACAAGGAGATGAAGGAAAAATTCATGACTGATGACTGCAATCCCACTTACGGATGCCCTAATGGTCTCATAATACGATGATTCTAGTCAGGAATGAAAGAGATCTAAAGTACCTTTCAGATGACCAAAAATCAACCTAATCTAACATCAAATGAGAGAGTTATGAGCATCTCCGTTGGTTCGCGTGATTTGGAAAAATTAACTATCCAAATTGCAGAATGATGAGCGAGGAGTTCCAATGCCCTTTTGGGATATTGAACGGTCTCAGAAATAACATATTTTGGTCCCATTTGGAAGCTTGACAACTTACCATTCCAATGAACTGAAAATAGTCTAAATTCGACCACTGAAGAGAGAGTTACGAAGGTTACTATTCAACAAGGAGATGAACGAAAAATTCAGGACCGACGACTGCGATCCCACTCAAGGATGCCGAAATGAACTCAGAAAATGATAATTCCAGTCAGGAATGAAAGAGCATTAAAGTAACTTTCAGATGACCAAAAACTGACCCAATCCAACTTCAAACGAGGGTGTTAGGAGCGTCTCCGTTGGATCACGCGATTTTGAAAGATTAACAATCGAAATTACAAAATGACGACTGAAGAGTTCCAACGTGCTTTTTGGATATCGATCGGTCTCAAAATTAGCCAATTCCAGTACCATTTAGAAGCTAGTCAAGTTATCATTTCAATGAACTCAAAATAATCTAAATTCGACCCCTGAAGAGAGAGTTATGAAGGTTACTATTTGAGAAGGAGATGAAGGAAATATTCATGACCGACGACTGCGATCCCACCTACGGATGCCCAAATGGTCTCAGAAAATGATGATTCCAATCAGGAATGAAAGAGCACTAAAGTACCTTTCAGATAACCAAAAATCAACCCAATCTGACATTAAACGAAGGAGTTATGTGCGTCTCTGTTGCATTGCGTGATTTGGAAAGAGTAATAATCCAAATTGCAAAATGACGATCGAAGAGTTCCAACGTGCTTTTGTGATATCGATCGGTCTCATAATTAGCCAATTTTGGTCCCATTTGAAAGCTTGTCAAATTACCATTCCAATGAGCTCAAAATAGACTAAATTTGACCATTGAAGAGAGAGTTACGACGGTTACTATTCGACAAGGAGATGAAGGAAAAATTCAGGACCGACGACTGCGTTCCCACTTACGGATGCTGAAATCGTCTCGGAAAATGATGATTCCAGTCAGGAAGGAATGAGCACTAACGTACCTTTCAGATGACCAAAAACGACATCAAACGAGGGACTTATGAGCGTCATCGTCGGATCACGCGATTTTAA
Source organism: Magnolia changhungtana (assembly GCA_030180095.1). NCBI lineage: Eukaryota > Viridiplantae > Streptophyta > Magnoliopsida > Magnoliales > Magnoliaceae > Magnolia > Magnolia changhungtana. Next base: position 1,435,515 of record JASAUF010000316.1, read on the forward strand.
AAGATTAAAAATTGAAATTACAAAATGACGATTGAAAACTTCCAACGTGCTTTTTGGATATCGAACGGTCTCAAAATTAGCTAATTCCAGTCCTATTTAGAAGCTTGTCACGTTACCATTTCAATGAGATCAAAATAATCAAAATTCGACCACTGAAGGTAAAGTTAAGAAGGTTACTATTCGACAAGGAGATGAAGGTAAAATTCATGACCGACGACTGCGATCCCACTTACGGATGGCCAAATGGATCAGAATACGATGATTCCAGTCAGGAATGAAAGGGCACTAATGTAACTTTCAGTTGACCAAAAATCGACCGAATCCAACATCAAACGAGGGAGTTATGAGCATCTCTGTTAGATGGTGCAATTTGGAAAGATTAATAATCTAAAATGCAAAATGACAATTAAAGATTCCCAAAGTGCTTTTTCGATATCGAACAGTCTCAAAATTAGCCAATTCTGGTCCCATTTAAAAGCTTGTTAAGTTACCATTCCAATGAGCTCAAAATAATATAAATTCGACCACTGAAGAGAGAGTTAAGAAGGTTCTATTCGACAAGGAGATGAAGGAAAAATTCATGACTGACAACTGCGATCCCACTTACGGATGCCCAAATGGTCTCAGAATATGACGATTCCAGTTAGGAATGAAAGATCACTAAAGTTCCTTTCACATGACGAAAAATCAACCTAATCCGACATCAAACGAGGGAGTTATGAGTGTCTCCGTTGGATTGCGCGATTTGGAATGATTAACTATCCAAATTGCAAAATGACGATCAAAGAATTCTAACGTGCTTTTGGGGCATCGATCAGTGTCAAAATTAGCCAATTTTGGTCCCATTTGGAAGCTTGCCAAATTACCATTCATCTAAATTCGACCAGTGAAGTGAGAGTTACGTAGGTTACTATTCGACAAGGAGATGAAGGAAAAATTCAGGACTGATGACTGCGATCCCAGTTACGGATGCCAAAATGGTCTTGGGAAATGATGATTCTAGTCAGGAATCAAAGAGCACTAAAGTACCTTTCAGATGACCAAATTTTGACCCAATTTGACATCAAATGAGAGAGTTATGAGCATCTCCGTTGGATCACGCGATTTGGAAAGATTTACAATCCAAATTACAAAATGACGATTCAAGAGTTCTAACGGGCTTTTTGGATATCGAACAGTCTCAAAATTAGCCAATTCCAGTCCCATTTAGAAGATTATCAAGTTACCATTCCAATGAGGTCAAAATAATCTAAATTCGACCACTGAAGAGAGAGTTAAGACGGTTACTATCGATAAGGAGATGAAGGAAAAATTTATGATCGATGACTACAATCCCACTTACGGATGCCCTAATGGTCTTATAATATGATGATTCCAGTCAGCAATGAAAGAGCACTAAAGTACCTTTCAGATGACCAAGAATCAACCCAATCTGACATTAAATGAGGGAGTAATGAACGTCTTTGTTGGATTGCGTGATTTGGAAAGATTAACAATAAAAATTGTAAAATGATGAGCGAGGAGTTCCAACGAGTTTTTGGGATATCGAACGGTCTCAGAAATAGCATATTTTGGTCCCAATTTGAAGCTTGTCAACTTACCATTCCAATGAGCTGAAAATAGTCTAAATTCGACCACTGAAGAGAGAGTTACGAAGGTTACTATTCGACAAGGAGAAAAAGGAAAAATTTAGGACCGACTACTGTGATCCCACTTACGGATGCCCAAATGGTCCCAGAAAATGATGATTCCAGTCAAGAATGAAAGAGCACTAAAGTAACTTTAAGATGACTAAAAATCAACGCAATCCGACATTAAACGAGGGTGTTATGAGCGTCTCCATTGGATCACGCGATTTTGATAGATTAACAATTGAAATTAGAAAATGTCGATTGAAGAGTTCCAACGTACTTTTTGGATATCGAACGGTCTCAAAATTAGCCAATTCTGGTACCATTTAGAAGCTTGTCATGTTACCATTTCAATGAGCTCAAAATAATCTAAATTCGAGCATTGAATAGAGAGTTAAGAAAGTTACTATTCGACAAGGATATGAAGGAAAAATTCATTACCGACGACTACGATCCCACTTACAAATGCCCAAATGGTCTCAGAATATGATGATTCCAGTCAGGAATGAAAGAGCACTAAAGTACCTTTCAGATGACCAAAAATCAACCCAATCTGGCATTAAACGAGGGAGTTATGTGCATCTCCGTTGGATTGCACGATTTGGAAAGATTACCAATCTAAATTGCAAAATGACGATCGAAGAGTTCCAATGTGCTTTTGTGATATCGATCGGTCTTAAAATTATCCAATTTGGGTCCCATTTGGAAGCTTGTCAAATTACCTTTCCAATGAGCTCAAAATAGTCCAAATTCGACCACTGAAGAGAGAGTTACGAAGGTTACTATTTGAGAAGGGGATGAAGGAAAAATTCAGGACCGATGACTACGATCCCACTAACGGTCGCTGGAAAGGTCTCGAAAAATGATGATTCCAGTTAGGAATGAAAGAGAACTAAAGTAACTTTCAGATAACCAAAAATCAACCCAATCCGACATTCAATGAGGGTGTTACGCGTCTCTGTTGGGTCACGCGATTTTGAAAGATTAATAATCAAAATTAGAAAATGACGATTGAAGAGTTCCAACATGCTTTTGGGTTATCGAACGATCTCAAAATTAGCCAATTCTGGTCCCATTTAGAAGCTTGTCAAGTTACCATTTCAATGAGCTCAAAATAATCTAAATTCGACCACTGAATAGAGAGTTAAGAAGGTTACTATTCGACAAGGAAATGGAGGAAAAATTCAGGACCGACGACTGCGATCCCATTAACGGATGCTGAAATGGTCTCGAAAAATGATGATTCCAGTTAGGAATGAAAGGGAACTAAAGTAACTTTCAGATGACCAAAAATTGACCCAATTCGACATTAAACGAGGGTGTTACGAGCGTCTCCGTTGGATCATGCAATTTTGAAAGATTAATAATCAAAATTAGAAAATGACGATTGAAGAGTTCGAACGTGCTTTTTAGATATCGAACTATCTCGAAATTAGCCAATTCCGGTCTCATTTAAAAGCTTATCAAGTTACCATTCCAATGTGTTCAAAATAATCTAAATACGACCACTAAAGAGAGTTTAGAAGGTTACTATTCGACAAGGAGATGAAGGAAAAATTCATGACCAACGATTGCGATCCCACATATGGTTGCCCAAATGGTCTTAGAATATGATGATTCCAGTCAGGCATGATAGAGCACTAAAGTACCTTTCAGACCACCAAAAATCAACCCAATCTGACATCAGACGAGGGAGTTATGTGCGTCTTCGTTGGATTACACGATTTGGAAAGATTAATAATCTAAATTGTAAAATGACGATCGAAGAGTTCCAACGTACTTTTGGAATATCGATCGGTCTCGAAAATAGCCAATTTCAGTCCCATTTGCAAGCTTGTCAAATTACCATTCCAATGAGCTCAAAATAGTCAAAATTCGACCACTAAAGACAGAGTTATGAAGGTTACTATTCGACGAGGAGATGAAGGAAAAATTCAGGACCGACAACTGTGATCCCACTTACGAATGACGAAATGGTCTCAGAAAATGATGACTGTAGTCATGAATAAAAGAGCACTAAAGTACCTTTCAGATGACCAAAAATTGACCCAATCCGACATTAAACAAGGGTGTTATGAGCGTCTCCATTGGATCATGCGATTTTTTAAGATTAACAATCGAAATTACAAAATGACGATTGAAGAGTTCCAACATGCTTTTTGGATATCGAACGGTCTCAAAATTAGCCAATTTCTGTCCCACTTAGAAGCATGTCAAGTTACCATTTCAATGAGCTCAAAATAATCAAAATTCGATCATTGAAGAGAGAGTTAAGAAGGTTACTATTCGGCAATGAGATGAATGAAAAATTCATGACCGACGACTACGATCCCACTTACAGATGCCCAAATTGTCTAAGAATACGATGATTCTAGCCAGTAATGAAATGGCACTAAAATACCATTTAGATGACCAAACATTGACCAAATTCGACATCAAATGAGGGAGTTATGAGCATCTCCGTTGGATGGTGCAATTTGGAAAGATTAACAATCCAAATTGCAAAATGACGATTGACGAGTTCCAACGTGCTTTTTGGATATCGAACGGTCTCAAAATTAGCCAATTCTGGTCCCATATAAAAGCTTGTCAAGTTACCATTCCAATGAGTTCAAAATAATCTAAATTCGACCACTGACGAAAGAGTTAAGAAGGTTACTATTCGATAAGGAGATGAAGGAAAAATTCATGATCGACGACTGTGATATCACTTGCAGATGCCCAAATGGTCTCAGATATGATGATTCCAGTCAGGAATGAAAGAGCACTAAAGTACCTTCAGATGACCAAAAATTAACCTAATCTGACATCAAACGAGGGAGTTATGAGTGTCTCCATTGGATCGCGCGATTTGGAAAGATTAACATTCCAAATTGCGAAATGACTATCGAAGAGTTCCAACGTGCTTTTGGGATATCGATCGGTCTCAAAATTAGCCAATTTTAGTCCCATTTGGAAGCTCGTCAAATTACCATTCTAATGAGCTTAAAATAGTCAAAATTTGACCACTGAAGAGAGAGTTATGTAGGTTACTATTCGACAAGGAGATGAAGGAAAAATTCAGGACCGACGACTGCGATCCCACTTATGGATGCCCAAATGGTCTCAAAAAATGATGATTGCATTCAGGAATGAAAGAGTACTAAAGTACCTTTCAAATGACCAAAAATCGACCCAATCTGACATGAAACGAGGGAGTTATGAGCGTCTCCGTTGGATGGTGCGATTTGGAAAGATTAACATTCCAAATTGCAAAATTTGACCACTAAAGAGAGAGTTAAGAAGGTTACTATTCGACGAGGAGATGAAGGTAAAATTCATGACTGACGACAGTGATCCTACTTACGGATGCCCAAATGCTCTAAGAATACGATGATTCTAGTCAGGAATGAAAGGGCACTAAAATATCTTTAAGATAACAAAAAATCGACCCAATCCGACATCAAACGAGGGAGTTATGAGCATCTCCGTTGGATGGTCCGATTTGGAAAGATTAGCAATCCAAATTACTAAATGATGATTGAAGAGTTCCAACGTGCTTTTAGGATATCGATCGGTCTCAAAATTAGTAAATTCTGGTCCCATTTAAATGCTTGTCAAGTTACCATTCTAATGAGCTCAAAATAATCTAAATTCGACCACTGAAGAGAGAGTTAAGAAGGTTACTATTTGACAAGAAGATGAAAGAAATATTTATGACCGACGACTGCGATCCCACTTACGGATGCCCTATTGGTCTCATAATATGAAGATTCCTGTCAGGAATAAAAGAGCTCTAGAGTACCTTTCAGATGACCAAAAATCAACCCATTCTAACAACAAATGAGGGAGTTATGAGCATCTCCGTTTGATCGTGCGATCTGGAAAGATTAACAATCCAAAATGCAAAATGACGAGCGAGGAGTTCCAACGTGCTTTACGGATATCGAACTGTCTCAGAAATAGCATATTTTGGTCCCATTTGGAAGCTTGTCAACTTACCATTTTAATGAACTGAAAATAGTCTAAATTCGACCACTGAAGAGAGAGTTGCGAAGGTTACTATTCGACAAGGAGATGAAGGAAAAATTCAGGACCGGCGACTGCGATCCCACTTACGGATACTGAAATGGACTAAGAAAACTATGATTCCAATCAGGAATGAAAGAGCACTAAAATAACTTTCAGATGATGAAAAATCGACCCAATCTGACATCAAACGAGGGTGTTATGAGCGTCTCCATTGGATCACGAGATTTTGAAAGATTAACAAAAGAAATTACAAAATGATGATTGAAGAGTTCCAATGTGCTTTTTGGAGATCAAACGGTCTTAAAATTAGACAATTCCAGTCCCATTTAGAAGCTTGTCAAGTTACCATTTCAATGAACTCAAAATAATCTAATTTCGACCACTGAAGAGAGAGTTAAGAAGGTTACTATTCAATAAGGAGATGAAGGAAAAATTCACGATCGACGACTGCGATCCCACTTACGGAAGCCCGAATGGTCTTATATTATGATGATTCTAGTCAGGAATGAAAGGGAACTAAAGTACCTTTCAGATGACCAAAAATCGACCCAATCCGACATCAAACGAGGGAGTTATGAGCATCTCCGTTGGATGGTGCGATATTGAAAGATTAACAATCCAAATTGCAAAATTATGATAGAAGAGTTCCAACGTGCTTTTTGGATATCGAACGATCTTAAAATTAGCCAATTGGGGTCCCTTTTAGAAGCTTGTTAGGTTACCATTCCAATGAGCTCAAAATAATCTAAATTTGACCACTGAAGAGGGAGTTAAGAAGGTCATTATTCGACAAGGATATGAAGGAAAAATTCATGACCGACGACTGCGATCCCACTTACGGATGCCCAAATGGTCTTAGAATATGATGATTCTAGTTAAGAATGAAAGAGCACCAAAGTACCTTTCAGATGACCAAAAATCAACCCAATCTGACGTCAAATGAAGGAGTTATGTGCGTCTCCGTTGGATCGTGCTATTTGGAAAGATTAACAATCCAAATTGCGAAATGACGATCGAAGAGTTCCAACGTGCTTTTGTGGTATTGATCGGTCTCAAAATTAGCCAATTTCTGTCCCATTTGGAAGCTTGTCAAATTACCATTCCAATGAGCTCAAAATAGTCTCAATTCCACCCCTGAAGAGAGAGTTACGAAGGTTACTATTTGACAAGGAGATAAAGGAAAAATTCAGGACCGACGACTGCGATCCTACTTACGGATGCTGAAATGGTCTCAAAAAATGATCATTCTAGTCAGGAATGAAAGAGAACTAAAGTATCTTTCAGATGACCAAAAATTGACCCAATCCGACATCAAACGAGGGAGTTGTGAGCGTCTCCGTTGGATGGTGCGGTTTGGAAATATTAACAATCCAAATTGCAAAATGATGATTGAAGAGTAGCAACGTGCTTTTTGGATATCGAACGGTCTCAAAATTAGCCAATCCCGGTCCCATTTAAAAGCTTGTCAAGTTATCATTCCAATGAGCTCAAAATAATCTAAATTCGACCACTGAAGAGAGACTTAAGAAGGTTACTATTCGACAAGGAGATGAAGGAAAAATTCATGACCGACGACTACGATCCCACTTACGAATGCCAAAATGGTCTAAGAATATGTTGATTATAGTCAGTAATGAAAGAGCACTAAAGTACCTTTCAAATGACCAAAAATAAACAAAATCTGACATCAAACGAGGGAGTTATGAGTGTCTCCGTTGGATCGCGTGATTTGGAAAGATTAACAATCCAAATTACAAAATGATGATCGAAGAGTTCCAACGTGCATATGGGATATCGATTGGTCTCAAAATTTGCCAGTTTCGGTCCCATTTGGGAGCAAGTCAAATTACCATTCCAATGAGCTCAAAATAGTATAAATTTGACCACTGAAGGGAGATTACAAAGGTTACTATTTGATAAGGAGATGAAGTAAAAATTCAGGTCCGACGACTGTGATCCTAGTTACGGATGCCGAAATGGTCACAGAAAATGATGATTCCAGTCAGGAATGAAAGAGCACTAAAGTATCTTTCATATGACTAAAAATCGACCCAATCTAACATCAAACGGGGGAGTTATGAGGATCTCCCTTGGATCATGCGATTTGGAAAGATTAACAATCCAAATTATAAAATGACGATTGAAGAGTTCCAATGTGCTTCTTAGATATCGAACGGTCTCAAAATTAGCCAATTTCGGTCCCATTTAGAAGCTTGTCAAGTTACCATTCCAATGAGCTCAAAATAATCTAAATTTGACCACTGAAGAGAGAGTTAAGAAGGTTACTATTGGACGAGGAGAAGAAGGAAAAATTAATGACCGATGACTGCGATCCCACTTACGGATGCCCAAATAGTCTCAGAATATGATGATTCCAGTCAGGAATGAAAGAGCACTAAAGTACCTTTCAGATGACAAAAAATCAACAAAATCCGACATTAAACAATGGTGTTATGAGCGTCTTCATTGGATCATGCGATTTTGAAAGATTAACAATCGAAATTACAAAATGACGATTGAAGAGTTCCAACGTGCTTTTTGGATATCGAACGGTCTCAAAATTAGCCAAATCCGGTCACATTTAAAGCTTGTCAAGTTACCATTTCAGTGATCTTAAAATAATCTAAATTCGACCAGTGAAGAGAGAGTTAAGAAGGTTACTATTCGGCAAGGAGATGAAGGAAAAAATCATGACCGATGACTGCGATCCCACTTACGGATGCCCAAATGGTCTCAGAATATGATGATTCTTGTCAGGAATGAAAGGGCACTAAATTACCTTTCAGATGACCAACAATCAACCCAATCCGACATCAAACGAGGGAGTTATGAGCGTCTCTGTTGGATGGTGCGATATTGAAAGATTAACAATCCAAATTACAAAATGATGATTGAAGAGTTACAACGTGCTTTTTGGATATCGAACGGTCTCAAAATTAGCCAATTTTGGTCCCATTTAAAAGCTTGTCAAGTTACCATTCCAATGATTTTAAAATAATCTAAATACGACCATGGAAGAGAGAGTTAAGAAGGTTACTATTCGACAAGGAGATGAAGGAAAAATTCATGACCGACGACTACGATCCTACATATGGTTGCACAAATGGTCTCAAAATTTGATGATTCCAGTCAGGAATAATAGAGCACTAAAGTACCTTTTAGACGACCAAAAATTAACCCAATCAGACATCAAACGAGGGAGTTATGTGTGTCTTCATTAGATCGCATGATTTGGAAAGATTTACAATCCAAATTGTAAAATGACGGTCGAAGAGTTCCAACATACTTTTGGGATATAGATCGGTCTCGATATTAGCGAATTTTGGTCCCATTTGAAAGCTTGTCATATAACCATTCCAATGAGCTCAAAACAATATAAATTCGACCACTGAAGAGAGAGTTAATAAGGTTACTATTCGACAAGGAGATGAAGAAAAAATTCATGACCGACGACTGCGATCCCACTTACGGATGCCCAAATGGTCTCGGAATACGATGATTCTAGTCAGGAATGAAAGGGCACTAAAGTACCTTTCAGATGGCGAACAATCGACCCAATCCGACATCAAACGAGGGAGTTATGAGCGTCTCGGTTGGATCACGCGATTTGGAAAGATTAACAATCCAAATTGCAAAATGACGATCGAAGAGTCCAATGTGCTTTTAGGATATCGACAAGTCTCAAAATTAGCAAATTCCGGTCCCATTTAGAAGCTTGTCAAGTTATCATTCCAATGAGCTCAAAATAATCTAATTTCGACCATTGAAGAGAGAGTTAAGAAAGTTACTATTCGAAAAGGAGTAGAAGGAAAAATTCATGACTGACGACTGCGATCCCACTTACGGATGCAAAAAGGTCTCAGAGTACAATGATTCCACTCAGGAATGAAAGGGCACTAAAGTACCTTTCAGATGAACAAAAATTGACCCAATACGACATCAAACGAGGGAGTTATCAGTGCCTCCGTTGGATGGTGTGATTTAGAAAGATTAACAATCCAAATTATAAAATGACGATTGAAGAGTTCCAACGTGCTTTTTGGATATCGAACGGTCTCAAAATTAGCGAATTTCGGTCCTATTTAGAAGCTTGTCAAGTTACCATTCCATTGAGGTCAAAATAATCTAAATATGACCACTAAAGAGAGTGTTAAGAAGGTTACTATTCGACAAGGAGATGAGAGAAAAATTAATGACCGACGACTGCGATCCCACTTACGGATACCCAATGGTCTCAGAATATCATGATTCCAGTCAGGAATGAATGAGCACTAAAGTACCTTTCAGATGACCAAAAATCTGCCCAATCCGACATCAAAGGAGGGAGTTATGAGTGTCTCCTTTGGATTGCACGATTTGGAAAGATTAATAGTCCAAATTGTAAAATGACGAGCGGGGAGTTCCAACGCACTTTTGGGATATCGAACGGTCTCAAAAATAGCCAATTTTGGTTCCATTTGGAAGCTTGTTAACTTACCATTCCAATGAGCTGAAAATAGTCCAAATTTGACCACTGAAGAGAGAGTTACGAAGGTTACTATTTGATAAGGAGATGAAGGAAAAATTCAGGACCGACGACTGCGATCCCACTTACGAATGCCAGAATGGTCTCAGAAAATGATGATTCCAGTTAGGAATGAAATAACACTAATGTTGAGGCACAAAAAATATTCCATCTCATTGCATTGGTAAGAAAACTCCATGGTGCGGATACTTTCTAGGGTTGAAGGTTCCTTATTTTGGTAAAAAGCAGTGAAGAGGGGTATTTTGGTCAAAATAAGTGAAGAGGGGTGTTGAGGCATGAAAAAGAAGGTGACTGTGTTGTGCGCATAAAGAAATTCACAGAGAGGAAGTTGCACAGCAGATCCCGTGCAGTGGATTCCGTGCAATGGATTCTGCACAGCGGATCCTGCACAACGGATCTCGCGCAATGGATTCCGCACAGCGGATCCCCCCGCAACGGATTCTGCTCAATGGATTCTGCATAACATATCCCATACAATGGATTCAACACAGCGCATCTGGCTCAATGGATTCTGTGCAATGGATTCTACCCAATGGATTTCGCACAACGGATCCCGCCCAATGGATTTTGCACAACGGATCCTGCACAACGGATTCTTCGCAGTGGATCCTGCGCAATGGATTTCACATAATGGATCCCACGTAATGGATTCCACACAATGGATCTAGCATATTAGATTCTGTGCAGAGGAGATTGCGCACTCAGATCCACACAAAGGGAACAAGAGCACAATGAAAATGTGGCATGTTTGCAGGTGTGAGAGAGCACTAAACTACCTTTAAGATGACAAAAAACGACCCAATCCGACATAAAACGAGGGAGTTATGAGCATCTCCATTGAATGGTGCGATTTGAAAAGATTAATAATCCAAATTGCAAAATGACGATTGAAGAGTTCCGACGTGCTTTTTGGATATTGAACGGTCTCAAAATAAGCGAATTCCGGTCCCATTTAGAAGCTTGTCAAGTTACCAATCCAATGAGTTCAAAATAATCTAAATTCGACCACTGAAGAGAGAGTTAAGAAGGTTACTATTCGACAAGGAGAAAAAGGAAAAATTCGGGACTGACAACTGTGATCCCACTTACAGATGCCCAAATGGTCTCAGAATAGGATGATTCCAGTTAGGAATGAAAGAGCACTAAAGTACCATTCAGATGATCAAAAATCAACCCAATCTAACATCAAATGAGGGAGTTATGAGCATTTCCGTTGCATCACGCGATTTGGAAAGTTTAACAATTCAAATTGCAAAATGACGATCGAAGAGTTCCAACGTGCTTTTGGGATATTCATCGGTCACAAAATTAGCCAATTTCGGTCCCAATTGGAAGCTTGTCAAATTATCATTCCAATCAGCTCAAAATAGTCTAAATTCGACAACTGAAGAGAGTTACGAAGGTTACTATTCGACAAGGAGATGAAGGAAAAATTCAGGACCGACGGCTGCGATCCCACTTACGGATGCCCTCATGGTCTCATAATATGATGATTGCAGTCTGGAATGAAAAAGCACTAAAGTACCTTTCAGATGACCAAAAATTGACCCAATCCGACATCAAATGAGGGAGTTATGAGCGACTTCGTTAGATGGTGCGATTTGGAAAGATTAACAATCCAAATTGCAAAATGACGATTGAAGTGTTCCAACGTGCTTTTTAGATATCGAACGGTCTCGAAATTAGCCAATTCCAGTCCCATTTAGAAGCTTGTCAACTTACCATTCCAATGAGGTCAAAATAATCTAAATTCGACCACTGAAGAAATAGTTAAGAAGGTTACTATTCGACAGGAAATGAAGGAAAAAGTAATGATCGACGACTGTGATCCCTCTTACGAATGCACAATTGGTCTCAGAATACGATGATTTCAGTCAGGAATGAAAGGGCACTAAAGTACCTTTCAGATGACCAAAAATCGACCTAATCCATCATTAAACGAGGGAGTTATGAGCTTCTCCGTTGGATGGTGCGATTTGGAAAGATTAACAATCCAAATTGCAAAATGACGATTGAAGAGTTCCAACGTGCTTTTTGGATATCGAACGGTCTCAAAATTAGCCAATTTCGGTCCTATTTAGAAGCTTGTCAAGTTACAATTCCAATGAGCTCAAAATAATCTAAATTTGAACACGGAAGAGAGAGTTAAGAAGGTTACTATTCGAGAAGGAGATGAAGGAAAAATTCATGACCGATGACTGCTATCCCACTTACAGATGCCCAAATGGTCACAGAATACGATGATTCCAGTCAGGAATGAAAGGGCACTAAAGTACCTTTCAGATGACCAAAAATCAACCTAATCTGACATCAAATGAGGGAGTTATGAGCTTCTCCGTTGGATGGTGCGATTTGGAAAGAATAACAATCCAAATTACAAAATGATGATTGAAGAGTTCCAACGTGCTTTTTAGATATCGAACGGTCTCAAAATTAGCCAATTCCTGTCCCATTTAGAAGCTTGTCAAGTTACCATTCCAATGAGCTCAAAATAATCTAAATTCGACCACTGAAGAGAGAGTTAAGAAGGTTACTATTCGACAAGGAGATGATGGAAAAATTCATGACCGATGACTGCGATCCAACTTACGGATGCCCAAATGGTCTCAGAATACGATGAGTCCAGTCAGGAATGAAAGAGCACTAAATTACGTTTCTGATGAACAAAAATCGACCCAATCTGACATCAAACGAGGGAGTTATGAGCGTCTCCGTTGGATCACGCAATTTTGAATGATTAACAATCCAAATTACAAAATGACGATTAAAGAGTTCCAACGTGCTTTTTGGATATCAAACGGTCTCAAAATTAGCAAATTTTGGTCCCATTTAAAAGCTTGTTAAGTTACCATTCCAATGAGGTCAAAATAATCTAAATTCAACCACTGAAGACAGAGTTAGGAATGTTACTATTCGACAAGGAGATGAAGGAAAAATTCATGACCGACAACTACGATCCCACTTACGGATGCCCAAATGGTCTCAGAATATGATGATTCCAGTCAGGAATGAAAGAGCACTAAAGTACCTTTCAGATGAACAAAAATCGACCCAATCCGACATCAAATGAGGGAGTTATGAACGTCTCTGTTTGATGGTGCGATTTGGAAAGATTAACATTCCAAATTACAAAATGACGATTGAAGAGTTCCAACATGCTTTTTGGATATCGAACGGTCTCAAAATTAGCCAATTCCAGTCTCATTTAGAAGCTTGTCAAGTTACAATACCAATGAGGTCAAAATAATCTAAGTTTGACCACCGAAGGAAGAGTTAAGAAGGTTACTATTTGACAAGGAGATGAAGGAAAAATTCATGACCGACGACTGCGATCCCACTTACGGATGCCCAAATGGTCTCAGAATACGATGATTCGAGTCAGGAATGAAAGGGCACTAAAGTACCTTTCAAATGACCAAAAATTGACCCAATCTGACATCAAATGCAGGAGTCATAAGCGTCTCCGTTGGAACGTGCTATTTGGAAAGATTAACAATCCAAATTATAAAATGATGATTGAACAGTTCCAACGTGCTTTTGGGATATCGATCGGTGTCGAAATTAGCCAATTTCGGTCCCATTTAGAAGCTTGTTTAGTTACCAATCCAATGAGCTCAAAATAATCTAAATTTGACCACTGAAGAGAGAGTTAAGAAGGTTACTATTTGACAAGGAGAAGAAGGAAAAATTAATGACCGACAACTGCGATCCCACATACGGATGCCCAAATGGTCTCAGAATATGATGATTCCAGTTAGGAATGAAAGAGCACTAAAGTACCTTTCAGATGACCAAAAATTGACCCAATCTGACATCAAACGAGAGTGTTATGAGGGTCCTCATTGGATCATGCGATTTTGAAAGATTAACAACCGAAATTATAAAATGACAATTAAAGAGTTTCAACGTGTTTTTTGATATCGAACGGTCTCAAAATTAGCCAATTTCGGTCCCATTTAGAATCTTGCCAAGTTACCATTTCAGTGAGCTCAAAATAATCTAAATTCGACCACTGAAGAGAGATTTAAGAAGGTTACTATTCGACAAGGAGATGAAGGAAAAATTCATTACGATGACTGCAATCGCACTTATGGATGCCCAAATTGTCTCCAGATACGATGATTCTAGCCAGGAATGATAGGGCACTAAAGTACCTTTCAGATGGCCAAAAATGGACCCAATCTGACATCAAACGAGGGAGTTATGAGCATCTCCGTTGGATGGTGCGATATTGAAAGATTAACAATCCAAAATTGCAAAATGACGATTGAAGAGTTCCAACGTGCTTTTTGGATATTGAATGGTCTCAAAATTACCAATTCCGGTCCCATTTAAAAGTTTGTCAAGTTACCATACCAATGAGCTCAAAATAATCTATATTCAACCACTGAAGGGAGAGTTAAGAAGGTTACTATTCGACAAGGAGATGAAGGAAAAATTCATAACCGACGACTGCGATCCCACTTACGGATGCCCAAATGGCCTCAGAATACGATGATTCTAGTTAGGAATGAAAGGGCACTAAAGTACCTTTCGGATGACCAAAAATTGACCCAATCTGACATCAACGAGGTAGTTATGAGTGTCTCCGTTGGATTACGTGATTTGGAAAGATTAGCAATTCAAATTGCAAAATGACGATCGAAGAGTTCCAACGTGCTTTTGGGATATCAATCGGTCTCAGAATTAGCCAATTTAGGTCCCATTTGGAAGCCTGTTAAATTACCATTCCAATGAGCTCAAAATAATCTAAATTCGACCACTGAAGAGGGAGTTACGAAGGCTACTATTCGACAAGGAGATGAAGGAAAAATTTAGGACCGACGACTGCGATCCCACTTACGGATGACGAATTAGTCTCGAAAAATGATGAATCCAGTCAGGAATGAAAGAGCACTAAAGTAACTTTCAGATGTGTAAAAATCGACCCAATCCGACATCAAACGTGGGAGTTATGAGCGTCTCCGTTGGATGGTGCGATTTGGAAAGATTAACAATTCAAATTACAAAATGTTGATTGAAGAGTTCCAACGTGCTTTTTGGATATCGAACAGTCTCAAAATTAGCCAATTTCGGTCCTATTTAGAAGCTTGTCAAGTTACCATTCCAATGAGCTCAAAATAATCTAAATTCGACCACTGAAGAGAGAGTTAAGAAGGTTACTATTTGACAAGGAGATGAAGGAGAAATTAAAGACCGACGACTGCGATCCCACTTACGGATGCCCTAATGGTCTTAGAATATCATGATTCCAGTCAGGAATGAAAGAGTGCTAAAGTACCTTTCAGATGACCAAAAATTGACCCAATCCGACATCAAACGTGGGATTTTGGAGTGTCTCCTTTGGATAATGCGATTTGCAAAGATTAACAATCTAAATTGTAAAATGACAAGCGAGGAGTTCCAACACACTTTTGGGATATCGAACGGTCTTAGAAATAGCCAATTTTGGTCCCATTTGGAAGCTTGTCAACTTACCATTCCAATGAGCTGAAAATAATCTAAATTCGACCACTGAAGAGAGAGTTACGAAGGTTACTATTTGACAAGGAGATGAAGGAAAAATTCAGGACCGACAACTGCGATCCCACTTACGGATGCCGGAATGGTCTCAAAAAATGATGATTCCAGTCAAGAATGAAAGGGCACTAATGTTGAGGTACAAAAAATATTCCATCTCATTGCACTGGTCAGAAAATTCCATGGTGCAGATCCTTTCCAGGGTTGAACATTCCTTATTTTGGTAAAAAGCAGTGAAGAGGGGTATTTTGGTAAAAAGTAGTGAAGAGGGGTATTTTGGTAAAAAGAAGTGAAGAGGGGTATTAAGGCATTAAAAAGAAGGTGATTTTGTTGTGCGCACAACGAAATTCGCATAGAGGAAGTCGCACAGCGGATCCAGCGCAATGAATCCTACGCAATGGATTCCGCATAGCAGATCCCGCGCAACGGATCCCGCGCAACGGATCCCGCGCAACGAATTCTGCACAATGGATTTCGTACAATGGATCCCGTGCATTGGATTTCGCACAGTGGATCTGGCGCAACGGATTGTGTGCAATGGATTCCACGTAATGGATTCCGCACAACGAATCCTATACAATGGATTCTGCACAACAGATCCTGCACAACAAATTCTGTGCAGCGGATCCTGCGTAATGGATTTTGCACAACAGATCCCGTGCAATGGATTCCATACAACAGATCCAGCGTAATGGATTCCGCACAACGGATCGAGCACAATAGATTCTGCGTAGAGGAGGTCGCGCACTCAGATCCACATAAAGGGAACGAGCGCACAATGAATACGTGGCATGTTCACACGTGTGAGAGAGCACTAAAGTACCTTTCAGATGACCAAAAATCGACCCAATATGACATCAAACGAGGAAGTTTTGAGCGTCTCCGTTGGATGGTGCGATTTGAAAAGATTAACAATCCAAATTGTAAAATGACGATTGAAGAGTTCCAATGTGCTATTTGCATATCGAACGGTCTCAAAATTAGCCAATTCCAGTCACATTTAGAAGCTTGTCAAGTTACCATTCCAATGAGCTCAAAATAATCTAAATTTGATCACTGTGGAGAGAGTTAAGAAGGTTACTATTTGAAAAGGAGATGAAGGAAAAATTCATGACCGACGACTACGATCCCACTTACGGATGCCCAAATGGTCTCAGAATACGATGATTCCAGTTAGGAATGAAAGGTCACTAAAGTACCTTTCAGATGACCAAAAATCGACCCAATCCAACATCAAACGAGGGTGTTATGAGAGTCTCCGTTGGATCACGCGATTTTAAAAGATCAACAATTGAAATTACAAAATGATGATTGAAGAGTTCCAACGTGCTTTTTGGATATCGAACGGTCTCAAATTTAGCCAATTCCGTTCCAATTTAGAAGCTTGTCAAGTTACCATTTCAGTGAGCTCAAAGTAATCTAAATTTGACCACGAAAGAGGGAGTTAAGAAGGTTACTATTCGATAAGGAGATGAAGGAAAAATTCATGACTGACAACTGTGATCCCACTAACGGATGCCCAAATGTCCTCAAGAAATGATGATTCTAGTCTGGAATGAAAGGGCACTAAAGTACCATTTAGATGACCAAAAATCGACCCAATCCGACATCAAACGAGGGAGTTATGAGCATCTTCGTTGGATGGTGCGATATTGAAAGATTAACAATTCAAATTGCAAAATGACGATTGAAGAGTTCCAACGTGCTTTTTGTTTATCGAACGGTCTCAAAATTAGCCAATTCCGGTCCCATTTAAAAGCTTATCAAGTTACCATTCCAATGAGCTCAAAACAATCTAAATTCGACCACTGAAGAGAGAGTTAAGAAGGTTACTATTCGACAAGGAGATGAAGGAAAAATTCATGACCGATGACTGCGATCCCACTTACGGATGCCCAAATGGTCTCTGAATACGATAATTCCAGTCAGGAATGAAACCTTTCAGATGACCAAAAATTGACGCAATCCGACATCAAACGAGGGAGTTATGAGCGTCTCGGTTGGATCGCGTGATTTGGAAAGATTAATAATCCAAATTGCAAAATGACGATCGAAGAGTTCCAATGTGCTTTTGGGATATCGACAAGTCTCAAAATTAGCCAATTTTGGTCCCATTTGGAAGCTTGTCAAATTACCATTCCAATTAGCTTAAAAAAGTCTAAATTCGACCACTGAAGAGAGAGTTATGAAGGTTACTATTCGACAAGGAGACGAAGAAAAAATTCAGGACCAACGACTGTGATCCGACTTACGGATGCCAAAATGGTCTCGGAAAATGATGAATCTAGTCAGGAATGAAAGAGCACTAAAGTACCTTTCAGATGAACAAAAATCGACCCAATCCGACATCAAACGAGGGAGTTATGAGCGTCTCCCTTGGATGGTGCGATTTGGAAAGAGTAATAATCCAAATTACTAAATGACAATTGAAGAGTTCCAACGTGCTTTTTAGATATCGAACGGTCTCAAAATAATCTAATTCTGGTCCCATTTAGAAGCTTGTCAAGTTACCATTCCAGTGAGCTCAAAATAATCTAAATTCCACCACTGAAGAGAGAGTTAAGAAGGTTACTATTCGACAAGGAAATGAAGGAAAAAGTAATGACCGACGACTGTGATCACTCTTACGGATGCCCTAATGGTCTTAGAATATCATGATTCCAGTGAGGAATGAAAGAGCACTAAAGTACCTTTCTGATGACCAAAAATCAACCCTATCTGCCATGAAACGTGGGACATATGAGTGTCTCCTTTGGATTGTGCGATTGGCAAAGATTAAAAATCCAAATTGTAAAATGATGAGCGAGGAGTTCCAACGCACTTTTGGGATATCGAACGGTCTCAGAAATAGCCAATTTTGGTCCCATTTGGAAGCTTGTCAACTTACCATTCCAATGAGCCGAAAATAGTCTAAATTCGACCACTGAAGAGATAGTTACGAAGGTTAGTATTTGACAAGGAGATGAAGGGAAAATTCAGGACCGACGATTGTGATCCCAGTTACGGATGCCGAAATGGTCTCGAAAAATGATGATTCTAGTCAGGAATGAAAGAGCACTAAAGTACCATTCGGATGATAAAAATCAACCCAATCCGACATCAAACGAGGGAGTTATGAGCGTCTCCGTCGGATGGTGTGATTTGGAAAGATTAACATTCCAAATTACAAAATGACGATTGAAGGGTTCCAATGTGCTTTTTGGATAACGAACGGTCTCAAAATTAGCCAATTTAGGTCCCATTTCGAAGCTTGTCAAGTTACCATTCCAATGAGCTCAAAATAATCTAAATTCGACCACTGAAGAGAGAGTTAAGAAGGTTACTATTCGACAAGGAGATGAAGGAAAAATTAATGACCGACGACTGCGATCCCACTTATGGATGGCCAAATGGTCTCAGAATACGATGATTCCAGTTAGGAATGAAAGGGCACCAAAGTACCTTTCAGATGACGAAAAATTGACTCAATCCGACATCAAACGAGGGAGTTATGAGCGTCTCCGTTGGATGGTACGATTTGGAAAGATTAACAATCCAAATTGCAAAATGACGATTGAAGAGTTCCAATGTACTTTTTAGATATCGAACGATCTCAAAATTAGCCAATTTAGGTCCCATTTAGAAGCTTGTCAAGTTACCATTTTAGTGAGCTCAAAATAATCTAAATTCGAGCACTGAAGAGGGTGTTAAAAAGGTTACTATTCAACAAGGCGATGAAGGAAAAATTCAAGACCGTCGACTACGATCCCACTTATGGATGCCTGTTGAGGCATAAAATAAGCAAAAAAGTGAAGAAGAGAAAGATCAAGAAAATCAGTTTGAAGATAAAGAAATCAGTTTAAAGACTACTTTGCGCGGGTTCGCGCAAAGTGAATAGATTGCGCTGGACCGCGCAAAGTAAATGGGTTGCGCGGGTTAATCAAGGAAGACAGATTGCGCGGGACTGATAGATTGCACTGGACCGCACAAAGCATGTCGTTTGCGCTTGTCCGCGTAAAGTATTTTGCGGTGGTATAAAAATGGTTGGATGTTATTTTGTCCCACATCGACCAGAACAGAGATTTACCCCAGTAAAAATGTCTATAAATACCTCGTTCTTTCTCTCAAAAGGGGTTCAAAGATTTCGGAGTGGAAGAAAGACGAAGAAGAAGACAGAAGGTACAAAGGAGCATTGGGCTCATATAGTTTGCGCGGACTCGCGCAAAGGAGCATTGGGCTCCTATAGTTTGCGCGGACCCGCGCAAAGAATGTCGTTTGCGCAGACTCGCGCAAACCGACTGCTGGATAGTCTATAACAGCAATGGGCTGATATACTGCTGGAATGGCTAGAGTCTTCAAATCTTCAAGTTCTTCTTGTTCAGGAGGAAGGGAAGAATCATCAACGAAAAGGCGTATTCCTCCTAAGTCTAAGGAGATAACCGGAATAGCACTGAAATGCTGTCGAAATCTCTATTCTCTTGAAGACTGATTGGTCGACTTGTCTATTCCTCCTAAGTCATAGGAGATGATTGAAATCATTGCCGTTATGCTGTCGAAATTCATATTTAATTACAATAGTTGTAACTTACAAGGAATTCTTTGTAAACTATCTTAGAATCAAGGGATATCAGAGGATGTAAATGAATTCAGAATCAATAAAATGTGACGATTGTCTTTGTAACTGTTCCATTATTATGTTTGAACAAGATAATGCTCCTAAATCAAATACATTTGTTTCCTTGTCGAAACAAAATGACGACTCTGCTGGGGACTTTATCTTATTTAACACTAACATTGGGAAAGTTGCGAGACTCTCATTATTGTTTTTGGCGTCTGGTAGACGCCAAAATGGCGACTCTTAGTGGGAACATCCTCCCCTTCATCTCTAAAATAGTTTACTTAATCTTTCGCATACTAATTTCATGTATGTTTTATTATTGAAGGTACCCAAACTCAATCACATAACATTGCTAATGGCTAACGTTGTGAGAAAAGTGAACTTCCGATTCACCGCTACTGGGTTTGTAATTGAATATGCGCCAAGCCAAACTCCTGAGCATACGAAAGCAAGCACTACAAGCAGGCGCAAAGTGACTCAAGTAACAGCGGGAGTCATTTCCGTCTCACCCCAACCATAAGAAAGTGATGAGAACTGGACTTTGGTCTTGTCCAAAAAGACAAAAGCAAAGACCTTAAAGAACTGCAAGGTAAAATTGCTTGTACCAAGAGTTGAGGGATCAATCACTTGTAGTATAGCAAGAAGAAAACCCGAGCTCGCTCCTCTGGCAATTTATCCTGAACAAGCTGCTCCGCGGTTCTCGTAGCACGATTTTTCAGCTTTGGTCGCCCCAAAGACCAAATGGACAGAATCACAGAAAGGTAAAGCACTGATGATAGGATCACCGATGCCCATATCACCTCAAACAAGCTCGCCCATAACTGTATCACCTCGATCGGTTAAAAGCACGGGAAGTACACAAGAGTCAAATGAGACTCCAATTTCTCCCCTCTTTATAAGTCCTGTTACGTCAACATACTCTCGTTTTACTCAAAAAACAGCTTCGACAAATAGTCAAGAGGCCGTAGTATATATGGCAGAGACGGGTCAAGGAAATAGACCAACTACTGAAAAGCGTGTTGATCAAATGACAGAGGCACAAAGAGTGCTAATGGATGAATGCCAGAACCTCAGAGAAGCTCTGGCAACTCTGGCACATAATGTAGCCCAGATAGTGGCTCCACCCATGATGGGAGCAACAAATAGATAAGAGAACCAACCTGAAGGCTCCCGTCCGCAGGGGATAGGATCGCGAGGGTCAGTTCCAGTGACAAGAGCTATAACACAGGATGATGTAAGACAAGTCGTCGAAGAAGCAGTCAGAATAGAAAGGGAGCGCGCAAATACCGGTCGTTTCGGATACCGAACACCCTACCTGAGAGAGGTAGAGGATGTTCCGTTTCCAGCCAATTTTAAACATCCAGATTTCCAAAAATTTAATGGGGAAGGATCACCAAAAGAATACCTGATGCATTTCATCACCAGCATGGAGAATTTCTCCACGATACCTTAATACTGTTTATGCTTATTTGGATCATCATTGACAAGTAAAGCTTTCAGGTGATATTCAAATTTAGCACCAGGATCTATACGCACATGGGAAGAAATGCAAGATGCTTTCATGTCAAACTTCTTCTCATCAGAGCGCGATGTTAGCATCACAGAATTAGCTTCAGTACGACAGCGAGAAGGAGAACCAGTTGAAAAATTCATAGACAGATAGAAGACACTGGGGGCATCGTGTAGGCAGTTGCCGGAAGAAAAAGAACAAGTTAAAATGTGTCTGAACTATATGGAGACATGAATTGCGTTCGGACTCACCAGCGCTGATATCGGAACCTTTCGCGATTTGGTTACCAAAGCCCATGCATTGGAATTAATGACTCATAAGATGCCAGCATTTCATCATGAAACTGTCAGAAGAATACCTGGCAGGACAACTGTCAACACCATCGATCGGGATAAGAAAAATCAAGATGCGAGGGGCTCAAGAGACAAAAGGCCAGAAGGAAAAGAAAGCTGGAATCAATCAAGGGACAGATACGGCGGAAAAAAGGTCAGAATGCTCGATTCTCATGAAGGACTTGAGTTTGATAAAGAGGACGTGGTGCCTATGATACAACAATTGTTAAAAGGAGGTACACTGGAATTGCCAGAACCAAAACGCCTTGAAGATGTGACGAGGACTCGAGAAAGAAACTTTTTCCGTTATCATCGCCTAGTTGGACATCCAACGGAAAATTGTTATACGTTAAAATGCATCATACAGCAAATGATAAATGGAGGTGATATAATAACCAGCGAAAGCAAAGAAAAGAATACAAGGGCGACAGTAAATGTATTGTCAATTCAAGAAAAGACTCGGGGAATAAAAGAGAAGGGAGATCGAAGGTCGATAAGAAATGCGACAATGATTACGTTGCGATCAGGGAAGCAGATAATGAGTCCGGTAAAGCAAAAAGCAGGAATTATAAGGAAAGAAGTGACTGAAAGACAGAATACTGAGGATAGAAGTAGAAATAGAGACGCAGCGACAAAAGTAGCTTATGAAGTAGTTAGCCACTTGAAGGGTATACCGGCACGTTTAAGTATTTATGATGCGCTCAAGTTGTCAGAAGAATTTCAGCAGAGTTTGATCCAAGTACTGTCTGATCACGATGTGAGAGAAACTTTACTGACAGAAATGAAGAATGAAAGAAACAATGAAAAGATGAATTGTCTACCAGTAATATCTTTCTCTGATGACGATTTAATTGGTGAAATGGAACATAACAGGCCATTGATGATAGAAGGGTACATTTGCGAAAAGAAGATAAAATGGATTATGATAGATAATGGGTCTGCAGTGAATCTTTTGCCACTCTCCATGATTACTAAATTGGGTTATCGCTGTTCAGATTTGCGCCCCAGTGGAATGATGATACAGGGGTTTAATCAAGATGGACAACACACACTCGGTAAAATTACAGTAACATTGGAAGTGGGAGAATTAATCACTACTGTTGTATGTCACGTTATAAATGTTGTGACGACATATAACCTTCTCTTGGGAAGGCCGTGGATACATCAGTACAATATTGTACCTTCTACTCTACACCAATGTTTCAAATACTATAAGGACAGAATGCAGTGTAAAGTAATGGCTGATGCGAAACCCTATACTAGAAGTTGAGTCTTTCTTTGCGGATACTAGCTATTATAAATGTTTCTCCAAAGAAGTGGGAAATGATGATGGAAAGAGAGTCTTAAAAGATGTCCAAATAAATAAAGTTAGAGAAGAAAGGGCGGAATCTTCTAGAACTACAGAAGCAAGAAAGAAGTTCTATTTTGTACCGAAGCGCCTGAGACAACCGGGACAACCGCCGTTGACATTGTTGTTGACAGAACAGCTGAAAGTCTTACAGTCCAATTACACAATGCCCTTACCCAATATCGAAAGATGTAAGCTATTTGCAGCCGCTCTAGGAACATTTCAAGTCAGAGCTAGTGCTAAATATCCTGAAGCAGTAGAGTTTCACGCTGCAGCAGAGGTGAAGAATGAAAACACAAGCAATATATATCATGGAGAGTTAACACCGCAGAATTTGAGAAAATATAGTGCAGTAAGCAAGAAAATCATGAGAAATATGGATTTTGATTGTGACAAGCCCACTGGACTGAATCATGGGAAAGGAATTCAAATCCCTCTCGGGGTTAATCAGGAAAAACGGAGAAAATTCTAAGGATTAGGAGCAGAATCATCAGTAAATATGGTATCAGTAAATATGACTCCAGCCGAACAAATGTCAGAACAAGATGCTAAGGTAGTCGAGTATCCTGAAACCGCTCCAAGACAAATAGAAGACGGGGGGCAGCCGACGATAGATGGCTTGCGAGAAATAAATTTGGGAACAGCAGAAGAGCCAAGGAACACATTCATCAGTGTCAGTCTTTCAGATCAGGAATTTGAGAAATATGGCCAACTTCTCAAAGAAAATAAAGACGTCTTCGCCTGGACATATGAAGAAATGCCGGGATTGGAACCCTCTGTAGCAATGCATCGATTAAATATTTCCAAAGAAAAGAAACCAGTAAAGCAAGCACAAAGGCGATTCCACCCAGACCTGATTCCATTAATCGAAAAAGAAGTAAATAAACTAATAAAGGTTGGGTTCATCAGAGAAGTTAAATATCCCAAGTGGATATCAAACATTGTTCCGGTGAAAAAGAAGAATGGGCAGATTAGAGTATGTATTGACTTCAGAGATCTGAATGAAGCATGTCCAAAGGATGACTTCCCTCTCCCGATAACAGAATTATTAATTGATAGCACTACTCAGTATGCTATTATGTCCTTTATGGACGGATACGCAGCTTATAATCAAATCAGGATGGCACCCGAAGATGAAGAGGCAACGGCTTTCAGAACGCCGCCTGGAATTTATTGTTATAAAGTTATGCCTTTCGGTCTCAAAAATGTTGGGGCAACATATCAAAGGGCGATGAAAAATATTTTTCAAGATATGATGCATAAACATGTTGAATGCTATGTTGATGACTTGGTGGTCAGGTCGGGAGATCATCAAGAACACCGCGAACATTTAGCATCAGTCTTCTGTCGACTCAGAAAGAAGCAACTAAAGATGAAACCTGCTAAGCGTGCATTTGGAGTATCTTCTAGCAAATTCCTCGGCTTTGTTGTACGACAAAGAGGGATCGAGATTGATCCAGAGAAAATTAAGGCTATTCAAAATATGCTGCCACCAACAACGTTGAAGGAATTGAAAAGCTTACAAGAAAAATTGGCATACATTCGCCGTTTCATTTCAAACCTCGCAGGAAGGTGTCAGCCATTTTCTTGGTTAATGAAGAAAGATACAGAGTTTGTATGAGATCACGCCTGTCAAAATGCATTTGACTCAATTAAGGAATTATTGAACAGCCGCCGGTGTTAACAGCTCCAGTGAAAGGTAAGCCACTTATCTTATATACATCTGCAGCTACAAATTCTTTGGGTGCTTTGTTAGCACAGGTAAACGAAGCCGGAAAAGAGACTGCTCTTTATTATTTAAGCCGAACATTGATGGGGGTAGAATGCAATTATTCCTCTATCGAAAAAGAATGTTTGGCACTGATATTCGCTGTACAAAAGTTGAGGCATTATTGTCTCTCCCATGATATAACTCTGATCTCAAGAGCAGATCCGATAAAATTTTTAATGACCCGGCCAATGTTGTCGGGAAGACTAGCCAAGTGGATGTTATTGCTATCAGAATATACTATTTCGTATAAGCCGGCGAAAGCAGTAAAAGGACAAGCTATGGCGGACTTCCTCATGACACATCCTATAGCAGAAAGTGAGGAAATCAATGACGAATTCCCGGATGAACAAAGTTATGTTGGTGAATCTCAGAATCTTTGGCAAATGTATTTTGATGGTGCTGCTCGAATATCAGGAGCGGGGGCAGCAGTGATATTCATTACGCCTCAAGGCGATTTATTACCATACTCCCTCACATTGGGCACCGCATGCACAAACAATGAAGCTGAATACAGAGCTCTTATCATCGGAATGGAAATAGCCCAGCAAATGGAAATAAAATTATTGCATATCTTTGGAGATTCTAAATTGATTATAAATCAATTGACAACAGAATTTGAAGTAAGGAAAGAAGAACTCTTGCCCTATTATCGGAAGGTACAATAGTTGTTTAAATAGTTTTGTCATGTGGAAATTAAACACATACCTCGGTCTGAGAATGCAAAAGCAGATGCTTTAGCCAATCTAGCAGCGGCTCTATCCTGTACAAATTGAAGTCCTCTTCAGGTAACTATAGAAGAAAGAAGATTCCTACCATCTGCAGAGGTTATCGAAGAAACCGTTGAAATGTTTCCTATATCCTGTCTGGAAGTAATAACGGATGATTGGCGTCAGCCTTTCGTTGATTATCTCAAATATAATATTTTGCCAGAAGATAATGCACAAAGACAACAGATTACGCAGCGATCAGGCAAATTTGTCATATACAGCAAAGTATTGTATAGAAAATCTTATAACGGAATGCTGTTACGATGCTTAGACAAGTAAGAAGCAAATCAAATGCTGCAGGAAGCACATTCAGGTGAATGTGGAGCACATCAAGCCGGCCGAAATTTATGCCATAGAGTGCATCGAATGGGTTATTATTGGCCTACTATGTTCAAAGTTGCGATAGAATACGCAAAGCGGTGTCATGAATGTCAAATACACGGAGATGTAATACATGTTTCCCCAGAAGACTTATATCAGTCTGTTGCTTCTTGGCCTTTCTCAGCTTGGTGACTCGATGTGATTGGTCCTATAAATCCACCTTCATCTAAGGGAAAACAGTATATTCTGGCAACAACAGACTATTTCTCCAAATGGACCGAAGCAATTGCATTGCGTAGTGTTAAAGAGATAGACGTGGTCAATTTCATCCGGCATGCTATAATATACTGTCATGGTATTCCGAAAAAGATCGTCACTGATAATGACACCCCTTTTAAAAATAGAGGCATGGAAAAGTTGTGTCAGAAGTTCGGCATCCAGCATTCTTTTTCAACACCTTACTATTCTCCGGCCAATGGATTAGCAGAGGCGTTTAACAAAACGATTGTCAAAATAATAAAAAAAATGGTGACAGGCAATAAGCGTGATTGGGATGAAAAGTTACAAGAAGCATTATGGGCCTATAGAACTACCCATCATACAACAACAGGGGCAACACCGTATTCATTAATCTATGGTATAGAGGCAGTTATCCCAATTGAAATGCAGGTGACATCACTCAGAATAGCAGTACATCAGTCTATAACAGATGATGAAAATGCAAAAATAAGGCTAAAAGAATTAGATCTGCTTGATGAGAAACGTCTTGAAGTTCAGCAGCGGTTGCAGTCATATCAGGCCAGGATATCGGTTGCATTTGATAAACAGGTTAAATACCGCTCTTTCAAAAAAGGGGATATGGTGTTAATGCTGAAAAGACCTATAGTGATTACTTGCCGAACAGGGGGCAAGTTCGAGCCTAAATGGGACGGTCCATATGTGGTAAAAGAAGTATACTCCAATGGGGCATATAGAATCACAAATCAAGAGGGACAGGGTATCGGTATACTTGTCAACGCCCGTTTCATCAAAAGATACTATCCATAAAGATAGACATGTGGATTTTGATTCAGAATATTATCAGCATAATGAATCTGTATCAAAAGGGGGCAAGGATGAATAAGATCATGTCTATATGTCAACAAAAGAGCTATGAAGAAGAAATTAACAAGCATGTCAATTATCAAGCATCAAATCTGAAAATATATAGGATCATCATCACCAAATAAGTTTGACAAAGTCAATATCATCTTGAAGATTCTCTTGAAGATATTGACAAACTTGATATATTGCCTTACAAGGCACGGATTCTCTTGAAAATATTGACAAAGATTGATATATTGCCTTACAAGGCATGGATCTTCTTGAAGATATTATCTAAGCTGGAAATATCTACTATACTGGCAATGACGATGATCATAGATATTATTGCCCTACAAGGCACGGGTCTTCCTAAAGATATTATCAAAAGCAAGGATACATCAATCTCAGTTAAAGAGGCAGTATAGCCAAGCCAAATCCTAAAAGAGCCAAATTGAGCCAAATCAAAAAGATCAAGCTCACAAAAAAAAGCTCTCAAAGGATCAAGCTCTAAAAGAACCGGCCAACTATACGTAAGACCTATGAAGATCGTCATTCGGGCAGCGGCGAGGAGTCAGTGGCCCTAAAAAGCCCACGAAGACCATCGTGCGCACCCATGCGGGCAACTGACGAAGTCAAGGATTAAAAGCCTAAAAGGCCATAAATCCGCGAAGACTAGTCACCGTAACTCCCATGCCGTCTGTATAGCTTCCGGCAGTGCCACGGGGAACAGATGAAACTGCCCTCCCGTGAATGGGCTCGACCTTGCAGACGAAGAAAACAGGGGCCGCAGTGCGAGCTTTATGCCAACCGTGCGTAAGACCCTCCAGATATAGGGTTTGATTTCAGTAGTAACTCGTGAGGAAGGGCTTAAACCTACTCATTGATGGACTGGCGACCCTAGATTTGGTGCCTAAAGGTAGTCTTGCGAGCCCTGTGAACTCTAGAGAGTTACCGTGGCCAATCCTGTGCGTAAAACCAACAGTTCACCGCCCGGTAGCGTCAATGGGCCCCTCTAATGGACCTTGGCCGTGACCTCAAGGCAGTGAAAAGTCCAAAAGCGAACTCTAGAGAGTTACAGTGGCCATCACATAAGACCCATAAATGCTCCACTACTCATGAGCTTAAACTGTGTATGTGGGCACGCTCCACTACTCATGAGCCTAAACTGTGTGTGGCTAATTAAATTGAAACTTAGTACCGCCAATCTAAATACTCACATAGAGAATCCCGCACTAACAAAGCATAAAAGGTTTAGAAATTGTAAAGGATGTAATGAAATTATTATATAAAGTATAAATATAATTTGATAATATTAATATAAATGTCATCGACATGCAATGTGAAAATGCTATTATAAACATCTCAAAATGCTTTCATAAAAACATATGTGAAGCCAAATAAATTATGTCTAAGAAACATGAAAGCAAAGATCATATGTTCAAAATTATATGTTTAAAGATCTTCTGTAATCCCCACTGCTTCTGATTATCTGCGCAAATCTTCTTTCAATTGTGCCTGAGCTACATCATGTTTAGATTTTTATTCAAGAATAAGTCTTGCCTGATCAGGAACGCCAGCAAGTTTATTCTCCAGAGAAGCAATCATTTCTTTACCTTGAAGTTGTGCGGATTTTTCAATATTAATGGATTGAACATTCGCCTGTATCTTCTCTTCAACATCTTGAATGATTAAGGCTTGCTCATGATTCTTTCTTTCCAGTTGAGAGATTTCTTCCTTTAGGGCTGCAATACGATCTTGGATAGTCATATTTTCATCAATATGAATCTTTAATTGATCTTGAAGAATCATATGCTCTTGTTCAAGTTTAGAAATTGATGAAGCTGTCAGAAAGGCTTGTTCTTAAGATGCAGCCAGTTGCTTCTAGTACTCTAAAATCTCAGGGCAATTGTAACATTTTCTACCGACGCCAAAGAAATTACTGAATCATGAAATTTGAGGAGTGAATCACGCAAAGGAGATATGTTGATTCTAGCCATCTTGGCAGAGCTCTCCAAAATCTCTATAGCAACATCCAAGTCCAACCATTGATCAGGATTTCTGAAGATATGGATTATTGCTAACAAGGAATGTTTCACCATAAGCATTTTATGAACAGGGATTTTCGCAAAGGACGACAATTCAGAAGTAGTGGTCACAGAATCAGAACTGGCCGCACCACTGTAAGAATGAGTTCCTATAACACAAGAAGAAAGATATTCAAAATATTATTATGAAATATGTAGTCATGAGTAAAGATAATCAGTGCATATATATGTACCTGTCACTGGAATATGACTAAAAGAAGGAGAAGCTCTCTGAGTCATGGAAAGACCAAGTTCCACCATATCAGCAAAAGATGATGCTCTAGCTTCCGTGCTTGAATCTCTGGTAGTCGGAGTTGGCAAGTCTATAGTTTCTGTTGGAAATATGATTTCACGATTCACTACTCTCTGTACTACCAATGGAACTACAGGTGCTCTTGGTGAAGTTACCACGAGAGGGCTCACTGAAGAGATAGCACCTATTTCTGCAACTTGGGCACCTAAAAAAGGGGGACACGATAATTTTAAATAAATAATTGTTGTTAAAATATAGATAGATATATGCCTATGAAAATTAAATCTCTTTTACCTGGTGAATACCCATATTCGTCATAATCTAAAAGTTCCTCTTCATCTTCCTCAGCTGCAGGAGATTTAGCAGGAACATTTACACCAGGAAGAGTCTTAGCGGTTGCAGGGGAAGATTTCATCTCAACTTCTTTTGCAATTGTTTCCTCATCTCCGTCAATGTCAACTTCACCTTCTTCAAAGTCATCATCTTTATCTTCACAGCTGTCGCTATCTCTGCTGTTTTCATATTGTGAAGATTCAGTAGTATCTGACGATGAAGCTGAACTTTCATCTTCCAAAATTTCTTCAACTTCTTCAATGATAACTTGCTTCCCTTTGTAAGAAACGGGTTGGCTGCTCTCTGGTGTAGGCTCTTGGACTATAGGAGAAGCGGATGCTTGGCGGGTCCTTTCTGGAAGAATAGGGGATGATGTTTGCAAACGCGTTTTTGATCTAGTCATTGGGGAAGATGGACTAGGACCAAGGGGTTGTGGAGGAGATATGGAAGTACCAATAGCTGGTCCTTCTTGAACTGCTGCAGTATCTGAAGGAATTGGAGAAGATGTACCTTCAGCATCGTTTGCGGCTTAGTTTGAGAAGTCCCGACGAGATTTCTCAAATTCTCTCATAACTCCATGAGCAAACCAGCCATCCAAAGTGTTGATAGGTTTGATTTCACGGATAGGGTCTTCCAATGATATCTTCCTACAAATTTCTCCAGGATGAGATGCATGGCTCTTTTCTGGAATATAACCGATTCCACTCTCTAAATTTCTGCCGAAGTAGTTGGACTATTTATAGTCTTTCTGGCCGAGTACGGTATTCGACCGAGCTTTGCGCGGGGTCGCGCAAACCCTACAGAAAATAAGTGGTTTGATCCTTTTTCTTTGATTTTCTGAAAAAATAAAGAACGGATCAAGGGGGCATCTGTTGAGGCATAAAATAAGCAAAGAAGTGAAGAAGAGAAAGATCAAGAAATCAGTTTGAAGATCAAGAAATTAGTTTCAAGACTACTTTGCGCGGGTTCGCGCAAAGTGAATGGGTTGCGCTGGACCACGTAAAGTAAAAGGGTTACACGGGTTGATCAAGGAAGACAGTTTGTGCGGGACTGATAGATTGCACGAGACCGCGCAAAGCATGTCATTTGTGCGTATCCGCGCAAAGTGTTTTGCGGTGGTATAAAAATGGTTGGATGTTATTTTGTCCCACATCTACCAGAACAGAGATTTACACCAGTAAAAATGTCTATAAACACCCCATTCTTTCTCTAAAAAGGGGTTGAAAGATTTCAGATTGGAAGAAAGACAAAGAAGAAGACAGAAGGTGCAGAGCATTGGAATCATATAGTTTGCACGGATTCGCGCAAAAGAGCATTGGGCTCCTGTAGTTTGCGCGGACCCGCGCAAAGCATGTCATTTGCATGGACCTGTGCAAACTGACTGCTGGACAGTCTATAACAACAATGAGATGATATGCTATTGGAATGGCTAGAGTCTTCAAATCTTCAAGTTCTTCTTGTTCAGGAGAAAAGGAAGAATCATCGACAAAGAGGCGTATTCCTCCTAAGTTTCAGGAGATGACCGAAATAGCACTAAATGCTGCCAGAATCTCTGTTCTCTTGAAGATTGTTGATCGACTTGTCTATTCCTCCTAAGTCATTGGAGATGATTGAGATCATTACCGTTATGTTGCCAAAAATTATATTTAACTATAATAATTGTCACTTATA
Organism: Magnolia changhungtana; assembly: GCA_030180095.1. Lineage (NCBI taxonomy): Eukaryota > Viridiplantae > Streptophyta > Magnoliopsida > Magnoliales > Magnoliaceae > Magnolia > Magnolia changhungtana. The sequence continues at coordinate 1,467,272 of JASAUF010000316.1, forward strand.
ATGAATTCTTTATAAACTATCTTAGAATCAAGGGATACCAGAGGATGTAAATGAATTCAGAATCAATAAAGTGTGATGATTGTCTTTATAACTATTCCATGTTTATGTTTGAATAAGATAATACTCCCAAATCAAATACATTTGTTTCCTTGTCGAAACAAAATGGCGACTCTGCTAGGAAATCTTTATCTTATTTAACACTAACATTGGGAAAGTTGCGAAACTCTCATTACTTTTTTTTTGGCGTCTATTAGACGCCAAAATGGCGACTCTCAGTGGGAACATCCTCCCCTTCATCTCTAAAATTGTTTACTTAATCTTTCGCATACTAATTTCATGTATGTTTCGTTATTGAAGGTACCCAAATTCAATCACATAACATTGCTAATGGCTAATGTTGTGAGAAAAGTGAACATCCGATTCACCGTTACTGGGTTTGTAATTGAATATGCGCCAAGCCAAACTCCTGAGCATACAAAAGCAAGCACTATAAGTAGGCGCAAAGTGACTCAAGTAACAGCGGGAGTCATTTCCGTCTCACCCCAACCACAAGAAAGTGATGAGAACTGGACTTTGGTCTTGTCAAGAAAGACAAAAGCAAAGACCTTAAAGAACCGCAAGGCGAAATTGCTTGTACCAAGAGCTGAGGGACCAATCACGCGTAGTATAGCAAGAAGAAAACCCGAGCTCGCTCCTCCGGCGATTTATCCTGAACAAGCTGCTCCGCAGTTCTCGTCGCACGATTTTCCAGCTTTGGTCACCCCAAAGACCAAATGGACAGAATCACAGAAAGGTAAAGCACTGATGATAGGACCACCGATGCCCATATCACCTCAAACAAGCTCGCTCATAACTATATCACCTCGATCAGTTAAAAGCACGGGAAGTACACAAGAGTCAAACGAGACTCCAATTTCTCCCCTCTTTATAAGCCCTGTTACGTCAACATATTCTCGTTTTACTCAAAAAATAGCTTCGACAAACAGTCAAGAGGCTGCAGTATACATGGCAGAGACGGGTCAAGGAAATAGACCAACTACTGAAGAGCGTGTTGATCAAATGGCAGAGGCACAAGGAGTGCTAATGGATGAATGCCAGAACCTCATAGAAGCTCTCGCAACTCTGGCACATAATGTAGCCCAGATAGTGGCTCCACCCATGATGGGAGCAACAAATGGATAGGAGAACCAACCTGAAGGCTCTCATCCGGAAGGGATAGGATCGCGAGAGTCAGTTCCAGTGACAAGAGCTATAACACAGGATGACGTAAGACAAGTCGTCGAAGAAGCAGTCAGAATAGAAAGGGAGCGCGCGAATACCGGTCGTTTCAGATATTGAACACCCTACTCGAGAGAGGTAGAGGATGTTCCGTTTTCGGTAAATTTTAAGCATCCAGACTTCCAGAAGTTTAATGGAGAAGGATCACCAGAAGAACACCTGATGCATTTCATCACCAGCATGGGGAATTTCTCCACGATACCTCAATACTGTTTACGCTTATTTGGGTCATCATTGACAAGTAAACCTTTCAGGTGGTATTCAAATTTAGCACCAGGATCTATACGCACATGAGAAGAAATGTAAGATGCTTTCATGTCAAACTTCTTCTCGTCAGAGCGCGATGTTAGCATCACAGAATTAGCTTCAGTACAACAGAGAGAAGGAGAACAAGTTGAAAAATTCATAGACAGATGGAAGACATTGGGGGCATCGTGTAGGCAGTTGCCGGAAGAAAAAGAACAAGTCAAAATGTGTCTGAATTCTATGGAGACAGGAAATGCGTTCGGACTCACCAGCGCCGATATCGGAACCTTTCGCGATTTGGCTACCAAAGCCCATGCATTAGAATTAATGACTCGTAAGATGCCAGCATTTCGTCATAAAACTGTCAGAAGAATACCTGGCAGGACAACCGTCAACACCATCGATCGGGATAAGAAAAATCAAGATGCGAGGGGCTCAAGAGACAAAAGGCCGGAAGGAAAAGAAAGCTGGAATCAATCAAGGGACAGATACGGTGAAAAAAAGCTCAGAATGCTTGATTCTCATGAAAGATTTGAGTTTGATAAAGAGGACGTGGTGCCTATGTTGCAACAATTGTTAAAAGTAGGTACCCTGTAATTACCAGAACCAAAACGCCTTGAAGATGTGACAAGGACTCGAGAAAGAAACTTTTGCCGTTATCATCGCCTAGTGGGACATCCGACGGAAAATTGTTACACGTTAAAATGCATCATACAGCGAATGATAAATAGAGGTGATATAATAACCAGCGAAAGCAAAGAAAAGAATACAAGGGCGACAGTAAATGTATTGTCAATTCAAGAAAAGACTCAGGGTATAAAAGAGAAGGGAGATCGAAGGTCGATAAGAAATGCAACAATGATTACGTTGCGATCAGGAAAGCAGATAACGAGTCCGGTAAAGAAAAAACTGGGAATTATAAGGAAAGAAGTGACTGAAAGACAGAATACTGAGGATAGAAGTAGAAATGGAGACGCAGCGACGAAAGTGGCTTATGACGTAGTTAGCCACTTGAAGGATATACCGGCACGTTTAAGTATTTATGATGCGCTCAAGTTATCAGAAGAATTTCGGCAGAGTTTGATTTAAGCATTGTCTGATCACGATGTGAGAGAAACTTTACTTACAGAAATGAAGAATGAAAGAAATAATGAAAAAATGAATTGTCTACCAGTAATATCTTTCTCTGATGACGATTTAATTGGTGAAATGGAACATAACAGGCCATTGATGATAGAAGGGTACATTTGCGAAAAGAAGATAAAATGGATTATGATAAACAACGGGTCCGTAGTCAATCTTTTGCCACTCTTCATGATTAATAAATTGGGTTATCGCCGTTCAGATTTGCACCCCAGCGGAATGATGATACAGGGGTTTAATCAAGATGGACAATGCGCGCTCGGGAAAATTACAGTAACATTAGAAGTGGGAGAATTAATTACTACTGTTGTATGTCACGTTATAAATGCTGTGACAACATATAACCTTCTCTTGGGAAGGCCGTGGATACATCAGTACAATATTGTACCTTCTACTCTACACCAATGTTTCAAATACTGTAAGGACGGAATGCAGTGTAAAGTAATGGCTGATGCGAAACCCTATACAGAAGCTGAGTCTTTCTTTGCAGATGCTAGCTATTATAAATGTTTCTCCAAAGAAGTGTGAAATGATGATGGAAAGAGAGTCTTAAAAGATGTTCGAATAAATAAAGTTAGAGAAGAAAGGGCGGAATCTTCTGGGACTACAGAAGCAAGAAAAAAGTTCTATTTTGTACCAAAGCGCCTGAGACAGCCGGGACAATCGCCGTTGACATTGTTGTCGATAGAACAGCTGAAAGTCTTACAGTCCAATTATACAATGCCCTTACCCAATATCGAAAGATGTAAGCCATTTGCAGTCGCTCCAGGTACATTTCAAGTCAGAGCCAGTGCTAAATATCCTGAAGCAATCGAGTTTCACGCTGCAGCAGAGGTGAAGAATGAAAACACAAGCAATATATATCATGGAGAGTTAGCACCGCAGAATTTGAGAAAATATAGTGCAGTAAGCAAGAAAATCATGAGAAACATGGGTTTCGATTGTAACAAGCCTACTGGACTGAATCATGGGAAAGGAATTCAAATCCCTCTTGGGGTTAATCAGGAAAAATGGAGAAAATTCCAAGGATTAGGAGCAGAATCATCAGTACATATGGTATTAGTGAATATGACTCCAGCTGAACAAATGTCAGAACAAGATGCTAAGGTAGTCGAGTATCCTGAAACTGCTCCAAGACAAATAGAAGACGGGGGGCAGTCGACGATAGATGGCTTGCGAGAAATAAATTTGGGAACAGTAGAAGAGCCAAGGAACACATTCATCAGCGTCAGCCTTTCAGATCAGGAATTTGAGAAATATGGCCAACATCTAAAAGAAAATAAAGACATCTTCGCCTGGACATATGAAGAAATACCGGAACTGGAACCCTCTGTGGCAATGCATCGATTAAATATTTCCAAAGAAAAGAAACCAGTGAAGCAAGCACAAAGGCGATTTCACCCGGACCTGATTCCATTAATCGAAAAAGAAGTAAATAAACTAATAAAGGTTGGGTTCATCAGAGAAGTTAAATATCCCAAGTGGATATCAAACATTGTTCCGGTGAAAAAGAAGAATGGACAGATTAGAGTATGTATTGACTTCAGAGATCGGAATGTAGCATGTCCAAAGGATGATTTCCCTCTCCCGATAACAGAATTATTAATTGATAGCACTACTCAATATGTTATCATGTCCTTTATGGACGGATATGTGGGCTATAATCAAATCAGGATGGCACCCGAAGATGAAGAGGCGACGACCTTCAGAACACCGCTTGGAATTTATTGTTATAAAGTTATGCCTTTCGGTCTCAAAAATGCTGGGGCAACATATCAAAGGGCAATGAAAAATATCTTTCAAGATATGATGCATAAACATGTTGAATGCTACGTTGATGACTTGGTGGTCAGATCAGGAGATCATCAAGAACACCGCGAACATTTAGCATCAGTCTTCCGACGGCTCAGAAAGAAGCAATTAAAGATGAACCCTGCTAAGTGTGCATTCGGAGTATCTTCTGGCAAATTCCTCGGCTTTGTTGTACGACACAGAGGAATCAAAATTGATCCAGAAAAAGTTAAAGCTATTCAAAATATGCCGCCACCAACGACGTTGAAGGAATTAAAAAGCTTACAAGGAAAATTGGCATACATTCGTCGTTTCATTTCAAACCTCGCAGGAAGATGTCAGCCATTTTCTCGTTTAATGAAGAAAGATACAGAATTTGTATGGGATCACGCCTGTCAAAATGCATTTGACTCAATTAAGGAATTATTAAACAGTACCGGTATTAACAACTCAAGTGAAAGGTAAGCCACTTATCTATATATACATCTCATGACTACAAATTCTTTGGGTGCTTTGTTGGCACAGGTAAACGAAACCGGAAAAGAGACTGCTCTTTATTATCTAAGCCGAACATTGATGGGGGCAGAATGCAATTATTCTTCGATCGAAAAAGAATGTTTGGCGCTAATATTCGCTGTACAAAAGTTGAGGCATTATTGTCTCTCCCATGATATAACTTTGATCTCAAGAGCAGATCCGATAACATTTTTGATGACCAGGCTAATGTTATCGGGAAGACTAGCCAAGTGGATGTTATTGTTATCAGAATATACTATTTCGTATAAGCCGGCGAAAGCAGTGAAAGGATAAGCTATGGCAGACTTCCTCGCAGCACATCCTATAGCAGAAAATGAGGAAATCAATGATGAATTCCCAGATGAACAGGTTATGTTGGCTGAATCTCAGAATCTTTGGCAAATGTATTTTGATGGTGCTGCTCGAATAACGGGAGCGGGGGCAGGAGTGATATTCATTACTCCTCAAGGCGATTTGTTACCATACTCCTTCACGTTGGGCACCGCATGCACAAATAATGAAGCTGAATACAGAGCTCTTATCATCGGAATGGAAATAGCCCAGCAAATGGAAATAAAATTATTGCATATCTTCGGAGATTCTAAATTGATTATAAATCAATTGACAACAGAATTTAAAGTAATGAAAGAAGAACTCCTGCCCTATTATCGGAAGGTACAACGGTTGCTTAAACAGTTTTGTTATGTGAAAATTAAACACATACCGCGGTCGGAGAATGCAAAAGCAGATGCTTTAGCCAGTTTGGCAGCGGCTCTATCCTGCACAAACCGAAGTCCTCTTCAGGTAACTATAGAAGAAAGAAGATTCCTGCCATCTGCAGAGGTTATCGAAAAACCATTGAAATGTTTCCTATATCCTGTCTGGAGGTAATGACAGATGTTGGCGTCAGCCTTTTGTTGATTATCTCAAATATAATATCTTGCCAGAAGATAATGCACAAAGACAACAAATTAAGCAGCGATCAGGCAAATTTGTCATATGCAGCGAAGTATTGTATAGAAAATCTTATAATGGAATGCTGTTAAGGTGCTTAGACAAGCAAGAAGCAAACCAAATGCTGCGGGAGGCACATTCAGGTGAATGTGGAGCACATCAAGCCGGCCGAAATTTATGCCATAGAGTGCATCGAATGGGTTATTATTGGCCTACTATGTTCAAAGATGCGATAGAATATGCAAAGCGGTGTCATGAATGTCAAATACACGGAGATGTAATACATGTTCCTCTAGAAGAATTACATCAGTCTGTTGCTTCTTGGCCTTTCTCAGCCTGGGGACTCGACGTAATTGGTCCTATAAATCCCCCTTCATCTAAAGGAAAACAGTATATTCTGGCAGCAACAGACTATTTCTCCAAATGGACCGAAGCAGTCGCCTTGCATAGTGTTAAAGAGAAAGACGTGGTCAATTTCATCCGGCATGCTATAATATACCGTCATCGTATTCCGAAAAAGATCATCACTGATAATGGCACCCCTTTTAAAAATAGAGGCATGAAAAATTTGTGTCAGAAGTTCGGCATCCAGCATTCTTTTTCAACACCTTACTATCCTCCGGCTAATGGACTGGTAGAGGCGTTTAACAAAACGATTGTCAAAATAATGAAAAAAACGGTGACATGCAATAAGCCCGATTGGGATGAAAAGTTACAAGAAGCATTATGGGCTTACAGAACCACCCATCGTACAGCAACAGGAGCGACACCGTATTCTTTAATCTATGGTATGGAGGCAGTTATCCCAATTGAAATGCAGGTGGCATCACTCCAAAAAGCAGTACATCAGTCTATAACAGATGATGAAAATGTAAAAGTAAGGCTGAAAGAATTAGACCTACTCGATGAGAAACGTCTTGCAGCTCAGCAGAGGTTGCAGTCATATCAGGCCAGGATATCGGCAGCGTTTGATAAACAGGTTAAATACCGCTCTTTCAAAAAAGGGGATATGGTGTTAATGTTGAAAAGACCAATAGTGATTACTCACCGGACAAGGGGCAAGTTCGAGCCTAAATGGGACGGTCCATATGTGGTAAAAGAAGTATACTCCAATAGGGCATATAGAATCACAAATCAAGAGGGACAGGGTATCAGTATACTTGTCAACGCCCGTTTCATCAAAAGATACTATCCCTAAAGATAGACATGTGGATTTTGACCCAGAATATTATTGGCATAATGATTCTGTATCAAAAGGGGGCAAGGATGAATAAGATCATGTCTATATGTCAACAAAAGAAGCTATAAAGAAGAAATTCACAAGCATGTCAATTATCAAGCATCAAATCTGAAAAATATATATGATCATCATCATCACTAAATAAATTTGACAAAGTCAATATCATCTTAAAGATTCTCTTGAAGATATTGACAAGACTGATATATTACCTTACAAGGCATGGATTTTCTTGAAGATATTGACAAGATTGATATATTGCCTTACAAGGCACGGATTTTCTAGAAGATATTGATAAAATTGATATATTGCCTTACAAGGCATGGATCTTCTTGAAGATATTATCTCAGTTATAAATATCTACTATACTGGCAATGATGATGATCATAGATATTATTGCCTTACAAGGCATGGGTCTTCCAAAAGATACTATCAAAAGCAAGGATATATCAATCTCAGTTAAAGAGGCAGTATAGCCAAGCCAAATCCTAAAAGAGCCAAATTGAGCCAAATCAAAAAGATCAAGCTCGAAAAGAAAAAAATGCTCTCAAAGGATCAAGCTCTAAAAGAGCCGACCAACTATACGTAAGACCTATGAAGATCACCATTCGGGCAGCGGTGAGGAGTAAGTGGCCCTAAAAATCCCGCGAAGACCATCGTGCGCACCCACGCGGGTAGTTGACGAAGTCAAGGATTCAAAGCCTAAAAGGCCATAAATCCACGAAGACTAGTCACCGTAACTCCCATGCCGTCTGTACAGCTTCCGGCAGTGCCACGGGAAACGGATGAAAATGCCCTCCCGTGAATGGGCTCGACCTTGCAGACGAAGAAAATAGGGGCCGCAGTGCGTGCTTTATGCCAACCGTGCGTAAGACCCTCTAGATCTAGGGTTTGATTTCAGTAGTAACTCGTGAGGAAGGGCTTAAACCTACTCATTGATGGACTGGCGACCCTAGATTTGGTGCCCAAAGGTAGCCTTGCGAGCCCTGCAAACTCTAGAGAGTTACCGTGGCCAACCCTGTGCGTAAAAGCAACAGTTCACCGCCCGGTAGCATCAATGGGCCCCTTTGATGGACCTTGGCCATGAGCTCAAGGCAGTGAAAAGCCCAAAAGTGAACTCTAGAGAGTTACAGTGGCCATCACATAAGACCCATAAATGCTCCACTACTCATGAGCTTAAACTGTGTGTGTGCGCACGCTCCATTACTCATGAGCTTAAACTGTGTGTGGCTAATTAAATTGAAACTTAGTACTGACAATCTAAATACTCACATAGAGAATCCCGCACTAACAAAGCATAAAAGGTTTAGAAATTGTAAAGGATGTAATGGAATTATTTATAATATTAGTATAAATGTCATCAATATGTGAGGTGGAAAATACCATTATAAACATCTCAAAATGCTTTCATAAAAACATATGTGAAGCCAAATAAGTTATATGTCCAAGAAACATGAAAGCAAAGATCACATGTTCAAAATTACATGTTTAAAGATCTTCTGTAATCCTCATTGCTTCTGAGTATCTGTGCAAATCTTCTTTCAATTGTGCCTGAGCTGCATCATGTTTAGATTTTTCTTCAAAAATAAGTCTTGCCTGATCAGGAACGCCAGCAAGTTTATTCTCCAAAGAAGCAATCATTTCTTTACCTTGAAGTTGTGCTGATTTTTCAATATCAATGGATTGAACATTCACCCGTATCTTCTCTTCAACATTTTGAATGATTAAGGCCTGCTCATGATTCTTCCTCTCTAGTTGAGAGATTTCTTCCTTCAGAGCTGCAATACGATCTTGGGTAGTTATACTTTCATCAACATGAATCTTTAATTGATCTTGAAGAATCGTATGCTCTTGTTCAAGTTTAGAAATTGATGAAGTCATTTGTCGAAAGGCTTGTTCTTGAGATGAAGCCACCGCTTTCTACACTCTAAAATCTCGGGGCAATTATAACATTTCTCTCTGACGCCAAAGAAATTCTTGAATCACGAAATTTGAGGAGTGAATCACGCAAGGAGATATGTTGATTCTAGCCATCTTGGCGAGCTCTCCGAGAATCTCTATAGCAACATCCAAGTCCAACCATTGGTCGATTTCTGAAGATATGGATTATTGCTAACAAGGAATGTTTCACCATAAGCATTTTATGAACAGGGATCTTCACAAAGGATGTGATTCGAAGTAGTGGCTACAGAATCAGAATTAGCCGCACCGCTGCAGAAGGAGTTCCTATAGCAAAAGAAGAAGGATATTCAAAATATTATTATGAAATATATAGTCTTGAGTAAAGATAATCAGCGTATATATATGTACCTGTCACTGGAATACGACTAATAGAAGGAGAAGCTCCCTGAGCTATGGAAGGACCAAGTTCCACCATATCAGCAAAAGATGGTGCTCTAGTTTCCGTGCTTGAATCTCTGGTAGCCGGAGTTGGCAAGTCAGTAGTTTCTGTTGGAAATATGATTTCACGAGCCACTACTTTCTGTACTACCAATGGAACTACGGGTGCTCTTGGTGAAGTTACCACAAGAGGGCTCACTGAAGAGATAACACCTATTTCTGCAACTTGGGCACCTAAAAAAGGGAGACACAATGATTTTAAATAAATAATAGTTGTTAAAATATAAATTAATATATGCATATGAAAATTAAATTTCCTTTACCTGGTGAATACCCATATTCGCCATAATCTTCCTCTTTATCTTCCTCAGCTGCAGGAGATTTAGCAGGAACATTTACACCAGGAAGAGTCTTAGCGGTTGCAGGGGAAGATTCCATCTCAACTTCTTTCGCAGCTGTTTCCTCATCTCCGTTAATGTCAACTTCACCTTCTTCAAAGTCATCATCTTTATCTTCACAACTGTCGCTATCTCCGCTGTCTTCATATTGTGAAGATTCAGTAGTATCTGATGATGAAGCTGAACTTTCATCTTCTAAAATTTCTTCGTCAACTTCTTCAATAATAACTTGCTTCCCTTTGTAAGAAACGGGTTGGCTGCTCTCCGGTGCAGGCTCTTGGACTATAGGGGAAGCGGATACTTGGCGGGTCCTTTCTGAAGAAATAGGGGATGATGTTTGCAAACGCGTTTTTGATCTAGTCATCGGGGAAGATGGACTAGGACCAAGGGGTTGTGAAGGAGATATGGAAGTACCAATAACTGGTCCTTCTTGAACCGTTGCAATCTCTGCAGGAATTGGAGAAGATGTACCTTCAGCATCGTCTGCGGCTTGGTTTGAGAAGTCCCGACGAGATTTCTCAAATTCTCTCAGATCTCCGTGAGCAAACCAGCCATCCAAAGTGTTGATAGGCTTGATTTCACGGATAGGGTCTTCCAATGATATCTTCCTACAAATTTCTCCAGGATGAGATGCATGGCTCTTTTCTGGAATATAACCGATTCCACTCTCTAAATTTCTGCCCTTCAGCCTGGGCGGATGATAAAAGATAGAAGAATCCACTGGCAAGCATTTTGTGACCAAGTATGATTGGTGATCCCACCATCGCATCCAGCTATATGATGTGCGGACTATGCGATCACAGCTTGGAATTATGAGGAGGGATCTAACACAGCCATTCAACAACTGTTTCCATATCATGGCCCAGTTAAGAGGACCAGTTCCATAACAACGCATTTTTCTAGTAACCAGCCCGCGGTCTTGCGGCACAGTTTGATTATAACCAAATTGACGAGCAAAGCGACTGGGGTAGTAAGGTTCTCTCCAAAATTTTGTTCCTTCCTGAAGAGGTAAACTGCATGAGCGAATAGAAAAGAGGAAAGCTCTCTCTGCTGCAGTAAGCGTTTCTTAGTCCACCATATCTGTATCTTTAGTATAGCGATAAAGGTGGAACTAAAAGAAGTTTATCTGGTCATCATCTCAAATTTTATTGGCAACCCACTCATACGCTCTTTTTGCCATCGCTCTTTGCTGAAAGAACCAGAGTGGACGGTGAGAAGGATGAGTATATGCTTGCTCCGGAGCCTCAAAAGTCCAAGGAAAATAAACTCCTAGCCACCCCGTAATATAATGCCAAGACGTATGTGCAGACGAAGCTCCAAGAATAGGGTCTTTTACGTGAATAACTACTTCTCCCAGAGCCCTGTAAATAGAACATAATACTGGAGGAGTAAGAGAGTATTTATGGCCTTCTGCTAAAGCACCAGCTACAACAAAGACGCTTGGATGAACAGCATCTGCCCCCTTGGAGCTGGGCAATACGACCAAACTTAGCCAATAAGCTAAGAACGCTGCAAGTTCTCCAAAAGAGCTATATTCTGGTCTTCCTCTTATTGCATCTCGAAGCTTCGTCAATTCTTTAGAGTGACAATCGCGAAATCTTCAAAGAAAGAATAAAGATGAGGATATATGCAAGAATGGCTAAATAGCAAGAATATAAAGAAGAAGTCGATTATCATATTGATAAATACCTGAGACCCCTAGAGAAATGAGCCAGCCATTGCAGAGGGGGAATTTTGTGGAAGCTGGGAAATTTGCCCATCTATGGTAGTCTCAGAGATGGAAGGCTTGCGGTCTGGAGAAGATACAAAGGCCAATTCTCTGTTTGTAGGAATGAATTCATCATAGAATTTGCCTGTTATTTGAGACCGGCTATACGATGAAGATCCCAAAGTGATATGCTCATTTCACCATAAGGTAAATGGAAGGAGTTAGTTGTAGGCGACCAGTATTCAAGGAAACCTTTTAGTATATGGGTTCCCTATAAAAGTATTTGGAGGTCACTTCTATTGCATCATAAAGGCCGATCTTTACAAGAGTGCTTGTATGCTTCAGCAATATAGCCTCCGCCCATTCAGAGTAATAGCGGCGAGCAGTTAACATGTCTCCGATGCGGAATTCTGCCTGTCCCCAGAGTTGTTCTCGATCTCTAAAGTGCTGTCGAACTGTATCATAAAAAAGAGAAGGAAAGAGATCATGAGGACTGTAGAAAGGAACTAAGAATATCATGGGATGAGCTTCCCCTATCCTTTGTCGTGGCTTTTGTGTCTGAATGATTCCCTCAAGGATTCGAGGCTCTCTTGAGGCCCACGATTCAGTATACATTAACCTCTCGCCATGGATGTAATCTTTAGACTCACAGTCAAGCATGGACTGATGGTGGTATACTTTGATGGGAATAATCGTCATGCTCTCCGCATGAGGGTTGTCAAACTTCATAACACCTTCAACAACTCGTACTGAGTCTCACGAGTTTTGAAGCCTCTTCTTCTTATGTTCCTTAATCTTCTCTACAAATTCTTTTACTTATTTCGGCGAGTTTTCTTCGAACGAGAAGCCGGAGGACTGTCTTCATGGGGAGGTGGTCTTTCACTATCAGTACGAATATGAGCTGTGGACTTTAACCATTCGCCCCAGTCATATTCTCTGCCATGCTTGGGCGGACATTTGATATCTCCCAAACATATAGATCTATGAATGGGGGAAGGTAAAGATCTAATGTGGTCAGAGAAGTCAAAGGTGGGAAGAACAGGCTCTTTAAAATAAGCCAGATTTTTGGAAGTGGTCTTTGTTCGCTTGGCTGGAGGTTGATCAGAAGAAGGTTGATCGGAAGGAGGACGAGCTGTTTGTTTTATACGAGCCATGAAAATAAGTCAAAGAAAGAAGATAAAATATATATGAAGACTGAGTCAAGAAAGACAGAAGAAAATGGCTAAGTGTTGGAAAAAATTCAAAAAGAAGTTGGCTAAGTACGAAGTACTTTGTGCAGGTTCGCGCAAAGTATATGCTTTGCGCGGAAAAATTCCAACTTCAAAGGACTTCGCGCAAAGTGAAATGGTTTGCGCGGATTCGCACAAAGTGAGAGGTTTGCGCAGAAGGAAATTGCACGGGCAGAGTTTCGGCAGAGTGCAAGCAGTTTGTGAAAATGACGAAGTAGTTGGACTATTTATAGTCTTTCTGGCCGAGTACGGTATTCGACCGAGCTTTGCGCGGGGTCGCGCAAACCCTACAGAAAATAAGTGATTTGATCTTTTTTCTTTGATTTTCTGAAAAAACAAAGAACAAATCAAGGGGGCATCTGTTGAGGCATAAAATAAGCAAAGAAGTGAAGAAGAGAAAGATCAAAAAATCAGTTTGAAGATCAAGAAATCAGTTTCAAGACTACTTTACGCGGGTTCGCGCAAAGTGAATGGGTTGCGCTGGACCGCGCAAAGTAAAAGGCTTGCGCAGGTTGATCAAGTAAGACAGTTTGCGAGGGACTGATAGATTGCGTGAGACCGCGCAAAGCATGTCGTTTGCGTGTATCTGCGTAAAGTGGTTTGCGGTGGTATAAAAATGGTTGGATGTTATTTTGTCCCACATCGATCAGAACAGAGATTTACACCAGTAAAAATGTCTATAAATATCCCGTTCTTTCTCTAAAAAGGGGTTGGAAGATTTCAGATTGGAAGAAAGACAGAGAAGAAGACAGAAGGTGCAGAGCATTGGGCTCATATAGTTTACGCGGATTCACGCAAAAGAGCATTGGGCTCCTGTAGTTTGCACGGACCCGTGCAAAGCATGTCGTTCTTGTGAACTCACAAGCAAACCGACTAACTGGACGGATCTATAACAACAATGAGCTGATATGCTGTTGGAATGGCTAGAGTCTTCAAATCTTCAAGTTCTTCTTGTTCAGGAGAAAAGGAAGAATCATCGACAAAGAGGCGTATTCCTCCTAAGTTTCAGGAGATGACCGAAATAGCACCGAAATGCTGCCAGAATCTCCGTTCTCTTGAAGACTGTTGATCGACTTATCTATTCCTCCTAAGTCATTGGAGATGATTGAGATCATTGCCGTTATGCTGCCGAAAATTATATTTAACTATAATAATTGTCACTTATAATGAATTCTTTGGAAACTATCTTAGAATCAAGGGATACCAGAGGATGTAAATGAATTCAGAATCAATAAAGTGTGATGATTGTCTTTGTAACTATTCCATTTTTAAGTTTGAATAAGATAGTTCTCCCAAATCAAATACATTTGTTTCCTTGTCAAAACATCAATTCCATAACAGCGCATTTTTCTAGTAACTAGCCCGCAGTCTTGAGGCACAGTTTGATCATAACCAAATTGACGACTAAAGCGACTGGGGTAGTAAGGTTCTCTCCAAAATTTTGTTCCTTCCCGAAGAGGTAAACTACATGAGCGAATAAAAAAGAAGAAAGCTCTCTCTGCTGCAGTAAGCGTTTCTTGGTCCACCATATTTGTATCTTCAGTGTAGCGATAAAGGCGGAACTGAAAGAAGTTTATCTGGTCATCATCTCAAATTTTATTGGCAACCCACTCATACGCTCTTTTTACCATCGCTCTTTGCTGAAAGAACCAGAGTGGAATGTGAGAAGGATGAGTATATGCTTGCTCCGGAGCCTCAAAAGTCCAAGGAAAATAAATTCCTAGCCACCCCGTAATATAATGCCAAGACGTATGCGCAGACGAAGCTCTAAGAATAGGGTCTTTTACGTGAGTAGCTACTTCTCCAAGGGCTCTGTAAATAGAACATAATACTGGAGGAGCAAGAGAGTATTTATGACCTTCCGTTAAAGCACCAGCCACAACAAAGACGCTTGGATGAACAACATCTGCCCATTTAGAGCTGGGCAATACGACCAAACTTAGCCAATAAGCTAAGAACGCTATAAGTTCTCCAAAAGAGCTATATTCTGGTCTTCCTCTTATTGCATTTCGAAGCTTCATTAATTCTTTAGAGTGACAATCGCGAAATCTTCAAAGAAAAAATGAGGAGGTTAATATGCAGGAATGGCTAAATAACAAGAATATAAAGAATAAGTCAACTGTCGGATTGATAAATACCTGAGATCTCTAGAAAAATGTGCCAGCCATTGTAGAGGGGGAATTTTGTGGAAGCTCAGAAATTTTCCCATCTCTTTGAACAGTTCTATGGTAGTCTCAGAGATAGAAGGTTTGCGGTCTGGAGAAGATAAAAAGGCCAATTCTCTGTTTGTAGGAATGAATTCATCATAGAATTTGCCTGTTATTGTGAGACCGGCTATACGATGAAGATCCCAAAGTGATATGCTCATTTCACTATAAGGTAAATGGAAGGAGTTGGTTCTAGGCAACCAGTATTCAAGAAAGCCTTTCAGTATATTGGGTTCCCTATAGAAGTATTTGGAGGTCACTTCTATGGCATCATAAAGGCCAATCTTTGCAAGAGTACTCGTATGCTTTAGTAATATAGCATCCGCCCATTCAGAATAATAGCGACGAACAGTTAACATGCCTCTGATGCATAATTCTGCCTGTCCCTAGAGTTGTTCTTGATCTCTAAAGCGCTGTCGAACTGTCTCATAAAAATGAGAAGGAAAGAGATCATGAGGACTGTGGAAAGGAACTAAGAATATCATGGGATAAGCTTCCCCTATCCTTTGTCGTGGCTTTTGTGTTTGAATGATTCCCTCAAGGATTCGGGGCTCTCTTGAGACCCACGATTCAGTATACATTAACCTCTCGCTATGAATGCAATCTTTAGACTCACAGTCAAGCATGGACTGATGGCGATATACTTTGATGGGAATAATCGTCATGCCCTCCGCGTGAGGATTTTCAAACTTCATGACACCTTCAATAACTCGTACTGAGTCCCATGAGTTTTGAAGTCTCTTCTTCTTGTGTTCCTTGATCTTCTCTGTAAATTCTTTTGCCTTATTGCGACGAGTTTTCTTCGAACGAGAAGCCGGAGGAGTGTCTTCACGGGGAGATGGTCTTTCACTATCAGTACGAATATGAGCTGTGGTCTTTAACCATTCATCCCAGTCATACTCTCTGCCATGCTTAGGTGGATATTTGATACCTCCCAAAGATATAGATCTATGAATGGGGGATGGCAAAGATCTGATGCGATCAGAAAAGTCAAAGGTAGGGAGAACAGGCTCTTTAAAATAAGCAAGATTTCTAGAAGTCGTCTTTATTCTCTTAGCAGGAGGTTGATCAGAAGAAGGTGAGTCAGAAGGAGTCATAGGACGGGCTGTTTGTTTAATACGAGCCATGAAAATAAGTCAAGGAAGGAAGATAAATGACAGAGTAAGAAAGGAAGAAAGAAGAAAATGGCTAAGTAATAGAAAAAGTTCAAAAGAAATTGGCTAAGTACGAAGTACTTTGCGTGGGTCCGCGCAAAGTATATGGTTTGCACAGAAAAGATTGCGACTTCGAAGGCCTTCGCACAAACTGAAAAGGTTTGCGCGGGTTCGCGCAAATTGAGAAGTTTGCGCGGAAGAAAATCGCACGGGCAGAGTTTCGACACAGCACAAGCAGTTCGTGAAAATAACTAAAGTGTTGGGCTATTTATAGTATTTCTAGCCGAGTATAGTACTCGACTGAGCTTTGTGCGAGGTCGCGCAAACCTTATAAAAAATGAGTGATTTGATCCTTTTTCTTTGATTTTCTGAAAAAACAAAGAACGGATCAAGGGGGCATCTGTTGAGGCATAAAATAAGCAAAAAAGAGAAGAAGAGAAAGATCAAGAAAATCAGTTTGAAGAAAAAGAAATCAGTTTAAAGACGGTTCGAGCAAAGTGAATAGATTGCGCTGGACCGCGCAAAGTAAATGGGTTGCGCGGGTTGATCAAGGAAGATAGATTGTGCTGGACCGCGCAAAGCATGTCATTTGCGCATGTCGCGCAAAGTATTTTGCAGTGGTATAAAAATGGTTGTATGTTATTTTGTCCCACATCGACCAGAACAGAGATTTACCCCAGTAAAAATGTCTATAAATACCCCGTTCTTTCTCTCAAAAGGGGTTCGAAGATTTCAGAGTGGAAGAAAGATGAAAAAGAAGACAGAAGGTACAAAGGAGCATTAGGCTCATATAGTTTGCGCGGAATCGCGCAAAGGAGCATTGGGCTCCTGTAGTTTGCGCGGACCCGCGCAAAGCATGTCGTTTTGCGGACACAACCGTAAACCGATCGGCCTGATGATCTATAACAAAGAATGGGTCGATATGTTCTCTGGAATGGCTAGAGTCTTCAAATCTTCAAGTTCTTCTTGTTCAGGAGGAAGGGAAGAATCATCGACGAAAAGGCGTATTCCTCCTAAGTCTAAAGAGATGACCGGAATAGCACTGAAATGCTGCCGAAATCTCTATTCTCTTGAAGACTGATTGGTCGACTTGTCTATTCCTCCTAAGTCATAGGAGATGATTGAAATCATTGCTGTTATGCTGTCGAAATTCATATTTAATTACGATAATTGTAACTTACAAGGAATTCTTTGTAAACTATCTTAGAATCAAGGGATATCAGAGGATGTAAATGAATTTAGAATCAATAAAATGTGACGATTGTCTTTGTAACTATTCCATTATTATGTTTGAATAAGATAATGCTTCCAAATCAAATACATTTGTTTCCTTGTCGAAACAATGCCAAAATGGTCTCAGGATACGATGATTCCAGTAAGGATGAAAGGGCACTAAAGTACCTTTCAGATGACCAAAAAGCGACCCAATTCGACATCAAATGAGGGAGTTAGGAGTGTATCCGTTGGATGGTATGATATTGAAGATTAACAATCCAAATTGTAAAATGATGATTGAAGAGTTCCAACATGCTTTTTGGATATCGAACGGTCTCAAAATTAGCCAATTTTGATCCCATTTAAAATCTTGTCAAGTTACCATTCCAATGAGCTCAAAATAATCTAAATTCGACCACTGAAGAGAGAGTTAAGAAGGTTATTATTTGACAAGGTGATGAAGGAAAAATTCATGATCGACTACTGCGATCCCACTTACGGATGCCCAAATGGTCTCAGAATACGATGATTCCAGTCAAGAATGAAAGGGCACTAAAGTACGTTTTAGATGACAAAAAATCAAGCCAATCCGACAACAAATGAGGGAGTTATGAGCGTTTCCGTTGGATCGCTCGATTTGGAAAGATTAATAATCCAAATTGCGAACAGACGATCGAAGAGTTCCAACGTGCTTTTGGGATATCGATGGGTCTCAAAATTAGCCAATTTCGGTCCCATTTGGAAGCTTGTCAAATTACCATTCCATTGAGCTCAAAATAGTCCAAATTCGACCACTGAAGAGAGAGTTATGAAGGTTACTATTCGACAAGGAGATGAAGGAAAAATTTAGGACCGACGACTGCGATCCCGCTTACGGATGCCGAAATGGTCTCTGAAAATGATGAATCCAGTCAGGAATGAAAGAGCACTAAAGTACCTTTTAGATGACCAAAAATCAACCCAATCCGACATCAAACGAGGGAGTTATGAGTGTCTCCCTTGGATGGTGCGATTTGGAAAGTTTATCAATCCAAATTACGAAATGACGATTGAAGAGTTCCAACGTGCTTTTTGGATATCGAACGGTCTCAAAATTAGCCAATTCCGGTCCCATTTAAAAGCTTGTCAAGTTAGCATTCCAATGAGCTGAAAGTAATCTAAATTCAACCACTGAAGAGAGAGTTAAGAAGGTTACTATTCGACAAGGAAATGAAGGAAAAATTAATGACCAACGACTGCGATCCTACTTATGGAGGCCCTAATAGTCTCAGAATATCATGATTCCAGTCAGGAATGAAAGAGCACTAAAGTACCTTTCAGATGACCAAATATCAACCCTATCTGACATCAAACGTGGGAGTTATGAGTGTCTCCTTTGGATCACGCGATTTGTAAAGATTAGCAATCCAAATTACAAAATGACGAGCGAGGAGTTCCAACTCACTTTTGGGATATCGAGCAGTCTCAGAAATAGCCAATTTTGGTCCTATTTGGAAGCTTGTCAACTTACCCTTCCAATGAGCTGAAAATTATCTAAATTCGGCCACTGAAGAGAGAGTTACGAATGTTACTATTTGATAAGGAGATGAAGAAAAAATTCAGGACCGATGACTGCGATCCTACTTACGGATGCCAGAATGGTCTCGAAAAATGATAATTCCAGTCAGGAATGAAAGAGCACTACGGTTGAGGCACAAAAAATATTCCATCTAATTGAATTGGTTAAAAAATTCCATGGTGCAGATCCTTTCCAGGGTTAAACATTCCTTATTTTGGTAAAAAGCAGTGAAGAGGAGTATTTTGGTAAAAAATAGTGAAAAGGGGTATTTTGGTAAAAAGAAGTGAAGAGGGGTGTTGAGGCATGAAAAAGAAGGTGACTGTGTCGTGTGCACAACGAAATCTACACAGAGCAAGTCGCACAGTGGATCCCGCGCAATGGATTTCGCGCAGCGGATCCCGCGCAACGGATCCCGCACAATGGATTCTGCACAGTGGATCCCGCGCAACGGATTCTGCGTAATGGATTTCACACAATAGATTCTGCATAATGGATCCCGCATAATGGATTCTGCAAAACGGATCTTGCACAATGGATTCTGCGCAGCGGATCCTACGCAATGGATTTTGCACAACGGATCCCACGCAATGGATTCCGCACAATGGATCCAGCAAAGTAGATTCTGCGCAGAGGTGGTCGCGCACACAGATCCACACAAAGGCAACGAACGCACAATGAATACGTGGCATGTTCGTACGTGTGAGAGAGCACTAAAGTACCTTTCAGCTGACCAAAAATTGAACAAATCCGACATCAAACGAGGGAGTTATGAGCGTCTCCATTGGATCGCGCGATTTGGAAAGATTAACAATCCAAATTGCAAAATGACGATTGAAGAGTTCCAACATGCTCTTGGATATCGATCGGTCTCAAAATTAGCCAATTTCGGTCCCGTTTGGAAGCTTGTCAAATTACCATTCCAATGTGCTCAAAATACTCTAAATTCAACCACTAAAGAGAGAGTAACGAAGGTTACTATTCAACAAGGAGACGAAGGAAAAATTCAGGACCGACGACTGCTATCCCAGTTACGGATGCCTAAATGGTCTTGGAAAATGATAGTTCCAGTCAGGAATGAAAGAGCACTAAAGTACCTTTTAGATGACAAAAAATCGACCCAATCCGACATCAAACGAGGGAGTTATGAGCGTCACTGTTGGATCACAAGATTTTCATGACTGACGACTGAAGAGAGTTAAGAAGGTCAAAATAATCTAAATTCGACCACTGAAGAGAGTTAAGAAGGTTATTATTCGAAAAGGAGATGAAGGAAAAGTTCATGACCAACGACTGCGATCCCACTTACGGACGCCCAAATGGTCTCAGAATACGATGATTCTAGTCAGGAATGAAAGGTCACTAAAGTACCATTCAGATGGCCAAAAATCAACCCAATCTGACATCAAATGAGGGAGTTATGAGCATCTCCGTTGGATGGTGCGATTTAGAAAGATTAACAATCCAAATTACAAAATGACAATTGAAGAGTTCCAACGTGCTTTTTGGATATCGAACAGTCTAAAAATTAGCAAATTTCGGTCCGATTTAGAAGCTTGTCAGCTTACCATTCCAAAGAGCTAAAAATAATGTAAATTTAACCACTGAAGAGAGAATTACGAAGGTTACTATTCGACAAGGAGATGAAGGAAAAATTCAGGACCGACGACTGCGATCCCACTTATGGATGCCTAAATGGTCTCGAAAAATGATGTTTCTAGTCAGGAATGAAAGAGGACTAAAGTACTTTCAGATGATGAAAAATTGACTCAATCCAACATCAAACGAGGGAGTTATAAGCGTCTCCGTTGAATCAGGCTATTTTGAAAGACTAACAATCGAAATTACAAAAGGACGATTGAACAGATCCAACGTGCTTTTTAGATATCGAACGGCCTCAAAATTAGCCATTTCCAATCCCATTTAGAAGCTTGTCAAGTCCCATTTAGAAGCTTGTCAATGAGGTCAAAATAATTTAAATTCGACCACTGAAGATAGAGTTAAGAAGGTTACTAATCGAAAAGGAGATGAAGGAAAAATTCTTGACCGACGACTGCGATCCCACTACGAATGCCCAAATGGTCTCAAAATATGATGATTCCAGTCAGGAATGAAAGGCCGCTAAAGTACCTTTCAGATGACCAAAAATCGACCCAATCCGACATCAAACGAGGGAGTTATGAGCGTCTCCATTGGATGGTGCGATTTGGAAAGATTAATAATCTAAATTGCAAAATGACAATTGATGAGTTCTAACGTGCTTTTTGGATATCGAACGGTCTCAAAAGTAGCCAATTTCGGTCCCATTTAGAAGCTTGTCAAGTTACCATTCCAATGAGCTCAAAATAATCTAAAAATCTGATTCGACCACTGAAGAGAGAGTTAAGGTTACTATTCGACAAGGAGATGAAGGAAAAATTCATGACCGACGACTGTGATCGCACTTATGGATGCGCAAATGGTGTCGGAATATGATGATTCCAGTCAGGAATGAAATATCACTAAAGTACCTTTCAGATGACCAAAAATCAACCCAATCTGACATCAAATGAGGGAGTTATAAGCGTCTCCATTGGAACGCGCGATTTGGAAAGATTACCAATCCAAATTGAAAAATGACGATCGAACAGTTCCAACGTGGTTTTGGGATATCGATCGGTCTCGTAATTAGCCAATTTTAGTCCCATTTGCAAGCTTGTCAAATTACCATTCCAATGAGCTCAAAATAGTCTAAATTCGACCATTGAAGAGAGAGAGTTAAGAATGTTACTATTCGACAAGGAGATGAACGAAAAATTCAGGACTGACGATTGTGATCCCACTTACGGATGCCGAAATGGTCTCGGAAAATGATGATTCCAGTCAGGAATGAAAGAGCACTAAAGTACCTTTCAGATGACCAAAAATTGACCCATTCCGACATCAAACGAGGTCGCTATGAGTGTCTCCGTTGGATGGTGCAATTTGGAAAGATTAACAATCCAAATTACAAAATGACGATTGAAGAGTTCCAACGTGCTTTTTGAATATCGAACGGTCTCAAAATTAACCAATTTCGGTCCCATTTAGAAGCTTGTTAAGTTACAATTTTAATGGGCTCAAAATAATCTAAATTCGACCACTGAAGAGAGATTTAAGAAGGTTACTATTTGACAAGGAGATGAAGGAAAAATTCATGACCGACGACTTCGATCCCACTTACGGATGCCCAAATGGGCTCAGAATATGATGGTTCCAATTAGGAAGGAAAGAGCACTAAATTACCTTTCAGAAGGTCTCAGAAACGATGATTCCAGTCAGGAATGGATGAATTAACCAGATGACAGAAGCGCAAAGAGCGTTAATGGATGAATGTCGAAACCTCAGAGAATCTTTAGCAACTCTGGCACATAATGTAGCCTAAATAGCGGCTCCACTGATGATGGGAACAATGAATGGACAAGAAAGTCAGCCTGAAGGTTCTCGTCCACAAGGAGAAGGATTGTGGGGGTCCGTTCTGGCAACAAGGACCATAACACAAGATGACATAAGACAGGTCGTTGAAGAAACCGTGAGAATAGAAAGAGAGTGAGAACTTACTAGCTACTTCAGATACTGAACACCCTATTCGAGGGAGGAGAGGATGTTCCGTTTCCAGCCAACTTCAAGCACCCAGATTTCTAGAAATTCAACAAGGAGGGATCGCCAGAAGAACATCTAATGCACTTCATTACCAGTATGGAGAATTTCTCAACAGTACCACAGTATTGTCTGAGGCTGTTTGGGTCGTCGCTAACACACAAAGCATTTTGGTGGTATTCCATCTTGACTCCTGGATCAGTGCGAACTTGGGAGCAAATGCAAGACGCTTTTATGTCAAATTTCTTCTCGTCAGAACGTGATGTTAGCATTACAGCATTAGTCTCCATATGGCAGCGAGAAGGGGAACCGGTGGAAAAGTTCATAGACAAATGGAAAACATTAGTGGCATCGTGTAGACAACTGCCGGAAGAAAAGGAACAGGTAAAAATGTGCTTGAATTCTATGAAAACAGGAATCGCGTTCGAACTCGCCAGCATCGACATCAGGACGTCCGTGACTTGGCCACCAAAGCGCATGCATTAGAATTAATGACCCGCAAGATGCCAACATTTCACTAAGAGGTAGTTAGGAGGATACCCAACATGACGATTGTGAACATCGTCGATCGTGCTAAGAAAAATCAAGATACAAGGGGCTCAAGGGACAAGAGGCTAGAACGAAAGGAAGGATGGAACCGGTCAAAAATAGATACAACGGAAAAAGGCTCAGGATGCTTGATTCTCATGAAGGGTTCAATTTCGATAAAGAAGATGTTGTTCCTATGATGAGGCAATTACTAAAGGCCAGCACCCTAGAGTTACCAAAGCCTTAGCGTTCGGAAGATGTAACAAAGACCAGAGAAAGAGATTTCTGCCGTTATCATTGTTTAGTGGGACACCCGACAGAAAATCCTACACGTTGAAATGTATCATACAACAAATGATAAATAAAGGTGAGATAATAACCGGTGAAGACAAAGGAAAGAGTACGAGGGTGACGGTAAACATGTTTACAGTTCAAAAAAAAGCCTGAGAAGTAAAAGGGAAAAAGGGTCAAATGTCGACAAAGAACGCGACAATGGTTACGTTACGATTAGGAAAGAGGGTAATGAGCCCAGTGAAACAGAAAGCAGGAATCGTAATGAAAGAAGTTATTGAAAAATAAAACAGCAATGATAGAAATGAAAACAAGAGTGAAACGGTAAAAGTGGTTTATGATGTAGTTAGCCATTTGAAGGGCATACTGGCACGTTTAAGCATCTATGATGCACTCAAATTATCAGAAGAGTTTCGACAAAGTTTGATCCAAGCATTGTCCGATCACAGCATTAGAGAAATTCTGCTGACAGAAATGAAACAAGAAAGACATAATGAACAGGCAGATTATCTACCAGTCATCTCATTTTTCGATGATGATTTGATTGGTGAGACGGAGCATAACAGGCCACTGATGATAGAGGGTCACATCTGTGGGAAGCGGGTAAAGCGGATTATGATAGACAATGGGTCTGCAGTAAACCTTTTACCACTCTCGATGGTGAGCAAATTGGGTTATCGCCATTCTGATCTATGCCCTAGTTGAATGATGATATAGGGCTTCAATCAGGATGGACAACGCACGCTTGGTAAGATTACAGTGACGTTGGAGGTAGGAGAATTAACTACTAATGTCATATGTCATGTCATAAACGCCGTAACAACATACAATCTTCTCCTGGGAAGGCCGTGAATTCATCAGTACAGCATCATACCCTCCACTTTGCACCAGTACTTCGAATACTGTAAAGACGGAATACAGTGTAAGGTGATGGCCAACGCAAAACCATATACAGAAGCCGAGTCTTTCTTTGTGGACGCCAGTTATTATAAAGGGTTCTTTGAAGAGATGGGAAATAATGATAAAAATGAAGTCATAAAGGGCATTCGAGTAAACAATGTTAAAGAAGAAAGGGCAGAATCTTCCAGGACTGCGAGAACAAGGAAGAAGTTCTATTTTGTGCCCAAGCGTCTGAGAAAACCAGGGCAGCTGCCGTTAACCTTGTTATCAACAGAACAGTTGAAAATTCTGCAGTTTAATTATATGATACCGCTACCTAACGTTGAAAGGTGTAAGCCATTTTTAGCTGCTCCAGGAAGATTTCAAGTCAAAGCTAGCACCAAATACCTCGAGCCGATAGAGTTCCATGTTGCAATAAAAGCAAAGACCGAAGTCATGAATAATGTATATCACGGAAAGCTGACATCGCAGAATCTGAAAAAATACAGTTCAGTGAGCAAGAAGATCATGAGGAATATGGGTTTTGATTGTAATAAACCCACGGGGCTGAATCACGGAAAGGGAATTCAAATCCCTCTTGGGGTTGACTAGGAAAAGCGGAAGAAATTCCAAGGACTCGGAGTAGAGTCATTAGTAAATATGGTCACGGCCACACAAATGCCAAAATAGGAACCTAAAACAGTCGAGTACCCTGAGATAGCTCCGAGACAAATAGAAGACGAGGGGCAACCAATAATAGACGGCTTGCGAGAAATAAACTTGGGAACAAACGAAGAGTCAAGGAATACGTTTATCAGCGTCAGTCTTTCTGAGCAGGAATCTGAGAAATATGGCCAACTTCTCAGAGAAAATAAAGATGTCTTTGCCTAGACGTATGAAGAAATGTCGGGTTTAGAACCCTCCATAGCGATGCATTGATTAAATATCTCTAAAGAAAAGAAGCCGATAAAGCAAGCACATAGGCGATTTCACCAAGACCTAATGCCATTAATAGAAGAAGAGGTCAACAAACTGATAAAGGTTGCATTCATCAGGGAAGTCAAGTATCCTAGGTGGATATCGAATATTGTTCCCATGAAAAAGAAAAACGGACAGGTCAAAGTGTACATTAACTTCAAGGATCTAAACGAGGCTTGTCCAAAAGATGACTTTCCTCTCCCGATAACGGAATTGTTAATCGATAGTATGACTCAGTATGCTATCATGTCCTTCATGGATGGCTACGTAGGGTATAATCAAATTAGAATGGCGCCCGAAGATGAAGAAGCAACAACATTTAGAACACCGCTGGGAATTTATTGTTACAAAGTTATGCCATTCGGTCTTAAAAATGCTGGGGCAACATATCAAAGGGCGATGAATAATATCTTTCAAGATATGATGCATAAACATGTTGAATGCTATGTTGATGACTTGGTGGTTAGGTCAGGAGATCATCAGGAGCACCGTGAACATTTGACAGCAGTGTTCCGTCGACTTAGAAAGCAGCTAAAGATGAATCCAGCTAAATGCGCTTTTGGAGTATCTTCAGAAAAATTTCTCGGCTTCGTTGTACGGCATAGAGGTATTGAGATCGATCCATAGAAGGTTAAAGCTATCTAAAATATGCTGCCACCAACAACGCTAAAGGAGTTGAAAAGTTTACAGGGAAAACTGACATACATTCACCGTTTCATTTCAAATCTTGCAGGTAGGCGTCGCGATTCTCTCGGCTAATGAAGAAAGACACAGAATTTGTATGGGATCAAGCCTGTCAGAATGCATTTGATTAAATCAACAAATTGTTAAAGCAGCTGCCATTACTAACAGCTCTACTGAGGTAAGCCGCTTATCTTGTATATATCTGCAGCTGAGAATTCTTTGGGCACTTTGTTGGCACAGGTAAATGAAGTCGGGAAAGAGACTGCTCTTTATTATCTGAGCCGAACATTGATGGGGGCAGAATACAATTATTCTCCGATTGAGAAAGAATGTTTAGCGCTGATATTTGCAGTATAAAAGCTGAGACATTATTGTCTCTCCCATGACATAACTTTGATCTCGAGAGCAAATCCGATAAAGTTTTTGATGACCACGCTGATGTTGTCAGAAAGATTAGCCAAATGGATGTTATTATTATCAGAATATACTATTTCATATAAGCCGGCAAAAGCAGTAAAAGGGCAAGTCGTGGCAGATTTCCATGCAGTGCATCCTATGGCAGAAAGCGAAAAGATTGACGATGACTTTCTGGACGAATATGTTGATCGAATCCCAAAGTTTATGGCAAATGTATTTTGATGGTGCTGCTCGAACGTCAGGAGCGGGGGCAGGAGTGATATTTATTACTCCTCAAGGCGACTTATTGCCATACTCCTTCACATTAGGCACCGCGTGTACAAATAATGAGGCTGAGTACAGAGCTCTCATTATTGGAATGGAAATAGCTCAACAAATGGGAATAAAAATGTTACATATCTTCGGAGATTCTAAATTGGCTACGAAAGAAGACATATGAAAGAAAGTTAGAAAGGATTGAATGATCAGAAAAGATCAAGTGGCAGAAGAAGAATGGCTAAGTACAGATGGCTAAGTAGTTGAAAAGTTCAAGTGACTAGAAAAAATGGCTAAGTACAGGACACTTTGCGCGGGTCTGCACAAAGCATAAGGGTTGCGCGGAGCGTAAGGGACTTCAGAAAATTTTTGCGCAAACAACAAGGTGTTGCACGAGACCCCGCAAACGAAATACAGGGAAAAAGTTCTGCAGACGCTCAAGAGATCTGATCAAATGACGAGTTGCTGAACTATTTATAGGATTCGTGACCGAGTACGATATGCGGGTTTTGGTTGCGCGGGTCTGCGAAAACTCCGAAGAAAGGAATTTTGTTGATCCTTTCATTAGATTTTGTGGAAAACAAAGAACGGATCAAGGGGGCATTTGTTGAGGCATAAAAAATAAGAGGAGAATTGAGGCAAAGGAAGATCAAAACATTGAGAAAAAGAGATGAAAGAAAGAAATGATGGAATAGCTCAATGGGCACTTTGCGTGGGTCCCCGCAAAGAATATCAATTGCGCGGGTCCCCGCAAAGCATATCGATTGCACGGGTCCCCGCAAAGCGAATAACGAATGCTCAACAAGAATTCTAAGTGATTTTGTCCCACATCGTTAAGATTATGGTTTTACACATGCGAGTGCCTATAAATACCCCCTCCCATCCTTTGTTTAGGGGGTTGGAATATTTCAGAATGAAAGCAGAGTGAAGAAGAAGATTGAAGGTAGGAGCAAAGGGCTCCGGCAGGTTGTGCGGACCTGCGCAACCTATATCCTTTGTGTGGAACCGCTCAACCCATATGCTTTGCGCGAGACCTCGCAATCAGACTGCTCTGCAGTTTGTAACAATAAAGGGCTGTCATGCTGTCAAAATGCTTGAAGCCTCCAAGTCTTCAAGTTCTTCCTGTTCAAGTAAAAGGGAGAATAACCGAAGAAATGCATATTCCTCCTGAGTCTTGGGAGATGATCAAAATAACTCAGGAATGCTGCCGGAATTTCTATCTCCTTGAATATTGTTGATCGATTCGTCAATTCTCCCTAAGTCCTAGGGGATGACTGAGATCACTGCTGTTATGCTGCCAAAATTCATATTTGACTATTGTGCCAAGTAATCTATCTTAGGATCAAGGGATATTAAAAGATGTAAATGAACTCAGAATTAATAAAGTGTGATGATTGTCTTTATACTTTTCTCTGTTATGTCTGAATAAGATAAATCCCCCAAATCAAACACATTTGTTTTCTTGTCGAAACAAGTACCTTTCAGATGACCAAAAATCAACCCAATCTGATATCAAATGAGGGAGTTATGAGCGTCTCCGTTGGATCGGGCGATTTGGAAAGATTAACAATCCAAATTACAAAATGATGATCGAAGAGTTCCAACGTGGTTTTGGGATATCGATTGGTCTCAAAATTAGCCAATTTCGGTCCCATTTGGAAGCTTATCAAATTACCATTCCAATGAGCTCAAAATAGTTTAAATTCGACCACTGAAGAGAGAATTAAGAAGGTTACTATTCGACAAGAAGATGAAGGAAATATTTAGGACCGACAATTGCAATCCCACTTACGGATGCCGAAATGGTCTCAGAAAACGATGATTCCAGTCCAGAATGAAAGAGCACTAAAGTACCTTTCAGATGACCAAAAATTGACCCAATCCGACATCAAGCGAGGGAGTTATGAGCGTCTCCATTGGAGGTGTGATGTGGAAAGATTAACAATTCAAATTACAAAATGACGATTGAAGAGTTCCAACATGCTTTTTGGATATCGAACGGTCTCAAAATTAGCCAATTAGGGTCCCATTTAGAAGCTTGTCAAGTTGTCATTTCAATGAGCTCAAAATAATCTAAATTCGACCACTGAAGAGAGAGTTATGAAGGTTACTATTCGACAAGGAGATGAAGAAAAATTCTGGACTGATGACTGCGATCCCAATTACGGATGCCCAAATGGTTCTCGAAAAATGATGATTCCATTCAGGAATGAAAGAACACTAATGTACCTTTCAGATAACCAAAAATCGACCCAATCCGACATCAAATGAGGGAGTTATGAGTGTCTCCGTTGGATGGTGCGATTTAGAAAGATTAACAATCCAAATTGCAAAATGACGTTTGAAGAGTTCCAACGTGCTTTTTGGATGTCGAATAGTCTCAAAATTAGGCAATTTCGGTCCCATTTAGAAGCTTGTCAGCTTACCATTCCAATCAGCTGAAAATATTATAAATTTGACCACTGAAGAGAGAGTTACGTAGGTTACTATTCGACAAGGAGATGTTGGAAAATTTTAGCACCGACGACTGCGATCCCACTTACGGATGCCCAAATGGTCTCGAAAAATGATGTTTCCAGTCAGGAATGAAAGATCACTAAAGTACTTTTCAGATGACCAAAAATCGATAGAATCTGACATCAAATGAGGGAGTTATCAGCGTCTCTATTGGATCATGCAATTTTGAAAGATTAACAATCGAAATTACAAAATGACGATTGAAGAGTTCCAACCTGCTTTTTCAATATTGAACGGTCCCAAAATTAGCCAATTCTAGTCCCATTTAGAAGCTTGTCAAGTTACCATTCCAATGAGGTCAAAATAAGCTAAATTTGACCACTGAAGAGAGAGTTAAGAAGGTTACTATTCGAAAAGGAGATGAAGGAAAAATTCATGACCGATGACTGCGATCCCACTTACGGATGCCCAAAAGGTCTCAGAATACGATGATTCTAATTAGGAATGAAAGGGCACTAAAGTACCATTCAAATGACCAAAAATCGACCCAATCCAACATCAAACGAGGGAGTTATGAGCGACTCCGTTGGATGGTGCGATTTGGAAAGATTAATAATCCAAATTGTAAAATGACTATTGAAGAGTTCCAACGTGATTTTTGGATATCAACCGGTCTGAAAATTAGCCAATTTCGGTCCCATTTAGAAGCTTGTCAAGTTACCATTCCAATGAGCTCAAAATAATCTAAATTCGACCACTGAAGAGAGAGTTAAGAAGGTTACTATTTGACAAGGTGATGAAGGAAAAATTCATGACCGGCGACTGTGATCCCACTTACGATGCCCAAATGGTCTCAGAATATGATGATTCCAGTCAATGAAAGATCACCAAAGTACCTTTCAGATGTCTAAAAATCAACCCACTCTGACATCAAACGAGGGAGTTACGAGCGTCTTAGTTGGATCGCGATTTGGAAAGATTAACAATCTAAATTGCAAAATGACGTTCAAAGAGTTCCAACGTGCTTTTGGGATATTGATTGGTCTCAAAATTAGCCAATTTCGTTCTCATTTGAAAGCTTGTCAAATTACAATTCCAATTAGCTCAAAATAGTCTAAATTCGACCACTGAAGAGAGAGTTAAGAAGGTTAATTTTTGACAAGGAGATGAAGGAAAAATTCATTACCGACGGCTGCAATCCCACTTACGGATGCCGAAATGGTCTCGAAAAATGATGATTCTAGTTCGGAAAGAAAGAGCACTAAAGTACCTTTCAGATGACCAAAAATTGACCCAATCAGACATCAAACGAGGGAGTTATGAGCGTCTCCGTTAGATGGTGCGATTTGGAAAGATTAACAATCCAAATTATGAAATGACGATTGAAGAGTTACAATGTGCTTTTTCGATATCGAACGGTCTCAAAATTAGCAAATTCCGGTCCCATTTAGAAGCTTGTCAGGTTGTCATTTCAATGAGCTCAAAATAATCTAAATCCGACCACTGAAGAGAGAGTTAAGAAGGTTACTATTTGACAAGGAGATGAAGGAAAAATTCATGACCGACGATTGCGATCCCACTTACGGATGCACAAATGGTCTCAGAATACGATAATTCCAGTCATGAATGAAAGGGCACTAAAGTAATTTTCAGATGACCAAAAATCGACCCAATCTGACATCAAACGAGGGAATTATGAGCGTCTCCGTTGAATGGTGCAATTTGGAAAGCGTTTTGGATATCGAACAGTCTAAAAATTAGCTAATTCCATTCCCATTTAAAAAGCTTGTCAAGTTACCATTCCAATGAGCTTAAAATAATCTAAATTCGACCATGGAAGAGAGAGTTAAGAAGGTTACTATTCGACAACTGCGATCCCACTTATGGATGCCCAAATGGTCTCAGAGTATGATGATTCCAGTCAGAAATAAAAGAGCACTAAAGTACCTTTCAGATGACAAGAAATCGACCCAATCCGACATCCAATGAGGGAGTTATGAGCGTCTCCGTTGGATGGTACGATTTGTAAAGACTAACAATCCAAATTACAAAATGATGATTGAAGAGTTCCAAAGTGCTTTTTAGATATCGAACGGTCTCAAAATTAGCCAATTCCAGTCCCATTTAGAAGCTTGTCAAGTTACCATTCCAATGAGGTCAAAATTATCTAAATTAGACCACCAAAGAGAGAGTTAAGAAGGCTACTGTTCGGAAAGGAGATCAGAGAAAAATTCATGATCGACGACTGCGATCCCACTTACAGATGCCCAAATGGTCTCAGAATACGATGATTTCAGTCAGGAATGAAAGGGCACTAAAGTACGTTTCAGATGATTAGAAATCGACCCAATATGACATCAAACGAGGGAGTTATGAGTGTCTCCGTTGGATGGTGTGATTTGGAAAGATTAATAATCTAAATTACAAAATGACGATTGAAGAGTTCCAACGTGCTTTTTGGATATCGAACGGTCTCAAAATTAGCCAATTCTGGTCCCATTTAGAAGCTTGTCAAGTTACCATTCCAATGAGGTCAAAATAATCTAAATTCGACCACTGAAGAGAGAGTTGAGAAGGTTACTATTAGACCAGGAGATGAAAGAAAAATTAATGACCGACGAGTGCGATCCCACTTACGGATGTCCTAATGGTCTCAGAATATCCTGATTCCAGTCAGGAATGAAAGAGCACTAAAGTACCTATCAAATGACCAAAAATCAACCCAATCTGACATCAAACGAGGGAGTTATGGGTATCTGGTTTGGATCACGCGATTCACAAAGATTAACAATCTAAATTCTAAAATGATGAGCGAGGAGTTCCAACGCACTTTTGGGATATCGAACGGTCTCAGAAATAGCCAATTTTGGTCCCATTTGGAAGCTTGTCAACTTACAATTCCATTGAGCTGAAAATAATGTAAATTCGACCACAGAAGAGAGAGTTACGAAGGTTACTATTCGACAAGGAGATGAAGGAAAAATTCATGACCGACGACTGCGATCCGAATTAAGGATCCCCAAATGGTCCCGAAAAATGATGATTCCAGTCAGGAATGAAAGAGCACTAATGTACCTTTCAGATGACCAAAAATCGACCCAATCCAACATTAAAAGAGGGAGTTATGAGCGTCTCAATGGGATGGTGCAATTTGGAAAGATTAACGGTCCAAATTACAAAATGACGATTGTAGAGTTCCATCGTGCTTTTTGGATATCGAACAGTCTCAAATTAGCAAATTCCAGTCCCATTTAGAAGCTCGTGAAGTTACCATTCCAATGAGGTCAAAATAATCTAAATTCGACCACTAAAGAGAGAGTAAAGAAGGTTACTATTCGAAAAGGCGATGAAGGAAAAATTCATGACCGACGACTGCGATCCCTCTTACGGAAGCCCAAATGGTCTCAGAATATGATGATTTCAGTCAGGAATGAAAGGGCACTAAAGTACCATTCAGATGACCAAAAATTGACCGAATCCGACATCAAACGTCGGAGTTATGAGCGTCTCCGTTGGATGGTGCGATTTGGAAAGATTTACAATCCAAATTACAAAATGACGATTGAAGAGTTCCAACGTGCTTTTTAGATATCGAACAATCTCGAAATTAGCCAATTCTGGTCTCATTTAGAAGCTTGTCAAGTTACCATTCCAATGAGCTCAAAATAATCTAAATTCAACCACTGAAGAGTGAGTTAAGAAGGTTACTATTCGAGGAGGAGATGAAGGAAAAATTAATGACCGATGACTGCGATCCCACCTACAGATGCCCTAATGGTCTGAATATCATGATTCCAGTCAGGAATGAAAGAGCACTAAAGTACCTTTTAGATGACCAAAAATTAACCCAATCTGACATCAAACGAGGGAGTTATGAGTGTCTACTTTGGATCACTCGATTTGCTAAGATTAACAATCCAAATTGCAAAATGATGAGCGAGGAGTTCCAACACACTTTTGGTATATCGAACATTCTCAGAAATAGCCAATTTTGGTCCCATTTGGAAGCTTGTCAACTTACCTTTCCATTGAGTTGAAAATAATGTAAATTCGACCACTAAAGAGAGAGTTATGAAGGTTATTATTCGATGCCCAAATGAAGGAGATGAAGGAGATGAAGGAAAAATTCAGGACCGACGACTGCGATCCCAATTACGGATGCCCAAATGGTTTCGAAAAATGATGATACCAGTCAGGAATGAAAGAACTCTAATGTACCTTTCAAATGACCAAAAATTGACCCAATCCGACATCAAACGAGGGAGTTATGAGCGTCTCCATTGGATGGTGCGATTTGGAAAGATTAACAATCCAAATTGCAAAATGACGATTGAAGAGTTCCAACGTGCTTTTTGGATATCGAACGGTCTCAAAATTAGCCAATTCCAGTCCCATTTAGAAGCTTGTCAAGTTACCATTCCAATGAGGTCAAAATAATCTAAATTTGACCACTGAAGAGAGAGTTAAGAAGGTTACTATTTGAAAAGGAGATGAAGGAAAAATTCATGACCGACGACTACGATCCCACTTACGGACGCCCAAATTGTCTCAGAATACGATGATTCCAGTCAAGAATGAAAGGGCACTAAAGTACCATTCAGATGACCAAAAATCGACCCAATCCGACATCAATGAGGGAGTTATGAGTGTCTCCGTTGTATGGTGCGATTTAGAAATATTAACAATCCAAATTACAAAATGACGATTGAAGAATTCTAACATGCTTTTTGGATGTCGAACGGTCTCAAAATAAGCCAATTTCGGGCCCGTTTAGAAGCTTGTCAGCTTACCATTCTAATGAGCTGAAAATAATGTAAATTCGACCACTGAAGAGAGAGTTACGAAGGTTACTATTCGACAAGGAGATGAAGGAGAAATTCAGGAGCGACGACTGCGATCCCTCTTACGAATGCCCAAATGGTCTCGAAAAATGATGTTTCCAGTCAAGAATGAAAGAGCACTAAAGTACCTTTCAGATGACCAAAAATCGTCCCAATCCGACATCAAATGAGGGAATTATGAGCGTCTTCGTTGGATGGTGCGATTTGGAAAGATTAACAATCCAAATTGCAAAATGACGAATGAAGAGTTACAACGTGCTTTTTGGATATCGAACGGTCTCAAAATTTGCCAATTCCGATCCCATTTAAAAGCTTGTCAAGTTACCTTTCCAATGAGCTCAAAATAATCTAAATTTGACCACTGAGGAGAGAGTTAAGAAGGTTACTATTCGACAAGGAGATGAAAGAAAAATTCATGACCAACGACTACGATCCCACTTACAGATGCCCAAATGGTCTCAGAATACAATGATTCTAGTTAGGAATGAAAGGGCACTAAAGTACCACTAAGATGACCAAAAATTGACCCAATCCGACATCAAACGAGGGAGTTATGAGCATCTCCGTTGAATGGTACGATTTGGAAAGATTAATAATCCAAATTGTAAAATAACGATTGAAGAGTTCCAATGTGCTTTTTGGATATCGAACGGTCTCAAAATTAGGCAATTTCGGTCCCATTTTGAAGCTAGTCAAGTTACCTTTCCAACGAGCTCAAAATATCTAAATTCGACCACTGAAGAGAGAGTTAAGAAGGTTACTATTTGAAAAGGAGATGAAGGAAAAATTCATGACTGACGACTGTGATAACACTTATAGATGCCCAAATGGTCTCAGAATATGATGATTCTTGTCAGGAATGAAAGATCACTAAAGTACCTTTCAGATGACCAAAAATCAACCCAATTAGACATCAAACGAGGGAGTTATGAGCGTCTCCGTTGGATCGCTCGATTTGGAAAGATTAACAATCCAAATTGCAAAATGATGATCAAAGAGTTCCAACGTGCTTTTGAGATATCAATTGGTCTCAAAATTAGCCAATTTCAGTCCCATTTGGAAGCTTGTCAAATTACCATTCCATTGAGCTCAAAATAGTCTAAATTCAACCACTGAAGAGAGAGTTAAGAAGGTTACTATTCAACCAGGAGATGAAGGAAAAATTCAGGACTGACAACTGCAATCCCACTTACGGATGCCGAAATGGTCTCAGAAAACGATTGTTTCGGTCTGGAATGAAATATCACTAAAGTACCTTTCAGATGACCAAAAATCGACCCAATCTGACATCAAAGGCTGGAGTTATGAGCGTCTCCGTTGGATGGTGCGATTTGGAAAGATTAAAAATCCAAATTAGAAAATGACTATTGAAGAGTTCCAATGTGCTCATTGGATATCGAACGGTCACAAAATTAGCAAATTCCGGTCCCATTTAGAAGCTTGTCAAGTGGCCATTTTAATGAGCTCAAAATAATCTAAATTCGACCACTGTAGAGAGAGTTAAGAAGGTTACTATTCAACGAGGAGTTGAAGGAAAAATTCATGACTGCGATCCCACTTTCGGATGCCCAAATGGCCTCAGAATACGATGATTCCAGTCAGGAATGAAAGGGCACTAAAGTACCTTTCAGATGACCAAAAATCAACCCAATCCGACATCAAACGAGGGAATTATGAGCGTCTCCGTTGGAAGGTGCGATTTGGAAAGATTAACAATCTAAATTACAAAATGACGATTGAAAAATTCCACCGTGCTTTTTGAATATCGAACGGTCTCAAAATTAGCCAATTTCGGTCCCATTTAGAAGCTTTGTCAAATTACCATTCCAATGAGGTCAAAATTATCTAAATTCAACCCCCGAAGAGAGACTTAAGAACGTTACTATTCGACAAGGAGATGAAGGAAAAATTCATGACCGACGAATGCGATCCCACTTATGGATGCCCAAATGGTCTCAGAATATGATGATTCTGGTCAGGAATGAAAGAGCACTAAAGTACCTTTCAGATGACTAAAAATTGACCCAATCCGACATCAAATGAGGGAGTTATGAGCGTCTCCGTTGGATGGTGCGATTTGGAAAGATTAACAATCCAAATTACAAAATGACGATTGAAAAATTCCAACGTGCTTTTTGGATATTAAACGGTCTCAAAATTAGCCAATTTCGGTCCCATTTAGAAGCTTTGTCAAATTACCATTCCAATGAGGTCAAAATTATCTAAATTCGACCCCCGAAGAGAGAGTTAAGAAGGTTACTATTCGAAAAGGAGATGATGGAAA
The DNA here is from genome assembly GCA_030180095.1 of Magnolia changhungtana. NCBI lineage: Eukaryota > Viridiplantae > Streptophyta > Magnoliopsida > Magnoliales > Magnoliaceae > Magnolia > Magnolia changhungtana. Next base: position 1,503,475 of record JASAUF010000316.1, read on the forward strand.
AATTCATGACCGACGACTGTAATCCTACTTACGGACGCCCAAATGGTCTCAGAATAGAATGATTCCAGTCAGGAATGAAAGGGCACTAAAGTACCTTTCAGATGACTAAAAATCCACCTAATATGACATCAAACGAGGGAGTGATGAGCATCTCCGTTGGATGGTGTGATTTGGAAAGATTTACAATCTAAATTATAAAATGACGATTGAAGAGTTCCAACGTGCTTTTTGGATATCGAACAGTCTCAAAATTAACTAATTCTGGTCCCATTTAGAAGCTTGTCAAGTTACCATTCGAATGAGCTCAAAATAATCTAAATTCAACCACTGAAGAGAGAGTTAGGAAGGTTACAATTTGACAAGGAGATGAAGGAAAAATTAATTACCGACGACTGCGATCCCACTTACGGATGCCCTAATGGTCTGAATTTCATGATTCCAGTCAGGAATGAAAAAGCAGTAAAGTACCTTTCAGATGACCAAAAATCAACCCAATCTGACATCAAATGAGGGAGTTATGAGTGTCTGCTTTGGATCACGCGATTTGCAAAGGTTAACAATCCTAATTGCAAAATGATGAGCGAGGAGTTCCAACACACTTTTAGTATATCGAACCGTCTCAGAAATAGCCAATTTTGGTCCCATTTGGAAGCTTGTCAACTTACCATTCCATTGAATGAAAAATAATGTAAATTCGATCACTGAAGAGAGAGTTATGAAGGTTACTATTCCACAAGGAGATGAGGGAAAAATTCTGGTCCGCCGACTGCGATCCCAATTACGGATGCCCAAATGGTTTCGAAAAATGATGATTCCATTCAGGAATGAAAGAGCACTAATGTACCTTTTAGATGACAAAAAATCGACCCAATCCGACATCAAACGAGGGAGTTATGAGCGTCTCCGTTGGATGGTGCAGTTTGGAAAGATTAACAATCCAAATTACAAAATGACGATTGAAGAGTTCCAATGTGCTTTTTGGATATCGAACGGTCTTAAATTTAGCCAATACCAGTCCCATTTAGAAGCTTGTCAAGTTACCATTCTAATGAGGTCAAAATAATCTAAATTCGACCACCGAAGAGAGAGTTAAGAAGGTTACTATTTGAAAAGGAGATGAAGGAAAAATTCAGGACCGACGACTGCAATCCCACTTACGGATGGCCAAATGGTCTCAGAATATGATGATTCCAGTCAGGAATGAAAGGGCACTAAAGTACCATTCAGATGACTAAAAATCGACCCAATCCGACATCAAACGAGGGAGTTATGAGCGTCTCCGTGGGATGGTGCGATTTGCAAAGATTAACAATCCAAATTGAAAATGACGATTGAAGAATTCCAATGTGCTTTTTGGATGTCGAACTGTCTCAAAATTAGCTAATTTCGGCCCCATTTAGAAGCTTGTTGGCTTACCATTCCAATGAGCTGAAAAGAATGTAAATTCGACTACTGAAGAGAGAGTTACATAGGTTACTATTCGACAAGGAGATGATTGAAAAATTCAGGACCAACGACTGTGATCCCACTTACGGATGCCCAAATGGTCTCGAAAAATGATGTTTCCAGTCAGGAATGAAAGAGCACTAAAGTACCTTTCAGATGACCAAAAATCGTCCCAATCCGACATCAAACGAGGGAATTATGAGCATCTCCGTTGGATGGTGCCATTTGGAAAGATTAACTATCCAAATTGCAAAATGACGATTGAAGAGTTCCAACGTGCTTTTTGGATATCTAACGGTCTCAAAATTAGCCAATTCTGGTCCCATTTAGAAGCTTGTCAAGTTACCATTCTAATGAGCTCAAAATAATCTAAATTCGACCACTGAAGAGAGAGTTAAGAAGGTTACTATTCAACAAGGAGATGAAGGAAAAATTCATGACCGACGACTGCGATCCCACTTATGATGCCCAAATGGTCTCATAATATGATGATTCCAGTCAGGAATGAAAGAGCACTAATGTACCTTTCAGATGACTAAAAATCAACCCAATCCGACATCCAACGAGGGATTTATGAGCGTCTCCGTTGGATGGTGCGATTTGGAAAGATTAACAATCCAAATTACAAAATGACGATTGAAGAGTTCCAACATGCTTTTTGGATATCGAACGGTCTCAAAATTAGCCAATTCCAGTCCCATTTAGAAGCTTGTCAAGTTACCATTCCAATGAGGTCAAAATTATCTAAATTCGACCATCGAAGAGAGAGTTAAGAAGGTTACTATTCGAAAAGGAGATGATGGAAAAATTTATGACTGACGACTACGATCCTACTTACAGATGCCCAAATGGTCTCAGAATACGATGATTCCAGTCAGGAATGAAAGGTCAGTAAAGTACCTTTCAGATGACCAAAAATTGACCCAATTCGACATCAAACGAGGGAGTTATGAGTGTCTTTGTTGGATGGTGCGATTTGGAAAGATTAATAATCGAAATTGCAAAATGACGATTGAAGAGTTTCAACGTGCTTTTTAGATATCGAACGGTCTTAAATTAGCCAATTTCGGTCCCATTTAGAAGCTTGTCAAGTTACCATTCCAATGAGCTCAAAATAATCTAAATTTGATCACTGAAGAGAGAGTTAAGAAGGCTACTATTCGACAAGGAGATGAAGGAAGACCGACAACTGTGATCCCACTTATGGATGCCCAAATGGTCTATAATATGATGATTCCAGTTAGGAATGAAAGAGCACTAAAGTACCTTTCAGATGAACAAAAATCAACCCAATCTGACATCAAACAAGGGAGTTCCAACTACAATCCAAATTGTAAAAATGACAATCGAAGAGTTCCAACTGAAAATAGTCTTTGTTGGAGCATAAAAATTATTACCAAGAATATCAGTTGCGAGGGTCGCGGAACCAAGAAGATTGGTTGGGCGGATTGCAGAATCAAGAAGATCCGTTGCGCGGGACGCGGAACCAAGAAGTTAAGTTGCGCGGGTCGCGGAAGCAAGAAGTTAAGTTGCGCGGGTCGCTGAAGCAAGAAGATTGGTTCCCCTTATTGCGCAATCAAGATGACATGTTTCGCGGGTCGCTATAACAAGAAGTCAGTTGCACGGATCGTGCAATCAAGGAATCTACTTACACAAGAATTGAGGATTGACACGTGTGTGGGGCCTATAAATATCCTGCTCCTCCTCTCATTTGGATTGATTGAAGATTTTAGGAAACTTGTGCGGAGCAACCGAAGGTAAAGAGCAGAGGCAACGATCAGTTGAGCGGACCGCGCAACAAGGTTATCGGTTGCGCGGACCATGCAAGAAGGTTATCAGTTGTGCCGACCGCACAACTTGTGTATTGGTTGCACGGGTCACACAACTCGGTCAATTGGCCAAATTTATATGGAGGTTAAAATGCTGCTGGATCTTCAAGCCTCCTTCTTTAAAGAGAGAGATCAGTTAATGAATTCAACACTCCTCCTAAGTGTTAGGAGATGATCGAAGAAGCTGCTGGAGTACTACCGAAATCTCCATCTCCAAGGAGATTGGATGATCAATTCAGTAATTCCTCCTAAGTATCTACGAGATGACCGAAATGGGGCCGAGATGCTACCGAAATTCATATTAGACCATGACAGTTGCACTTAGGATAATTCTTCTATTCTAAATGATCCACCTCAGAATCAAGGGATGTAGAAAGGATGTAAATGAACTCAATATCAATGAAAGTATGATGATTGTCCTAAGTATTCTTCTTTTTATGTTTGAATAAGATCAGTTCCTAAATCAAATACTTTTGTTTCGTCGTTGAAATAAAATGGCGACTCTGCTGGGGACTTTTATCTTATTTTAGCGTTAACATTGAGATGATTAGGAACTCTCACCATAGTTTGGCATCTTTATGACGCCAAAATGGTGACTCTCAGTGGGAACATCCTCCCCTTCATCTCTAAAGTGGATCCTCTTATCCTTTAAATACTAACTATAGATGTGTTTCACTGCTGAAAGTGTCCAAATTCGACTGCAAGTTACAATCAATGGCAATTCCTGCAAGAGAAGTAAGCTTTCATTTTACATCAACCGGGTTTGTGGTAGAATATACTCCAGATCAAGCTCCTGCATACATGAATCGGTTCCCCGCAAGCAAAAGCAACATGATTCAAGCGACAGCTGGAGTCATATCCACTTCTCTCCAATCATCAGATAGTGATAAAGGCTGAACCGTTGTAACATCCCACAAGACAAGGGCTCAGAATGCAAAAAATGCTCGAACAAATCTGCCTTCGCAAAGAGTAAGAGGGCCTATAACACGTAACGCAGTCAGGAAGCATTCTGAACTCGCTCCACCAGTAATATATCCTAAGCAAGTAATTCCACAGGTGGCGTCGCGTGACTTTCCAACTTTAGTTGTCCCAAGGGTAAGGTGGACGAAAGAACAGAAAGGCAAAGCATTAATGGCAGTTTCACTAACATCCGTGTCTCCCCAGACAAGTTCGCCGATGTCTGTATCACCCCAATTGATTGACAACTCCAAGAGTGTAGAGAAGTCAAACAAAACTCCATCTTCTCCTCTCTTTGTAAGTCCTGTTATGTCTACATACTCTCGCCTTACTCTAACTACAGCTTCATCAAAGAGTGGTGAAGCTACGGTATATGTGACTGAGGAAATCTAAAACAATATACCGACTACAGAGGATCGCATCAATGAGATGGCGAAAGCACAAAGAATGTTAATAGAGGAGTGCAAACACCTCAGAGAGGCCTTAACAACCCTTGCACATAACGTAGCTCAGATGGCGGCTCCACCAATGATGGGTACGGTGAATGGGAAGGAAAACCAGCCCGAAGGCTCTCATCCACAAGGAGAAGGATCACGAGGGTCCGTTCCCGCCACGAGAACCATAACACAAGATGATATAAGACAAGTCGTTAAAGAAACTGTGAGAATAGAAAGAGAGCGTGAAAATATTGGCTGCTTCAGATATCGTATGCCATATCCAAGGGAGGTAAAGGATGTTCCATTCCCGGCCAACTTCAAACATCCAGATTTTCAGAAGTTAAATGGGGAAGGCTCGCTGAAAGAGCATCTGATGCACTTCATTACTAGCATGGGAAGTTTTTCTATGATACCGCAGTACTTCTTAAAATTGTTTGGATCATCACTAACGCACAAAGCATTTCGGTGGTATTCCAGCCTGGCTCCAGGGTCGATGCGAACTTGTGAGCAAATGCAGGACGCCTTTATGTCAAATTTTTTCTCCTCAGAACGTGAATTAGTATTATGGAATTGGCCTCCATACAACAAAGAGAAGGAGAATCGGTAGAAAAATTCATAGACAGATGGAAAACATTGGGAGCCTCATTCAGACAGTTGCCAGAAGAAAGGGAACATGTCAAAATGTATATGAATTCTATGGAAACGGGAATTGCGTTCGGACTCACAAGCACCGACATCAGCACATTCTGTGATCTAGCCACCAAGGCTCATGCTTTGGAATTAATAACTCATAAAATGCCAACATTCCATCACGAGACAGCTAGGAGGGTACCCGGAAGGATGAGTGTGAATACTGTCGATCCCGATAAGAAGAGCAAAGATGCGAGGGACTCAAGGGATAGAAGGCTAGAACGAAAAGAGGGATAGAATCAGTCAAGAAATAGATACGATGAAAAGAGACCCAGAATGCTTAACTCCCATGAAGGGTTTGACTTCGATAAAGAAGATGTTGTCCCCATGATGAAATAACTGCTAAAACTGACATGATAGAATTGCCAGAACCCAAGCGCCACGAAGATGTGACAAAAACCAGAGAAAGTGATTTCTGCTGTTATCATCGCCTAGTAGGGCACTCGACGGAGAATTGCTACATGTTGAAGTGTATAATACAACGGATGATAAACAAGGGTGAAATAGTAATCGGTGAAAGAAAAGAGAAGAACACGAGGGCGACAGTAAATATGCTCGCGATCCGGGAAAAGGCCCGAGCAAAGAAAGAGAAAGAAGATCAAAAGATAACAAAGAAAGTAGTAGTTATCACGTTATGATCGGGAAAGAAAACAACAAGCCCTGTGAAGTAGAAGGTAGGAATCATAAGGAAAGAAGTCATTGCAAAGTAGAATAATGACGATGAAAAGGAAAAGAGGGGTGAAATAACGAAGGTGACATATGACATAGTTAGTCATTTGAAGGGAATACCAACACGGCTAAGCATCTATGACGCACTCAAGTTATCAGAGGAGTTCCGACAAAGCCTAGTCCAAGCATTGTCTGATCATAATGTTAGAGAGACTTTAATAATAGAGATGAAGTGCGAAGAACACGAGGGACAAGCGAATTGCCTGCCAGTTGTCTCATTCTCCGATGATGATTTGATTTGCGAGGTAGAACATAACAGACCATTAATGATAGAATGTCATATCTATGGAAAGAAGGTTAAATGGATTATGATAGACAATGGATCTGCAGTAAATCTTTTACCACTCTTAATGATAAGTAAGTTAGGCTATCGCCGTTCTGACCTACACCCTAATGGAATGATGATATAGGGCTTCAATCAAGATGGGCAACGCGCGCTTGGTAAGATTGCATTGATGTTAGAAACCACGGAATTGATGACCAATGTCGTATGCCACGTTATAGATGCCATGACAACGTATAATCTTCTCCTAGGAAGGCCATGGATACATCAGTACAGTATTATACCCTCTACTCTGCACCAATGCTTTAAATACTGTAAAAATGGAATACAGTATATGGTGATGGCAGATGCAAAACCATATACAGAGGCTGAGTCTTTCTTTGCGGATGCCAATAGAATTCTATGCCACAGTGAAAACAGAGCCAAGAGAAGAAATCAAGAGTAATGTATATCATGGTATGTTGACACCATAAAATTTGGAAAAATATAACTCAGTGAGTAAGAAAATCATGAGAAACATGTGTTTTGATTGTAAAGAACCCACTGGGTTGAATCAAGGGAAAGGAATGCAAATCCCTCTTGGGATTGATTAGGGAAAGCGAAGGAAATTTCAAGGACTTGGGGCAGAATCATCAGTAAATATGACTGTAGCCATGCAAGTATCAGAAGAGGACCCTGAAGTGATCAAGTATCCTGAAACGGCTCCGAGGCAAATAGAAGACGGGAGGTAACCAACAATAGACAGTTTGCGAGAAATAAACTTGGGCACAGAAGAAGAACCGAAGAACACATTTATCAGCATTGGTCTTTCTGAACAGGAAGCTGAGAAGTACATCCAACTTCTCAAAGAAAATAAAAACATCTTCGCTTGGACTTATGCAGAGATGACAGGCTTAGAGCCATCCGTAGCAATGCACCGATTAAATATCTCCAAAGAGATAAGACTAGTTAAGCAAGTGCAAAGATGATTCCATCTAGACTTAGTTCCATTGATTGAGGAAGAGGTTAACAAGCTGATAAAAGTTGGGTTCATTAAAGTAGTCAAATATCCTAGATGGATATCGAATATTGTCCCTGTGAAAAAGAAAAATGGACAAGTCAGAGTGTGCATTGACTTCAGGGATCTGAACGAGGCCTATCCGAAAGATGATTTTCCTCTCTTGATAACAGAGTTGTTGATTGATAGTGCGACTTAGTATGCTATTATGTCTTTCATGGACGGCTACGTAGGGTATAATCAGATTAGAATGGCCCTTGAAGATGAGGAAGCAACAACATTCAGAACGTCACTTGGAATTTATTGCTATAAGGTTATGCCATTCGGTCTTAAAAATGCTGGAGCAACATATCAAAGGGCAATGCAAAATATCTTCCAAGATATAATGCATAAACACATAGAGTATTACGTAGATGACTTGGTAGTCAGGTCAGGAGATCATCAAAAGCACCGCGAACACTTGACATCAATCTTCCGCCGATTGAGAAAGAAGCAGTTAAAAATGAATCCAGCTAAATGTGCATTCGGGGTGTCTTCGGGCAAATTTCTTGGTTTCGTTACACGACATAGGGGCATCGAGATCGACCCTGAGAAAGTTAAAGCCATTCAAAATATGCCTGCACCAACAACACTGAAAGAATTGAAAAGCTTACAAGGAAAGCTAGCATACATTCATCGTTTTATTTCAAATTTGGCAGGAAGATGTCAGCCATTCTCGCATTTAATAAAGAAAGATACAGAGTTTGTATGGGATCAAGCCTGTCAGAATGCATTTGATTCGATAAAGGAACTGCTGAAACAACCGCCAGTACTGACAGCTCCAATAAAAGGAAAGCCACTTATTTTATATATATCTGCAGCTGAAAATTCTTTGGGTGCTTTGTTAGCTTAGGTAAATGAAGCCGGGAAAGAGACTGCTCTTTATTATCTAAGTCGAACGTTGGTAGGTGCGGAATGCAATTATTCCCCAATCGAGAAGGAATGCTTGGCGCTAATATTCGCAGTATAGAAACTAAGACATTATTGTCTCTCCCATGAGATAACTTTAATCTCAAGAGCAGATCCGATAAAGTTTCTGATGACAAGACCACTATTCGGGAAGATTGGCCGAATGGATGTTGTTGCTTTCAGAATACATTATTACATATGAATCGACAAAATCAGTAAAAGGACAAGCAGTGGCGGATTTTCTTGCAGCACACCCTGTAGCAGAATGTGAGACCATCAATGACAACTTTCTGGATGAACAAGTGATGCTGACTGAGCTGCAAAGCCCATGGCAGATGTATTTCGACGGTGTTGCTCGAACGTCAGGAGCGGGGGCAAGAGTGATATTCATTACTCCTCAAGGCGATTTATTACCTTACTCCTTTACATTGGGCACTACATGCACGAATAATGAGGCTGAGTACAGAGCCCTCATTATTGGGATGAAAATAGCTCAATAGAAGAGATAAAGATGTTGCATATCTTTAGAGATTCTAAATTGATTATAAGCCAATTGACAACTGAATTCGAGGTAAGAAAGCAGGAACTATTGCCTTATTGTCGAAAAGCATAGAAGTTACTAGAACAGTTCTGCCATGTAGAAATAAAGCATATACCACAGTCTAAAAATGCAAAAGCAGATGCTTTGGCTTGTTTGGCGGCAGCCCTGTCCTGCCCTAATCGAAGTCTGCTCCAGGTAACTATCGAAGAAAGAAGCTTTCTACCATCTTCAGAGGTCATCAAAGAAGCCGTTGACACGCTTCCGATATCATGCTTAGAAATAACAATAGATGATTGGCATCAGCCTTTCATTGATTATCTCAAATATAATATCCTGTCAGAAGATTAAGTACAGAAGCAGCAAATCAAGTAGCGATCATGCAGATTCATCAGATGCAGTGAAGTATTGTATAGAAAATCTTACAATGAAGTGTTACTATGTTGTTTAGACAAATAAGAAGCAAGCCAAACATTGCGGGAAGCGCACTCTGGTGAATGCGGAGCACATCAAGCTGGCCGAAACCTATTTCACAGAATACATCATATGAGTTATTATTGGCCCATTATGTTTAAAGGCACAATAGATTATGCAAAGTGATGCCATGAATGTCAAATTCATGGGGATGTTATACACATTCCTCCAAAAGATCTGCATCAGTCTGTCGCCTCTTAGCCCTTCTCCGCTTGGGGACTTGACGTAATTGGTCCTATAAATCCACCGTCGTCCAAAGGAAAGCAGCATATCCTGGCAGCAACCGATTATTTCTCTAAATGGATTGAAGCAGGCTTTGCGCAATGTTAAAGAATAGGATGTGGTTAATTTCATCTGGCATGCCATAATATACTGCCATGGTATTCTAAAGAAAATCGTTATAGATAATGGCACCCCCTTAAAAAAGAGAGGCATAAAAAAGTTATGTCAGAAATTCAACATTCGACATTCGTTCTCAACACCTTACTGTTCACCGGCCAATGGATTAGCAGAGGCATTTAATAAAATGATAGTCAAAATATTGAAAAAATGGTGACAGGAAACAAACGTGATTGGGATGACAAATTGCAAGAAGCATTATGGGCATATAGAACTACTCATCGTACGACAACAAAAGCAACACCGTATTCATTAGTATACAACATAGAGGCAGTCATCCCAATCGAAATGCAAGCAGCATCGCTCAGAGTGGAAGTGCATTAGTCCATAACAGATGATGAAAATGCAAAAATAAGGTTGAAAGAGCTAGATTTGATGGATGAAAAATGCCTGACAGCCCAACAGTGATTGCAATCATATCAGGCCAGGATATCTGATGCTTTCGATAAATGAGTTAAATACTGCTCTTTCAAAAAGGGAGATATGGTGCTAATATTGAAAAGACCTATAATGGTCACCCGCCAAATAGGGGGCAAGTTCGAGCCTAAATAGGATGGGCCATATATAGTAAAGGAAGTGAATTCCAATGGAGCATACAGAGTGGTAAATCAAGATGGACAAGGTATCAGTATACCAGTCAATGCACGCTTCATCAAAAGATATCGTCCCTAAAGGAATTTCGGCTAACATATTATCAGTATAATATTTCGATTTTGATCTAGAATATTATCAGCATAATGATTCTACATCAAAAGGGGGCAAGAATATATAACATCAAATGAATAAAGAAGTAGTTTGTGAGCATATCGAGACTATGTGTCCATAATTGTTATTATCAAGTGAGCTCTGTAAAACTCTGCTGAAATTGATAGTATCGCCAAGCTGGTATATTATAAACAATACAGATGGATACCCTGAGAGATATGATGGATACCCTGGGAGATATTAGCAGAGGTGATGACGTATCAATCTTAGCCAGAGATGGATATCATTCTCGCAACAACGACGATTACATTTTCTATTATCTGTAACATTTCAAGGCAGTCTAGCCAAGCTCTGAAAGGGCTGACTCCTAAAAGGGCTAAATCTTAAAAAGGGTCAGATCCTAAAAAGGGCCAAATCCTAAAAAGAGCCAAATCCTAAAAAAGGATCAAGCTCTAAAAGAGCTAGAAGCTCTAAAAGGTCAAGCTCTAAAAGGATCGAGCTCTAAAAGGATCAAGCTTTAAAAAAAACCATAAGTTCTAAGATAGCCAGCTACGCATAAGACCTATCAAGATCGTCATTCAGGCAGCGATGAGAAGTCAGTGGCCCTAAGAAGCCCGTGAAGGCCATTGTACGCATACCCATGCGGGCAACCGATGAAGCCAGTGACCAAAAGCCTAAAAGGCAAAAGTCCCCAATGGCCAGTCACGCGTAACCCCCATGCCGTCTATATAGCTTTTTGGCAGCGTCACAGGGAACGGAAGAAAGTGCCCTCCCATGAATGGGCTCGACCTTACAGACGAAGAAAATAAGGGCCGCAGTGTGATCTTTATATAGGCCAACCGTACGTAAGACCCCCCAGATCTACGGTTTGATTCCAGTACTAACTCATGAGGAAGAGCTTAAACCTACTCATTAACGGACTGGCGGCCCTAAGTTTGGTACCCCAAAGGTAGCCTTGCGAGCTCTGTGAACTCTAGAGAGTTACCACGGCCAACCCTGTGCATAAAACTAATCGAGTTCACTGCCCGGTAGCTTCACTAGGCCCTTCTGATGGATCACGGTTTGTGAACTCCCTAGGCAGTGAGAAGTCCAATGAACTCTTAAGAGTTACAGAAACAATCACGTGAGACCCAACTCCAATACTCAAGAGTTTAAACAGTGTGTGGCTAACTAAACTAAAAACCTAGTATCGTCAATTAAGATAAGGATAACCTAGGAAATCCTTGCTAACAAAGCATAAGAGGATATATATATATAATAAAATAGTAAAATAAAATAAAAATAGCAAATATATCATAAACACATTAGTCAAAATATCACATACAAAGCATCATCCTCTGAATGTCATAAGTTATTTACAATTTTGAAAGCATGAACAAGTAGCAAAGTATATCAAAGTTATACATTTTACAGCTCTCCTGTGATACCTAACGCTACCAAGCATTGTAGCAAATTATCCTGAAAACTAACTTGAGCAGCAGCATGCTCCAATCGAGCATTCGAAATCAACTGGGCAGGATTTGGAGCATCAACTATCTTTTCTTCCAAAGAAATGATCAGCTTTTCATTCTTCACCAGTTCGAATCTCTTAGAGTCTACAGAATGATAACTGCATTCTATCTTTTCCTAGACTCTTTTGATATTTAACCCTATCTTCGAACTTTGCCATTCTAACTGTGAAATTTCTTGCTTCAGGACTGTAATACGATCTTGAACAAATGCTTTTTCATTAACAAAAGGCTTTAGTTGACCTTGTAAAGGTGGTTGTTCTTGATCGTGGCAAGAGACAAGAGGAGCAAGTTGAGAAACTCTCTCCCTAGAATATGCAAGCTACTTCCTATACTCTAAGATTTCAGGAGGAACAATTATAGTTGAAGCTGATGACATAGCAGTTATCGAATTATGAAACCTTAAGAGAGAATCATGCACGGAAGATACATCAACTCTAGCCATTCGAGAAGCACTGTCCAAAACATCTAGAGCGACTGCTAAATCAGACAATTGATTAGGATCTTTAAAAATTTCGACAATAGCCAGTACCGAATTTCTGATCAAGGCTAATTTATGAGCAGAGATCTTCTCAAATGATGATGCATTCAATGAAGTGCTAGTAGAACCAGAGCTAGTTGCACTGCTTTGAGTAAGTTTCCTATTAAGGAATGAAATGTAAAAGTTTATAATGAAAGTTTTATGCACAGGTAATAAGGAAAGTATGAACAAGGAAAAGAATATACTTTTTACTGGTACCAAAGCTGCAAATGATAGCACTCTCTGGTAAGAGAAGAATCAGGTTCTATCATCTCTGCAAAGGACGGAGCCCTGTTTTCAGCACTCAGAGTTGTAGTAGTAGTAGGGATGGGAAGATTAGTTGGTCCTGGACAGTAGTAGCAGGGATGAGCGAGTCAGTTGGCTCCTCTGGAAAAGTGATCTCGCATGCCATTGATCGCGGAGGTATGGGGAATCTTGGTGAAGCTGATGGTGCGACAGGAAGAAAGTTTAGAGGAGAAGCACTATTCACCTCCACGTTCGTAGCATGATCATCTAAAATAAAATGTGTGAGATAAGAAAGAAAGGAGGAATAAAAGTAAATAGCGATAGCAAAATTCTCTTACGCGGTGAATATCCATATTCTCCATAATTAAGGGGTTCTTCCTCTTCCCTCACTACAGTAGAAGTTTTTACAGGAATGACATCAGAAGTCGAGGGAATATGTCCCTCCTCAGCAGGAATGTGTTCCTCAATTGTATCATCTTCACCACTGACATCCACTTCTCCCTCCTCATAAGCATTTTCTTGATTCTCCCCTCCTACCTCACTCTCATCAGAAGAAGTATAGTCAGATGAAGAAGTCGAATCTTCACCAACAGTATCTTCTGTGCTCGAATCTTCGACAATGACTTACTCACCTTTAAAAGGAGGAGATTGGGAATCTCCCAGTGGAGTATTCATAGTAACTTGAACCAGAACAGCAACAGTAGCCTCTCCTTACGGTGAAGCTTGAGCGCGCGTTCGGGATCTTGTCATTGGGGAAGAAGATGGCTTCGGTGGGAAGTGAATAGCCCTGGATACGGGAGAAGAAGCCGGTTGTTGCTGAGGATGAGCAGAAGAAGAAGGCTGATCAGGAGGACTGACATTAATCCCAAGTTAATGGGGAGACTATTCTGTGACCACTTCCCTGTGTGGTCGATGAATGGGAATCTATTCAAACTCACGAGTGTCGCCATATGTTGTCCATCCTTCAAGGGTGTTATTTGGTTTTATCTTGCAAATGGCCTCATCTACCGAGCTCATGATGCAATGATGACCAGCAGAGGGAGCGTGACTGGTCTCCACGATGAAACCAACTCCCGTTTCAATAGTACGACCATTAAGCCTGGGGGGAGGAAGCCATATTGGCCTAGAGACTGGCAAACTTTATCGGACCAGGTACGACTGGTGTACCCACCATTTCATATGATTGTATGACGCTCGTGGGGTATGATCACATCCTGGGATGATAAAAGAAGAACTGGCCCGGCCCAATAATTGCTTCCAGATCATTACCCAGTTAAATGGTCCAGTCCCATAACTTCGCATTCTCCGAGTCACTAGTCTACAATCTTCTAGTACTGCCTAGTCAAAACTGAATTGATGAGCAAAGCGACTTGGGTAATAAGGTTCTCACCAAAATTCGGTCCCTTCCCTCAGGGGAAGACTGCATGATCGGATGGATATGAAAAATCCTCTTTCTGCTGAAGAGAGTGAGTCTGTGTTTGCCTTCTCAGTATCTACAATGAAACGAGGAAGGCCAAAGTGGAAGTAGTTTATTTTGGTATAAGAAGAAATGATATCCTTGGCCCAGTCGTAAGATCTTTTGGCCATAGACCTCTTTTGGAAAAAGTATAGGGAAACTTTGGAAGGATGAACGTAAGCTTTTCTGGAACTTCGAAAGTCCAGGGAAAGTAGACGCCAAGCCAACCTAGAAAATAATGCCATGGTATGTAAGTTGAAGTAGAACCGACAGAAGGGCTTTTCACGTGGCATGCAATTTCTCCAAAACCTCTATAAATTGAACAAAGGACAGACGGAGCAAGAGAAAACCTCATTCCTTTGGCCATGGCACCTGCGACTACAAACACCGAAGGGCGAATAACATCCGCTGATTTGGAACTGGGGAAGACTACCACGCTTAGCCGGTATGTAATGAATGCAATGATCTCCCCACAAGCAGAATATTCAGCGTGAGCTCTTATACCCCTGTTGAGGCGCTCAAGCTCGGGTGAATGATTGCCATTGAATCTGAAAAGGTAAGCAAATGAAATCAAGATTATATACATACACATTCAGCCATAATAAAAAAGGATTAGAGAAGAAGGGAATTACTTCAGAGCTCGGATGAAGTGCGCTAACCATTGCATGGGATGAATCTTATAGATGTTTGGGAATTTCGACATTTCTTTGAAAAGTTCAATGGTCGACACCGAAATGGAAGGGATGCGATCGAGAGAAGAGATAAAAGTGAATTCTTCATTGGTGGGAATGAATTCATCAAAGAATTTGCCAGTTTTGGGTAGGCCAGTAATCCTGTGAATATCCCATAACGTGATGCTCATTTCACCTTCAGGGAGATGAAAGGAATTGGTGGAAGGGCACCAATAGTTGAGGAATGCCTTCAAAATGGAAGGTTCTTTGCAAAAAGGATATGACGTTGCTTCTACTGCCAGAAAGACACCGATATTTGGATTGATTGAAGATTTTAAGAAACTGGAGTGGAGCAACTGAAGGTAGAGAGCAGAGGCAACGATCAGTTGCGTGGACCGTGCAATGAGGTTATCGGTTACGTGGACCACGCAATAAGGTTATCAGTTGCGCCGACCTCGCAACTTGTGCATTGGTTGCACGGGTCGCACAACTCGGTCAATTGGCCAAATTTATATGGAGGTCGAAATGCTGTTGGATCTTCAACCCTCCTTCTTTGAAGAGAGAGATCAGTTGATGAATTCAACATTCCTCCTAAGTGTTGGGAGATGACCGAAGAAGCTGCTGGAGTACTGTTGAAATTTCTATCTCTAGGGAGATTGGATGATCAATTCAGCAATTCCTCCTAAGTATCTAGGAGATGACCGAAATGGCACTGGGATGCTGCCAAAATTTATATTAGACCATGACAGTTGCACTTAGGATAATTCTTCCATTCTAAATGATCCACCTCAGAATCAAGGGATGTAGAAATGATGTAAATGAACTCAATATCAATAAAACTATGATGATTGTCCAAGTATTCTTCTTGTTATGTTTGAATAAGATCAGTTCCCAAATCAAATACTTTTGTTTCCTTATCGAAATAATCTAAATTCGATAACTGAAGAAAGAGTTACAAAGGTTACTATTCGACAAGGAGATGAAGGAAAAATTCAGGACCGACGACTGCGATCCCACTTACGGATGCTGAAATTCACTAAGAAAATGATGATTCCAGTTAGGAATAAAAGAGCACTAAAGTAACTTTCAGATGACCAAAAATCGACCCAATCTGAAATCAAATAAGGGTGTTATAACGTCTCCGTTGGATCACGGGATTTTGAAAGATTAACAATCAAAATTACAAAATGACCATTGAAGATTCCAACGTGCTTTTTGGATATCGAACGGTCTCAAAGATAGCCAATTGCGGTCCCATTTAGAAGCTTGTAAGGTTACGATTCCAATGAGCTTAAAATAATCTAAATTCGACCACTGAAGAGATAGTCAAGAAGGTTACAATTCGACAAGGAGATGAAGGAAAAATTCATGACCGATGATTGCGATCCCACTTACAGATGCCCAAATGGTCTCAGAATATGATGATTCCAGTCAGGAATGAAAGAGCACTAAAGTACCTTTCAGATGACCAAAAATTAACCCAATCTAACATCAAACGAGGGACTAATGTGTGTCTCCATTGGATTACGTGATTTGGAAAGATTAACAATCCAAATTGTAAAATGACGATTGAAGAGTTCCAACATGCTTTTGGGATAACGATCGATCTCAAAATTAGCCAATTTCGGTCCCATTTAAAAGCTTGTTAAATTACCGTTGCAATGAGCTCAAAATAGTCTAAATTCGACCACTAAAGAGAGAGTTACGAAGGTTACTATTCGACAAGGAGATGAAGGAAAAATTCAGGATCGACGACTGCGATCCCACTTACGGATGCTGAAATAGACTAAAAAAATGATGATTCTAGTCAGGAATGAAATAGAACTAAAGTACCTTTCAGATGACCAAAAACTTGACCCAATCCGACATCAAACGAGGGAGTTATGAGCGTCTCCGTTGGATGGTGCGATATTGAAAGATTAACAATCTAAATTACAAAATGACGATTGAAGTGTTCCAACGTGCTTTTTGGATATCAAACGGTCTCAAAATTAGCCAATTGCAGTCCCGTTTAGAAGCTTGTCAGGTTTCCATTCCAATGAGCTCAAAATAATCTAAATTCGACCACTGAAGAGAGAGTTAAGAAGGTTACTATTCGATAAGGAGATGAAGTAAAAATTCATGACAGACGACTGCGATCCCACTTACGGATGCCCAAATGGTCTCAGAATATGATGATTCCAATCAGGAATGAAAGAGCATTAAAATACCTTTCAGATGACAAAAAATCAATCCAATTTGACATCAAATGAGGGAGTTATGTGCGTCTCCGTTGGATCGCGCAATTTGGAAAGATTAACAATCCAAATTGCAAAATGACGATCGAAGTGTTCCAACATGCTTTTGTGATATCAATCGGTCTCAAAATTAGCCAATTTTAGTCCCATTAGGAAGCTTGTCAAATCACCATTCCAATGAGGTCAAAATTGTCTAAATTCGACCACTAAAGAGAGAGTTACGAAGGTTACCATTCGACAATGAGATGAAGGAAAAATTCAGGATGGACGACTTCGATCCCACTTACGGATGCTGAAATGGCTTCAGAAAATGATGATTCTAATAAGGAATGAAAGAGCACTAAAGTACCTTTCAGATGACCAAAAATCGACCCAATCCGACATTAAATGAGGGAGTTATGAGCGTCTTCGTTGGATGGTGCGATTTGGAAAGATTAATTATCCAAATTACAAAATGACGATTGAAGAATTCCAACGTGCTTTTTGGATACCGAACAGTCTCAAAATTAGCTAATTCTGGACCCATTTAGAATCTTGTCAAGTTACCATTTCAATGAGCTCAAAATAATCTAAATTTGACCGCTGAAGAGGGAGTTAAGAAGGTTACTATTCGACAAGGAGATGAAGGTAAAATTCATGACCGATAACTGCGATCCCACTTCCGGATGCCCAAATGGTCTCAGAATACGATGATTCCAGTCAGGAATAAAAGGGCACTAAAGTACCTTTTAGACGACCAAAAATTGACCCAATCCGACATCAAACGAGGGAGTTATGAGTGTCTGCGTTGGACGGTGCGATTTGGAAAGATTAACAATCCGAATTCCAAAATGAGGATTGAAGAGTTCCAACGTGCTTTTTGGATATCAAACGGTCTCAAAATTAGCTAATTCTGGTCCCATTAAAAAGTTCATCAAGTTACCACTCCAATGAGCTCAAAATAATGTAAATTCGACCACTGAAGAGAGAGTTAAGAAGGTTACTATTCGACAAGGAGATGAAGTAAAAATTCATGATCGATGACTGTGATCTCACTTATGGATGCCCAAATGGTCTCAGAATATGATGATTCTAGTCAGGAATGAAAGAGCACTGAAGTACCTTTCAGATGACCAAAATCAACCCAATCTGACATCAAACGAGCGAGTTATGAGCATCTCCGTTGGATCGCGCAATTTGGAAAGATTAACAATCCAAATTACAAAATGACAATCGAAGAGTTCCAACTTGCTTTTGGGATAACGATCAGCGTCAAAATTAGCCGATTTCGATCTCATTTGGAAGCTTGTTAAATTACCCTTCCAATGAGCTCAAAATAGTCTAAATTCAACCCTTGAAGAGAGAGTTACAATCGACAAGGAGATGAAGTAGAAATTCAGGACCAACGACTGCGATCCCACTTACAGATGTCGAAATGGTCTCAGAAAATGATGATTCCAGTCAGGAATGAAAGAGCACTAAAGTACCTTTCTGATGACCAAAAATCGACTTAATCCGACATCAAACGAGGGTGTTATGAGCATCTCCGTTGGAAGGTGCGATTTGGAAAGATTAACACTCCAAATTACAAAATGACGATTGAAGAGTTCCAATGTGCTTTTTAGATATTGAACGGTCTCAAAATTAGCCAATTTCGGTCCCTTTTAGAAGCTTATCAAGTTAACATTCCAATGAGCTCAAAATAATCTAAATTCGACCACTGAAGAGAGAGTTAAGAAGGTTACTATTCGAAAAGGAGAAGAAGGAAAAATTCAGGACCGACGACTGCGATCCCACTTACAGATGCCCAAATGGCCTCAGAATAGGATGATTGAAAGTGCACTAAAGTATCTTTCAGATGACCAAAAATTAACCCAATCTGACAACAAACGAGGGAGTTATAAGCGTCTCCGTTGGATCGCGCGATTTGGAAAGATTAACAATCCAAATTACAAAATGATGAGCGAAGAGTTCCAACGTGCTTTTGGGATATCGAACGGTCTCAGAAATAGCCAATTTTGGTCCCATTTGGAAGCTTGTCAACATGCCATTCCAATGAGCTGAAAATAGTCTAAATTCAACCACGAAAGAGAGAGTTATGAAGGTTACTATTCGACAAGGAGATGAAGGAAAAATTTAGGATCAACAACTGTGATCCCACTTACGGATGTCGAAATGGACTCAGAAAATGATGATTCCTGTCAGGAATGAAAGAGCACTATAGTAACTTTCTGATGACCAAAAATTGACCCAATCTGACATCAAACCAGGGTGTTATGAGCGTCTCCGTTGGATCACGCGATTTTGAAAGATTAATAATCGAAATTACAAAATGACGATTGAATAGTTCCAACATGCTTTTTGGATGTCGAACGGTCTCAAAATTAGCCAATTCCGGTCCCATTTAGAAGCTTATCAAGTTACCATTTCAAAGACCTCAAAATAGTCTAAATTCGACCACTAAAGAGAGAGCTAAGAAGGTTACTATTCGACAAGGAGATGAAGTAAAAATTCATGAACGACGACTGTGATCCCACTTACGGATGCCCAAATGGTCTCATAATACGATGATTCCAGTCAGGAATGAAAGGGCACTAAAGTACCTTTCAGATGACCAAAAATTGACCCAATCCGACATCAAACAAGGGAGTTATGTGCGTCTCCATTGGATGGTGCGATATTGAAAGATAAACAATTCAAATTGCAAAATGAAGATTGAAGAGTTCCAACGTGCTTTTTAGATATCGAACAGTCTCGAAATTAGCCAATTGCGGTCCCATTTAGAAGCTGGTCAGGTTATCATTCCAATGAGCTCAAAATAATCTAAATTCAACCACAGAAGAGAGAGTTAAGAAGGATACTATTTGGCAAGGAGATGAAGGAAAAATTCATGTTCGGTGACTGCGATCCCACTTACGGATGCCCAAATGGTCTCAGAATATGATGATTCTAGTTAGGAATGAAAGAGCACTAAAATACCTTTTAGATGACCAAAAATCAACCTAGTCTGACGTCAAACGAGGGAGTTATGTGTGTCTCCATTGGATCGCGTCATTTGGAAAGATTAACAATCCAAATTGCAAAATGACGATCGAAGAGTTCCAACGTACTTTTGTAATATCGATCAGTCTCAAAATTAGCCAATTTCGGTCCCATTTGGAAGCTTGTAAAATTACCATTCCAATGAGCTCAAAATAGTCTAAATTCGACCACTGAAGAGAGAGTTATGTAGGTTACTATTCGACAGGGAGATGAAGGAAAAATTCATGATCGATGATTGCGATCCCACTTACGGATGCCCAAATGGTCTCAGAATACGATGATTCCAGTCAGGAATGAAAGGGCACTAAATTACCTTTCAGATGACCAAAAATTGACTCAATCCGACATCAAACGAGGGAGTTATGAGCGTCTGCGTTGGATGGTGCTATTTGGAAAGATTAATAATCCAAATTCCAAAATGAAGATAGAAGAGTTCCAACGTGCTTTTTGGATATCGAACACTCTCAAAATTAGCCAATTCCGCTCCCATTTAAAAACTCGTCAAGTTACCATTCCAATGAGCTCAAAATAATGTAAATTTGACCACTGAAGAGAGAGTTAAGAAGGTTACTATTTGACAAGGATATGAAGGAAAAATTCATGACCGATGACCGTGATGCCACTTATGGATGCCCAAATGGTCTCAGAATATGATGATTCTAGTCAGGAATGAAAGAGCTCTAAAGTACCTTTCAGATGACCAAAATTAACCCAATCTGACATCAAATGTGGGAGTTATGAGCGTCTCTGTTGGATCGCGCGATTTGGAAAGATTAACAATCCAAATTGCTAAATGACAATCGAAGAGTTTCAACGAGCTTTTGGGAGAATGATCGGTCTCAAAATTTGCCGATTTTGATCCCATTTGGAAGCTTGTAAAATTACCATTACAATGAACTCAAAATAGTCTAAATTCGACCACTGAAGAGAGAGTTACAATCGACAAGGAGATGAAGGAAAAATTCAGGACCAACGACTGCGATCCCACTTACAGATGCCAAAATGGTCTCGAAAAATGATGATTCCAGTCAGGAATGAAAGAGCACTAAAGTAACTTTCAGATGACCAAAAATCGACCCAATTCGACATCAAACGAGGGCGTTATGAGCGTCTCCATTAGATCACGTAATTTTGAAATATTAACAATTGAAATTAGAAAATAACGATTGAAGAGTTCCAACGTGCTTTTTGGATATTGAACGATCTCAAAATTAGCCAATTCCGGCCCCATTTAGAAGCTTGTTAAATTACGATTTCAATGAACTCAAAATAGTCTAAATTCGACCACTGAAGAGAGATTTAAGAAGGTTACTATTCGATAGGGAGATGAAGGAAAAATTCATGACCGATGACTGCGATCCCACTTACGGATGCCCAAATGGTCTCGGAATATGATGATTCCAGTCAGGAATGAAAGGGCACTAAAATACCTTTCAGATGACCAAAAATTGACCCAATCCAACATCAAATGAGGGAGTTATGAGCATCTTCGTTGGATGGTGCGATATTGAAAGATTAACATTCCAAATTACAAAATGACGATTGAAGAGTTCCAATGATTTTTGGATATAGAACGGTCTCAAAATTAGCCAATTGCGGTACCATTTAGAAGCTGGTCAGGTTACCATTCTAATGAGCTCAAAATAATCTAAATTTGACCACTGAAGAGAGTTAAGAAGGATACTATTCGACAAGGAGATGAAATAAAAATTGATGACTGGCGACTGCTATCCCACTTATGGATGCACAAATGGTCTCGGAATATGATGATTGTAGTCATGAATGAAAGCACTAAAGTACCTTTCAGATGACCAAAAATCAACCCAATCTGACATCAAATGAGGCAGTTATGTGCGTCTCCATTGGATGGTGCGATTTGGAAAGATTAACAATCCAAATTGCAAAATGACAATTGAAGAGTTCCAACGTGCTTTTTGGATATCAAACGGTCTCAAAATTAGCCAATTCTGGTCTCATTTAGAAGCTTTTCAAGTTACGATTTCAATGAGCTTAAAATAATCTAAATTCGACCGCTGAAGAGAGAGTTAAGAAGGTAACTTTTTAAAAAGGAGATGAAGGTAAAATTCTTGATTGATGACTGCGATCCCACTTGCGCATGCCCAAATGGTCTCAGAATATGATGATTCCAGTCAGGAATGAAAGGGCACTAAAGTACCTTCCAGATGACCAAAAATTGACCCAATCTGACATCAAACGAGGGAATTATGAGCGTCTCCATTAGATGGTGCGATTTGGAAAGATTAACAATCCAAATTGTAAAATGACGATTGAAGAGTTCCAACGTGCTTTTTGGATATCAAACGGTCTCAAAATTAGCCAATTCCTGTCCCATTTAAAAGCTTGTCAAGTTACCATTCCAATGAGCTCAAAATAATGTAAATTCGGCCATTGAAGACAGAGTTAAGAAGGTTAGTATTCGACAAGGAGATGAAGGAAAAATTCATGACCGACGACTGTGATCCCACTTATGGATGCCTAAATGGTCCCAGAATTTGATGATTCTAGACAGGAATGAAAGAGCACTAAAGTACCTTTCAAATGACCAAAATCATCCCAATCTGACGTCAAACGAAGGAGTTATGAGCATCTCCATTGGATCGCGCGATTTGAAAAGATTAACAATCCAAATTACAAAATGACAATCGAGGAGTTCCAACGTGCTTTTGGGATATCGATCGGTCTCAAAATTAGCCAATTTTGATCCCATTTGGAAGCTTGTCAAATTACTATTCCAATGAGGTCAAAATAGTCTAAATCCGACCACCGATGAGAGAGTTACAATTGATAAGGAGATGAAGGAAAAATTCAGGACCAAGGACTGCGATCCCACTTACGGATGCCAAAATGGTCTCAAAAAATGATGATTCCAGTCCGGAATGAAAGAGCACTAAAGTACCTTTCGGTTGACCAAAAATCGACCCAATCTGACATCAAACGAGGGAGTTATGAGCGTCTCCGTTGGATGGTACGATTTGGAAAGATTAGCAATCCAAATTACAAAATGACGATTGAAGAGTTCCAACGTGCTTTTTGGATATTGAACAGTCTCAAATTTAGCCAATTTCGGTCACATTTAGAAGCTTGTCAAGTTTCCATTCCAATGAGCTCAAAATAATGTAAATTCGACCACTGAAGAGAGAGTTAATAAGGTTACTATTCGAACTATTTGAAAAGGAGAGGAAGGAAAAATTCAGGACCGACAACTATGATCCCACTTACAGATGCCCAAATGGCCTCAGAATAGGATGATTCCAGCCAGGAATGATAGAGCACTAAAGAACCTTTCAAATGAATAAATGTAACGCCCTGAAAATCGGGGGTCGAGTGTAACTCAACTCCCGAGTTCCAACGCATCACTTATGCAACATGTTTAATGATATTTTGATGTTGTCTGTGTTAGAGCAGTAAACATGAATGAGATTATACCAAAGCAGTAATTCATACTCCAGATCAGTTGTATAAAAGCAAGCGGAAGACTGACTGTATATATATGTATGTAAAGAAACAAAATAAATGATTCGTTATCCAGAGTATGAATCCTTCTGAGTCACAATATACATGTCTGTGTAATAAACAAAATGTCAAAATAACTAAATACAATCTCTCAGTAAATCCCATCGGCCCCGTGACCTAGTCGAAGCCACCCGAATCGCATATACGAGAACTCCTCCGGTCCTCGTCGTGTCGGGTTCCGCCCCGAATAGCCGGATCGCCTAAACTCGAGACAGTAGTCCGGTTGGTGTGCGCAACACCGTCCCGTAACGTGGGAGTGAGTAGCTAACTCGGTGGAACGATAAGACATAAGTTATCATGTTACCAATACGAAGCCAAGCAAGAATGATAAAGCAATAAATCAAACACTCCTAGTTACTCGATTAATGCAAGTATGAATGCGGGTATGATGGATGCCCTCTCCGACGTACTCCCTCAAGCGACACCATCTCACGTTCGCGCATGCTTACATCCCACAAGTGCTCCACATCTTCCGGGCACATGCGATGCATGATGAGTATGATTACCGAGTTTTTAATTAATTCATTTCAAAATGCAGGATTGGGAAACTAAGGTACCTCCTTGTATCATATCCAAACATGATCCAATCTAGGGTCGTCATCCCTAGTTAATATCGACGATGGTGTGTTTTCTAGGTCACCTGCAGAGGTCGCTGTGGTCATTACGCACAAAGGTTGCACCACTCCCCATCACCCCTTAAACGATTCATCACGATACAACTATACGTAAACAGGCCTAGTTCATACTCTATGTATCGCGGCGAACCCTAAGGCACGCCGCAACTTCGAGTATGCTCGCGGTCACTACAAAGGGTCGCTGTGGTCGTACACACAAAGATTGCACCACTCCCCATCACCTTATCGGTGTAGGCCGACAGCGCGAATATAGTGTCCCATACCACCATAATTGGCTCACGAGTTGAGTTGCTCCTTTGGTCACCACGGGAGGCACGTAGCCCTGGCGCCAGAGGCCGACAGCTCGACCACGGTGTCCCATACCACCATGCCCGGCTCATGAGTCTTAGTGGATCGAGGTACCATGGTTAACAGGATTTTTCACTGGTAAGTTTGGTACCCTAGGTTTAAGCATTAGCGACCAGACATTGTGAACATACATAAGGCATACGGTTTACTGACATGTTCGGCTAGCTCGAGCGCACAACAAGTTGGGCGATATGAGGCGCAGAAGCACCTCGTGTGGCCAACCACTATCGCCAACCGAAGTACGACACGGGTTCACCAACACATCGTGCGTGGCGGAACGAAACCCCAACCACATCTTCAAGTCTGATACCGGATGCCTGGACTACGAACATAGTCCCAAGCTCAGTCAAATCCTAACCAAAGCATGTGAAATAAGGCATGATAACATGGTAATTCAAGAACACTAGCAAGCATAATATAAGCATAACATGAAGCATGTTAACAACAAGTCACAAAGCATGTTCAAAAGCATGTTATAAAGCATTATGTAAATAAGTATACAAATACTTACATTTCGTAGGCGAGTGGTTAGAGTGAACAACCACATGGAGAGTGTCCTATGCGACTCTAAGACAACCGAGAATCCCACCTCAGCACCTACCTAAGATTCTAACACTTTAAGCACTTACACTCACAAGTGAATTCACCAACACTTGGAATGCAATAGTTCAACATACATGACGTATGCTAGGGAAGTGTGTATTAGGGTTGTCCCGTTACCGAGCTAGTATTTTATACATATACAACATATTCATACAAAGAAATAGACATAGCAAACACATCAGTAATTTTATACGTATAGGGTACTTTCGCGTATACCCAATTTCGACATACATAGTGTTTACAAAGGAACATAGGTTTCGGCGATTCTTTTCGCCAAACTAGTATTTTAATCATGTATTGTATAATCATACATTAAATACATATGTCAAACATTATTCCAAAAGAAATACGTATACGGTATTTCTACAATACGTATTTTCAACATACGGCACATTTACAAAGGAACATATATTTTGGCGATCTCTTTCGCCAAACTAGTATTTTGTTCATATGTTATATAATTAAACATTAAATAAACATGTCAAACAATTATCCAAAAAAAATACGTATACGGTATTTCTACGTATACCTAGAATATGTGAAATTCCATATTTCACACCGCTAATCAGAACAGGAAACGGAAAGCACTTTGTACATGTGCAATTGCAAGCAGATCATGAATCTACCATTATCTGACATTGAAAGCGTTGAAAACCTTAACTTATACACTTAAAGTCCTCACCTTTGCCTTTGGAAACGGAACGAATCAGCAAGGGTGATGGATCTTCCGTCTACAGGCGATTTCTAGCCTAAAGAGCGGAATCGGTTAGTCGGAATACATCCTACCTCGATTCCAACTTAAATCAGACCTAGGGTTAGGTTTTCTTACCTTCAAATGAGGTGGAATACGCCGGGAAAATGCCGAGAATAAGGCGGTGTAGGCCGTGTAGCAATCCAGTGCAAGTGGAGGAAGATCGGCAACGATCTCCAAGTCCTTCTCTCTCTTTTCTATCTCTCTCTAGGGTTTCCACCAAAATTCGTATGGCTGTGAGAGGGGCTGCTCTAAGCCCCTTTTATAGCTTCAAACATTACGGAAATAGACTTAGGTTCATGGGGTACTGCCTATATAAGATTTTCGGCGCTTTTCCAGCTCAAAAGGGGAGTTCTGGTAGGCCTCTTTGAACCAAACGTCAGACTTAAACTTATCATCAATGGATCTACGTGGGATTACATTTTTGACTCATTCGGATGCGCAGATCGCACGTGGCGGACCACTTTCAATTCGACGGTCGGTGGGCCATACGATCGAAATTCCAAGTACATGTAAATGTTCTGAAATTTTTCTTAATCCGAGGGTGTAATTTGGTCTGATTCTCGACGGTCGGGTTTATCTTAATACTGACGCGTCAACGAACGATGCCAGATCACTATTCCAGATATTTATTTCGGCTTGTGAATAGTGTTTTTCACACTACCTCGCTCCGATTCGAAACGAATGGCCGTGGAATATCGGATAAGGCCGATTTTTGAGATGATTGTTAAGCCCAGTGGGGCGGTCCTAGTTCCTTAACTTCGGGTTAATCGGAATCCCGATGTGCGATCTAGACCTAATACGAAGTTTCGTTTCATTCCCGAGAGCAGACGGGAAATGAGTTTGGTTCTAAACTTTAGGGTAACCTAGCGTCAATGATTCTGCAACTTTTGGGTCTTGCAGATCGTATTTAAAGCGATCCTAACGGATTTCATAGCTAATGGAGTTTAATACTTAGTTAACTTTGTTAAATTTCTAAGGGATTTAATCCTACGTGATTTCTGGTCGAGGTGGTACTCGACCCAATGTACGGAAATTTTTTCAGGTCGTTACAATCTACCCCCCTTAAACAAAAAATTTCGTCCTCGAAATTTATACCTGTTCGTACTCCTCGAGAATCTGAGGGTAGTTCTTCCTGACCTCGGCCTCAGTCTCCTAGGTAGCTTCCTCCTCAGAATGATGTGTCCAAAGTACCTTCACAAGTGGGATGACCTTGCTACGCAAAGCACCTGCTCCTTCCTCGTCAAGGATGCGCGTCGGGCGCAACTCATATGTCGCATCCTCGCTCAACCGTACTGCTCCCATCCGATGATATGCGAAGGATCAGAACGTACTTTTCAAAGATAGATACATGAAATACGTTATGTACGAAGCAAGTGGTGTAGGCAAGGCGAGACGATACGCCACATCACCCACTCGATCCAAGATCTCGAAATGGACCGATGAACCTCGGTGTGAGCTTCCCTTCTTCCCAAATCGAAGGACTCCCTTCATAGGGGAAACCCGAAGGAACACATGATCACCAACCTCGAACTCCCGGCGGTCGCCGCCTCGTATCGGCGTAACTCTTCTCGCTCGCTTCGCGCCGTGAGTAATCGACGCCGATAATGTCTACCTTCTCTGTAGTCGCCGAACCAACTCTGGGCCAATCAGGCTACGCTCTCCAACCTCTGCCCAACAGTGCGGTGCTCTACAAGGTCGACCATATAGAGCCTCATATGGCGCCATGCCAATCGTCGCCTGGAAGCTGTTGTTGTAGGCGAACTCGCGTACGGAAGACAAGTCGTCCCAACTGTCCTTGAAGTCCAACACACATGCTCACAACATATCCTCCAGAACCGATTCACTCGCTCGTCCGCCCATCGGCCCGAGGATGAAACGCCGATCGAACTTCAACTTCACACCCATCGCCCCGGATACGAGTCCGGAAGATGGATGTGAACCGCGTGTCTCTCGTCCGACACAATCTCCAAAGGAACTCCGTGCGACGGACGATCTCCCCGATATACAATCTAGCCGGCTCATCCGCAGAGTTCGTAACTCGATAGGGAGGAAATGGGCCGATTTGGTCAACCGGTCTACAATCACCCAAATGGAATCGTGCCCCTTCCTCGTCTTCGGCAACCCCGATATGAAGTCCATGGAGATGAAGTCCCACTTCCACTCCGCTATAGGCATGGGCCGAAGGGTCCCAGAGGTCGGCGATGTTCGCCTTGACCCGCCGGCATGTCGCATCGAGACACATACTCAAAGCAATGTGGGCCTTCATGTTATCCCACCAATACGTCCGTCTCATATCCTGGTACATCTTCGTGCTACCTGGGATGCATCGCAAACTTCGAGTTATGGGCGGACTCGAGAAGCTCGCGTCTCAAGTCGCACATCCGGAACACATAGGCGGCCACGGGAACCGTAAACCCCCATCGATCCAACTCTCCACTCGAGTCCGCGGCGTCGCTAGCCTCGCTCTCGAAGCTCGGACGCCCGTATGTCGCCCTCCCGGGCCTCAACAATCTGTCGTCGATAAGTGGTCGCACCCGAACGTGCGCAACACACTCAAATGGCTCCTCGACGGTGAGTCTCCGTCGAAGTCCCGCACAAACTCTACCATATCCCACTCGGCTATCATCGGCGGTGCCGCAAATGCAATCGCCTTCTTGCGGCTCAACGCGCCTACCGCCACAAGGTTCGCCTTGCCGGGATGGTAGGAAACCTCGAACTTGAAGTCCTTCAAGGTCTCCATCCATCGTACATTGTCTCATATTCAAATCTCGCCGCGTGAATATGTATTTAAGGCTCTTGTGGTCACGTAAAAGCTCGAACTCCTCACCGTAGAGGTAATGTCTCCGAGCTTCAAGGCAAAGATGATGACACCGCCAACTCCAGTCATGTGTAGGGTAATTCTCCTCGTGCTTCCTTAATTGTCTCGAGGCATACGATATCACCCTATCTTTCGCATCAAACACACAACCCAAACCAACGCGAGACGCGTCAAGATACACCGTGTATTTCACCCCTTGCTCGGCAATACTAGCACATGTGGGGCGGACGTCAACTTGTCCTTCACCTCCTTAAAAGCCGCCTCCGCCTTCTCATTCCAGGCGAACTTCAGTCCTTCCGAGTCACCGAGACAAGTGGCACAGCGATCTTCGAGAAATCCCGAATGAAACGTCTCGTAGTATCCAAATGGCCAAGGAAACTCCTCACCTCAAGAACCGATTCAGCCGCCGCCAATCCCGAACCGCAGCCTACCTTAGCAAGGTCCATCGCTATCCCATCCTTGGACACTACATGTCCCGGGAACTTGACTTCCTCCCGCCGAAGTTGCACTTCTTTCATCGCAAACAACCGGTTCTTCTTCGAGTGTCTCCAATACCGCTCGCAAGTGCTCCTCGTGCTCCTCCCGACTCGTGGAGTATATCAAGATGTCATCGATAAAGACGATGACGAATCGGTAAAGGAAGGGCCGAAATACCCGGTTCATCGATCCATGAACACGGGCCGGTGCGTTCGTCGACCGAACGACATCACTAAGAACTCGTAGTGCCCAAAGCACGCCCCGAAGGCCGTCTCTCGCACGTCCTCCTCTCTCACGCGCAACCGGTGGTACCACCGACCGGAGATCAATCTTCGAGAAATACTTCGCCCCTCTCAACTGATCGAACAGATCGTCAATCCTGGGCAAAGGATACTTGTTCTTCACCGTGACCTGGTTCAACCTACGGTAATCAATACACAACCGTAGCGACTCGTCCTTCTTCTTCACGAACAACACAGGTGCTCCCCAAGGAGACACACTAGGTCGAATAAAACCTCTCTACAAGTACATCAATCTGTGTCCGCAGCTCCTCCATCTCACATGGAGGCATACGATACGTAGGCAACGAGATGGGCGTCGCACCAGGCGTAAGATCTATCGTAAAATCAATCTCACGCCGAGGAGGTAAACCCGGGATAGTCTCAAACACGCCTGCAAAGTCTCGAACCACTGGCGTACTATCTACTGTCGGACCATCAGTCGGCACAAGCAAAGCAGCATAACAATCAACTCGACAGGGCCAACTGACCTGCACCGGGAACGTGAAAGCTGTACCGTCAGGTCCATAGGCCGTCACGATCCGAGTGTCGCAATCTACCTCCGCCCTCATCCTGGTGAGCCAATCCATGCCAAGGATAACGTCGTAGTGCCACAGCGGAGCAACAATGAGGTCGACGAGCACTGTGCTGCTACCCAAAACTACCGAGCAACCCTCGCATAATCGTGTGACATCCGAACAAGTCCCGGTAGCCGTAGTGAGTCTCATTCCCTTAGTGGGAATCGTATGCAAAGATAGGCGCTTCACCGCCCCACAAGAAATAATAGAAGTAGTGGACCCAGTGTCCACCAATAAAGAGACGGGAGTGTCGCGAATAAAAGCCGTACCCTCGAAGGCCGTCGGAGCTGAAACCGACGTCTCAGGTGCCTCAGCCACGAGAGTATGAACGCGAGCCTGCTGCTGGCGGTTCGGCTGAGGAGCCAAGGGTCGCTGTGGCGGCCTGAAGTGCTGCACAGGAGGTCGGAAGGAAGGATGTGCAGGAGCTGTCTGTAGCGGTGGAGATGATATGGCCTGTGGGCGAGAACGGCCCATCATCTGTGGCGGAGAGAACCCACTGTCCTTCATCCGCGTGAAGCAACTCCCAATAAGATGACCCTGTTTCCCGCAGTATGTGCAGGTCACAATAGGGCGCCTCGCCTGAGCCCCTGGCGCTGCGATCCTAGGAGGCGAGTCAACACGAGGCCTCTTGCCTAAAATAGGCCTGCTCTGTATCTCCTGCCGTGGCCTCGCAACCATAGTGCCACGTGATCGGGCCAACCGGTCCACATCCTGCTCTGCCGTCATAGACATGTGAACCAGTGCTGCATATGTGGGTATAGTGAGGCAGCATATCTTCGACCGTATCTCCGGTTCGCAAGCCCAATGAAAATCGACGCATCCGCACTGCTCGTCCACTAGTATAGTCGGGACAAAGCGGCCCAACTCTGTGAAGCGGTGCTCGTACTCTGTAATAGTCATGCCTCCCTGCCTGAGGCGCAGAAACTCATCCTCCCGCTCATGTCGGTAAGTCGGCGGGTAGTATTTCTCATGGAACCGGAACTCAAAAGCCTCCTATGTCCATACGTAGTCTGCTGCGACATGCACCGCAACACACCTGTCCCACCATAAACTCGCCTCTCTCTCAAACATGAAGGCGCCGGCTCTACCGCTCCGCCTCGAGCAATGCAAAGATCCGAAGCATCTTCGAGATGCGGTCAAGCCAAAACTCTGCCTCCTCGGGCCTATGAGTGCCCATGAACGAAGGAGGCCTCAAGCGCTGAAACCGCCGAGTAGACCGCGCGTGCCGACATCTCCAGTAGGAGGCACCACGGTGGAGGCAGGGGCACATCCTCACACTGAGCAGGAGGCTCAGGGTGCCCGGCAGGACAAACAGGAGTCGTAGGTGGAGTCGCACTACCACCACGTGACAAGGCCTCAGCGATAGTGGCCATAAGCTGCTGATGCCGTCGCTGCTTCAGCCGTATCTGCCGCCGCTGCTGCATCGCTGCCTTCTTCGTCGCATTCTGCTTCTTCTTTGCATCGCCCGCTGATGCATCATCATCATCAGCTGCTCAAACCTATCAGTCGGCGGAGCAGCCTGGGAGTCATGCTGCGCAGACGATGATGGCCGGAACTGCTCACGGACCGGGGGCGTGTATGGTGGCAACCCACCAGCAGGACCAGTAGGGGGCTGATCGGAACCCAACCCACGGTCCGCAGGACCACTACTACTAGAAGGTGTCTGGTCCATAGGGCCAGTCAGACGGAGATGTGCGGTGCTCCGCGTATACTGTCGCGGCATGCCCTATACAACACAGGGTACAGCATTTGTGAGATACAGCATAATACACTCCATAAAGCACTTAAGCATTCCACACATCATCAAACAAAAGAGGCTATATGCTTTTCATTAACTCAAAATTGTCATAATACATGGACTACAGAGTTTACATGAATCATGACGGAAATCACATTATAGCCAATACATCCACACATCAAACACTTAGAACACGCTACTATCTACTACATCCACTACATGAAAACATAAACTGCCTATCGCGGCAACCAAAACAAACAACAACACACAACCACTTGGACGACTAAGCATCCGAATCAGGCGATGGAGGAGGGGCATTCTTGTCCTGCAGACAACACAAGATGGCCTTTAAAGTACGAGACACCTTGCTAAGCTTGGTTCGGACTCGTCCGACTTCCTGCTGTAGGGCGGCTTGACCCTCCTCAAGACAGGCCAAACGTGCATCAAAGGCATCCCGATCCACGCCCTGCTCCTGAGCCGCAGGAGGTGAACTCTCCTCAGTGTCCTGAGCCTCAGGTTCTTCTTCCTCTTCTTCAGCTTCACTTCCATCTTCGCTCGTATCTTCATCGCTCTCAATCTCAACCTGTCGGGCCCATTGTCGCTGTGCCCCAAGTTTCATCTGTTTGAGAGTACTTTTGTCAATCTGGTGGACCTGTACTGGCATCTCTGCCCCCAGACTATAGCCATACTCCCGTGCGATCCTGCATATGAGTCGGCCGAAAGGAAGCGAATCGAACTCTGGTGGAGCGTGCAACACTCACGATCTGTTGCAACACGAAAGTGGGCACACACAAGTTCGCCCGCCGCCCACTTGGTACGTAAAATCAACCATAAGTCGCGTACACTCGCTGCGACATCGTGCCTCGGGGTAAAGATTGTATGTGAAGATGTGATGTAGTAGGCGGAGGCGGAAATCGTCGACATGTGGGACGCCAGGAGGCTTTTTTGTTCGGCCGCCACTCGCCTAGTCGGCCACCACAAAGGTATCGAGTGCGACGATTCCTTTCACGAAAGGGGCCGCCAAATTCGGCTCGCTAGCATGTACGTCACCAAGGGGCATATTCATAAGTCGCGCAATCGTCCTCACATCAACGGTGATAAATGATCCACCCCAACTCGAGCCGGAACTGCAAAAGGTCTAGTGTAGGCTTGCGAATGTTGGCGTAGAAGGCTCTGACGGCTGCCGGAATTTGCGCGACCCCTGGCCTCAAATAACGGACCCCAGTGGGCCGCCTCCACTTGTTCAAACAAGTAATACTCCCCAAATAGCCGACCATCCACCTGGGCTTCGAAAAGAACCCTGCGGTCCTCATAGACACCATGAGGTAGCGCCGCCAACTGCACCCGCTCGGCAGGGATTCGGGGATCAAGGTCCCGCTTCGTGCGAAACTCCCGGGCAGAGCTCGAGCTAGCGGCGGCACCTCGCGGTCGCCTCGATTGTGTAGGGCGACTAGGCCCGGCCTCATCAGCGGCACTCTTCCTCTTGCCCATCAGAGAGAGGATGGTGGAGATGGAGAAAAGGGTCGCCACAACACCCAAAAGGGCCATAGAAAATCGACGAAATAGGAAAGAGGGGGCTGATCTCCCAAGTTCTTCACGATCAGCAGATCTAACAGGCGTGGGAGGTGAAAAGGATCAGGGAAATGGAGAAATAAGATGGGAAGGACGGTTTGGGAGATGACTCTCACGGTTTTTGGGACCTCCAACCACGTGTAGGGGGTCCAAACGAGTGGGAAGAAGAAGAAATGGAGGAGAGGGCAGCGTACCACGATGGAGGATGGTAAGGAGTGGCCGAAATCAGTAGAGAAGAGAGGTGGAGAGGCGTTTTACAAGAGAGGGCAGCAAGGTGGAAGGGAAAAACGGCCAAGGGAGGGGTTTGTGAAGGAAGTGGGTATTTTCGAAAGGGTTTTAGGAAGGGCGATAGGGCAGGGGGTTGTAGGGACCCCCAAAGGCGACCGGCCCGAACCGCGAGCCCGGCCCAACCCAATAACCGGCGAGGGCCTCGCCAAAAAATTGTGGAGATTGGGAAATGGGGCTCCATGGTTGTGATCCTCCAGTCCCCTGGGCCCCAAAAATCCCTGGGTCCCACCTTAGATCCCTCCGGAAGTGTTCCGTTTGGCCCCCCCGATCCCGATTCGCTCCATTTCGGGCAGTTTCGGAATAAGTGAACGTAACTTGTAATCCGGAATGAGTTATCTGATGTAAAATATATGAATTTGGGGTAGAACGAGATAATGAAGCCAACCAACCCTGCTATGCTGGGTTGCGCAGCCCGAAATTGCGAGAAAACCCTCCGATTAACAGTAATTTTCCCGTTTCAATTTCATTTTACTAAAAATGGTAGTTTAGTTTAATGATTCTTCATCCGTTGGGTTTTAGGAGTTGCGCTCATCGCGCAAAGAACTTAAGATAATTAGGAGGACGGTTTGGTGAAGCCAAATAGGATTCTTACTATCATATATATATATATATTTATTATTCTTATCATTTTTTTGGCTGATAACCTTGTGCACTAGTAGACATTACGACCTTATAGTAAGTCGCGAATTCTAGGAGTCTTAGTTGTAGTTTATTTCTGATTTCATTCTCATTACTTGGTATCCCTATTTAAAGGGTTGTGAATGGTCTAGGAATGTTTTAAGGTCGACCCGTGCGACCATGGTTGATTACGGACTCGATTTCGGCGTTCGACTTAAGGGAACTTCACCGTTTGGCGAAGTCGGAATACCTATGACTGTTTCTATATTCTGTCGCTCCCTCCTAAATTGTAATGCGTCAGCGTACGTAGTGGGGACATAACTCAGGTCCGGTTTAATCAAAATCATGCTCTGATACCAACTTGTAACGCCCTGAAAATCGGGGGTCGAGTGTAACTCAACTCCCGAGTTCCAACGCATCACTTATGCAACATGTTTAATGATATTTTGATGTTGTCTGTGTTAAAGCAGTAAACATGAATGAGATTATACCAAAGCAGTAATTCATACTCCAGATCAGTTGTATAAAAGCAAGCGGAAGACTGACTGTATATATATGTATGTAAAGAAACAAAATAAATGATTCGTTATCCAGAGTATGAATCCTTCTGAGTCACAATATACATGTCTGTGTAATAAACAAAATGTCAAAATAACTAAATACAATCTCTCAGAATCCCATCATCCCAAGCACCTAGTCGAAGCCGCCAATAACCGCATATACGAGAACTCCTCCCGGTCCTCGTCATAATCGGGCTCCGCCTCCAGAATAGCCGGATCGCCTAAACCTGAGACAGAGTCTGGTTGGTGTGCGCAACACCGTCCCGTAACGTGGGAGTGAGTAGCTAACTCAGTGGAACAGTAAGATATAAGTTATCATGTTACCAATACAGTCAAGCAGTAATGATAAAGCAGTAAATCAAACACTCCTAGTTACTCTGATTAATGCAAGTATGAATGCAGGTATGATGGATGCCCTCTCCGACGTACTCCCTCAAGCGACACCATCTCACGTTCGCGCATGCTTACATCCCACAGTGCTCCACATCTTCCAGGCACATGCGATGCATGATGAGTATGATTACCGAGTTTTTAATTAATTCATTTCAAACAGCAGGATTGGGAAACTAAGGTACCTCCCTTGTATCATATCCAAACATGATCCAATCTAGGGTCGTCAGTCCTAGTTAATATCAGACGATGGTGTGTTTTCTAGGTCACCGCAGAGGCTGTCAGGACTGTTACGCACAAAGGTTGCACCACTCCCCATCACCCCTTAAACGATTCATCACGATACAACTATACAGAAACAGCCTAGTTCATACTCTATGTATCGCGGCGAACCCTAAGGCACGCTGCAACTTCAGAGTATGCTCGTGGTCACTACAAAGGGTCGCTGTGGTCGTACACACAAAGATTGCACCACTCCCCATCACCTTATCGGTAGTAGGCCGACGGCCGCGAATATAGTGTCCCATACCACCATAATTGGCTCACGAGTTGAGTTGCTCACCGGTCACTACGGGAGGCACGTAGCCCCAGGGCCGAGGCCGACGGCTCGACCACGGTGTCCCATACCACCATGCCCGGCTCATGAGTCTTAGCGGATCGAGGTACCATGGTTAACGGGATTTTTCACCGGTAAGTTTGGTACCCTAGGTTCAAGCATTAGCGACAGACATTGTGAACATACATAAGGCATACGGTTTCATCGACATGTTCGGCTAGCTCGAGCGCACAACAAGTTGGGCGATATGAGGCAGAAGCACCTCGTGTGGCCAACCACTATCGCCAACCGAAGTACGACACGGGTTCACCAACACATCGTGCGTGGCGGAACGAAACCCCAACCACATCTTCAAGTCCGATACTGGGATGCCTGGACTACGAACATAGTCCCAAGCTTCATCAAATCCTAACCAAAGCATGTGAAATAAGGCATGATAACATGGTAATTCAAGAACACTAGCAAGCATAATATAAGCATAACATGAAGCATGTTAACAACAAGTCACAAAGCATGTTCAAAAGCATGTTATAAAGCATTATGTAAATAAGTATACAAATACTTACATTTCGTAGGCGAGTGGTTAGAGTGAACAACCACATGGAGAGTGTCCTATGCGACTCTAAGACAACCGAGAATCCCACCTCAGCACCTACCTAAGATTCTAACACTTAAGCACTTACACTCACAAGTGAATTCACCAACACTTGGAATGCAATAGTTCAACATACATGACGTATGCTAGGGAAGTGTGTATTAGGGTTGTCCCGTTACCGAGCTAGTATTTTATACATATACAACATATTCATACAGCAAATAGACATAGCAAACACATCAGCGAATTTTATACGTATAGGGTACTTTCGCGTATACCCAATTTCGACATACATAGTGTTTACAAAGGAACATAGGTTTCGGCGATTCTTTTCGCCAAACTAGTATTTTAATCATGTATTGTATAATCATACATTAAATACATATGTCAAACATTATTCCAAAAGAAATACGTATACGGTATTTCTACAATACGTATTTTCAACATACGGCACATTTACAAAGGAACATATATTTTGGCGATCTCTTTCGCCAAACTAGTATTTTGTTCATATGTTATATAATTAAACATTAAATAAACATGTCAAACAATTATCCAAAAAAAATACGTATACGGTATTTCTACGTATACCTAGAATATGTGAAATTCCATATTTCACACCGCTAATCAGAATAGGAAACGGAAAGCACTTTGTACATGTGCAATTGCAAGCAGATCATGAATCTACCATTATCTGACATTGAAAGCGTTGAAAACCTTAACTTATACACTTAAAGTCCTCACCTTTGCCTTTGGAAACGGAACGAATCAGCAAGGGTGATGGATCTTCCGTCTACAGGCGATTTCTAGCCTAAAGAGCGGAATCGGTTAGTCGGAATACATCCTACCTCGATTCCAACTCAAATCAGACCTAGGGTTAGGTTTTCTTACCTTCAAATGAGGCGGAATACGCCGGGAAAATGCCGAGAATAAGGTGGTGTAGGCCGTGTAGCAATCCAGTGCAAGTGGAGGAAGATCGGCAACGATCTCCAAGTCCTTCTCTGTCTTTTCTCTCTCTCTCTCTAGGGTTTCCACCAAAATTCGTATGGCTGTGAGAGGGGCTGCTCTAAGCCCCTTTTATAGCTTCAAACATTACGGAAATAGACTTAGGTTCATGGGGTACTGCCTATATAAGATTTTCGGCGCTTTTCCAGCTCAAAAGGGGAGTTCTGGTAGGCCTCTTTGAACCAAACGTCAGACTTAAACTTATCATCAATGGATCTACGTGGGATTACATTTTTGACTCATTCGGATGCGCAGATCGCACGTGGCGGACCACTTTCAGTTCGACGGTCAGTGGGCCACGATCAGAAATTCCAAGTACATGTAAATGTTCCTGAAATTTTTCTTAATCCGAGGGTGTAATTTGGTCTGATTCTGACGGTCAGGTTGCTTAATACTGACGCGTCAACGAACGATGCCAGATCACTATTCCCGGATATTTATTTCGGCTTGTGAATAGTGTTTTTCACACTACCTCGCTCCGATTCGAAACGAATGGCCGTGGAATATCGGATAAGGCCGATTTTTGAGATGATTGTTAAGCCCAGTGGGGCGGTCCTAGTTCCTTAACTTCGGGTTAATCGGAATCCCGATGTACAATCTAGACCTAATACGAAGTTTCGTTTCATTCCCGAGAGCAGACGGGAAATGATTTTGGTTCTAAACTTTAGAGTAACCTAGCGTCAATGATTCTGCAACTTTTGGGTCTTGCAGATCGTATTTAAAGCGATCCTAACGGATTTCATAGCTAATGGAGTTTAATACTT
This sequence comes from Magnolia changhungtana, assembly GCA_030180095.1. Taxonomy (NCBI): domain Eukaryota; kingdom Viridiplantae; phylum Streptophyta; class Magnoliopsida; order Magnoliales; family Magnoliaceae; genus Magnolia; species Magnolia changhungtana. Next base: position 1,541,677 of record JASAUF010000316.1, read on the forward strand.
AGTTAACTTTGTTAAATTTCTAAGGGATTTAATCCTACGTGATTTCTGGTCGAGGTGGTACTCGACCCAATGTACGGAAATTTTTTCAGGTCGTTACAATAAAAATAAACCCAATCTGACATCAAACGAGGGAGTTATGAGCGTCCCTATTGGATCACGCGATTTGGAAAGATTAACAATCCAAATTGAAAAATGACGAGCGAGGAGTTCCAACGCGCTTTCGGGATATCGAATGGTCTATGAAATAACTTATTTTGGTCCCATTTGGAAGCTTGTCAACTTACCATTCCAACGAGATGAAAATAGTCTAAATTCGACCACTGAAGAGAGAGTTACGTAGATTTCTATTCGACAAGGAGATGAAGGAAAAATTCAGGACCAGCGATTGTGATCCCACTTACGGATGCCAAAATGAACTCAAAAAATGATTATTCCAGTCAAGAATGAAAGAGCACTAAAGCACCTTTCAGATGACCAAAAATTGACCCAATTCGACATCAAACGAGGAAGTTATGAGTGTCTCCGTTGGATGGTGCGATTTACAAAATGACGATTGAAGAGTTCCAACGTGCTTTCTGGATATCGAACGGTCTCAAAATTAGCCAATTCCGGTCCAATTTAGAAGCTTGTCAAGTTACCAATCCAATGAGCTCAAAATAATAAAAATTCGACCACTGAAGAGAGAGTTAAGATGGTTACTACTCGATAAGGAGATGAAGGAAAAATTCATGACCGACGACTGCTATCCAACTTACGGATGCCCTAATGGTCTTATAATACGATGATTCCAGTCAGGAATGAAAAAGCACTAAAGTACCTTTAAGATCACCAAAAATTAACCAATCTGACATCAAACGAGGGAGTATGAGCGTCTCCGTTGGATCACACGATTTAGAAAGATTAACAATCTAAATTATAAAATGACGAGCGAGGAGTTCCAACACCCTTTTGGGATATCGAACGGTCTAAGAAATAGCATATTTTGGTCCCATTTGGAAGCTTGTCAACTTACCATTCCAATGAGCTGAAAATAGTCTAAATTCGACCACTGAAGAGAGAATTACGTTGGTTTCTATTCGACAAGGAGATGAAGGAAAAATTTAGGACCGACGACTGTGATCCCACTTACGGATGCTGAAATGGACTCAGAAAATGATTATTCCATTCAGGAATGAAAGAGCACTAAAGTAACTATCAAATGACTAAAAATTGACCCAATCCGACATCAAACGAGAGTATTATGAGTGTCTCCATTGGATCACACGATTTTGAAAGATTAACAATTGAAATTGAAAAATGACGATTGAAGAGTTCCGACGTGCTTTTTGGATATCGAACGGTCTCAAAATTAGCAAATTCTGGTCCCATTTAGAAGCTTGTCAAGTTACCATTTCAATGAACTCAAAATAGTATAAATTTGACCACTGAAGAGAGAAAGTTAAGAAGGTTACTATTTGACAAGGAGATGAAGGAAAAATTCATGACCGATGACTGCGATCCCACTTACGGATGCCCAAATGGTCTCAGAATACGATGATTATAGTCAGGAATGAAAGAGCGCTAAAGTACCTTTCAGATGACCAAAAATCGACCCAATCCAACATCAAATGAGGGAGTTATGAGCGTCTCCATTGTATGGTGCGATATTGAAGGATTAACAATCCAAATTATAAAATGACGATTGAAGAGTTCCGACATGCTTTTTTGTTATCAAACGGTCTCAAAATTAGCCAATTGTGGTCCCATTTAGAAGCTTGTTAGGTTACCATTCCAATGAGCTCAAAATAATCTAAATTCGGCAATTGAAAAGAGAGTTAAAAAGGTTACTATTCGACTTGGAGATGAAGAAAAAATTCATGACCGACGACTACGATCCCACTTACGGATGCCCAAATGGTCTCGGAATATGATGATTCTATTCAGGAATGAAAGAGCACTAAAGTACCTTTCAGATGACCAAAAATCAACCTAATCTGACATCAAACGAGGGAGTTATGTGCGTCTCCATTGGATCGCGTGATTTGGAAAGATTAACAATCCAAATTGTAAAATGACGATCGAAGTTTTCCAACGTGCTTTTGTGATATCGAAGTCTCAAAATTAGCCAATTTTGGTCCCATTTGGAAGCTTGTCAAATTACCATTCCATTGAGCTCAAAATAGTCAAATTCGACCCTTGAAGGGAGAGTAACGAAGATTACTATTCGACAAGGAGATGAACGAAAAATTCAGGACCGGCGACTGCAATCCCACTTACGGATGCTAAAATGGTCTCGAAAAATGATGATTCCAGTTAGGAATGAAAGAGCATTAAAGTACTTTTCTGATGACCAAAAATTGACCCAATCCGATATCAAACGAGGGAGTTATGAGCATCTCCATTGGATCACATGATTTCGAAAGATTAGCAATTGAAATTACAAAATGACGATTGAAAAGTTCTAACGTGCTTTTTGGATAACGAACGGTCTCAAAATTAGCCAATTATGGTCCATTTAGAAGCTTGTCAAGTTACCATTTCAATGAGCTCAAAATAATCAAAATTCGACCATTGAAGAGAGTTAAGAAGGTTACTATTCGATAAGGAGATGAAAGAAAAATTCATGAACAACGACTGCAATCCCACTTACGGATGCCCAAATGGTCTCAGAATATAATGATTCCAGTCAGGAATGAAAGGGCACTAAAGTACCTTTCAGATGACCAAAAATTGACCAAATCCGACATCAAACGAGGGAGTTATTAGCGTCTCTGTTGGATGGTGCGATTTAGAAAGATTAACAATCCAAATTGTAAAATGATGATTGAAGAGTTTCAACGTGCTTTTTGGATAGCGAACGGTCTCAAAATTAGCTAATTCTGGTCCCATTTAAAAGCTTGCCATGTTACCATTCCAATGAGCACAAAATAATCTAAATTCGACCACTGAAGAGAGAGTTAAGAAGGCTACTATTCGACAAGGAGATGAAGGTAAAATTCATGACCGATGACTGTGATCCCACTTACGGATGCCCAAATGGTCTCAAAATATGATGATTCCAGTGAGAAATGAAAGAGCACTAAAGTACCTTTCAGATGACCAAAAATCAACCCAATCCGACATCAAACGAGGGAGTTATGAGTGTCTCCGTTGGATGGTGTGATTTGGAAAGATTAACAATCCAAATTGCAAAATGACGATTGAAGAGTTCCAATGTGCTTTTTGGATATCGAACGGTCTCAAAATTCGCCAATTCTGATCCCATTTAAAAGCTTGTCAAGTTAGCATTCCAATGAGCTCAAAATATTGTAAATTCGACCACTGAAGAGAGAGTTAAGAAGGTTACTATTCGACAAGGAGATGAAGGAATAATTCATGACCGATGACTGTGATCCCACTTATGGATGCCCAAATGGTCTCAGAATATGATGATTCTAGTCAGGAATGAAAGAGCATTGAAGTACCTTTCTGATGACCAAAATCAACCCAATCTGACATCAAACGAGGGAGTTATGAGCGTCTCCATTGGATCATGCGATTTGGAAAGATTAACAATCCAAATTGTAAAATGACTAGCAAGGAGTTCCAACGCACTTTTGGGATATTGAACGGTCTAAGAAATAACATATTTTGGTCCCATTTGGAAGCTTGTCAACTTACCATTCCAATGAGCTAAAAATAGTCTAAATTCGACCACTGAAGAGAGAGTTACGAAGGTTACTATTTGACAAGGAGATGAAGGAAAAATTCAGGACCGATGACTGTAATCCCACTTACAGATGCCGAAATGGACTCAGAAAATGATGATTCTAGTCAGGAATGAAAGAGCACTAAAGTAACTTTCAGATGACCAGAAATCGACCCAATCCAACATCAAACGAGGGTGTTATGAGCGTCTCCGTTGGATCACGCGATTTTGAAAGATTAACAATCAAAATTAGAAAATGACGATTGAAGAGTTCCAACGTGCTTTTTAGATATCGAACGGTCTCAAAATTAGCCTATTCCGATCCCATTTAGAAGCTTGTCAAGTTACCATTTCAATGAACTCAAAATAGTATAAATTCGACCACTGAAGAGAGAGTTAAGAAGGTTACTATTTGACAAGGAGATGAAGGAAAAATTCATAACCGACGATTGCGATCCCACTTACGGATGCCCAAATGGTCTCAGAATAAGATGATTCCAGTCAGGAATGAAAGGACTTTCAGATGACCAAAAATCGACCCAATCAGACATCAAACGAGCGAGTTATGAGCGTCTCTATTGTATGGTGCGATATTGAAAGATTAAAAATTGAAATTACAAAATGACAATTGAAGAGTTCCAACGTGCTTTTTAGATATTGAACGGTCACAAAATTAGCCAATTATGGTCCCATTTAGAAGCTTGTCATGTTACCATTCCAATGAGCTCAAAATAATCTAAATTCGACCACTTAAGAGAGAGTTAAGAAGGTTACTATTCAACGAGGAGATGAAGGAAAAATTCTTGACCAACGACTGCGATCTCACTTACGGATGCCCAAATGGTCTCAGAATATGATCATTCCAATCAGGAAAGAAAGAGCACTAAATTACCTTTCAGATGATCGAAAATCAACCCAATCTGACATCAAACGAGGGAGTTATGTGCGTCTCCGTTAGATCGCTCAATTTGGAAAGATTAACAATTCGAATTGCAAAATGACGATCGAAGTGTTCCAACGTGATTTTGTTATATCGATCGGTCTCAAAATTAGCCAATTCCAATGAGCTCAAAATCGAAGTGTCCCATTAAGAAGCTTGTCAAATTACCATTCCAATGAGCTCAAAATCGAAGTGTCCCATTTAGAAGCTTGTCAAATTACCATTCCAATGAGCTCAAAATTGTCGAAATTCGACCCCTGAAGAGAGAGTAACGAAGGTTACTATTCGACAAGGAGATGAAGGAAAAATTTAGGCCTGACGACTGCAATCCCACTTACGGATGCTGAAATGGTCTCGGAAAATGATGATTCCATTAGGAATGAAAGAGCACGCGATTTTGAAAGATTAACAATCGAAATTACAAAATGACGATTGAAAAGTTCCAACGTGCTTTTTGGATATCGAACGATCTCAAAATTAGCCAATTCCGGTCCCATTTAGAAGCTTGTCAAGTTACCATTTCAATGAGCTCAAAATAATCAAAATTTAACCACTGAAGAGAGTTAAGAAGGTTACTATTCGATAAGGAGATGAAGGAAAAATTCATGACTGACGACTGCAATCCCACTTACGGATGCCCAAATGGTCTCAGAATACGATGATTCCAGTCAGGAATGAAAGGGCACAAAGTACCATTCAGATGACCAAAAATCGACCCAATCTGACATCAAACGAGGGAGTTATGAGCGTCTCTTTTGGATGGTACGATTTGGAAAGATTAACAATCCAAATTGTAAAATGACGATTGAAGAGTTCCAGCATGCTTTTTGGATATCGAACGGTCTCAAAATTAGCCAATTCCGGTCCCATTTAAAAGCTTGTCAAGTTACCATTCCAATGAGCTCAAATAATTTAAATTCGATCACTGAAGAGAGAGTTAAGAAGGTTACTATTTGACAAGGAGATGAAGGTAAAATTCATGACCAACGACTGCGATCCCACTTATGGTTGCCCAAATGGCCTTAGAATATGATGATTCCTGTTAGGAATGAAAGAGCACTAAAGTACCTTTCAGATGACCAAAAATTAACCCAATCCGACATCAAATGAGGGAGTTATGAGCGTCTCAATTGGATCGCGCGATTTGAGAAGATTAACAATCCAAATTACAAAATGACGAGCCAAGAGTTCCAATCCGATTTTGGGTTATCGAACAGTCTCAAAAATAGCATAGTTTGGTCTCCTTTGGAAGCATGTCAACTTACCATTCCAATCAACTGAAAATAGTCTAAATTCGACCACTGAAGCGAGAGTTACTAAGGTTACTATTCGAGAAGGAGATGAAGGAAAAATTCAAGACCGACGACTGCGATCCCACTTTCGGATGCCAAAATGGACCTAGAAAATGATGATTCCAGTCAGGAATGAAAGAACACTAAAGTAACTTTCAGATGACCAAAAATTGACTCAATCCGACATCAAACGAGGGTGTTATGACCATCTCCGTTGGATCACGCAATTTTGAAAGATTAACAATCGAAATTACAAAATGACGATTAAAGAGTTCTAACATGCTTTTTAGATATCGAACGGTCTCAAAATTAGCCAATTTCGGTTCCATTTAGAATCTTGTCAAGTTACAATTTCAATGTACTCAAAATAATCTAAATTCGACCACTGATGAGAGACTTAAGAAGGTTACTATTCGACAAGGAGATGAAGGTAAAATTCATGATCGATGATAGCAATCCCACTTACGGTTGCCCAAATGGTCTCAAAATACGATGATTCCAGTCAGGAATGAAAGGGCACTAAAGTACCTTTCAGATTACCAAATATCGACCCAATCCGATATCAAATGAGGGAGTTATGAGCGCCTCCGTTGGATGGTACAATTTGGAAAGATTAACAATCCAAACTGCAAAATGATGAATGAAGAGTTCCAACGTGCTTTTTAGATATCGAACGGTCTCAAAATTAGCCACTTCCAGACCCATTGAAAGCTTGTCAAGTTACCATTCCAATGAGCTCAAAATAATGTAAATTCGACCACTGAAGAGAGAGTTAAGAAGGTTATTATTCGACAAGGAGATGAAGGAAAAACTCATGACCGACGATTGTGATCCCACTTATGGATGCCCAAATGGTCTCAGAATATGATGATTCTAGTTAGGAATGAAAGAGCACTGAAGTACCTTTCAGATGACCAAAATTAACCCAATCTAACATCAAATGAGGGAGTTATGAGCGTCTCCATTGGATTGTGCGATTTGGGAAGATTAACAATCCAAATTACAAAATAACGATCGAAGAGTTCCAACGTGGTTTTGGGATATCGATCAGTCTCAAAATTAGCCGATTTTGATCTCATTTGGAAGCTTGTCAAATTACCATTCCAATGAGCTCAAATAGTCTAAATTCGACCACTGAAGAGAGAGTTACAATTGATAAGGAGATGAAGGAAAAATTCAGGACCAACGACAGCGATCCAACTTACGGATGCTGAAATGGTCTCAGAAAATGATGATTCCAGTCAGGAATGAAAGAGCACTAAAGTACCTTTTAGATGACCAAAAATCGACCCAATCTGACATCAAACGAGGGAGTTATGAGCGTCGCCGTTAGATGGTACGATTTGGTAAGATTAACAATCTAAATTGCAAAATGACGATTGCAGAGTTCCAATGTGCTTTTTGGATATTGAACGGTCTCAAAATTAGCCAATTTCAATCCCATTTAGAAGCTTGTCAAGTTACCATTCCAATGAGCTCAAAATAATCTAAATTCGACCACTGAAGAGAGAGTTAAGAAGGTTACTATTCGACAAGGAGAAGAAGGAAAAGTTCAGGACTGATGACTCGATCCCACTTAGGGATGCCCAAATGGACTTAGAATAGGATGATTCTAGCCAAGAATGATAGAGCACTAAAGTACCTTTCAGATGACCAAAAATTGACCCAATCTGATATCAAACGAGGGAGTTATGAGCGTCTCTGTTGGATAGCACGATTTGGAAAGATTAACAATCCAAATTGCAAAATGACGTGCGAAGAGTTCCAACGCACTTTTCGGATATCAAACGGTCTCAGAAATAGCCAATTTTGGTCCCATTTGAAAGCTTGTCAACTTACCATTCTAATGAGCTGAAAATAGTCTAAATTCCACCACTGAAGAGAGAGTTAAGAAGGTTGCTATTCGAGAAGGAGTTGAAGGAAAAATTCAGGGCCAACGACTGTGATCCCACTTACGGATGATGAAATTGACTCAGAAAATGATGATTCCAGTCAGGAATGAAAGTACACTAATGTACCTTTCAGATGACCAAAAATCGACCCAATCCAACCTTAAACGAGGGAGTTATGAGCGTCTCCGTTGGATGGTGCGATTTTGGAAGATTAACAATCCAACTTGCAAAATGTCGATTGAAGAGTTCCAACGTGCTTTTTGGATATCAAACGGTCTCAAAATTTGCCAATTCCGGTCCCATTTAGAAGCTTGTCAAGTTACCATTTCAATGAACTTAATATTCTAAATTTGACCACTGAAGAGAGAGTTAAGAAGGTTACTATTCGGCAAGGAGATGAAGGAAAAATTCATTACTGACGACAGCGATCCCACTTACAGATGCCGAAATGGTCTGGGAAAATGATGATTCCAATCAGGAATGAAAGACCACTAAAGTACCTTTCAGATGACCAAAAATTGATCCAATCCGACTTCAAACGAGAGAGTTATGAGCGTCTCTGTTGGATGGTGCGATTTGGAAAGATTAACAATCCAAATTACAAAATGACGATTGAAGAGTTCCAACGTGCTTTTTGGAAATCGAACGGTCTCAAAATTAGCCAATTTTGGTCCCATTTAGAAGCCTGTCAAGTTACCATTCCAATGAGCTAAAAATAATCTAAATTCGATCACTGAAGAGAGAGTTAAGAAGGTTACTATTCGACAAGGAGAAGAAGGAAAAATTCATGACCGACGACTGCGATCCCACTTACGGATGCCCAAATGGTCTCAGAATAGGATGATTCTAGCCAGGAATGAAAGAGCACTAAAGTACCTTTCAGATGACCAAAAATCAACCCAATCTGACATCAAACGAGGGAGCTATGAGAGTCTCCGTTGGATTGCGCGATTTGGAAAGATTAACAATCCAAATTGCAAAATGATGAGCGAAGAGTTCCAATGCGCTTTTGGGATATCGAATGGTCTCAGAAATAGTAAATTTTCATCCCATTTGGAAGCTTGTCAACTTACCATTCCAATGAACTGAAAATAATGTAAATCCAACTACAGAAGAGAGAGTTACAAAGGTTACTCTACGACAAGGAGATGTAGGAAAAATTCTGGACTGACTACTGTGATCCCACTTACGGATGCCCAAATGGTCTCGGAATACGATGATTCCAGTCATGAATGAAAGAGCACTAAAGTACCTTTTAGATGACCAAAAATTGAACCAATTCGACATCAAATGAGGGAGTTATGAGTGTCTCCATTGGATGGTGGGATTTTAAAAGATTAACAATCCAAATTACAAAATGGCCATTGAAGAGTTCCAACGTGCTTTCTGGATATCGAACGGTCTCAAAATTACCCAATTCCGGTCCCATTTAGAAGCTTGTCAAGTTACCAATGCAAAGAGCTCAAATTAATCTAAATTCATCCACCGAAGAGAGAGTTAAGATAGTTACTATTCGACGAGGACATGAAGGAAAATTTCATGACCGACGACTACAATCCCACTTACGAATGCCCTAATGGTCTCATAATACGATAATTCCAGTCAGGAATGAAAGAGCACTAAAGTACCTTTTAGATGACCCAAAATAAACCCAATCTGACATCAAACGAGGGAGTTATGAGCGTCTCCGTTGGATAATGCGATTTGGAAAGATTAACGATCCAAATTGCAAAATTACTAGTGAGGAGTTCCAACGCACTTTTGGGATATCGAACGGTCTAAGAAATAGCATATTTTGGTCTCATTTGGAAGCTTGTCAACTTATCATTCCAATCTGAAAATAGTCTAAATTCGACCACTGAAGAGAGAGTTACGAAGGTTACTATTTGACAAGGAGATGACGGAAAAATTCAAGACCGATGACTATGATCCCACATATAGATGCCGAAATGGACTCAGAAAATGATGATTCTAGTCAGGAATGAAAGAGCACTAAAATAACTTTCAGATGACAAGAAATCGACCCAATCCAACATCAAACGAGGGTGTTATGAGCGTCTCCATTGGATCAAGCGATTTTGAAAGATTAACAATTAAAATTAGAAAATGACGATTGAAGAGTACCGACGTGCTTTTTTAATATCGAACAGTCTCAAAATTAGCCTATTCCGGTCCCATTTAGAAGCTTGTCAAGTTACCATTTCAATGAACTCAAAATAGTCTAAATTCGACCACTGAAGAGAGAGTTAAAGAGGTTACTATTTGTGTAACGACCCGTAAATTTCCGTACTTTGGCTTGAGTACCACCTCGACCAGAAATCAATTAGGATTAAATCCTTTAGAAATTTAACAAAGTTAACTAAGTGCTAAACTCGATTAGCCATGAAATCTGTTGGGATCGCTTTAAATACGATCTGCAAGACCCAAAACTTGTAGAATCATTGACGCTAGGTTACCCTAAAGATTAGGATCAAACTCATTACCCGACTATTCTCGGGAATGACTTGAAACTTCGTATTAGGTCTAGACCGCACATCGAAAATCCGATTAATGCAAAGTTAAGGACTTAGGACCACCTCGCTGAGCTCGATAACCATCTCGGAAATCAGGTTCAGTCGATGTCCCACGGCTATTCGCTTGAGTCCGGAGTGGGGGAGTGTGAAAATCACTCTTTCCTTTACAAAATAAATATCTGGAATAGTGATCTGGCACCATTCGGTTGCGGATCAGTATTAAGCAACCAGACCGTCAGAATCAGACCAAATTACACCCTCGGATCAGGAAAAATTTCAGGAACATTTACATGTACTTGGAATTTCGGATCGTGGCCCACTGACCGTTGAACTGAAACTGGTCCACCCCGTGTGATCTCAGAATTCGATCGAGTTGAAAACATAATCCCACGTGGATCCATGAGTGGTGAGCTTAAGTCTGACGTTTGGCTCAAGGGGGGCCACCAGAAACACTCTTTTGAGCTGGAACATCGCCGAAATGCTTATAATAGCAGTAACCCTTGAACTTGAGTCTATTTTGGGGAGGTTTTAGGCTATAAAAGGGCCTTAGAACAGCCCCTCTCACAGCCATACGAATTTGGGATAAAACTATAGTGAGAGAGAGAGAGAGAGAAAAAAGAGAGAAGACTTGAGATTTGTGGGAGCACCTTCCTCCTACTACTTTCAATCATCGCACGGCCTGCACCGCCTCTTTCCAGGCTCTTTCCCGGCGATATCAACTCCGTTTTAAGGTGAAAAACCCTAACCCTAGGTCTGATTTGAAGTGTATAGACTATAGGTAGTGAAATAGCTAACCGATTTCACTCCTTAGGCTAGAAAACTCCCGAATACAGAAGCTCATCCAACCTTGCTGATTCGTTGAGATTCCAAGAGACAAGGTGAGGACTTTAGGTGTATAAGTTGCGGTTTTCAATGCTTTCAATGTCAGTTAATGGTAGATTCATGATCTGCATGCAATTGCACATGTACAAAGTACTTTTCATTTTCTGTTTTGATTAGAATTGTAGAATTTGAAATTTCACATACTCTAGGTATTCGTACAAAATAACGTATACATATTTTTTTATGGAAATGTGTTTGACATGTTTATTTGTCATATGGATATATGATGTATGGATAAATTACTCATTTGGTGAAAGGGTTCGCCTAAATACATGTTTACTAACGTACACCATGTATGTAGAAATACGGTATTGTAAGAAGTACCGTATATGGGTATATTTTAGCGATGTGTTTGTCATGATTAAGTGTTGTATAAATATATTATGTGCGTATAAATTAATTGCTTGGCGAAAAGAATCGCCGTAATACATGTTCGCTTGTAAATACTATGTACGTTGAAATTGTGTATTCTAGAAATACCGTATATGTGTAAATTTTGGAAACGCAATTGTCATGATTATTTGCTGTACGATTACGATATATGCAGATGAAATGCTAGCTTAGCGAAAGAATAGCCCTAATACATGTTTACTAATATACGTCATGTATGTTGAAATAGCGTACTCCAAGTGTTTGTGTAAATGCTTGTGAGAGTAAATGCTTGGATGTTTGCACCGTAGGTCGGTGCTGAGATGGAATTCTCGACTACCTTAGAGACATGTAGGATTTCCTCCATGTGGTTGTTTACTACAACCGCTCACATATGATGTATATGTATTTGTATCCCTATCTGTATAGTGCTCTATAACATGCTTTATATCATGCTTTATAACATGCTTTATATCATGCTTTATAACATGCTTTATGACATGCCTCCTAGCATGTTTGTGTTACTTTGTTTATCATGCTTAACTCCACATGCTATTGATGAGAACTATTTGAGTTTGGGACTATGTCTATAGTCCAAACATTCGGTACCAGACTTGAGATTGTGGCTGAGATTCATGTCGCCACAATGGATGTGTCTGACGAGCCCGAGTCGTACTTCGGTTGGCGATAGTGGTTGGCCACACGGAGTGCTTTTACGCTTCATATCGCCCAACTTGTTGTGCGCTAGAGCTAGTCAGGCTTGTCAAGTAACCCGATATGTCGAATATGTGTTCACCATGTTTGGTCATTACTGTTTGAACCTAGGGTACCAAACATACCAGTGGCAATCCCGTTAACCATGGTACCTCGATCCGCTACGACTCATGAGCCGGACATAGTGGTATGGGACACCGTGGCCGAGCTGTCGGCCTATGCTGGGGGCATGTGCCTCCCCGTAGTGACCATTGAGCAACCCAAACTCGTGAGCCTAATACGGTGGTATGGGACACTGTATTCGAGCTGTCGATACTTACGGCGAGAGCCGAGTATGGTGAGACCTGTACTCGTGCTGACGGACGACGAGTCCTCTGTAGTATCTTCGAGTATACTCCAAGGTCTGTGATTGGCGACGAGTCTTTTACAGTAAGTAGAGTATGAGTTGAGCCGAGTACGGTGAGATCTGTATTCAAGCTGACGGCTAGTGATTGAGCTGAGTACGGTGAGACCTGTACTCGAGTTGACGGTCAACAATTGAGCCTCATACGGTGAGATCTGTATCCGTGATGACGGGTGACGAGCCCTTTGTGATGCCTTCGCTACGCCTCTCAAACCATAATATCGTATGAGATTAACTAGGACTGACGACCTTAGAATGGATCATGTTTGGGAATGATACAAGGGAGGTACCTTAGTTTCCCAACGTTGCTGTTTAAAATGGACTAATAACAACTCGAAAATCATGCGCATCATTGCACCGCATGTGCCTAGTAGATGTGGGGCACTGAGGGAGTTATGCATTCGCGACCGTAAGATGTTGTCGCATGAGGGTGGTTTGGCAAGGGCATACATCATCATGTCATTTCATACTTGCATTTAACAAGAGTAGTTAAACTTGTTTGCTTGTACCGCTTTATCATTACTGCTTGATTAAGTTGATAACATGTTAGCCTATGCCTTATTGTTCCACTGAGTTAGCTACTCACTCTCACGTTACGGGACGGTGTTTGCAACACCAACCAGACTCTGTTACAGGTATAGACGGCGCGTCGGTTCAGGAGCCGGAGCCCGATTTCGATTAGGACCAGAATGAGTTCTCATTTATGCAGTACTCTGACGGCTATGCTTAGGCCGACTGCATTGCAGGGACTTCAGGACTCATCTTTTAGATTGTATTTTGATTTTGATTCAGAAACAGTATATGTATACGGATACTCAGTTAGTGTTCATACTCAGGTGTTCATAAAAATTTTGTTCTTTATATACTTTAAATATACAATTTCAGTCTTTCGCTTGCCTTTATACAATTGAACTGGAGTATAAATTATTATTTTGGTATAATCTCATTCATGTTTATTGCTCTAACTCAGACAACATTTAACCATCATTGTGTATGTTGCATAAGTGATGCGTTGGAACTCAGGAGTTGAGTTCATACTCGACCTCTGAATTCCAGGGCGTTACAAGTTGGTATCAGAGCATGATTTTGATTAAACCGGACCTGAGTTATGTCCCCACTACGTTCGCTGACGCATTACAACCTAGGAGGGTGCGTAAAAATATAGAAACAGTCTTAGAGTCTCCCGATTTCACCGTTCGGCGAAGTTCATTGAAAATGGACATTTTGATCGAGTTCGTACTCGATCCCGACCGCACTTATGGATCCCAAATCACTTCTAGACCGTCTATTGACATGTCTAGATTCCTATCCACCCAATCCAGTTGCTAGAAAAATTAGAAAAATCAGTCCAGATCAGAAATTTCTCGGAACCACCCGTTCTGGAGCTGAAATGAGTCGAGGGCCTCCCCACCTAAATATACTAAGACCCAGAGTCAAACCAAGGTGCATTTAGCACCTTGAGAACGTGGCAATCAGGGTCCCACCACGGCGGTGCGGCGTCGGCCAAGGCGGACCGCTGCGGAGCCGCGGTCACGGCGGCGGACCGCGGTCCGGTGGCCCATCTAAAGTGAGGCCGGGCATGGGATTGGTCGGCCCGACCTCCCCTACCCCCTGGCACGTGCAGTTTTGGCTGGGGTTTAGGATTTTAGGGGCTGGAGCACCCCTCTCTCTCATTTCACCCATTCCAAACGCCCCAAACCCCTATTTTCGATTTTTTCTCTCAACCCATCCCCCTAAACCTTGCAATCCTCCATTTTCTTCCATAACCCACACACTCCAACTGTCCACAACAGCCCTAGCCTCCTCCTTTTCCCTTTTTCTCATGTTGGAGCTCTCATATCCCCCATTTGGAGCTCAAAATTGGGTAACCTCTTAACCCATTCCATTTTCTTTTTGTTCCTCCTCCATTTCCTACCCCTAGTGTCTCTTCTACACCTATTAGAATCGTTGCTTGTGGAAGATCAAAGCAATCAGCCCCTTTTTCCCTATTTTGTCATTTTTCCATGGACCTCTTTGGTATGGTAGTGGCTATTTTCTCCATTTCCTCCATCCTATCTCTCATGGGAAAGAGGAAGACTGCAGTTGATGATGCTGGCCCGAGTAGGCCAGCCCATTCCCGAAGAAGATCTGACGATGGGGCCGGCACTAGCACCGTTTGGGAGTATAGGTCAAAACGAGACCTGGATCCCCAACTGTCGCTTAGGGATGCACTACCGATCAGTTTCGAATACGGTCATTTTACTACCCATAAGGTCGTGTTTGAAGCTCACGTAGATGAAGGGATGTTTGGAACACACCCGATGATGGACCATTTGGTGGATGTCGTCGGATAAGGTCCTATATTTGAAGGCGAGTCTCCCACATGTGAGAACACGGTTCGCGCCTTCTACGCTCATATCATAGATCTATCGTTGGAGCCGCTTCAGTTCAGTGTCTCTGTGAGGGGCATAAGACGTACTGTGGCTGACGTGGCACGACTCCTGAACATCTCGCATGGTGAGGTGCTTCCAAACGACGACTTCTCCAGGAGTGTGCGAGAAAGGGATTGCCGCACGCGATACCTCTGTGGTCGCCGAGTTACTTGGACACGAGGAAATTGTATTGCGGCGACAAAGATGGCCAAAGACTTCCGTTTACTCCATCACATTTTTACATACAATGTATACCCACGGTGGGGTAACCGCACGGAGTGTACTCGGTTGATGGTGGACTTTCTGTACAAGATGGGACACAGGGACAACATATGCCTGCCCACATTCATCCTATTTCAGATAGTTCAGGTTGTTCGATCTACCAGGAATGACCTTTCGCTCCCATTTGGCCGCCTGATATGTAGGATGGCTCGTGATGTCGGCTATAGGCTCAACATGGAAGACCTTGCACCAGTCCGAGTCATAAGCGAGGCGACACTTAAGAATATGAAGATCGGCCCTCAAAAGCTTCAAGCACGACTCGACAAGTCTGGAGATGAGTCGGATAGCGCCGGTGAGGAAAGTGTTGACCTTGAGGCAGAAAGTGATGAGGAGGGCGGTGATGACATATAAGAAGAGGAACCTGCGGCTCAGGATACTGAGGAGAGCTCTCCTCCTGGTGCACCTGAGTCGGACGTTGCTCAGGCAGCGAGAGAGGCTCGTATAGATCGCATTGAGGAGAACCAGGCCGCCCTGCGGCAAAAGGTTGGACAAGTTTGGGCTGAGCTTGGTGAGACCCGAGCCAAGCTTGAAGAGACCGAAGCCTACATGAAGAGGAGCTTTAAGAAGGTGTCTCGTATGTTGAAGGCCATTCTGTGCTCTGTGTAGGACAAGAACGCTCCTCCTCCGTCGCCTGACTCGGATGCCTAGGCATCCACGTTGTTGTATGTGGTTGTTTGTTTTGGTTGCCGCAATAGGCGGTTTATGTTTTCATGTAGAAGATCTAGTAGATAGTAGAATGTTCTAAGTGTTTGATGTTGTAGATGTATTGGCTTACATGTTATTTCTGTCATGATTCATGTAACTCTGTATTCTATGTATTATGACAATTTTGGGTAAATGAAAGGCATGTAGCCTCTTTGTTATGATGATGTGTGAAATTCTTAAAGTGCTTTATGATGCGTGTTATGCTTTATCTCACCAACGTTATACCCTATGTTGTATAGGGCATGCCGCGACAAAATACGCGGAGCACGGCACACCTCCGCCTTACTGACTCTATGGACTAGACTCCTTCTGGTAGTGGCGGTCTGCGGACCGTGGGTTAGGTTCTAATCAGCCTCCTGCTGGTCCTGCTGGTGGATTGCCACCTTACATGCCTCCGGTTCGTGAGCAGTACCGGGCATCATCATCTGCGCAGCATGATTCACAGCCTGCTCCACATAGTGATAGGATCGAGCAATTGATGTTGATGATGCACCAGCAGCAGGTGCAGCAGCAGCACTAGCAGCTTATGACCACTATTGCTGAGGCCTTATCCCGGGGTGGTAGTGCGACTCCACCTATGACATCTGCTCATCCTGCTGAGCACTCATACTCCTGCTCAGTGTGAGAATGTGCCTCTGCACTCACCCGTTGCGCCTCCTACTGGAGATGTCAGTACCCATGGTTTACTCGAGCGATTTCAGTGCTTGAGACCTCCTTCATTCATGGGCACTCATAGACCCGAGGAGGCAGAGTTTTGGCTTGACCACGTCTCTAAGATGCTTCGGATGCTGCATTGTTCAGAGGCAGAACAGGTTGAGCTGGCCACTTTCATGTTTGAGAGGGAGGCCAGTTTATGGTGGGATAGCGTGCTGCGGTCTGTCGCAGCAGATTACATGTGGACTTGGGAGGCTTTCGAGTTCCAGTTCCATGAGAAATACTACCCGTAAACTTATCGACATAAGTGAGAGGATGAGTTCCTATGCCTCAGGACAGAGTTGGGCTACTTTGTCCCGACTATACTGGTGGATGAGCAGATGCGGATGCGTCGTTTTTCCTTGGGTTTGCGACCGCCTCAGTATACCTACCTACGCAGCACTGGTCCACATGTCTATGACGGCAGAGCAAGATGTGGACCGATTGGCCAGATCGCGTAGTGCTATGGTTGCGAGGCCAGGCCAGGATTTACAGAGCAGGCCTATTCTAGGTAAGAGGCCTCGTGCTGATTCGCCTCCCAGGGCCGCGGCACTAGTAGTTCCTGTGAGGCACCCGATTGTGACCTGCACGTATTGCAGGAAACCGGGACATCCTGCTGAGAGTTGCTTCTCGCGTATGAGGGCTAGCGGATTTGCACCACCGCAGAGGTTGGATCGCCCTTACCCACAGGCCATATCAACTCCACCGCTACGGACTACTCCTGCACATCCTTCCTTTCAACCTCCTGTGTCGCGCGTCAGGCCGCCACAGCGATCCTTGGCTCCTCAGCCGAACCGTCAGCAGCAGGCGGGCATTCATATGCTTGTGGCTGAGGCACCTGAGACGTCGATTTCAGCACCGACGACTTTTGAGGGTACGACTTACATTCATAGTACTTCTGTTTCCTTATTGGTAGACACTGGGTCCACTACTTCTATTATTTCTTGTGGGGCGGTTAAACGTCTATCTTTGCATACTATTCCCACTAAGGGAACGAGACTCACTATGGCCACTGGGACCTTCTCGGATGTCACATGGTTATATGAGGGTTGCTCGATAGTTTTGGGTAGAAGCACAGTGCTCGTCGACCTCATTGTTGCTCCACTATGGCACTACAACGTTATCCTTGGTACGGATTAGCTCGCCAAGATGAGGGCGGAGATAGATTACGATACTCGGATTGTGACTGCCTATGGACCTGATGGCACAGCTTTCACGTTTCCAGTGCAGGTCAGTTGGCCCTGCCGTGTTGATTGTTTTGCTGCTTTACTTGTGCCGATTGATGGTCCGACATTGGAGGGTATGCCAGTGGTTCGGGAATTTGTTGGTGTGTTTAAGACTATCCCTGGTTTACCTCCTCGGCGTGAAATTGATTTTACGATTGATCTTACGCCTGGTGCGACGCCCATCTCTTTGCCGACTTATCGTATGCCTCCATGTGAGATGGAGGAGCTGCGGAAACAGATTGACGAGCTTGTAGAGAAGGGTTTTACACGACCTAGTGTATCTCCTTGGGGAGCACCTGTGCTATTTGTGAAGAAGAAGGACAGGTCGCTACGGTTATGTATTGATTACCATAGGTTGAACCAGGTCACGGTGAAGAACAAGTATCCTTTGCCCAGGATAGATGATCTGTTCGATCAGTTGAGAGGGGCGAAGTATTTCTCGAAGATTGATCTTCAGTCGTGGTACCACCAGTTGCGCGTGAGAGATGAGGATGTGCAGAAGACAGCCTTCAGGACGTGCTTTGGGCACTATGAGTTTCTAGTGATGTCGTTCGGCCTTATGAACGCACCAGCCGTGTTCATGGATCTGATGAACCGGGTATTTCGGCCCTTCCTGTACTAATTCGTCATTATCTTTATTGATGACATTTTGATATACTCTACGAGTCGGGAGGAGCACGAGGAGCACTTGAGAGCGGTGTTGGGTACGTTGGAGAAGAACCAGTTGTTCGCACAGTATAAGAAGTGTGACTTCTGGTAAGAGGAAGTAAAGTTCCTCGGACATGTAGTGTCCAAGGATGGGATAGCAGTGGACCTTGCTAAGGTAGCCGCGGTTCAGGATTGGCAGCAGCCTGAATAGGTTACCGAGGTAAGGAGTTTCTTTGGTCTGACTGGGTATTACAGGCGCTTCATTCGGGACTTCTCGAAGATTACCAGGCCATTGTCTCAGTTGACCCAGAAGGACTTGAAGTTCGCCTGGAATGAGAAGGCAGAGGCAGCTTTTAAGGAGCTGAAGGACAAGTTGACGTCCGCCCCTGTGCTTATTGCCAGAGCAGGGGGAGAAATATACGATATATACTGACGCGTCTCGCGTTGGTTTGGGTTGTGTCCTGATGCAGAAGGATAGGGTGATTTCGTATGCCTCGAGACAATTAAGGAAGCACGAGGAGAATTACCCTACACATGACCTGGAGTTGGCAGCCGTCATCTTTGCATTGAAGCTCTGGAGACATTACCTCTACGGAGAGGAGGTCAAGCTTTTCTGCGACCACAAGAGCCTTAAGTACATATTCACACAGCGAGACTTGAATACGAGACAACGCCGATGGATGGAGACTTTGAAGGACTTCAAGTTCGAAGTTTCCTACCATCCTGGCAAGGCGAACCTTGTGGCAGATGCGTTGAGCCGCAAGAAGGCGTAGCATTTGCGGCACCATTGATGATAGCTGAGTGGGACATGGTCGAGTTCGTACGGGACTTCGAGTAGAGACTCACTGTGGAGGAACCATTTGAGTGTGTTGCGCACGTTCGGGCACGACCACTTATTGACAACAGGATTGTTGAGGCCCAAGAGGGCGATATGCGGCTGTCTGAGCTTCGAGAGAAAGCTAGCGACACCGAGGACTCCGAGTGGAGAGTTGGTTGTGATGGGGGTCTACAATTCCGTGGCCGCCTATGCGTTCCTGATGTGCCTGACTTGCGATGCGAGCATCTCGAGTCTGCCCATAACTCAAAGCTTGCTATGCATCCTGGTAGCACGAAGATGTACTAGGATATGAGACGGACATATTGGTGGGATAACATGAAGGCCCACATCGCTGAGTATGTGTCTCGATGCCTGACGTGCCAGCAGGTCAAGCAGATCATCGCCGACCTCCTAGACTACTTCAGCCCATGCCCATAGTGGAGTGGAAGTGGGACTTCATCACCATGGATTTCATATCAGGGCTATCGAGGACGAGGAAGGGACACGACTCCATTTAGGTGATTGTGGACTGGTTGACCAAATCAGCCCATTTCCTCCCTATCAGAGTTACGAACTCTGCAGACGAGCTGGCTAGATTGTACATCAGGGAGATCGTCCGTCTGCATGGAGTTCCATTAGAGATCGTGTTGGACAGAGACACTCGGTTCACATCTATCTTCTGGACTCGTATCCAGGAAGCGATGGGTGTGAAGTTGAAGTTCAGGACGACGTTTCATCCTCAAACTGATGGGCAGACAGAGCGGGTGAACCAGATTCCAGAGGATATGTTGCGGGCATGTGTGTTAGACTTTAAGGACAACTAGGATGACTGTCTTCCGTACGCAGAGTTCACCTACAACAACAGCTTCTAGGCGACTATTGGTATGGCGCCATATGAGGCCCTATATGGTTGTCCTTGTAGAGCACCGCATTGTTGGTCTGAGGTTGGCGAGCGTAGTCTGTTTGGCCCGGAGTTGGTACAGGCAACTACAGAGAAGGTCGACATTATCAGGCGTCGACTACTTACAGCACAGAGCAGACAGAAAAGTTACGCCGATATGAGGCGGTAACCGCTTGAGTTCGAGGTCGGGGGATCATGTGTTCCTTCGAGTTTCCCCTATGAAGGGAGTCCTTCGGTTTGGGAAGAAGGGGAAACTCACACCGAGGTTTGTCGGTCCGTTTCAGATACTGGATCGAGTGGGTGCTGTGGCTTATCGTCTTGCTTTGCCCACACCGCTTGCAGCTGTACACAATGTGTTTCATGTATCTATGCTGAAGAAGTACGTTCCTGATCCTTCACATATCAGTTGGGAGTAGGTACAGCTGAGCGAGGATGCTACGTATGAGTTGCGCCCGACACGTATCCTTGACAGGAAGGAGCAGGTAGTGCGTAGCAAGGTCATTCCGCTTGTGAAGGTACTATAGACACATCATTCCGAGGAGGAAACTACTTGGGAGACTGAGGCCGAGGTCAGGAAGAACTACCCTCAGATTCTCGAGGAATACGAAAAGGTATAAATTTCGAGGATGAAATTTTTGTTTAAGGGAGGTAGATTGTAACGACCCGTAAATTTCCGTAATTTGGCTCGAGTACCACCTCGACCAGAAATCAATTAGGATTAAATCCTTTAGAAATTTAATAAAGTTAACTAAGTGCTAAACTCGATTAGCTATGAAATCCGTTGGGATTGCTTTAAATACGATCTGCAAGACCCAAAACTTGTAGAATCATTGACGTTAGGTTACCCTAAAGATTAGGATCAAACTCATTACCTGGCTATTCTCAGGAATGACTTGAAACTTCGTATTAGGTCTAGACCGCACATCAGAAATCCAATTAACGCAGAGTTAAGGACTTAGGACCGCCTCGCTGGGCTCGATAACCATCTCGGAAATCAGGTTCAGTTGATGTCCTACGGTTATTCGCTTGAGTCCGGAGTGGGGGAGTGTGAAAATCACTCTTTCTTTTACAAAATAAATATCTAGAATAGTGATCTGGCACCATTTGGTTGCGGATTAGTATTAAGCAACCAGACCGTCAGAATCAGACCAAATTAGACCCTCGGATCAGGAAAAATTTCAGGAACATTTACATGTACTTGGAATTTCGGATCATGGCCCACTGACCGTTGAACTGAAACTGGTCCGCCACGTGTGATCTGGGAATCCGATTGAGTTGAAAACATAATCCCACGTGGATCCATGAGTAGTGAGCTTAAGTCTGACGTTTGGCTCAAGGGGGGCCACCAGAAACACTCTTTTGAGCTGGAACATCGCCAAAATGCTTATAATAGCAGTAACCCTTGAACCTAAGTCTATTTTGGAGAGGTTTTAGGCTATAAAAGGGCCTTAGAACAGCCCCTCTCACAGCCATACGAATTTGGGATAAAACCCTAGTGAGAGAGAGAGAAAAGAGAGAAGACTTGGGATTTGTGGGAGCACCTTCCTCCTACTGCTTTCAATCATCGCACGGCCTGCACCGCCTCTTTCCAGGCGCTTTTCCGGCGATATTAACTCCATTTTAAGGTAAGAAACCATAACCCTAGGTCTGATTTGAAGTGTATAGGCTATAGGTAGTGAAATAGCTAACCGATTTCACTCCTTAGGCTAGAAAACTCCCGAATACGGAAGCTCATCCAACCTTGCTGATTCGTTGAGATTTCAAGAGACAAGGTGAGGACTTTAGGTGTATAAGTTGCGGTTTTCAACGCTTTCAATGTCAGTTAATGGTAGATTCATGATCTGCATGCAATTGCATATGTACAAAGTGCTTTTCGTTTTCTGTTTCGATTAGAATTGTAGAATTTGGAATTTCACATACTCTAGGTATTCGTACAAAATACCGTATACGTATTTTTTTATTGAAATGTGTTTGACATGTTTATTTGTCGTATGGATATATGATGTATGGATAAATTACTCATTTGGTGAAAGGGTTCGCCTAAATACATGTTTACTAACATACACCATGTATGTAGAAATACGATATTATAAGAAGTACCGTATATGGGTATATTTTAGCGATGTGTTTGTCATGATTAAGTGTTGTATAAATATATTATGTGCGTATAAATTAATTACTTGGCGAAAAGAATCGCCGTAATACATGTTCGCTTGTAAATACTATGTACGTTGAAATTGTGTATTCTAGAAATACTGTATATGTGTAAATTTTGGAAATGCAATTGTCATGATTATTTGCTGTACGATTACGATATATGCAGATGAAATGCTAGTTTAGCGAAAGAATAGCCCTAATACATATTTACTAATATACGTCATGTATGTTAAAATAGCGTACTCCAAGTGTTTGTGTAAATGCTTGTGAGAGTAAATGCTTGGATGTTTGCACCATAGGTCAGTGCTGAGATGGAATTCTCGACTACCTTAGAGACATGTAGGATTTCCTCCATGTGGTTGTTTACTACAACCACTCACATATGATGTATATGTATTTGTATCCCTATCTGTATAGTGCTCTATAACATGCTTTATATCATGCTTTATAACATGCTTTATATCATGCTTTATAACATGCTTTATGACATGCCTCCTAGCATGTTTGTGTTACTTTGTTTATCATGCTTAACTCCACATGCTATTGATGAGAACTGTTTGAGTTTGGGACTATGTCTATAGTCCAAACATTCGGTACCAGACTTGAGATTGTGGCTGAGATTCATGTCGCCACAATGGATGTGTCTGACGAACCCGAGTAGTACTTCGGTTGGCGATAGTGGTTAGCCACACGGAGTGCTTTTGTGCTTCATATCGCCCAACTTGTTGTGCGCTTGAGCTAGTCAGGCTCGTCAAGTAACCCGATATGTCGAATATGTGTTCACCATGTTTGGTCATACTGTTTGAACCTAGGGTACCAAACTTACCAGTGGCAATCCCGTTAACCATGGTACCTCGATCCGCTAAGACTCATGAGCCGGACATGGTGGTATAGTTATGTGCGTCTCCGTTGGATTGGGCAATTTGGAAAGATTAACTAACCAAATTGCAAAATGATGATCGAAGTGTTCCAACATTCTTTTGTGATATCGATCGGTCTCAAATTTAGCCAATTTCGGTCCTATTTAGAAGCTTGTCAAATTATCATTCCAATGAGCTCAAAATAGTCTAAATTCGACCACTGAAGTGAGAGTTACGAACGTTACTATTCGACAATGAGATGAAGGAAAAATTCATGACTGACGATAGGGATCCCACTTACAGATGCCGAAATGGTCTCGAAAAATGATGATTCCAATCAGGAATGAAAAAGCACAAAAGTACCTTTTAGATGACCAAAAATTGACCCAAATCTGATATCAAACAAGGGAGTTATGAGTGTCTCCGTTGGATGGTGCGATTTGGAAAGATTAACAATCCAAATTACAAAATAACGATTGAAGAGTTCCAACGTGCTTTTTGGATATCGAACAATCTCAAAATTAGTTAATTTCGGTCCCATTTAGAAGCTTGTCAAGTTACCATTCCAATGAGCTAAAAATAATCTAAATTCGACCACTGAAGAGAGAGTTAAGAAGGTTACTATTCGACAAGGAGAAGGAAAAATTCAGGACCGACGACTGCGATCCCACTTACGGATGTCCAAATGGCCTCAGAATAGGATGATTCCAGCCAAGAATGAAAGAGCAGTAAAGTACCTTACAGATGACCAAAAATTAACCCAATCTGACATCAAACGAGGGAGCTATAAGAGTCTCCGTTGGATTGCATAATATGGAAAGATTAACAATCCAAATTACAAAATGATAAGCGAAGAGTTCCAACGTGCTTTTGGGATATCGAATGGTCTTAGAAATAGCCAATTTTGGTCCCATTTGGAAGCTTGTCAACTTACCATTCCAATGAGCAGAAAATAATATAAATTTGACCACTAAAGAGAGAGTTACGAAGGTCACTATACGACAAGGAGATGCTAGAAAAATTCAGGACTGATGACTGCGATCCCACTTACGGATGCCCAAATGGTCACGCAAAACGATGATTCTAGTCAGGAATGAAAGAGCACTAAAGTACCTTTCAGATGACCAAAAATTGAACTAATTCTACATCAAACGAGGGAGTTATGAGCGTCTCGGTTGGATGGTGCGATTTGGAAAGATTAATAATCCAAATTACAAAATGACAATTGAAGAGTTCCAACGTACTCACTGGATATCGAACGGTCTCAAAATTAGCCAATTCTGGTCCCATTTAGAAGCTTGTCAAGTTACCAATCCAATGACCTCAAATTAGTCTAAATTCGACCATTGAAGAGAGAGTTAAGAAGGTTAGTTTTTGACAAGGAGATGAAGGAAAAATTCATGACTGATGACAGGGATCCCACTTACGGATGCCCTAATGGTCTCATAATATGATGATTCTAGTCAGGAATGAAAGAGCACTAAAGTACCTTTCAGATGACCAAAAATAAACCCAATCTGACATCAAACGAGGGAGTTATGAGCGTCTCCGTTGGATCACGCGATTTAAAAAGATTAACAGTCCAAATTGCAAAATGACGAGTGAGGAGTTCCAACTCGCTTTTTGGATATCGAACGATCTAAGAAATAGCATATTTTGGTCCCATTTGGAAACTTGTCAACTTACCATTCCAATGAGCTGAAAATAGTCTAAATTCGACCATAAAACAAAGATTTACGAAGGTTACTATTCGACAACTAGATGAAGGAAAAATCTGGATCGACGACTATGATCCCACTTATAGATGCCGAAATGGACTTAGAAAATGATGATTCCAGTTAGGAAGGTTACTATTTGACAAGGAGGTGAAGGAAAAATTCTTGAACGACGACTACGATCCCACTTATGGATGCCTAAATGGTCTCAGAATATGTTCAATCCAGTCAGGAATGAAAGAGCACTAAAGTACCTTTCAGATGACCAAAAATCAACCCAATCTGACATCAAACGAGGGAGTTATGTGCGTCTTCGTTGGATCCCGTGATTTGGAAAGATTAACAATCCAAATTGCAAAATGACGAGCGATGAGTTCCAACGCGCTTTTGGGTTATCGAACGGTCTCAGAAATAACATAGTTTGGTTGCATTTGGAAGCATGTCAACTTGCCATTCCAATCAACTAAAAGTACCATTTCAACGAACTCAAAATAGTCTAAATCCGACCACTGAAGAGAGAGTTAAGAAGGTTACTATTCAACAAGGAGATGAAGGTAAAATTCATGACCGACGACTACAATCCCACTTACGGATGCCGAAATGGACTCAGAAAATGATGATTCCAGTCAGGAATGAAAGAGCACTAAAGTAATTTTCAGATGACCAAAAATTGACTCAATCCAACATCAAACGAGGGTGTTATGAGCATCTCCGTTGGATCACGCGATTTTGAAAGATTAACAATCAAAATTACAAAATGACGATTGAAGATTTCCAACGTGCTTTTTGGATATCGATCAGTCTCAAAATTAGCCAATTCCGGTTCCATTTAAAAGCTTGTCAAGTTACCATTTCAATGAACTCAAAATAATCTAAATTCGACCACTGAATAGAGTTAAGAAGGTTACTATTCGACAAGGAGATGAAGGAAAAATTCAGGACCGACAACTGATATCCCACTTACGGATGCCCAAACTGCCTCAAAAAATGATGATTCCAGTCAGGAATGAAAGAGCATTAAAGTACCTATCAGATGACCAAAAATTGGCCTAATTCGACATCAAACGAGGGAGTTATGAGCATCTCCATTGGAAGGTGCGATTTGGAAAGGTTAACAATCCAAATTACAAAATGATGATTGAAGAGTTCCAACGTGCTTTTTGGATATCAAACGTTATCAAAATTAGCCAATTCCGGTCCCATTTAGAAGCTTGTCAAGTTACCAATCCAATGAGCTCAAAATACTCTAAATTTGACCACTGAAGAGAGAGTTAAGAAGGTTACTATTTGACAAGGAGAAGAATGAAAAATTCATGACCGACGATTGCGATCCCAGTTACGGATGCCCTAATGGTCTCATAATATGATGATTCCAGTCAGGAATGAAAGAGCACTAAAGTGCCTTTCAGATGACCGAAAATAAACCCAATCTGACATCTAACAAGGGAGTTATGAGCGTCTCCGTTGGATCCCGCGATTTAGAAAGATTAACAATCCAAATTACAAAATGATGAGTGACGAGTTCCAACGTGCTTTTGGGATATCGAACGGTCTCAGAAATAACATATTTTGGTCCCATTTTGAAGCTTGTCAACTTACCATTCTAATGAGCTGAAAATAGTCTAAATTCGACCACGGAAGAGAGAGTTACGAAGGTTACTATTCGACAAGGAGATGAAGGAAAAATTCTGGATCGACTACTGTGATCCCACATACGGATGCCGAAATGGATTCAGAAAATGATGATTCCAGTTAGGAATGAAAGAGCATTAAAGTAACTTTCAGATGACCAAAAATCGACCCAATTTGACATCAAACGAGGGTGTTATGAGCGTCTCCGTTGGATCACACGATTTTGAAAGATTAACAATTGAAATTAGAAAACGACGATCGAAGAGTTCTAACGTGCTTTTTGGATATCAAACGGTCTCAAAATTAGCCAATTCCAGTCCCATTTAGAAGCTTGTCAAGTTACCATTTCAACGAGCTCAAAATAGTCTAAATCCGACCGCTGAAGAGAGAGTTAAGAAGATTACTATTTGACAAGGAGATGAACAAAAAATTCATGACCGACGATTGCGATCCCACTTACGGATGCCCAAATGGTCACATAATATGATCAATCCAGTCAGGAATGAAAGAGCACTAAATTACCTTTCAGATGACCAAAAATCAACCCAATCTGACATCAACCGAGGGAGTTATGAGTGTCTCTGTTGGATGGTGCGATATTGAAAGATTAACAATCTAAATTGCAAAATGATGATTGAAGAGTTCCAACGTGCTTTTTTGGATATCCAATGGTCTTAAAATTAGACAATTGTGGTCCCATTTAGAAGCTTGCTAGGTTGCCATTCCAATGAGCTCAAAATAATCTAAATTCGACAACTGAAGAGAGAGTTAGGAAGGTTACTATTCGACAAGGAGATGAAGGAAAAATTCTTGAACGACGACTGCGATCCCACTTACGGATGCCCAAATGGTCTCAGAATATGTTCAATCCTATCAAGAATGAAAGAGCACTAAAGTACCTTTTAGATGACCAAAAATCAACCCAATCTGCATCAAACGAGGGAGTTATGTGCATCTCCGTTGGATTACGCGATTTGGAAAGATTAACAATCCAAATTGCAAAATGATGAGCGAGGAGCTCCAACGCGCTTTTGGGTTATCCAACAGTCTCGGAAATAGCATAGTTTGGTCCCATGTGGAAGCATGTCAACTTACCATTCCAATTAACTGAAAATACCATTTCAATGAACTCAAAATCGTCTAAATCCGACCACTGAAGAGAGAGTTAAGAAGGTTATTATTCGACAAGGAGATGATGGTAAAATTCATGACTGATGACTGCGACCCACTTACGGATGCCGAAATGGACTAAAAAAATGATGATTCTAGTCAGGAATGAAAGAGCACTAAAGTAATTTTCAGATGACCAAAAATTGACTCAATCCGACATTAAACGAGGGTGTTATGAGCATCTCCATTGGATCACGCGATTTTGAAAGATTAACAATCGAAATTACAAAATGACGATTGAAGAGTTCCGACATGCTTTTTGGATATCGATCGGTCTCAAAATTAGCTAATTTCGATTCCATTTAGAAGCTTGTCAAGTTACCATTTCAATGAACTTAAAATAATCTAAATTCGACCACTGAATAGAGAGTTAAGAAGGTTACTATTCGACAAGGAGATGAAGGAAAAATTCAGGACCGACGACTGATATCCCACTTACGGATGCCCAAACTGCCTCGAAAATTGATGATTCCAGTCAGGAATGAAAGAGCATTAAAGGACCTATCAGATGTCCAAAAATTGGCCTAATTCGACATCAAACGAGGGAGTTATGAGCATCTCCATTGGAAGGTGAGATTTGGAAAGGTTAACAATCCAAATTACAAAATGACGATTGAAGAGTTCCAACATGCTTTTTCGATATCGAACGTTCTCAAAATTAGCCAATTCCGGTCCCATTTAGAAGCTTGTCAAGTTACCAATCTAATGAGCTCAAAATACTATAAATTTGACCACTGAAGAGAGAGTTAAGAAGGTTACTATTTGACAAGGAGAAGAATGAAAAATTCATGGCCGACGATTGTGATCCCAGTTACGGATGCCCTAATGGTCTCATAATATGATGATTCTAGTCAGGAATGAAAGGGCCCTAAAGTGCCTTTCGGATGACCAAAAATAAACCCAATCTGACATCTAACGAGGGAGTTATGAACATCTCCGTTGGATCCCATGATTTGGAAAGATTAACAATCCAAATTGCAAAATGATGAGTGAGGAGTTCCAACGTGCTTTTGGGATATCGAACGATCTCAGAAATAACATATTTTGGTCCCATTTCGAAACTTGTCAACTTACCATTACAATGAGTTGAAAATAGTGTAAATTCGCCCACTGAAGAGAGCGTTATGAAGGTTGCTATTCGACAAGGAGATGAAGGAAAAATTCAGGACCGATGACTGCGATCCCACTTACGGATGCCCAAATGGTCTCAGAATCGGATGAATCTAGCTGGGAATGAAAGAGCATTAAAGTACCTTTCAGATGACCAAAAATCAACCCAATCTAACATCGAACGAGGGAGTTATGAGCGTCTCTGTTGGATTGCACGATTTGGAAATACTAACAATCCAAATTGCAAAATGACGAGCGAGGAGTTCCAACGCGCTTTTGGGATATCGAACGGTCTTAGAAATAGCATATTTTGGTCTCATTTGGAAGCTTGTCAACTTACCATTCCAATGAGCTGAAAATAGTGTAAATTCGACCAGTAAAGAGAGAGTTACGATGGTTATTATACGACAAGGAGATGTAGGAAAAATTCAGGACCGACAACTACGATCCCACTTACGGATGCCCAAATGGCCTCGAAAATGATGATTCCAGTTAGGAATGAAAGAGCATTTAAGTACCTATCATATGACCAAAAATTGACCCAATTCGACATCAAACGAAGGAGTTATGAGCGTCTCCGTTGGATGGTGCGATTTGGAAAGATTAACAATCTAAATTACAAAATGACAATTGAAGAGTTCCAACATTCTTTTTGGATATCAAATAGTCTCAAAATTAGCCAATTCCAGTCCCATTTAGAAGCTTGTTAAGTTACCAATCCAATGAGCTCAAAATACTCTAAATTCGACCACTGAAGAGAGAGTTAAGAAGGTCACTATTCGATGAGGAGATTAAGGAAAAATTCATGACCGATGACAACGATCTCACTTACCGATGCCAAAATGGTCTCAGAATATGATGATTCCAGTCAGGAATGAAAGAGCACTAAAGTACCTTTAAGATGATTAGAAATAAACCCAGTCTGATATCAAACCAGGGAGTTATGTGTATCTCCGTTGGATCGCGTGATTTGGAAAGATTAACAATCCAAATTGTAAAATGACGATCGAAGAGTTCCAACATGCTTTTGTTTTATCGATCGGTCTCAAAATTAGCCAATTTCGGTCCCATTTGGAAGCTTGTCAAATTACCATTCCAACGTGCTTTTTGGGTATGGAACGGTCTCAAAATTAGCCAATTCCGGTCCCATTTAGAAGCTTGTCAAGTAACCATTCCAATGAGGTCAAAATAATCTAAATTCAACCACTGAAGAGAGAGTTAAGGAGGCTACTATTCGACATGAAGAAGAAGGAAAAATTAATGACCGACGACTGCGACCCCACTTACGGATGCACAAATGGTCTTGGAATATGATGATTCTAGTCAGGAATGAAAGAGCACTAAAGTACCTTTCAGATGACCAAAAATCGACCCAATCCGACATCAAACGAGGGTGTTATGAGCACCTTCGTTGGATCACGCGATATTGAAAGATTAATAATCAAAATTACAAAATGATGATTAAAGAGTTCTAATGTGCTTTTTGGATATCGAACGCTCTCAAAATTAGCCAATTCCGGTCCCATTTAGAAGCTTGCCAAGTTACCATTTTAGTGAGCTCAAAATAATCTAAATTTGACCACTGAAGAGAGAGTTAAGAAGGTTGCTATTCGACAAGGAGATGAAGGAAAAATTCCGGACCAACGACTGCGATCCCACTTACGGATGCCCAAATGGTCTTAGAATACGATGATTCCAGTCAGGAATGAAAGGGCACTAAAGAACCTTTCAGATGAACAAAACTCGACCCAATCCGACATCAAATGAGGGAGTTATGAGCGTCTCCATTGGATGGTGCGATATTGAAATATTAACAATCCAAATTGCAAAATGACGATTAAAGAGTTCCAACGTGCTTTTTAGATATCGAACGGTCTCAAAATTAGCCAATTTCGGTCCCATTTAAAAGCTTGTCAAGTTACCATTCCAACGAGCACAAAATAATCTAAAATTGAACACTTAAGAGAGAGTTAAGAAGGTTACTATTTGACATGGAGAGAAGTAAAAATTCATGATCAACGACTATGATCCCACTTATGGATGCCCAAATGGTCTCAGAATATGATGATTCTAGTCAGGAATGAAAGAGCCCTAGAGTATCTTTTAAATGACTAAAAATCGACCCAATCTGACATCAAACGAGGCAGTTATGTGCATCTGCGTTGGATCGTGCGATTTGGAAAGATTAACAATCCAAATTGTAAAATGACGATCGAAGAGTTCCAACGTGCTTTTGGGATATCGATCGGTCTCGAAATTAGCCAATTTCGGTCCCATTTGGAAGCTTGTCAAATTTTCATTCCAATGAGCTCAAAATAGTCTAAATTCGACCACTAAAGATAGAGTTATGAAGGTTGCTATTCGACAAGGAGATGAAGGAAAAATTCAGGAGCAACGACTGTGATTCCACTTCCGGATGCCAAAATGGTCTGGGAAAATGTTGATTCCAGTCAGGAATGAAAGAGCACTAAAGTACCTTTCAGATGACCAAAAATTGACCCAATCTGACATCAAATGAGGGTGTTATGAGCATCTCCATTGGATGGTGTGATCTGGAAAGGTTAACAATCCAAATTACAAAATGACAATTGAAGAGTTCCAACATGCTTTTTGGATATCGAACGGTCTTAAAATTAGCCAATTCCTGTCCCATTTAGAGCTTGTCAAGCTACCATTCCAATGAGCCGAAAATAATCTAAATTCGACCACTAAAGAGAGAGTTAAGAAGATTTCGACAAGGAGATGAAAGAAAAATTCATGACCGACGACTGCGATCCCACTTACGGATGCCGATATGGTCTCGGAATATGATGATTCCAGTCAGGAATGAAAGGCCACTAAAGTACCTTCCAGATGACCAAAAATCGACCCAATCCAACATCAAACGAGGGAGTTTTGAGCGTCTCTATTGGATGGTGCGATTTGGAAAGATTAACAATCCGAATTGCAAAATGACGATTGAAGAGTTCCAACGTGCTTTTTGGATATCTAACGGTCTCAAGTTTAGCCAATTCTGGTACCATTTAGAAGCTTGTCAAATTACCATTCCAATGAGCTCAAAATAATCTAAATTCAATGGCTGAAGAGAGAGTTAAGAAGGTTTCTATTCGACAAGGAGATGAAGGAAAAATTCATGACCAACGACTACGATCCCACTTACGGATGCCCAAATAGTCTCAGAATATATTGATTCCAGACAGGAATGAAAGAGCACAAAAGTACCTTTCATATGACCAAAAATCAACCCAATCTGACATTAAACGAGGGAGTTATGAACGTCGCCATTAGATCCCGTGATTTGGAAAGATTAACAATCCTAATTACAAAATGACGATTGAAGAGTTCCAACGTGCTTTTTGGATATCGAACGGTCTCAAATTTAGCCAATTTCAGTACCATTTAGAAGCTTGTCAAGTTACCATTCCAGTGAGCTAAAAAAAAATCTAAATTCAACCGCTGAAGAGAGAGTTAAGAAGGTTTCTATTCGACAAGGAGATGAAGGAAAATTTCATGACCGACGACTGCAATCCGACTTAAGGAAGCCCAATTAGTCTTAGAATACGATGATTCCAGTAAGGAATGAAAGCGCACTAAAGTACCTTTCAGATGACCAAAACTTAACCCAATTCGACATCATACGAGGGAGTTATGAGCGTCTCTCTTGGATGGTGCGATTTGGAAAGATTAACAATCTAAATTGCAAAACGACGATTGAAGAGTTCCAACGTTCTTTTTGGATATCGAACGGTCTCAAAATTAACCAATTCTGGTCCCATTTAGAAGGCTCTCAAGTTACCATACCAATGAGCTCAAAATAATCTAAATTTGACCATAGAAGAGAGAGTTAAGAATGTTACTATTTGACAAGGAGATGAACAAAAAATTCATGACCGACGACTGCGATCCCACTTAGGGATGCCCAAATGGTCTCAAAATAGGATGATTTTAGCCGGGAATGAAAGAGCACTAAAGTACGTTTCAGATTACCAAAAATCAACCCAATCTGACATCTAACGAGGGAGTTATGAGCGTCTATGTTGGATGTTGCGATTTGGAAAGATTAACAACCTAAATTGCAAAATGACGATTGAAGAGTTCCAACGTGCTTTTAGGATATCGAACGGTCTCAGAAATAGCCAATTTTGGCCCCATTTGGAAGCTTGTGAACTTACCACTCCAATGAACTAAAAATAATGTAAATTCGACCATTGAAGAGAGAGTTATGAAGGTTACTATACGATAAGGAGAAGAAGGAAAAATTCAGGACAGACGACTGCGATCCCACTTACGGATGCCCAAATGGCCTCGGAATAAGATGACTCCAGTCAGGAATGAAAGAGCACTAAAGTACCTTTCAGATGACCAAAAATCGACCCAATTCGACATCAAACAAGGGAGTTATGAGCATCTCCTTTGGATCGCGCGATTTGGAAAGATTAACAATCTAAATTGCAAATTGACGATTGAAAAGTTCCAACGTGCTTTTTGGATATCATACGGTCCCAAAATTAGCCAATTCTGATCTCATTTACAAGCTTGTCAAGTTACCATTTCAATGAGCTCAAAATAATCAAAATTCGACCACTGAAGAGAGTCAAGAAGGTTGCTATTTGACAAGGAGATAAAGGAAAAATTCATGACCGACGACTACGATCCCACTTACATATGCCCAAATGGTCTCAGAATATGATGATTCCAGTCAAGAATGAAAGGCCACTAAAGTACCTTTCA
Organism: Magnolia changhungtana; assembly: GCA_030180095.1. Lineage (NCBI taxonomy): Eukaryota > Viridiplantae > Streptophyta > Magnoliopsida > Magnoliales > Magnoliaceae > Magnolia > Magnolia changhungtana. The sequence goes on from JASAUF010000316.1 coordinate 1,575,407, forward strand.
GATGACCAAAAATTGACCCAATCCGATATCAAACAAGGGAGTTATGAGCGTCTCTCTTAGATGGTGCGATTTATAAAGATTAACAATCCAAATTGCAAAATGACGATTAAAGAGTTCCAACACTCGTTTTGGATATCGAACGGTCTCAAAATTAGGTAATTTCGGCCCCATTTAAAAGCTTGTCAAGTTACCATTCCAATGAGTTCAAAATAATCTAAATTCGACCAGTGAAGAGGGAGTTAAGAAGGTTACTATTCGACAAGGAGATGAAGGAAAAATTCATGACCGACGACTGCGATCCAACTTATGGATGCCCAAATGGTCTCAGAATATGATGATTCCAGTCAGGAATGAAGAGCACTAAAGTACCTTTTAGATGACCAAAAATCAACCCAATCTGACATCAAACGAGAGAGTTATGAGCGTCTCCGTTGGATCGCGCGATTTGGAAAGCTTAACAATCTAAATTGCAAAATGATGATCGAAGAGTTCCAACGTGCTTCGGGACATCGATCGGTCTCAAAATTAGCTGATTTCGGTCCCATTTGGAAGCTTACCAAATTTTCATTCCAATGAGTTCAAAATAGTCTAAAAACGGCCAATGAAGAGTGAGTTACAAAGGTTACTATTCGACAAGGAGATGAAGGAAAAATTCAGGATTGATGATTGCGATCCCACTTACGGATGCTGAAATGGTCTCAAAAAATGATGATTCCAGTCTAGAATGAAAGAACACTAAAGTACCTTTTGGATGACCAAAAATTGACCCAATCCGAGATCAAACAAGGGAGTTATGAGCGTCTCCGTTGGATGGTGCGATTTGGAAAGATTAACAATCGAAATTACAAAATGACGATTGAAGAGTTCCAACGTGTTTTTTTGATATCGAACGGTCTCAAAATTAGCCAATTCCGGTCCCATTTAGAAGCTTGTCAAGTTACCATTCCAATGAGCTCAAAATAATATAAATTCAACCATTGAAGAGAGAGTTAAGAAGGTTACTATTTGACAAGTAGAAGAAGGAAAAATTCAGGACCGACAACTGCGATACCACTTACGGATGCCCAAATGGCCTCGGAATAGCATGATTCCAGCCAGGAATGAAAGAGTACGAAAGTAACTTTCAGATGACCAAAAATCAACCCAATCTGACATTAAACGAGGGAGTTATGAGCGTCTCCATTGGATCGTGTGATTTGGAAAGATTAACAATCCAAATTACAAAATGACGATTGAAGAGTTCTAACGTGCTTTTTGGATATCGAACGGTCTCAAAATTAGCCAATTTCGGTCCCATTTATAAGCTTGTCAAGTTACCATTCCAATGAGCTCAAAATAATCTAAATTAGACCATTGAAGAGAGAGTTAAGAAGGTTACTATATGACAAGGAGAAGGAGGAAATATTCAGGACCGACGACTGCGATCCCACTTACGGATGCCCAAATGGCCTTGGAATAGGATGATTCTAGCCAAGAATGAAAGAGCACTAAAGTACCTTTCAGATGACCATTAATTAACCCAATCTGACATCAAACGAGGGAGTTATGAGCATCTCCATTGGATCGCGCGATTTGGAAAGATTAACAGTCCGAATTACAAAATGACAATTGAAGAGTTCCAACGTGCTTTTTGGATATCGAACGGTCTCAAAATTAGCCAATTCCGGTCCCATTTAAAAGCTTGTCAAGTTAGCATTCCAATGATCTCAAAATAATCTAAATTCGACCACTGAAGAGAGAGTTAAGAAGGTTATTATCCGACAAGGAGATGAAGGAAAAATTCATGACCGACGACTGTGATCCCACTTATGGATGCCCAAATGGTCTCGGAATATGATGATTCTAATCAGGAATGAAAGAACACTAAAGTACCTTTCAAATGACCCAAATCAACCCAATCTGACATCAAATGAGGGAGTTATGAGCATCGCCATTGGATTGACCACTGAAGAGAGAGTTAAGAAGGTTACTATTCAACAAGGAGAAGATGGAAAAATTTAGGACCGACAACTGCGATCCCACTTACGGATGCCCAAATGGCCTCGGAATAGGATGATTCCAGCCAGGAATGAAAGAGCACTAAAGTATCTTTCAGATGAGCAAAAATCAACCCAATCTGACATCAAATGAGGGACTTATGAGCGTCTCCGTTGGATCGCTTGATTTGGAAAGATTAACAATCCTAATTGCAAAATGACGAGCAAAGAGTTCCAACGCGCTTTTGAGATTTCGAATGGTCTCAGAAATAGCTAATTTTGGTCCCATTTGGAAGCTTGTCAACTTACCATTCCAATGAGCTCAAAATAGTCTAAATTCGGCCACTGAAGAGAGAGTTACGAAGGTTACTATTTGCCAAGGAGATGAAGGAAAAATTCAGGACCGACGACTGCGATCCCACTTACGGATGCCCAATGGTCTCGGAATATGATGATTCCAGTCAGGAATGAAAGAGCATTAAAGTACCTTTCAGATAACCAAAAATCAGCACAATCTGACTTTAAACCTGGGAGTTATGACAGTCTCCGTTGGATTGCACGATTTTGAAAGATTAACAATCCAAATTGCAAGATGACGAGCGAAGAGTTCCAACGTGCTTTTGGGATATCGAACGGTCTCAGAAAAAGCCAATATTGGTCTGTAAAGACCTGAAAAATTTCCGTACATTGGGTCGAGTACCACCTCGACCAGAAATCACGTAGGATTAAATCCTTTAGAAACTTAACAAAGTTAACTAAGTACTAAACTCGATTTGTCGTGAAATCCGTTAGGATCGCTTTAAATATGATCTGCAAGACCCAAAAGTTGCAGAATCATTGACGCTAGGTTACCCTAAAGTTTAGAACCAAACTCATTTCCCGTCTGCTCTCGGGAATGAAACGAAACTTCGTATTAGGTCTAGATCGCACATCGGGAGTCCGATTAACCCGAAGCTAAGGAACTAGGACCGCCCCACTGGGCTTAACAAACATCTCAAAAATTAGCTCCATCTGATGTTCCATGGCCATTCGTTTCGATTCTGAGCGAGGGAGTGTGCAAAACACTATTCCCATCCAAAAATAAATATCTGGAATAGTGATCGGCATCATTCGTTGACGCGCGTCAAGTATTAAGCAACTTGACCGTCAGAATCAGACCAAATTACACCCTCGGATTAAGAAAAATTTCAGGAACATTTACATGTACTTGGAATTTCTGATCGTGGCCCACTGACCGTCGAACTGAAAGTGGTCCGTCACGTGCGATCTGGGTATCCGATCGAGTCAAAAACGTAATCCCACGTAGATCCATCGATGGTGAGCTTAAGTCTGACGTTTGGTTCAAGGAGGGCCACCAGAACTTCCCTTTTGAGGTGAAAAAGCGACGAAAATCCTATATTAGCAGTACCCCTTGAACCTGAGTCTAATTTCGTAATGTTTGTGGCTATAAAAGGAGCTTAGAACAGCCCCTCTCACAGCCATACGAATTTTGGAGAAAACCCTAGAGGAAGAGAGAGAAAAGAGAGAGAAAGACTTGGAGATTGTTCGATTTCCTCCTCCTGCTTCGGCTTGTTACACGGCCTACACCGCCCTATTCTAGGCATTTTCCCGGCATTTTCTGTCCCATTTGAAGGTAAGAAATCCTAACCCTAGGTCTGATTTGAAGTGGGATAGATGTGGGTTGCATAACAACTAACCGATTCCGCTCTTTAGGCTAGAAATCTCCCGTATACGGAAGTTCCACTACCCTTGCTGATTCGTTTCATTTCCAAAGGCAAAGGTGAGGACTTTAAGTGTATAAGTTACGGTTTTCAACGCTTTCAATGTCAGATAATGGTAGATTCATGATCTGCTTGCAATTGCACATGTACAAAGTGCTTTCCGTTTCCTGTTTTGATTAACGGTGTGAAATATGGAATTTCACATATTCTAGGTATACGTAGAAATACTGTATACGTATTTTTTTTGGATAAGTGCTTGACATGTTTATTTAATATATGATTATATAATATATGAATAAAATACTAGTTTGGCGAAAGGAACCACCAAAATATATGTTCACTTGTAAATGCGACGTATGTTGAAATTACGTATTTTAGAAATACCGTATACGTATTTCTTTTGGCATAATGTTTGACATATTTATTTAATGTATGATTATACAATACATGATTAAAATACTAGTTTGGCGAAAGGAATCGCCGTAATCTATGTTCCTTTGTAAACGCTATGTATGTCGAAATTGGGTATACGAGGAAGTACCCTATACATATAAAATTCGCTGATGTGATTGCCATGTTTAATTGCTGTATGAATATGATGCATATGTATAAAATACTAGTTTGGTAAAGGGACAATCCTAGTACACATTTCTCTAGCATACGTCATGTATGTTAAAATATTGCATTCCAAGTGTTGGTGAAATCACTTGTGAGTGTAAATGCTTAGGTGTTAGAATCTTAGGTAGGTGCTGAGATGGGATTCTCGGCTACCTTAGAGTCACATATAACACTCTCCATGTGGTTGTTCACTCTAACCACTCGCCTACGAAATTTAAGTATTTGTATCCCTATTTACATAATGCTTTATAACATGCTTTTGAACATGCTTTGTGACTTGTTTATTAACATGCTTCATGTTATGCTTTATAATATGATTGCTAGTGTTCTTGAATTACCATGTTATCATGCCGTATTTCACATGCTATGGTTAGGATTTGACTGAGCTTGGGACTTTGTTCATAGTCCAAGCATCCGGTATCAGACTTGAAGATGTGGTTGGGATTCGTTCCGCCACGCATGATGTGTTGGCGAACCCGTGTCGTACTTCGGTTGGCGATAGTGGTTGGCCACACGAGGTGCTTCTGCGCTTCATATCGCCCAACTTGTTGTGCGCTCGAGCCAGCCGAACACGTCAAGTAAACCGTGTGCCTTATGTATGTTCACCATGTTTGGTCACTAATGCCTGAACCTAGGGTACCAAACTTACCAGTGAAAATCCCGTTAACCATGGTACCTCGATCCGCTAAGACTCATGAGTCGGGCATGGTGGTATGGGACACCGTGGTCGAAATTTGTCGGCCTCGCCGGGGCTACGTGTCTCCCCGTAGTGACCGGTGAGCAACTTAACTCGTGAGCCGATTATGGTGGTATGGGACACTATATTTCGCGCTGTCGGCCTACATTGATAAGGTGATGGGGAGTGGTGCAACCTTTGTGCGTAATGCCACAGCGACCCTTTGTAGTGACCGCGAGCATATTCGAGAAGTTGCGGCGTGCCTTAGGGTTCGCCGCGCGATATATAGAGTATGAACTAGGCATGTTTCTGTATAGTTGTATAGTGATGAATCGTTTAAGGGGTGATGGGGGAGTGGTGCAACCTATGTGCGTAACAGCCCTGGCAGCCTCTGCAGTGACCTAGAAAACACACCATCGTCTGATATTAACTAGGACTGACGACCCTAGATTGGATTATGTTTGGAAATGATATAAGGGAGGTACCTTAGTTTCCCAATCCTGCTGTTTGAAATGAACTAATTAAAAACTCGGTAATCATGCTCATCATACATCGCATGTGCCTGGAAGATGTGGAGCACTGTGGGATGTAAGCATGCTCGAACGTGAGATGGTGTCGCCGAGGGAGTATGTCGGTGAGGGCATCCATCATAGCGCATTCATACTTGCATTAATCGAGTAACTAGGAGTGTTTGATTTACTGCTTTATCATTACTGCTTGACTGTATTGATAACATGATAACTCATGCCTTATCGTTCCACTGAGTTAGCTACTCACTCCCATGTTACGGGACGATGTTGCGCACACCAAACAGACTCTGTCTCAGGTTTAGGCGATCCGACTATTCTGGAGGCGGAGCCCGATTATGACGAGGACCAGGAGGAGTTCTCGTATATGCAATTCATGGCGCGCCGACTAGGCTACCGGGACTGATGAGATTTACAAGGATTGTACCTAGTTTATTTTGACATTTTGTTTATATAAACAGACATGTATATTGTGACTCAGAAGGATTCATACTCTGGATAATGAATCGTTTATTTTGTTTCTTTACATATATATATATATACAGTTCAGTCTTTCGCTTGTTTTTATACAACTGATCTGGAGTATGAATTACTGCTTTGGTATAATCTCATTCATGTTTACTGCTCTAACACAGACAACATTCAAACATCATTAAACATGTTGCATAAGTGATGCGTTGGAACTCGGGAGTTGAGTTGCACTCGACCCCCGATTTTCAGGGCGTTACAAGTTGGTATCAGAGCATGATTTTGATTAAACCGGACCTGAGTTATGTCCCCGCTACGTACGCTGACGCATTACACTTAAGAGGGTGCGCAAAACCTAGCAACAGTCTTGGGGTCTCCCGATTTCGCCGTTCGGCGAAGTTCATTGCAAACGGACATTTTGATCGAAGTCGTACTCGATCCTGACCGCACTTATGGACCCCAAGTCGCCTCTAGACCGTCTATTGACGTGTCTAGATCCTTATCCACCCAATCCAGTTGCTAAGAAGGTCGGAAATATCAGTCCAGATCAGAAATTCCCCGGAACTGACCGTTCTGGAACTGAAATGAGTCCGTGGGCCCCCACGATTAATCCATCAAAGGTTCAGACCAAAACAGGGTGCATTTGGCACCCTGGGAGTGTGGCAAACAGGGTCAGACCGCGGCGGCGCGGTTCCGGCCAAACCCGACCGCGGCGGCGCCGCGGCACCGGCGGCGGACCGCGGTCCGGTTGCTTTTCCGGCGAGTTTTCAAGCGTGGGGCTGGTCGGCCCAGCCCCCTCTACCCCATGGCACGTGCCATTTTGGCAATAGGTTAGGTTTTAAGGGGCTGGAGCACCCTTTTCTCTCATTTCCCCTCTTTTCAAGCACCTTCACCTCCATTTCCGATTTTGTTGAAAACCCATCCCTCCAAACCTTCAATCCTTCCATTTCCTTCCATAACTCACACACCCCTACCTTCCACAACAGTCCTAGCTTCCTCCTTTCCCCATTTTCACAAGTTGGAGCTCTCATAACCCACCTTGAAGCTCAAAATCGGGTAATCTACTAACCCATTCCATTTTCTTCTTGTTTCTTCTTCATTTCCTACCTCTAGAAGTCCTTCCACACCTGTTGGATTGTTGATTGTGGAAGATAAAAGAGATCAGCCCCTTGTTTCCCCATTTTGGAAATTTTCCATGGCCCTCGTTGGTGTGGTGGCCACCATTTTCTCCATTTCCTCCATCCTATCTTTCATGGGAAAGAGGAAAACCGCGGCCGATGACGGCCCAAGTAAAGGCCACCCATTCCCGAAGAAGATCCGATGTTGGGGCCGGCACAAGCACCGTGCGGGAGTTTAGGTCGAAGCGAGACCTGGATCCTGACCACCCCGCCAGAAATGCTTATCCGATAGGCATGGAATATGGGCGCTTCGTGGGCCGTAAGGTTGTGTTTGAAGCTCATGTGGATGAAAGGATGTTCGGGCTACACCCGATGATGGACCACTTGGTGGATATCGGGTGGAATTATATTTTTGAAGGCGAGTCTCCCGCATGTGAGAACACGGTCCGCGCTTTCTACGCTCACATCGTGGACTCATCAGTAGAGCCTCTTCAGTTTACTGTCTCTGTGAGGGGCATAAGGCGCACAATCACTGTGGATGAGGTGGTTCGAATCACGAAGATTCTGCTTGGTCAAGTGCATCCTAGTGATGACTTCTCTAGAAGTGTGCGGGAAAGGGATCGCCGCACACGATTTCTCTGTGGTCGCCGGGTTACTTGGAAGCGAGAAAATTGTATTGTGGCGACAAAGATGTCTGAAGACTTCCATTTGCTCCATCACATCTTCACATACAATGTATACCCACGGTGGGGTAACCGCACGGAATGTACTAGGGTGATGGTGGACTTTCTGTACAAGATGGGATGCTGGGACAACATATACCTGCCCACATTCATCCTATCCCAGATAGTTAATGTTGTTCGTTCTGCCAGGAACGATCTTTCGCTCCCATTTGGCCGACTGATCTGCAGGATGGCTCGTGATGTAGGCTACAGATTGAATATGGAGGATCTTGCACCAGTCCGAGTCATAAGTGAAGCGACACTCAGGAATATGAAGATCGGCCCCCAACAGCGGCAAGCCCGACTCGACGAGTCTGGAGATGAGTCGGATAGCGCCGGTGAGGAAAGTGCTGACCTCCAAGCTGAGAGTGATGAGGAGCGCAGTGATGACATACAGGAAGAAGAATCTGAGGCTCAGGACACAGAGGAGAGTTCACCCCCTGCGGCTCAGGAGCAGGGTGTGGATCGAGATGTTTTTGATGCGCGATTGGCCCGTCTTGAGGAGAGGCAAGCCGCCTTGCAGCAAGAGGTTGGACAAGTTCGGGCTGAGATTGGTCAAGTTCGAACCAAACTTGAAGAGAATGAAGCCTACATGAAGAAGAGTTTCAAGAAGATGTCCCGTACATTGAAGGCCATCCTGTCTTGTGCGCAGGATAAGAATGCTCCTCCTCCACCGCCTACTTCGGATGCTTAGTCATCCATGTTGTTATATGTTGTGTTTGCTTTGGTTACCGCGATAGGCGGTTTATGTTTTCGTACGGATGTTATATTAGGTAGTAGCGTGTTCTAAGTGTTTAATGTGTGGATGTACTGGCTATCATGTGATTTCCATCATGATTCATGTAAACTCTGTAATCCATGTATTATGACTAATTTTGGGTTAAATGAAAAGCATGTAGCCCCTTTTGTTTTGATTATGTGTGGAATGCTTAAAGTGCTTTATGATGTGTGTTATGCTGTATCTCACCAATGCTGTACCCTGTGTTGTATAGGGCATGCCGCGACAGTATACGCGGAGCACGGCACATCTCCGTCTGACTGGCTCTATGGACCAGACCCCTTCTGGTAGTAGCGGTCCTGTGGACTGTGGGATAGGTTCTGATCAGCCCCCTGCTGGTCCTGCTGGTGGATTGCCACCTTACACGCCCCCGGTCCGTGAGCAGTTTCGGCCGTCATCTTCTGCGCAGCATGACTCCCAGGCTGCTCCGCCGACTGATAGATTTGAGCTGCTGATGATGCATCGGCCAGCAGATCTGATGACGACGAAGCGGCCTCGGCGGCATGACCACTATCGCTGAGGTCTTGTCCCATGGTGGTAGTGCGACCCCACCTACGACATCTGCTTGTCCTGCCGGGCGCCCGGAGCCTCCTGCTCAGAGTGAGAATGTGCCTCTGCCCCCACCCGTGGTGCCTCCTATGGGAGATGTCAGTACACGCGGTCTTCTCGAGCGATTTCAGCGCTTGAGGCCTCCTTCATTTATGGGCACTCATAGACCCAAGGAGGCAGAGTTTTGGCTTGACCGCATCTCTAAGATGCTTCGGATGCTGCATTGCTCAGAGGCAGAGCAGGTAGAGCTGGCCGCCTTCATGTTTGAGAGGGAGGCTAGTTTATGGTGGGACAGTGTGTTGCGGTCTGTCGCAGCAGACTACGTGTGGACCTGGGAGGCTTTCGAGTTCCGGTTCCATGAGAAATACTACCCGCCGACTTATCGACATGAGCGGGAGGATGAGTTTCTGCGCCTCAGGCAGGGAGGCATGACGATTACAGAGTACGAGCACCGCTTCACAGAGTTGGGCCGCTTTGTCCCGACTATACTGGTGGACGAGCAGATGCGGATGCGTCGTTTTTCTTTGGGCTTGCGACCGGAGATACGGTCGAAGATATCTTTGCCTCAAAGATACCTACCTATGCGGCTTGGTTCACATGTCCATGACGGCAGAAAGGGATGTGGACCGGTTGGCCCGATCACGTGGCACTATGGTTGCGAGGCCACGACAGGAGATACAGAGCAGGCCTATCCTAGGCAAGAGGCCTCGTGTTGACTCGCCTCCTAGGATTGTAGCGCCAGGGGCTCAGGTGAGGCGCCTTGTTGTGACCTGCACGTACTGCGGAAAACAGGGTCATCTTATCGGGAGTTGTTTCGCGTGGATGAAGGACAGTGGTTTCTCTCCGCCACAGATGTTGGGCCGTTCTCGCCCACAGGCCATATCAGCTCCACCGCTACAGACGGCTCCTGCACATCCTTCCTTCCGACCTCCGTGCCGCGCTTCAGGCCGCCATGCGACCCTTGGCTCCTCGTAACCGAACCGCGGCCAGAGGCTCACGTTCATACTCTTGTGGCTGAGGCACCTGAGACGTCGGTTTCAGCTCCGACGGCTTTCGAGAGTACGGCTTTTATTCATGGCACTCCTGTTTCTTTGTTGGTAGACACTGGGTCCACCACTTCTATTGTTTCTTGTGGGGCGGTGAAACGCCTATCTTTGCATACGATTCCCACTAAGGGAATGAGACTCACTACGGCTACCGGGACCTGTTCGGATGTCACACGATTATGCGAGGGTTGCTCGGTAGTTTTGGGTAGCAGCACAGTGCTCGTCGACCTCATTGTTGCTCCACTATGGCACTACGACGTTATCCTTGGTATGGATTGGCTCACCAGGATGAGGGCGGAGGTAGATTGTGATACTCGGATTGTGACGGCCTATGGACCTGACGGTACAGCTTTCACGTTCCCGGTACAGGTCAGTTGGCCCTGTCGAGTTGATTGTTATGCTGTTTTGCTTGTGCCGATTGATGGTCCGACAGTAGATAGTACGCCGGTGGTTCGAGAATTTGCAGGCGTGTTTGAGACTATCCCTGGTTTACCTCCTCGGCGTGAGATTGATTTCACGATTGACCTTACGCCTGGAGCGACGCCCATCTCGTTGCCGACTTATCGTATGCCTCCATTTGAGATGGAGGAGCTGCGGAAATAGATTGATGGACTTGTAGAGAAAGGTTTTATTCGGCCTAGTGTGTCTCCTTGGGGAGCACCTGTGTTGTTCGTGAAGAAGAAGGACGGGTCGCTACGGTTGTGTATTGATTACCGTAGGTTAAACCAGGTCACGGTGAAGAACAAGTATCCTTTGCCCAGGATTGATGATCTGTTCGATCAGTTGAGGGGGGCGAAGTATTTCTCGAAGATTGACCTTCAGTCAGGGTACCACCAGTTGCGCGTGAGAGAGGAGGACGTGCAGAAGACAGCCTTCAGGATGTGCTTTGGGCACTATGAGTTCTTGGTGATGTCGTTCGGTCGACGACGCACCGGCCCGTGTTCATGGATCTGATGAACCGGGTATTTCGGCCCTTCCTTTACCGATTCGTCATCGTCTTTATCGATGACATCTTGATATACTCCACGAGTCGGGAGGAGCACGAGGAGCACTTGCGAGCGGTATTGGATACACTGAAGAAGAACCAGTTGTTTGCGCAATACAAGAAGTGTGACTTCTGGCAAGAGAAAGTCAAGTTCCTGGGACATATAGTGTCCAAGGATGGGATAGCAGTGGACCTTGCTAAGGTAGCTGCGGTTCAGGATTGGCAGCACCCTGAATCGATTCTTCGAGGTGAGGAGTTTCCTTGGTCTGGCTGGGTACTACAGACGTTTCATTCGGGATTTCTCGAAGATCGCCAGGCCATTGTCTCAGCTGACTCGGAAGGACCTGAAGTTCGCCTGGAATGAGAAGGCGGAGGCAGCTTTTAAGGAGCTGAAGGACAAGTTGACGTCCGCCCCTGTGCTAGTATTGCCAGAGCAAGGGGTGAAATACACGGTGTATCTTGTGACGCGTCTCGCGTTGGTTTGGGTTGTGTGTTGATGCGTAAAGATAGGGTGATATCGTATGCCTCGAGACAATTAAGGAAGCACGAGGAGAATTACCCTACACATGACTGGAGTTGGCGGTGTCATCTTTGCATTGAAGCTCGGAGACATTACCTCTACGGTGAGGAGTTCGAGCTTTTTCTGCGACCACAAGAGCCTTAAATACTTATTCACACTGAGATTTGAATATGAGACAGTGGCCGATGATGGATGGAGACCTTGAAGGAATTCAAGTTCGAGGTTTCCTACCATCCTGGCAAGGCGAACCTTGTGGCAGACGCGTTGAGCCGCAAGAAGGCGATTGCATTTGCGGCACCGCTGATGATAACCGAGTGGGACATGGTAGAGTTTGTGCGGGACTTCGAGCAGAGACTCACTGTCGAGGAGCCATTTGAGTGTGTTGCGCACGTTCGGGTGCGGCCACTTATTGACGACAGGATTGTTGAGGCCCAAGAGGGCGATATACGGCTGTCTGAGCTTCGAGAGCAGGCTAGTGACGCCGTGGACTCCGAGTGGAGAGTCGGTTCTGATGGGGGTTTACGATTTCGTGGCCGCCTATGTGTTCCAGATGTGCCTGACTTGAAACGCGAGCTTCTCGAGTCGGCCCATAACTCGAAGTTTGCGATGCATCCTGGTAGCACGAAGATGTACCAGGATATGAGACAGACGTATTAGTGGGATAACATGAAGGCCCACATTGCTGAGTATGTATCTCGATGTCGACGTGCCGTGGTCAAGGCGAGAACATCGCCGACCTCTGGGACCGCTTCGGCCCATGCCTATAGCGGAGTGGAAGTGGGACTTCATCTCCATGGACTTCATATCGGGGTTGCCGAAGACGAGGAAGGGGCACGATTCCATTTGGGTGATTGTGGGACCTGGTTGACCAAATCGGCCCATTTCCTCCCTATCGAGTTACGAACTCGCAGACAAGCTGGCTAGATTGTACATCAGGGAGATCGTCCGTCTGCACGGGGTTCCTTTGGAGATCGTGTCGGACAGAGACACGCGGTTCACATCTATCTTCTGGACTCGTATCCAGGAGGCGATGGGTGTGAAGTTGAAGTTCAGTACAGCGTTTCATCCTCAGACTGATGGGCAGACAGAGCGGGTGAATCAGATTCTGGAGGATATGTTGCGAGCATGTGTGTTGGACTTCAAGGACAGTTGGGATGAGTGTCTTCCGTACGCAGAGTTCGCTTACAACAACAGCTTCCAAGCGACTATTGGCATGACGCCATATGAGGCTCTATATGGTCGACCTTGTAGGGCACCGCACTGTTGGGCAGAGGTTGGAGAGCGTAGCCTGATTGGCCCAGAGTTGGTGCAGGCGACTACAGAGAAGGTAGACATTATCAGGCGTCGATTACTCATAGCGCAGAGCAGGCAGAAGAGTTACGCCGATACGAGGCGGCGACCGCTGGAGTTCGAGGTCGGTGATCATGTGTTCCTTCGGGTTTCCCCTATGAAGGGAGTCCTTCGGTTTGGGAAGAAGGGGAAGCTCACACCGAGGTTTATCGGTCCTTTTCAGATACTGGATCGAGTGGGTGATGTGGCGTATCGGCTCGCCTTGCCTACACCACTTGCTTCCGTACACAACGTATTTCATGTATCTATGCTGAAGAAGTACGTTCCTGATCCTTCGCATATCATCAGATGGGAGCAGGTACAGTTGAGCGAGGATGCTACATATGAGTTACGTCCGACGCGCATCCTTGACAGGAAGGAGCAGGTACTGCGTAGCAAGGTCATCCCACTTGTGAAGGTGCTTTGGACACATCATTCTGAGGAGGAAGCTACCTGGGAGACTGAGGCCGAGGTCAGGAAGAACTACCCTCAGATTCTCGAGGAGTACGAAAAGGTATAAATTTCGAGGACGAAATTTTTTGTTTAAGGGGGGTAGATTGTAACGACCTGAAAAATTTCCGTACATTGGGTCGAGTACCACCTCGACCAGAAATCACGTAGGATTAAATCCTTTAGAAACTTAACAAAGTTAACTAAGTACTAAACTCGATTTGTCGTGAAATCCGTTAGGATCGCTTTAAATACGATCTGCAAGACCCAAAAGTTGTAGAATCATTGACGCTAGGTTAGCCTAAAGTTTAGAACCAAACTCATTTCCCGTCTGCTCTCGGGAATGAAACGAAACTTCGTATTAGGTCTAGATCGCACATCGGGAGTCCGATTAACCCGAAGCTGAGGAACTAGAACCGCCCCACTGGGCTTAACAAACATCTCAAAAATCAGCTCCATCCGATGTTCCATGGCCATTCGTTTCGATTCGGAGCGAGGGAGTGTGCAAAACACTATTCCCATCCAAAAATAAATATCTGGAATAGTGATCTGGCATCATTCGTTGACGCGTCAGTATTAAGCAACCTGACCGTCAGAATCAGAACAAATTACACCCTCGGATTAAGAAAAATTTCAGGAACATTTACATGTACTTGGAATTTCTGATCGTGGCCCACTGACCGTCGAACTGAAAGTGGTCCGCCACGTGCGATCTGGGTATCCGATCGAGTCAAAAACGTAATCCCACGTAGATCCATCGATGGTGAGCTTAAGTCTGACGTTTGGTTCAAGGAGGGCCACCAGAACTTCCCTTTTGAGCTGGAAAAGCGACAAAAATCCTATATTAGCAGTACCCCTTGAACCTGAGTCTAATTTCATAATGTTTGTGGCTATAAAAGGAGCTTAGAACAGCCCCTCTCACAGCCATACGAATTTTGGAGAAAACCCTAGAGGAAGAGAGAGAAAAAAGAGAGAAAGACTTGGAGATTGTTGCCGATTTCCCTCCTCCTGCTCTGGCTTGTTACACGGCCTACACCGCCCTATTCTAGGCGTTTTCCCGGCGTTTTCCGTCCCATTTAAAGGTAAGAAATCCTAACCCTAGGTCTGATTTGAAGTGGGATAGATGTGGGTTGCATAACAACTAACCGATTCCGTTCTTTAGGCTAGAAATCTCCCGTATACGGAAGTTCCACTACCCTTGCTGATTCGTTTCGTTTCCAAAGGCAAAGGTGAGGACTTTAAGTGTATAAGTTACGGTTTTCAACGCTTTCAATGTCAGATAATGGTAGATTCATGATCTGCTTGCAATTGCACATGTACAAAGTGCTTTCCGTTTCCTGTTTTGATTAACGGTGTGAAATATGGAATTTCACATATTCTAGGTATACGTAGAAATACCGTATACGTATTTTTTTGGATAAGTGCTTGACATGTTTATTTAATGTATGATTATATAATATATGAATAAAATACTAGTTTGGCGAAAGGAACCGCCAAAATATATGTTCGCTTGTAAATGCGACGTATGTTGAAATTACGTATTTTAAAAATACCGTATACGTATTTCTTTTGGAATAATGTTTGACATATTTATTTAATGTATGATTATACAATACATGATTAAAATACTAGTTTGGCGAAAGGAATCGCCGTAATCTATGTTCCTTTGTAAACGCTATGTATGTCGAAATTGGGTATACGAGGAAGTACCCTATACATATAAAATTCACTGATGTGATTGCCATGTTTAATTGCTGTATGAATATGATGTATATGTATAAAATACTAGTTTGGTAAAGGGACAATCCTAGTACACATTTCTCTAGCATACGTCATGTATGTTGAAATATTGCATTCCAAGTGTTGGTGAAATCACTTGTGAGTGTAAGTGCTTAAGTGTTAGAATCTTAGGTAGGTGCTGAGATGGGATTCTCGGCTACCTTAGAGTCACATATGACACTCTCCATGTGGTTGTTCACTCTAACCACTCGCCTACGAAATTTAAGTATTTGTATCCCTATTTACATAATGCTTTATAACATGCTTTTGAACATGCTTTGTGACTTGTTTATTAACATGCTTCATGTTATGCTTTATAATATGATTGCTAGTGTTCTTGAATTACTATGTTATCATGCCATATTTCACATGCTATGGTTAGGATTTGACTGAACTTGGGACTATGTTCATAGTCCAGGCATCCGGTATCAGACTTGAAGATGTGGTTGGGATTCGTTCCGCCACGCATGATGTGTTGGCGAACCCGTGTCGTACTTCGGTTGGCGATAGTGTTGGCCACACGAGGTGCTTCTGCGCTTCATATCGCCCAACTTGTTGTGCGCTCGAGCCAGCCGAACACGTCAAGTAAACCGTGTGCCTTATGTATGTTCACCATGTTTGGTCACTAATGCCTTAACCTAGGGTACCAAACTTACCAGTGAAAATCCCGTTAACCATGGTACCTCGATCCGCTAAGACTCATGAGCCGGGCATGGTGGTATGGGACACCGTGGTTGAGCTGTCGGCCTACGCTGGGGCTACGTGCCTCCCCGTAGTGACCAGTGAGCAACTTAACTCGTGAGCCGATTATGGTGGTATGAGACACTATATTCGCGCTGTCGGCTACATTGATAAGGTGATGGGAGAGTGGTGCAACCTTTGTGCGTAACAGCCCTGACAGCCCTTTGTAGTGACCGCGAGCATATTCTGAAGTTGCAGCGTGCCTTAGGGTTCGCCGCGATATATAGAGTATGAACTAGGCCTGTTTCTGTATAGTTGTATAGTGATGAATCGTTTAAGGGGTGATGGGGAGTGGTGCAACCTATGTGCGTAATACTCTGGCACCTCTAGTGACCTAGAAAACACACCATCGTCTCGATATTAACTAGGACTGACGACCCTAGATTGGATCATGTTTGGAAATGATATAAGGGAGGTACCTTAGTTTCCCAATCCTGCTGTTTGAAATGAACTAATTAAAAACTCGGTAATCATGCTCATCATACATCGCATGTGCCTGGAAGATGTGGAGCACTGTGGGATGTAAGCATGCGCGAACGTGAGATGGTGTCGCCTGAGGGAGTATGTCGGTGAGGGCATCCATCATAATTGCATTCATACTTGCATTAATCAGAGTAACTAGGAGTGTTTGATTTACTGCTTTATCATTACTGCTTGACTGTATTGATAACATGATAACTCATGCCTTATCGTTCCACTGAGTTAGCTACTCACTCCCACGTTACGGGACGGTGTTGCACACACCAAACAGACTCTGGCTCAGGTTTAGGCGATCCGACTATTCTGGAGGCGGAGCCCGATTATAACGAGGACCAGGAGGAGTTCTCGTATATGCAGTTCGTTGGCGGCTTCGACTAGGCTACCAGGAGGAGTTCTCGTATATGCAGTTGAAAATAATGTAAATTCGACCACTGAAGAGATAGTTATGAAGGTTACTATACGACAAGGAGATGAAGGAAAAATTCAGGATCGAAGACTGCGATCCCACTTACGGATGCCCAAATGGTCTATGTAACAGCTCGAATTTTTCCCAACCTGGAATTAGACGTCCTTAGGCAATGGGTCGATCCTAACACCTTATTAACTTGTCAGGACTCAATCCCAAAGTCTAAAATTGCTTTTGAACCCACTTCCTTCACAAATCTCATCCTTCACCACCTCGTTCTTTAAATCCTTCTAAGTACTTTAACATTAGACACTATCTTAAAGTTTCGGTGATGAAGAACAATACTTAAATTAAACATTACTACAAAGGATGAGTACCACCTCGACCAGAAATCACTTAGGATTAAACCCTTTAGAAATTTGACAAAGTTAACCAAGTGCTAAACTAGATTAGCTACGAAATCCGTTTGAATCGCTTTAAATACGATCTGTAAGACCCAAAACTAATAGAATCATTGACGTTAGGTTACCCTAAAATCTAGGATCAATCTCATTACCCGACTGCTCTTGGGAGCACGTTGAAACTCCGTATCAGATTTGGACCGCACATCGGGAGTCCGAATAACATGAAGTTAAGGACTTAGGACCGCCTCGCTGGGCTTGACAACCATCTCGGAAATCAAATCCAAACAGTGTCCCACGGCTATTCGCTTGAGTCCGGAGCGAGAGAGTGTCAGAATAGTAATCTGAGACTCGTCGCTTGTGAATCAGTATTAAGCAACCAGACCGTCAGAATTTGACCAAATTACACCCTCAAATCAGGAAAAATTTCATAAACATTTACATGTACTCGGAATCTCTGATCGAGACCCACTGACCGTCGAACTGAAACTGGTCTGCCACGCGTGATCTGAAAATCCGACTGAAATGAAAACTTGACTCAACATAGATCCAGTATTAGTGAACTTAAGTCCGACCTTTGGCTCAAGGGGGGGGCTCCGGAAATGCTCCGTTGAGCTGAAACAGAAGCCCTTTGGACAAAACTCAAGTATACCTTCTTCCCAAGTCTATTTCAATGAAGTTTTAAGCTATATAAGGACCATAAACCCTCTCTCATTTCAGCCATCCCAATTTGAGTTTGAGAAGAGGGAAAAGAGAGAGAAAGTGAGAGAGAAGTGGGAGCTTCTTCCTGCCGTGCTTCCCTGCCGCTCCACGAGCTCCACCGCTCTGTTCTAATCGCTTTCCCGGCAATTCCAGCTCCGTTTCCAGGTAAGAAACCCTAACCCTAATCTGTTTTGGGGTTGTATAGGTTGTAGGTTATGAAATAGCTAACCTATTTCGTTTTCTAGGTTGCCAAACTGCCGAATACGGGAACTTGGCAATTCTATCGACTCCATTTCGATTCTACGATAAAAGGTGCGGACTTTAGGTGTACAGGTTATGGTTTTCAACGCTTTCAATGTCAGATAATGATAGATTCATGATCTGCATGCAATTGCACATGTACAAAGTGCTTTCCATTTTCTGTTTCAATTAAAGATGTAGATTACGAAATTTTACATATTCTAAGTATTCGTAGAAAATACCGTATACGTAAATTTTTTGGAAATGTGTTTGACATGATTATTTGTTTTATGAATGTATGATATATGGATAAAATACTTATTTGGTGAAAGGATTCGCCCTAATGCATGTTTTCCTTATATGCACTATGTATGTAGAAATACTGTATTGTGGAAAGTACCGTATACGTATATATTTTAGAGATGTGTTTGCCATGATTATTTGTTGTATAAATATATTATATATACGTAGAATACTTTCTTGGCGAAAGGACTCGCCCTAATACATGTTTGCTAACATACACGAAGTATGTTGAAATAGTGTATGTTAAGTGTTTATGAAAATGCTTGTGTGAGTAAGTGTTTGGATGTTGATACCTTAGGAGGGTGTTGAGATGGGATTCTCAACTACCTTAGAGACATGTATGATTACCTCTGTGAGGTTGTTTACTTAAACCACTTACTTGTGCAATATATGTGTTTGTATTCCTACTTATGTAGTGCTTTACAACATGCTTTATAACATGCTTTATGACATGCTTACTAACATGCTTGAATTACTTTGTTTACCATGCTTTACTTCACATGCTACGTATAAGGTTTGATTAAGTTTGGGACTATGTTTATACTCCAGATAGTCGGTACTAGACTTGAGATCGTGGTTGAGTTTCATGTCGCCACGTAAGATGTGTTTGACGAACCCGAGTCGTACGTCAGTTGGCGATAGTGGTTAGGCCACGCGAAGTGCTTATGCACTTCATGTCGCTCAATTGATTGTGCGATCGAGCTAGTTAGGCCCGTCAAGTAACCCGATATGTCTAATGTATGTTCACCATGTTTGGTCGCTACTGCTTGAACCTAGGGTACCAAACTTACCAGTGGAATCCCGTTAACCATGGTACCTCGATCCGCTAAGACTCATGAGCTGGGCATGGTGGTATGGGACACCGTGGTCGAGCTGTCGGCCTACGCTGGGGCTACGTGCCTCCCCATAGTGACAAGTGAGCAACCAGACTCGTGAGCCGATTATGGTGGTATGGGACACTATATTCGAGCTGTCGGCCTACACTACTTGATGGGTGATGGGGGAGTGGTGCAATGATTCCATGTAACTGCCTTGACAGCCTTGACCGTATCCGGTGTAGTGACCTCGAGCATACTCTAAATCTATGGTGAGGCGACGAGCCTTCCTGTGGTAGCAGAGTATAAGTTAGGCCTGTATTGATAAGGTGATGGGGGAGTGGTGCAACGATTCCGCATAACAGCCCTAGCAGCCCTTGCAGTGACCTAGAAATACACCATCATATGAGATTGTCTAGGACTGATGACCCTAGAATGGATCATGTTTGGGAATGATACAAGGGAGGTATCTTAATTTCCCAATCCTGCTGTTTGAAATGGACTAACAACAACTCGGTAATCATGCTCACCATGCATTGCATGTGCCTGAAAGATGTGGAGCACTAAGGAAAGAAAGCATGCCACGAACGAAGATGGTGTCGCATGAGGGAGTATGTCGGTGAGGGCATACATCATGACTGTATTCATACTTGCATTAATAAGAGTAGTTAGGAGTATTTGATTTTAATGCTTTATCATTACTGCTTGACTAAGTTGATAATATGTTAACCTATACTTTACTGTTCCACTGAGTTGATCACTCACTCCCACATTACGGGACGGTGTTGTACACACCAACCAGATTTGTTGAGTTTCAGGTGATGGCGATGCTTATGAAGCAGAGCCGGACTCCTACTATGATGTCGAGGAGGAGTTCTCCTATCTATAACTCTCTAACAGGTCTATGAAGACTTGGTATTGTATTGACAGGGCTATAATACTTAGGATAGAAGACATTACACTTCCTCACATTTGGTATATTTTAAAACTATACTTGTAATTAATTAACCTGGTAACTTTATCACACTTTAGAAACTCACCACTGTTTTTATATTTTATATATCTATCACAATCTTTCATTGCAATTTAACTGTCTCTGGAGTATGATATGTTGTTTTGGCTTAATCTCACTCATGTTTAATGCACGAATACAGTCAACATTCAATCATCATTCATTTTGTTGCATAAGTGATGTTCTGGAACTCGGGAGTTGAGTTTATGCTCGACCCCCAATTTTTGGGATGTTATAGTTGGTATCAGAGCATGATTTAGATTAAACTGGACCTGGGTTATGGTCACACGATGCACATTGACGCACTCTGACTTAGGATGGAGCGACGGAATGTAGAAACAGTCTTAGGCATCCCTGTTCCGTCCAACGGCTGGTTCACTGAAAACGAACACCGAAATCGAGTCTGTATTCAACCATGGTTGCACGGGTCGACCTTAAAACATTCCTAGGCCACCTATTAATGAGTCTAGATTACAATCCACCTCACCCTAACCTTTGACAATCGGTAGTATATGGGATAAGCGTGATGATGATAACTGGACTCCTCACAGAGACTTCTCGAATCCATGAGAAAGAAAGTAGAAAATATAAATAAATTCTAATACATTCGAAATTGATTAATGAATGACTAAAAACGAGTTCACAACCCTTTAAGTAGGAATACCAAGTAATGGGAAAGAAATCAGAAACAAACTACAACTAAGACTCGTAGAATTCGCGACTTACTATAAGGTCGTGATGTCGAATAGTGCGCAGGGTTTTCAGCCAAAAAATAGTAAGTGTCCTATTTGACTTCACCAAACCATTCTCCTAATTATTCTAAGCTCTTTTCACAATGGGTGTAATTCCTAAAGCCTGACAGATGAAGAGTAATTAAACTAAAACTACTATTTTTAGTAAAACGAAATTGAATCGGGGAAACGACCGTCAATCAGAGGGTTTTTTTTGCAATTCTGGGTTGCACAACCTGGCGTAGCAAGGTTGGTTGACTTCGTTAGCTCGTTCCACACCAAAATCATATATTGTACGTTAGATAACTCATTCCAGATTGCAAGATACGTCCGTTTTGACCCGTAACGACTCGAAATGGAGTCGGGGGCCTATCCACACCATTTCGGAGGGCCCCAGGGTGGGACCCAAGGTTTTTTGGGGCCTAGGGGACTGGAGGACCACGCCCGTGGGGCCCCCCTTTGAATTCTGCAAAGTTGGTCGGCGAGGCCCTCGCTCGGTTCGCGAGGCCTCGCCACTTTTTGGGCTGGGCCGGGCCCGCGGCTCGGGCCGATCGCATTGGGGGGTCTAATAACCCCCCTGACATGCCTCCTAAACCTCCCCTCCAAGCTGTTTTCTCTCTCTTATCTTGTTGTTTCTCTTCAAAATCTCCCTTCCAATCGTCCTTCCTGCTGATTTCGACCACAACCTACCCATTCTCATTGTCCACAGCAGTCCTTACCTTCCTCCCTCTCCATTTCTCTTTCGTTTCAACCCCCACATCCTCCATTTCATCCCAAAAATGTATATATCTCTCAAACCCATCCATTCCCCCCTTTTACCTTCTTCATTCCCTGTTACTTGGGCCTCTACAACGTCTGTTGAGACTCCAATCCGTGGAGAACCAAACCTCCAGCCCTTTCTCTCTCTCCATCACTTTTCATTCACTTTTCTATGGCTCTATCTGAGCTTGGTTCGACCACCTTCTAGGATGTCTAACTATCCATATGTTGTCTTGTAGTTTTCATGGATTACTGTCTTTAAGTGAGTTTAGGTGGATAGAATTGTATAAGTAACAATAAATGTACGTGTAAGGTATGGTTCCTAGAGTGGTATATCCCATGTTTTCCAATACCATGTTTGGAGTGTATGCAATTAAAAGTAAATTCCAAAATTCCTTTTCCAAGTACACTTAGAAATTCATTATCCTGGGGTTTGAAAATCCCATCTCACACTTTCCGACACAAGGCTCATTTTCCAAAGACTATAGAAAAAAATTAATCCCCACCCACCCTCCTACCAAACAAGCCACTCCCAATCCCGAAGTAGGATTAGCAAGTAGGATTAGCAATGCAGTTCCATTTAGTACAACTTAAGATTGCTGGCCAAATAGGCCCTTGGAGTTTGGACCTAGAGTGGTGCTTCGACAAACCTGACAGTATAGGAAATCCAACAAATTAAGAACGTGAACTCTAGAACCCCCTTAGTTGGTTTGAGCATAGGTGAAGTGCTCGAGCGTAGCTACATTCAGGTTCGGGCAACTCAATTCTAAGCAAACAAACAAACAATTTCCTTTATTAAAAGTGGTGTAAAAATCATCTAGTGTATAAGCATAGACTTTGGATTACAACTAGGGGATTACGCTACTCATACGTTATGACTAGGCACTAAAGAATGTAAAGGATTTATTATGCTAAGATACTTGAAAGATAGATTTAGTTAGTCGGCTTAAGTAGGTTGGAGCGAGACCTCGTTCTTTCGTTGAATCCCCTTAATACTAACAGGCTTCTTTGATAATTCCTAGGAAAGTTGTTTGACATAGAAACTATTCATGCTTAAAGGAAACTTATATATCCTTTGGATTTAAGGTTAGATCAAATCAATGCATCCCTTAGAATTGCTTTCTTGAGGAATTGTTACAACCGGGAACACGGAGTAGAGAAACGATAAATATCAACGAGGTATTCGCAGTTTGAATTGAATTCTCAATCCTGGTAGTGACCAATGAACTCTATGCTCTGATCAAGCAAAGAGTCGGGATTAACTAGGATTCAGAACTGATACGACAATTTTCTGTCTTCGCGAGGCAGAAGGTCCATGTATCTGATTCTGACCCACTACACAACTTTCCTTCCGTGTTGGCTCAATATACGGAGCAGGACATAAATCTTAAGCCTTGAGGGTGAAAATAAAGTTTTAAGGGGGGTAGACTAAAATGAACCAGGCTACTATATACCTTACCACGCGCAGGAACTCAAAATCAATAAGTCTTAGGTAAATGAAATAATAAAAATCTTTCCTTATTACCCTTAGGTAATTTCGGGGACGAAATTTTATTTTAAGGGGGGTAAATTGTAACAGCCCAGATTTTTTCCAACCAGGAATTAGACGTCCTTAGGCAATGGGTTGATCCTAACACCTTATGAACCTGTCAGGACTCAATCCCAAAGTCTAAAACTGCTTTTGAACCCACTTCCTTCACAAATCCCACCCTTCACCACCTCGTTCTTTAAATCCTTCTAAGTACTTTCACATTAGACACTATCTTAAAGTTTAGGTGATGAAGAACAATGCTTAAACTAAATATTACTACAAAGGACTGAGTACCACCTCGACCAAAAATCACTTAGGATTAAAGCTTTTAGAAATTTGATAAAGTTAACTAAGTGCTAAACTAGATTAGCTACGAAATCTATTTGAATCGCTTTAAATATGATTTGCAAGACCCAAAACTTGTAGAATCATTGACGCTAGGTTACCCTAAAATCTAGGATCAATCTCATTACCCGACTGCTCTTGGGAGCACATTGAAATTCCATATTAGATCTGGACCGCACATTGGGAGTCTGAATAACACGAAGTTAAGCACTTAGGACCGCCTCGCTGGGCTTGACAACCATCTCGAAAATCAAATCCAAACAGTGTCCCACGGCTGTTCGCTTGAGTCCGGAGCGAGAGAGTGTGAGAACACTTGTTTGTTTACAAAATAAATATCTTGAATAGTAATCTGAGACTCGTCGCTTGCGGATTAGTATTAAGCAACCAGACTATCAGAATCTGACCAAATTACACCCTCGGATCAGGAAAAATTTCATAAACATTTACATGTACTCGGAATCTCCGATCGAGACCCACTGACCGTCGAACTGAAACCGGTCCGCCACGCATGATCTGGAAATTCGACTAAAATGAAAACTTGACTTAACATAGATCCAGCGTTAGTGAGCTTAAGTCCGACCTTTGGCACAAGGGGGGGCTCCGGAAATGCTCCGTTAAGTTGAAACAAAAGCCCTTTGGACAAAACTCAAGTATACCTTCTTCCCAAGTCTATTTCAGTGAAGTTTTTGGCTATATAAGGACCTTAAACCCTCTCTCATTTCAGCCATCCGAATTTGAGTTTGAGAAGAGGGAAAAGATAGAGAAAGTGAGAGAGAAGTGGGAGCTTCCTCCTGCCGTGCTTCCCTGCCGCTCCACGAGCTCCACTGCTCCATTCTAATCGCTTTCCCGGCGATTCCAGCTCTATTTCTAGGTAAGAAACCCTAACCCTAATCTATCTTGGGGTTGTATAGGTTGTAAGTTATGAAATAGCTAACCTATTTCGTACTCTAGGTTGCCAAACTGCTGAATACGGGAACTTAGCAATTCTATCGACTCCGTTTCGATTCTACGATAAAAGGTGCGGACTTTAGGTGTATAGGTTATGGTTTTCAATGCTTTCAATGTCAGATAATGATAGATTCATGATCGGCATGCAATTGCACATGTACAAAGTGCTTTTCATTTTCTGTTTCAATTAAAGATGTAGATTATGAAATTTTACATATTCTAGGTATTCGTAGAAAATACCGTATACGATATTTTTTGGAAATGTGTTTGACATGATTATTTGTTGTATGAATGTACAATATATGGATAAAATACTTATTTGGCGAAAGGATTCGCCCTAATGCATGTTTTCCTTATATACACTATGTATGTAGAAATACTGTATTGTGGAAAGTACCGTATATGTATATATTTTAGAGATGTGTTTGCCATGATTATTTGTTGTATAAATATATTATATATGTGTAGAACACTTGCTTGGTGAAAGGACTCGCCCTAATACATGTTTGCTAACATACACGAAGTATGTTGAAATAGTGTATATTAAGTGTTTGTGAAAATGCTTGGGTGAGTAAGTGTTTAGATGTTGATGCCTTAGGAGGGTGTTGAGATAGGATTCTCAACTATCTTAGAGACATGTATGATTACCTCCATGAGGTTGTTCACTTAAACCGCTTACTTGTGCAATATATGTGTTTGTATTCCTATTTATGTAGTGCTTTACAACATGCTTTATAACATGCTTTATGACATGCTTACTAACAAGCTTGAATTACTTTGTTTACCATGCTTTACTCCACATGCTACGTATAAGGTTTGATTGAGTTTGGGACTATGTTTATAGTCCAGACAGTCGGTACTAGACTTGAGATCGTGGTTGAGTTTCATGTCGCCATGTAAGATGTGTTTGACGAACCTAAGTCGTACGTCAGTTGGCGACAGTGGTTAGGCCACGCGAAGTGCTTATGCACTTCATGTTGCTCAATTGATTGTGTGCTCGAGCTAGTTAGGCCCGTCAAGTAACCCGATATGTCTAATGTATGTTCACCATGTTTGGTCGCTACTGCTTGAACCTAGGGCACCAAACTTACCAGTGGAATCCCCGTTAACCATGGTACCTCAATCCGCTAAGACTCATAAGCCAGGAATGGTGGTATGGGACACCGTGATCGAGCTGTCGGCCTACGCTGGGGCTACGTGCCTCCCCATAGTGACCAGTGAGCAACCAGACTCGTGAGTCCATTATGGTGGTATGAGACACTATATTCGAGCTATCAGCCTACACTACTTGATGGGTGATGGGGGAGTGGTGCAACGATTCTGTGTAACAGCCCTGGCAGCCCTGACCATATCCGGTGTAGTGACCTTGAGCATACTCTAAATCTACGGTGAGGCGACGAGCCTTCCCGTAGTAACAGAGTATAAGTTAGGCCTGTATTGATAAGGTGATGGGGGAGTGGTACAGTGATTCCACGTAACAGCCTTGGCAGCCCTTGCAGTGACCTAGAAATACACCGTCGTATGAGATTGTCTAGGATTGACGACCCTAGAATGGATCATGTTTGGGAATGATACAAGGGAAGTACCTTAGTTTCCCAATCCTGCTGTTTGAAATGGACTAATAACAACTCGGTAATCATGCACATCATGCATTACATGTGCCAAAGAAAGCATGCCACGAACGAAGATGGTGTCGCATGAGGGAGTATGTCGGTGAGGGCATACATCATGACTGCATTCATACTTGCATTAATAAGAGTAGCTAGGAGTGTTTAATTTTAATGTTTTATCATTATTGCTTGACTAAGTTGATAATATGTTAACCTGTGCTTTACTGTTCTACTGAGTTGATCACTCACTCCCATGTTACGGGACGGTGTTGTACACACCAACCAGATTTGTTGAGTTTCAGGTGATGACGATGCTCATGAAGCAGAGCCGGACTCCTACTAGATGTTGAGGAGGAGTTCTCCTATTTGTAACTCTCTGGCAGGTCTATGAAGACCTGGTATTGTATTGACGGGGCTATAGTACTTGGGATAGAAGACATTATACTTCCTCACATTTGGTATATTTTAAAACCGTACTTGTAATTAATTAACCTGGTAACTTTATCACACTCTGTAGACTCACCATTATTTTTATATTATATATATCTATCTCAGTCTTCCGCTGCAATTTAATTGTCTCTGGAGTATGATATGCTGTTTTGGCTTAATCTCACTCATGTTCAATGCACGAATACAGTCAACATTCAATCCTCATTCATTTTGTTGCATAAGTGATGTTCCGGAACTCGGGAGTTGAGTTTATGCTCGACCCTCGATTTTCGGGATGTTATAGTCTAGGAAAATGATGATTCCATCCAGGAATGAAAGAACACTAAAGTACCTTCCAGATGACGAAAAATCGACCCAATTTGATATCAAACGAGGGAGTTATGAGCATCTCCGTTGGATCGCGCGATTTTGAAAGATTAACAATCCAAATTGCAAAATGACGATTGAAAAGTTCCAACGTGCTTTTTGGATATCAAACGGTCCGAAAATTAGCCAATTCTGATCTCATTTAGAAGCTGGTCAAGTTACCATTTCAATGAGCTCAAAATAATCAAAATTCGACCACTGAAGAGAGTTAAGAAGGTTACTATTCTACAAGGAGATGAAGGAAAAATTCATGACCAATGACTGCGATCTCACTTACAGATGCCCAAATGGTTTCAGAATACAATGATTTCAGTCAGGAATGAAAGAGCACTAAAGTACCTTTCAGATGACCAAAAATCGACCCAATCCGACATCAAACGAGGGAGTTATGAGCGTCTCCGTTGGATTGCGAGATTTGGAAAGCTTAACAATCTAAATTGCAAAATGACGATCGAAGAGTTCCAACGTGCTTTTGGGATATCGATCGGTCTCAAAATTAGCCAGTTTCTGTCCCATTTGGAAGCTTGTCAAATTACCATTCCAATGAGTTCAAAATAGTCTAAAATCGACCATTGAAGAGTGAGTTACAGAGGTTACTATTCGACAAGGAGATGAAGGAAAAATTCAGGACCGATGACTGCGATCCCACTTACGGATGCCAAAATAGTCCCGAAAAATGATGATTCTAGTCAGGAATGAAAGAGCACTAAAGTACCTTTCAGATGACCAAAAATCGACCCAATCCGACATCAAACGAGGGACTTAAGTGCGTCTCTGTTGGATGGTGCGATTTAGAAAGATTAACAATCGAAATTACAAAATGACGATTGAAGAGTTCCAACGTGCTTTTTGGATATCGAACGGTCTCAAAATTAGCCAATTCCGATCCCATTTAGAAGCTTGTCAAGTTACCAATCCAATGAGCTCAAAATAATCTAAATTCGACCACTGAAGAGAGAGTTAAGAAGGTTACTATTCGACAAGGAGAAGAAGGAGAAATTCAGGACCGACGACTGCGATCCCACTTACGGATGCCCAAATGGCCTCGGAATAGGATGATTCCAACCAGGAATGAAAGAGCACTATAATACCTTTCAGATGACCAAAAATCAACCCAATCTGAAATAAAATGAAGGACTTATGATCATCTCAGTTGGATCACTTGATTTGGAAAGATTAACAATCCAAATAGCGAAATGATGAGAGAAGATTTCCAACGTGCTTTTGGGATACCGAACGGTCTTTGAAATAGCCAATTTTGGTCCCATTTGGAAGCTTGTCAACTTACCATAATAATGTGCTCAAAATAGTCTAAATTCAACCACTGAAGAGAGAGTTACGATGGTTACTATTCGACAAGGACAAGAAGGAAAAATTCAAGACCAACGACTGCGATCCCACTTACGGATACCCAATGGTCTCAGAATTGGATGATTCCAGCCAGGGATGAAAGAGCACTAAAGTACCTTTTAAATGACCAAAAATTAACCTAATTTGACATCAAACGAGGGAGTTATGAGCGTCTCCATTAGATTGGGCGATTTGGAAAGATTAACAATCCAAATTGGAAAATGACGAGCGAAGAGTTCCAACGCGCTTTTGGGATATCGAACGGTCTCAGAAATAGCCAATATTGGTTCCATTTAGAAGCTTGTCAACTTACCATTCCAACGCGCTAAAAATAATGTAAATTCGACCACTGAAGAGAGAGTTACGAAGGTTACATTACGACAAGGAGATGAAGGAAAAATTCAGGACCGAAGACAGCGATCCCACTTACGGATGCCCAAATGGTCTTGGAAAATGATGATTGCAGTCAGGAATGAAAGAGCACTAAAGTACCTTTCAGACGACCAAAAATCGACCCAATTCGACATCAAACGAGGGAGTTATGAGCGTCTCCGTTGGATCACGCGATTTGGAAAGATTAACAATCCAAATTGCAAAATGACGATTGAAAAGTTCCAACGTGCTTTTTGGATATCAAACGGAACCAAAATTTACCAATTCGATCCCATTTAGAAGCTTGTCAAGTTACCATTTCAATGAGCTCAAAATAATCAAAATTCGACCACTGAAGAGACTTAAGAAGGTTGTTATTCGACAAGGAGATGATGGAAAAATTCATGACCGACGACTGCTATCCCACTTATAGATGCCCAAATGGTCTTAGAATACGATGATTCCAGTCAGGAATGAAAGGGCACTAAAGTACCTTTCAGATGACCAAAAATCGATCCAATCCGACCTCAAACGAGGGAGTTATGAGCGTCTCTCTTGGATGGTACGATTTGGAAAGATTAACAATCGAAATTACAAAATGACGATTGAAGAGTTCCAACGTACTTTTTGGATATCGAACGGTCTCAAAATTAGCCAATTTCGGTCCCATTTAAAAGCTTGTCAGGTTACCATTCCAATGAGCTCAAAATAATATGAATTCAACCATTGAAGAGAGAGTTAAGAAGGTTACTATTCGACAAGTAGAGGAAAGAAAAATTCAGGACCGACGACTGCGATCCCACTTACGGATGCCCAAATGGCCTCGGAATAGTATGATTCCAGCCAGGAATGAAAGAGCATAGAGTAACTTTCAGATGACCAAAAATCAACCCAACCTGACATCAAAAGAGGTAGTTATGAGCGTCTCCATTGGATCACGCGATTTGGAAAGATTAACTATCCAAATTAAAAAATGACGATTGAAGAGTTTCAACATGCTTTTTGGATACCGAACGGTCTCAAAATTAGCCAATTCTGGTCCCATTTAAAATCTTGTCAAGTTACCATTCCAATGAGCTCAAAATAATCTAAATTCAACCACTGACGAGAGAGTTAAGAAGGTTACTATTCGACAAGGGGAAGAAGGAAAAATTCATGACCGACAACTGCGATCCCACTTACGGATACCCAAATGGCCTCGGAATAGGATGATTCCAGTTAAGAATGAAAGAGCACTAAAGTACCTTTCAGATAACCAAAAATCAACCCAATCTGACATCAAACGAGGGAGTTATGAGCGTCTCCATTGGATCCAGCGATTTGGAAAGATTAACAATCCAAATTACAAAATGACGATTGAAGAGTTCCAACGTGCTTTTTGGATATCGAACGATCTCAAGATTAGGCAATTCTAGTCCCTTTTAAAAGCTTGTCAAGTTACCATTCCAATGTGCTCAAAATAATCTAAATTCGACCATTGAAGAGAGATTAAGAAGGTTACTATTCGACAAGGAGAAGAAAGAAAAATTCAGGACTGACGACTGCGATCCCACTTACGGATGCCCAAATGGCCTCGGAATAAGATGATTCTAGCCAGGAATGAAAGAGCACTAAAGTACCTTTTGGATGACCAAAAATCAACCCAATCTGAAATAAAATGAGGGACTTATGATCATCTCAGTTGGATCGCTTGATTTGGAAAGATTAACAATCCAAATTGCAAAATGATGAGAGAAGATTTCCAACGTGCTTTTGGGATACCGAACGGTCTCAGAAATAGCCAATTTTGGTCCCATTTGGAAGCTTGTCAACTTACCATAATAATGTGCTCAAAATAGTCTAAATTCAACCACTGAAGAGAGAGTTACCATGGTTACTAGTCGACAAGGACAAGAAGGAAAAATTCAAGACCAACGACTGCAATCCCACTTACGGATACCCAATGGTCTCAGAATTGGATGATTCCTGCTAGGAATGAAAGAGCACTAAAGTACCTTTTAAATGACCAAAAATTAACCTAATTTGACATCAAACGAGGGAGTTATGAGCGTCTCCATTAGATTGGGCGATTTGGAAAGATTAACAATCCAAATTGGAAAATGACGAGCGAAGAGTTCCAACGCGCTTTTGGGATATCGAACGGTCTCAGAAATAGCCAATATTGGTTCCATTTAGAAGCTTGTCAACTTATCATTCCAACGCGCTAAAAATAATGTAAATTCGACCACTGAAGAGAGAGTTATGAAGGTTACATTACGACAAGGAGATGAAGGAAAAATTCAGGACCGAAGACAGCGATCCCACTTACGGATGCCCAAATGGTCTTGGAAAATGATGATTGCAGTCAGGAATGAAAGAGCACTAAAGTACCTTTCAGATGACCAAAAATCGACCCAATTCGACATCAAACGAGGGAGTTATGAGCGTCTCTGTTGGATCACGCGATTTGGAAAGATTAACAATCCAAATTGCAAAATGACGATTGAAAAGTTCCAACGTGCTTTTTGGATATCAAACGGAACCAAAATTTGCCAATTCGATCCCATTTAGAAGCTTGTCAAGTTACCATTTCAATGAGCTCAAAATAATCAAAATTCGACCACTGAAGAGACTTAAGAAGGTTATTATTCGACAAGGAGATGATGGAAAAATTCATGACCGACGACTGCTATCCCACTTATAGATGCCCAAATGGTCTTAGAATACGATGATTCCAGTCAGGAATGAAAGGGCACTAAAGTACCTTTTAGATGACCAAAAATCGATCCAATCCGACCTCAAACGAGGGAGTTATGAGCGTGTCTCTTGGATGGTACGATTTGGAAAGATTAACAATCGAAATTACAAAATGACGATTGAAGAGTTCCAACGTACTTTTTGGATATCGAACGGTCTCAAAATTAGCCAATTTCGGTCCCATTTAAAAGCTTGTCAGGTTACCATTCCAATGAGCTCAAAATAATATGAATTCAACCATTGAAGAGAGAGTTAAGAAGGTTACTATTCGACAAGTAGAGGAAAGAAAAATTCAGGACCGACGACTGCGATCCCACTTACGGATGCCCAAATGGCCTCGGAATAGTATGATTCCAGCCAGGAATGAAAGAGCATAGAGTAACTTTCAGATGACCAAAAATCAACCCAACCTGACATCAAAAGAGGTAGTTATGAGCGTCTCCATTGGATCACGCGATTTGGAAAGATTAACTATCCAAATTAAAAAATGACGATTGAAGAGTTCCAACATGCTTTTTGGATACCGAACGGTCTCAAAATTAGCCAATTCTGGTCCCATTTAAAATCTTGTCAAGTTACCATTCCAATGAGCTCAAAATAATCTAAATTCAACCACTGACGAGAGAGTTAAGAAGGTTACTATTCGACAAGGGGAAGAAGGAAAAATTCATGACCGACAACTGCGATCCCACTTACGGATACCCAAATGGCCTCGGAATAGGATGATTCCAGTTAAGAATGAAAGAGCACTAAAGTACCTTTCAGATAACCAAAAATCAACCCAATCTGACATCAAACGAGGGAGTTATGAGCGTCTCCATTGGATCCAGCGATTTGGAAAGATTAACAATCCAAATTACAAAATGACGATTGAAGAGTTCCAACGTGCTTTTTGGATATCGAACGATCTCAAGATTAGGCAATTCTAGTCCCTTTTAAAAGCTTGTCAAGTTACCATTCCAATGTGCTCAAAATAATCTAAATTCGACCATTGAAGAGAGATTAAGAAGGTTACTATTCGACAAGGAGAAGAAAGAAAAATTCAGGACTGACGACTGCGATCCCACTTACGGATGCCCAAATGGCCTCGGAATAAGATGATTCTAGCCAGGAATGAAAGAGCACTAAAGTACCTTTTGGATGACCAAAAATCAACCCAATCTGAAATAAAATGAGGGACTTATGATCATCTCAGTTGGATCGCTTGATTTGGAAAGATTAACAATCCAAATTGCAAAATGATGAGAGAAGATTTCCAACGTGCTTTTGGGATACCGAACGGTCTCAGAAATAGCCAATTTTGGTCCCATTTGGAAGCTTGTCAACTTACCATAATAATGTGCTCAAAATAGTCTAAATTCAACCACTAAAGAGAGAGTTACGATGGTTACTATTCAACAAGGACAAGAAGGAAAAATTCAAGACCAACGACTGCGATCCCACTTACGGATACCCAATGGTCTCAGAATTGGATGATTCCAGTTAGGAATGAAAGAGCACTAAAGTACCTTTTAAATGACCAAAAATTAACCTAATTTGACATCAAACGAGGGAGTTATGAGCGTCTCCATTAGATTGGGCGATTTGGAAAGATTAACAATCCAAATTGGAAAATGACGAGCGAAGAGTTCCAACGCGCTTTTGGGATATCGAACGGTCTCAGAAATAGCCAATATTGGTTCCATTTAGAAGCTTGTCAACTTACCATTCCAACGCGCTAAAAATAATGTAAATTCGACCACTGAAGAGAGAGTTACGAAGGTTACATTACGACAAGGAGATGAAGGAAAAATTCAGGACCGAAGACAGCGATCCCACTTACGGATGCCCAAATGGTCTTGGAAAATGATGATTGCAGTCAGGAATGAAAGAACACTAAAGTACCTTTCAGACGACCAAAAATCGACCCAATTCGACATCAAATGAGGGAGTTATGAGCGTCTCCGTTGGATCATGCGATTTGGAAAGATTAACAATCCAAATTGCAAAATGACGATTGAAAAGTTCCAACGTGCTTTTTGGATATCAAACGGAACCAAAATTTGCCAATTCGATCCCATTTAGAAGCTTGTCAAGTTACCATTTCAATGAGCTCAAAATAATCAAAATTCGACCACTGAAGTGACTTAAGAAGGTTATTATTCGACAAGGAGATGATGGAAAAATTCATGACCGACGACTGCTATCCCACTTATAGATGCCCAAATGGTCTTAGAATACGATGATTCCAGACAGGAATGAAAGGGCACTAAAGTACCTTTTAGATGACCAAAAATCGATCCAATCCAACCTCAAACGAGGGAGTTATGAGCGTCTCTCTTGGATGGTAGGATTTGGAAAGATTAACAATCGAAATTACAAAATGACGATTGAAGAGTTCCAACGTACTTTTTGGATATCGAACGGTCTCAAAATTAGCCAATTTCGGTCCCATTTAAAAGCTTGTCAGGTTACCATTCCAATGAGCTCAAAATAATATGAATTCAACCATTGAAGAGAGAGTTAAGAAGGTTACTATTCGACAAGTAGAGGAAAGAAAAATTCAGGACCGACGACTGCGATCCCACTTACGGATGCCCAAATGGCCTCGAATAGTATGATTCCAGCCAGGAATGAAAGAGCATAGAGTAACTTTCAGATGACCAAAAATCAACCCAATCTGACATCAAAAGAGGTAGTTATGAGCGTCTCCATTGGATCACGCGATTTGGAAAGATTAACTATCCAAATTAAAAAATGACGATTGAAGAGTTCCAACATGCTTTTTGGATACCGAACGGTGTCAAAATTAGCCAATTCTGGTCCCATTTAAAATCTTGTCAAGTTACCATTCCAATGAGCTCAAAATAATCTAAATTCAACCACTGACGAGAGAGTTAAGAAGGTTACTATTCGACAAGGGGAAGAAGGAAAAATTCATGACCGACAACTGCGATCCCACTTACGGATACCCAAATGGCCTCGGAATAGGATGATTCTAGTCAAGAATGAAAGAGCACTAAAGTACCTTTCAGATAACCAAAAATCAACCCAATCTGACATCAAACGAGGGAGTTATGAGCGTCTCCATTGGATCCAGCGATTTGGAAAGATTAACAATCCAAATTACAAAATGACGATTGAAGAGTTCCAACGTGCTTTTTAGATATCGAACGATCTCAAGATTAGGCAATTCTAGTCCCTTTTAAAAGCTTGTCAAGTTACCATTCCAATGTGCTCAAAATAATCTAAATTCGACCATTGAAGAGAGATTAAGAAGGTTACTATTCGACAAGGAGAAGAAAGAAAAATTCAGGACTGACGACTGCGATCCCACTTACGGATGCCCAAATGGCCTCGGAATAAGATGATTCTAGCCAGGAATGAAAGAGCACTAAAGTACCTTTTGGATGACCAAAAATCAACCCAATCTGAAATAAAATGAGGGACTTATGATCATCTCAGTTGGATCGCTTGATTTGGAAAGATTAACAATCCAAATTGCAAAATGATGAGAGAAGATTTCCAACGTGCTTTTGGGATACCGAACGGTCTCAGAAATAGCCAATTTTGGTACCATTTGGAAGCTTGTCAACTTACCATAATAATGTGCTCAAAATATCTAAATTCAACCACTGAAGAGAGAGTTACGATGGTTACTATTCGACAAGGACAAGAAGGAAAAATTCAAGACCAACGACTGCGATCCCACTTACGGATACGCAATGGTCTCAGAATTGGATGATTCCAGCTAGGAATGAAAGAGCACTAAAGTACCTTTTAAATGACCAAAAATTAACCTAATTTGACATCAAACGAGGGAGTTATGAGCGTCTCCATTAGATTGGGCGATTTGGAAAGATTAATAATCCAAATTGGAAAATGACGAGCGAAGAGTTCCAACGCGCTTTTGGGATATCGAACGGTCTCAGAAATAGCCAATATTGGTTCCATTTAGAAGCTTCTCAACTTACCATTCCAACGCACTAAAAATAATGTAAATTCGACCACTGAAGAGAGAGTTACGAAGGTTACATTACGACAAGGAGATGAAGGAAAAATTCAGGACCGAAGACAGCGATCCCACTTACGGATGCCCAAATGGTCTTGGAAAATGATGATTGCAGTCAGGAATGAAAGAGCACTAAAGTACCTTTCAGACGACCAAAAATCGACCCAATTCGACATCAAACGAGGGAGTTATGAGCGTCTCCGTTGGATCACGCGATTTGGAAAGATTAACAATCCAAATTGCAAAATGACGATTGAAAAGTTCCAACGTGCTTTTTGGATATCAAACGGAACCAAAATTTGCCAATTCGATCCCATTTAGAAGCTTGTCAAGTTACCATTTCAATGAGCTCAAAATAATCAAAATTCGACCACTGAAGAGACTTAAGAAGGTTATTATTCGACAAGGAGATGATGGAAAAATTCATGACCGACGACTGCTATCCCACTTATAGATGCCCAAATGGTCTTAGAATACGATGATTCCAGTCAGGAATGAAAGGGCACTAAAGTACCTTTTAGATGACCAAAAATCAATCCAATCCGACCTCAAACGAGGGAGTTATGAGCGTCTCTCTTGGATGGTACGATTTGGAAAGATTAACAATCGAAATTACAAAATGACGATTGAAGAGTTCCAACGTACTTTTTGGATATCGAACGGTCTCAAAATTAGCCAATTTCGGTCCCATTTAAAAGCTTGTCAGGTTACCATTCCAATGAGCTCAAAATAATATGAATTCAACCATTGAAGAGAGAGTTAAGAAGGTTACTATTCGATAAGTAGAGGAAAGAAAAATTCAGGACCGACGACTGCGATCCCACTTACGGATGCCCAAATGGCCTCGGAATAGTATGATTCCAGCCAGGAATGAAAGAGCATAGAGTAACTTTCAGATGACCAAAAATCAACCCAATCTGACATCAAAAGAGGTAGTTATGAGCGTCTCCATTGGATCACGCGATTTGGAAAGATTAACTATCCAAATTAAAAAATGACGATTGAAGAGTTCCAACATGCTTTTTGGATACCGAACGGTGTCAAAATTAGCCAATTCTGGTCCCATTTAAAATCTTGTCAAGTTACCATTCCAATGAGCTCAAAATAATCTAAATTCAACCACTGACGAGAGAGTTAAGAAGGTTACTATTCGACAAGGGGAAGAAGGAAAAATTCATGACCGACAACTGCGATCCCACTTACGGATACCCAAATGGCCTCGGAATAGGATGATTCCAGTCAAGAATGAAAGAGCACTAAAGTACCTTTCAGATGACTAAAAATCAACCCAATCTGACATCAAACGAGAGAGTTATGAGCGTCTCCATTGGATCCAGCGATTTGGAAAGATTAACAATCCAAATTACAAAATGACGATTGAAGAGTTCCAACGTGCTTTTTGGATATCGAACGATCTCAAGATTAGGCAATTCTAGTCCCTTTTAAAAGCTTGTCAAGTTACCATTCCAATGTGCTCAAAATAATCTAAATTCGACCATTGAAGAGAGATTAAGAAGGTTACTATTCGACAAGGAGAAGAAAGAAAAATTCAGGACCGACAACTGCGATCCCACTTACGGATGCCCAAATGGCCTCGGAATAAGATGATTCTAGCCAGGAATGAAAGAGCACTAAAGTACCTTTTGGATGACCAAAAATCAACCCAATCTGACGTTAAACGAGGGACTTATGAGCATCTCCGTTGGATCGCTAGATTTGTTAAGATTAACAATCCAAATTGCAAAACGACGAGTGAAGAGTTCCAACGTACTTTTGGGATATCGAACGGTCTTAGAAATAACAAATTTTGGTCCCATTTGGGAGCTTGTCAACTTACCATTCAACGAGATCAAAATAGTCTAAATTCGACCACTGAAAAGTGAGTTACGAAGGTTACTATTCGACACGGAGATGAAGGAAAAATTCAGGACCGACAACTGCGATCCCACTTACAGATACCCAATGGTCTCTGAATAGGATGATTCCATCCAGGAATGATAGTGCATTAAAGTACCTTTCATATCACCCGAAATCAACCCAATCTAACATCAAACAAATGAGTTATGATTGTCACCATTGGATTGCATGATTTTGAAAGATTAACAATCCAAATTGCAAAATGACGAGTGAAGAGTTCCAATGTGCTTTTTGGATATCATACAGTCCCAAAATTAGCCAATTCTGATCCCATTTAGAAGCTTGTCACGTTACCATTTTAATGAGCTCAAAATAATCAAAATACGACCACTGAAGAGAGTCAAGAAGGTTACTATTCGACAAGGAGATGAAGGAAAAATTCATGACCGAAGACTGCGATCCCACTTACATATGCCCAAATGGTCTCAGAATACAATGATTCCAGTCAGGAATGAAAGGGCACTAAAGTACCTTTCAGATGACCAAAAATTGACCCAATTCGACATCAAACGAGGGAGTTATGAGTGTCTCCGTTGGATCACACAATTTGGAAAGATTAACAATCCAAATTGCAAAATGACGATTGAAAAGTGCCAATGTGCTTTTTAGATATCATACGATCCCAAAATTAGCCAATTCTGATCCCATTTAGAAGCTTGTCATGTTACCATTTCAATGAGCTCAAAATAATCAAAATTCGACCACTAAAGAGAGTCAAGAAGGTTAATATTCGACAAGGAGATGAAGGAAAAATTCATGACCGACGACTGCGATCCAACTTACATATGCCCAAATGGTCTCAGAATACGATGATTCCAGTCAGGAATGAAAGGGCACTAAAGTACCTTTCAGATGACCAAAAATCGACCCAATTCGATATCAAACGAGGGAGTTATGAGCGTCTCTCTTAGATGCTGCAATTTGGAAAGATTAACAATCCAAATTGCAAAATGACGATTGAAGAGTTCCAACGTGCTTTTTGGATATCGAACGGTCTCAAAATTAGGTAATTTCAGCCCCATTTAAAAGCTTGTCAAGTTACCACTCCAATGAGCTCAAAATAATCTAAATTCAACCATTAGAGAGAGAGTTAAGAAGGTTACTATTCGACAAGTAGAAGAAGGAAAAATTCAGGACCTTTGACTGCAATCCCACTTACGGATGCCCAAATGGCCTTGGAATAGGATGATTCTAGCCAAGAATGAAAGATCACTAAAGTAACTTTCAGATGACCAAAAATTAACCCCAATCTGACATCAAACGAGGGAGTTATGAGCGTCTCGGTTGGATCGCGCGATTTGGAAAGATTAACAATCCAAATTACAAAATGATGATTGAAGAGTTCCAACGTGCTTTTTGGTTATCGAACGGCCTCAAAATTAGGCAATTCCAGTCCCATTTAAAAGCTTGTCAAGTTACCATTCCAATGAGGTCAAAATAATCTAAATTTGACCACTAAAGAGAGAGTTAAGAAGGTTACTATTCGACAACGAGAAGAAGGAAAAATTCAGGACCGACGACTGCGATCCCACTTACGGATGCCCAAATGGTCTCAGAATAGGATGATTCCAGCCAGGAATGAAAGAGCACTAAAGTACCTTTCAGATGACCAAAAATCAAACCAATCTGACATCAAACGAGGGACTTATGAGCATCTCCGTTAAATTGCTTGATTTGGAAAGATAAACAATCCAAATTGCAAAATGACGAGTGAAGAGTTCTA
Organism: Magnolia changhungtana; assembly: GCA_030180095.1. NCBI lineage: Eukaryota > Viridiplantae > Streptophyta > Magnoliopsida > Magnoliales > Magnoliaceae > Magnolia > Magnolia changhungtana. The sequence continues at coordinate 1,614,598 of JASAUF010000316.1, forward strand.
ACGCGCTTTTGGGATATCGAACGGTCTTAGAAATAGCCAATTTTCGTCTCATTTGGAAGCTTGTCAACTTACCATTCCAATGAGCTCAAAATATTCTAAATTCGACCACTGAAGAGAGAGTTACGAAGGTTACTATTCGACAAGGAGATGAAGGAAAAATTCAGGACCGACGACTGCAATCCCACTTACGGATGCCCAATGGGCTCAGAATAGGATGATTCTGTCCAGGAATGAAAGAGCATTAAAGTACCTTTCAAATGACCAAAAATCAACCCAATCTGACATCAAACGATAGAGTTATGAGAGTCTCCGATGGATTGCGTGATTTGGAAAGATTAACAATCCAAATTGCAAAATGACGTGTGAAGAGTTCCAACGCGCTTTTGGGATATCGAACGGTCTCAAAAATAGCCAATTTTTGTCCCATTTGGAAGCTTGTCAACATACCATTCAGAAAGGGCCAAGCTATATGCCCTAGAGGGTGGGTGAATAGGGCAATGCCAAATAAAACTTAAAACAGCGGAATAATAAAAGATATAAATAACAATGCTGAAATAATAACAATCTCAAAGCACATAAAATATGAGAATGATAGTAAATCTTGTTCTAAGGACAACCTTACACCAAAAACCAATGGCTTATGGTAGGACAACCTTATTTCTAGAACAATCTAACAATCACGAATTATATGAAAAATAAATCAAAAATAACTTATAGAAATAAATCTTAAGTTATTACACCATTCAACCACACTTGCTTTGAAATGAAAATTACAACATTCATCCACAAAAGCAATCCACAATACTGAAGGAATAAATGAATAAAGAAATCAAGCACATCCACAACACAACGATATATAGTGGTTCGCCTGTGTGTTCACCAACTGTTAGCCAACAGCCACACAGAATGCTACTCCACTCCTCATATCCTCACACAGGGGATATTAGCATGCACTATCAAAATAGGTTTTCACAGGTTCACCAAAAATCTTCACAATTGTGTCTTTTTATCTCGTGCTTACGCAATCCAAAAACCCCCACAATCTGAGTTTTCTGGCTCTCCTCAGATAACCAATACAATGAGATTTTTCTGGCAAATCTCAAACAAAACCAGAGAAAGTAAATTACAAAGTAAAATACCTGGATCTCCTTTTGAAGTAGCCCAGTAGAACTAATCGAAGTAGATGAATGATACGTCGTTCAATGTCCAATACTCACTTAAAGAAAGGTTCTATGTCTAATTGATTTTAGATTAAATCAAGAAGAGCAAGGTCTATTTGATTTTGATCCCAGAAGAAGGAATATCACAAATTCCTCTTTTCTAAATAATATTGGAATATAGATCAAAATCACAATAGAAAAATGCTAACAAAAGGAATATTAAATATGCACAATAGCTTAAAAAATAATCACAACTTATCTTAGAGTATAGCCTTAAATCGCTTGAATTGAATGGAATGGAATGTCTAAAACTCTGAAATTCATGCATTATTTATAGCCTGAAAAATCTCATCTTCGACTGGTCTTAGGATCCTAGGACTGGTCGTAGCATCAAAGATTTTGAAAGATTTCCGCGGGATTAAATTAGCTGTTCTCACGACTGGTCTTAGGTAGCCTACGACCGGTCGTGGACCACCTACGACTGGTCGTGGGACTTGAGATAGGTCGCTGGAGTTCGAGTCGTAAGACTACGACCGGTCGAAGGATGAGTAGTAGGACTTCCTAGGACTGGTCGAAGCAAGTACAGGACTGGTCGAAGAACAACCAGGAAAATCTAAAAATCTGTAACAACATAGGACTGGTCCTGAGAAACCTAAGACTGGTCGAAGCGAAGCTAGAACTGGTCTTAAGATTTCTAGGACTGGTCTTAGAACAGTCACACCAAGTATATTAAAATATTCGGATTATGTATCCAGAAGGACCTATCAAATAAACCAACCTAAGGTCAATCTAAGGTCAAACAAACCTTGAAGTGAGATGGACATTGAAGTCTTGAAGGTCTGTATTCTCAGATGATCTTGAAGTAGAAGCTTGAGTCGAGTTGATGGTCTTTCTCGAGCTTGGTACATTCTTGACTTGTCTTGATGAAGTCTTGAACTTGTTAGAAGCAAACTTGAAGTCTTCTATTCTTGTAGACTCCATTCATGACATGTCTTGCAAACATTCTTCATTTATGATCTTGTCTTGAAAGCATTCTTCATTCATGATCTTGTCTTGAAGCAGTGTGTAGTCACAAACAAGAAACACAAGAAATACAAGACATATAGGTTTTGGCACTACAAAATTTGACAACCAAAGGGATATGAAATTATAGCACTAACAATCTCCCCCTTTGTCAAATTTTTGACAAAACACATTTATAAATATAAGAGTAAAATGAAGAAAGAATCATGAGCCATTAGAGCTATCAAATACTCTACTCCCCCTAAGTGAGTAGAAACATTCAACCATATTCAATTACTCACTCTCTCCCTTTCTCCCATTCTCCCCCTTTCCATACTACTCCCCATTTTTATCACAAAATGACAAAGGAAGGCCAAAGGAGAGAAGAGAACACCATATGAAGAGTCAAGATTTAATTATCAAATTAGTACAACACTTCAATGTCATCAATTCAAAACATATAACCAAAGTCATCAATCGTAATAATAATACAGAATCCATCATATTCAAACCAAAAAAGACAATCCACCTAATCAGATCTAGATGAAGGAGCAGGGATGGTTGGATCAATCTGATGTAAACCCCTATTAATGCGATGAAGATATTTTCGCATATATTTAAATTGCATATCATGGGCTACACTCAGGTTATCAACCTTCTCCTCCAATGCACTTAGACGTGCATCATAACCAGAAGATGGATCATAATCAGAATCATTTTGGGAGTCAGTTTCAATTTCTTCAAATATATCATCCATATTTATATCACCTGTGGAGGAAGATCAATAACTTCTCCTTCATTTCTGCCTTCAAAGACCTTCACCACCACCTTCATAGAATTGACTAGAAGCAAATCCAACTTCATCTTATTTAAATTAGTATTATTGAATAAAAGATGATGAATTGGTGCCTCATTCTCGTGTAAAGCAACGAGCATATTTGTGGCTAAACAAGTCATAAGATAACCAAATGGAATATCACTATGACCCGGATGAAGACTTAAACCGAATAATAAAATGACATATCAAAGAAGGTAAACAGACAACAATGCCGGACACAACAGAGTGCAAGACAGAACCATGAAGCAGATTAACTCGGTTTATTGCACGACCAAGGATATACGTTTGAAGTGAAGATCCGGTGCAAAACTCAGATCTGGGTAATAAAAATTTTGAGGGGAGCACATTTCCTTTGTGCGTCAATGCACTTCCATATTGCATAAATCTCTTGTCAACATTTGTTTTTCCGATTCTGATGGTTTGTCATATAATGTATGAATCGGAATACCTTCATCTTTGACAGGTATATCCATAATACCTGATATCAAATGTCGATCTATTAAAAATTTCCCTTCTCTAGTAGCAATTGAGAATGTTAAATTATCAAGGGAAAAATCAGAGATACATGCAACCATAGATCGTGCAATGGACTGGTATGCAGGCCCACCCCAAAACAAAATGTTAGTCCAGCCAACAGATTCAAGGAGAGAGGAATCTCAAATTGTTCAATGTGACTGAGACTTACAGGATGCTCAACGATAACTTTACGGTTACGTACATCCCGTACATCATTGGGATCAGTTCGGGTGACCGAAGGTGCCGTTTTGTTATAGATGTAAATCTAGATGAAGATGGACCACGGGATGTTTTCTTTTTCCCTCTAACATCCATTTTCAACAAGATTTACTAAGGAGCAAGCACAAAGAAACTAGAAGTGGTGGGTTTCTCTAGACCAAAATTTTAGAGAGGAAACCCTAAACAATCAACAAAAGACGAGATCTAGCTTATGGAATAAACAAATCAAAGTATAGAAGGCATAAATCTTCAATAAAAATGAAGAAAAACAACTTATCTTGAAGAAAATCATGAGATCTCAAGACAGGTCTAGCCACGACTCGTCGAAGGAAGAAGAGGAAATGAAGAACAAAGTGATTTTCTCCAAATTATATGATGCTCACGATCTCCACAACCGGTCGAGTCAGGACCAGTCGTGTATGTGAAGGGCCGGTCGAGCATCGACAAAAATAAATATTTTTATGCAGAAATTAAATTTTATACACATAAAAATTTAAAATATAGTACACTATGATACATGTAGACAAGTATATTTAATTTAAAATGCACATATCAAGATCAAATTTCATTTGCTTTTGTCGAGCAGTTTAGTAAATATATCATCAAGTTGGACATTGGTTGGAATATATTCTAAAGAGATAGCTTTTTCTTCAACTAATTCACGAATGTAATGATACCTAATGTCAATATGCTTAGTACGCGAATGCTGAATTGGATTTTTGGAAATATTGATAGCACTGGAATTATCACAATATAAAATCATTGAATCTTGATTAATTCCATAATCGCTTAACATGCGTTTCATCCATACTAGTTGAGTACATGCATATCCTGCTGCGATATACTCAGCCTCAACAGTGGGAAGAGATATTGAACTTTGCTTCTTGCTAAACCAAGAAACTAAACAGTTTCCAATGTAAAAACAACCACCACTGGTTGATTTTCTATCATCAATATTACTAGCCCAATCAGCATCAGAATACCCAGCTAATTTAACATTAGTATCAAAAGGATACCAAAGACCCAAATTAGTTGTACTTGCGACATATCTAATAATCCGTTTGACAGCAATAAGATGTGAATATTTAGGATTAGACTGATATCTCGCACAAATACCAACGCTAAAAGCGATATCAGGTCTACTAGCAGTTAGATATAGTAAACTACCAATCATACTACGATATAGCTTAGGATCTACATCTTTACATGTAGAGTCTTTTGAGAGTCTCAAGGTTGTACTCATAGGAGTATCAAATTTTTTACAATTTTCAAATTCAAACCTTTTAACCAAGTTTGTAGCATACTTGGTTTGAGAAATGAAGATTCCATCAGGTTGTTGTTTTACTTGTAACCCTAAGAATTAATTTAGTTCACCAACCATGCTCTTTTCGAATCTTGATTTCATCAACTCTGCAAACTCAAAAGACATGTTAGAACAAGTTGATCCATAAATAATATCGTCTACATAGATTTGAACAATTAAAATCTCATTATTATATTTCTTAACAAATAGCGTCTTATCGACACTTCCCACTTAAAAACTATGATTGAGTAAGAATTTAGTCAATTTTTCATACCATACCCTGGGCGCTTGTTTTAGACCATAGAGAGCCTTTTTGAGATGAAATACATGACCAGAAAGCTTGGGGTCTTCAAACCCTAAGGGTTGTTCTACATAAACTTCTTCATGTAAATTGCCATTTAGGAAGGAATTCTTTACATCCATCTGATAAATTTTAAACTTTCTAAAGCAAGCGATGGAAATAAAAAGTCTGATAGATTCAAGGCGAGCGACTGGAGTAAAGGTTTCATCGTAATCGATGCCTTTAATCTGAGTGTACCCTTGTACAACCAGTCTAGCCTTGTTTCGTATAATATTTCCAAGTTCATCAGACTTATTTTTAAAGATCCATTTTATTCCAATAATGTGTTTATCTTTAGGTCTAGGAACAAGATACCAGACATCATTACGAACACATTGATTAAGTTCATCCTGCATAGCTACTATCCAATTTTCGTCAGAAAGAGCTTCTTTTACATTGACCGGTTCTATTTGGGATGTAAAACAAACATAATTGCATATGTTTTCAAGTTGTTTGCGTGTACGAACTCCAGTGAGAGGGTTTCCAAGGATTTGATTAGTTGGATGATCTTTGACATCCTAGGTTCGATTGAGATGAAGAGGTATCTTGATTTTTTATTATAAGAATTTCATCATCATCTGAACTTGGAGCAAGTGTATTCAAATGATCATCAATGACCACATTGATGGACTCTTGAATCACACATTCTTTTATTTAGAACCCTATAGGCTCGATTTGTTTAAGGAATATCCAAGAAAAATACCTTCATCACTCTTCGTATCAAATTTTCCAAATTTTCACGATCTCGTAAAATGTAACACTTACTGCCAAAAATTTGAAAGTATTTGACAGTAGGTTTCTTTTCGAACCATAACTCATAAGCAGTCTTATTTTCAGATTTACTAGTATAAACACGATTAATAATGTAGCAGGCAGTATTAATTGCTTCGGCCCAAAGATTTTTGGAGAGCTTCATACTATTTAACATGACATTAGCCATATCCTGAAGCACTCTATTTTTTCTCTCAACTATACCATTTTGTTGAGGAGTTTTGGGCGCAGAGAATTCATGTGATATTCCCTGATCGCTACAGAATTTCTCAAAACTGCTATTTTCGAATTCAGAACCATGATCACTACGGATCTTATAAACTTGAGAACCTTTTTCATTTTGGATTCGTTTGATGATCTTCTTTACTTCATCTAGGGTTTCAGATTTGTCTTTTAAGAACGATACCCAAGTGAATCTAGTAAAGTCATCTACGATAACCAAGATGTATTTTTGCCACCTCAACTCTCCGTTCTAGTTGGTCCAATGAGATCCATGTGGAGAAGGTCGAGAGGTCTAGATGTGGTATTGGAGTTCACTTTCTTGTGAGTGCTCCTAATCTGTTTGCCCAACTGGCATTCACCACATATTTTGTCTACACTTTGTAATTTGGGTAGGCCTCTTATAAGTTCTCTTTTGCTCAATCTAAATAAGTTCCGGTAGTGTACATGTCCAAGGTGTTTATGCCATAATTCAATCTCATCATTATGGACCATGTAACACGACTGAGTAGATGAGCTTACATTACTAACTATGTAGCAGTTTTCAGATGTTCTGCGATCAGTTAATATAACAGAACCCTCTTTATTAACAATCTCACAACCTTGATTAGAAAACTTTGCATTATGATTGTTGTCGCATATCTGAGATATACTCAGTAGGTTGTGTTTCAAGCCCTCAACATATAATACATTTTTAAATAAGGGAAGGTTATAAAGCTGAACCGTACCTTGGCCAATGATTTTGCAATTGCTTCCATCACCAAAAGTGACTGGCCCATCAGTCCTGTCTTCAAGATCGATGAATAAAGCTTTGTCGCCTGTCATATGTCTGGAGCAACCACTGTCAAGGTACCACTTTGAATGGCTTGTAGCTTTGAAAGTAGTGTGGGCAACCAAGCAGTCAACTTTAGGAACCCATTTCAGTACTGTCTTGGGTTTAGGAGTGTAGTTGGACTTTTGTTTTTATCTATTGTTATATGAATGACCTATAGAGTTAAATTTTAATAGCTCCTTGAGAAGATCAATAATCTTTTCAACCAAAGGATTTTGGTTTTGAAGATTGAAGTTGGCATGGCTATTTTTAGATTTTTGAAAGGTCCTTAAATTTTTTGGAAAACCTTGATAAGTATACTTTACTTTTGAGTTCGAAGACTCTCCTTTCACAAACTTAGGAGCAGTATTCTTTTATTTAGGAGAAGTATTCTTATCATAGCCCAACCCGGATCTATCGTCACATTTTCTCGATCCGGATAACAATTTTTCTAATTTAGGATCACCTTGGGCATATCTCCAAGTGTCTTTTAAACTCAAAAGAGAAGCTACTTCATTTTTGAGTTTCTCGTTCTTGGTTTTCAAATCATCAACTTGGGAGGTTTTGATTTTTAAATCACATTTGGTCTTTTCAAAAAAATTGGAAATATGAGATTTTTCTAAGACAAGAGACTCATAATCTTCTTTAAGTTTAGAAAATTTTTCCTTTTGTAATTTAAGCTTGACAGCAATTTTACAACTCTCCTTATAAAGGGCATTGTATGCATCCTGAAGATCATCTTCATTGTCACAATCATTATTCAGATTCTCTTCGCTAGTTACTTCATCATAATCCGAAAAAGTGACTTTAGCTAGAGTCATAAGGGCTTTAACATCATCTCCCGACTCGTTTTCAGAATCTTCTGATTTCGAAGAGGATTCTGAATCAGATGATTCATACCAAGTAGCCAACATACTCTTCCTTTTTGATTTGTCCTTTTTAGGACATTTGTTAGCCAAGTGCTCATACTGTTGACAATTGTAACATTGACTATCTTTCAAAGATTTTCGAGCTCTAGGTTTAGATTATCTCTTATCGTTTGATTTTTGAAAATCTCCTTTTTTCTTATTTTTCAAAATTTTATAAAACCTTTTTACAAAAAGTGCCATATCATCTTCAGAATTTTCAAAGTCTAAAGTGCTCTCTTGTGAAATATTTTTAGATGACTTGAGAGCAATTGATTTTCCTTTTGGAGCTTTAAAGTTCAATTCGTAGGTCTGTAAAGAACCAACTAGTTCCTCAACCCTCATGTTATCCGTATCACGAAGTTCCTGAATCGCGGTTACTTTTGAATTGAACCGTTCAGGAAGTGAGCATAATATCTTTACACACACTTTACTTTCTGGGATTTTATCACCAAGACCCCACATTGAGTTTACAATGTCATTCAATCTAGTGTAGAAGTCCATAAACATTTCATTCTCCTCCATATGAATTTCTTCAAATTTAGTTGTGAGGAGTTGGACTTTAGATTTCTTGACAATAGATGTACCCTCGTGTGTCATTTCTAAGAGATCCCATGCTTGTTTAGCATTTTCACACGAGATGATTCTTTTGAATTCATCTGGTGACAATGCACAAGTAATTGCATTTAATGCTTTTACATTGGCACTACTCTCACTTTTCTGAAGTGTGGTCCAAAGGGCGTAAGATATTACTTTCATTGATTTTGAACCATCTTCATCAGTTACTTCAGTGATAGGTAGTTTCCATCCATTCACTGTGGCCAGCCACACACTTTCATCCATGGATTTGAGAAAGATTCTCATCCTTGCTTTCCAATAGCATAGTTTGTGCCATTAAAGGGTGGTGGTCTAGTGACAGATAGGCTTTCAAAATTTGACATCTTAATATAGCTTAGATCGTTAGCTCAGGAAATAAATCTAATAAATAAGCAATAAGCACGAGCTATTTGGCTCTGATACCACTTGAAAGGGCCAAGCTATATGCCCTAGAGGGGGGGGGGGGGGGGGAATAGGGCAATGACAAATAAAACTTAAAACAGCGGAATAATAAAAGATATAAATAACAATGCTGAAATAATAACAATCTCAAAGCACATGAAATATGAGAATGATAGTAAATCTTGTTCTAAGGACAACCTTACACCAAAAACCAATGGCTTATGGTAGGACAACCTTATTTCTAGAACAATCTAGCAATCACAAATTATATGAAAAATAAATTAAGAATAACTTACAGAAATAAATCCTAAGTTATTACACCATTCAACCACACTTGCTTTGAAATGAAAATTACAACATTCATCCACAAAAGCAATCCACAATACTGAAGGAATAAATGAATAAAGAAATCAAGTACATCCACAACATAATGATATATAGTGGTTCGCTTGTGTGTTCACTAACTGTTAGCCAACAGCCACACAGAATGCTACTCCACTCCTAATATCCTCACACAGGGGATATTAGCCTGCACTATCAAAATAGGTTTTCACAGGTTCACAAAAAACCTTCACAATTGTGTCTTTTTATCTTGGGCTTACACAATCCAAAAACCCCCACAATCTGAGTTTTCTAGCTCTCCTCAGATAACTAATACAATGAGATTTTTCTGGCAAATCTCAAACAAAACCAGAGAAAGTAAATTACAAAGTAAAATACCTAGATCTCCTTTTGAAGTAGCCCAGTAGAACCAATCAGAGTAGATGAATGATACGTCGTTCAATGTCCAATACTCACTTAAAGAAAGGTTCTATGTCTAATTAATTTTAGATTAAATCAAGAAGAGCAAGGTCTATTGATTTTGATCCCAGAAGAAGGAATATCACAAATTCCTCTTTTCTAAATAAGATTGGAATATGGATCAAAATCACAATAGAAAAATGCTAACAAAAGGAATATTAAATATGCACAATAGCTTAAAAAATAATCACAACTTATCTCAGAGTATAGCCTTAAATCGCTTGAATTGAATGGAATGAAATGTCTAAAACTCTGAAATTCGTGCATTATTTATAGCCTGAAAAATCACATCTTCGACTGGTCTTATGATCCTAGGACTGGTCGTAGCATCAAAAATTTTGAAAGATTTTCGTGGGATTAGATTAGCTGTTCTCACGACTGGTCTTAGGTAGCCGACGACTAGTCATGGACCACCTACGACTGGTCGTGGGACTCGAGATAGGTCGCTGGAGTTCGAGTCGTAGGACTACGACCGATCGAAGGATGAGTCGTAGGACTTCCCAGGACTGGTCGAAGCAAGTCCAGGACTGGTCGAAGGACAACCAGGAAAATTTGAAAATCTGTAACAACCTAGGACTGGTCCTAAGAAACCTAAGACTGGTCGAAGCAAAGCTGGGACTGGTGTTAAGATTTCTAGGACTGGTCTTAGAACAGTCACACTAAGTATATTAAAATATTCAGATTATGTATCCAGAATGATCTATCAAATAAACCAACCTAAGGTCAATCTAAGTTCAAACAAACCTTGAAGTGAGATGGACATTGAAGTCTTAAAGGTCTGTATTTTCAGATGATCTTGAAGTAGAAGCTTGAGTCGAGTTGACGGTCTTTCTCGAGCTTGGTACATTCTCGACTTGTCTTGATGAAGTCTTGAACTTGTTAGAAGCAAACTTGAAGTCTTCTATTCTTGTAGACTTCATTCATGACATGTCTTGCAAACATTCTTCATTTATGATCTTGTCTTGAAGCAATGCGTAGTCACAAATAAGAAACACAAGAAGTACAAGACATATAGGTTTTGGCACTACAATTTGACAACCAAAGGGATATGAAATCATAGCACTAACACATTCCAATGAGTTGAAAATAATGTAAATTCGACCACTGAAGAGAGAGTTACGAAGGTTACGATACGAGAAGGAGATGAAGGAAAAATTCAGGACCGACGACTGTGATCCCACTTACGAATGCCCAAATGGTCTCAAAAAATGATGATTCTAGTCAAGAATGAAAGAGCACAAAAGTACCTTTCAGATGACCAAACATCGACCCAATTCGACATCAAACGAGGGAGTTATGAGCGTCTCCGTTGGATCACGCGAATTGGAAAGATTAACAATCCAAATTACAAATGACGATTGAAATGTTCCAACGTGCTTTTTAGATATCAAACGGTCCTAAAATTAGCCATTTCCTATCCCATTTAGAAGTTTGTCAAGTTAAAATTTTAATGAGCTTTAAATAATCAAAATTCGACCACTGAAGAGAGTTAAGAAGGTTACTATTCAGCAAGGAGATGAAGGAAAAATTTATGACCGATGACTGCGATCCAACTTACAGATGCCCAAATGGTCTACGAATATGACGATTCCAGTCAGGAATGAAATACCACTAAAGTACCTTTTAGATGACTAAAATCTACCCAATCCGTCATAAATCAAGGGAGTTATGAGCGTCTCCGTTGGATCGCGCGATTTGGAAAGATTAACAATCCAAATTGTAAAATGACAATTGAAGACTTCCAACGTGCTTTTGGGATATCGAACGGTGTCAAAATTAGCCAATTTTGGTCCCATTTAAAAGCTTGTCAAGTTACCATTCTAATGAGCTCAAAATAATCTAAATTCGACCACTGAAGAGAGAGTTAAGAAGGTCACTATTCGACAAGGAGAAGAAGGAAATATTCAGGATCGACGACTGTGATCCCACTTACGGATGCCTGAATGGCCTTGGAATAGGATGATTCTAGCCAGGAATGAAAGAGCACTAAAGTACCTTTCAGATGACCAAAAATTAACCCAATCTGACATTAAACGAGGGAGTTATGAGCATCTCCATTGGATGGTGCGATTTGAAAAGATTAGCAATCCAAATTGCAAAATGACTATTGAAGAGTTCCAACGTGCTTTTTGGATATCAAACGGTCTCAAAATTAGCCAATTTTGGTCCCATTTACAAGCTTGTCAAGTTACAATTTCAATGAGCTCAAAATAATCTAAATTCGACCACTAAAGAGAGAGTTAAGAAGGTTACTATTCGATAAGGAGATGAAGGAAAATTCATGAGTGACGATTGCGATCCCACTTACAGATGCCCAAATGGCCTCAAAATAGGATGATTCAAGCCAGGAATGAAAGTACACTAAAGTACCTTTCAGATGACCAAAAATTAACCCAATCGGACATCAAACAAGGGAGTTATGAGCGTCTCTGTTGGATGGCGCGATTTGGAAATATTAACAATCCAAATTACAAAATGGAGATTCAAGAGTTCCAACGTGCTTTTTAGATATCGAACAGTCTCAAAATTAGCCAATTTTGATTCCATTTAGAAGCTTGTCAAGTTACCATTCCCATGATCTCAAAATAATCTAAATTCGACCATTGTATAGAGAGTTAGGAAGGTTACTATTCGACAAGGAGAAGATGGAAAAAATCAGGACCGACAATTACGATACCACTTATGGATGCCCAAATGGCCTCAGAATAGGATGATTCCAGACAGGAATGAAAGAGCACTAAAGTACCTTTCAGATGACTAAAAATCAACCCAATCTGACATCGAACGAGGGAGTTATGAGCGTCTCCGTTGGATCGCACGATTTGGAAAGATTAACTATCCAAATTACAAAATGACGATTGAAGAGTTCCAATGTGCTTTTTGGATATCGAACGGTCTTGAAATTAGCCAATTTCAGTCCCATTTCAAAGCTTGTCAAGTTACCTTTCCAATGAGCTCAAAATAATCTAAATTCGACCACTGAAGAGAGAGTTATGAAGGTTACTATTCGACAAGGAGAAGAAGGAAAAATTAATGAGCAACGACTGCGATCCCACTTACGGATGCCCAAATGGCCTCGTAATAGGATGATTCTAGTCAAGAATGAAAGAGCACTAAAGTACCTTTCAGATGACCAAAAATCAACCCAATCTGACATCAAACGAGGGAGTTATGAGCATCTCCGTTGGATCGTGCGATTTGGAAAGATTGACTAAATTACAAAATGACGATTAAAGAGTTCCAACGTGCTTTTTGGATATCGAACGGTCTCGAAATTAGCTAATTTCGGTCCCATTTAAAAGTTTGACAAGTTACCATTCCAATGAGCTCAAAATAATGTAAATTCGACCACTAAAGAGAGAGTTAAGAAGGTTACTATTTGACAAGGAGAAGAAGGAAATATTAAGGACCGACGACTGCGATCCCACTTACGGATGCCCAAATGGCCTCGAAATAGGATGATTCCAGCCAGGAATGAAAGAGCACTAAAGTACCTTTCAGATGACCAAAAATCAACCCAATCTGACATCAAACGAGGAAGTTATGAGCGTCTCCATTGGATGGTGCGATTTGGAAAGATTAACAATCCAAATTACAAAATGACGATTAAAGAGTTCCAACGTGCTTTTTGGATATCGAACGGTCTCAAAATTATAGCTAATTCTGGTCCCATTTAAAATCTTGTTAAGTTACCATTCCAATGAGCTTAAAATATTCTAAATTCAACCACTGACGAGAGAGTTAAGAAGGTTACTATTTGACAAGGAGAAGAAGAAAATATTCAGGACCGTGCGATCCCACTTACGGATACCCAAATGGTCTCAAAATAGGATGATTCTAGCCAGGAATGAAAGAGCACTAAAGTACCTTTCAGATGACCGAAAATCAACCCAATCTGACGTCAAACAAGGGAGTTATGAGCGTCTTTGTTGGATGGTGCGATTTGGAAAGATTAACAACCCAAATTGTAAAATGACGATTGAAGATTTCCAACGTGCTTTTTGGATATCGAACGGTTTCAAAATTTGCCAATTTCGATCCCATTTAAAAGCTTGTCATGTTACTATTCGAATGGGCTCAAAATAATCTAAATTCGACCACTGAAGAGAGAGTTAAGAAGGTTACTATTTGACAAGGGAAAGAAGGAAAAATTCATGACCGACCACTGCGATCCCACTTATGGATTCCCAAATGGTCTCAAAATAGGATGATTCTAGCCAGGAATTAAAGAGCACTAAAGTTACTTTCAGATGACCAAAAATCAACCCATTCTGACATCAAACGAGGGAGTTATGAGCGTCTCTGTTGGATGGTGCGATTTGGAAAGATTAACAACCCAAATTGCAAAATGACGATTGAAGAGTTCCAAAGTTCTTTTTGGATATCGAACGGTCCCAAAATTAGCCAATTCCGATCCCTTTAAAAGCTTCTCAAGTTACCATTCCGATGACCTCAAAAAATTCTAAATTCGGCCATTGAAGAGAGAGTTAAGAAGGTTACTATTCGACAAGGAGATGAAGGAAAAATTCATGACTGATGACTGCGATCCCACTTATGGATGCCCAAATGGTCTCAGAATATGATGATTCCATTAAGGAATGAAAGAGCACTAAAGTACCTTTCAGATGACCAAAAATCAACCCAATCAAACATCAAACGAGGGAGTTATGAGCGTCTCTGTTGGATCGCACGATTTAGAAAGCTTAACAATCCAAATTGCATAATGACGATCAAAGAGTTCCAACGTGCTTTTGTGTAATGCCCTGAAAATCGGGGGTCGAGTATAAACTTAACTCCCGAGTTCCAGAACATCACTTATGCAACAAATTGAATGATGATTGAATGTTGACTGTATTCGTGCATTGAACATGAGTGAGATTAAGCCAAAACAGCATATCATACTCCAGAGATAGTTAAATTGCAAGCGGAAGACGATGATAGATAGATAAAATACATAAACTGTGATGAGTCTCCAGAGTGTGATAACATTACTAGGTTAAATAATTACAAGTACAGTTCTAAAATATACCAAATGTGTAAGTGTAATATCTTCTATCCCAAGTACTATAGCCCTGTCAATACAGTACCAGGTCTTCAGAGACCCGTCAGAGAGTTACATGATAGGAGAACTCCTCCTCATCACCATAGAAGTAGTCCGGCTCTGCTTCATAAGCATCGCCATCACCTGAAACTCAACAAATCTGGTTGGTGTGTACAATACCGTCCCATAACGTGGGAGTGAGTGATCAACTCAGTGGAACAGTAAAGCATAGGTTAACATGTTATCAATTCAGTCAAGTAGTAATGATAAAGCAGTACAATTAAATAATTTTAACTACTCTTATTTAATGCAAGTATGAAATGACATGATGTAGTATGCCCTTGCCAAACCACCCTCATGCGACATCATCTTACGTTCGCAAATGCATACCTCCCTCAGTGCTCCACATCTACTAGGCACATGTGGTGCGATGATGAACATGATTACCGAGTTATTATTAGTCCAATTCAAACAGCACTAATGGGAAACTAAGGTACCTCCCTTGTATCATTTCCAAACATGATCCATTCTAGGGTCGTCAGTCCTAATTAATCTCATACGATATTATGGTTTGAGAGAGTAGCGAAGGCATCACAAAGGGCTCGTCACCCGTCAGTACGGATACAGATCTCACCGTATGCGGCTCAATTGCTGGCCGTCAGCTCGAATACAGGTCTCACCGTACTTGGCTCAATCGCTAGCCGTCAGCTCGAATACAGATCTCACCGTACTCGGCTCAACTCATGCTCTAGTTGCTGTGAAGGGCTCGTCGCCAATCACAGACCTTAGGGCATACTCGAAGACACTACGGAGGACTCATCGCCCATCAGCATGAGTACAGATCTCACCGTACTCGGCTCTCACCGTAGGTGTCGACAGCTCGAATATAGTGTCCCATACCACCATAATCGGCTCACGAGTCTAATTGCTCACTGGTCACTACGAGGAGGCATGTGGCCCCAGCGTAGGCCAACAGCTCGACCACAGTGTCCCATACCACCATGCCCGACTCATGAGTCTTAGCGGATCGAGGTACCATGGTTAAAAGGGATTTCACTAGTAAGTTTGGTACCCTAGGTTTAAGCAGTAGCGTCCAAACATGGTGAACATACATAAGACAGATCGGGTTGCCTGACGAGCTCGGCTAGCTCGAGCGCACAACAAGTTAAACGACATGAAGTGCATAAGCACTTCGAGTGGCCAACCACTATCGCCAACCGAAGTACGACTCGAGTTCGTCGAATACATCTCACGTGGCAAATGAATCGCAACCACAAATTCAATTCTGGTACTGATTGTCTGGACTATAATCATAGCCCCAAACACAATTAAGTGCAGATATATAAAGCAGTAGTGAATCAAGATTCAACTCATACAATCAAGGTCTGGTAGTATCCGTTTAGGGCTGCCAGGGCTGTTGCACGCATTCGTTGCTCCACTCCCCCATCACCCATGACGGATCATACAATGTAAATATAAATTTAAACATATGCATTACATAGTTAAAATCATAAAGCAGTTGAGCATGTTATGAAGCACAACATGAGCATGAATTTGTACATGTTCAATTCCTAATCACACAATTATCCAAGGAGATCATACACATAGTTAGAAGAGGTTGAGAACCATATCTCAACACCCTTATACATTACAATTTGCTAACTACTACTCATTCAGACATTTCAAGAAACACTTAAACAAACATACATCAACATACATGACATATGTCGATCACATAGGCATTAGGCCAAATCCTTTCACTAGGGAGTTGCCCCAATCATAACACGCGTACACCCACGACGGATAGTCATGGCAAGCAGGAATCCAAGTTCCATATTCATTCAGTCATTTCCACAAACACTTGGGCCACACATTTTAGCATATATGGTGTATATTAGCCGTGGCGTGATTTAGGGCAAATCCTTTCGTCAAAGGGGTATCGCCAATACAACAATCATGAATCCATGACAATTAGTCATGGCGAGTACAAATGAGAATTTGGTACTCATTCAATCATTTTCACAAACACTTAGAATACACTGTTACAACATACATGGTGTATGTTAGCAAAACATGTATTAGGGCTATCCTTTAGCCAAGTGAGTATTTTATCCATGTATAATATATTACTACAGCAAATAATCATAATAAATACATCTCCCAATATTTATACGTATACAGTATTTTCTAGAATATGTATTTTCAACATACATAGTGTATACAAGCAAACATGTATTACGGCGATTCTTTTCGCCAAGAAATTAATTTATACGCACATAATATATTTATACAACAATTAATCATGACAAACACATAGCTAAAATATACACGTATACGGTACTTCTTACAATACCGTATTTCTACATACATGGTGTATATTAGTAAACATGTATTTAGGCAAACCCTTTCGCCAAATGAGTATTTTATCCATACATCATATATCCATATGATAAATAAACATGTCAAATACATTTCCATAGAAAATACGTATACGGTATTTTATACGAATACCTAGAGTATGTGAAATCCCAAATTCTACAATTCTAATCAAAACAGAAAAGGAAAGCACTTTGTACATGTATAATTGCATACAGATCATGAATCTATCATTATCTGATATTGAAAGCGTTGAAAACTGTAACCTATACACCTAAAGTCCTCACCTTTTGTCGTAGAATCGTAACAGAGTCGATACGTTCCCTAAGCTTCCGTATACGGGAGTTTGGCAACCTAGAGAACGAAACAGGTTAGCTATTTCATAACCTACAACCTATACAACCCTAAAACAGATTAGGGTTAGGGTTTCTTACCTAGAAACGACGCCGGAATCGCCGGGAAAGCGATGAGAAACAGGCGGTGGAGCCCAAACAGCGACAGGGAATAGCAGCAGGGAGTTCCTTCCACATCTCCCACACTTTCTCTCTCTTTTCTCTCTCTCAATCTCAAATTCGTATGGCTGCCATGAGGGAGGGTTTAAGGTCCTTATATAGCCTAAAAATTTACCAAAATAGACTTCTGGACAAGGTTTACCTAAGTTATAACCAAAGCAGAACTTTTTTAGCTCAACGGAGGACTTTTAGCGGGCCTCCTTGAGCCAAAGGTCGGACTTAAGCTCACTAACGCTGGATCTACGTTTACTTAAGTTTTCGTTTCAGTGGGATTTCCAGATCACGCGTGGCGGACCAGTTTCAGTTCAACGGTCAGCGGATCTCGATCGGAGATTCCGAGTACATGTAAATGTGTATGAAATTTTTCCTGATCCGAGGGTGTAATTTGGTCAGATTCCGACGGTCTGGTTGCTTAAAACTGATCCACAAACGAGAGATGCCAGATTACTATTCAAGATATTTATTTTTAAAGAAATCAAGTGTTTTCACACTCTCGCTCCGGACTCAAGCGAATGGATGTGGGACATCGTCTGGACTTGATTTCCGAGATGGTTGTCAAGCCCAGCGAGGTGGTCCTAAGTCCTTAACTTGGTATTATTCGGACTTCCGACGTGCGGTCTAGATCTGATACGGAGTTTCGATGTGCTCCCGAGAGCAGCCGGGTAATGAGTTTGATCCTAGATTTTAGGGTAACCTAGCGTCAATGATTCTACAAGTTTTGGGTCTTGCAGATCGTATTTAAAGTGATTCAAATGGATTTCGTAGCTAATCTAGTTTAGCACTTAGTCACTTTGTCTCATTTCTAAAGTATTTAGTCCTATAAGATTTCTGTCGGAGGTGGTACTTAGTCATTTGTAGTTTGTATCTGAAGTGATCCAAGTTATACTACTTAGCTAGTTTAAGATTGTGTCTAGGGCGAAAATGCTTTGAGAAATTGAAAGCACAAGGTAGTGAAGGGTGGGATTTGTGAAGAAAATGGTTTGAAAAGGGATTTGAGGCTTTAATTGAGAGTTTAAGAAGTTAAACCTGTGTTAGGATTGATCCATTGCCTAAGGACGTCTAATCCCAGGTTGGCAAAAATCCGGGGTGTTACATTTTGGGATTTTGATCGGTCTCAAAATTAGCCGATTTCGGTCCCATTTGGAAGTTGTCAAATTACGTTTCCAATGAGTTCAAAATAGTCTAAAATTGACCACTGAAGAGTGAGTTACAAAGGTTACAATTTGACAAGGAGATGAAGGAAAAATTCAGGACCGACGATTGCCGAAATGGTCTTGAAAAATGATAATTCCAGTCAGGTATGAAAGAGCACTAAAGTACCATTCAGATGACCAAAAATTGACCCAATCTGACATCAAACGAGGGAGTCATGAGCGTCTCCATTGGATGGTGCAATTTGGAAAGATTAACAATCTAAATTACAAAATGAAGATTGAAGAGTTCCAACGTACTTTTTGGATATCGAACGGTCTCAAAATTAGCCAATTTCGGTCCCATTTAGAAGCTTGTCAAGTTACCCTTCTAATGATCTCAAAATAATCTAAATTCGACCATTAAAGAGAGAGTTAAGAAGGTTACTATTTGACAAGGAGAAGAAGGAAAAATTCATGACCGACGACTGCGATCCCACTTACAGATACCCAAATGGCCTTGGAATAGGACGATTCCATCCAAGAATGAAAGTGCACTAAAGTACCTTTCAGATGACCAAAAATTGACCCAATCCGACATCAAACGAGGGAGTTATGAGCGTCTCTCTTGGATGGTGCGATTTGGAAAGATTAACCATCCAAATTGCAAAAAAACGATTGAAGAGTTCCAACGTGCTTTTTAGATATCGAACGGTCTCAAAATTAGGCAATTTCGATCCCATTTAAAAGTGTGTCAAGTTACCATTCCAATGAGCTCAAAATAATCTAAATTCGACCACTGAAGAGAGTAAAGATGGTTACTATTTGACAAGGGGATGAAGGAAAAATTCATGACCGACGACTACGATCCCACTTATGGATGCCCAAATGGTCTCAGAATATGATGATTCCAATCAGGAATGAAAGAGCACTAAAGTACCTTTTAAATGATATAAAATTAACCCAATCTGACATCAAACGAGGGAGTTATGAGCGTCTCCGTTCGATCGCGTGATTTGGAAAGCTTAACAATCTAAATTGCAAAATGACGATCAAAGAATTCCAATGTGCTTTTGGGATATCGATCGGTCTCAAAATTAGCTGATTTCAGTCCCATTTGGAAGCTTGTCAAATTACCAGTCCAATGAGTTCAAAATAGTCTAAAATTGACCACTGAAGTGTGAGTTAGAAAGGTTACTATTCTACAAGGAGATGAAGGAAAATTTCTGGACCGACGAATGTGATCCCACTTACAGATGCCGAAATCATCTCAGAAAATGTTGATTCCAGTTAGGAATGAAAGAGCACTAAAGTACCTTTCAGATGACCAAAGATTGACCCAATCCGATATCAAATTAGGGAGTTATGAGCGTCTCCATTGGATGATGCGATTTGGAAAGATTAACAATCCAAATTATAAAATGGCGATTGAAGAGTTCCAATGTGCTTTTTGAATATCGAACGGTCTCAAAATTGTCCAATTCCAGTTCGATTTAGAAGCTTGTCAAGTTACCATTCCAATGAGCTCAAAATAATCAAAATTCGACCACTGAAGAGAGAGTTAAGAAGGTTACTATTCGACAAGGAGAAGAAGGAAAAATTCAGGACTGACGACTGCGATCCCACTTACGGATGCCGAAATGGCCTCGAAATAGGTGATTCCAGGCAGGAATGAAAGAGCACTAAAGTACCTTTCAAATGACCACAAATCAACCCAATCTGACATCAAACGAGGGAGTTATGAGCGTCTCCTTTGGATCGTGCGATTTGGAAAGATTAACAATCCAAATTACAAAATCAAGTTTGAAGAGTTCGAACGTGCTTTTTGGTTATCGACCAATCTCAAAATTAACCAATTCCGGTCCCATTTAAAAGCTTATCAAGTTACCATTCGAATGAGCTCAAAATAATGTAAATTCGACCACTGAAAAGAGAGCTAAGAAGGTTACTATTCGACAAGGGGAAGAAGGAAAATTCATGATCAACGACTGAAATCTCACTTACGGATACCCAAATGGCCTCGTAATAGGATGATTCCAACCAGGAATGAAAGAGCACTAAAGTACCTTTCAGATGACCAAAAATCAATCTAATCCGACATTAAACGAGGGAGTTATCAGCATCTCTGTTGGATCGTGCGATTCAGAAAGATTGACAATCTAAATTACAAAATGACAATTGAAGAGTTCCAATGTGCTTTTTGGATATCGAACGGTCTCAAAATTAGCCAATTTCGGTCCCATTTAAAAGCTTGACAAATTACCTTTCCAATGAGTTCAAAATATTCTAAAGGTTCAGGTCCCATTTAGAAGCTTGTCAAGTTACACTTCTAATGATCTCAAAATATTCTAAATTTGACCATTGAAGAGAGAGTTAAGAAGGTTACGATTCGACAAGGAGAAGAAGGAGAAATTCAGGACCAACGACTGTGATCCCACTTACGGATACCCAAATGGCCTCGGAATAGGATGATTCCAGCTAGGAATGAAAGTGCACTAAAGTACCATTTGGAAGCTTGGCAAAATTAGTCGATCAAAGAGTTCCAACGTGCTTTTGGGATTTCGATCGGTCTCAAAATTAGCCGATTTCAGTCCCATTTGGAAGCTTGGCAAATTACCTTTCCTTTGAGTTCAAAATATTCTAAAATTGACAACTGAAGAGTGAGTTACAAAGGTTACAATTCGAGAAGGAGATGAAGGAAAAATTCAGGTCCGACGACTGCCATCCCACTTACGGATGCCGTAATGGTCTCGAAAAAGGATGATTCTAGTCAAGTACGAAATAGCCCCAAAGTACCTTTCAGATGACCAAAAAATGACCCAATCCGACATCAAACGAGGGAGTTATGAGCATCTCCATTGGATGGTGCAATTTGGAAAGATTAACAATTCAAATTTCAAAATGACGATTGAAGAGTTCCAATGTGCTTTTTGGATATCGAACGGTCTCAAAAATAGCCAATTCGAGTCCCATTTAGAAGCTTGTCAAGTTACCCTTCTAATGATCTCAAAATATTCTAAATTTGACCATTGAAGAGAGAGTTAAGAAGGTTACTATTCGACAAGGAGAAGAAGGAAAAATTCTGGACCAACGACTGTGATCCCACTTACGGATATCCAAATGGCCTCGGAATAGGATGATTCCAGCTAGGAATGAAAGAGCACTAAAGTACCTTTTAGATGACCAAAAATCAACCCAATCTAACATCAAACGAGGGAGTTATGAGCGTCTCTGTTGGGTCGTCCAATTTGGACTGATTAACAATCCAAATTACAAAATGACGAATGAAGAGTTCCAACGTGCTTTTTGGATATCGAACGGTCTCAAAATTAGCAAATTCCGATCTCATTTAGAAGCTTGTCAAGTTACCATTCCAATGAGCTCAAAATAATCTAAATTCAACCATTGAAGAGAGAGCTAAGAAGGTTACTATTCGACAATGGGAAGAAGGAAAAATTCATGACACACTACTGTGATCCCACTAACGAATGCCCAAATGGTCTCAAAATAGGATGATTCAAGCAAGGAATGAAAGAGCACTAAAGTACCTTTCAGATGACCAAAAATCAACCCAATCTGACATCAAACGAGGGTGTTATGAGCGTCTCTATTGGATGGTGAGATTTGGAAAGATTAACAACCCAAATTGCAAAATGACAATTGAAGAGTTCCAACGTGCTTTTTGGATATTGAACGGTCTCAAAATTAGCCAATTCTGGTCCCTTTAAAAGCTTGTCAAGTTACCATTCCAATGAACTCAAAATAATATAAATTTGACCGCTGAAGAGAAAGTTAAGAAGATTACTATTCAACAAGGAGATGAAGGAAAAATTCATGACCGATGACTGCGATCCCACTTATGGATGGCCAAATGGTCTTAGAATATGTTGATTCTAGTCAGGAATGAAAGAGCACTGAAGAGTGAGTTACAAAGGTTATAATTCGAGAAGGAGATGAAGGAAAAATTCAGGACCGACGACTGCCATCCCACTTACGGATGCCGAAATGGTTTCAAAAAAGGATGATTCTAGTCAGGTACGAAATAGCACTAAAGTACCTTTCAGATGACTAAAAAATGACCCAATCTGACATCAACCGAGGGAGTTATGAGCATCTCCATTGGATGGTGCGATTTGGAAAGATTAACAATTCAAATTTTAAAATGACGATTGAAGAGTTCCAACGTGCTTTTTGGATATCGAACGGTCTCAAAAATATCCAATTCGGGTCCCATTTAGAAGCTTGTCAAGTTACCCTTCTAATGATCTCAAAATATTCTAAATTTGACCATTGAAGAGAGAGTTAAGAAGGTTACTATTCGACAAGGAGAAGAAGGAAAAATTCAGGACCAACGATTGTGTGCCCACTTACGGATACCCAAATGGCCTCGGAATAGGATGATTCCAGCTAGGAATGAAAGAGCACTAAAGTACCTTTTAGATGACCAAAAATCAACCTAATTTGACATCAAATAAGGGAGTTATGAGCGTCTCTGTTGGGTCGCCCAATTTGGACTGATTAACAATCCAAATATTAAAATGACGAATGAAGAGTTCCAACGTGCTTTTTGGATATCGAACGGTCTCAAAATTAGCCAATTTCGATCTCATTTAGAAGCTTGTCAAGTTACCATTCCAATGGGCTCAAAATAATCTAAAGTTGACCATTGAAGGGAGAGCTAAGAAGGTTACTATTCGACAATGGGAAGAAGGAAAAATTCATGACCGACTACTGTGATCCCACTAATGAATGCCCAAATGATCTCAAAATAGGATGATTCAAGCAAGGAATGAAAGAGCACTAAAGTACCTTTCAGATGACCAAAAATCAACCCAATCTGACATCAAATGAGGGTGTTATGAGCGTCTCTGTTGGATGGTGAGATTTGGAAAGATTAACAACCCAAATTGCAAAATGACAATTGAAGAGTTCCAACGTGCTTTTTGGATATCAAATGGTCTCAAAATTAGCCAATTTCGGTCCCTTTAAAAGCTTGTCAAGTTACCATTCCATTGAACTCAAAATAATCTAAATTTGACCACTGAAGAGAAAGTTAATAAGATTACTATTCGACAAGGAGATGAAGGAAGAATTCATGATCGACGACTGCGATCCCACTTATGGATGCCCAAATGGTCTCAGAATATGATGACTCCAGCCAGGAATGAAAGAGCACTAAAGTACCTTTCAGATGACCAAAAATCAACCCAATCAAACATTATACGATGGAGTTATGAGCGTCTCTGTTGGATCGCGCGATTTGGAAAGCTTAACTATCTAAATTGCATAATGACGATCGAAGAGTTCCAACGTGCTTTTGGGATTTCGATCGGCCTCAAAATTAGCCGATTTCGGTCCCATTTGGAAGCTTGGCAAATTACCTTTCCAATGAGTTTAAAATAGTCTAAAATTGACCACTGAAGAGTGAGTTACAAAGGTTACAATTCGAGAAGGAGATGAAGGAAAATTTCAGGACCGACGACTGCCATCCCACTTACGGATGCTGAAATGGTCTCGAAAAAGGATGATTCTAGTCAGGTACGAAATAGCACTAAAGTTCCTTTCAGATGACCAAAAAATGACCCAATCCGACATCAAACGAGGGAGTTATGAGCATCTCCATTGGATGGTGCGATTTGGAAAGATTAACAATCCAAATTTCAAAATGACGATTGAAGAGTTCCTACGTTCTTTTTGGATATCGAACGGTCTCAAAAATATCCAATTTGGGTCCCATTTAGAAGCTTATCAAGTTACCCTTCTAATGATCTCAAAATATTCTAAATTTGACCATTGAAGCGAGAGTTAAGAAGGTTACTATTCGACAAGGAGAAGAAGGAAATATTCTGGACCAACGACTGTTAATCCCACTTGCGGATACCCAAATGGCCTCGGAATAGGATGATTCCTTCTAGGAATGAAAAAGCACTAAAGTACCTTTTAGATGACCAAAAATCAACCCAATCTAACATCAAACGAGGGAGTTATGAGTGCCTCTGTTGGGTCGCCCAATTTGGACTGATTAACAATCTAAATTACAAAATGACGAATGAAGAGTTCCAACGTGCTTTTTGGATATCGAACGCTCTCAAAATTAGCTAATTCCGATCTCATATAGAAGCTTGTCAAGTTACCATCCCAATGAGCTCAAAATAATCTAAATTCGACCATTGAAAAGAGAGCTAAGAAGGTTACTATTCGACAATGGGAAGAAGGGAAAATTCATGACCGACTACTGTGATCCCACTAACGAAGGCCCAAATGGTCTCAAAATAGGATGATTCAAGCAAGGAATGAAAGAGCACTAAAGTACCTTTCAGATGACCAAAAATTAACCCAATCTGACATCAAACGAGGGTGTTATGAGTGTCTCTGTTGGATGGTGAGATTTGGAAAGATTAACAACCCAAATTGCAAAATGACAATTGAAGAGTTCCAACGTGCTTTTTGGATATCGAACGGTCTCAAAATTAGCCAATTCCAGTCCCTTTAAAAGCTTGTCAAGTTACCATTCCAATGAACTCAAAAAAATCTAAATTTGACCACTGAAGAGAAAGTTAAGAAGATTACTATTCGACAAGGAGATGAAGGAAAAATTCATGACCGACGACTGCGAACCCACTTATGGATGTCCAAATGGTCTCAGAATATGATGATTCTACTCAGGAAATAAAGAGCACTAAAGTACCTTTCAGATGACCAAAAATCAACCCAATCCAACATTATACGAGGGAGTTATGAGCATCTCTGTTGGATCGCGTGATTTGGAAAGCTTAACTATCAAAATCAACCCAATCAAACATTTTTCAAAGAGTTCCAACGTGTTTTGGGATTCGATCGGTCTCAAAATTAGCCGATTTCGGTCCCATTTCGAAGCTTGGCAAATTACCTTTCCAATGAGTTCAAAATAGTCTAAAATTGACCACTGAAGAGTGAGTTACAAAGGTTACAATTCGAGAAGGAGATGAAGGAAGAATTCAGGACCGACGACTGCCATCCCACTTACGGATGCTGAAATGGTCTCGAAAAAGGATGATTCTAGTCAGGTACGAAATAGCACTAAAGTTCCTTTCAGATGACCAAAAAATGACCCAATCCGACATCAAACAAGGGAGTTATGAGCATCTCCATTGGATGGCCTGATTTGGAAAGATTAACATTCCAAATTTCAAAATGACGATTGAAGAGTTCCAACGTGCTTTTTGCATATCGAACGGTCTCAAAAATAGCCAATTCGGGTCCCATTTAGACGCTTGTCAAGTTACCCTTCTAATGATCTCAAAATATTCTAAATTTGACCATTGAAGAGAGAGTTAAGAAGGTTACTATTCGACAAGGAGAAGAAGGAAAAATTCTGGACCAACGACTGTGATCCCACTTACGGATACCCAAATGGCCTCAGAATAGGATGATTCCATCTAGGAATGAAAGAGCACTAAAGTACCTTTTAGATGACCAAAAATCAACCCAATCTGACATCAAACGAGGGAGTTATGAGCGTCTCTGTTGGGTCGCCCAATTTGGATTGATTAACAATCCAAATTACAAAATGACGAATGAAGAGTTCCAACGTGCTTTTTGGATATCGAACGATCTCAAAATTAGCCAATTTCGATCTCATTTAGAAGCTTGTCAAGTTACCATTCCAATGAGTTCAAAATAATCTAAAGTCGACCATTGAAGAGAGAGCTAAGAAGGTTACTATTCGACAATGGGAAGAAGGGAAAATTCATGACCGACTACTGTGATCCCACTAACGAAGGCCCAAATGGTCTCAAAATAGGATGATTCAAGCAAGGAATGAAAGAGCACTAAAGTACCTTTCAGATGACCAAAAATTAACCCAATCTGACATCAAACGAGGGTGTTATGAGTGTCTCTGTTGGATGGTGAGATTTGGAAAGATTAACAACCCAAATTGCAAAATGACAATTGAAGAGTTCCAACGTGCTTTTTGGATATCGAACGGTCTCAAAATTAGCCAATTCCAGTCCCTTTAAAAGCTTGTCAAGTTACCATTCCAATGAACTCAAAAAAATCTAAATTTGACCACTGAAGAGAAAGTTAAGAAGATTACTATTCGACAAGGAGATGAAGGAAAAATTCATGACCGACGACTGCGAACCCACTTATGGATGTCCAAATGGTCTCAGAATATGATGATTCTACTCAGGAAATAAAGAGCACTAAAGTACCTTTCAGATGACCAAAAATCAACCCAATCCAACATTATACGAGGGAGTTATGAGCATCTCTGTTGGATCGCGCGATTTGGAAAGCTTAACTATCAAAATCAACCCAATCAAACATTTTTCAAAGAGTTCCAACGTGTTTTGGGATTCGATCGGTCTCAAAATTAGCCGATTTCGGTCCCATTTCGAAGCTTGGCAAATTACCTTTCCAATGAGTTTAAAATAGTCTAAAATTGACCACTGAAGAGTGAGTTACAAAGGTTACAATTCGAGAAGGAGATGAAGGAAGAATTCAGGACCGACGACTGCCATCCCACTTACGGATGCTGAAATGGTCTCGAAAAAGGATGATTCTAGTCAGGTACGAAATAGCACTAAAGTTCCTTTCAGATGACCAAAAAATGACCCAATCCGACATCAAACAAGGGAGTTATGAGCATCTCCATTGGATGGCCTGATTTGGAAAGATTAACATTCCAAATTTCAAAATGACGATTGAAGAGTTCCAACGTGCTTTTTGGATATCGAACGGTCTCAAAAATAGCCAATTCGGGTCCCATTTAGACGCTTGTCAAGTTACCCTTCTAATGTCTCAAAATATTCTAAATTTGACCATTGAAGAGAGAGTTAAGAAGGTTACTATTCGACAAGGAGAAGAAGGAAAAATTCTGGACCAACGACTGTGATCCCACTTACGGATACCCAAATGGCCTCAGAATAGGATGATTCCATCTAGGAATGAAAAGCACTAAAGTACCTTTTAGATGACCAAAAATCAACCCAATTTGACATCAAACGAGGGAGTTATGAGCATCTCTGTTGGGTCGCCCAATTTGGACTGATTAACAATCCAAATTACAAAATGACGAATGAAGAGTTCCAACGTGCTTTTTGGATATCGAACGGTCGCAAAATTAGCCAATTCCGATCTCATTTAGAAGCTTGTCAAGTTACCATTCCAATGAGCTCAAAATAATCTAAATTCGACCATTGAAGAGAGAGCTAAGAAGGTTACTATTCGACAATGGGAAGAAGGAAAAATTCATGACCGACTACTGCGATCCCACTAACGAATGCCCAAATGGTCTCAAAATACGATGATTCAAGCAAGGAATGAAAGAGCACTAAAGTACCTTTCAGATGACCAAAAATTAACCCAATCAAACATTATACGAGGGAGTTATGAGCATCTCTGTTAGATCGCGCGATTTGGAAAGCTTAACTATCCAAATTGCATAATGACGATCGAAGAGTTCCAACGTGCTTTTGGGATTCGATCGGTCTCAAAATTAGCCGATTTCGGTCCCATTTCGAAGCTTGGCAAATTACCTTTCCAATGAGTTCAAAATAGTCTAAAATTGACCACTGAAGAGTGAGTTACAAAGGTTACAAATCGAGAAGGAGATGAAGGAAAAATTCAGGACCGACGACTGCCATCCCACTTACGGATGCCGAAATGGTCTCGAAAAAGGATGATTCTAGTCAGGTACGAAATAGCACTAAAGTACCTTTCAGATGACCAAAAAATGACCCAATCCGACATCAAACGAGGGAGTTATGAGCATCTCCATTGGATGGCCTGATTTGGAAAGATTAACAATCCAAATTTCAAAATGATGATTGAAGAGTTCCAACGTGCTTTTTGGATATCGAACGGTCTCAAAAATAGCCAATTCGGGTCCCATTTAGAAGCTTGTCAAGTTACCCTTCTAATGATCTCAAAATATTCAAAATTTGACCACTGAAGAGAAAATTAAGAAGATTACTATTCGATAAGGAGATGAATGAAAAATTCATGTCCGACGACTGCGATCCCACTTATGGATGCCCAAATGGTCTCAGAATATGATGATTCCAGTCAGGAATGAAAGAGCACTAAAGTACCTTTCAGATGACCAAAAATCAACCCAATCAAACATTATACGAGGGAGTTATGAGCGTCTCTGTTGGATCGCGCGATTTGGAAAGCTTAACTATCCAAATTGCATAATGACGATCGAAGAGTTCCAACGTGCTTTTGGGATTTCGATCGGTCTCAAAATTAGCCGATTTCGGTCCCATTTGGAAGCTTGGCAAATTACCTTTCCAATGAGTTCAAAATAGTCTAAAATTGACCACTGAAGAGTGAGTTACAAAGGTTACAATTCGAGAAGGAGATGAAGGAAAATTCGGGACCGACGACTGCCATCCCACTTACGGATGCCGAAATGGTCTCGAAAAAGGATGATCTAGTCAGGTACGAAATAGCACTAAAGTTCCTTTCAGATGACCAAAAAATGACCCAATCCGACATCAAACGAGGGAGTTATGAGCATCTCCATTGGATGGTGCGATTTGGAAAGATTAACAATCCAAATTTCAAAATGACGATTGAAGAGTTCCAACGTGCTTTTGGATATCGAACGGTCTCAAAAATAGCCAATTTGGTCCCATTTAGAAGCTTGTCAAGTTACCCTTCTAATGATCTCAAAATATTCTAAATTTGACCATTGAAGAGAGAGTTAAGAAGGTTACTATTCGACAAGGAGAAGAAGGAAAATTCACGGGACCAACGACTGTTAATCCCACTTGCGGATACCCAAATGGCCTCGGAATAGGATGATTCCTTCTAGGAATGAAAAAGCACTAAAGTACCTTTTAGATGACCAAAAATCAACCCAATCTAACATCAAACGAGGGAGTTATGAGTGTCTCTGTTGGGTCGCCCAATTTGGTGATTAACAATCCAAATTACAAAATGACGAATGAAGAGTTCCAACGTGCTTTTTGGATATCGAACGCTCTCAAAATTAGCTAATTCCGATCTCATATAGAAGCTTGTCAAGTTACCATCCCAATGAGCTCAAAATAATCTAAATTCGACCATTGAAAAGAGAGCTAAGAAGGTTACTATTCGACAATGGGAAGAAGGGAAAATTCATGACCGACTACTTGTGATCCCACTAACGAATGCCCAAATGGTCTCAAAATAGGATGATTCAAGCAAGGAATGAAAGAGCACTAAAGTACCTTTCAGATGACCAAAAATTAACCCAATCTGACATCAAACGAGGGTGTTATGAGTGTCTCTGTTGGATGGTGAGATTTGGAAAGATTAACAACCCAAATTGCAAAATGACAATTGAAGAGTTCCAACGTGCTTTTGGATATCGAACGGTCTCAAAATTAGCCAATTCGGTCCCTTTAAAAGCTTGTCAAGTTACCATTCCAATGAACTCAAAATAATCTAAATTTGACCACTTGAAGAGAAAGTTAAGAAGATTACTATTCGACAAGGAGATGAAGGAAAAATTCATGACCGACGATTGCGATCCCACTTATGGATGTCCAAATGGTCTCGAATATGATGATTCTACTCAGAAATAAAGAGCACTAAAGTACCTTTCAGATGACCAAAAATCAACCCAATCAAACATTATACGAGGGAGTTATGAGCATCTCTGTTGGATCGCGCGATTTGGAAAGCTTAACTATCAAAATCAACCCAATCAAACATTTTTCAAAGAGTTCCAACGTGTTTTGGGATTCGATCGGTCTCAAAATTAGCCGATTTCGATCCCATTTGGAAGCTTGGCAAATTACCTTTCCAATGAGTTCAAAATAGTCTAAAATTGACCTTGAAGAGTGAGTTACAAAGGTTACAATTCGAGAAGGAGATGAAGGAAAATTCAGACCGACGATCGCCATCCCACTTACGGATGCCGAAATGGTCTCGAAAAAGGATGATTCTAGTCAGTGTACGAAATAGCACTAAAGTTCCTTTCAGATGACCAAAAAATGACCCAATCCGACATCAAACGAGGGAGTTATGAGCATCTCCATTGGATGGTGCGATTTGGAAAGATTAACAATCCAAATTTCAAAATGACGATTGAAGAGTTCCAACGTGCTTTTGGATATCGAACGGTCTCAAAAATAGCCAATTCGGGTCCCATTTAGAAGCTTGTCAAGTTACCCTTCTAATGATCTCAAAATATTCTAAATTTGACCATTGAAGAGAGAGTTAAGAAGGTTACTATTCGACAAGGAGAAGAAGGAAAATTCTGGACCAACGATTTGTGATCCCACTTACGGATACCCAAATGGCCTCGAATAGGATGATTCCATCTAGGAATGAAAGAGCACTAAAGTACCTTTTAGATGACCAAAAATCAACCCAATCTGACATCAAACGAGGGAGTTATGACCGTCTCTGTTGGGTCGCCCAATTTGGATTGATTAACAATCCAAATTACAAAATGACGAATGAAGAGTTCCAACGTGCTTTTTGGATATCGAACGGTCTCAAAATTAGCCAATTTCGATCTCATTTAGAAGCTTGTCAAGTTACCATTCCAATGAGCTCAAAATAATCTAAATTCGACCATTGAAGAGAGAGCTAAGAAGGTTACTATTCGACAATGGGAAGAAGGAAAAATTTATGACCGACTACTGTGATCCCACTAACGAATGCCCAAATGGTCTCAAAATAGGATGATTCAAGCAAGGAATGAAAGAGCACTAAAGTACCTTTCAGATGACCAAAAATTAACCCAATCTGACATTAAACGAGGGTGTTATGAGCGTCTCTGTTGGATGGTGAGATTTGGAAAGATTAACAACCCAAATTGCAAAATGACAATTGAAGAGTTCCAACGTGCTTTTGGATATCGAACGGTCTCAAAATTAGCCAATTCTGGTCCCTTTAAAAGCTTGTCAAGTTACCATTCCAATGAAGTCAAAATAATCTAAATTTGAGCACTGAAGAGAAAGTTAAGAAGATTACTATTCGACAAGGAGATGAAGGAAAAATTCATGACCGACGATTGCGAATCCCACTTATGGATGCCCAAATGGTCTCAGAATATGATGATTCTACTCAGGAAATAAAGAGCACTAAAGTACCTTTCAGATGACCAAAAATCAACCCAATCCAACATTATACGAGGGAGTTATGAGCATCTCTGTTGGATCGCGTGATTTGGAAAGCTTAACTATCAAAATCAACCCAATCAAACATTTTTCAAAGAGTTCCAACGTGTTTTGGGATTCGATCGGTCTCAAAATTAGCCGATTTCGGTCCCATTTCGAAGCTTGGCAAATTACCTTTCCAATGAGTTCAAAATAGTCTAAAATTGACCTTGAAGAGTGAGTTACAAAGGTTACAATTCGAGAAGGAGATGAAGGAAAATTCAGACCGACGATTCGCCATCCCACTTACGGATGCCGAAATGGTCTCGAAAAAAGGATGATTCTAGTCAGGTACGAAATAGCACTAAAGTACCTTTCAGATGACCAAAAAATGACCCAATCCGACATCAAACGAGGGAGTTATGAGCATCTCCATTGGATGGCCTGATTTGGAAAGATTAACAATCCAAATTTCAAAATGATGATTGAAGAGTTCCAACGTGCTTTTTGGATATCGAACGGTCTCAAAAATAGCCAATTCGGGTCCCATTTAGAAGCTTGTCAAGTTACCCTTCTAATGAACTCAAAATATTCAAAATTTGACCACTGAAGAGAAAATTAAGAAGATTACTATTCGATAAGGAGATGAAGGAAAAATTCATGCCCGACGACTGCGATCCCACTTATGGATGCCCAAATGGTCTCAGAATATGATGATTCCAGTCAGGAATGAAAAAGAGCACTAAAGTACCTTTCAGATGACCAAAAATCAACCCAATCAAACATTATACGAGGGAGTTATGAGCGTCTCTGTTGGATCGCGCGATTTGGAAAGCTTAACTATCCAAATTGCTTAATGACGATCGAAGAGTTCCAACGTGCTTTTGGGATTTCGATCGGTCTCAAAATTAGCCGATTTCGGTCCCATTTGGAAGCTTGGCAAATTACCTTTCCAATGAGTTCAAAATAGTCTAAAATTGACCACCGAAGAGTGAGTTAAAAAGGTTATAATTCGAGAAGGAGATGAAGGAAAAATTCAGGACCGACGACTGCCATCCCACTTACGGATGCCGAAATGGTCTCGAAAAAGGATGATCTAGTCAGGTACGAAATAGCACTAAAGTTCCTTTCAGATGACCAAAAAATGACCCAATCCGACATCAAACGAGGGAGTTATGAGCATCTCCATTGGATGGTGCGATTTGGAAAGATTAACAATCCAAATTTCAAAATGACGATTGAAGAGTTCCAACGTGCTTTTTGGATATCGAACGGTCTCAAAAATAGCCAATTCAGGTCCCATTTAGAAGCTTGTCAAGTTACCCTTCTAATGATCTCAAAATATTCTAAATTTGACCATTGAAGAGAGAGTTAAGAAGGTTACTATTCGACAAGGAGAAGAAGGAAAAATTAAGGACCAACGACTGTTAATCCCACTTACGGATACCCAAATGGCCTCGGAATAGGATGATTCCATCTAGGAATGAAAGAGCACTAAAGTACCTTTTAGATGACCAAAAATCAACCCAATCTGACATCAAACGAGGGAGTTATGACTGTCTCTGTTGGGTCGCCCAATTTGGGTGATTAACAATCCAAATTACAAAATGACGAATGAAGAGTTCCAACGTGCTTTTGGATATCGAACGGTCTCAAAATTAGCAAATTCCGATCTCATATAGAAGCTTGTCAAGTTACCATCCCAATGAGCTCAAAATAATCTAAATTCGACCATTGAAAAGAGAGCTAAGAAGGTTACTATTCGACAATGGGAAGAAGGGAAAATTCATGACCGACTACTGTGATCCCACTAGCGAATGCCCAAATGGTCTCAAAATAGGATGATTCAAGCAAGGAATGAAAGAGCACTAAAGTACCTTTCAGATGACCAAAAATCAACCCAATCTGACATCAAACGAGGGTGTTATGAGTGTCTCTGTTGGATGGTGAGATTTGGAAAGATTAACAACCCAAATTGCAAAATGACAATTGAAGAGTTCCAACGTGCTTTTTGGATATCGAACGGTCTCAAAATTAGCCAATTCCGGTCCCTTTAAAAGCTTGTCAAGTTACCATTCCAATGAACTCAAAATAATCTAAATTTGACCACTGAAGAGAAAGTTAAGAAGATTACTATTCGACAAGGAGATGAAGGAAAAATTCATGACCGACGATACGCGATCCCACTTATGGATGCCCAAATGGTCTCGGAATATGATGATTCCATTCAGGAATGAAAGAGCACTAAAGTACCTTTCAGATGACCAAAAATCAACCCAATCAAACATTATACGAGGGAGTTACGAGCATCTCTGTTGGATCGCGCGATTTGGAAAGCTTAACTATCCAAAAATTGCATAATGACGATCAAAGAGTTCCAACGTGCTTTTGGATTTCGATCGGTCTCAAAATTAGCCGATTTCGGTCCCATTTGGAAGCTTGGCAAATTACCTTTCCAATGAGTTCAAAATAGTCTAAAATTGACCACCTTGAAGAGTGAGTTACAAAGGTTACAATTCGAGAAGGAGATGAAGGAAAATTCAGGACCGACGACTGCCATCCCACTTACGGATGCCGAAATGGTCTCGAAAAAGGATGATTCTAGTCAGTATACGAAATAGCACTAAAGTACCTTTAGATGACCAAAAATGACCCAATCCGACATCAAACGAGGGAGTTATGAGCATCTCCCATTGGATGGTGAGATTTGGAAAGATTAACAATCCAAATTTCAAAATGACGATTGAAGAGTTCCAACGTGCTTTTGGATATCGAACGGTCTCAAAAATAGCCAATTCAGGTCCCATTTAGAAGCTTGTCAAGTTACCCTTCTAATGATCTCAAAATATTCTAAATTTGACCATTGAAGAGAGAGTTAAGAAGGTTACTATTCGACAAGGAGAAGAAGGAAAAATTCAGGACCAACGACTGTGATCCCACTTACGGATACCCAAATGGCCTCGAATTAGGATGATTCCAGCTTGGAATGAAAGAGCACTAAAGTACCTTTTAGATGACCAAAAATCAACCCAATCTGACATCAAACGAGGGAGTTATGAGCGTCTCTGTTGGGTCGTCCAATTTGGATTGATTAACAATCCAAATTACAAAATGACGAATGAAGAGTTCCAACGTGCTTTTGGATATCGAACGGTCTCAAAATTAGCCAATTCCGATCTCATTTAGAAGCTTGTCAAGTTACCATTCCAATGAGCTCAAAATAATCTAAATTCGACCATTGAAGAGAGAGCTAAGAAGGTTACTATTCGACAATGGGAAGAAGGAAAAGTTCATGACCGACTACTGTGATCCCACTAACGAATGCCCAAATGGTCTCAAAATAGGATGATTCAAGCAAGGAATGAAAGAGCACTAAAGTACCTTTCAGATGACCAAAAATCAACCCAATCTGACATCAAACGAGGGTGTTATGAGCGTCTCTGTTGGATGGTGAGATTTGGAAAGATTAACAACCCAAATTGCAAAATGACAATTGAAGAGTTCCAACGTGCTTTTTGGATATCGAACGGTCTCAAAATTAGCCGATTCTGGTCCCTTTAAAAGCTTGTCAAGTTACCATTCCAATGAACTCAAAATAATCTAAATTTGAGCATTGAAGAGAAAGTTAAGAAGTTTACTATTCGACAAGGAGATGAAGGAAAAATTCATGACCGACGACTGCGATCCCACTTATGGATGCCCAAATGGTCTCAGAATATGATGATTCTAGTCAGGAATGAAAGAGCACTAAAGTACCTTTCAGATGACAAAAAATCAACCCAATCAAACATTATACGAGGGAGTTATGAGCATCTCTGTTGGATCGCACGATTTGGAAAGCTTAATTATCCAAATTGCATAATGACGATCGAAGACTTCCAACGTGCTTTTGGGATTTCTATCAGTCTCAAAATTAGCCAATTTCGGTCCCATTTGGAAGCTTGGCAAATTACCTTTCCAATGAGTTCAAAATAGTCTAAAATTGACCACTGAAGAGTGAGTTACAAAGGTTACAATTCGAGAAGGAGATGAAGGAAAAATTCAGGACCGACGACGACCGCCATCCCACTTACGGATGCCGAAATGGTCTCGAAAAAGGATGATTCTAGTCAGGTATGAAATAGCACTAAAGTACCTTTCAGATGACCAAAAATGACCCAATCGACATCAAACGAGGGAGTTATGAGCATCTCCATTGGATGGTGCGATTTGGAAAGATTAACAATCCAAATTTCAAAATGACGATTGAAGAGTTCCAACGTGCTTTTTGGATATCGAACGGTCTCAAAAATAGCCAATTCGGGTCCCATTTAGAAGCTTGTCAAGTTACCCTTCTAATGATCTCAAAATATTCTAAATTTGACCATTGAAGAGAGAGTTAAGAAGGTTACTATTCGACAAGGAGAAGAAGGAAAAATTCAGGACCAACGACTGTGATCCCACTTACGGATACCCAAATGGCCTCGGAATAGGATGATTCCAGCTAGGAATGAAAGAGCACTAAAGTACCTTTTAGATGACCAAAAATCAACCCAATCTGACATCAAACGAGGGAGTTATGAGCGTCTCTGTTGGGTCGCCCAATTTGGACTGATTAACAATCCAAATTACAAAATGACGAATGAAGAGTTCCAATGTGCTTTTTGGATATCGAACGGTCTCAAAATTAGCCAATTCCGATCTCATTTAGAAGCTTGTCAAGTTACCATTCCAATGAGCTCAAAATAATCTAAATTCGACCATTGAAGAGAGAGCTAAGAAGGTTACTATTCGACAATGGGAAGAAGGAAAAATTCATGACCGACTATTTGTGATCCCACTAACGAATGCCCAAATGGTCTCAAAATAGGATGATTCAAGCAAGGAATGAAAGAGCACTAAAGTACCCTTTCAGATGACCAAAAATCAACCCAATCGACATCAAACGAGGGTGTTATGAGCGTCTCTGTTGGATGGTGAGATTTGGAAAGATTAACAATCCAAATTGCAAAATGACAATGAAGAGTTCCAACGTGCTTTTGGATATCGACGGTCTCAAAATTAGCCAATTTCGGTCCCATTTAAAAGCTTGTCAAGTTACCATTCCAATGAACTCAAAATAATCTAAATTGACCATTGAAGAGAGAGTTAAGAAGGTTACTATTCGACAAAGGAAGAAGGAAAAATTCATGACCGACGACAATCTGTGATCCCACTTATGGATGCCCAAATGGTCTCAAAATAGGATGATTCTATCAAGGAATGAAAGAGCACTAAAGTACCTTTAGATGACCAAAAATTAACCCAATCGACATCAAACGAGGGAGTTATGAGCATCTCCATTGGATGGTGCGATTTGGAAAGATTAACAATCCAAATTGCAAAATGACAATTGAAGAGTTCCAACGTGCTTTTTCGATATCGAACGGTCTCAAAATTAGCCAATTCTGGTCCCATTTAAAAGCTTGTCAAGTTACCAGTCCAATGAACTCAAAATAATCTAAATTTGACCACTGAAGAGAAAGTTAAGAAGATTACTATTCGACAAGGAGATGAAGGAAAAATTCATGACCGACGACTGCGATCCCACTTATGGATGCCCAAATGGTCTCAGAATATGATGATTCCAGTCAGGAATGAAAGAGCACTAAAGTACCTTTCAGATGACCAAAAATCAACCCAATCAAACATTATACGAGGGAGTTATGAGCATCTCTGTTGGATCGCACGATTTGGAAAGCTTAACTATCCAAATTGCATAATGACGATCGAAGAGTTCCAACGTGCTTTTGGGATTTCGATCGGTCTCAAAATTAGCCGATTTCGGTCCCATTTGGAAGCTTGGCAAATTACCTTTCCAATGAGTTCAAAATAGTCTAAAATTGACCACTGAAGAGTGAGTTACAAAGGTTACAATTCGAGAAGGAGATGAAGGAAAAATTCGGGACCGGCATTTGCCATCCCACTTACGGATGCCGAAATGGTCTCGAAAAAGGATGATTCTAGTCAGTATGAAATAGCACTAAAGTACCTTTCAGATGACCAAAAAATGACCCAATCCGACATCAAACGAGGGAGTTATGAGCATCTCCATTGGATGGTGCGATTTGGAAAGATTAACAATCCAAATTTCAAAATGACGATTGAAGAGTTCCAACGTGCTTTTTGGATATCGAACGGTCTCAAAAATAGCCAATCTGGGTCCCATTTAGAAGCTTGTTAAGTTACCCTTCTAATGATCTCAAAATATTCTAAATTTGACCATTGAAGAGAGAGTTAAGAAGGTTACTATTCGACAAGGAGAAGAAGGAAAATTTCAGGACCAACGGCTGTGATCCCACTTACGGATACCCAAATGGCCTCGGAATAGGATGATTCCAGTTAGGAATGAAAGAGAACTAAAGTACCTTTTGAATGACCAAAAATCAACCCAATCTGACATCAAACGAGGGAGTTATGAGCGTCTCTGTTGGGTCACCCAATTTGGACTGATTAACAATCCAAATTACAAAATGACGAATGAAGAGTTCCAACGTGCTTTTTGGATATCGACCGGTCTCAAAATTAGCCAATTTCGATCTCATATAGAAGCTTGTCAAGGTACCATCCCAATGAACTCAAAATAATCTAAATTCGACCATTAAAGAGAGAGCTAAGAAGGTTACTATTCGACAATGGGAAGAAGGAAAAATTCATGACCGACTCTTTGTGATCCCACTAACGAATGCCCAAATGGTCTCAAAATAGGATGATTCAAGCAAGGAATGAAAGAGCACTAAAGTACCTTTCAGATGACCAAAAATCAACCCAATCTGACATCAAACGAGGGTGTTATGAGCGTCTCTGTTGGATGGTGAGATTTGGAAAGATTAACAACCCAAATTGCAAAATGACAATTGAAGAGTTCCAACGTGCTTTTTGGATATCGAACGGTCTCAAAATTAGCCAATTCCGGTCCCTTTAAAAGCTTGTCAAGTTACCATTCCAATGAACTCAAAATAATCTAAATTTGACCACTGAAGAGAAAGTTAAGAAGATTACTATTCGACAAGGAGATGAAGGAAAAATTCATGACCGACGACTGCGATCCCACTTATGGATGCCCAAATGGTCTCAGAATATGATGATTCCAGTCAGGAATGAAAGAGCACTAAAGTACCTTTCAGATGACCAAAAATCAACCCAATCAAACATTATACGAGGGAGTTATGAGCATCTCTGTTGGATCGCGCGATTTGGAAAGCTTAACTATCTAAATTGCATAATGACGATCGAAGAGTTCCAACGTGCTTTTGGGATTTCGATCGGTCTCAAAATTAGCCGATTTCGGTCCCATTTGGAAGCTTGGCAAATTACCTTTCCAATGAGTTCAAAATAGTCTAAAATTGACCACTGAAGAGTGAGTTACAAAGGTTACAATTCGAGAAGGAGATGAAGGAAAAATTCAGGACCGACGACTGCCATCCCACTTACGGATGCCGAAATGGTCTCGAAAAAGGATGATTCTAGTCAGGTATGAAAGGGCACTAAAGTACCTTTCAGATGACCAAAAAATGACCCAATCCGACATCAAACGAGGGAGTTATGAGCATCTCCATTGGATGGTGCGATTTGGAAAGATTAACAATCCAAATTTCAAAATGACGATTGAAGAGTTCCAACGTGCTTTTTGGATATCGAACGGTCTCAAAAATAGCCAATTCGGGTCCCATTTAGAAGCTTGTCAAGTTACCCTTCTAATGATCTCAAAATATTCTAAATTTGACCATTGAAGAGAGAGTTAAGAAGGTTACTATTCGACAAGGAGAAGAAGGAAAAATTCAGGACCAACGATTGTGATCCCACTTATGGATACCCAAATGGCCTCGGAATAGGATGATTCCAGCTAGGAATGAAAGAGCACTAAAGTACCTTTTAGATGACCAAAAATCAACCCAATCTGACATCAAACGAGGGAGTTATGAGCGTCTCTGTTGGGTCATCCAATTTGGACTGATTAACAATCCAAATTACAAAATGACGAATGAAGAGTTCCAACGTGCTTTTTGGATATCGAACGGTCTCAAAATTAGCCAATTCCGATCTCATTTAGAAGTTTTTCAAGTTACCATTCCAATGAGCTCAAAATAATCTAAATTCGACCATTGAAGAGAGAGCTAAGAAGGTTACTATTCGACAATGGGAAGAAGGAAAAATTCATGACCGACTCCTGTGATCCCACTAACGAATGCCCATGGTCTCAAAATAGGATGATTCAAGCAAGGAATGAAAGAGCACTAAAGTACCATTCAGATGACCAAAAATCAACCCAATCGACATCAAAGCAGGGAGTTATGAGCATCACCGTTAGATCGTGCGATTTGTAAAGAATAACAATCCAAATTGCAAAATGACGATCGAAGAGTTCCAAAGTGCTTTTGGGATATCGATCGGTCTCAAAATTAGCAAATTACGGTCCCATTTAGAAGCTTGTCAAATTACCATTCCAATGAGTTCAAAATAGTCTAAAATTGACCATTGAAGAGTGAGTTACAAAGGTTACAATTCGACAAGGAGATGAAGGAAACATTCAGGATCGACGACTGCGATCCCACTTATGGATGCCGAAATGGTCTCGTAAAACAATGATTCTAGTCAGGAATTAAAGAGCATTAAAGTACCTTTCAGATGACCAAAAAATGACCCAATCCGACATTAAACGAGGGAGTTATGAGAGTCTCCATTGGATCACGCGATTTGGAAAGATTAACAATCCAAATTTCAAAATGATGATTGAAGAGTTCCAACGTGCTTTTTGGATATCGAACGGTCTCAAAATTAGCCAATTCCGATCTCATTTAGAAGCTTGTCAAGTTACCATCCCAATGAGCTCAAAATAATCTAAATTTGACCACTGAAGAGAAAGTTAAGAAGATTACTATTTGACAAGGAGATGAAGGAAAAATTCATGACCGACGACTGCGATCCCACTTATGGATGCCCAAATGGTCTCAGAATATGATGATTCCAGTCAGGAATGAAAGAGCACTAAAGTACCTTTCAGATGACCAAAAATCAACCCAATCAAACGTTATACGAGGGAGTTATGAGCGTCTCTGTTGGATCGCGCGATTTGGAAAGCTTAACTATCCAAATTGCATAATGACGATCGAAGAGTTCCAACGTGCTTTTGGGATTTCGATCGGTCTCAAAATTAGCCGATTTCGGTCCCATTTGGAAGCTTGGCAAATTACCTTTCCAATGAGTTCAAAATAGTCTAAAATTGACCACCGAAGAGTGAGTTACAAAGGTTATAATTCGAGAAGGAGATGAAGGAAAAATTCAGGACCGACGACTGCCATCCCACTTACGGATGCCGAAATGGTCTCGAAAAAGGATGATCTAGTCAGGTACGAAATAGCACTAAAGTACCTTTCAGATGAAAAATGACCCAATCCGACATCAAACGAGGGAGTTATGAGCATCTCCATTGGATGGTGCGATTTGGAAAGATTAACAATCCAAATTTCAAAATGACGATTGAAGAGTTCCAACGTGCTTTTTGGATATCGAACGGTCTCAAAAATAGCCAATTCGGGTCCCATTTAGAAGCTTGTCAAGTTACCCTTCTAATGATCTCAAAATATTCTAAATTTGACCATTGAAGAGAGAGTTAAGAAGGTTACTATTCGACAAGGAGAAGAAGGAAAAATTCAGGACCAACGACTGTGATCCCACTTACGGATACCCAAATGGCCTCGAATTAGGATGATTCCAGCTTGGAATGAAAGAGCACTAAAGTACCTTTTAGATGACCAAAAATCAACCCAATCTGACATCAAACGAGGGAGTTATGAGCGTCTCTGTTGGGTCGCCCAATTTGGACTGATTAACAATCCAAATTACAAAATGACGAATGAAGAGTTCCAACGTGCTTTTTGGATATCGAACGGTCTCAAAATTAGCCAATTCCGATCTCATTTAGAAGCTTGTCAAGTTACCATCCCAATGAGCTCAAAATAATCTAAATTCGACCATTGAAGAGAGAGCTAAGAAGGTTACTATTCGACAATGGGAAGAAGGAAAAATTCATGACCGACTACTGTGATCCCACTAACGAATGCCCAAATGGTCTCAAAATAGGATGATTCAAGCAAGGAATGAAAGAGCACTAAAGTACCTTTCAGATGACCAAAAATCAACCCAATCTGACATCAAACGAGGGTGTTATGAGCGTCTCTGTTGGATGGTGAGATTTGGAAAGATTAACAACCCAAATTGCAAAATGACAATTGAAGAGTTCCAACGTGCTTTTTGGATATCGAACGGTCTCAAAATTAGCCAATTCCGGTCCCTTTAAAAGCTTGTCAAGTTACCATTCCAATGAACTCAAAATAATCTAAATTTGACCACTGAAGAGAAAGTTAAGAAGATTACTATTCGACAAGGAGATGAAGGAAAAATTCATGACCGACGACTGCGATCCCACTTATGGATGCCCAAATGGTCTCAGAATATGATGATTCCAGTCAGGAATGAAAGAGCACTAAAGTACCTTTCAGATGACCAAAAATCAACCCAATCAAACATTATACGAGGGAGTTATGAGCGTCTCTGTTGGATCGCGCGATTTGGAAAGCTTAACTATCCAAATTGCATAATGACGATCGAAGAGTTCCAACGTGCTTTTGGGATTTCGATCGGTCTCAAAATTAGCCGATTTCGGTCCCATTTGGAAGCTTGGCAAATTACCTTTCCAATGAGTTCAAAATAGTCTGAAATTGACCACTGAAGAGTGAGTTACAAAGGTTACAATTCGAGAAGGAGATGAAGGAAAAATTCAGGACCGACGACTGCCATCCCACTTACGGATGCCGAAATGGTCTCGAAAAAGGATGATTCTAGT
This sequence comes from Magnolia changhungtana, assembly GCA_030180095.1. Taxonomy (NCBI): domain Eukaryota; kingdom Viridiplantae; phylum Streptophyta; class Magnoliopsida; order Magnoliales; family Magnoliaceae; genus Magnolia; species Magnolia changhungtana. The sequence continues at coordinate 1,657,487 of JASAUF010000316.1, forward strand.
CAGGTACGAAATAGCACTAAAGTACCTTTCAGATGACCAAAAAATGACCCAATCCGACATCAAACGAGGGAGTTATGAGCATCTCCATTGGATGGTGCGATTTGGAAAGATTAACAATCCAAATTTCAAAATGACGATTGAAGAGTTCCAACGTGCTTTTGGATATTGAACGTTCTGAAAAATAGCCAATTCAGGTCCCATTTAGAAGCTTGTCAAGTTACCCTTCTAATCATCTTAAAATATTCTAAATTTGACCATTGAAGAGAGAGTTAAGAAGGCTACTATTCGACAAGGAGAAGAAGGAAAAATTCGGGACCAACGATTTGTGATCCCACTTACGGATACCCAAATGGCCTCGGAATAGGATGATTCCATCTAGGAATGAAAGAGCACTAAAGTACCTTTTAGATGACCAAAAATCAACCCAATCTGACATCAAACGAGGGAGTTATGAGCGTCTCTGTTGGGTTGCCCAATTTGGACTGATTAACAATCCAAATTACAAAATGACGAATGAAGAGTTCCAACGTGCTTTTTGGATATCGAACGGTCTCAAAATTAGCCAATTCCGATCTCATTTAGAAGCTTGTCAAGTTACCATTCCAATGAGCTCAAAATAATCTAAATTCGACCATTGAAGAGAGAGCTAAGAAGGTTACTATTCGACAATGGGAAGAAGGAAAAATTCATGACCAACTACTGTGATCCCACTAACGAATGCCCAAATGGTCTCAAAATAGGATGATTCAAGCAAGGAATGAAAGAGCACTAATGTACCTTTCAGATGACCAAAAATCAACCCAATCTGACATCAAACGAGGGTGTTATGAGCGTCTCTGTTGGATGGTGAGATTTGGAAAGATTAACAACCCAAATTGCAAAATGACAATTGAAGAGTTCCAACGTGCTTTTTGGATATCGAACGGTCTCAAAATTAGCCAATTCCGATCTCATTTAAAAGCTTGTCATGTTACCATTCCAATGAGCTCAAAATAATCTAAATTCGACCATTGAAGAGAGAGCTAAGAAGGTTACTATTCGACAAAGGAGATGAAGGAAAAATTCAAGACTGATGACTGTGATCCCACTTATGGATGCCCAAGTTGTCTCGAAATAGGACAATTCCAATCAAGAATGAAAGAGCACTAATGTACCTTTCATTGACCAAAAATTGACCCAATCTGACATCAAACGAGGGAGTTATGAGCATCTGTTGGATGGTGAGATTTGGAAAGATTAACAACCCAAATTGCAAAATGATGATTGAAGAGTTCCAACGTGCTTTTTGGATATCGAACGGTCTCAAAATTAGCCAATTCCGGTCCCTTTAAATGCTTGTCAAGTTACCATTCCATGAACTCAAAATAATCTAAATTTGAGCATTGAAGAGAAAGTTAAGAAGATTACTATTCGACAAGGAGATGAAGGAAAAATTCATGACCGACGACTGCGATCCCACTTATGGATGCCCAAATGGTCTCAGAATATGATGATTCCAGTCAGGAATGAAAGAGCACTAAAGTACCTTTTAGATGACCAAAAATCAACCCAATCAAACATTATACGAGGGAGTTATGAGCGTCTCTGTTGGATCGCGCGATTTGGAAAGCTTAACTATCCAAATTGCATAATGACGATCGAAGAGTTCCAACGTGCTTTTGGGATTTCGATCGGTCTCAAAATTAGCCGATTTTGGTCTCATTTGGAAGCTTGGCAAATTACCTTTCCAATGAGTTCAAAATAGTCTAAAATTGACCACTGAAGAGTGAGTTACAAAGGTTACAATTCGAGAAGGAGATGAAGGAAAAATTCAGGACCGTCGACCGCCATCTCACTTACGGATGCCGAAATGGTCTCGAAAAGGATGATTCTAGTCAGGCATGAAAGGGCACTAAAGTACCTTTCAGATGACCAAAAAATGACCCAATCCGACATCAAACGAGGGAGTTATGAGCATCTCCATTGGATGGTGCGATTTGGAAAGATTAACAATCTAAAATTCAAAATGACGATTGAAGAGTTCCAACGTGCTTTTTGGATATCGAACGGTCTCAAAAATAGCCAATTCGGGTGCCATTTAGAAGCTTGTCAAGTTACCCTTCTAATGATCTCAAAATATTCTAAATTTGACCATTAAAGAGAGAGTTAAGAAGGTTACTATTCGACAAGGAGAAGAAGGAAAATTTCAGGACCAACGACTGTGATCCCACTTACGGATACCCAAATGGCCTCGGAATAGGATGATTCCAGCTAGGAATGAAAGAGCACTAAAGTACCTTTTAGATGACCAAAAATCAACCCAATCTGACATCAAACGAGGGAGTTATGAGCGTCTCTGTTGGGTCGCCCAATTTGGACTGATTAACAATCCAAATTACAAAATGACGAATGAAGAGTTCCAACGTGCTTTTTGGATATCGAACGGTCTCAAAATTAGCCAATTCTGATCTCATTTAGAAGCTTGTCAAGTTACCATCCCAATGAGCTCAAAATAATCTAAATTCGACCACTGAAGAGAGAGCTAAGAAGGTTACTATTCGACAATGGGAAGAAGGAAAAATTCATGACCGACTACTGTGATCCCACTAACGAATGCCCAAATGGTCTCAAAATAGGATGATTCAAGCAAGGAATGAAAGAGCACTAAAGTACCTTTCAGATGACCAAAAATCAACCCAATCTGACATCAAACGAGGGTGTTATGAGCGTCTCGTTGGATGGTGAGATTTGGAAAGATTAACAACCCAAATTGCAAAATGACAATTGAAGAGTTCCAACGTGCTTTTTGGATATCGAACGGTCTCAAAATTAGCCAATTCTGGTCCCTTTAAAAGCTTGTCAAGTTACCATTCCAATGAACTCAAAATAATCTAAATTTGACCACTGAAGAGAAAGTTAAGAAGATTACTATTCGACAAGGAGATGAAGGAAAAATTCATGACCGACGACTGCGATCCCACTTATGGATGCCCAAATGGTCTCAGAATATGATGATTGTAGTCAGGAACTAAAAAGAGCACTAAAGTACCTTTCAGATGACCAAAAATCAACCCAATCAAACATTTTACGAGGGAGTTATGAGCGTCTCTGTTGGATCACGCGATTTGGAAAGCTTAACTATCCAAATTGCATAATGACGATCGAAGAGTTCCAACGTGCTTTTGGGATTTCGATCGGTCTCAAAATTAGCCGATTTCGGTCCCATTTGGAAGCTTGGCAAATTACCTTTCCAATGAGTTCAAAATAGTCTAAAATTGACCACTGAAGAGTGAGTTACAAAGGTTACAATTCGAGAAGGAGATGAAGGAAAAATTCAGGACCGACGACTGCCATCCCACTTACGGATGCCGAAATGGTCTCGAAAAAGGATGATTCTAGTCAGGTACGAAATAGCACTAAAGTACCTTTCAGATGACCAAAAAATGACCCAATCCGACATCAAACGAGGGAGTTATGAGCATCTCCATTGGATGGTGCGATTTGGAAAGATTAACAATCTAAATTTCAAAATGACGATTGAAGAGTTCCAACGTGCTTTTTGGATATCGAACGGTCTCAAAAATAGCCAATTCGGGTCCCATTTAGAAGCTTGTCAAGTTACCCTTCTAATGATCTCAAAATATTCTAAATTTGACCATTGAAGAGAGAGTTAAGAAGGTTACTATTCGACAAGGAGAAGAAGGAAAAATTCAGGACCAACGACTGTGATCCCACTTACGGATACCCAAATGGCCTCGGAATAGGATGATTCCAGCTAGGAATGAAAGAGCACTAAAGTACCTTTTAGATGACCAAAAATCAACCCAATCTGACATCAAACGAGGGAGTTATGAGCGTCTCTGTTGGGTCGCCCAATTTGGACTGATTAACAATCCAAATTACAAAATGACGAATGAAGAGTTCCAACGTGCTTTTTGGATATCGAACGGTCTCAAAATTAGCCAATTCTGATCTCATTTAGAAGCTTGTCAAGTTACCATTCCAATGAGCTCAAAATAATCTAAATTCGACCATTGAAGAGAGAGCTAAGAAGGTTACTATTCGACAATGGGAAGAAGGAAAAATTCATGACCGACTACTGTGATCCCACTAACGAATGCCCAAATGGTCTCAAAATAGGATGATTCAAGCAAGGAATGAAAGAGCACTAAAGTACCTTTCAGATGACCAAAAATCAACCCAATCTGACATCAAACGAGGGTGTTATGAGCGTCTCTGTTGGATGGTGAGATTTGGAAAGATTAACAACCCAAATTGCAAAATGACAATTGAAGAGTTCCAACGTGCTTTTTGGATATCGACGGTCTCAAAATTAGCCAATTCGGTCCCATTTAAAAGCTTGTCAAGTTACCATTCCAATGAACTCAAAATAATCTAAAGACCATTGAAGAGTGAGTTAAGAAGGTTACAAATTCGACAAGGAGATGAAGGAAAAATTCATGACCGACGACCGCATTGTGATCCCAACGGATGCCCAAATGGTCTCTCAAAAAGGATGATTCAGTCAAGGAATGAAAGAGCACTAAAGTACCTTCAAGATGACCAAAAAAACCCAACCCAATCGACATCAAACGAGGGAGTTATGAATCTCTGTTGGATGGTGAGATTTGGAAAGATTAACAATCCAAATTGCAAAAATGATTGAAGAGTTCCAACGTGCTTTTGGATATCGAACGGTCTCAAAATTAGCCAATTCGGTCCCTTTAAAAGCTTGTCAAGTTACCATTTCAATGAACTCAAAATAATCTAAATTTGACCACTGAAGAGAAAGTTAAGAAGTTTACTATTCGACAAGGAGATGAAGGAAAAATTCATGACCGACGACTGTGATCCAACTTATGGATGCCCAAATGGTCTCAGAATATGATGATTCTAGTCAGGAATGAAAGAGCACTAAAGTACCTTTCAGATGACCTAAAATCAACCCAATCAAACATTATACGAGGGAGTTATGAGCATCTCTGTTGGATCGCATGATTTGGAAAGCTTAATTATCCAAATTGCGTAATGACGATCGAAGAGTTCCTACGTGCTTTTGGGATTTCGATCAGTCTCAAAATTATCCGATTTCGGTCCCATTTGGAAGCTTGGCAATTTACCTTTCCAATGAGTTCAAAATAGTCTAAAATTGACCACTGAAGAGTGAGTTACAAAGGTTACAATTCGAGAAGGAGATGAAGGAAAAATTCAGGACTGACGACTGCCATCCCACTTACGGATGCCGAAATGGTCTCGAAAAAGGATGATTCTAGTCAGGTATGAAAGAGCACTAAAGTACCTTTCAGATGACCAAAAACTGACCCAATCCGACATCAAACGAGGAAGTTATGAGCATCTCCATTGGATGGTGCGATTTGGAAAGATTAACAATCCAAATTTCAAAATGACGATTGAAGAGTTCCAACGTGCTTTTTGGATATCGAACGGTCTCAAAAATAGCCAATTCGGGTCCCATTTAGAAGCTTGTCAAGTTACCCTTCTAATGATCTCAAAATATTCTAAATTTGACCATTGAAGAGAGAGTTAAGAAGGTTACTATTCGACAAGGAGAAGAAGGAAAAATTCAGGACCAACGACTGTGATCCCACTTACGGATACCCAAATGGCCTCGGAATAGGATGATTCCATCTAGGAATGAAAGAGCACTAAAGTACCTTTTAGATGACCAAAAATCAACCCAATCTGACATCAAACGAGGGAGTTATGAGCGTCTCTGTTGGGTCGCCCAATTTGGTGATTAACAATCCAAATTACAAAATGACGAATGAAGAGTTCCAACGTGCTTTTTGGATATCGAACGGTCTCAAAATAGCCAATTCGGTCCCATTTAGAAGCTTGTCAAGTTACCCTTCTAATGATCTCAAAATATTCTAAATTTGACCATCAAAGAGAGTTAAGAAGGTTACTATTCGACAAGGAGAAGAAGGAAAAATTCGGGACCAACGACTGTGATCCCACTCTACGGATACCCAAATGGCCTCGAATAGGATGATTCCATCTAGGAATGAAAGAGCACTAAAGTACCTTTTAGATGACCAAAAATCAACCCAATCGACATCAAACGAGGGAGTTATGAGCGTCTCTGTTGGTCGCCCAATTTGGTGATTAACAATCCAAATTACAAAATGACGAATGAAGAGTTCCAACGTGCTTTTGGATATCGAACGGTCTCAAAATTAGCCAATTCGATCTCATTTAGAAGCTTGTCAAGTTACCATTCCAATGAGCTCAAAATAATCTAAATTCGACCATTGAAGAGAGAGCTAAGAAGGTTACTATTCGACAATGGGAAGAAGGAAAAATTCATGACCGACTACTGTGATCCCACTAACGAATGCCCAAATGGTCTCAAAATAGGATGATTCAAGCAAGGAATGAAAGAGCACTAAAGTACCTTTCAGATGACCAAAAATCAACCCAATCTGACATCAAACGAGGGTGTTATGAGCGTCTCTGTTGGATGGTGAGATTTGGAAAGATTAACAACCCAAATTGCAAAATGACAATTGAAGAGTTCCAACGTGCTTTTTGGATATCGAACGGTCTCAAAATTAGCCAATTCCGGTCCCTTTAAAAGCTTGTCAAGTTACCATTCCAATGAACTCAAAATAATCTAAATTTGACCACTGAAGAGAAAGTTAAGAAGATTACTATTCGACAAGGAGATGAAGGAAAAATTCATGACCGACGACTGCGATCCCACTTATGGATGCCCAAATGGTCTCAGAATATGATGATTCCAGTCAGGAATGAAAGAGCACTAAAGTACCTTTCAGATGACCAAAAATCAACCCAATCAAACATTATACGAGGGAGTTATGAGCATCTCTGTTGGATCACGCGATTTGGAAAGCTTAACTATCCAAATTGCATAATGACGATGAAAGTTCCAACGTGCTTTTGGGATTTCGATCGGTCTCAAAATTAGCCGATTTGGTCCCATTTGGAAGCTTGGCAAATTACCTTTCCAATGAGTTCAAAATAGTCTAAAATTGACCACTTAAAGAGTGAGTTACAAAGGTTACAATTCGAGAAGGAGATGAAGGAAAAATTCAGACCGACGATCGCCATCCCACTTACGGATGCCGAAATGGTCTCGAAAAAGGATGATTCTAGTCAGGTATGAAATAGCACTAAAGTACCTTTTAGATGACCAAAAAATGACCCAATCTGACATCAAACAAGGGAGTTATGAGCATCTCCATTGGATGGTGCGATTTGGAAAGATTAACAATCCAAATTTCAAAATGACAATTGAAGAGTTCCAACCTGCTTTTTGGATATCGAACGGTCTCAAAAATAGCCAATTCGGGTCCCATTTAGAAGCTTGTCAAGTTACCCTTCTAATGATCTCAAAATATTCTAAATTTGACCATTGAAGAGAGAGTTAAGAAGGTTACTATTCGACAAGGAGAAGAAGGAAAAATTCAGGACCAACGACTGTGATCCCACTTATGGATACCCAAATGGCCTCGGAATAGGATGATTCTAGTTAGGATTGAAAGAGCACTAAAGTACCTTTTCGTTTACCAAAAATCAACCCAATCTGACATCAAACGAGGGAGTTATGAGCGTCTCTGTTGGGTCGTCCAATTTGGACTGATTAACAATCCAAATTACAAAATGACGAATGAAGAGTTCCAACGTGCTTTTTGGATATCGAACGGTCTCAAAATTAGCCAATTCCGATCTCATTTAGAAGCTTGTCAAGTTACCATTCCAATGAGCTCAAAATAATCTAAATTCGACCATTGAAGAGAGAGCTAAGAAGGTTACTATTCGACAATGGGAAGAAGGAAAAATTCATGACCGACTACTGTGATCCCACTAACGAATGCCCAAATGGTCTCAAAATAGGATGATTCAAGCAAGGAATGAAAGAGCACTAAAGTACCTTTCAGATGACCAAAAATCAACCCAATCTGACATCAAACGAGGGTGTTATGAGCGTCTCTGTTGGATGGTGAGATTTGGAAAGATTAACAACCCAAATTGCAAAATGACAATTGAAGAGTTCCAACGTGCTTTTTGGATATCGAACGGTCTCAAAATTAGCCAATTCCGGTCCCTTTAAAAGCTTGTCAAGTTACCATTCCAATGAACTCAAAATAATCTAAATTTGAGCACTAAAGAGAAAGTTACGAAGTTTACTATTCCACAAGGAGATGAAGGAAAAATTCATGACCGACGACTGCGATCCCACTTATGGATGCCCAAATGGTCTCAGAATATGATGATTCCAGTCAGGAATGAAAGAGCACTAAAGTACCTTTCAGATGACCAAAAATCAACCCAATCAAACATTATACGAGGGAGTTATGAGCATCTCTGTTGGATCGCACGATTTAGAAAGCTTAACTATCAAATTGCATAATGACGATCGAAGAGTTCCAACGTGCTTTTGGGATTTCGATCGGTCTCAAAATTAGCCGATTTCGGTCCCATTTGGAAGCTTGGCAAATTACCTTTCCAATGAGTTCAAAATAGTCTAAAATTGACCACTTGAAGAGTGAGTTACAAAGGTTACAATTCGAGAAGGAGATGAAGGAAAAATTCAGACCGACGATTTGCCATCCCACTTACGGATGCCGAAATGGTCTCGAAAAAGGATGATTCTAGTCAGTATGAAAAGAGCACTAAAGTACCTTTCAGATGACCAAAAATTGACCCAATCCAACATCAAACGAGGAAGTTATGAGCATCACTATTGGATCGTGCGATTTGGAAAGATCAAGAATCCAAATTTCAAAATGACAATTGAAGAGTTCCAACGTGCTTTTGGATATTGAACGGTCTCAAAAATAGCCAATTCGGGTCCCATTTAGAAGCTTGTCAAGTTACCCTTCTAATGATCTCAAAATATTCTAAATTTGACCATTGAAGAGAGAGTTAAGAAGGTTACTATTCGACAAGGAGAAGAAGGAAAAATTCAGGACCAACGACTGTGATCCCACTTACGGATACCCAAATGGCCTCGGAATAGGATGATTCCATCTAGGAATGAAAGAGCACTAAAGTACCTTTTAGATGACCAAAAATCAACCCAATCTGACATCAAACGAGGGAGTTATGAGCGTCTCTGTTGGGTCGCCCAATTTGGACTGATTAACAATCCAAATTACAAAATGACGAATGAAGAGTTCCAACGTGCTTTTTGGATATCGAACGGTCTCAAAATTAGCCAATTCCGATCTCATTTAGAAGTTTGTCAAGTTACCATTCCAATGAGCTCAAAATAATCTAAATTCGACCATTGAAGAGAGAGCTAAGAAGGTTACTATTCGACAATGGGAAGAAGGAAAAATTCATGATCGACTACTGTGATCCCACTAACGAATGCCCAAATGGTCTCAAAATAGGATGATTCAAGCAAGGAATGAAAGAGCACTAAAGTACCTTTCAGATGACCAAAAATCAACCCAATCGACATCAAACGAGGGTGTTATGAGCGTCTCTGTTGGATGGTGAGATTTGGAAAGATTAACAACCCAAATTGCAAAATGACAATTGAAGAGTTCCAATGTGCTTTTTGGATATCGAACGGTCTCAAAATTAGCCAATTTCGGTCCCTTTAAAAGCTTGTCAAGTTACCATTTCAATGAACTCAAAATAATCTAAATTTGGCCACTGAAGAGAAAGTTAAGAAGTTTACTATTCGACAAGGAGATGAAGGAAAAATTCATGAGCGACGACTGTGATCCCACTTATGGATGCCCAAATGGTCTCAGAATATGATGATTCCAGTCAGGAATGAAAGAGCACTAAAGTACCCTTCAGATGACCAAAAATCAACCTAATCAAACATTATACGAGGGAGTTATGAGCATCTCTTTTGAATTGCACGATTTAGAAAGCTTAATTATCCAAATTGCATAATGACGATGGAAGAGTTCCAACGTGCTTTTGGGATTTCCATCCGTCTCAAAATTAGCCGATTTCGGTCCCATTTGGAAGCTTGGCAAATTACCTTTCCAATGAGTTCAAAATAGTCTAAAATTGACCACTGAAGAGTGAGTTACAAAGGTTACAATTCGAGAAGGAGATGAAGGAAAAATTCAGGACCGACGATTGCCATCCAACTTACGGATGACGAAATGGTCTCGAAAAAGGATGATTCTAGTCAGGTATGAAAGAGCACTAAAGTACCTTTCAGATGACCAAAAACTGACCGAATCTGACATCAAACGAGGAAGTTATGAGCATCTCCATTGGATGGTGCGATTTGGAAAGATTAACAATCCAAATTTCAAAATGACGATTGAAGAGTTCCAACGTGCTTTTTGGATATCGAACGGTCTCAAAAATAGCTAATTCGGGTCCCATTTAGAAGCTTGTCAAGTTACCCTTCTAATGATCTCAAAATATTCTAAATTTGACTATTGAAGAGCGTTAAGAAGGTTACTATTTGACAAGGAGAAGAAGGAAAATTTCAGGACCAATGACTGTGATCCCACTTACGGATACCCAAATGGCCTCGGAATAGGATGATTCCAGCTAGGAATGAAAGAGCACTAAAGTACTTTTGATGACCAAAAATCAACCCAATCTGACATCAAACGAGGGAGTTATGAGCGTCTCTGTTGGGTCGCCCAATTTGGACTGATTAACAATCCAAATTACAAAATGACGAATGAAGAGTTCCAACGTGCTTTTTGGATATTGAACGGTCTCAAAAATAGCCAATTCGGGTCCCATTTAGAAGCTTGTCAAGTTACCCTTCTAATGATCTCAAAATATTCTAAATTTGACCATTGAAGAGAGAGTTAAGAAGGTTACTATTCGACAAGGAGAAGAAGGAAAATTTCAGGACCAGTGACTGTGATCCCACTTACGGATACCCAAATGGCCTCGGAATAGGATGATTCCAGCTAGGAATGAAAGAGCACTAAAGTTTTAGATGACCAAAAATCAACCCAATCGACATCAAACGAGGGAGTTATGAGCGTCTCTGTTGGGTCGCCCAATTTGGTGATTAACAATCCAAATTACAAAATGACGAATGAAGAGTTCCAACGTGCTTTTTGGATATCGAACGGTCTCAAAATTAGCCAATTCCGATCTCATTTAGAAGCTTGTCAAGTTACCATTCCAATGAGCTCAAAATAATCTAAATTCGACCATTGAAGAGAGAGCTAAGAAGGTTACTATTCGACAATGGGAAGAAGGAAAAATTCATGACCGACTCTTTGTGATCCCACTAACGAATGCCCAAATGGTCTCAAAATAGGATGATTCAAGCAAGGAATGAAAGAGCACTAAAGTACCTTTCAGATGACAAAAAATCAACCCAATCTGACATCAAACGAGGGTGTTATGAGCGTCTCTATTAGATGGTGAGATTCGGAAAGATTAACAACCCAAATTGCAAAATGACGATTGAAGAGTTCCAACGTGCTTTTTGGATATCGAACGGTCTCAAAATTATCCAATTCGGTCCCTTTAAAAGCTTGTCAAGTTACCATTCCAATGAACTCAAAATAATCTAAATTTGACCACTGAAGAGAAAGTTAAGAAGATTACTATTCGACAAGGAGATGAAGGAAAAATTCATGACCGACGACTGCGATCCCACTTATGGATGCCCAAATGGTCTCAGAATATGATGATTCCAGTCAGGAATGAAAGAGCACTAAAGTACCTTTCAGATGACCAAAAATCAACCCAATCAAACATTATACGAGGGAGTTATGAGCGTCTCTGTTGGATCGCGCGATTTGGAAAGCTTAACTATCCAAATTGCATAATGACGATCGAAGAGTTCCAACGTGCTTTTGGGATTTCGATCGGTCTCAAAATTAGCCGATTTCGGTCCCATTTGGAAGCTTGGCAAATTACCTTTCCAATGAGTTCAAAATAGTCTAAAATTGACCACTGAAGAGTGAGTTACAAAGGTTACAATTCGAGAAGGAGATGAAGGAAAAATTCAGGACCGACGACTGCCATCCCACTTACGGATGCCAAAATGGTCTCGAAAAAGGATGATTCTAGTCAGGTACGAAATAGCACTAAAGCACCTTTCAGATGACCAAAAAATGACCCAATCTGACATCAAACAAGGGAGCTATGAGCATCTCCATTGGATGGTGCGATTTGGAAAGATTAACAATCCAAATTTCAAAATGACGATTGAAGAGTTCCAACGTGCTTTTTGGATATCGAACGGTCTCAAAAATAGCCAATTCGGGTCCCATTTAGAAGCTTGTCAAGTTACCCTTCTAATGATCTCAAAATATTCTAAATTTGACCATTGAAGAGAGAGTTAAGAAGGTTACTATTCGACAAGGAGAAGAAGGAAAAATTCAGGACCAATGACTGTGATCCCACTTACGGATACCCAAATGGCCTCGGAATAGGATGATTCCAGCTAGGAATGAAAGTGTAACGCCCTGAAAATCGGGGGTCGAGTAGTAACTCAACTCTCGAGTTCCAGAACATCACTTATGCAACAAAATGAATGATGATTGAATGTTGACTGTATTAGAGTAGTGAACATGAGTGAGATTAAGCCAAAACAACATATCATACTCCAGAGACAGTTAAAGTTGCAAGTGGAAGACTGTAATAGATAGACAAAATATATAAACTATGATGAGTCTCCAGAGTGTGATAACATTTCCAGGTTAAATAATTACAAGGACAATTCTAAAATATACCTAATGTGATGACGTGTAAAGTCTCCTATCCCAAATACCATAGCCCGTCGAAGACAATACCGGTCTTCATAGACTGTGAGAGATGAGATAGGAGAACTCCTCCTCATCACCATAGAAGTAGTCCGGCTCTGCTTCACAAGCATCTCCATCACCGAAACTCAACAAATCTGTTTGGTGTGTACAACAGATCCCATAACGTGGGAGTGAGTAGCTAACTCGGTGGAACAATAAGGCATAAGTTAACATGTTATCAATGCGAATCAAGCAAGAATGATAAAGCAAGAATCAAGCACTCCTAGTTACTCGATTAATGCAAGTATGAATGAATGGTATGATGGATACCCTCTCCGACATACTCCCTCATGCGACACCATCTCACGTTCGCGCATGCTTACATCCCATGGTGCTCCACATCTTCCGGGCACATGCGATGCATGATGAGCATGATTACCAAGTTTTTAATTAGTCCATTTCAAACAACGGGATTGGGAAACTAAGGTACCTCCCTTGTATCATTCCCAAACATGATCCAATCTAGGGTCGTCGAGTCCTAGTTAATATCGACGATGGTGTGTTTTCTAGGTCACCGAGAGGTGCAGTGATCTGTTACGCACAAAGGTTGCACCACTCCCCCATCACCCCTTAAACGATTCATCACGATACAACTATATAGAAATAGGCCTAGTTCATACTCTATATAGCGGCGAACCCTAAGGCACGCTGCAACTTCAGAAATATGCTCGCGGTCACTACAAATTCGCTTGCAGATATTACGCACAAAGGTTGCACCATCCCCATCATCCTTATCAAACGAACGCATGAATATAGTGTCCCATACCACCATAATCGGCTCACGAGTTAAGTTGCTCACTGGTCACTACGGGGAGGCACGTAGCCCCAGTGTAGGCCGACAACTTGACCACGGTGTCCCATACCACCATGCCCAGCTCATGAGTCTTAGCGGATCGAGGTACCATGGTTAAAAGGGTTTCACTGGTAAGTTTGGTACCCTATGTTCAAGCATTAGCGACCAAACATGGTGAACATACATTAGACAAATCGGGTTACATGACGAGCTCGGCTAGCTCGAGCGCACAACAAGTTGAACGACATGAAGTGCATAAGCACTTCGCGTGGCCAACCACTATCGCCAACCGAAGTACGACTCGAGTCGTCGAACACATCTCACGTGGCGACATGAAACTCAACCACGATCTCCAATCTAGTACCGATTGTCTGGACTATAATCATAGCCCCAAGCACAATCAATTGTCATCCATAGCATGTGGAGTAAAGCATGATAAATAAAGTAATTCAAGCATGATAAATAAAGTAATTTAAACATGCTAGTAGGCATGTTATAAGCATATTATAAAGCATGATATAAAGCATGTTGTAAAGAACAACACAAGCATGAGTTTGTATATATTCAATTCCTAATCACATAGCTATTCAAGGAAATCATACACATAGTTAAAGGAGTTGAGAATCATACCTCAACACCCTTAAACATTACAATTTACTAACTACTACTCATTCAGACATTTCAACAAACACTTTAAAATAGAAGAATCAACATACATGACATATGTTGATCACAGAGGTATAAGGCCAAATCCTTTCACTAGGGAGTTACCCCAATCATAACACGCATACACCCATGACGGATAGTCATGGCAAGCAGGAAACCAAGTTCCATATTCATTCAGTCATTTCCACAAACACTTGGGCCACACATTTTAGCATATATAGTGTTTATTGGCCGTGGCGTGATTTAGGGTAAATCCTTTCGTCAAAGGGGCATTGCCAATACAACAATCAATTATCCATGACAATTAGTCATGGCGAGCACGAATGAGAATTCTATACTCATTCAGTCATTTTCACAACACTTAGAATACACTGTTACAACATAGATGGTGTATGTTAGCAAAACATGTATTAGGGCTATCCTTTAGCCAAGTGAGTATTTTATCCATGTATAATATATTACTACAACAAATAATCATGATAAATACATCTCCAAAATTTATACGTATACAATATTTTCTAGAATACGCATTTTCAACATACATAGTGTATACAAGCAAACATGTATTACGGCGATTCCCTTCGCCAAGAAAATATTTTATACGCACATAATATATTTATACGACAATTAATCATGACAAACACATCGTTAAAATATACATGTATATGGTACTTCTTACAATACCGTATTTCTACATACATAGTGTTTACAAAGGAACATAGATTGCGGCGATTCCTTTCGCCAAACTAGTATTTTAATTATGTATTGTATAGTCATACATTAAATAAATATGTCAAACATTATTCCAAAAGAAATACGTATACGGTATTTCTAAAATACGTAATTTCAACATACATCGCATTTACAAGTGAACATATATTTTGGCGATTCCTTTCGCCAAACTAGTATTTTATTCATATATTATATAATCATACATTAATTAAATATGTCAAACACATTTCCATAAAAAATACGTATACGGTATTTTATACGAATACCTAGAGTATGTGAAATTCCAAATTTCACAACGTTAATCGAAACAGGAAACGGAAAGCACTTTGTACATGTGCAATTGCATGCAGATCATGAATCTACCATTATCTCGACATTGAAAGCGTTGAAAACCGTAACTTATACACTTAAAGTCCTCACCTTTGCCTTTGGAAACGGAACGAATCAGCAAGGGTAATGGAACTTCCGTCTACGGGCGATTTCTAGCCTAAAGAGCAGAATCGGTTAGTCTGTATGCATCCTACATCGATCCCACCCCAAATCAGACCTAGGGTTAGGGTTTCTTACCTTCAAATGAGGTGGATACCACCGGGAAAGCGTATAGAATAGAGCGGTGTAGGCCGTGTAGCAAGCCAAAGCAGGAGGAGGAAGATCGGCAACAATCTCCAAGCCTTTCTCTCTCTTTTCTCTCTCTTCCTCTAGGGTTTCCTCCAAAATTCGTATGGCTGTGAGAGGGGCTGTTCTAAGCCCCTTTTATAGCCTCAACCATTACAAAAGTAGACTCGGAGTTCAAAGTCTGCTAATATAGGAAGCCGCTTTTCTATCTCAAAAGGGGAGTTCTGGTGGCCCTCTTTGAACCAAACGTCAGACTTAAACTCACCATCGATGGATCTACGTGGGATTACGTTTTTGACTCGATCGGATACCCAGATCGCACATGGCGGACCACTTTCAGTTCGACGGTCAGTGGGCCACGATCAGAAATTCCAAGTACATGTAAATGTTCCTGAAATTTTTCTTAATCCGAGGGTGTAATTTGGTCGATTCGACGGTCAGGTTGCTTAATCCGACGCGTCAACGAACGATGCCAGATCACTATTCCAGATATTTATTTTGGCATATGAATAGTGTTTTTCACACTACCTCGCTCTGATTCGAAACGAATGGCCGTGAAACATCGGATAAAGCTGATTTTTGAGATGATTGTTAAGTCCAGTGGGGCGGTCTTAGTTCCTTAGCTTCGGGTTAATCGGACTCAAAATGCGATCTAGACCTAATACGAAGTTTCGTTTCATTCGAGAATGCAGACGGAAATGAGTTTGGTTCTAAAAGGGTAGTCACTTGTTCTGCAAGTTTTGGGTCTTGCAGATCGTATTTAAAGCGATCCAAACGGATTTTGTAGCTAATCTGGTTTCGCACTTAGTTACTAAGTCTCATTTCTAAAGGATTTAGTCCTAAGTGAATTCTGGTCGAGCTGTTACTCAGGCCTTTGGAGTTTGTATATAAAGTGATCTAAGTTATACTACTTAGCTAGTTTAAGATAGTGTCTAGGGTAAAAGTTCTTAGAAAAATTGGAAGATCAAGGTGATGAAGGGTGAGGTTTGTGAAGGAAATGAGTTCAAAGGCGGCTTTAGACTTTCGGATTCAGTTCTGACAAGTTAATGAGTTATTACGATCGACCCATTGCCTAAGGTCATCTAATCCCAGGTTGGCAAAAATCCGAGGCGTTACAGAAAGAGCACTAAAGTACCTTTTGGATGACCAAAAATCAACCCAATCTGACATCAAACGAGGGAGTTATGAGCGTCTCTGTTGGGTCACCAAATTTGGACTGATTAACAATCCACATCACAAAATGACGATTGAAGAGTTCCAACGTGATTTTTGGATATCGAACGGTCTCAAAATTAACCAATTCCGATCTCATTTAGAAGCTTGTCAAGTTACCATTCCAATGAGCTCAAAATAATCTAATTTCGACCATTGAAGAGAGAGCTAAGAAGGTTACTATTCGACAATGGGAAGAAGCAAAAATTCATGATCGACTACTGTGATCCCGCTAACGAATGCCCAAATGGTCTCAAAATAGGATGATTCAAGCAAGGAATGAAAGAGCACTAAAGTACCTTTCAGATGACCAAAAATCAACCCAATCTGACATCAAATGAGGGTGTTATGAGCGTCTCTGTTGGATGGTGAGATTTGGAAAGATTAACAACCCAAATTGCAAATGACATTTGAAGAGTTCCAACGTGCTTTTTGTATATCGAACGGTCACAAAATTATCCAATTCCGTTCCCTTTCAAAGCTTGTCAAGTTATCATTCCAATGAACTCAAAATAATCTAAATTTGACCACTGAAGAGAAAGTTAAGAAGATTACTATTTGACAAGGAGATGAAGGAAAAATTCATGACCGACGACTGCGATCCCACTTATGGATGCCAAATTGTCTCAGAATATGATGATTCTAGTCAGGAATGAAAGAGCACTAAAGTACCTTTCAGATGACCAAAAATCAACCCAATCAAACATTATACGAGGGAGTTATGAGCATCTCTGCTGGATCGCGCGATTTGGAAAGCTTAACTATCCAAATTGCATAATGACGATCGAAGAGTTCCAACGTGCTTTTGGGATTTCGATCGGTCTCAAAATTAGCCGATTTCGGTCCCATTTGGAAGCTTGGCAAATTACCTTTCCAATGAGTTCAAAATAGTCTAAAATTGACCACTGAAGAGTGAGTTACAAAGGTTACAATTCGAGAAGGAGATGAAGGAAAAATTCAGGACGGACGACTGCCATCCCACTTACGGATGCCGAAATGGTCTCGAAAAAGGATGATTCTAGTCAGGTATGAAAGAGCACTAAAGTACCTTTCAGATGACCAAAAACTGACCGAATCCGACTTCAAACGAGGAAGTTTTGAGCATCTCCATTGAATGGTGCGATTTGGAAAGATTAACAATCCAAATTTTAAAATGACGATTGAAGAGTTCCAACATGCTTTTTAGATATCGAACGGTCTCAAAAATAGCCAATTCGGGTCCCATTTAGAAGCTTGTCAAGTTACCCTTCTAATGATCTCAAAATATTCTAAATTTGACCATTGAAGAGAGAGTTAAGAAGGTTACTATTCGACAAGGAGAAGAAGGAAAATTTCAGGACCAGTGACTGTGATCCCACTTACGGATACCCAAATGGCCTCGGAATAGGATGATTCCAGCTAGGAATGAAAGAGCACTAAAGTACTTTAGATGACCAAAAATCAACCCAATCTGACATCAAACGAGGGAGTTATGAGCGTCTCTGTTGGGTCGCCCAATTTGGACTGATTAACAATCCAAATTACAAAATGACGAATGAAGAGTTCCAACGTGCTTTTTGGATATCGAACGGTCTCAAAATTAGCCAATTCCGATCTCATTTAGAAGCTTGTCAAGTTACCATTCCAATGAGCTCAAAATAATCTAAATTCGACCATTGAAGAGAGAGCTAAGAAGGTTACTATTCGACAATGGGAAGAAGGAAAAATTCATGACCGACTACTGTGATCCCACTAACGAATGCCCAAATGGTCTCAAAATAGGATGATTCAAGCAAGGAATGAAAGAGCACTAAAGTACCTTTCAGATGACCAAAAATCAACCCAATCTGACATCAAACGAGGGTGTTATGAGCGTCTCTGTTGGATGGTGAGATTTGGAAAGATTAACAACCCAAATTGCAAATGACATTTGAAGAGTTCCAACGTTCTTTTTGTATATCGAACGGTCTCAAAATTATCCAATTCCGGTCCCTTTAAAAGCTTGTCAAGTTACCATTCCAATGAACTCAAAATAATCTAAATTTGACCACTGAAGAGAAAGTTAAGAAGATTACTATTCGACAAGGAGATGAAGGAAAAATTCATGACCGACGACTGCGATCCCACTTATGGATGCCAAATTGTCTCAGAATATGATGATTCTAGTCAGGAATGAAAGAGCACTAAAGTACCTTTCAGATGACCAAAAATCAACCCAATCAAACATTATACGAGGGAGTTATGAGCATCTCTGCTGGATCGCGCGATTTGGAAAGCTTAACTATCCAAATTGCATAATGACGATCGAAGAGTTCCAACGTGCTTTTGGGATTTCGATCGGTCTCAAAATTAGCCGATTTCGGTCCCATTTGGAAGCTTGGCAAATTACCTTTCCAATGAGTTCAAAATAGTCTAAAATTGACCACTAAAGAGTGAGTTACAAAGGTTACAATTCGAGAAGGAGATGAAGGAAAAATTCAGGACCGACGACTGCCATCCCACTTACGGATGCCGAAATGGTCTCGAAAAAGGATGATTCTAGTCAGGTACGAAATAGCACTAAAGCACCTTTCATATGACCAAAAAATGACCCAATCTGACGTCAAACGAGGAAGTTTTGAGCATCTCCATTGAATGGTGCGATTTGGAAAGATTAACAATCCAAATTTCAAAATGACGATTGAAGAGTTCCAACATGCTTTTTGGATATCGAACGGTCTAAAAAATAGCCAATTCGGGTCCCATTTAGAAGCTTGTCAAGTTACCCTTCTAATGATCTTAAAATATTCTAAATTTGACCATTGAAGAGAGAGTTAAGAAGGTTACTATTCGACAAGGAGAAGAAGGAAAAATTCAGGACCAACGACTGTGATCCCACTTACGGATACCCAAATGGCCTCGGAATAGGATGATTCCAGTTAGGAATGAAAGAGCACTAAAGTACCTTTTAGATGACCAAAAATCAACCCAATCTGACATCAAACGAGGGAGTTATGAGCGTCTCTGTTGGGTCACCAAATTTGGAGTGATTAACAATCCACATAACAAAATGACGAATGAAGAGTTCCAACGTGATTTTTGGATATCGAACGGTCTCAAAATTAACCAATTCCGATCTCATTTAGAAGCTTGTCAAGTTACCATTGCAATGAGCTCAAAATAATCTAATTTCGACCATTGAAGAGAGAGCTAAGAAGGTTACTATTCGACAATGGGAAGAAGCAAAAATTCATGATCGACTACTGTGATCCCGCTAACGAATGCCCAAATGGTCTCAAAAGGATGATTCAAGCAAGGAATGAAAGAGCACTAAAGTACCTTTCAGATAACCAAAAATCAACCTAATTTGACATCAAACGAGGGTGTTATGAGCGTCTCTGTTGGATGGTGAGATTTGGAAAGATTAACAACCCAAATTGCAAAATGACAATTGAAGAGTTCCAACGTGCTTTTTGGATATCGAACGGTCTCAAAATTATCCAATTCCGGTCCCTTTAAAAGCTTGTCAAGTTACCATTCCAATGAACTTAAAATAATCTAAATTTGACCACTGAAGAGAGAGTTAAGAAGGTTACCTTTCGACAAGGAGATGAAGGAAAAATTCATGATCGAAGACTGCGATGCCACTTATGGATGCCCAAATGGTCTCAGAATATGATGATTCCAGTCAGGAATGAAAGAGTACTAAAGTACCTTTTAGATGACTAAAAATCAACCCAATCAAACATCAAACGAGGGAGTTATGAGTGTCTCTGTTGGATCGCGCGATTTGGAAAGCTTAACAATCCAAATTGCATAATGACCATTGAAGAGTTCCAACGTGCTTTTGGGATTTCGATCAGTCTCAAAATTAGCCGATTTCGGTCCCATTTGGAAGCTTGTCAAATTACCTTTCCAATGAGTTCAAAATATTCTAAAATTGACCACTGAAGAGTGAGTTACAAAGGTTACAATTCGAGAAGGAGATGAAGGAAAAATTCAGGACCGACGACTGCCATCCCACTTACGGATGCCGAAATGGTCTCGAAAAAGGATGATTCTAGTCAGGTACGAAATAGCACTAAAGCACCTTTCAGATGACCAAAAAATGACCCAATCTGACATCAAACAAGGGAGCTATGAGCATCTCCATTGGATGGTGCGATTTGGAAAGATTAACAATCCAAATTTCAAAATGACGATTGAAGAGTTCCAACGTGCTTTTTGGATATCGAACGGTCTCAAAAATAGCCAATTCGGGTCCCATTTAGAAGCTTGTCAAGTTACCCTTCTAATGATCTCAAAATATTCTAAATTTGACCATTGAAGAGAGAGTTAAGAAGGTTACTATTCGACAAGGAGAAGAAGGAAAAATTCAGGACCAACGACTGTGATCCCACTTACGGATACCCAAATGGCCTCGGAATAGGATGATTCCAGCTAGGAATGAAAGAGCACTAAAGTACTTTAGATGACCAAAAATCAACCCAATCTGACATCAAACGAGGGAGTTATGAGCGTCTCTGTTGGGTCGCCCAATTTGGACTGATTAACAATCCAAATTACAAAATGACGAATGAAGAGTTCCAACGTGCTTTTTGGATATCGAACAGTCTCAAAATTAGCCAATTCCGATCTTATTTAGAAGCTTGTCAAGTTACCATTCCAATGAGCTCAAAATAATCTAAATTCGACCATTGAAAAGAGAGCTAAGAAGGTTACTATTCGACAATGGGAAGATGGAAAAATTCATGATCGACTACTGTGATCCCACTAACGAATGCCCAAATGGTCTTAAAATAGGATGATTCAAGCAAGGAATGAAAGAGCACTAAAGTACCTTTCAGATGACCAAAAATCAACCCAATCTGACATCAAACGAGGGTGTTATGAGCGTCTCTGTTGGATGGTGAGATTTGTAAAGACTAACAACCCAAATCGCAAAATGACAATTGAAGAGTTCCAACGTGCTTTTTGGATATCGAACGGTCTCAAAATTAGCCAATTCCGGTCCCTTTAAAAGCTTGTCAAGTTACCATTCCAATGAACTCAAAATAATCTAAATTTGACCACTGAAGAGAAAGTTAAGAAGTTTACTATTCGACAAGGAGATGAAGGAAAAATTCATGACCGACAACTGCGATCCCACTTATGGATGCCCAAATGGTCTCAGAATATGATGATTCCAGTCTGAAATGAAAGAGCACTAAAGTATGTTTCAGATGACCGAAAATCAACCCAATCAAACATTATACAAGGGAGTTATGTGCATCTCTTTTGGATCGCACGATTTAGAAAGCTTAATTATCCAAATTGCATAATGACGATGGAAGAGTTCCAACGTGCTTTTTGGATTTCCATCCGTCTCAAAATTAGCCGATTTCGATCCCATTTGGAAGCTTGGCAAATTACCTTTCCAATGAGTTCAAAATAGTCTAAAATTGACCACTGAAGAGTGAGTTACAAAGGTTACAATTCGAGAAGGAGATGAAGGAAAAATTCAGGACCGACGACTGCCATCCCACTTACGGATGCCGAAATGGTCTTGAAAAAGGATGATTCTAGTCAGGTATGAAAGAGCACTAAAGTACCTTTCAGATGACCAAAAACTGACCGAATTCGACATCAAACGAGGAAGTTATGAGCATCTCCATTAGATGGTGCGATTTGGAAAGATTAACAATCCAAATTTAAAAATGACGATTGAAGAGTTCCAACGTGCTTTTTGGATATCGAACGGTCTCAAAAATAGCCAATTTGGGTCCCATTTAGAAGCTTGTCAAGTTACCCTTCTAATGATCTTAAAATATTCTAAATTTGACCATTGAAGAGTGAGTTAAGAAGGTTACTATTCGACAAGGAGAAGAAGGAAAATTTCAGGGCCAATGACTGTGATCCCACTTACGGATACCCAAATAGCCTCGGAATAGGTTGATTCCAGCTAGCAATGAAAGAGCACTAAAGTACTTTAGATGGCCAAAAATCAACCCAATCTGACATCAAACGAGGGAGTTATGAGCGTCTCTGTTGGGTCACCCAATTTAGACTGATTAACAATCTAAATTACAAAATGACGAATGAAGAGTTCCAACGTGCTTTTTGGATATCGAACGGTCTCAAAATTAGCCAATTCTGATCTCATTTAGAGGCTTGTCAAGTTACCATTCCAATGAGCCCAAAATAATCTTAATCCGACCATTGAAGAGAGAGCTAAGAAGGTTACTATTCGACAATGGGAAGAAGGAAAAATTCATGACCGACTACTGGGATCCCACTAACGAATGCCCAAATGGTCTCAAAATAGGATGATACAAGCAAGGAATGAAAGAGCACTGAAGTACCTTTCAGATGACCAAAAATCAACCCAATCTGACATCAAACGAGGGTGTTATGAGCGTCTCTGTTGGATGGTGAGATTTGGAAAGATTAACAACCCAAATTGCAAATGACAATTGAAGAGTTCCAACGTGCTTTTTGGATATCGAACGGTCTCAAAATTAGCCAATTCCGGTCCCTTTAAAAGCTTGTCAAGTTACTATTCCAATGAACTCAAAATAATCTAAATTTGACCACTGAAGAGAACGTTAACAAGATTACTATTCGACAAGGAGATGAAGGAAAAATTCATGACCGACGACTGCGATCCCACTTATGGATGCCAAATTGTCTCAGAATATGATGATTCCAGTCAGGAATGAAAGAGCACTAAAGTACTTTTCAGATGACCAAAAATCAACCCAATCAAACATTATACGAGAGACTTATGAGCATCTCTGTTGGATCGCGCGATTTGGAAAGCTTAACTATCCAAATTGCATAATGACGATCGAAGAGTTCCAACGTGCTTTTGGGATTTCGATCGGTCTCAAAATTAGCCGATTTCAGTCCCATTTGGAAGCTTGGCAAATTACCTTTCCAATGAGTTCAAAATAATCTAAAATTGACCACTAAAGAGTGAGTTACAAAGGTTACAATTCCAGCAGGAGATAAAGGAAAAATTCAGGACGGACAACTGCCATCCCACTTACGGATGCCGAAATGGTCTCGAAAAAGGATGATTCTAGTCAGGTACGAAATAGCACTAAAGCACCTTTCAGATGACCAAAAAATGACCCAATCTGACATCAAACAAGGGAACTATGAGCATCTTTATTGGATGGTGCGATTTGGAAAGATTAACAATCCAAATTTAAAAATGACGATTGAAGAGTTCCAACGTGCTTTTTGGATATCGAACGGTCTCAAAATTAGCCAATTCCGGTCCCTTTAAAAGCTTGTCAAGTTACTATTCCAATGAACTCAAAATAATCTAAATTTGACCACTGAAGAGAAAGTTAACAAATTACTGTTCGACAAGGAGATGAAGGAAAAATTCATGACCGACAACTGCGATCCCACTTATGGATGCCAAATTGTCTCAGAATATGATGATTCCAGTCAGGAATGAAAGAGCACTAAAGTACTTTTCAGATGACCAAAAATCAACCCAATCAAACATTATACGAGAGAGTTATGAGCATCTCTGTTGGATCGCGCGATTTGGAAAGCTTAACTATCCAAATTGCATAATGACGATCGAAGAGTTCCAACGTGCTTTTGGGATTTCGATCGGTCTCAAAATTAGCCGATTTCAGTCCCATTTGGAAGCTTGGCAAATTACCTTTCCAATGATTTCAAAATAATATAAAATTGACCACTAAAGAGTGAGTTACAAAGGTTACAGTTCCAGTAGGAGATAAAGGAAAAATTCAGGACGGACGACTGCCATCCCACTTACGGATGCCAAAATGGTCTCGAAAAAGGATGATTCTAGTCAGGTACGAAATAACACTAAAGCACCTTTCAGATGACCAAAAAATGACCCAATCTGACATCAAACAAGGGAACTATGAGCATCTTCATTGGATGGTGCGATTCGGAAAGATTAACAATCTAAATTTAAAAATGACGATTGAAGAGTTCCAACGTGCTTTTTGGATATCGAACGGTCTCAAAATTAGCCAATTCGGGTCCCATTTAGAAGCTTGTCAAGTTACCTTTCTAATGATCTTAAAATATTCTAAATTTGACCATTGAAGAGAGAGTTAAGAAGGTTACTATTCGACAAGGAGAAGAAGGAAAAATTCAGGACCAACGACTGTGATCCCACTTACGGATACCCAAATGGCCTCGGAATAGGATGATTCCAGCTAGGAATGAAAGAGCACTAAAGTACCTTTTAGATGGCTAAAAATCAACCCAATCTGACATCAAACGAGGGAGTTATGAGCATCTCTGTTGGGTCGCCAAATTTGGACTGATTAACAATCCACATCACAAAATGACTATTGAAGAGTTCCAACATGGTTTTTGGATATCGAACGGTCTCAAAATTAACCAATTCCGATCTCATTTAGAAGCTTGTCAAGTTACCATTCCAATGAGCTCAAAATAATCTAAATTCGACCATTGAAGAGAGAGCTAAGAAGGTTACTATTCGACAATGGGAAGAAGGAAAAATTCATGACCGACTACTGTGATCCCACTAACGAATGCCCAAATGGTCTCAAAATAGGATGATTCAAGCAAGGAATGAAAGAGCACTAAAGTACCCTTCAGATAACCAAAAATCAACCCAATTTGACATCAAACGAGGGTGTTATGAGCGTCTCTGTTGGATGGTGAGATTTGGAAAGATCAACAACCCAAATTGCAAAATGACAATTGAAGAGTTCCAACGTGCTTTTTGGATATCGAACGGTCTCAAAATTAGCCAATTCTGGTCCCTTTAAAAGCTTGTTAAGTTACCATTCCAATGAACTTAAAATAATCTAAATTTGACCACTGAAGAGAGAGTTAAGAAGGTTACTATCCGACAAGGAGATGAAGGAAAAATTCATGATCGACGACTGCGATGCCACTTATGGATGCCCAAATGGTCTCAGAATATGATGATTCCAGTCAGGAATGAAAGAGCAGTAAAGTACCTTTTAGATGATCAAAAATCAACCCAATCAAACATCAAACGAGGGAGTTATGAGTGTCTCTGTTGGATCGCGCGATTTGGAAAGCTTAACAATCCAAATTGCATAATGACCATCGAAGAGTTCCAACGTGCTTTTGGGATTTCGATCAGTCTCAAAATTAGCCGATTTCGATCCCATTTGGAAGCTTGTCAAATTACCTTTCCAATGAGTTCAAAATAGTCTAAAATTGACCACTGAAGAGTGAGTTACAAAGGTTACAATTCGAGAAGGAGATGAAGGAAAAATTCAGGACCGACGATTGCCATCCAACTTACGGATGTCGAAATGGTCTCGAAAAAGGATGATTCTAGTCATGTATGAAAGAGCACTAAAGTACCTTTCAGATGACCAAAAACTGACCCAATCCGACATCAAACGAGGAAGTTATGAGCATCTCCATTGGATGGTGTGATTTGGAAAGATTAACAATCCAAATTTCAAAATGACAATTGAAGAGTTCCAACATGCTTTTTGGATATCGAACGGTCTCAAAAATAACCAATTCGGGTCCCATTTAGAAGCTTGTCAAGTTACCCTTCTAATGATCTCAAAATATTCTAAATTTGACCATTGAAGAGAGAGTTAAGAAGGTTACTATTCGACAAGGAGAAGAAGGAAAATTTCAGGACCAATGACTGTGATCCCACTTAAGGATACCCAAATGGCCTCGGAATAGGATGATTCCAGCTAGGAATGAAAGAGCACTAAAGTACTTTAGATGACCAAAAATAAACCCAATCTGACATCAAACGAGGGAGTTATGAGCGTCTCTGTTGGGTCGCCCAATTTGGACTGATTAACAATCCAAATTACAAAATGACGAATGAAGAGTTCCAACGTGCTTTTTGGATATCGAACGGTCTTAAAATTAGCCAATTCCGATCTCATTTAGAAGCTTGTCAAGTTTCCATTCCAATGAGCTCAAAATAATCTAAATTCGACCATTGAAGAGAGAGCTAAGAAGGTTACTATTTGACAATGGGAAGAAGGAAAAATTCATGATCAACTACTGTGATCCCACTAACGAATGCCCAAATGGTCTCAAAATAGGATGATTCAAGCAAGGAATGAAAGAGCACTAAAGTACTTTTTAGATGACCAAAAATTAACCCAATCTGACATCAAACGAGGGTGTTATGAGCGACTCTGTTGGATGGTGAGATTTGGAAAGATTAACAACCCAAATTGCAAATGACATTTAAAGAGTTCCAACGTGCTTTTTAGATATCGAACGGTCTCAAAATTAGCCAATTTCGGTCCCTTTAAAAGCTTGTCAAGTTACCATTCCAATGAACTCAAAATAATCAAAATTTGACCACTGAAGAGAAAGTTAAGAAGATTACTATTCGACAAGGAGATGAAGGAAAAATTCATGACCGACGACTGCGATCCCACTTATGGATGCCAAATTGTCTCAGAATATGATGATCCCAGTCAGGAATGAAAGAGCACTAAAGTACCTTTTAGATGACCAAAAATCAACCCAATCAAACATTATAGGAGGGAGTTATGCGCATCTCTGTTGGATCGTGCGATTTGGAAAGCTTAACTATCCAAATTGCATAATGACGATCGAAGAGTTCCAACGTGCTCTTGGGATTTCGATCGGTCTCAAAATTAGCCGATTTCAGTCCCATTTGGAAGCTTGGCAAATTACCTTTCCAATGAGTTCAAAATAGTCTAAAATTGACCACTAAAGAGTGAGTTACAAAGGTTACAATTCCAGAAGGAGATGAAGGAAAAATTCAGGACCGATGACTGCCATCCCACTTACGGATGCCGAAATGGTCTCGAAAAAGGATGATTCTACTCAGGTACGAAATAGCACTAAAGCACCTTTCAGATGACCAAAAAATGACCCAATCTGATAGTAAACAAGGGAGTTATGAGCATCTCCATTGGATGGTGCGATTTGGAAAGATTAACAATCCAAATTTAAAAATGACGATTGAGGAGTTCCAACGTGCTTTTTGGATATCGAACGGTCTCAAAAATAGCCAATTCGGGTCCCATTTAGAAGCTTGTCAAGTTACCCTTCTAATGATCTCAAAATATTCTAAATTTGACCATTGAAGAGAGAGTTAAGAAGGTTACTATTCGACAAGGAGAAGAAGGAAAAATTCAGGACTAACGACTGTGATCCCACTTACGGATACCCAAATGGCCTCGGAATAGGATGATTCCAGCTAGGAATGAAAGAGCACTAAAGTACCTTTTAGATGACCAAAAATCAACCCAATCTGACATCAAACGAGGGAGTTATGAGCGTCTCTGTTGGGTCGCCAAATTTGGACTGATTAACAATCCAAATTACAAAATGATGAATGAAGAGTTCCAACGTGCTTTTTGGATATCGAACGTTCTCAAAATTAGCCAATTCCGATCTCATTTAGAAGCTTGTCAAGTTACCATTCCAATGAGCTCAAAATAATCTAAATTCGACCATTGAAGAGAGAGCTAAGAAGGTTAGTATTCGACAATGGGAAGAAGGAAAAATTCATGACCGACTACTGTGATCCCACTAACGAATGCCCAAATGGTCTCAAATAGGATGATTCAAGCAAGGAATGGAAGAGCACTAAAGTACCTTTCAGATAACCAAAAATCAACCCAATTTGACATCAAACGAGGGTGTTATGAGCGTCTCTGTTGGTTGGTGAGATTTGGAAAGATTAACAACCCAAATTGCAAAATGACAATTGAAGAGTTCCAACGTGCTTTTTGGATATCGAACGGTCTCAAAATTATCCAATTTCAGTCCCTTTAAAAGCTTGTCAAGTTACCATTCCAATGAACTTAAAATAATATAAATTTGACCACTGAAGAGAGAGTTAAGAAGGTTACTATTCGACAAGGAGATGAAGGAAAAATTCATGATCGACGACTGCGATGCCACTTATGGATGCCCAAATGGTCTCAGAATATGATGATTCTAGTCAGGAATGAAAGAGCACTAAAGTACCTTTTAGATGACCAAAAATCAACCCAATCAAACATCAAACGAGGGAGTTATGAGTGTCTCTGTTGGATCGTGCGATTTGGAAAGCTTAATAATCCAAATTGCATAATGACCATCGAAGAGTTCCAACGTGCTTTTGGGATTTCGATCAGTCTCAAAATTAGCCGATTTCGGTCCCATTTGGAAGCTTGTCAAATTACCTTTCTAATGAGTTCAAAATAGTCTAAAATTGACCACTAAAGAGTGAGTTACAAAGGTTACAATTTGACAAGGAGATGAAGGAAAAATTCCGGACCGACGACTGCCATCCCACTTACGGATGCCGAAATTGTCTCGAAAAATGATGATTCCAATCAGGTATGAAAGAGCACTAAAGTACCTTTCAGTTGACAAAAAAATGACCCAATTCGACATCAAACGAGGGAGTTATGAGCATCTCCATTGGATGGTGCGATTTAAAAAGATTAACAATCCAAATTTCAAAATGACGATTGAAGAGTTCCAACGTGCTTTTTGGATATCGAACGGTCTCAAAATTAGCCAATTCGGGTCCCATTTAGAAGCTTGTCAAGTTACCCTTCTAATGATCTTAAAATAATCTAAATTCGACCATTGAAGAGAGAGTTAAGAGGTTACTATTCGACAAGGAGAAGGAGAAATTCAGGACTGACGACTGCGATCCCACTTACGGATGCCCAAATGGCCTCGGAATAGGATGATTCCAGCCAGGAATGAAAGAGCACTAAAGTACCTTTCAGATAACCAAAAATAAACCCAATCTGACATCAAACGAGGGACTTATGAGCATCTCCGTTGGATCGCTTGATTTGGAAAGATTAACAATCCAAATTGCAAAATGATGAGCGAAGAGTTCCAACACGCTTTTAGGGTATCGAACGGTCTCAGAAATAGCCAATTGTGGTCCCATTTGGAAGCTTATCAACTTACGATTCCAATGAGCCCAAAGTAGTCTAAATTCGACCACTGAAGAGAGAATTACGAAGGTTACTATTCGACAAGGAGATGAAGCAAAACTTTAGGACCGACTACTGTGATCCCACTTATGGATGCACATTGGTCTCAGAATAGGATGATTCCAGCGAGGAATGAAAGAGCAATAAAGTACCTTTCAGAAGACCAAAAATTAATCCAATTTGACATCAAACGAGGGAGTTATGGGAGTCTCCGTTGGATTGCGCGATTTGGAAAGATTAATAATCCAAATTGTAAATGATGAGCGAAGAGTTCCAATGCATTTTTGGGATATCGAACGGTCTCAAAAATAGCTAATTTTGATCCCATTTGGAAGCTTGTCAACTTAGCATTCCAATGAGCTGAAAATAATGTAAATTCGACCACTGAAGAGAGAGTTAGGAAGGTTACTATACGACAAGGAGATGAAGGAAAAATTCAGGATCGATAACTGCGATCCCACTTACGGATGCCCAAATGGTCTCAAAAAATGATGATTCCAGTCAGGAATGAAAGAGCACTAAAGTACATTTCAGATGACCAAAAATTAACCCAATTCGACAAGAAACAAGGGAGCTATGAGCGTCTCCGTTAGATCGTGCGATTGGAAAGATTAACAATCGAAATTGCAAAATGACGATTGAAAAGTTCCAAAGTGCATTTTGGATATCAAACGGTCCCAAAATTAGCCAATTCCGGACCTATTTATAAGCTTGTCAAGTTACCATTTCAATGTGCTCAAAATAATAAAAATTCGACCACCTAAGAGAGTTAAGAAGGTTACTATTCGACAAGGAGATGAAGGAAAAATTCATGACCGACGACTACGATCCCACTTACAGATGCCCAAATGGTCACAGAATACGATGATTCCAGTCAGGAATGAAAGGGCACTAATGTACCTTTCAGATGACCAAAAATTGACCCAATCCGACATCGAACGAGGGAGTTATGAGCATCTCTATTGGATGGTGCAATTTGGAAAGATTAACAATCCAAATTGCAAAATGACGATTAAAGAGTTCCAACGTGCTTTTTGGATATCGAACGGTCTCAAAATTAGGCAATTCCGGTCCCATTTAAAAGCTTGTCAAGTTCGCATTCCACTAAGCTCAAAATAATCTAAATTCGACCACTGAAGAGAGAGTTAAGAAGGTTACTATTCGACAAGGAGATGAAGGAAAAATTCATGACCGACGACTGCGATCCCACTTATGGATGCCCAAATGGCCTCAGAATAGGATGATTCCAGCCAGGAATGAAAGAGCAATAAAGTACCTTTCAGATGACCAAAAATCAACCCAATCGGGCATTAAACGAGGGAGTTCTGAGCGTCTCCGATGGATGGTGTGATTTGGAAAGATTAACAATCCAAATTACAAAATGACGATTGAAGAGTTCCAACATGCTTTATAGATATCAAACGGTCTCAAAATTATCCAATTCTGGTCCCATTTAGAAGCTTATGAAGTTATCATTCCAATGATCTCAAAATAAACTAAATTCGACCATTGAAGAGAGAGTTAAGAAGGTTTCTATTCGATAAGGAGAAGAAGGAAAAATTCATGACCGACGACTGCGATCCCACTTATGGATGCCCAAATGGCCTCGGAATAGGATGATTCCAGCCAGGAATGAAAGAGCACTAAAGTACCTTTCAGATGACCAAAAATCAACCCAATCTGACATCAAACGAGGGAGTTATGAGTGTTTCTCTTGGATGGTGTGATTTGGAAAGATTAATAATCCAAATTGCAAAATGATGAGTGAAGAGTTCCTACATGCTTTTTAGATATAGAACGGTCTCAAAATTAGGCAATTCTGGTCCCATTTAAAAGATTGTTAAGTTACAATTCCAATGAGCTCAAAATACTCTAAAATCAACCACTTAAGAGAGAGTTAAGAAGGTTACTTTTTGACAAGGAGATGAAGGAAAAATTTATTACCGACGACTGCGATCCCACTTATGGATCCCAAATGGTCTCAGAATATGATGATTCCAGTCAGGAATGAAAGAGCACTAAAGTACCTTTTAGATGACCAAAAATCAACCCAATCTGACATCAAAAGAGGGAGTTATGAGCATCTCCATTGGATCGCGTGATTTGGAAAGATTAACAATCTAAATTGCAAAATGACGATCAAAAAGTTCCAACGTGCTTTTGGGATATCGATTGGTCTCAAAATTAGCCGATTTCGGGCCCATTTGGAAGCTTGTCAAATTACCATTCCAATGAGATCAAAATAGTCTAAAATCGGCCACTGAAGAGTGAGTTACAAAGGTTACTATTCGACAAGGAGATAAAGGAAAAATTCATGACCAACGACTACGATCCCACTTACGGATGATGAAATGTTCTCGGAAAATGATGATTCCAGTCAGGAATGAAAGAGCACTAAAGTACCTTTCAGATGACAAAAAATTGACCCACTCCGACATCAAACGAGGTAGTTATGAGTGTCTTTGTTGGATGGTGCGATTTGGAAAGATTAAGAATCCAAATTACAAAATGACGATAAAAGAGTTCCAACGTGCCTTTTGGATATCGAACGTTCTCAAAATTAGCCAATTCCGGTCCCATTTAGAAGCTTGTCAAGTTTCCATTCCAATGAGCTCAAAATAATCTAAATTCGACCACTGAAGAGAGAGTTAAGAAGGTTACTATTCGACAAGGAGAAGAAGTAAAAATTCAGGACCGACGACTGCGATCCCACTTACGGATGCCTAAATGGCCTTAGAATAGGATGATTCCAGCCAGGAATGAAAGAGCACTAAAGTACCTTTCAAATCACCAAAAATCAACCCAATCCGACATCAAATGAGAGAGTTATGAGCGTCTCCGTTGGATTGTGCGATTTGGAAAGATTGACAATCCAAATTACAAAATGACGATTGAAGAGTTCCAACCTCCTTTTTGGATATCGAACGGTCTCAAAATTACCCAATTTTGGTCTCATTTAAAAGCTTGTCAAGTTACCATTCCAATGAGCTCAAAATAATCTAAATTCGACCATTGAAGAGAGAGTTAAGAAGGTTACTATTGGACAAAGAGATGAAGGAAAATTCATGACCGAAGATTGCGATCCCACTTACGGATGCCCAAATGGCCTCGAAATAGGATGATTCAAGCCAGGAATGAAAGTGCGCTAAAGTACCTTTCAGATGACTAAAAATCAACCCAATCGGACATCAAACGAGGGAGTTATGAGCGTCTCCGTTGGATGGTACGATTTGGAAATATTAACAATCAAAATTACAAAATGATGATTCAAGAGTTCCAACGTGCTTTTTAGATATCGAACAGTCTCAAAATTAGCCAATTCTGCTCCCATTTAGAAGCTTGTCAAGTTACCATTCCCATGATCTCAAAATAATCTAAATTTGACTATTGAAGAGAGAGTTAAGAAGGTTACTATTCGACAAGGAGAAGAAGGAAAAAATCAGGACCGACGATTGCGATCCCACTTATGGATGCCCAAATGGCCTTGGAATAGGATGAGTCCAGGCAGGAATGAAAGAGCACTAAAGTACCTTTCAGATGACCAAAAATCAACCCCATCTCACATTGAACAAGGGAGTTATGAGCGTCTCCATTGGATCGCACGATTTGGAAAGATTAACAGTCCAAATTACAAAATGACGATGGAAGACTTCCAATGTGCTTTTTAGATATCGAACGGTCTCGAAATTAGCCAATTTCAGTCCATTTCAAAGCTTGTCAAGTTACCATTCCAATGAGCTCAAAATAATCTAAATTCGACCACTGAAAAGAGAGTTATGAAGGTTATTATTCGACAAGGAGAAGAAGGGAAAATTCATGAGCGACGACTGCAATCCCACTTACGGATGCCCAAATGGCCTCGTAATAGGATGATTCCAGCCAGGAATGAAAGACCACTAAAGTACCTTTCAGATGACCAAAAATTAACCCAATCTGACAGCAAACGAGGGAGTTATGAGCATCGCCGTTGGATCATGCGATTTGGAAAGATTGACAATCTAAATTATAAAATGACGATTGAAGAGTTCCAACGTGCTTTTTGGATATCGAACGGTCTAAAAATTAGCCAATTTCGGTCCCATTTAAAAGCTTGTTCAGTTACCATTCCAATGAGCTCAAAATAATCTAAATTCGACCACTGAAGAGAGAGTTAAGAAGGTTACTATTCGACAAGGAGATGAAGGAAATATTCAGGACTGACGACTGCGATCCCACTTACGGATGCCCAAATGGCCTTGGAATAGGATGATTCCATCCAGGAATGAAAGAGCACTAAAGTACCTTTCGGATGACCAAAAATCAACCCAATCTGATATCAAACGAGGAAGTTATGAGTGTCTCCGTTGGATGGTGCGATTTGGAAAGATTAACAGTCCAAATTACAAAATGACGATTGAAGAGTTCCAACGTGTTTTTTGGATATCGAACGGTCTCAAAATTAGCCAATTCTCATCCCATTTAAAAGCTTGTCAAGTTACCATTCCAATGAGCGAAAAATAATCTAAATTCAACCACTGACGAGAGAGTTAAGAAGGTTACTATTTGACAAGGGGAAGAAGGAAAAATTCATGATCGACGACTGCGATCCCACTTACGGATACCCAAATGGTCTCAAAATAGGATGATTCTAGCAAGGAATGAAAGAGCACTAAAGTACCTTTCAGATGATCAAAAATTAACCCAATCTAATATCAAACGAGGGAGTTATGAGCGTCTTTGTTGGATGGTGCGATTTTGAAAGATTAACAACCCAAATTGCAAAATGACGATTGAAGAGTTCCAACGTGCTTTTTGGATATTGAACGGTTTCAAATTTTGCCAATTCTGATCCCATTTAAAAGCTTGTCATGTTACTATTCGAATGGGCTCAAAATAATCTAAATTCGACCACTGAAGAGAGAGTTAAGAAAATTACTATTTGACAAGGGAAAGAAGGAAAAATTCTTGACCGACGACTGTGATCCCACTTATGGATTCCCAAATGGTCTCAAAATGATTCTAGCCAGGAATGAAAGAGCACTAAAGTACCTTTCAGATGACCAAAAATCAACCCAATCTGACATAAAACGAGGGAGTTATGAGCGTCTCTGTTGGATGGTGCGATTTGGAAAGATTAACAACCCAAATTGCAAAATGACGATTGAAGAGTTCCAATGTTCTTTTTGGATATCGAATGGTCTCGAAATTAGCCAATTTCGGTCCCTTTAAAAGCTTCTCAAGTTACCATTCCAATGACCTCAAAATAATCTAAATTCGGCCATTGAAGAGAGTTAAGAAGGTTACTATTCGACAAGGAGATGAGGGAAAAATTCATGACTAACGACTGCGATCCCACTTATGGATGCCCAAATGGTCTCAGAATATGATGATTTCAGTCAGGAATGAAAGAGCACTAAAGTACCTTTCAGATGACCAAAAATCAACCCAATCAAACATCAAACGAGGGAGTTATGGGCGTCTCTGTTGGATCGCGCGATTT
This sequence comes from Magnolia changhungtana, assembly GCA_030180095.1. NCBI lineage: Eukaryota > Viridiplantae > Streptophyta > Magnoliopsida > Magnoliales > Magnoliaceae > Magnolia > Magnolia changhungtana. Next base: position 1,692,605 of record JASAUF010000316.1, read on the forward strand.
GGAAAGCTTAACAATCGAAATTACATAATGACGATCGAAGAGTTCCAACGTGCTTTTGGGATTTCGATCGGTCTCAAAATTAGTCGATTTCAGTCCCATTTGGAAGCTTGTCAAATTATCTTTCCAATAAGTTTAAAATAGTTTAAAATTGACCACTGAAGAGTGAGTTATAAAGGTTACAATTCGACAAGGAGATGAAGGAAAAATTCAGGACCGATGATTGCCATCCCACTTACGGATGCCGAAATGGTCTTGAAAAATGATGATTCCAGTCAGGTATGAAAGAGCACTAAAGTACCTTTCAGATGACCAAAAATCAACCCAATCTGACATCAAACGAGGGAGTTATGAGCGTCTCCATTGAATGGTGCGATTTGGAAAGATTAACAATCCGAATTACAAAATGATGATTGAAGAGTTCCAACGTGCTTTTTGGATTTCAAACGGTCTCAAAATTAGCCAATTCCGGTCCCATATAGAAGCTTGTCAAGTTACCCTTCTAATGATCTCAAAATAATCTAAATTCGACCATTGAAGAGAGAGTTAAGAAGGTTACTATTTGACAAGGAGAAGAAGGAAAAATTCATGACCGACGACTACGATCCCACTTACAGATGCCCAGATGGCCTCGGAATAGGACGATTCCATCCAGGAATGAAAGTGTACTAAAGTACCTTTCAGATGACCAAAAATCAACCCAATCTGACATCAAACGGGGGAGTTATGAGCGTCTCCGTTGGATCGCGCGATTTGGAAAGATTAACAGTCCAAATTACAAAATGACTATTAAAGATTTTCAACGTCCTCTTTGGATATCGTACGGTCTTAGAATTAGCCAATTCTGGTCCCATTTAAAAGCTTGCCAAGTTACCATTCCAATGAGCTCAAAATAATCTAAATTCGACCACTGATGAGAGAGTTAAGAAGGTTACTATTCGACAAGGAGATTGTAACGCCTTGAAAATCGGGGGTCGAGCATAAACTCAACTCCCGAGTTCCAACACATCACTTATGTAACAAAATGAATGATGATTGAATGTTGTCTGCATTAGTGTAGTGAACATGAGTGAGATTAAGCCAAAATAACATATCATACTCCAGAGACAGTTAAATTGTAAGCAGAAGACTATGATAGATATAAAAAAATATAAAAACTATAGTAAGTCTCCAGTGTGTGATAAGGTTACCAGGTTAATGAATTACAAGTACAATTTCAAATTATTCCAAGTTGTGGAAGTATAATTTCTTCTATCCCAAATACCATAGTCCCGTCAATACAATACCAGGTCTTCATAGACCTGTCAGAGAGTTACATATAGGAGAACTCCTCCTCAACATCATAGTAGTAGTCCGGCTCTGCTTCATAAGCATCACCATCACCTGAAACTCAACAAGTCTGGTTGGTGTTGCAAACACCATCCCGTAACGTGGGAGTGAGTAGCTAACTCAGTGGAACAATAAAGCATAGGTTAACATGTTATCAATACAGTCAAGTAGTAATGATAAAGCAGTACAATCAAACACTCCTAACTACTCTTATTAATGCAAGTATGAATGCATTCATGATGAAAGCCCTCACCACACCCTCCCTCGTGCGACACCATCTTATGTTCACGGCATGCTTTCATCCCTCAGTGCTCCACATCTTCCAGGCACATGTAATGCATGATGAGCATGATTACCGAGTTTTTATTAGTCCATTTCAAACAGTAGGATTGGGAAAAAGGTACCTTCCTTGTATCATTCCTAAACATGATCCATTCTAGGGTCGTCAGTCCTAGTTAATCTCAGACGATGGTGTGTTTTCTAGGTCACTACAAAGGCTGTCAGGGCTGTTACGCACAAAGGTTACACCACTCCCCCATCACCTCTTTAACGATTCATCACTATACAGAAACAGGCCTAGTTCATACTCTCTACACTGCGACAAAACTCGTCGCCTCACCGCACAAAGGTTACACCGCTCCCCCATCACCTTATCAATGTAGGCTGACAGCACGAATATAGTGTCCCATACCACCATAATGGGCTCACGAGTCTGGTTACTCACTGGTCACTATGAGGAGGCACGTGGCCCCAACGTAGGCCGACAGCTCGACCACGGTGTCCTATACCACCATGCCCAGCTCATGAGTTTTAACAGATCGAGATACCATGGTTAACGGGATTCCACTGTAAGTTTTGGTACCCTAGGTTCAAGCAGTAGCGACCAAACATGGTGAACATACATTAGACATATCGGGTTACTTGACGAGCTTGACTAGCTCGAGCGCACAATCAATTGAATGACATGAAGTGCATAAGCACTTCACGTGGCCTAACCACTGTCGTCAACTAACGTACGACTTGGGTTTGTCAAACACATCCTACGTGGTGAAGTGAATCTCAACCACGATCTCAAGTCTGGTACCGATTGTCTGGACTATAAACATAGTCCCAAACTCAATCAATCCTTATTCATAGCATGTAGAGTAAAGTATAATAAATAAAGTAATTTAAGCATGTTAACAAGTATGTCATAAAGCATGTTATAAAGCACTACATAAATAGGAATACAAACACATATATTGCACAAGTAAGCAGTTTAAGTAAACAACCTCATGGAGGAAATCATACATGTCTTTAAGGTAGTTGAGAATCCCATCTTAACACCCACCTAAGGCATCATCATCCAAACACTTACTCACTCAAGCATTTTCACAAACACTTAGCATACACTATTTCAACATACATAGTGTATGTTAGCCAAACATGTATTAGGGCGAATCCTTTCGCCAAATAAGTATTTTATCCATATATCATATATTCATACAACAAATAATCATGTCAAACGCATTTCCAAAATATATACGTATACGGTATTTTCTACAATACACTATTTCTACATACATGGTGTATATTAGCATAATATGTATTAGGGCGAATCCTTTCGCCAAATAAGTATTTTATCTAAGTATCATATATTTATACAACAAATAATCATGTCAAACACATTTCCAAAATATATACGTATATGGTATTTTCTACGAATACCTAGAATATATAAAATTCCATATTCTACGTCTTTAATTGAAACAAAAATCAGAACGCACTTTGTACATGTGCAATTGCATGCAGATCATGAATCTATCATTATCTGACATTGAAAGCATTGAAAACCATAACCTATACACCTAAAGTCTGCACCTTTTGTCGTAGAATCGTAACGGATACGATAGGTTTGCCAAGTTTCCGAATTCGGCAGTTTGGCCACCTATAGATCGAAATAAGTTAGCTATTTCATAGCCTACAACCTATATAACCCCAAAACAGATTAGGGTTAGGGTTTCTTACCTAGAAACAAAGTCGGAATCACCGGGAAAGCGATCAGAATGGGGTGGTGCAGCTTGTGTAGTGGCAGGGAATAGTAGTTAGAAATTCTCCCACTTCTCTCACTCTTTCTCCCTCTTTTCTCTCTTCTCTCTCTAGGGTTTCTCTCAAATTCGTATGGCTATGAGAGAGAGGTTTCTAAGGTCCTTATATAGCCTAAAAATACTCTAAAATAGACTCCAAGTCAAGGTATACTTAGGTTATAACCAAAGCGGACCTGTTTCAGCTCAACGGAGGACTTCTGGTGGGCCTCCTTGAGCCAAAGGTCACACTTAAGCTCACAGACTATGGATCTAGGTTCCATTAAGTTTTCGTTTCAGTAGGGTTCTCAGATCACGCGTGGCGGACCAATTTCAGTTCAACGGTCAGCAAATCTCGATCGGAGATTCCGAGTACATGGATATGTGTATGAAATTTCTCCTGATCCGAGGGTATAATTTGGTCTAATTCTGATGGTCTGGTTGCTTAAAACTGATCCGCAAGCGAGAGGTGCCAGATTACTATTTGAGATATTTATTTGAAAAGAAATTCAAGTGTTTTCACACTCCTCGCTCCGGACTCAAGCGAATTACACTGGGACACTATTTGGATTTGATTTCTGAGATGGTTGTTAAGCCCAGCGAGGCGGTCCTAAGTCCTTAACTTCATATTATTTAGACTCCCGATGTGCGGTCCAGACCTAATACGGAGTTTCAACATGCTCCAGAGAGCAGTCGGGTAATGAGATTGATCATAGATTTTAGGGTAACCTAGCGTCAATGATTCTACAAGTTTTGGGTCTTGCAGATCGTATTTAAAGTGATTCAAACGGACTTCATAGCTAATCTAGTTTAGCACTTAGTTACTTTATCTAATTTCTAAAGGATTTAATCCTGAGTGATTTCTGGTCGAGGTGGTACTCAGGCCTTTGTAGTTTGTATATAAGGTGATCCAAGTTATAATACTTAACTAGTTTAAGATAGTGTCTAGGGTGAAAGTACTTAGGAAAATTGAAAGAACAAGGTGGTGAAGGGTGGGATTTGTGAAGGAAATGGGTTCAGAAGCGATTTTAGACTGTGGGATTCAGTTCTGACAAGTTAATAAGGTGTTAGGAGTGGCCCATTGCCTAAGGATGTCTAATTCTAGGTTGGCAAAAATCAGGGATGTTATCGAGATGAAGGAAAAATTCATGATCGACGACTACGATCCCACTTACGGATGCCCAAATGGCCTCGGAATAGGATGATTCCATCCAGGAATGAAAGAGCACTAAAGTACCTTTCAGATGACCAAAAATCAACCCAATCTGACATCAAACGAGGGACTTAATAGCATCTCCCTTGGATCACTTGATTTGGAAAGATTAATAATCCAAATTACAAAATGACGAGCGAAGAGTTCCAACGCGCATTTGGGATATCGAACGGTCTCAGAAATAGCCAATTTTGGTCCCATTTGGAAGCTTGTCAACTTACCATTCCAATGAGCTCAAAATAGTCTAAATTCGACCGCTGAAGAGAGTTACGAAGGTTACTATTCGACAAGGAGATGAAGGAAAAATTCAAGACTGACGACTGTGATCCCACATACGGATGCCTAAATGGCCTCGGAATAGGATGATTCCAACAAGGAATGAAAGAGTGCTAAAGTACCTTTCAAATGACCAAAAATCAACCCAATCTGACATCAAACGAGGGACTGATGAGCATCTCTGTTGGATCACTTGATTTGGAAAGATTAACAATCCAAGTTGCAAAATAACGGGCGAAGAGTTCCAACGCGCTTTTGGGATATCGAATGGTCTCAGAAATATCCAATTTTGGTCCCATTTGGAAGCTTGTCAACTTACCATTCTAATGAGCTTAAAATAGTCAAAATTTGACCACTAAAGAGAGTTACAAAGGTTACTATTCGACAAGGAGATGAAGGAAAAATTCAGGATCGATGACTGAAATCCCACTTACGGATGCCCAAATGGCCTCGGAATTGGATGATTCCATCCAAGAATGAAAGAGTGCTAAAGTACCTTTCAAATGACCAAAAATCAACCCAATCCGACATTAAACGAGGGAGTTATGAGCGTCTCCATTGGATTGTGCGATTTGGAAAGATTAACAATCTAAATTATAAAATGACGATTGAAGAGTTCTAACGTGGTTTTTGGATATCGAACGGTCTCAAAATTAGCCAATTTCGGTCCCCTTTAAAAGCTTGTCAAGTTACCATTCCAATGACCTCAAAATAATCTAAATTCAACCACTGAAGAGAGAGTTAAGAAGGTTACTATTCAACAAGGAGATGAAGGAAAAATTCATGATCGACGACTGCGATCTCACTTATGGATGTCCAAATGGTCTCAAAATATGATATTTCCAGTCAGGAATGAAAGATCACTAAATGTAACGACCTGAAAATTTCCGTACATTGGGTCGAGTACCACCTCGACCAGAAATCACGTAGGATTAAATCCTTTAGAAATTTAACAAAGTTAACTAAGTACTAAACTCAATTAGCTATGAAATCCGTTAGGATCGCTTTAAATACGATCTGCAAGACCTAAAACTTGCAGAACAGGTGACGCTAGGTTACCCTAAAGTTTAGAACCAAACTCATTTCCCGTCTGCTCTCGGGAATGAAACGAAACTTTGTATTAGGTCTAGATCGCACATCGGGAGTCCGATTAACCCGAAGCTAAGGAACTAGGACCGCCCCACTGGGCTTAACAATCATCTCAAAAATCAGCCTTATCCGATATTCCACGGCCATTCGTTTCGAATCGGAGCGAGGTAGTGTGAAAAACACTATTCATAAGCCAAAATAAATATCTGGAATAGTGATCGACATCGTTCGTTGACGTGACGTCGTATTGAGCAACCCGACCGTCGAATCGAGACCAAATTACACCCTCGGATTAAGAAAAATTTCAGAACATTTACATGTACTTGGAATTTCGATCGTGGCCCACTGACCGTCAACTGAAAGTGGTCCGCCACGTGCGATCTACGTATCCGAATGAGTCAAAAACGTAATCCCACGTAGATCCATCGATGGTGAGCTTAAGTCTGACATTTGGTTCGAAGGGGGCCACCAGAACTTCCCTTTTGAGCTGGAAAAGCGGCGAAAATCCTATATAAGCAGTACCCCATGAACCTAAGTCTATTTTCGTAATGTTTGTGGCTATAAAAGGGGCTTAGAACAGCCCCTCTCACAGCCATACGAATTTTGGAGGAAACCCTAGAGGGAGAGAGAGAAAAGAGAGAGAAGGACTTGGAGATCGTTACCGATCTTCCTCCACCTGCATTGGCTCACTACACGGCCTTCACCGCTCCGTTCTAAGTGATTTCCCAGCGGTATTCAGCCCATTTGGAGGTAAGAAACCCTAACCCAAGGTCTGATTCAAGGTAGAATCGTCGTGGGTTGTGTAAAAGCTAACCGATTCCGCTCTTTAGGCTAGAAATCTCCCGTATCGGAAGCTCTATTACCCTTTCTGATTTGTTGGAATTCCAAAGGCAAAGGTGAGGACTTTAAGTGTATAAGTTAAGGTTTTCAACGCTTTCAATGTCAGATAATGGTAGATTCATGATCTGCTTGCAATTGCACATGTACAAAGTGCTTTCCGTTTCCTATTTTGATTAGCGGTGTGAAATATGGAATTTCACATATTCTAGGTATACGTAGAAATACCGTATACATATTTTTTTTGGATAAATGCTTGACATGTTTATTTAATGTATAATTATATAACATATGAATAAAATACTAGTTTGGCGAAAGGAATCGCTAAAATATATGTTTACTTGTAAATGCGCCGTATGTTGAAATTACGTGTTGTAGAAATACCGTATACGTAGTTCTTTTGGAATAATGTTTAACATATTTATTTAATGTATGATTATATAATACGTGATTAAAATACTAGCTTGGCGAAAGGAATCGCCGAAATCTATGTTCCTTTGTAAACACTATGTATGTCGAAATTGGGTATACGTAGAAGTACCCTATACGTATAAAAGTTGCTGATGTGATTGCCATGTTTAATTGCTGTATGAATATGATGTATTTGTATAAAATACTAGTTTGGTAAAGGGACAATCCTAGTATACATTTCTCTAACATACGTCATGTATGTTAAAATATTGCATTCAAGTGTTGGTGAAATCACTTGGGAGTGTAAGTGTGTAAGTGTTAGAACCTTAGTTAGGTGCTGAGATGGGATTCTCCGCTACCTTAGTGTCACATATGACACTCTCCATGTGGTTGTTCACTCTAACCACTCACCTATGAACTCTAAGTATTGGTATCCCTATGTGTATAGTGCTTTATAACATGCTTTACAACATGCTTTACAACATGCCTTATAACATGCTATACTTCATGCTTTATAATACATGCTTTACCTCATGCTTTACTTTATGTTCTACAACTGATTGAGTTTGGGACTATGCCTATAGTCCACACATTCGGTACCAGACTTACGGTTGTGGCCGAGATTCATATCGCCACGATGGACGAAACCTGGCGAACCCGAGTCGTACTTCGGTTGGCGATAGTGGTTGGCCACACGGAGTGCTTTTGCGCTCCATATCGCTCAACTTGTGGTGCGCTCGAGCTAGTCAGGCTCGTCAAGCAAACCGATATGTGTATATGTATGTTCACCATGTTTGGTCGCTACTGCTTGAACCTAGGGTACCAAACTTACCAGTGGCGATCCCGTTAACCATGGTACCTCGATCCGCTAAGACGCATGAGCCGGGCATGGTGGTATGGGACACCGTGGTCGAGCTGTCGGCCTACGCTGGGGTCATGTGCCTCCCCGTAGTGACCATTGCGCAACCAAACTCGTGAGCCGATTATGGTGGTATGGGACACTATATTCGATTTGTCGATACCTACGGCGAGAGCCGAGTACGGTGAGACACGTGCTCGTCGTGCCGACGGCGACGAGTCCTCCGTAGTATCTTCGAGTGTACTCCAAGTGTCCGTGATTGGCGACGAGTCTTTCACAAGAACTAGAGTATGAGTTGAGCCGAGACGGTGAGACCGTACTTGGCCGACGGCTAGTGATTGAGCAGCACGGTGAGATATGTACTTGAGCTGACGGCCAGCAATTGAGCCGCATACGGTGAGATCTGTATCCGCGCTGACGGGTGACGAGCCCTTTGCGATGCCTTCACTACGCTTCTCAAACCATAATATCGTATGAGATTAGCTAGGATTGATGACCCTAGAATGGATCATGTTTGGGAATGATACAAGGGAGGTACCTTAGTTTCCCAATACTGCTGGTTGAAATGGATTAATAAAAACTTGGTAATCATGAACATCATCGCACCGCATGTGCTTTGTAGATGTGGCGCACTGAGGGAGTTAGCATTCGCGAACGTAAGATGATGTCGCTTGAGGGTGGTTTGGCAAGGGCATACAGCATCATGTCATATCATTTTTGCACTTAACAAGAGTAATTAGAAATGTTTGATTTGTGCTGCGTTATCATTACTGCTTGATTGATTTGATAACATGTTAACCTATGCTTTAATGTTCCACTGAGTTAGCTACTCACTCCCACGTTACGGGACGGTGTTTGCAACACCCACCAGACTCTGTCGCAGGTGTAGATGGCGCCTCTGTTCAGGAGCCGGAGCTCGACTTCGAGGAGGATCAGGAGGAGTTCTCCTTTATGCAGTACTCTGACGGCTATGCTTAGGCCGGGCTGCATCGCGGATTTACAGGGCCTCTTTGAGGATTGTATTTTGATTTTTGACTTAGAAACAATACGTGTATATTGGTACTCAGTTAGTACTCATACTCTGAAGTTCACAAAATTTTGATACTTTACATATTTTGAATATAAAATTTCAGTCTTCCGCTTGCCTTTATACAATTGAACTGGAGTATGAATTGCTGTTTTGGTATAATCTCATTCATGTTTATTGCGCTAACTCAGACAACATTTAACCATCATAGTGTATGTTGCATAAGTGATGCGTTGGAACTCGGGAGTTGAGATCATACTCAACCCCCGAATTTCAGGGCGTTACAAGTTGGTATCAGAGCATGATTTTGATTAAACCGGACCTGAGTTATGTGCCCACTACGTACGCTGACGTGTCACAACTTAGGAGGGTGCCCAAAAATATAGCAACAGTCTTAGGGTCTCCCGATTTCGCCGTTCGGCGAAGTTCGCTACACACGGATAGTTTGATCGAGTGCGTACTCGATCCCGACCACACTTATGGACCCCAGGTCACTCCTAGACCGTCTATTGACGTGTCCAGGTCACAATCTACCAAAAATGAGTCGTTAAAAATCAGGAAAAACCAGATATATCAGAACTTTGCCGGAACTAACCGTTTTGGCACAAAACGGAGTCCGTGGGCCCCCACGACTAATCCGTTAAAGTTTTAGACCAAGCCAGGGTGCATTTGGCACCCTGGGAGTGAGGCAAACAGGGCCCCACCGCGGCGGCGCGGTTCCGGCCAAGCCCGACCGCGGCGGCGGACCGCGCCCCGGTTGGCTTTCCGGTGAAATTTCGAGCGTGGGATGGGTCGGCCCAGCATGCCCTACCCCATGGCACGTGCCATTTTGGCATTAGGTTGGGTTTTAAAGGGCTGAAACACCCATCTTCCTCATTTCCCCTCTTTTCAATCACCCTCACCTCTATTTTCGATTTTGCTGAAAACCCATCCCTCCAAACCTTCAATCCTTCCATTTCCTTCCATAACTCACACACCCCTACCTCCTACAATAGCCCTAGCCTCTCCCTTTCCCCATTTCCACAAGTTGGAGCTCTCATAACCCTCCTTGGAGCTCAAAATCGGGTAATCTACTAACCCATCCCATTTTCTTCTTATTTCTTCTTCATTTCCTACCTCTAGAGCTTCTTCCACACCTGTTGGATTGTTGATTGTGGAAGATAAAAGAGGTCAGCCCTTTGTTCCCCCATTTTGGAAAATTTCCATGGCCCTCCTTGGTGTGGTGGCCACCATTTTCTCCATTTCCTCCATCCTATCTTTCATGGGAAAGAGGAAAACCGCGGCCGACGACGCCGGCCCAAGTAGGCAAGCCCAAACCCGAAGAAGATCCGACGTTGGGGCCGGCACAAGCACCGTGCGGGAGTTTAGGTCGAAGCGAGACCTGGATCCTGACCACCCCGCTAGAAATGCTTATCCGATAGGCATGGAATATGGGCGCTTCGCGGGCCGCAAGGTAGTGTTTGAAGCTCATGTGGATGAAAGGATGTTCGGGCTACACCCGATGATGGACCACTTGGTGGATATCGGGTGGAATTATATTTTTGAAGGTGAGTCTCCCGCATGTGAGAACACAGTCCGCGCTTTCTACGCTCACATCGTGGACTCATCACTAGAGCCTCTTCAGTTTACTGTCTATGTGAGGGGTATAAGGCGCACAATCACTGTGGATGAGGTGGTTCGAATCACGAAGATTCCGCTTGGTCAAGTGCATCCTAGTGATGACTTCTCTAGAAGTGCGCGGGAAAGGGATCGCCGCACACGATTTCTCTGTGGTCGCCGGGTTACTTGGAAGCGAGGAAATTGTATTGCGGCGACAAAGATGTCCGAAGACTTCCATTTGCTCCATCACATCTTCACATACAATGTATACCCACGGTGGGGTAACCGCACGGAATGTACTAGAGTGATGGTGGACTTTCTGTACAAGATGGGACGCTGGGACAACATATGCCTGCCCACATTCATCCTATCCCAGATAGTTAATGTTGTTCGTTCTGCCAAGAACGATCTTTCGCTCCCATTTGGCCGACTGATCTGCAGGATGGCTCGTGATGTAGGCTACAGATTGAATATGGAGGATCTTGCACCGGTCCGAATCATAAGTGAAGCCACACTCAGGAATATGAAGATCGGCCCCCAACAGCGGCAAGCCCGACTCGACGAGTCTGGAGATGAGTCGGATAGCGCCGGCGAGGAGAGTGTTGACCTCCAGGCTGAGAGTGATGAGGAGCGCAGTGATGAAATACAGGAGGAAGAACCCGAGGCTCAGGACACAGAGGAGAGTTCACCCCCTGCGGCTCAGGGGCAGGGCGTGGATCGAGATGTATTTGATGTGCGATTTGCCCGTCTTGAGGAGAGGCAAGCCGCCTTGCAGCAAGAGGTTGGACAAGTTCGGGCTGAGATTGGTCAAGTTCGAACTAAACTTGAAGAGAATGAAGCCTACATGAAGAAGAATTTTAAGAAGATGTCCCGTACGTTGAAGGCCATCCTGTGCTGTGCGCAGGATAAGAACGCCCCTCCTCCACCGCCTACTTCGGATGCTTAGTCATCCATATTGTTGTTTGTTGTGTTTGCTTTGGTTACCGCGATAGGCGGTTTGTGTTTTCGTACGGATGTTGTATTAGGTAGTAGCATGTTTAGGTGTTTGATGTGTGGATGTATTGGCTATAATGTGATTTCCGTCATGATTCATGTAAACTCTGTAGTCCATGTATTATGACAATTTTGAGTAAATGAAAAGCATATAGCCTCTTTTGTTTGATGATGTGGAATGCTTAAGTGCTTTATGGAGTGTATTATCTTTGTATCTCACAAATCTTTGTACTGTGTTGTATAGGGCATGCCGCGTCGTCAAGATACGTGAGTACGACACATCTCTCTTCGACCGGCTCTATGGACCGGACCCCTTCAGTAGTAGTGGTCCCGGACCGTGGATTAGGATCGATCGGCCTCCGCTGGTCCTATCGGTGGACGACCACCTTATACGCCCCGGTCCGCGAGCAAGATCGGCCGTCTTCTTCGCGCGTTAAAGATGACTCTCGTGTCGCTCCGCCGACCGATAGATTTGAGCGGTGATGATGATGATGCATCGCAGCAGATACAATGAAGAAGAAGAAGACTCGGCACTTATGGCCACTATCGCCGAGGCCTTGTCCCGTGGTGGTAGTGCGACTCCACTGCGACATCTACACATCCCGATGAGCATTCTGGGCCTCCCGCTCGGGTTGAGGATGTGCCTCGCCCCCATCCGTCGCACCTCCTACCGGAGAGGTCGGTACACGCGGTCTACTCGAGCGATTCCAGCGCTTGAGGCCTCCCTCATTTATGGGTTCTCACTGCACCCGAGGAGGCGGAGTTCAGTTAGACCGCATCTCCAAGATGCTACGGATGCTTCACTGTTCGGAGGCAGAGCAGGTAGAGCTGGCCGCCTTCATGTTTTCGAGAGAGGCGAGCTTATGGTGGGACAGCGTGTTGCGCACTGTCGCAGTAGACTTCGTGTGGACCTGGGAGGCTTTCGAGTCTCGGTTCCACGAGAAGTACTACCCGCAGACTTATTGGCACGAGCGGGAGGAAGAGTTTTTGCACCTCAGGCAGGGAGGCATGACGATCACGGAGTACGAGCACCGCTTCACAGAGTTGGGCCGCTTTGTCCCAACTATACTGGTGGATGAGCAGATGCGGATGCGTCGTTTCTCCTTGGGTTTGTGACCGGAGATTCGGTCGAGGATATGCTGCCACAGTATTCCTACATATGCGGCGTTGGTCCACATGTCTATGACGGCCGAGCAGGATGTGGACCGTTTGGCCAGATCACGTGGTACTATGGTTGCGAGACCGCGATAGGATGTACAAAGCAGGCCTATTTTAGGCAAGAGGCCTCGGGCTGATTCTCCCCCCAGGGCCGCAGCGCCAGCTATTCCTATGAGACGCCCGTTGGTGACCTGCACGTTTTGCGGGAAACCCTGGACACCCCCGAGAGAGCCGCTCGCGCATGAGGGCTAGCGGCTTTGCGCCACCACGTAGATTGGGTCGCCCTTATCCACAGCCATATCGCTCCGCCGCTACAGACCGTTCCTCGCACATCCTTCATTCCGACCTCCCCGCACGTCCTTCAGGCCGCCACAGCGACCCTTGGCTCCTCAGCCGAACCGCCAGCAGCAGGCTCGCGTTCATACTCTCGTGGCTGAGGCACCTGAGACGTCGGTTTCAGCTCCGACGGCTTTCGAGGGTACGACTTTTATTCACGACACTCCCGTCTCTTTATTGGTGGACACTGGGTCCACTACCTCTATTATTTCTTGTGGGGCGGTGAAACGCCTATCTTTGCATACGATTCCCACTAAGGGAATGAGACTCACTACGGCTACCGGGACCTGTTCGGATGTCACACGATTATGTGAGGGTTGCTCGGTAGTTTTGGGTAGCAGCACAGTGCTCGTCGACCTCATTGTTGCTCCGCTGTGGCACTACAACGTTATCCTGGGTATGGATTGGCTCACCAGGATGAGGGCGGAGATAGATTGCGATACTCGGATCGTGACGGCCTATGGACCTGACGGTGCAGCTTTCACGTTCCCGGTGCAGGTCAGTTGGCCCTGTCGAGTTGATTGTTATGCTGCTTTGCTTGTGTCGATTGATGGTCCGACAGTAGATAGTACGCCAGTGGTTCGGGACTTTGCAGGCGTGTTTGAGACTATCCCTGGTTTACCTCCTCGGCGTGAGATTGATTTCACGATTGACCTTACGCCTGGTGCGACGCCCATCTCGTTGCCTACTTATCGTATGCCTCCATGTGAGATGGAGGAGCTGCGGACACAGATTGACGTACTTGTAGAGAGAGGTTTTATTCGACCTAGTGTGTCTCCTTGGGGAGCACCTGTGTTGTTCGTGAAGAAGAAGGACGGGTCGCTACGGTTGTGTATTGATTACCGTAGGTTGAACCAGGTCACGGTGAAGAACAAGTATCCTTTGCCCATGATTGACGATCTGTTCGATCAGTTGAGGGGGGCGAAGTATTTCTCGAAGATTGAGCTTCAGTCGGGGTACCACCAGCTGCGCGTGAGAGAGGAGGACGTACAGAAGACAGCCTTCAGGACGTGCTTTAGGCACTATGAGTTCTTGGTGATGTCGTTCGGTTTGACGAACGCACCAGCCGTGTTCATGGATCTGATGAACCGGGTATTTCGGCCCTTCCTCTACCGATTCGTCATCGTCTTCATCAATGACATCTTGATATACTCCACGAGTCGGGAGGAGCACGAAGAGCACTTGCGAGCGGTATTGGAGACACTGAAGAAGAACCAATTGTTTGCGCAATACAAGAAGTGCGACTTCTGGCAGGAGAAAGTCAAGTTCCTGGGACATGTAGTGTCCAAGGATGGGATATGATGGACCTTGCTAAGGTAGCTGCGGTTCAGATTGGCAGCGCCTGAATCGGTTACTGAGGTGAGGAGTTTCCTTGGCCTGGCTGGGTACTACAGACGTTTCATTCGGGATTTCTCGAAGATCGCCAGGCCATTGTCTCAGCTGACTCGGAAGGACCTGAAGTTCGCCTGGAATGAGAAGGCGGAGGCAGCTTTTAAGGAGCTGAAGGACAAGTTGACGTCCGCCCCTGTGCTAGTATTGCCAGAGCAAGGGGTGAAATACACGGTGTATACTGACGCGTCTCGCGTTGGTTTGGGTTGTGTGTTGATGCAGAAAGATAGGGTGATATCGTATGCCTCGAGACAATTAAGGAAGCACGAGGAGAATTACCCTACACATGACCTGGAGTTGGCGGCTGTCATCTTTGCATTGAAGCTCTGGAGACATTACCTCTACGGTGAGGAGTTCGAGCTTTTCTGCGACCACAAGAGCCTTAAATACATATTCACGCAGCGAGATTTGAATATGAGACAACTCCGATGGATGGAGACCTTGAAGGACTTCAAGTTCGAGGTTTCCTACCATCCTGGCAAGGCGAACCTTGTGGCAGACGCGTTGAGCCGCAAGAAGGCGATTGCATTTGCGGCACCGCTGATGATAGCCGAGTGGGATATGGTAGAGTTTGTGCGGGACTTCGAGCAGAGACTCACTGTCGAGGAGCCATTTGAGTGTGTTGCGCACGTTCGGGTGCGACCACTTATTGATGACAGGATTGTTGAGGCCCAGAGGGCGATACACTACCGTCTCGAGCCGAGAGCAGTGCTAAGCGACGCCGTGGACTCCGAGTGGAGAGTTGGATTTGATGGGGTTTACGATTCCGTGGCCGCCTATGTGTTCCGGATGTGCTCGACTTGAGACGCGAGCTTCTCGAGTCTGCCCATAACTCGAAGTTTGCGATGCATCCTGGTAGCACGAAGATGTACCAGATATGAGACGGACTTATTGGTGGGATAACATGAAGGCCCACATTCGAGTATGTGTCTCGATGCCCGACGTGCTAGCGGGTCAAGGCGTAACATCGTCGACCTCTGGGATCGCTTCACCCATGCCTATAGCGGAGTGGAAGTGGGACTTCATCTCCATGGACTTCATATCAGGGTTGCCGAAGACGAGGAAGGGGCACGATTCCATTTGGGTGATTGTGGACCGGTTGACCAAATCGGCCCATTTCCTCCCTATCAGAGTTACGAACTCCGCAGACGAGCTGGCTAGATTGTATATCAGGGAGATCGTCCGTCTGCACGGGGTTCCTTTGGAGATCGTGTCGGACAGAGACACGCGGTTCACATCCATCTTCTGGACTCGTATCCAGGAGGCGATGGGTGTGAAATTGAAGTTCAGTACAGCGTTTCATCCTCAGACTGATGGGCAGACAGAGCGAGTGAATCAGATTCTGGAGGATATGTTGCGAGCATGTGTGTTGGACTTCAAGGACAGTTGGGATGACTATCTTCCGTATGCAGAGTTCGCCTACAACAACAGCTTCCAGGCGACTATTGGCATGGCGCCATATGAGGCTCTATATGGTCGACCTTATAGGGCACCGCACTGTTGGGCAGAGGTTGGAGAGCGTAGCCTGATTGGCCCGGAGTTGGTTCAGGCGACTACAGAGAAGGTAGACATTATCAGGCGTCGATTACTCACAGCACAGAGCAGGCAGAAGAGTTACGCCGATACGAGGCGGCGACCGCTGGAGTTCGAGGTCGGTGATCATGTGTTCCTTCGGGTTTCCCCTATGAAGGGAGTCCTTCGGTTTGGGAAGAAGGGGAAACTCACACCGAGGTTTATCGGTCCATTTCGATACTTGGATCGAGTGGGTAATGTGGCGTATCGTCTCGCCTTGCCTACACCGCTTGCTTCCGTACACAACGTATTTCATGTATCTATTTGAAGAAGCACGTTCTCGATCCTTCGCATATCATCGATGGGAGCAGTACGCTTGAGCGAGGATGCTACATATGAGTTGCGCCCGACGCGCATCCTCGACAGAAGGAGCAGTCTTGCGTAGCAAGGTCATCCCACTTGTGAAGGTACTTTGGACACATCATTCGAGGAGGAAGCTACCCGGGAGACCGAGGCCGAGGTCGGGAAGAACTACCCTCGATTCTCGAGGACTATGAAAGGTATAAATTTCTGGGACGAAATTTTTTGTTTAAGGGGGTAGATTGTAACGACACGAAAATTTCAGACAATGGGTCGAGTACCACCTCGACCGTAAATCACGTAGGATTAAATCCTTTAGAAATTTAACAAAGTTAACTAAGTACTAAACTCAATTAGCTATGAAATCCGTTAGGATCGCTTTAAATACGATCTGCAAGACCCAAAAACTTGAGTAATGTGTGACGCTAGGTTACCCTAAAGTTTAGAACCAAACTCATTTCCCGTCCGCTCTCGGGAATGAAACGAAACTTTGTATTAGGTCTAGATCGCACATCGGGAGTCCGATTAACCCGAAGCTAAGGAACTAGGACCGCCCCACCGGGCTTAACAATCATCTCAAAATCACCTTATCCGATGTTCCACGGCCATTCGTTTCGAATCGGAGCGAGGTAGTGTGAAAAACACTATTCATAAGCCAAAATAAATATCCGGAATAGTGATCGCATCGTTCGTTGACGCGTCGCAGATTGAGCAACCCGACCGTCAGAATCGACCAAATTACACCCTCGGATTAAGAAAAATTTCAGGAACATTTACATGTACTTGGAATTTCTGATCGCGGCCCACTGACCGTCAAACTGAAAGTGGTCCGCCACGTGCGATCTACGTATCCGAATGAGTCAAAAACGTAATTCCACGTAGATCCATCGATGGTGAGCTTAAGTCTGACGTTTGGTTCGAAGGGGGCCACCAGAACTTCCCTTTTGAGCTGGAAAAGCGGCGAAAATCCTATATAAGCGGTACCCCATGAACCTAAGTCTATTTTCGTAATGTTTGTGACTATAAAAGGGGCTTAGAACAGCCCCTCTCACAGCCATACGAATTTTGGAGGAAACCCTAGAGGGAGAGAGAGAAAAGAGAGAGAAGGACTTGGAGATCGTTGCCGATCTTCCTCCCACTCGCATTGGCTCACCACACGGCCTTCACCGCTCTCCGTTCTAAGTGATTTCAGCGGTATCCAGCCCATTTGGAGGTAAGAAACCCTAACCCTAGGTCTGATTCAAGGTAGAATCGTCGTGGGTTGTGTAAAAGCTAACCGATTCCGCTCTTTAGGCTAGAAATCTCCCGTATACGGAAGCTCTATTACCCTTGCTGATTTGTTGGAATTCCAAAGGCAAAGGTGAGGACTTTAAGTGTATAAGTTAAGGTTTTCAACGCTTTCAATGTCGATAATGGTAGATTCATGATCTGCTTGCAATTGCACATGTACAAAGTGCTTTCCGTTTCTGTTTTGATTAGCGGTGTGAAATATGGAATTTCACATATTCTAGGTATACGTAGAAATACCGTATACGTTTTTTTTGGATAAATGCTTGACATGTTTATTTAATGTATAATTATATAACATATGAATAAAATACTAGTTTGGCGAAAGGAATCGCTAAAATATATGTTTACTTGTAAATGCGCCGTATGTTGAAATTACGTGTTGTAGAAATACCGATATCGTAGTTCTTTTGGAATAATGTTTAACATATTTATTTAATGTATGATTATACAATACGTGATTAAAATACTAGCTTGGCGAAAGGAATCGCCGAAATCTATGTTCCTTTGTAAACACTATGTATGTCGAAATTGGGTATACGTAGAAGTACCCTATACGTATAAAAGTTGCTGATGTGATTGCCATGTTTAATTCTTTGTATGAATATGATGTATTTGTATAAAATACTAGTTTGGTAAAGGGACAATCCTAGTATACATTTCTCTAACATACGTCATGTATGTTAAAATATTGCATTCCAAGTGTTGGTGAAATCACTTGGGAGTGTAAGTGTGTAAGTGTTAGAACCTTAGTTAGGTGCTGAGATGGGATTCTCCGCTACCTTAGTGTCACATATGACACTCTCCATGTGGTTGTTCACTCTAACCACTCACCTATGAACTCTAAGTATTGGTATCCCTATGTGTATAGTGCTTTATAACATGCTTTACAACATGCTTTACAACATGCCTTATAACATGCTATACTTCATGCTTTATAATACATGCTTTACCTCATGCTTTACTTTATGTTCTACAACTGATTGAGTTTGGGACTATGCCTATAGTCCACACATTCGGTACCAGACTTACGGTTGTGGCCGAGATTCATATCGCCACGATGGACGTGTCTGGCGAACCCGAGTCGTACTTCGGTTGGCGATAGTGGTTGGCCACACGGAGTGCTTTTGCGCTCCATATCGCTCAACTTGTGGTGCGCTCGAGCTAGTCAGGCTCGTCAAGCAAACCGATATGTGTATATGTATGTTCACCATGTTTGGTCGCTACTGCTTGAACCTAGGGTACCAAACTTACCAGTGGCGATCCCGTTAACCATGGTACCTCGATCCGCTAAGACGCATGAGCCGGGCATGGTGGTATGGGACACCGTGGTCGAGCTGTCGGCCTACGCTGGGGTCATGTGCCTCCCCGTAGTGACCATTGCGCAACCAAACTCGTGAGCCGATTATGGTGGTATGAGACACTATATTCGAGCTGTCGATACCTACGGCGAGAGCCGAGTACTGGTGAGACCGTGCTCGTGGCCGACGGCGACGAGTCCTCCGTAGTATCTTCGAGTGTACTCCAAGTGTCTGTGATTGGCGACGAGTCTTTCACAGTAACTAGAGTATGAGTTGAGCCGAGTACGGTGAGACCTGTACTTGAGCTGACGGCTAGTGATTGAGCAGTGCACGGTGAGATATGTACTTGAGCTGACGGCCAACAATTGAGCCGCATACGGTGAGATCTCGTATCCGCATTTGACGGTGACGAGCCCTTTGCATGATGCCTTCACTACGCTTCTCAAACCATAATATCGTATGAGATTAGCTAGGATTGACGACCCTAGAATGGATCATGTTTGGGAATGATACAAGGGAGGTACCTTAGTTTCCCAATCTTCTTGGTTGAAATGGATTAATAAAAACTTGGTAATCATGAACATCATCGCACCGCATGTGCTTTGTAGATGTGGCGCACCGAGGGAGTTAGCATTCGCGAACGTAAGATGATGTCGCTTGAGGGTGGTTTGGCAAGGGCATACAAACATCATGTCATATCATTTTGGACTTAACAAGAGTAATTAGAAATGTTTGATTTGTCTTGCGTTATCATTCTTGCTTGATTGATTTGATAACATGTTAACCTATGCTTTAATGTTCCACTTGAGTTAGCTACTCACTCCCACGTTACGGGACGGTGTTTGCAACACCCACCGGACTCTGTCGCAGTGTAGATGGCGCCTCTGTTCGGGAGCCGAGCTCGACTTCGAGGAGGATCGGGAGGAGTTCTCCTTTATGCAAGATTGACGGCTATGCTTAGTATGCATTTAGGCTACATCGCGGGATTTCTGGGGCCTCTTTGAGGATTGTATTTTGATTTTTGACTTAGAAACAATACGTGTATATTGGTACTCAGTTAGTACTCATACTCTGAAGTTCACAAAATTTTGATACTTTACATATTTTGAATATAAAATTTCAGTCTTCCGCTTGCCTTTATACAATTGAACTGGAGTATGAATTGCTATTTTGGTATAATCTCATTCATGTTTATTGCGCTAACTCAGACAACATTTAACCATCATAGTGTATGTTGCATAAGTGATGCGTTGGAACTCGGGAGTTGAGATCATACTCAACCCCCGAATTTCAGGGCGTTACACTAAAATACCTATCAGATGACCAAAAATTAACCCAATCTGACATCAAACAAGGGTGTTATGAGCGTGTCCATTGGATCGCACGATTTGGAAAGCTTAACAATCCAAATTGTAAAATGACGATCGAAGAGTTCCAAAGTGCTTTTGGGATATCGATCGGTCTCAAAATTAGCTGATTTCGGTCCCATCTGGAAACTTGTCAAATTACCAATCCAATGAGTTCAAAATAGTCTAAAATCGACCACTAAAGAATGAGTTACAAATGTAACTATTCGACAAGGAGATGAAGGAAAAAATCAGGACCGACGACTGCGATCCCACTTACGGATGCCAAAATGGTCTCGGAAAATGATGATTCTAGTCAGGAATGAAAAGCACTAAAGTACCTTTCAGATGACTAAAAATTGACCCAATCCGACATCAAACGAGGGAGTTATGAGTGTCTCCATTGGATGGTGCGATTTGGAAAGATTAACAACAATCCAAATTACAAAATGACAATGGAAGAGTTCCAACGTGCTTTTTGGATATCGAACGGTTTCAAAATTAGCCAATTCCGATCACATTTAGATGCTTGTCAAGTTACCATTCCAATGAGCTCAAAATAATCTAAATTCGACCATTGAAGAGAGTGTTAAGTAGGTTACTATTCGACAAGGAGATGAAGGAAAAATACAAGACCGACGACTGTGATCCCACTTACGAATGCCCAAATGGCCTCCGAATAGGATGATTCTAGCCCAGAATGAAAGAGCACTAAAGTACCTTTCAGATGACCAAAAATCAACCCAATTTGACGTCGAACGAGGGAGTTATGAGCATCTCCGTTGGATCGCACGATTTGGAAAGATTAATAGTCCAAATTACAAAATGACGATTGAAGAGTTCCAACATGCTTTTTGGATATCGAACGGTCTCAAAATTAGCCAATTTCGATCCCATTTAAAAGCTTGTTAAGTTTCCATTACAATGAGCTCAAAATAATCTAAATTCGACCATTGAAGAGGGAGTTAAGAAGGTTACTATTCGGCATGGAGAAGAAGGAAAAATTCAGAACTAATGACTGTGATCCCACTTACGGATGCCTAAATGGCCTCGGAATAGGATGATTCCAGCTAGGAATGAAAGAGCACTAAAGTACCTTTCAGATGACCAAAAATCAACCCAATCTGACATCAAACCAGGGAGTTATGAGAGTCTCCGTTGGATTGCGCGATTTAGAAAGATTAAGAATCTGAATTGCAAAATGGCAAGCGAAGAGTTCCAACGCTCTTTTGGGATATCGAACGGTTTCATAAATAGCCAATTTTGGTCCCATTTGGAAGCTTGTCAACTTACCATTCCAATGAGCTGAAAATAATGTAAATTCGACCTCTAAAGAGAGAGTTACGAAGGTTACTATACGATAAGGAGATGGAGGAAAAATTCAGGATCGACGAATGCGATCCCACTTACGGATGCCCAAATGGTCTCGAAAACAATGATTCCAGTCAGGAATGAAAGAGCACTAAAGTACCTTTCAGATGACCAAAAATCAACCCAATCCGACATCAAATGAGGGAGTTATGAGTGTCTCCGTTGGATGGTGCGATTTGAAAGATTAACAATCTAAATTACAAAATGAGGATTGAAGAGTTCCAACGTGCTTTTTAGATATCGAACAATCTCAAAATTAGCCAATTTCAGTCCCATTTAGAAGCTTGTCAAGTTACCAGTCTAATGAGCTCAAAATAATCTAAATTTCATGATCGACGATTGCGATCCCACTTACGAATGCCCAAATGGTCTCAAAGTAGGAAGATTCTAGCCAGGAATGAAAGAGCACTAAAATACCTTTCAGATGACTAAAAATCAACCCAATTTGACATCAAATGAGGGAGTTATGAGCGTCTCTATTAGATGGTGCGATTTGGAAAGATTAACAACCCAAATTGTAAAATGACAATTGAAGAGTTCCAACGTGGTTTTTGGATATCGAATGGTCTCAAAATTAGCCAATTTCGTTCCCTTTAAAAGCTTGTCAAGTTATGATTCCAATGACCTCAAAATAATCTAAATTCGACCACTGAAGAGAGAGTTAAGAAGGTTACTATTCGACAAGGAGATGAAGGAAAAATTCATGACTGACGACTGCGATCCCACTTATGGATGCACAAATGGTCTCAGAATATGATGATTCAGTCAGGAATGAAAGAGCACTAAAGTACCTTTCAGATGACCAAAAATCAACCCAATCGGACATCAAACGAGGGAGTTATGAGCGCCTCCGTTAGATCGTGCGATTTGGAAAGCATAACAATCCAAATTGCAAAATGATGATCGAAGAGTTCCAACGTTCTTTTGGGATATCGATTGGTCTCAAAATTAGCCAATTTCTGTCCCATTTGAAAGTTTGTCAAATTACCATTCCAATGAGTTCAAAATAGTCTAAATTCGACAACTGAAGAGAGAGTTACAGAGGTTACTATTCGACAAGGAGATAAAGGAAAAATTCAGGACTGACGACTGCGATCGCACTTACGGATGCCCAAATGGCCTCCGAATAGGATGATTCTAGCCAGGAATGAAAGAGCATTAAAGTACCTTTCAAATGACCAAAAATTAACCCAATCTGGTAGCAAACGAGGGAGTTATGAGCGTCTCCATTAGATCGCACGATTTGGAAAGATTAACAATCCAAATTACAAAATGACGATTGAAGAGTTCCAACATGCTTTTTGGATATTGAATGGTCTTAAAATTAGCTAATTATGGTCCCATTTAAAAGCCTTTCAAGTTACCATTCCAATGAGCTCAAAATAATCTAAATTCGACCACTGAAGAGAGAGTTAAGAAGGTTACTATTCGACAAGGGGAAGAAGGAAAAATTCATGACCGACGACTGCGATTCCACTTACGGATGCCCAGATGGTCTTAAAATAGGATGATTTTAACCAGGAATGAAAGAGCACTAAAGTACCTTTCAGATGACCAAAAATCAACCCAATCTAAAATCAAACGAGGGAGTTATGGGTGTCTCTGTTGGATGGTCCGATTTGGAAAGATTAACTACCCGAATTACAAAATGACGATTGAAGAGTTCCAACATGCTTTTTGGATATTGAGCGGCGTCAAAATTAGCCAATTCCGGTCCCTTTAAAAGCTTGTCAAGCTACCATTCCAATGACCTCAAAATAATCTAAATTCGACCACTGAAGAGAGAGTTAAGAAGGTTACTATTCGACAAGGAGATGAAGGAAAAATTCATGACTGACAACTATGATCCCACTTATGGATGCCCAAATAGCCTCAGAATATGATGATTCTAGTCAGGAATGAAAGAGCACTAAAGTACCTTTCAGATGACCAAAAATCAACCCAATCTGACATCAAACGAGGGAGTTATTAGCGTCTCCGTTGGATTGAGCGATTTGGAAATCTTAACAATCCAAATTGCAAAATGACGATCGAAGAGTTCCAACGTGCTTTTGAGATATTGATCAGTGTTAAAATTAGCCGATTTTGGTTTGATTTGGTTGCTTGTCAAATTACCATTCCAATGAGTTCAAAATAGTCTAAATTCGACCACTGAAGAGAGAGTTACAGAGTTTACAATTTGACAAGGAGATGAAGGAAAAATTTAGGACCGACAACTGCGATCCCACTTACAGATGCCAAAATGGTCTCACAAAACAATGATTCCAGTCTAGAATGAAAGAGCATTAAAGTACCTTTCAGATGACCAAAAATCGACCAAATCCGACATCAAACGAGGGAGTTATGAGCGTCTTCGTTGGATGGTGCGATTTGGAAACATTTACAATCCAAATTACAAAATGACGATTGAAGAGTTCCAACATGCTTTTTGGATATCGATCGGTCTCAAAATTAGCCAATTCTGGTCTCATTTAGAAGCTTGTCAAGTTACCATTCCAATGAGCTCAAAATAATCTAAATTTGACCACTGAAGAGAGAGTTAAGAAGGTTACTATTCGACAAGGAGAAGAAGGAAAAATTCAGGACTGATGACAGCGATTGCACTTACGGATGCCCAAATGGTCTCAGAAAATGATGATTCCAGTCAGGAATGAAAGAGCACTAAAGTACCTTTCAGATGACCAAAAATCGACCCAAATCGACATCAAATGAGGGATTTATGTGCGTCTACGTTGGATCGCGCGATTTGGGAAGATTAACAATCCAAATTACAAAATGACGATTGAAAAGTTCCAACGTGCTTTTTGGATATCAAACCGTCCCAAAATTAGCCAATTCGATCGCATTTAGAAGCTTGTCAAGTTACCATTTCAATGAGCTTAAAATAATCAAAATTCGACCTCTGAAGAGAGTTAAGAAGGTTACTATTCGACAAGGAGATGAAGTAAAAATTCATGACCGACGACTGTGATCCCACTTACAGATGCCCAAATGGTCTTAGAATATGATGATTCCAGTCAGGAATGAAAGGGCACTTAAGTACCTTTCAGATGACCAAAAATTGACCCAATCCGACATCAAATGAGGGAGTTATGAGCGTCTCCGTTGGATAGTGTGATTTGGAAAGATTAACAATCCAAATTGTAAAACGATGATTGAAGAGTTCCAACGTGCTTTTTAGATATCGAACGGTCTCAAAATTAGGCACTTTCGGTCCCATTTAAAAGCTTGTCAAGTTCTCGTTCCAATGAGCTTAAAATAATCTAAATTCGACCACTGAAGAGAGAGTTAAGAAGGTTACTATTCGACAAGGAGATAAAGGAAAAATTCATGACTGACGATTGCGATCCCACTTATGGATGCCCAAATGGCCACAGAATATGATGATTCTAGTCAGGAATAAAAGAGCACTAAGGTACCTTTTAGATGACCAAAAATCAACCCAATCTGACATCAAACGAGGGAGTGATGAGCATCTCCGTTGGATCTCACTATTTGGAAAGCTTAACAATCTAAATTGCAAAATGACGATCGAAGAGTTCCAACGTACTTTTGGGATATCGATCGGTCTCAAAATTAGCCGATTTCGGTCCCATTTAGAAGCTTGTCAAATTACCATTCCAATGATTTCAAAATAGTGTAAAATCGACCATTGAAGAGTTAGTTACAAAGGTTAGTATTCAACAAGGAGATGAAGGAAAAATTCAGGACCGACAACTTCGATCCCACTTATAGATGCTAAAATGGTCTCAAAAAATGATGATCCAGTTAGGAATGAAAGAGCACTAAAGTACCTTTCAGATGACCAAAAATCAACCCAATCCGACATCAAACGAGGGAGTTACGAGCGTCTCTGTTGGATGGTGTTGTTTGGAAAGATTAACAATGCAAATTACAAAATGACGATTAAAGAGCTCCATCGTGCTTTTTGGATAACGAACAGTCTCAAAGTTAGCCAATTTCGATCCCATTTAGAAGCTTGTCAAGTTACTAATCCAATGAGCTCAAAATAATCAAAATTCGACCACTGAAGAGAGTTAAGAAGGTTACTATTCGACAAGGAGAAGAAGGAGAAATTCAGGACCGACGATTGCGATCCCATTTATGGATGCACAAATGGTCTCAGAATAGGATGATTCCAGCTAGCAATGAAAGAGCATTAAAGTACCATTCAGATGACCAAAAATTAACCCATTCTGACATCAAACGAGCCAGTTATTAGCGTCTCTGTTAGATTGGGCGATTTGGAAAGATTAACAATTCAAATTGGAAAATGACGAGAGACGAGTTCCAACTCACTTTTGGGATATCGAACGGTCTCAAAAATAGCCAATTTTGGTCCCATTTGGAAGCTTGTCAACTTACCATTCCAATGAGCTGAAAATAATGTAAATTTGGCCACTGAAGAGAGAGTTCTGAAGGTTACTATTCGATAAGGAGATGAAGGAAAAATTCAGGACCGAGGACTGCGATCCCACTTAAGGATGCCCAGAAGGTCTCGGAAAATGATGATTCTAGTTAGGAATGAAAGAGCACTAAAGTACCTTTCAGATGACCAAAAATCGACCCAATTCAGAAAATGATGATTCTAGTCAGGAATGAAAGAGCATCTCCGTTGGATGGTGCGATTTGTAAAGATTAACAATCCAAATTACAAAATGACAATTGAAGAGTCCCATTCTGCTTTTGGGAAAACGAACGGTCTCAAAATTAGCCAATTTCGATCCCATTTAGAAGCTTGTCAAGTTATTAATCCAATGAGCTCAAAATAATCAAAACTCGACCACCGAAGAGAGAGTTAAGAAGGTTACTATTTGACAAGGAGATGAAGGAAAAATTCTTGACCGATGACTGCGATCCAACTTACAGATGCCCAAATGGTCTCAGAATATGATGATTCCAGTCAGGAATGAAAGAGCACTAAAGTACCTTTCAGATGACCAAAAATCAACCTAATCTGACATCAAATGAGGGAGTTATGAGCGTCTCCGTTGGATCGCGCTATTTGGAAAGATTAACAATCCAAATTGCAAAATGACGAGCGAGGAGTTCTAACGCGCTTTTGGGATATCGAACGGTCTCAAAAATAACATAGTTTGGTCTCATTTGGAAGCTTGTCAACTTACCATTCCAATGAACTGAAAATAGTCTAAATTCGACCACTGAAGAGAGAGTTACGAAGGTTACTATTCGACAAGGAGATGAAGGAAAAATTCAGGACTGAAGACTGCGATCCCACTTACGGATGCCGAAATGGACTCAAAAAATGATGATTCCAATCAGGAATGGAAGAGCACTATAATAAATTTTAGACGACCAAAAATTGACCCAATCCGACACCAAACAAGGGTGTTATGAGCATCTCCATTGGATCCCCCGATTTTGAAAGATTAAAATTGAAATTACAAAATGACGATTGAAGAGTTCCAACGTGCTTTTTGGATATCGAACGGTCTCAAAATTAGCAAATTCTGGTCCCAGTTAGAAGCTTGTCAAGTTACTAATTCAATAAACTCAAAATAATCTAAATTCGACCACTGAAGAGTGTTAAGATGGTTACTATTCGACAAGGAGATGAAGGAAAAATTCATGACTGACGACTGCAATCCCACTTATGGATGCCCAAATGGTCTCAGAATATGATGATTCCAGTCAGGAATAAAAGAGCACTAAAGTACCTTTTAGATGACCAAAAATCAACCCAATCTGACATCAAACGAGGGAGTCATGAGTGTCTCCGTTGGATCCGGCAATTTGGAAAGCTTAACAATCTAAATTGTAAAATGACGATCGAAGAGTTTCAACGTGCTTTTGGGATATCGTTCGGTCTCAAAATTAGCTGATTTCGGTCCCATTTGGAAGCTTGTCTAATTACCATTCTAATGAGCTCAAAGTAGTCTCAATTCGACCACTAAAGAGAGAGTTACGAACGTTACTATTCGACTAGGAGATGAAGGAAAAATTCAGGACCGACGAATGCGATCCCACAAATGGATGCCCAAATGGTCTCGAAAAGCGATGATTCCAGTCAAGAATGAAAGAGCACTAAAGTACCTTTCAGATGACTAGAAATTGACCCAATTCGACATCAAACGAGGGAGTTATGAACGTCTCCGTTGGATGGTGCGATTTCGAAAGATTAACAATCCAAATTACAAAATGACAATTGAAGAGTTCCAACGTGTTTTTTTGGATATTGAACAGTCTCAAAATTACCCAATTCTGGTCCCATTTAGAAGCTTGTCAAGTTACCATAATCTTAATTCGACCAATAAAGAGAGAGTTAAGAAGGTTACTATTCGACAAGGAGAAGAAGGAAAAATTTAGGACCGACGACTGCGATCCCACTTATGGATGCCCAAATGGTCTCAGAATAGGATGATTCCAGCCAGGAATGAAAGATTACTAAAGTGCCTTTTAGATGACCAAAAATCAACCCAATCTGACATCAAACGATGGAGTTTTGAGCGTCTCCATTAGATCGCGTGATTTGGAAAGATCAACAATCAAAATTGCAAACTGACGATCGAAGAGTTCCAACGTGCTTTTGGGATATCGTTCAGTCTCAAAATTAGCCGATTTCGGTCCCATTTGGAAGCTTGTCAAATTACCATTCCAATGAGCTCAAAATAGTCTAAATTCGACCACTAAAGAGAGCTTGTCAAATTTTAGGACCGACGACTGCGATCCCACTTACGAATGCTTAAATGGTCTCGTAATACGACGATTCCAGCCAGGAATGAAAGAGAACTAAAGTACCTTTTAGATGACCAAAAATCAACCCATTCCGACATCAAACGAGGGAGTTATGTGCCTCTCCGTTGGATTGGGCGATTTGGAAAGATTAACAATCCAAATTGGAAAATGACGAGCGAAGAGTTCCGACGTGCTTTTGGTATATCGAACGGTCTTAAAAATAGCCAAACTTTGTCCCATTTGGAACCTTGTCAACTTACCATTCCAATGAGCTGAAAATAATGTAAGTTTGACCACTGAAGAGAGAGTTACGAAGGTTGATATTCGACAAGGAGATGAAGTTAAAATTCAGGTCCGACGACTACCGGCTTATCGTATGCCTCCGTGTGAGATGGAGGAACTACGAAAACAGATTGACGGGCTAGTAGAGAAGGGCTTTATACGGCCTAGTGTCTCCCTGGGGAGCACCTTTACTATTTATGAAGAAGAAAGATGGCTCACTACGGTTGTGTATTGATTACCGTAGGTTAAACAAAGTCACCGTGAAGAACAAGTATCCTTTGCCCAGGATAGATGATCTATTTGATTAGTTGAAGGGGGAAAATTATTTCTCGAAGATCGACTTGCAGTCAGGGTACCACCAGTTGCGCGGCAGAGATGAAGATGTGCAGAAGATAGCTTTCAGGACCTGTTTTGGGCATTACGAGTTCCTGGTAATGCCGTTCGGTCTTACGAACTTATCGGCCGTCTTCATGGACTTGATGAACAGGGTATTTCGGCCATTCTTATATCGATTTTTCATCGTATTCATTGATGACATCTTGATATATTCCACGTGTCGGGAAGAGTACGAGGTACACCTGAGAGCAGTGTTGGATACTTTGAGGAAGAACCAGTTGTTTGCGCAGTATAAGAAGTGCGACTTCTGGCAGGAAGAAGTCAAGTTCCTCGGACATGTGGTGTCTAAGGATGGGATAGCTATGGACCTTGCTAAGGTAACCGCGGTTCAGGATTGGAAGTAGCCTGGCTCAGTTACCGAGGTGAGGAGTTTTCTTGGCCTGGTAGGGTACTATCAATGCTTCATTCGGGACTTCTCAAAGATTGCCATGCCGTTGTCACAGTTGACGCGTAAGGATTTGAAGTTTGCCTGGAATGAGAAGGCGACGGCCTTTTCGGGAGTCGAAGGACGATCGACGTCCCGCCCCGTGCTAGTATTACCAGAGCAAGGGGTTAAGTACACGATATACACTGACGTGTCTCGCGTTGGCTTAGGTTGCGTCCTTATGCAGAAGGACAGGATGATTGCATATGCCTCGAGACAATTAAGGAAGCACGGGGAGAATTACCCTACACACGACATAGAGTTAACAGCTGTCATCTTTGCATTAAAGCTCTGGAGACATTATCTCTACGGAGAGGAGTTCGAGCTTTTCTACGACCACAAGAGCCTTAAGTATATATTCACGTAGCGAAACTTGAATATGAGGCAGCGCAGATAGATGGAAACCTTGAAGGACTTCAAGTTCGAGGTCTCCTACCATCCTGCCAAGGCCAACCTTGTGGCAGATACGTTAAGTCATAAGAAGGCTATTGCATTTGCGGCTCCACTGATGATAGCAGAGTGGGATATGTTGGAGTTCGTGTGGGACTTTGAGTAGAAACTCACCGTGGCGGAGCCATTTGAGTGCGTCGTGCACATTTGGGTGCGGCTACTTATTGATGATAGAATTATCGAGGCCCAGAAGGGCGATGAGCGATTGTCTGAGCTTCGAGAACAAGCTTGTGACGCCGAGGACTCAGAGTGAAGAGTTCGCACAGATGGGGGCCTACGATACCGTGGCCGCCTATGCGTCCCTGACATTCACGACTTGAGACAGGAGCTTCTCGAGTCTGCTCATAATACGAAGTTTACGATGCATCCTGATAGCATGAAAATGTATCAGGATATGAGACGGTCTTATTGGTGGGACGGCATAAAGACCCACTTAGCAGAGTATGTTTCTCGTTATCTGACATGCCAGCAGGTCAAGGTAGAACATCACCGACCTCCTGGACTGCTTCAGCCCATGTCCATAGCTGAATGGAAATGGGACTTCATTTCCATGGATTTCATATCGGGGCTACCAAAGACGAGGAAAGGACGTGATTCCATTTGAGTGATTGTGGACCGGGTGACCAAATTGGCCCATTTTCTCCCTATCAGAGTTACGAACTCTGTAGACGAGCTGGCTAGGCTGTACATCAGAGAGATTGTGCGTCTGCATGGAGTTCCCCTAGAGATCGTATCGGATAGAGACGCGCGGTTCACGTCTATCTTCTGGACCCGTTTCCAGGAAGCGATGGGTGTGAAATTGAAGTTCAGTACTGCGTTTTACCCTCAGACCAACGGGCAGACAGAGTGGGTGAACCAGATTTTGGAGGATATGTTGCGGGCCTATGTCTTGGACTTCAAGGACAGTTGGGATGACTGTCTTCCTTATACAGAGTTCGCGTACAACAACAGCTTCCAGGCGAGTATTGGCATAGCTCCATATGAGGCCTTGTACGGTCGTCCTTGCAGAGCACCGCATTGCTGGGCTGAGGTTGGCGAGCGCAGTTTGATTGGGCTGGAATTGGTACAGCCGACCTCGAAAAATATCGACATTATCAGGCGTCGACTCCTGACGGCACAGAGCAGACAGAAGAGTATGCCGATACGAGGCGGCGACCACTTGAATTTGAGGTTGGAGGTCACGTATTCCTCAGAGTTTCCCCTATGAAGGGAGTTCTTCGGTTTGGGAATAAGGGGAAGCTTACGCCGCGATTCATCGGTCCGTTTCAGATACTTGATCGAGTGGGTGCGGTGGTATATCGTCTCACTTTGCCTACACTACTCGCGGGCGTGCACAACGTATTTCATGTATCTATGCTGAAGAAATACGTCCCTGATCCTTCACACATCATCCATTGGGAGCAGGTGCAGTTGAGCGACGATGCTACATATGTACTGCATCCGATGCGTATCCTAGACAGGAAGGAGCAGGTGTTACGCAGTAAAGTGATTCCTGTCGTGAAGGTATTGTGGACGCATCATACAGAGGAGGAAGCTACCTAGGAGACAAGTCAAGATCCGAAAGAACTACCCGGCTCCTCGAGAGTACGAAAAGGTACTAATTTCGAGGACAAAATTTTTCATTAAGGGGGCTAATTGTAACGACTCAGAAAATCCCATACAATGGCCCGAGTACCACCTCAGGAAGAAATCGCTTAGGATCAAATCCTTTAGAAATTTGACGAAGTTAACTAAGTGCTAAACTAGATTAGCCATGAAATCCGCTAGAAGCGCTTTAAATACGATCTGCAAGATATAAAACTTATAAAATCATTGACGCTAGGTTACCCTAAAATCTAGGATCAAACTCATTACCCGACTGCTCTCGGGAGCATATTGAAACTCCTTATCAGATCTGGACCACACATCGAAAGTCCAAATGATACGAGGTTATAGATTTAGGACCGCCTCGCTGGGCTTGACAACCATCTCGGAGATCAAATTCAAACAGTGTCCCACGGCTATTCGCTTGAGTCCGGAGCGAGGAGTGTGAGACACATGAAAATAATTCTAAAATAAATAAGGATTTATGAAATCTGGCATGTGACACTTGCGGTTCAGTATTGAGCAACCTGACCATCAGAATCAGGCCAGATTACACCCTCGGATCAGGGATATTTGCCCAAACATATCCATGTACTTGAAATTTCAGATCGAGATCCGCTGACCGTTGAACTGAAACTGGTCCGCCATTTGTGATCTGGAAACCCTACTGGAATGAAAACTTAATGGTACCTAGATCCAGTATTGGTGAGCTTAAGTCCGACCTTTGGCTCAAGGGGGGCTGCCAGAAGTCCTCCGTTGAGCTGAAACTAACCCACTTTGGTTATAACCTAAGTATACCTTGACCTCAGGTCTATTTTGGTGTGATTTTAGGCTATATAAGGACCTTAAAACCCTCTCTCATTCAGCCATACGAATTTGAGAAAAACCTTAGGAGAGAGAAGAGAGAAAAGAGAGAGAGTGTGTGAGAGAAGTGGGAGAACCTCCCTGCTATTTTCCCTTACCGCTCTACAAGCTTAGCCACTCCATTCTGATCGCTTTCTTGGCGATTTTCAGCTTCATTTCTAGGTAAGAAACCCTAACCCTAAATTGATTTGGGGTTTTGATAGTTGTACATGATGAAATATCTAACCTATTTCACTCTCTAGGTTGCCGAATCGCCGTATACGAAAGCTTAGCAAATCAATCGCGTTTTTATGCTTCTACAACGTAAGGTGCAGACTTTAGACATATAGGTTATGGTTTTCAATGCTTTCAATGTCAGATAATGATAGATTCATGATTTGTATGTTATTGCACATGTACAAAGTGTTGTCCGTTTCACTTTTCGATTATACGATAACTATGTTGAATATACTGTATTCCTAGTATTTGTAGAAAGTACCGTACACGTATAAATTTTGGAAATGTGTTTGCCATGATTATTTACTGTATGAACATATTATATATGTGTATAATACTTACTTGGCGAAAGGGTTTGCCCTAATACATGTTTTGTTAATATACGCTATATATGTTGAAATAGTGTATTCTAAGTGTTTGTGAAAATGCTTGTGAGAGTAAGTGCTTGGATGATGGTGCTTTAGGTGGGTGTTGAGATGGGATTCTCAACTACTTTAGAAATGTATATGATTTCCTCTATGATTGGTTGTTTAATTTAATCGCTTACTATGAAATATATGTGTTTGTATTTCTTGTTTATATTGTGCTTTGTAACATGCTTTATGACATGTTTATTAACATACTTGAATTACTTTGTTTATTATGCTTTACTCCACATGCTTTTGAATAAGGATTGATTGTGATTGGGGCTATGATTATAGTCCAGACAATCGGTAACGGAATTGAGTTCGTGGTTGAGATTAATTTCGCCACGAAGGATGTGTCTGACGAACCTGAGTCGTACTTCGGTTGGCGACAATAGTTAGGCCACGCGAAGTGCTTATGCACTTCATGTCGTTCGGCTGGTCATGCGCTCATACTAGTCTGGCTCGTCCAGTAACCCAATCTGTCTAATGTATGTTCATCATGTTTGGACGCCACTGCTTGGACCTAGGGTACTAAACTTACCAGTGTAACCCCGTTAACCTTGGTACCTCGATCCGCTAAGACTCATGAGCCAGGCATGGTGGTATGAGACACTGTGGTCGAGCTGTCAGCCTACGCTGGGGCCACGTGCCTCCCCGTAGTGACCAGTGAGCAAACCTGACTTGTGAGTCGAATGCGGTGGTATGGGACACTGTATTCGAGCTGTCAGCCTACACTGATTGGTGACGAACCCTTTGTAGTGACCTCGAACATACTCTGGATTTGCGGTGAGGCGACAAGTTTTGCCGTGGTGAATAGAGTATGAACTAGGCCTGTATCAATTTAGTGACGAACCGTTAAAAAGGTGATGGGGGAGTGGTGTAACGATTGCGTGTAACAGCCCTGACAGCCTTTGCAGTGCCCTAGAACCACATTATCGTATGAAATTGTCTAGGTTTGATGATCCTAGAATGGATCATGTTTGGGAATGATACAAGGGAGGTACCTTAGTTTCTCAATCCTGCTGTTTGAAATGGACTAATAACAACTCGGTAATCATGCTCATCATCGCACTGCATGTGCTTGGAAGATGTGGAGTACTGAGGAATGAACGCATGTTGCGGACGTAAGATAGTGTCAGATGAGGGAGTATGTCGGTGAGGGCATGCATCATGACTGCATTTCATACTTACATTAATAAGAGTAGTTGGGATTGTTCGATTGTACTGCTTTATCATTACTACTTAACTGAATTGATAACATGTTAACCTATGCTTTATTGTTCCACTGAGTTAGCTACTCACTCCCGCGTTACGGGACGGTGTTGTACACATCAACCAGACTCTGTCTTAGGTGCAGATGAGGTGATGACCTAGGAGGCTGAGCCAGACTGCGACAAGGACTAGGACGAGTTCTCGTATATGCAGTATGCTGGTGGCTTTACCTAGACTGCCTGGATCGATGGGAGTTACAGGGCTTACTTCTCTAGTTATACTTTTGACATTTTGATCGTAAAACAGATACATGTATATGGTGACTCAGTTGGGTTCATTCTCTAGAGATTGAGATGGTTTTGTTTCTTTTACATACAATTATATATAGTTTCAGTCTTCCGCTTGCCTTTATACAATTGATCTGGAGTATGAATTACTGTTTTAGTATAATCTCACTCATGTTTATTGCACTAACATAGACAATATTTAATCATCATTATCTATGTTGCATAAGTGATGTTTTGGAACTCGAGAGTTGAGTTGCTACTCGAACCTCGAATTTCAGGGCGTTACAGAACGCGACAATGATTATGTTACGATCAGGAAAGAGGGTAATGAGCCCAATGAAACAAAAAGCAGGAATCGTAAGGAAAGAAGTTATTGAAAAATAAAACAGCGATGATAGAAATGAGAACAAGAGTGAAATAGCAAAAGTGGTTTATGATGTAGTTAGCCATTTGAAGGTTAGGCATCTATGACGCACTCAAGTTATCAGAAGAGTTTCGGCAAAGTTTGATCCAACCACTGTCCGATCACAGCGTTAGAGAAATCTTGTTGACAGAAATGAAACAAGAAAGACACAATGAACAGGCAGATTGTTTACCAGTCATCTCATTTCCGATGATGATTTGATTGGTGAGAAGGAACATAACAGGCCACCGATGATAGAGGGTCACATCTGTGGGAAGTGGGTAAAGTGGATTAGATAGACAATGGGTCTGCATTAAACCTTTTACCACTCTTGATGGTGAGCAAATTGGCTAATCGTCGTTCTGATCTGCGCCCTAGTGGAATGATGATACAGGGCTTCAATCAAAATGGACAACGCACACTTGGCAAGATTACAGTGACGTTGGAGGTAGGAGAATTAACTACTAATGTCATATGTCATGTCATAAATGCCGTAACAACATACAATCTTCTCCTGGAAAGGCCGTGGATTCATCAGTACAGCATCATACCCTCCACTTTGCACCAATGCTTCAAATACTGTAAAGACAGATTATAGTGTAAGGTGATGGCCGACGCGAAACCGTATATAGAAGTCGAGTCTTTCTTTGCGGACGCCAGTTATTATAAAGGGTTCTTTGAAGAGATGGGAAATAATGATAAAAACGAAGTCATAAAGGACATCCGAGTAAACAATGTTAAAGAAGAAAGGCCAGAATCTTCTAGGACTGCGGGAGTAAGGAAAAAGTTCTATTTTGTGCCCAAGCGTCTGAGGCAACCGGAGCAGCCGCCGTTAACCTTGTTATCAATGGAATAGTTGAAAATTCTGCAGTCTAATTATACGATGCCGCTACCCAACGTTGAAAGGTGTAAGCCATTTTTAGCCGCTACAGGAAGATTTCAAGTCAAGGTTAGTACCAAATACCTTGAGCCGATAGAATTCCATGTTGCAATAAAAGCAAAGACCGAAGTCACGAATAATGTATACCACGGAAAGCTACCATCACAGAATCTGAAAAAATACAGTTCAGTGAGCAAGAAGATCATGAGGAATATGGGTTTTGATTGTAATAAACTCACGGGGCTGAACCACAGAAAGGGAATTCAAATCCCTCTTAGGGTTGACCAGGAAAAGCGGAAGAAATTCCAAGGACTCAGAGCAGAGTCATCAGTAAATATGGTTACGGCCACATAAATGCCAAAATAGGACCCTAGAACAATCGAGTACCCTGAGATAGCTCCGAGACAAATAGAAGACGGGGGACAACCGACAATAGACGGCCTGCGAGAAATAAACTTAGGAACAGATGAAGAGTCAAGGAATACGTTTATCAGCATCAGTTTTTCTGAGCAGGAATCTGAGAAATATGGCCAACTTCTTAGAGAAAACAAAGACATCATCGCCTGGACGTATGAAGAAATGTTAGGTTTAGAACCCTCCGTAGCGATGCATCGATTAAATATCTCCAAAGAAAAGAAGTCGATAAAGCAAGCACAAAGGCGATTTCACCCAAATCTAATGCCATTTAATAGAAGAAGAGGTCAACAAACTGAAAAAGGTTGGGTTCATCAAGGAAGTCAAGTATCCTAGGTGGATATCGAATATTGTTCCCGTGAAAAAGAAAAATGGATAAGTCAGAGTGTGCATTGACTTCAGGGATCTGAACGAGGCTTGTCCAAAAGATGACTTTCCTCTCCCTATAACGGAATTGTTAATCGATAGTACAACTCAGTATGCTATTATGTCCTTCATGGACAGCTACGCAGGGTATAATCAAATTAGAATGGTGCCCGAAGATGAAGGAGCAACAACATTCAGAACACCGCTAGGAATTTATTGTTACAAAGTTATGCCATTCGGTCTTAAAAATGCCGAGGCAACATATCGAAGGGCGATGAAAAATATCTTTTAAGATATGATGCATAAACATGTTGAATGCTATGTTGATGACTTGGTGGTCAGGTCAGGAGATCATCAGGAGCACTGTGAACATTTGACAGCAGTATTCCGTCAACTCAGAAAGAAGCAGCTAAAGCTGAATCCAGCTAAATGTGTATTTGGAGTATCTTCGGGCAAATTTCTTGGCTTCGTTATACGACATAAGGGTATCGAGATCAATCCAGAGAAGGTTAAAGCTATTCAAAATATGCCGCCACCAACAACACTAAAGGAGTTGAAAAGTTTGCAGGGAAAATTGGCGTGCATTCGCCGTTTCATTTCAAATCTTGCAGGTAGGTGTCAGCCATTCTCTCGGCTAATGAAGAAAGACACAGAATTTGTATGGGATCAAGCCTGTCAGAATGCATTTGATTCAATCAAGGAATTATTGAAGCAGACACCAGTGCTAACAGCTCCAGTGAGAGGTAAGTCGCTTATCTTGTATATACCTGCAGCTGAGAATTCTTTGGGTGCTTTGTTGGCACAGGTAAATGAAGCTGGGAAAAAGACCGCTCTTTATTATCTAAGCCGAACATTGATGGGGGCAGAATGCAATTATTCTCCGATTGAGAAAGAATGTTTAGCGCTGATATTTACAGTACAAAAACTGAGACATTATTGTCTCTCCCATGACATAACTTTGATCTCGAGAGCAGATCCGATAAAGTTTTTGATGACCAGGCTGATGTTGTCGTGAAGATTAGCCAAATGGATGTTATTATTATCAAAATATACTATTTCGTCTAAGCCGGCGAAAGCAGTAAAAGGGCAAGCTGTGGCAGATTTTCTTGCAGCGCATCCTATGGCAGAAAGCGGAAAGATTGACGATGACTTTCCGGACGAACAAGTTATGTTGATCGAATACCAAAGTTCATGGCAAATGTATTTTGACGGTGCTGCTCGAATGTCAGGAGCGGGGATAGGAGTGATATTTATTACTTCTCAAGGCGACCTATTGCCACTCCTTCACATTAGGCGCCGCGGGCACGAATAATGAGGTCGAGTACAGAGCTCTCATTATTGGAATGAAAATAGCTCAACAAATGGGAATAAAAATGTTACATATCTTTGGAGATTCTAAATTGATTATAAATCAATTGACAATAGAATTCGAAGTGAGGAAGCAAGAACTCTTGCCCTATTGCCGAAAAGTGCAACAGTTGCTTGAACAGTTTTGTCATGTGGAAATTAAACACATACCACGGTCCGGAAATGCAAAAGCAGATGCTTTGGCCAGCCTGGCAGTAGCTTTATCCTGCACAAATCGAAGCCCTCTCCAAGTAACTATATAGGAAAGAAGATTCCTGCCATCTTCAAAGGTCATTGGAGAAGCCATTGAAACACTTCCTATATCATGTCTGGAAGTAATGACAGAGGATTGGCGGCAACCTTTAGTTGATTATCTTAAATATAATATCCTGTCGGAAGATAATGCACAAAGGCAGCAGATTAAGCAGCGATCGGGCAAATTTGTCATATGCAGTGAAGTATTGTATAGAAAGTCTTACAACAGAATGTTACTATGGTGCCTAGACAAACAAGAAGCAAGCAGAATATTATAGGAAGCACACTCGGGTAAATGTGGGGCACATCAAGCTAGCCGAAATTTATTTCATAGAGTACACCGAATGGGTTATTACTGGCCCACAATGTTCAAAGATGCAATAGATTATGTGAAGCGATGCCATGAATGTCAGATCCATGGGGATGTTATACATGTTCCCCCAGAAGATTTACATCAGTCCGTCGCTTCTTGGCCTTTCTCGGCTTTGGGACTTGATGTAATTGGTCCTATAAAACCACCTTCGTCCAAAGGAAAACAGTATATTCTGGTAGCGACAAATTATTTCTCTAAATGGAATGAAGCAGTCGCTTTATGCAATGTTAAAGAGAAGGATATGGTCAATTTCATCTGGCATGCTATAATATACCGTCATGGTATTCCAAAGAAGATCGTCACTGATAATGGCACTCCTTTCAAGAACAGAGGCATGGAAAAGCTGTGTCAGAAGTTCAGCATTCGACATTTGTTTTCAATGCCTTACTATCCCCCGGCCAATGGATTAGCAGAAGCGTTCAACAAAACGATCGTCAAAATACTAAAGAAGACGGTAACAGGTAATAGACATGATTGGGATGAAAAGTTGCAGGAAGCATTATGGGCCTACAGAACTACTCATCGCACAACAACAGGGACAAGACCATATTCGTTAATCTATGGTATAGAGGCTTTCATCCCAATCGAAGTACAAGTGACATCGCTTAGAGTGGAAGTACATCAGTCCATAACAGATGATGAAAATGCAAAATTAAGGCTAAAAGAGTTAAATCTGCTTGATGAGAAACATTTAGCAGCACATCAGCGGTTGCAGTCATATCAGGCTAGGTATCGGCTGCTTTTGATAAGCAAGTTAAATACCGCTCTTTCAAAAAAGGGGATATGGTGCTAATGTTGAAAAGACTTATAGTGGTCACTCGCCGAACAGGGGGCAAGTTCGAGCCTAAATGGGACGGGCCATATATAATAAAGGAAGTATACTCCAATGGAGTGTACAGAGTCGCAAATCAAGATGGACAGGGTACATTATACCGGTCAACACTCGCTTCATCAAAAGATACTACCCCTAAAGAAGCTACTGGTTTTGATCCAAAATATTATCGGCATAATGATTCTATATCAAAAGGGGGCAAGAAGGAATGAGATGATATCCATATGTTATCGAAAGAATCTATAAAGAGTCAAATTCACAAGCATATCGACTACATTAGCAAATATTCTGAAAAGAAAGTGAACATCGCCGTTCTGAAAAGAAAGTAATCATCGCCACGCTAAAAAGAAAGTGATCATCATCATCACCAGATGAGTTCAACAAAATTAATATTGTCTTGAAGACGGATCCTCTTGAAGATATTATCAGAAGCAACGATGTATCAATCTCAGTCAGAACCGTCTATCATTCTTGTGATAACGATGATCACAATTATTATTGCCTTACAAGGCATGATAAGGCAATCTAGTCAAGCTAAATCCTAAAAAGAGTCAAATCCTAAAAGAGCCAAATCAAAAAAGATCAAGCTCTAAAAAAGGGGCTAAAAGTTCTAAAAGGATCAAACTCTAAAAGGATAAAGCTCTAAAAGGATCAAACTCTAAAAGGGTCAAGCTCTAAAAGGGCCGGCCAGCTACGCATAAGACCTAGGTCGGTTAACTACACATAAGACCTATCAAGATCACCATTCAGGTAGCAGCGAGGAGTCAGTGGCCTTAAAAAGCCTGTGAAGACCATCCTGTGCACCCATGCGGGTAGCTGATGGAGCCAGTGACTAAAAAGTCTTGAAATGGCTAGTCATGTGTAACCCCCATGCCATCTGTATAGCTTTCCAACAGCGTCATGGGGAACGGAAGAAAGTGCCCTCTGTGAATGGGCTCGATCTTGCAGACGAAGAAAATAGGGGCCGCAGTGTGAGCTGTACATCGGCCAACTGTTCGAAAGACCCTCCAGATCTAAGGTTTGATCTCAGTACTAACTCATGAGGAAAGGCTTAAACCTACTCATTGATGGACTGGCGACCCTAGATTTGGTACCCCAAAGGTAGCTTTGCTAGCTCTGCGAACTCTAGAGAGTTACCGTGGCCAACCCTGTATGTAAAACCAAGTGAGGTCACCGCCACGGTAGCTTCACTGGGCCCCTCTGATGGATCGTGATTTGTGAACTCATAAGGCAGTGAGAAGTTCAGTGAACTCCTAAGAGTTACAGAGACCATCACGTGAGACTACGCTCCACTACTCAAGAGCTTAAACTGTGTGTGCGCTCCACTACTCATGAGCTTAAAATGGGTGTGACTAACTAAATTAAAACTTAGTATCGCCAATATAAATAATCACATAGGGAATCCTGTACTAACAAAGCATAAAAGGTTTAAAAAATTGCAATTAATGTTATGATGAAATCATTGTATAGATAAATATAATTGCGATAATATGTGATATGATAATTCTTCAGCAAAAAGACAATGTCTTGAAATGCTACCATAAATGCATATGCTAGAAGACAAAATAAATTACTTATTCAAAAGCATATGAACGAAAGTCACATGTTCAAGAATCACATGTTTAAAGTTCCTCTACAACTCCTACTGCCTCCATATACCCGTGCAAGTCCTCTTTTAATTGTGCTTGAGCTGCATCATGCCTTGATTTTTCTTCAAGAATGATCTTGGTTTGATCAAAAATATCAGCTAACTTGCCTTCTAAAGATGCGATCACTTCTTTACTTTGGAGCAGTGCAGATTTTTCTATATCAACAGATTGAATATTCGCTCGCATCCTTCCTTCAACGTCCTGAATGGCGGATTCTTTCTCATGATTCCTCATCTCCAATTGAGAAATTTCTTCTTTCATTATTGCAATGCGATCCTGGATAATCACTCTCTCATCAATATGAGCCTTTAACTGATCTTGAAGAATAAAAAATTCTTGCTCAAGCTTGGAGATAGAGGAAGCCGTCAGAGAGGCTTGTTCTTAGGATATAGCCAGTTGCTTCCTGTATTCCAAAATCTCAGGGGCAATTGTAGCATTTTCTGTTGATCTCAAAGAGATTACTGAATCACGAAATCTAAGAAGAGAGTCACGCAAAGAAGATATGCTGATTTAGCCATCCTCACAGAACTTTTCAAAATTTCGACAGCGATATCCAAATCTGACCATTGTTCAGGATTCTTGAAGATATAGACTATCGCTGATAAAGAATTCCTCATCAAAAGCATCTTATGCACAGGAACTATCGCAAAAGACAATAGTTCAGATGCAGTGGCCACAGAGTCGGAACTGGCCGCTCCACTGCAAGAAGGGGTTCCTATAGCATAAAGAAAGGAAACATTCAGATATATTGATAAAGATTATAAGACATACAATGCTAAGTGAAATGACTGATATACATATACCTGTCGCTGGAATACGGTTGACAGAATGAGAAATTCCTTAAATCCCAAAAAGGCCAACCTCCACTATATCGGCAAGAGAAGGCACCCTAGCCTCTGTACTTGAGTCTCTGGTGGTTAGAGTTGGCAAGATAGTGGTCTCTATCGGAAATATAATCTCATGAGCTACTACTTTCCATGCCACCAACGGAACCAGAGAAGCTCTCGGCAAAATTACCGCAGGAGGATCTAAAGGGGAAATCTCACCTATCTCGACATTAGTGACACGAGCACCTAAAAAGGAGACAACAATTCTAAATAAATGATTGCTATTAAATATGCAGATAAAAATATGCATATGAAAGTTAAATTTCCTTTACCTAGTGAGTATCCGTATTCACCGTAATCTAAATATTCCTCTTCTTCTTCTATGGTTACAGGAGATTTGACAGGAATTTTAGTGCCAGGAAGAGCTTCAGAAGTTAAGGGAGGAAGTTCTGTTTCCATGCCCTCTATAACTGTTTCCTCCTCTCCGTTAATATCGACTTCTCCTTCCTCAAAGTCGTCATCTTTATCTTCGCTGCTTTCGCCATCTTCATCATCCTCATACTGTGAAGAGGCGGTATTCTCTGATGACGAGGCTGAGCTTTCGTCCTCCAAAGTTTCTTCGTCAACTTCTTCGATAACAATTTGTTTTCCTTTAGAAGAAGCAGCCTAACTATTCTCTGGTGCTGGTTCTCTAATTGAAGGAGAGGCAGACGCTTGTCTCGTTTCTTCTGGAGGAACGGGTGGTGATGCTTGTAAATGCGCTCTCGATCTAGTCATCTGAGATGATGAGTTAGGGCAAGTAGGTTGTGAAGGAGGCACTGAAACATTATGAATTGGTACTTCTTGAATTGCTGCAGTCTTTGCAGGAACAAGAGAAGATGCACCTTCAACATTATCGGTAGCTTGACCTACAGAGTTGCGAGGAGCTTGCTCAAATTCCATTAAGACCCCGTGAGCGAACCAGCCATCCAAAGTATTAATAGGCTTTATCTAATGGATGGGGTCCTCTAGTGATATTTGCTATAAATTTCCTCGCGATGGGATGCATGACTCTTCTTTGGAATATAGCTAATCTCCCTGTCTAGTTTTCTACCCTTTGGCCTAGGCGGATGAAGAAAGATGGAAGAATCTACGGGTAGGCATTTGGTGACCAAATATGACTAGTGGTCCCACCACCACATCCAGCTGTATGAGGTGCAAACTACGCGTTCGCAGCTAGAAATTATGAAGGAAGAATTGACGCAGCCGTTCAACAGTTGCTTCCATATCATGGCCCAGTTAAGAGGACCCGTTCCGTAACAACGCATCTTTCTAGTGACTAGTACGTAATCTTTTGGCACGGTTTGATCATAACCAAATTGATGAGTAAAGCGGCTGGGATAGTAAAGCTCTCACTAGAATTCCATCCCTTCTTGAAGTGGTAAACTGCATGAACGAATTGAAAGAAAGAAAGCCCTTTCTGCTACAGTGAGTGTTCCTTGGTCTACCATATCTGTATCTTCGATGTAGCGATGGAGACGGAACTGGAAGAAGTCTATTTGGTCAGAGTCCCGGATCTTATTAGTAATCCAGTCATACGCCCTCTTGGTCATTGCCCTTTGTTGGAAAAACCAAAGCGGAAGATGCGCAGGGTGAATATATGCTTTCTCTGGTGCTTCAAAGGTCCAAGGAAAGTAAACTCCTAGCCAACCTGTGATGTAATGCCAAGAAGTATATGCTGATGAAGTTCCAAGGGTAGGATCCTTAATGTGGGTGGCTATCTCCCCAAGGGCTCTGCAAATGGAGCATAGCACTGGAGGAGCAAGGGAATATCTATGGCCTTCTGCCAAAGCACTGGCTACAACAAAGACCGTGGGGCGAATAGCATCTGCCCATTTGGAGCTGGGAAGTACAATGAGGCTTAGCCAATAGGCCAGGAAAGCTGCAAGTTCCTCGAATGAACTATAATCTGCTCTACCCTTCATTGCATCTCGGAGCCATGTTAGTTCCTTGGAACTACAGTCGCAGAATCTATTAAAAAAATAAAAGAAAAAAGAAAGTATATGAGTATGCAGAAATCTCTAAAAGGAAAGAAATAAAAGAGAAAAGAGTTGATTCTGGGGTCTATAAATACCTGAGAATTCTGGAGATATGTGCAAGCCATTGTAAAGGAGAAAGCTTGTGAATATTGAAAAATTTCCCCATCTCCTTGAAAAGCTCGATAGTGGTCTCAGAGATGGAAGGTTTACGATCAGGAGAGGATATAAAGGCTAATTCCCTATTAGTCAAAATGAATTCATCATAAAACTTGCCCGTTATTGGAAGACCAGCCATGCGATGAAGATCCCAAAGCGTTATACTCATCTCACCATATGGTAGGTGGAAAGAGTTGGTAGTAGGCGACCAGTATTTGATGAAACCTTTCAGCACAGTGGGTTCTTTATAGAAGTGCTTAGATGTCACTTTTATAGCATCGTAAAGGCCGATTTTGGCAAGCGTGCTCATGTCCTTCAGTAAGATAGCTTCTTCCCAGTCAGAATAATAGCGTCGAGCAGTTAATAGACCCCTGGTGCAGAAATCATCCTGTCCCCAGAGTTGTGTGCGATCTCGGAAACGTTGTTTGATCGTTTCATAGAAATGTGAAGGGAAAAGGTCATGTGGGTTATGGAAAGGTACCAAGAAGATCATGGGATGGACTTTTCTAATCTTCTACCGCAGTTTCTGCGTCTGTATTATCCCTTCAAGGATGCGTGGCTCTCTCGTTACCCACGACTCAGTATACATCAGTCTTTCATCATGCACATAATCCTTTGGCTCGCAATCAAGCATAGACTGGTGGCGATAGACGTTGATGAGAATTATTGGCATACCTTCTGCATGAGGATTATCAAACTTCATGACACCCTCAATAACTCGCACCGAATCCCACAAGTTTTGGAGTCTTTTCTTCTTGCATTCTGAAATTTTTTCTTCAAATTCTTTCGCCTTATTTCGGCGAATCTTTTTCGAATGAGAAGC
This sequence comes from Magnolia changhungtana, assembly GCA_030180095.1. Classification (NCBI taxonomy): domain Eukaryota; kingdom Viridiplantae; phylum Streptophyta; class Magnoliopsida; order Magnoliales; family Magnoliaceae; genus Magnolia; species Magnolia changhungtana. The sequence goes on from JASAUF010000316.1 coordinate 1,737,519, forward strand.
GGGAGGAGTGTCTTCCCGAGGAGGTGGTCTTTGGCTGTTTGTGCGGATGTGGGTGGTTGTTTTCAACCATTCGTCCTAGTCATATTCTCTACCATGTTTTGGAGGATATTTAAGCTCTCCCAGTGCTATTGATCGGTGAATGGGAGATGACAGAGATTTAATATGGCCAAAGAAATCGAAGGTTGGAAGTATGGGTTCTTTGAAGTAGGCAGGAGTGCTGGTGGTGGTTTTTGTTCGTTTGGCAGGTGGCTGATCGAAAGAAGGAGAAGGACGGTAAGAAGATGTATCGGGCAATTCAGGATGAGAAGGTTGAGAAGTAGGAGAGTCTACGAGGTGAAAGGTTCACTTAATACGAGCCATGATGAAATACGAAGTCAAGGGTTTTGAAGAAAATCAAAGGAGAAGAGATAAAAAAGAATGTTAGAAAGGACTGAGTGATCGAAAAAGATCAAGTGGCAGAAGAAGAATGGCTAAGTAGTTGAAAAGTTCAAGTGACTAGAGAAAAGAACTGGCTAAGTGCGGGACACTTTACACTGGTCCATGCAAAGCATAAAGGTTGCGCGGAGCATAAGGGACTTCGGGAAAATTTTATGTGAACAACAAGGTGTTGTGCGGGACCGCACAAACGATATCGATTGCTTGATGGAAAAATGTAGGGATAAATTTCGTAGACGCTCAAGAGATCTGATCAAATGACGAGTCGCTGAACAATTTATAGGATTCGTGACTGAGTACAGTATGTTGGTTTTGGTTGCGCGGGTCCGCGTAAACTCTGAAGGAAGGAATTTTGTTGATCCTTTCATTTGATTTTGTGGAAAATAAAGAAAGGATTAAGGGGGCATCTGTTAAGGCATAAAAATAAGAGGAGAATTGAGGCAAAGGAAGATCAAAACATTGAGGAAAAGAGATGAAAGGAAGAAATGATGGAATGGCTCAATGGGCACTTTGCACGGGTCTGCGGAAAGAATATCGATTGCACGAGTCCCCGCAAAGAATATCTTTTGCGCAGGTCCCCGCAAAGCGTATAGCGACTGCTCAGCAAGAATTCCAAGTGATTTTGTCCCATATCGCTAAGATTAAGGTTTTACACGTGCGAGTGCCTATAAATACCCCCTCCCCTCCTTCATTTGGACGGTTGGAAGATTTTGGAATAAAAGCAGAGTGAAGAAGAAGATTGAAGGTAGGAGCAAAGGGCTCCTGTAGGTTGCGCGGACCCGCACAACCTATGTCCTTTGCGTGGGACCGCGTAACCCATATCCTTTGCGTGGGACCGTGCAATCAGATTGCTCTGCAGTCTGTAACAGCAAAGGGCTGTCATGCTGTCAAAATGCTTGAAGCTTCCAAGTCTTCAAGTTCTTCCTGTTCAAGTGAAAGGGAGAATCATCAACAGAGATGCATATTCCTCCTGAGTTTTAAGAGATGATAAAAATAGTGCCGGAATGCTGCCGAAATTTGTCTCCTTGAAGATTGTTGATCAATTCGTCAATCCTCCTAAGTCCTAGGAGATGACTGAAATCACTACTGTTATGCTGCCAAAATTTATATTTAAATATGACAGTTGAACTCATCATAATTTCTTTGTGCCAAGTAATCAATCTTAGAATCAATGGATATTAGAGGATGTAAATGAACTAAGAATCAATGAAGTGTGATGATTGTCTTTATACTTTTCTTTGTTATGTCAGAATAAGATAAATCCCAAATCAAATACATTTGTTTTCTTGTCAAAACAATCACCTAGGAAATCCTTACTAACAAAGCATAAGAGGATATATATATCTATAAATATAATAAAATAGCAAAATAAAATAAAAAAAGCATAATATATCATAAACACATTAGTCAAAATATCACATACAAAGCAACATCCTCTGAATGTCATAAGTTATTTACAATTTTGAAATCATGAACAAGTAGCAAAGTATATCAAAGTTATACATTTTACAGCTCTTCTGTGATACCTAACGCTGCCAAGCATTATTGCAAATTATCCTGAAAACTAACTTGAGCAGCAGCATGCACCAATCGAGCATTCGAAATCAACCGGGCAGGATCTGGAGCATCAACTAGCTTTTCTTCCAAAAAATGATCAGCTTTTCATTCTTCACTAGTTCAGATCTCTAAGAGTCTACAGAATGACAGCTGCGTTCTATCGTTACCTGGACTCTTTTGATATTTAACCCTATCTCCGAACTTTGTTGTTCTAACTGTGAAATTTCTTGCTTTAGGACTGTAATACGATCTTGAACAGATTCTTTTTCATTAACAAAAGTCTTCAGTTGACCTTGTAAAGACGATTGTTCTTGATCGTGGTAAGAGACAAGAAAACCAAGTTGAGAAACGCTCTCCTTAGAATACGCAAGCTGCTTCCTATACTCCAAGATTTAGGGAGGAATAGTTATAGTTGAAGCTGATGACATAGCAGTTATCGAATTATGAAACCTTAAGAGAGAATCATGCATGGAAGATACATCAACTCTAGCCATTCGAGAAGCGTTATCCAAAACATCTAGAGCGACGGCTAAATCAGGCCATTGATCAGGATCTTTGAAAATTTCGACAATAGCAAGTACCGAATTTCTGATCAAGGCTAATTTATGAGCAGAGATCTTCTCAAATGATGACGCATTCAATGAAGTGCCGATAGAACCAGGCTAGTTGCACCGCTTTGACGTAAGTTTCCTATTAAGGAATGAAATGTAAAAGGTTATAATGAAAGTTTTATGCACAGGTACTAAGGAAAGTATGAACAAGGAAAAGAATATACTTTTTGCTGGTACCAAAGCGACAAATGATAGCGTCTCTCTGGTAAGAGAAGGATCAGGTTCTATCATCTCTGCAAAGCACGGAGCCCTGTTTCGCACTAAGAGTGGCAGTAGTAGTAGGGATGGGAAGATTAGTTGCTCCTGCTGGAGAAGTTATTCCATGTTCAACACTTGGGATAGTAGTAGCAGGGATGAGCGAGTCAGTTAGTTCCTCTGGAAAAGTGATCTCGCATGCCATTAATCGCGGAGGTATGGGGAATCTTGGTGAAGCTGATGGTGTGACAGGAGGAAGGTTCAGAAGAGAATTATTATTTGCCTCTGCGTTCGTAGCATGATCATCTGAAATAAAACGTGTGAGATAAGAAAGAAAGGAGGAACAAAAGTAAATAGCGATAGCAAAATTCTCTTACGCGGCGAATATCCATATTCTCCATAATTAAGGGGTTCTTCCTCTTCCCTCGCTACAGTAGAAGTCTTTGCAGGAATGACATCAGAAGCCAAGGGAATATGTCCCTCCTCAGCAGGAATGTGTTCCTCAATTGTATCATCTTCACCGCTGACATCCACTTCTCCCTCCTCATAAACATTTTCTTGATTCTCCCCTCCTACCTCGCTCTTATCAGAAGAAGTATACTCAGACGAAGAAGTCGAATCTTCACCAACAGTATCTTCTGTGCTCGAATCTTTGACAATGACTTGCTTGCCTTTAAAAGGAGGAGATTGGGAATCTCCCAGTGGAGTATTCGCCGTAACTTGAACTGGAACAGCAACAGTAGCCTGTCCTTGAGGTGAAGCTTGAGCGCGCGTTCGGGATCTTGTCAATGGGGAAGAAGCTGGCTGCGGTGGGAAGTGAATAGCCCTGGATACGAGAGAAGAAGCCGATTGTTGCTGAGGATGAGCAGAAGAAGAAGGCTGATCAGGAGGACTGGCATTAATCCCAGGCTGATGGGGAGACTGTTCTGCGACCTCTTCTCTGTGTGGTCGATGAATGGGAATATGTTCAAACTCATGAGTGTCGCCATATGTTGTCCATCCTTCAAGGGGGTTATCTGGTTTTATCTCGTGAATGGGCTCGTCTACCGAGATCATGATGCAATGATGACCAGCAGAGGGAGCGTGACTGGTCTCCGCGATGAAACCAACTCCCATTTCACTAGTGCGACCATTAAGCCTGGGGGGAGGAAGCCATATTGGCCTAGACACTGGCAAACTTTTTCAGACCAGGTACGACTGGTGTACCCACCATCTCATATGATTGTATGACACTCGTGGGGTACGATCACATCCTGGGATGATAAAAGAAGAATTGGCCCGGCCCAATAATTGCTTCCAGATCATTGCCCAGTTAAACGGTCCAGTCCCGTAACTTCACATTCTCCGAGTCACTAGTCCACAGTCTTCTGGTACTGGCTGGTCAAAACTAAATTGATGAGAAAAGTGACTTGAGTAATATGGTTCCCACTAGAATTCAGTCCCTTCCCTTAGGGGAAGACTGCATGATTGGATGGATATGAAAAATCCTCTTTCTTCTGAAGAGAGTGAGTCTGTGTTCACCTTCTCAGTATCTACAATGTAATGTGGAAGGCCAAAGTGGAAGTAGTTTATTTTGGTATCAGAAGAAATGGTATCCTTGGCCCAGTCGTAAGATCGTTTGGCCATAGACCTCTTTTGGAAAAAGTAGAGGGGAACTTTGAAAGGATGAACGTAAGCTTTTTCTAGAACTTCGAAAGTCCAGGGAAAGTAGACGCCAAGCCAACCCAGAAAATAATGCCACGGTATGTAAGTTGAAGCAGAACTGACAGAAGGGCTTTTCACGTGGCATGCAATTTCTCCAAAACCTCTGTAGATTGAACAAAGGACAGACGGAGTAAGGGAAAACCTCATTCCTTCAGCCATGACACCTATAACTACAAATACCGAAGGGCGAATAACATCCGCTGATTTGGAACTGGGGAAGACTACCACGCTTAGCCAGTATGCAATGAATGCAGCGAGCTCCCCACAAGTAGAATATTTAGCGTGACCTTTTATACCCCTTCTGAGGCGCTCAAGCTCGCGTGAATGATTGCCATTGAATCTGAAAAGGTAAGCAAATGAAATCAAGATTATATACATACACATTCAGCCATAATAAAAAAGGGTTAGAGAAAAAGGGAATTACTTCAGAGCTCGGCTAAAGTGTGCCAACCATTGCATGGGATGAATCTTATTGATGTTTGGGAATTTCGACATTTCTTTGTAAAGTTCGATGGTCGACTTCGAAATGGAAGGGATGCGTCGGGAGAAGAGATAAAATTATGACCCAATCCGACATCAAATGAGGTAGTTATTGTTAGTGCTATCCCTTTGGTTGTCAAATTTTGTAGTGCCAAAACCTATATGTCTTGTACTTCTTGTGTTTCTTGTTTGTGACTACACACTGCTTCAAGACAAGATCATGAATGAAGAATGTTTTCAAGACAAGATCATAAATGAAGAATGCTTGCAAGACATGTCATGGATAAAGTCTACAAGGATAGAAGACTCCAAGTTTGCTTCTATCAAGTTCAAGATTAGAAGACTTCTTCAAGACAAGTCAAGAATGTACCAAGCTCGAGAAAGACCATCAACTCGACTCAAGCTTCTACTTTAAGATCATCTGAGAATACAGACCTTCAAGACTTCAATGTCCATCTCACTCAAGGTTTGTTTGACCTTAGATTGACCTTAAGTTGGTCTGTATGATAGGTCATTCTGGATACATAATTCGAATATTTTAATTTACTTAGTGTGACTGTTCTAAGACCAGTCTTAGAAATCTTAACACCAGTCCTAGCTTTGCTTCGACCAGTCTTAGGTTTCTCAGGACCAGTCCTAGGTTGTTACAGATTTTCGGATTTTCCTGGTTGTCCTTTGACCAGTCCTGGACTTTCTTCGACCAGTCCTGAGAAGTCTTACGACTCATCCCTCGACCAGTCGTAGTTCTACGACTTGAACTCCAGCGACTTATCTCGAGTATCACGACCGGTCGTAGGTGTCTCACGACCAATCGTAGGTGGTCCACAACCGATTGTAGGCTACCTAAGACCAGTCTTGAGTATAGAAAATCTAATCCCGCAGAAATCTTTCAAAATCTTTGACGCTACGACCAGTCCTAGGATTCTAAGACCAGTCGAAGATGGGATTTTTGAGGCTATAAATAATGCACGAATTTCAGAGTTTATTCATTCCATTCCATTCAATTCAAGCGATCTAAGGCTATACTCTGAGATAAGTTGTGAATACTTTTTTAAGCTATTGTGCATATTTAATATTCCTTTTGATAGCATTATTCTATTGTGATTTTGATCTACATTCCAATCTTATTTAGAAAAGAGGAACTTGTGATATTCCTTCTTCTTAGATCAAAATCAAATAGACTTTGCTCTTCTTGATTTAATCTAAAATCAATTAGACATAGAACCTTTCTTTATGTGAGTATTGGACATTGAACAACGTATCATTCATCTACTCCGATTGGTTCTACTGGGCTACTTCAAAAGGAGATCTAGGTATTTTACTTTGTAATTTACTTTCTCTGGTTTTGTTTGAGATTTGCCAGAAAAATTTCATTGTTTTGGTTATCTGAGGTGAGCCAGAAACTCAGATTGTGGGGGTTTTTGGATTGTGTAAACCCGAGATAAAAAGACACAATTGTGAAGGTTTTGGGTGAACCTGTGAAAACCTATTTTGATAGTGCATGCTAATATCCCCTGTGTGAGGATATTAGGAGTGAAGTAGCATTTTGTGTGGTTGTTGGCTAACAGTTGGTGAACACACAGGCAAACCACTATATATCGTTGTGTTGTGGATGTGCTTGAGTTCTTTATTCATTTATTCCTTTATTATTGTGGATTGCTTTTGTGGATGAGTGTTGTAATTTTCATTTCAAGCAAGTGTGGTTGAATGGTGTAATAACTTAGGATTTATTTCTTTAAGTTATTCTTGATTTATTTTCCACATCATTTGTGTTTTCTAGATCGTTCTAGAAATAAGGTTGTCCTACCATAAGCCATTGGTTTTTGGTGTAAGGTTGTCCTTAGAACTGATTTAGTATCATTCTCATATTTCATATGCTTTGAGATTGTTATTATTTCAGCATTGTTATTTATATCTTTTATTATTCCGCTGTTTTAAGTTTTATTTGGCATTACCCTATTCACCCCCCTCTAGGGCATATAGCTTGGCCCTTTCAAGTGGTATCAGAGCCTAATAGCTCGTGCTTATTGCTTATTTATTGGATTTATTTCCTGAGCTAACGATCTAAGCTATATTAAGATGTCAAATTTTGAAAGCCTATCTGTCACTAGGCCACCACCCTTTAATGGCACAAATTATGCCTATTGGAAAGCAAGGATGAGAATCTTTCTCAAATCCATGGATGAAAGTGTGTGGCTGGCCACAGTGAATGGATGGAAACTACCTATCACTGAAGTAACTGATGAAGATGGTTCAAAATCAATGAAAGTAATATCTTATGCCCTTTGGACCACACTTCAGAAAAGTGAGAGTAGTGCTAATGCAAAAGCACTAAATGCAATTACTTGTGCATTGTCACCAGATGAATTCAAAAGAATCATCTCGTGTGAAAATGCTAAACAAGCATGGGATCTCTTAGAAATGACACATGAGGGTACATCAATTGTCAAGAAATCTAAAGTCCAACTCCTCACAACTAAATTTGAAGAAATTCATATGGAGGAGAATGAAATGTTTATGGACTTCTACACTAGATTGAATGACATTGTAAACTCAATGTGGGGTCTTGGTGATAGAATCCCAGAAAGTAAAGTATGTGCAAAGATACTACGCTCACTTCCTGAACGGTTCAATTCAAAAGTAACCGCGATTCAGGAACTTTGTGATACAGATAACATGAGGGTTGAGGAACTAGTTGGTTCTTTACAAACCTACGAATTAAACTTTAAAGCTCCAAAAGGAAAATCAATTGCTCTCAAGTCATCTAAAAATATTCCACAAGAGAGCACTTTAGACTTTGAAAACTCTGAAGATGATATGGCACTTTTTGTAAAAAGGTTTTATAAAATTATGAAAAAATAAGAAAAGAGGAGATTTTCAAAAATCAAATGATAAGAGACAATCTAAACCTAGATCTCGAAAATCTTTGAAAGATAGTCAATGTTACAACTGTCAAGAGTATGGGCACTTGGCTAACAAATGTCCTAAAAAGGACAAATCAAAAAGGAAGAGTATGTTGGCTACTTGGGATGAATCATCTGATTCGGAATCCTCTTCGAAATCAGAAGATTCTGAAAACGAATCGGGAGATGATGTTAAAGCCCTTATGACTCTAGCCAAAGTCACTTTTTCGGATTATGATGAAGTAACTAGCGAAGAGAATCTGAATAGTGATTGTGACAATGAAGATGATCTTCAGGATGCATACAATGCCCTTTATAAGGAGAGTTGTAAAATTGCTGTCAAGCTTAAATTACAAAAAGAAAAATTTTCTAAACTTAAAGAAGATTATGAGTCTCTCGTCTTAGAAAAATCTCATATTTCTGATTTTTTTGAAAAGACCAAAAGTGATTTAAAAATCAAAACCTCCCAAGTTGATGATTTGAAAACCGAGAACGAGAAACTTAAAAATGAAGTAGCTTCTCTTTTAAGTTTAAAAGACACTTGGAGATATGCCCAAGGAGATCCTAAATTAGAAAAATTGTTATCCGGATCGAGAAAATGTGGCGATAGATCCGGGTTGGGCTATGATAAGAATACTACTCCTAAACAAAAGAATACTGCTCCTAAGTTTGTGAAAGGAGAGTCTTCGAACTCAAAAGTAAAGTATACTTATCAAGGTTTTCCAAAAAATTCAAGGGCCTTTCAAAAATCTAAAAATAGCCATGCCAACTTCAATCATCAAAACCAAAGTCCTTTGGTTGAAAAGATTATTGATCTTCTCAAGGAGCTATTAAAATTTAACTCTATAGGTCATTCATATAACAATAGACAGAAAAAGTCCAACTACACTCCTAAACCCAAAACAGTACTGAAATGGGTTCCTAAAGTTGACTGCTTGCTGGCCCACACTACTTTCAAAGCGACAAGCCATTCATAGTGGTACCTTGACAGTGGATGCTCCAGACATATGATAGGCGACAAAGCTTTATTCACCGATCTTGAAGACAGGACTGATGGGTCAGTCACTTTTGGTGATGGAAGCAATTGTAAAATCATTGGCCAAGGTACGGTTCAGCTTTATAACCTTCCCTTATTTAAAAATGTATTATATGTTGAGGGCTTGAAACACAACCTACTGAGTATATCTCAGATATGCGACAACAATCATAATGTAAAGTTTTCTAATCAAGGTTGTGAGATTGTTAATAAGGAGGGTTCTGTTATATTAACTGGTCGCAGAACATTTGAAAACTGCTACATCGTTAGTAATGCAAGCTCATCTACTCAATCGTGTTACATGGTCCATACTGATGAGACTGAATTATGGTATAAATGCCTTGGACATGTACACTACTAGAACTTATTTAGATTGAGCAAAAGAGAACTTATAAGAGGTCTACCCAAATTATAAAAAGTAGACAAAATATGTGGTGAATGCCAGTTGGGCAAACAAATTAGGAGCTCTCACAAGGAAGTGAACTCCAATACCACATCCAGACCTCTCGAGCTTCTCCACATGGATCTCATTGGACCAACTAGAACGGAGAGTCAAGGTGGCAAAAAATACATCTTGGTTATCGTAGATAACTTTACTAGATTCACTTGGGTATCGTTCTTAAAAGACAAATCTGAAACCCTAGATGAAGTAAAGAAGATCATCAAACGAATCCAAAATGAAAAAGGTTCTCAAGTTTATAAGATCCGTTGTGATCATAGTTCTGAATTCGAAAATAATAGTTTTGAGAAATTCTGTAGCGATCAGGGAATATCACATGAATTCTCTGTGCCCAAAACTCCTCAACAAAATGGTATAGTTGAGAGGAAAAATAGAGTGCTTCAGGATATGGCTAATGTTATGTTAAATAGTATGAAGCTCTCCAAAAACCTTTGGGCCGAAGCAATTAATACTGCTTGCTATATTATTAATCGAGTTTATACTAGTAAATCTGAAAATAAGACAGCTTATGAGTTATGGTTCGAAAAGAAACCTACTGTCAAATACTTTCAAATTTTTGGCAGTAAGTGTTACATTTTACGAGAACATGAAATTTTGGAAAAATTTGATACGAAGAGTGATGAAGATATTTTCCTTGGATATTCTTTAAACAGTCGAGCCTATAGGGTTCTAAATAAAAGAACATGTGTGATTCAAGAGTCCATCAATGTGGTCATTGATGATCATTTGAATACACCTGCTCCGAGTTCAGATGATGATGAAATTCTTATAATTGAAAATCAAGATATCTCTTCATCTCAATCTGAACTTAGGACTGTCAAAGATCATCCAACTAATCAAATCCTTGGAAATCCTCTCACTGGAGTTCGTACACGCAAACAACTTGAAAACATATGCAATTATGTTTGTTTTACATCTCAAATAGAACCGGTCAATGTAAAAGAAGCTCTTTCTGACGAAAATTGAATAATATCTATGCAGGATGAACTTAATCAATTTGTTCGTAATGATGTCTGGTATCTTGTTCCTAGACGTAAAGATAAACACATTATTGGAACAAAATGGATCTTTAAAAACAAGTCTGATGAACTTGGAAATGTTATACGAAACAAGGCTAGACTGGTTGTATAAGGGTACACTCAGATTGAAGGCATCGATTACGATGAAACCTTTGCTCCAGTCGCTCGCCTTGAATCTATCAGACTTTTTATTTCCATCACTTGCTTTAGAAAGTTTAAAATTTATCAGATGGATGTAAAGAGTGCCTTCTTAAATGGCGATTTACATGAAGAAGTTTATGTAGAACAACCCTCAGGGTTTGAAGACCCCAAGCTTTCTGATCATGTATTTCATCTCAAAAAGGCTCTCTATGGTCTGAAACAAGCGCCCAGGGCATGGTATGAAAAATTGACTAAATTTTTACTGAGTCATAGTTTTCAAATGGGAAGTGTCGATAAGACGCTATTTGTTAAGAAACATAATAATGAGATTTTAATGGTTCAGATCTATGTAGACGATATTATTTATGGATCAACTTGTTCTAACATATCTATTGAGTTTGCAGAGTTGATGAAATCAAGATTAGAAATGAGCATGGTTGGTGAACTAAATTACTTCCTAGGGTTACAAGTAAAACAACAATCTGATGGAATCTTCATTTCTCAAACCAAGTATGCTACAAACTTGGTTAAAAGGTTTGGATTTGAAAATGGTAAAAAATTTGATACTCCTATGAGTACAACCTTGAGACTCTCAAAATACTCTACATGTAAAGATGTAGATCCTAAGCTATATCGTAGTATGATTGGTAGTTTATTATACCTAACTGCTACTAGACTTGATATCGCTTTTAGCGTTAGTATTTGTGCGAGATATCAGTCTAATCCTAAAGATTCACATCTTATTGCTGTCAAACGGATTATTAGATATGTCGCAAGTACAACTAATTTGGGTCTTTGGTATCCTTTTGATACTAATGTTAAATTAGCTGGGTATTCTGATGCTGATTAGGCTGGTAATATTGATGATAGAAAATCAACCAGTGGTGGTTGCTTTTACATTAGAAATTGTTTGGTTTCTTGGTTTAGCAAGAAGCAAAGTTCAATATTGCTTTCCACTACTGAGGCTGAGTATATCACAGCAGGATATGCATATACACAACTCATATGGATGAAACGCATGTTAAGCAATTATGGAATTAATCAAGATTCAATGATCTTACATTGTGATAATTCCAGTGCTATCAATATTTCCAAAAATCCAATTCAGTATTCTCGTACTAAGCATATTGACTTTAGGTATCATTACATTCGTGAATTAGTTGAAGAAAAAGCTATCTTTTTGGAATATATTCCAACTAATGTCCAACTTGCTGATATATTTACTAAACCGCTCGACAAAATCAGGTTTACTAAAATGAAATTTGATCTTGGTATGTGCATTTTAAATTGAATATACTTGTCTGCATGTATCATAGTGTACTATATTTTAAATTTTTATGTGAATAAATTTCAATTTCTGCATAAAAATATTTATTTTTGTCGATACTCGATCGGCCTTTGCCATACACGACCGGTCCTGACTCGACCGGTCGTGGACTGCACTTGACCGGTCGTAGAGATCGTGAGCATTATATAATTTTGGAAAAATCTCTTTGTTCTTCATTTCCTCTTCTTCCTTCGACGAGTCGTGGCTCGACCAATCTTGAGAGTTCATGATTTTCTTCAAGATAAGTCGTTTTTCTTCATTTTTATTGAAGATTTATGCCTTCTATGCTTTGATTTGTTTACTCCATTTGCTAGATCTCGTCTTTTGTTTAGGATTTCCTCTCTAAAAATCTAATCTAGAAAAACCCACCACTTCTAGTGTTCTTTGTGCTTGTTTCTTGGTAAATCTTGTTGAAAATGGATGTTAGAGGGAAAAAGAAAACATCCCGTAGTCCATCTTCATCTAAATCTACATCTATAACTAGACGGCACCTTCGGTCATCCGAAGATGATCCCAATGATGTACGAGAGTTACGTAACCGTAAAGTTATCGTTGAGCGTCCTGTAAGTCTCAGTCACATTGAACAATTTGAGATTATACCTCTCCTTGAATCTGTTGGCTGGACTAATATTTTGTTTTAGGGTGGGCCTGCATACCAGTCCATTGCACAATCTATGGTTGCATGTATCTCTGATTTTTCCCTTGATAATTTAACGTTCTCAATTGCTACTAGAGAAGGAAAATTTTTGATAGATTGACATTTGATATCAGGTATTATGGATATACCTGTCAAAGATGAAGGTATTTCGATTCATACATTATATGACAAACCATCAGAATCGGAAAAACAAATGTTGACAAGAGATTTATGCAATATGGAAGTGCATTGGACGCACAAAGGTAATGTGCTCCCTTCAAAATTTTTATTACCCAGATACAGAGTTTTGCACCGGATCTTCACTTCAAACGTGTATCCTCGGTCTGGCAATAAAACCGAGTTAACTGCCTTCATGGTTCGGGTATTGCACTCTGTTGTGTCCGGCATGGTTGTCTGTTTACCTTCTTTGATATGTCATTTTATCATTCAGTTTCGTCTTCATCCAGGTCATAGTGATATTCTATTTGGTTATCTTATGACTTGTTTAGCCACAAATATGCTCGTTACTTTACCTGAGAATGAGGCACCAATTCATCATCTTTTATTCAATAATACTAATTTAAATAAGATGAAGTTGGATTTGCTTCCTGGCCAATTCTATGAAGGTGGTGGTGAAGGTGCTGAAGCTGGAAATGAAGGAGAAGCTGTTAATCTTCCTCCACAGACTGATATAAATATGAATGATATATTTGAAGAAATTGAAACTGACTCCCAAAATGATTCTGATTATGATCCATCTTCTGGTTATGATGCACGTCTAAGTGCATTAGCGGAGAAGGTTGATAACCTGAGTGTAGCCCATGATATACAATTTAAATATATGCGAAAATATCTTCGTCGCATTAATAGGGGTTTACATCAGATTGATCCAACCATCCCCGCTCCTTCATCTGGATCTGATTAGGTGGATTATTATTTTATTTGAATATGATGGATTTTGTATTATTATTACGTTTGATGACCTTGGTTGTATGGCTTGGATTGATGACATTGAAGTGTTGTACTAATTTGTTAATTAAATATTGACTCTTCATATGGCGTTCTCTTCTCTCCTTTGGCCTTCCCTTGTCATTTTGTGACAAAAAGGGGGAGTAGTATGGAAAGGGGGAGAATGGGAGAAAGGGAGAAAGTGATTATTTAATTGCTTCTACTCACTTAGGGGGAGTAGAGTATTTGATAGCTCTGATGGCTCATGATTCTTTCCTAATTGTATGACAGCTCTGATGGCTCATGATTCTTTCTTCATTGTACTCTTATATTTATAAAGGTGTTTTGTCACAAATTTGACAAACGGGGAGATTGTTAGTGCTATCCCTTTGGTTGTCAAATTTTATAGTGCCAAAACCTATATGTCTTGTACTTCTTGTGTTTCCTGTTTGTGACTACACACTGCTTCAAGACAAGATCATGAATGAAGAATGTTTTCAAGACAAGATCATAAATGAAGAATGCTTGCAAGACATGTCATGAATAAAGTCTACAAGGATAGAAGACTCCAAGTTTGCTTCTATCAAGTTTAAGATTAGAAGACTTCTTCAAGATAAGTCAAGAATGTACCAAGCTCGAGAAAGACCATCAACTCGACTCAAGCTTCTACTTCAAGATCATCTGAGAATACAGACCTTTAAGACTTCAATGTCCATCTCACTCAAGGTTTGTTTGACCTTAGGTTGGTCTGTATGATAGGTCATTCTGGATACATAATCCGAATATTTTAATTTACTTGGTGTGACTATTTTAAGACCAGTCCTAGAAATCTTAAGACCAGTCCTAGCTTTGCTTCGACCAGTCTTAGGTTTCTCAGGACCAGTCCTAGGTTGTTACAGATTTTCAGATTTTCCTGGTTGTCCTTCGACCAGTCCTGAGAAGTCCTATGACTCATCCTTCGACCAGTCGTAGTTCTACGACTCGAACTCCAGCTACTTATCTCGAGTATCACGACCGGTCGTAGGTGTCTCACGACCAGTCGTAGGTGGTCCACAACCGGTCGTAGGCTACCTAAGACCAGTCGTGAGTATAGAAAATCTAATCCCGCGGAAATCTTTCAAAATCTTTGACGCTCGACCAGTCCTAGGATTCTAAGACTAGTCGAAGATGGGATTTTTGAGGCTATAAATAATGCACAAATTTCAGAGTTTATTCATTCCATTTCATTCAATTCAAGCGATCTAAGGCTATACTCTGAGATAAGTTGTGATTATTTTTTAAGCTATTGTGCATATTTAATATTCCTTTTGATAGCATTATTCTATTGTGATTTTGATCTACATTCCAATCTTATTTAGAAAAGAGGAACTTGTGATATTCCTTCTTCTTGGATTAAAATCAAATAGACCTTGCTCTTCTTGATTTAATCTAAAATCAATTAGACATAGAACCTTTCTTTATGTGAGTATTGGACATTGAACGACGTATCATTCATCTACTCCGATTGGTTCTACTGGGCTACTTCAAAAGGAGATCCAGGTATTTTACTTTGTAATTTACTTTCTCTGGTTTTGTTTGAGATTTGCCAGAAAAATCTCATTGTTTTGGTTATCTGAGGTGAGCCAGAAAACTCAGATTGTGGGAGTTTTTGGATTGTGTAAGCCCGAGATAAAAAGACACAATTATGAAGGTTTTGGGTGAACTTGTGAAAACCTATTTTGATAGTGCATGCTAATAGTTGGTGAACACACAGGCGAACCACTATATATCGTTGTGTTGTGGATGTGCTTGAGTTCTTTATTCATTTATTACTTTATTATTGTGGATGAGTGTTGTAATTTTCATTTCAAGCAAGTGTGGTTGAATGGTGTAATAACTTAGGATTGATTTCTTTAAGTTATTCTTGATTTATTTTCCACATCATTTGTGTTTTCTACATCATTCTAGAAATAAGGTTGTCCTACCATAAGCCATTGGTTTTTGGTGTAAGGTTGTCCTTAGAACTGATTTAGTATCATTCTCATATTTTATATGCTTTGAGATTGTTATTATTTCAGCATTGTTATTTATATCTTTTATTATTCCGCTGTTTTAAGTTTTATTTGGCATTGCCCTATTCACCCCCCTCTAGGGCATATAGCTTGGCCCTTTCAGTTATGGCATCTCCGTTGGATGGTGCGATTTGGAAAGATTAACAATCCAAATTACAAAATGACGATTGAAGAGTTCCAATGTGCTTTTTGGATATTGAACGGTCTCAAAATTAGCCAACTTCGGTCCCATTTAGAAGCTTGTCAAGTTACCATTCCAATGAGCTCAAAATAATCTAAATCCGACCACTGAAGAGAGAGTTAAGAAGGATACAATTCGACATAGAGAAGAAGGAAAAATTCAGGACCGATGACTGCGATCCCACTTAAGGATGCCCAAATGGCCTCAGAAAAGGATGATTCTAGCCAGAAATGAAAGAGCACTAAAGTACCTTTCAGATGACCAAAAATTAACCCAATCTGACATCTAATGAGGGAGTTATGACCGTCTCAGTTGGATAGTGCGATTTGGAAAGATTAACAATCCAAATTGCAAAATAACGAGCGAAGAGTCCCACGGAGTTTTGGGATATCGAACGGTCTCAGAAATAGTAAATTTTGGTCCCATTTGGAAGCTTGTCAACTTACCATTCCAATGAGCTGAAAATAGTCTAAATTCGACCACTAAAGAGAGAGTTATGAAGGTTACTATTCGAAAAGGAGATGAAAAAAATTCAGGACCAACGACTGTGATCCCACTTACGGATGCTGAAATGGACTCAGAAAAAAATGATTCCAGTCAGGAATGAAAGAGCACTAAAGTAACTTTGTGATGACAAAAATCAACCCAATCTGACATCAAACGAGGGTGTTATGAGCGTCTCCGTTGGATCACGCGATTTTGAAAGATTAACAATCGAAATTAGAGAATGACGATTGAAGAGTTCCAACGTGCTTTTTAGATATCGAACGGTCTCAAAATTAGCCAATTCCAGTCCCATTTAGAAGCTTTTCAAGTTACCATTTCAATGAACTCAAAATAATCAAAAATTGACCACTGAAGAGAGAGTTAAGAAGGTTACTATTTGACGAGGAGATGAAGGAAAAATTCATGACTGATGACTGCGATCCCACTTACGGATGACCGAAAGGTCTCAGAATACGATGATTCTAGTCAGGAATGAAAGGGCACTAAAGTACCTTTCAGATGACCAAAAATTGAACCAATCTGACATCAAGAAGGGAGTTATGAGTGTCTCCGTTGGATGGTGCGATATTAAAAGATTAACAATCCAAATTGCAAAATGACGAGTGAAGAGTTCCAACGTGCTTTTTGGATATTGAACGGTCTCTAAATTAGCCAATTTCGGTCCCATTTCAAAACTTGTTTGGTTATGATTCCAATGAGCTCAAGATAATCTAAATTCGACCACTAAAGGGAGAGTTAAGAAGGTTACTATTCGACAAGGAGATGAAGGAAAAATTCATGACCGACGACTGCCATCCCACTTACGGATGCCCAAATGGTCTCAGAATATGATGATTCCAGTCAGGAATGAAAGATCACTAAAGTACCTTTTAGATGACCAAAAATCAACCCAATTTGACATCAAACAAGGGAGTTATGTGCGTCTCCGTTGGATCGCGCGATTTGGAAAGATTAACAATCCAAATTTTAAAATGACGATCGAAGTGTTCCAACGTGCTTTTGTGATAACGATCAGTATTAAAATTAGCCAATTTTGGTCCCATTTACCATTCCAATGAGCTCAAAAGAGTAATTCGACCACTGAAGATAGAGTTACGAAGGTTACTACTCGACAAGGAGATGAAGGAAAAATTCAGGACCGACGACTGCGATCCCACTTACGGATGCCCAAATGGTCTAAAAAAATGATGATTCCAATCAGGAATGAAAGAGCACTAAAGTACCTTTCAGACGACCAAAAATCAACCCAATCCGACATCAAACAAGGGTGTTATGGGCATCTCCGTTGGATCACGCGATTTAGAAAGATTAACAATCCAAATTACAAAATGACGATTGAAGAGTTCCAACGTGCTTTTTGGATATCAAACGGTCTCAAAATTAGCCAATTTCAATCCATTTAGAAGCTTGTCAAGTTACCATTTCAATGAACTCAAAATAATCTAAATTCGACCACTAAAGAGAGAGTTAAGAAGGTTACTATTCGACAAGGAGATGAAGGAAAAATTCATGACTGACGACTGAGATCCCACTTACGGATGACCGAAAGGTCTCAGAATACGATGATTCCAGTCAGGAATGAAAGGGCACAAAGTACCTTTCCGATGACCAAAAATTGAACCAACCTGACATCAAACGAGGGAGTTATGAGCGTCTCCGTTAGATGGTGCGATATTAAAAGATTAACAATCCAAATTGTAAAATGACGATTGAAGAGTTCTAACGTGCTTTTTGGATATTGAACGGTCTCAAAATTAATCAATTGCGGTCCCATTTAGAAGCTTGTCAGGTTACTCAAAATAATCTAAATTTGACCACTGAAGAGAGAGTTAAGAAGGTTACTATTCGACAAGGAGATGAAGGAAAAATTCATGGCCGACGACTGCGATCCCACTTACGGATGCCCAAATGGTCTCAGAATATGATGATTCCAATCAGGAATGAAAGAGCACTGCGTACCTTTCAAATGACCAAAAATTAACCCAATTTGACATCAAACGAGGGAGTTATGTGCGTCTCCATTGGATCGCGCGATTTGGAAAGATTAACAATCCAAATTGTAAAAAGAAGATCGAAGAGTTCCAACGTGCTTTTGGGATATCGATCGGTCTCAAAATTAGCCAATTCCGGTCCCATTTGAAAGCTTGTCAAATTACCATTGCAATGAGCTCAAAATAGTCTAAATTTGACCACTAAAGAGAGAGTTACGAAGGTTACTATTCGACAAGGAGATGAAGAAAAAATTCAGGACCGACGACTGCAATCCCACTTGTGGATGCAGAAATGGACTAAAAAAATGATGATTCCTGTCAGGATTGAAAGAGCACTAAAGTACCTTTCAGTTAACCAAAAATCGACGCAATCCAACATCAAACGAGGGTGTTATAAGCGTCTCCGTTGGATGGTCCGATTTGGAAAGATTAACAATCCAAATTGCAAAATGACGATTCAAGAGTTCTAACGTGCTTTTAGATATCGAACGGTCTCAAAATTAGCCAATTCTGGTCCCATTTAAAAGCTTGTCAAGTTACCATTCCAATGAGCTCAAAATTATCTATATTCGACCACTGAAGAGAGAGTTAAGAAGGTTACTATTCGACAAGGAGATGAAGGAAAAAATCATGACCAACGACTGCGATCCCACTTATGGATGCCCAAATGGTCTCAGAATATGATGATTCCAGCCAGGAATGAAAGAGCACTAAAGTACCTTTCAGATGACCAAAAATCAACCCAATCTCACATCAAACGAGGGAGTTATGAGCGTCTCCTTTGGAACGCGCGATTTGGAAAGATTAACAAATCAAATTCAAAAATCACGATCGAAGAGTTCCAATGTACTTTTGGGATATTGATCGGTATCAAAATTAGCTAATTTTGATCCCAATTAGAAGCTTGTCATTTTACCATTCCAATCAGCTCAAAATAGTCTAAATTCGACCACTGAAGAGAGAGTTACGAAGGTTACTATTCGACAAAGAGATGAACAAAAAATTCAGGACTAACAACTACAATCCCACTTTCGGATGCTGAAAAGGTCTCCAAAAATGATGATTCCAGTCAGGAATGAAAGAGCACTAAAGTACCTTTCAGATGAACAAAAATTGACCCAATCCGACATCAAACGAGGGAGTTATGAGCGTCTCCGTTGGATGGTATGATTTGGAAAGATTTACAATCCAAATTACAAAATGACGATTTAAGAGTTCCAACGTGCTTTTGGATATCAAACGGTCTCAAAATTAGCCAATTCTGGTCCCATTTAGAAGCTTGTCAAGTTACCATTCCAATGAGCTTAAAATAATCTAAATTCGACCACTAAAGAGAGAGTTAAGAAGGTTACTATTCGACAAGGAGAAGAAGGAAAAATTCAGGAATGACAACTACAATCCCACTTACGGATGCCCAAATGGCCTCAGAATAAGATGATTCCAGCCAGGAATGAAAGAGCACTAAAGTACCCTTCAAATGACCAAAAATCAATCCAATCTGACATCAAACGAGGGAGTTATGTGAGTCTCTGTTGGATTGCGCGATTTGGAAAGACTAATAATCCAAATTGTAAACTTACGAGCGAAGAGTTCCAGCGCGCATTTGGGATATCAAACGGTCTCAGAAATAGCCAATTTTGGTCTCATGTAGAAGCGTATCAACTTACCATTCCAATGAGCTGAAAATAATGTAAATTCGACCATTGAAGAGAGAGTTATGAAGGTTACTATACGATAAGGAGATGAAGGAAAACTTCAGGACCGACGATTGCGATCCCACGTACGGATGCCCAAATGGTCACGAAAATGATGAATCCAGTCAGGAATGAAAGAGCACTAAAGTACCTTTCAGATGACCAAAAATTGACCCAATTCGACATCAAACGAGGGAGTTGTGAGCGTCTCCGTTGGATAGTGCGATTTGGAAAGATTAACAATCCAAATTATAAAATGACAATTGAAGAGTTCCAACATGCTTTTTGGATATTGAACGATCTTAAAATTAGCCAATTCCAGTCCCATTTAGAAGCTTGTCAAGTTACCAATCCAATGAGCTCAAAATAATCTAAATTCTAGTCAAGAGAGTTAAGAAGGTTACTATTCGACAAGGAGATGAAGAAAAAATTCATGACCGAAGACTGCGATCCCACTTACAGATGCCCAATTGGTCTCAAAATATGATTATTCCAGTCAGGAATGAAATAGCACTAAAGTACCTTTCAGAAGTCCAAAAATCGACCCAATCCGACATCAAACGAGGGAGTTATGAGCGTCTCCATTGGATGGTGCGATTTAGAAAGATTAACAATCCAAATTACAAAATGGCGATTTAAGAGTTCTAACATGCTTTTTAGATATCGAACGGTCTCAAAATTAGCCAATTTCGGTCCCATCTAGAAGCTTGTCAAGTTACCATTCCAATGAGCTCAAAATAATCTAAATTCGACCAGTGAAGAGAGAGTTAAGAAGGTTACTATTCGACAAGGAGAAGAGGTAAAATTTTAGGACCGACGACTGTGATCCCACTTACAGATGCCCAAATGGCTACAT
This sequence comes from Magnolia changhungtana, assembly GCA_030180095.1. NCBI lineage: Eukaryota > Viridiplantae > Streptophyta > Magnoliopsida > Magnoliales > Magnoliaceae > Magnolia > Magnolia changhungtana. Next base: position 1,758,252 of record JASAUF010000316.1, read on the forward strand.
AATAGGATGATTCTAGCCAGGAATAAAAGAGCACTAAAGTACCTTTCAGATGACCAAAAATCGAAGCAATTCGACATCAAATGAGGGAGTTATGAGCGTCCCCGTTGGGTGGTGCGATTTGGAAAGACTAAAATCCAAATTACAAAATGACGATTGAAGAGTTCCAACGTGCCTTTTGGATATCGAATGGTCACAAAATTAGCCAATTCTGGTCCCAGTTAGAAGCTTGTTATAACATCCCGAAAATCAGGGGTCGAGCATAAACTCAACTCCCGAGTTCCAGAACATCTCTTATGCAACAAAATGAATGATGATTGAATGTTGACTGTATTTATGCATTGAACATGAGTGAGATTAAGCCAAAACAACATATCATACGCCAGAGACAATTAAATTGCAAGTGGAAGACTGTGATAGATAAATAACATATAAAAACTGTGGAGAGTCTCCCGAGTGTGATAAAGTTACCAGGTTAAATAATTACAGTACAATTCTAAAATATACCTAATGTGAGGAAGTGTAATGTCTTCTATCCCAAGTACCATAACCCCGTTAATACAATACCAGGTCTTCATAGACCTGCCAGAGAGATACAGATAGGAGAACTCCTCCTCATCATCATAGAAGTAGTCCGGCTTTGCTTCATAAGCATCGCCATCACTTGAAGCTCAACAAATCTGGTTGGTATGTATAACACCGTCCCGTAACGTGGGAGTGAGTGATCAACTCAGTGGAACAGTAAAGCATAGGTTAACATGTTATCAATTCAGTCAAGCAGTAATGATAAAGCAGTAAAATCAAACACTCCTAACTACTCTTATTAATGTAAGTATGAATGCTGGCATGATGTATGCCCTCACCACACCCTCCCTCATGCGACACCATTTCATGTTCGCGGTATGCTTTCATCCCTCAGTGCTTCACATCTTCCATGCACATGCAATGCATGATGAGCATGATTACCGAGTATTTATTAGTCCATTTCAAATAGCAGGATTGGGAAACTAAGGTACCTCCCTTGTATCATTCCCAAACATGATCCATTCTAGGGTCGTCAGTCATAGTTAATGTAACGCCCCGGATTTTTGCCAACCTGGGATTGGACGTCCTTAGGCGATGGGTCGATCCTAATACCTCAATAACTTGTCAGAACTGAATCCCAAAGTCTAAAGCCGCCTTTGAACTCATTTCCTTCACAAACCTCACCCTTCATCACCTTGATCTTCCAATTTTTCTAAGAACTTTCACCCTAGACACTATCTTAAACTAGCTAAGTAGTATAACTTGGATCACTTTATATACAAACTCCAAAGGCCTGAGTACCACCTCGACCAGAATTCACTTAGGACTAAATCCTTTAGAAATGAGATAAAGTAACTAAGTGCGAAACTAGATTAGCTACGAAATCCATTTGAATCGCTTTAAATACGATCTGCAAGACCCAAAACTTGTAGAATTATTGACGCTAGGTTACCCTAAAGTTTAGAACCAAACTCATTTCCCAGCCGCTCTTGGGAATGAAACGAAACTTCGTATTAGGTCTAGATCGCACATCAGAAGTCCGATTAACACGAAGTTAAGGAACTAGGACTGCCTCACTGGGCCTGACTATCATCTCAAAAATCAGGTCGAGCCGATGTCCCACGGCCATTCGTTTCGATTCAGAGCGAGGGTGTGTGAAAAACACTATTCCTATTCCAAAATAAATATCAAGAATAGTGATCTGGCATCATTCGTTAACGATCAGTATTAAGCAACCTGACCGTCAGAATCAAACCAAATTACACCCTCGGATTAAGAAAAATTTCAGGAACATTTACATGTACTTGGAATTTCGGATCGAGATCCGCTGACCGTTGAACTGAAACTTGTCTGCCACGAGTGATCTGGAATCCCGACCGAAATGAAAACTTAATAAAACGTAGATCCAGTGTTAGTGAGCTTAAGTCCAACCTTTGGCTCAAGGAGGCTCGCCAGAAGTCCTCCGTTGAGCTGAAACAGGTCCGCTTTGGACTAACCTATGTATACTTTGTTCCCGAGTCTATTTCGGGGAGTTTTGATACTATATAAGGACCTTAAACCCTCTCTCATGGCAGCCATACGAATTTGGATTTGAGAGAGAGAAAAGAGAGAGAAAGTGTGGGAGATCTAGGAGAAACTCCCTGCTGTTGTTCCCTGCTGCTATCGGTGCTTAACCACCTCATTCTTGCCGCTTTCCCGGCGATTTCGGCGTCATTTCTAGGTAATAAACCCTAACCTTAACCAGTTTGGGGGATTAGACAGTTGTAGGTTAGGAAATAGCTAACCTATTTCATTCTCCAGGTTTCCAAACTCCCGTATACTAAAGCTTAGCGAACCTATCGACTCCGTTACGATTCTACGACAAAAGGTGCGGACTTTAGGTGTATAGGTTATGGTTTTCAATGCTTTCAATGTCAGATAATGGTAGATTCATGATCTGCATGCAATTGCACATGTACAAAGTGCTTTCCGTTTTCTGTTTCGATTAGAATTATAGAATTTGGAATTTCACATACTCTAGGTATTCGTATAAAATACCGTATACGTATTTTTTTTGAAATGTGTTTGACATGTTTTTTTGTCGTATGGATATATGACGTATGGATAAAATACTTATTCGGCGAAAGAATTCGCCTAAATACATGTTTACTAATAAACACTATGTATGTAGAAATACGGTATTGTAAGATGTACCGTATACGTGTATATTTTAGCGATGTGTTGTCATGATTAATTGTTATATAAATATATTATGTGCGTATAAATTAATTGCTTGGCGAAAAGAATCGCCGTATTACAAGTTCCCTTGTAAACACTATGTATGTTGAAATTGAGTATCCTAGAAAATACCCTATACGTATAAAAATTTGCTGATGTAATTGTCATGACTACTTGCTGTATGAATATGATGTATACGTATAAAATACTAGTTTTGTAAAGGGACAATCCTAGTGTACTTTCCTCTAACATACGTCATGTATGTTGAAATAGTGCTTTCCATGTGTTGGTGAAATCGCTTGTGAGTGTAAGTGCTTAAGTGTTAGAACCTTAGGTAGGTGCTGAGATGGGATTCTCAACTACCTTAGAGTCACATATGATACCCTCCATGTGGTTATTTACTCTAACCACTCACCTATGAAATATATGTATTTGTATCCCTATTTGTATAGTGTTTTACAACATGCTTTGTAACTTGTTTTATTAACATGCTTTAGGACATGCTTTATAACATGATTGCTAGTGTTCTTGAATTTCATGGTTTATCATGCTTTACTCCACATGCTATGGACGACAATTTGTTGTGCTTGGGGCTATGATTATAGTCCAGACAATCGGTACTAGATTAGAGATCGTGGTTGAGTTTCATATCGCCACTGAGATGTGTTTGAGGAACTTGAGTCGTACTTCGGTTGGCGATAGTGGTTGGCCATGCGAAGTGCTGATGCACTTCATGTCGTTCAACTTGTTGTGCGCTCGAGCTAGCCGAGCTCATCATGTAACCCGTTTTGTCTAATGTATGTTCACCTTGTTTGGTCGCTACTGCTTGAACCTAGGGTACCAAACTTACCAGTGAAAACCCTTTTAACCATAGTACCTCGATCCGCTAAGACTCATGAGCCGGGCATGGTGGTATGGGACACTGTGGTCGAGGTGTCGGCCTACGCTGAGGCTACGTGCCTCCCCGTAGTGACCAGTGAGCAACGAAACTCGTGAGCCGATTATGGTGGTATGGGACACTATATTCGTGCTGTCGGCCTACATTGATAAGGTGATGGGGGAGCGGTGCAACGTATGTGAGCAACCACAGCGACCCTTTGTAGTGACCTCGAGCATACTCTAAAATCGCAGCGAGCCTTAGGGTTTGCTGCGGTATATCGAGTATGAACCAGGCCTGTTTTTGTATAGTGATGAATCGTTTAAGGGGTGATGGGGGAGTGGTGCAACCTTTATGCGTAACAGCCCTGGCAGCCTCTGTAGTGACCTAGAAAACACACCATCGTCTGATATTAACTAGGACCGACGACCCTAGAATGGATCTTGTTTGGGAATGATACAAGGGAGGTACCTTAGTTTTCCAATCCTGCTGTTTGAAATGGATTAATTAAAAACTCGGTAATCATGCTCATCATGCATCGCATGTGCCTGGAAGATGTGGAGCACTGTGGGATGTAAGCATGCCGCGAACGTGAGATGGTGTCGCATGAGGGAGTATGTTGGTGAGGGCATCCATCATACCTGCATTCATACTTACATTAATCAGAGTAACTAGGAGTGTTTGATTTCCTGCTTTATCATTACTACTTGACTGCTTTGATGAACATGTTAAACTATGCCTTATTATTCCACTGAGTTAGCTACTCACTCCCACGTTACGGGACGGTGTTGTACACACCAACCAGATTTGTTGAATTTCAGATGATGGCGATGCTTATGGAGCAGAGCCGGACTACTTCTATGGTGATGAGGAGAAGTTCTCCTATCATGTAACTCTCGACGGGTCTCACGAAGACGATCTTTGTATTGATTGGGGTTATGGTACTTGGGATAGAAGACATTAAACTTACACATTTGGTATATTTTAGAAGCTGTACTTGTAATTATTTAACCTGGTAATGTTATCACACTCTGGAGACTCACCATAGTTTATATATTTTATCTATCTATCATAGTCTTCTGCTTGCAAATTTAACTGTCTCTGGAGTATGATATGCTGTTTTGGCTTCATCTCACTCATGTTCAATGCACGAATACAGTCAACATTCAATAATCATTCATTTTGTTGCATAAGTGATGTTCTGGAACTCTAGAGTTGAGTTTATGCTCGACCCCCGATTTTCAGGGCGTTACAAGATGGTCTCAGAGCAAGATTTGGATTAAACCGGACCTGGGTTATGGTCACACGACGCACTATGACGCACTCTAACTTAGGAGGGAGCGACGGAATGTAGAAATAGTCATGGGTATCCCGACTTCACCAATTGGCGAAGTTTGCTGAAAACAAACACCGAAATTGAGTCCGTATTAACCCTTGGTCGCACGGGTCGACCTTAAAATGTTCCTAGGCCGTCTATAGATAATTCTATATTACAATCCACCTCACCCCAACCGTTGACAATCGGTAGAATATAGGATAGGCGTGATGAGGATAACTACTCCGAATCCTCGGAACTTCTCTGGACTCCTCGCAGAGACTTCTCAAATCCATGAGGAAAGAAAGCAGAAACTACAAATAAATTCTAATAAATCCAAAATTGATTAATGAATGAAGAAAAATGAGTTCACAACCCTTTAAATGGGAATACCAAGTAATGGGAAGGAAATCAGAAATAAACTACAACTAAAACCCCTATGTTGTGATGTTTACTAGTGCGCAAGGCTTTCAGCCAAAAATAGTAAGTGTCCTATTTGACTTCACCAAACCATTCTCCCAATTATTCTAAGCTCTTTACGCGATGAGCACAACTCCTAAAGCCCAACAGATGAAGAGCAAGCAAATAAAAATTACTATTTTAGTAAAACGATATTAAAATAGGGAAATGACTGTCAATCGGAGGTTTTTTTCACAATTGGTTGGCTTCATTAGCTCGTTCTACCCCAAATTCATATATTTTACATCAGATAACTCATTCCGGATTGCAAGTTACGTCCAATTATCCCAAAACTACCCGAAATGGAGCGAATCGGGTTCGGGGGCCTCCCCACTTAGATCCGATGGGACCCAGGGTCAAACCAGGGTGCATTTGGCACCTTGGGACCACAGGAACACGGCCCCACCATGGCGGCGCGGTTCCGGCGGCGGACCGCGGTCAGGTGGGGATTCGGACGTGGGGCCGGGCCTAGAACTGGTCGGCCCGACCTCCCCTAGCGCGTGATGGGTGCGGTTTGTTCAGGGTTTTAGGATTTTAGGGGTTGGAGCTCCCCTCTCTCTCATATCACCCCTTCCAAACGCCCAAACCCACCATTTCTGATTTTTCTCTCAACCCATTCCCCTAAACCTTGCAATCCCCCATTTTCTTCCATAAATCACCCACTCCAACTTGTCCACAACAGCCCTAGCCTCCTCCTTTTCCCTTTTCTCTAACGTTGGAGCTCTCACATCCCCCATTTGGAGCTCAAATTCGTGCAACCTTCAAACCTATCTCATTTCTCCTTTTTACCTTCTTCATTCCCTACCTTTTCAGCCTTTACAATCCCTGTTGAGGCTCAAGTCCATGGAGAACCAAAAACTCCAGCCCCCCCCATTTCCCTTATCCTCATTTTCCATGGCTCTATCCAAGCTCATCCATATATTGTCTTGTAGTTTGCGTGGGCTACTATCTTAGGGTGGTTAGGTTTTCCTGATGATAGGTGTAGTAGCTGGTAGAATGTTTTAGGTATTTGAGAACGTTTAGGGTCCGTTCGGCCAAATTACATTAGGTAAGTTTACGGTGGATAGAATTGTGAAAGTAATAATAAATGTATATATTGGGTATGGCCCCTAGATTGGGTGTATCCTATGTCTTTCGACACCATGTTTAGAATGTACGTAATTAAGAGTAAAATTCCGAGAATTCCTTTCCAATAACACTTAGAAATTCCCCATCGTGGGATATGGAAATCCCTTCTCACGTTTTTCCAACACCAGGCTCATTTTCCAAGGCCTATAAAATTAATCCCCTCCCACCCTCCTACCAACCATGTCACACCCAATCCCAAGGTAGGATTAGTAATGCGGTCCCATTTAATACAACTTAAGACCATTGGCCGAATAGACCCTTGGAGTTTTGAACTTAGAGCGGTGCTCCTAGATTTCGATAGACCTGACCGTAGAGGAGACTTATATATCCTTTGGATTTAATGTTAGATCAAATCAATACACCCTCAGAATTGCCTTCTCAAGGACTTAGTACAATCGGGGACACGGGGCAGAGAAACTACACATTAGCGAGGTATTCGTGGTTTGAATCGAATTCTCAATCCTGGTAGTGACCAATGAACCCTATGCTCGATCAAGCGAAGGTCGGGATCACCTAGGATTAAGGACTGTACGATGATTTTTGTCTTCGCGAGGCAGAAGGTCTATGTATCCGGCTCAGACCCACTACGCAACTTTCTTCCGTGTTGGCTTGACCACTTACAACCAAAAGTTTATAACTTTGTCTTTGAGAAGTGTGAGAATATATAGCCAATAGAAATATTTCCTTTTAGGCTTAAGGAATTTCCCAAGTGAGCAACAGACAGTTAAGAATCAGGTCCTGAATCACATGCCATGTCGGCATACATATTGTGCTTATGAATGTAGAAAGATAGCATGCCTATTAAGCTAGACATGATTAAATAAGGATAAGTCTGGACCGCGACAAAAACCCCTTGGTAGAATTGGGCATCTTGCCTCAAACCCACACCTGCCCCTGACATCAACCACATTACCCATCATTTTTAACTCCTCTCGATCCCCATAGGTATCAATGCCATCGTACACATCGTCGAGGAAAGGCAGACCAATGTATTTCCCATTTCATGTCAAGGATAGGTTATAAATTACACCTTGATCCGACATACGGATCAGGGCATAACTCTTGAGCCTTGAGGGTGAAACTAAAATTTTAAGGGGGGTAGAACATTATGAGCTCAATCTAGTTAGGTTGCCTATTGCATCTCTTGATCTGGGTGGCGCAGCGAAAGCATGATGGACCCTACTCCACTGGCCCAGGATCGAAACGGTGCTCGTTAATATACGCACATTATAGAAGCCCTAACAAGTTCTACTATGAAAATATTTTAGGATGATCTAGTAAGATTTGATTCACCTTTCCCTGGGACATAGATAATATCGAGGACTCACTTAGACTAAGACCTAAAGGGCAACCTTAGAATAGACAATTTGAGCCCTTCAATAATGGACATTCCCTACGTTCTAGAGTGATCGGACCACGGAGTTACTGAAATATACAACTGCGAAACATTTGCGGCTTGACCCAATTCTCAATCATGGGCGACTACCAATGGACTCACTGCTTAGCCGAGCAGAAGACCAGGATCCACCAGGATTCGGAAGTGATACGATGAGCTTCCTACCCTGGCCCGGTAGATGATCAATGTATCGGGATCGAGTCCACTATTACCGTCTCTCCGTGTTGGTCAAACAATGAAAACATCTATCTTACTCTAAATTGTTGGGAGTTGTCGTCAAGACTCCAAATAGGTAAAGAAATAAATTGTAGCAACCCATCAGGGTATGAGAAATGGATAAAGAAATAAGTTTCAAGGGGGGTAGACTAAAAGGAACCAGACTAGTATATGCCCTACCACGTGTAGGAACTTGGAACTAATAAGTCTTAGGCAAATAAAATAATAGAAATCTTCCCTTATTACCCTTAGCCAATTTTGGGATAAAATTTTGTTTTAAGGGGGGTAGATTGTAACGCCCCAGATTTTTGCCAACCTGGGATTGGACGTCCTTAGGCAATGGGTCAATCCTAATACCTCATTAACTTGTCAGAACTGAATCCCAAAGTCTAAAGCCGCCTTTGAACTCATTTCCTTCACAAACCTCACCCTTCATCACCTTGATCTTCCAATTTTTCTAAGAACTTTCACCCTAGACGCTATCTTAAACTAGCTAAGTAGTATAACTTGGATCACTTTATATACAAACTCCAAAGGCCTGAGTACCACCTCGACCAGAATTCACTTAGGACTAAATCCTTTAGAAATGAGACAAAGTAACTAAGTGCGAAACCAGATTAGCTACGAAATCCGTTTGAATCACTTTAAATACGATCTGCAAGACCCAAAACTTGTAGAATTATTGACGCTAGGTTACCCTAAAGTTTAGAACCAAGCTCATTTCCCGGCTGCTCTCGGGAATGAAACGAAACTTCGTATTAGGTCTAGATCGCACATCAGAAGTCCGATTAACACGAAGTTAAGGAACTAGGACTGCCTCACTGGGCCTGACTATCATCTCAAAAATCAGGTCGAGCCGATGTCCTACGGCCATTCGTTTCGATTTAGAGCGAGGGTGTGTGAAAAACACTATTCCTATTCCAAAATAAATATCAGGAATAGTGATCTGGCATCATTCGCTACGCGTCATTAGATACAACAACGACCGTCGAATCGGACCAAATTACACCCTCGGATTAAGAAAAATTTCAGAACATTTACATGTACTTGGAATTTCGGATCGAGATCCATTGTGGACCGTTGAATGGCCCGGTCCGCCACGAGTGATCTGGAATCCCGACCGAAATGAAAACTTAATAGAACGTAGATCCAGTGTTAGTGAGCTTAAGTCCAACCTTTGGCTCAAGGAGGCCGCCAGAAGTCCTCCGTTGAGCTGAAACAGGTCCGCTTTGGACTAACCTATGTATACTTTGTTCCCGAGTCTATTTCGGAGAGTTTTGAGACTATATAAGGACCTTAAACCCTCTCTCATGGCAGCCATACGAATTTGGATTTGAGAGAGAGAAAAGAGAGAGAAAGTGTGGGAGATCTGGGAGAAACTCCCTGCTGATGTTCCCTGCTGCTATCGGTGCTTAACCACCTCATTCTTGCCGCTTTCCCGGCGATTTCGGCGTCATTTCTAGGTAATAAACCCTAACCCTAACCTGTTTGGGGGATTAGACAGTTGTAGGTTAGGAAATAGCTAACCTATTTCATTCTCTAGGTTGCCAAACTCCCGTATACGGAAGCTTAGTGAACCTATCGACTCCGTTACGATTCTACGACAAAAGGTGCGGACTTTAGGTGTATAGGTTATGGTTTTCAATGCTTTCAATGTTAGATAATGGTAGATTCATGATCTGCATGCAATTGCACATGTACAAAGTGCTTTCCGTTTTCTGTTTCGATTAGAATTGTAGAATTTGGAATTTCACATACTCTAGGTATTCGTATAAAATACCGTATACATATTTTTTTTGGAAATGTGTTTGACATGTTTTTTTGTCATATGGATATATGACGTATGGATAAAATACTTATTTGGCGAAAGGATTCGCCTAAATACATGTTTACTAATAAATACTATGTATGTAGAAATACGGTATTGTAAGATGTACTGTATACGTGTATATTTTAGCGATGTGTTTGTCATGATTAATTGTTGTATAAATATATTATGTGCGTATAAATTAATAGCTTGGCGAAAAGAATCACCGTATTATAAGTTCCCTTTTAAACACTATGTATGTTGAAATTGGGTATCCTAGAAAATACCCTATACGTATAAAAATTTACTGTATGAATATGATGTATACGTATAAAATACTAGTTTGGTAAAGGGACAATCCTAGTGTACTTTCCTCTAACATACGTCATGTATGTTGAAATAGTGCTTTCCAAGTGTTGGTGAAATCGCTTGTGAGTGTAAGTGCTTAAGTGTTAGAACCTTAGGTAGGTGCTGAGATGGGATTCTCAACTACCTTAGAGTCACATATGATACCCTCCATGTGGTTATTTACTCTAACCACTCACGTATGAAATATATGTATTTGTATCCCTATTTGTATAGTGCTTTACAACATGCTTTGTAACTTGTTTTATTAACATGCTTTATGACATGCTTTATAACATGATTGCTAGTGTTCTTGAATTTCATGGTTTATCATGCTTTACTCCACATGCTATGGACGACAATTGGTTGTGCTTGGGGCTATGATTATAGTCCAGACAATCGGTACTAGATTAGAGATCGTGGTTGAGTTTCATGTCGCTACTGAGATGTGTTTGACGAACTTGAGTCATACTTTGGTTGGCGATAGTGGTTGGCCACGCGAAGTGCTGATGCACTTCATGTCGTTCAACTTGTTGTGCGCTCGAGCTAGCCGAGCTCGTCATGTAACCCGTTTTGTCTAATGTATGTTCACCATGTTTGGTCGCTACTGCTTGAACCTAGGGTACCAAACTTACCAGTGAAAACCCTTTTAACTATGGTACCTCGATCCGCTAAGACTCATGAGCCGGGCATGGTGGTATGGGACACCGTGGTCGAGCTGTCGACCTACGCTAGGGTTACGTGCCTCCTCGTAGTGACAAGTGAGCAACCAAACTCGTGAGCCGATTATGGTGGTATGGGACACTATATTCGTGCTGTCGGCCTACATTGATAAGGTGATGGGGGAGCGGTGCAACGTATGCGAGCAACAGCCCTGACAGCCCTTTGTAGTAACCTCGAGCATACTCTGAAATCGCAGCGAGCCTTAGGGTTTGCCGCAGTATATAGAGTATGAACTAGGCCTGTTTCTGTATAGTGATGAATCGTTTAAGGGGTGATGGGTGAGTGGTGCAACCTTTGTGCGTAACAGCCCTGGCAGCCTCTGCAGTGACCTAGAAAACACACCATCGTCTGATATTAACTAGGACCGACGACCCTACAATGGATCATGTTTGGGAATGATACAAGGGAGGTACCTTAGTTTCCCAATCATGCTGTTTGAAATGGATTAATTAAAAACTAGGTAATCATGCTCATCATGCATCGCATGTGCCTGGAAGATGTGGAGCACTGTGGGATGTAAGCATGCCGCGAACGTGAGATGGTGTCGCATGAGGGAGTATGTCGGTGAGGGCATCCATCATACCTGCATTCATACTTGCATTAATCAGAGTAACTAGGAGTGTTTGATTTCCTGCTTTATCATTACTGCTTGACTGCTTTGATGAACATGTTAAACTATGCCTTATTATTCCACTGAGTTAGCTACTCACTCCCACGTTACGGGACGGTGTTGTACACACCAACCAGATTTGTTGAATTTCAGATGATGGCGATGCTTATGGAGCGAGCCGGACTACTCTATGGTGATGAGGAGAAGTTCTCCTATCATGTAACTCTCGACGGGTCTCACGAAGAGACGATCATCGTATTGTGGGTTATGGTACTTGGGATAGAAGACATTAAACTTACACATTTGGTATATTTTAGAACTGTACTTGTAATTATTTAACCTGGTAATGTTATCACACTCTGGAGACTCACCATAGTTTATATATTTTATCTATCTATCATAGTCTTCCGCTTGCAAATTTAACTTGTCTCTGGAGTATGATATGCTGTTTTGGCTTAATCTCACTCATGTTCAATGCACGAATACAGTCAACATTCAATAATCATTCATTTTGTTGCATAAGTGATGTTCTGGAACTCTGGAGTTGAGTTTATGCTCGACTCCCAATTTTCAGGGCGTTACAGTTAATTTCAGACGATGGTGTATTTTTCTAGGTCACTGCAAAGGCTGCCAGGGTTGTTACGCACAAAGGTTACACCACACCCCCATCACCTCTTAAACGATTCATCACTATACAGAAACAGGCCTAGTTCATACTCTATATACCGCAGCATAACTCTAAGGCTCACCGCGATTTCAGAGTATGTTTGAGGTCACTACAAAGGGCTGCTAGGGCTGTTGCTCGCATTCATTGCACCACTCCCCCATCACCTTATCAATGTAGGCCGATAGCACGAATATAGTGTCCCATACCACCATAATCGGCTAACGAGTCTGGTTAGTCACTGGTCACTACGGGGAGGCACGTGGCCCCAGCATAGGCCGACAGCTTGACCACGGTGTCCCATACCACCATGCCCGACTCATGAGTCTTAGCGGATCGAGGTACCATAGTTAAAAGGGATTTCACTGGTAAGTTTGGTACCCTAGGTTCAAACAGTAGCGTCCAAACATGGTGAACATACATTAGACAGATCGGGTTACTTGACGAGCTCGGCTAGCTCGAGTGCACAACAAGTTGAACGACATGAAGTGCATAAGCACTTCGCGTGGCCAACCACTATCGCCAACTGAAGTACGACTCGAGTTCGTCGAACACATCTCACGTGGCAAATGAATCATAACCACGAATTCAATTCTGGTACTGATTGTCTGGACTATAATCATAGCCCCAAACACAATCAATTGCAGATAGATAAAGAAGTAGTGGATCAAGATTCAAATCATACAATCAAAGTCTGGTATTATCCGTTTAGGGCTGCCAGGGCTGTTACACGCATTCGTTACACCACTCCCCCATCACCCATGACGGATCATACAACATAAACATGAATTTAAACATACGTCTTACATAAATAAAATCATACAATTAGTTGAGCATGTTAATAAGCATATTATAAAGCATATTATAAAGCATGTTATAAAGCATGTTATAAAGCATATTATAAAGCACTACTTAAATAGGAATACAAACACATATATTGCACAAGTAAGCGATTTAAGTAAACAACCTCATGGAGAAAATCATACATGTCTCTAAGGTAGTTAAGAATCCTATCTCAACACCCTCCTAAGGCATCAACATCCAAACACTTACTCACATAAGCATTTTCACAAACACTTAACATACACTATTTCAACATACTTAGTGTATGTTAACAAACATGTATTAGGGCGAGTCCTTTTGCCAAGTAAATATTTTATGCATATATAGTATATTTATACAGCAAATAATCATGGCAAACACATCTCTAAAATATACATGTATACGGTACTTTCTACAATACAGTATTTCAACATACATAGTATATATTAGTAAAGCATGTATTTGGGCGAATCCTTTCGCCAAATAAGTTTTTTATCCTTATACCGTATATTCATACAACAAATAATCATGTCAAACACATTTCTAAAATTTATATGTATACGGTATTTTCTACAATACAGTATTTCTACATACATAGTGTATATTAGTGAAACATGTATTTAGGCGAATCCTTTCGCCAAATGAGTATTTTATCCATATATCATATATTCATACAACAATTAATCATGTCAAATACATTTTTAAAATTTATACGTATATGGTATTTTCTACGAATACCTAGAATATGTAAAATTCTATAATCTACATCTTTAATCGAAACAGGAAACAAAAAGCACTTTGTACATATGCAATTGCATGCAGATCATGAATCTATCATTATCTGACATTGAAAGTATTGAAAACCATAACCTATACACCTAAAGTCCGCACCTTGTATCGTAGAATCGTAACGGAGTCAGTAGGTTTGCTAAGCTTCTGTATTCGGCAGTTTGGCAACCTACAGAATGAAATAGGTTAGCTATTTCATAACCTACAACTATCTACACCCCAAATCAAATTAAGGTTAGGGTTTCTTACCTAGAAATGATGCCAGAATGCTGGGAAAGCGATGAGAATGGAGCGGTTGAGCTTGGATACGGCAGGGAAAAATGGCAGGGAAGAATCTCCCACTTCTCTCTCACTTTATCTCTCTTTCTCTAGGGTTTTTTCTCAAATTTGATGGCTGAAATGGGAGAGGGTTTAAGGTCCTTATATAGCCCAAAACTTCACTGAAATAGACCTAAGGTCAAGGTATACTTATGTTATAACCAAAGTGACCCAGTTTCAGCTCAATGGAGGACTTCTGGCGGTCCTCCTTGAGCCAAAGGTCGGACTTAAGCTCACTAACACTGGATCTACGTACTATTAAGTTTTCATTCCAGTAGGGTTCTCAGATCACGTGTGAAGGACCAATTTCTGTTCGACGGTCAGTGGGTCTCGATTGGAGATTTCAAGTACATGTAAATGTGTATGAAATTTTTCCTGATCCGAGGGTGTAATTTGGTTAGATTCTGACGGTCTAGTTGCTTAAAACTGATCCACAAGCGACAAGTCTTAGATTACTATTCAAGATATTTTTTTATAAAGAAATCTAAGTGTTTTCACACTCTCTCACTACGGACTCAAGCGAACAGCCGTGGGACACGGTTTGGATTTGATCTCCGAGATGGTTGTCAAGCCCAGCGAGGCGGTCCTAAGTCCTTAACTTCGAATTATTTGGACTCCCGATGTGTGGTCTAGAACTGATACGGAGTTTCAAGATGCTCCCGAGAGCAGCTAAGTAATGAGATTGATCCTAGATTTTAGGGTAACCTAGCGTCAATGATTCTACAAGTTTTGGGTCTTGCAGATCATATTTAAAGTGATTCAAATATATTTCGTGGCTAATCTAGTTTAGCACTTGGTTGACTTTGTCAAATCTCTAAAGGATTTAATCCTAAGTGATTTCTGATCGAGGTGGTACTCAGTCCTTTGTAGTAAAGTTTAGTTTAAGTTTTTTTCTTCATCACCTAAACTTTAAGATAGTACCTAATGTGAAAGTACTTAGAAGGATTTAAAGAACGAGATGGTGAAGGGTGGGATTTGTGAAAGAGGTGGGTTCAACAGCAGTTTTAGACTTTGGGATTGAGTTTTGACAGGTTAATAAGGAGTTAGGATCGACCCATTGCCTAAGGACGTCTAATCCCAGGTTGGCAAAAATCTGGGATGTTACACTTGTCATGTTACCAATCCAATGAGCTGAAAATAATCTAAATTCGACCACTGAAGAGAGAGTTAAGAAGGTTACTATTCGACAAGGAGATGAAGGAAAAATTCATGACCGCGACTGCGATCCCACTTACGGATGCCCTAATGGTCTCATAATATGATGATTCCAGTTAGGAATGAAAAAGCACTAAAGTACCCTCCAGATGACCAAAAATCAACCCAATCTGATATCAAACGAGGGAGTTATGAGCGTCTCTGTTGGATCACGCGATTTGGAAAGATTTACAATCCAAATTGTAAAATGACGAGCGAGGAATTCCAACGTGCTTTTGGGATATCGAACGATCTCAGAAATAGCATATTTTGGTCCCATTTAGAAGCTTGTCAACTTACCATTCCAATGAGCTGAAAATAGTCAAAATTCGACCACAAAAGAGAGATTACGGAGGTTACTATTCGACAAGGAGATGAAGGAAAAATTTAGGATCGACGATTGTGATCCCACTTACGGATACCGAAATGGACTCAGAAAATGATTATTCCAGTCAGGAATGAAAGAGCACTAAAGTAACATTCAGATGACCAAAAATTGACCCAATCCAACATCAAACGAGGGTGTTATGAGCGTCTCCGTTGGATCATGCGATTTTAAAAGATTAACAATCGAAATTAGAAAATGTCGATTAAAGAGTTCCAACGTTCTTTTTGGATAACGAACGGTCTCAAAATTAGCCAATTCCAATCCCATTTAGAAGCTTGTCAAGTTACCATTTCAATGAACTCAAAATAGTCTAAATTCGACCACTGAAGAGAGAGTTAAGAAGGTTACTATTTGACAAGGAGATGAAGGAAAAATTCATGACCGACGACTGCGATCCCACTTACGGATGCCCAAATGGTCTCAGAATACAATGATACCAGTAAGGAATGAAAGGGCACTAAAGTACCTTTCAGATGACCAAAAATCAACCCAATCTGACATCAAACGAGGGAGTTATGAGCGTCTCCGTTGGATGGTGCGATATTGAAAGATTAACAATCTAAATTGCAAAATGACGATTGAAGAGTTCCAACGTGCTTTTTGGATATCGAACGATCTTAAAATTAGCCAATTCTGGTCCCATTTAGAAGCTTGTCAAGTTACCATTTCAATGAGCTCTAAATAATCAAAATTCGACCACTGAAGAGAGTTAAGAAGGTTACTATTCGACAAGGAGATGAAGGAAAAATTCATGACCGATGACTGCGATCCCACTTATGGATGCCTAAATTGTCGCAGAATATGATGATTCCAGTCAGGAATGAAAGGGAACTAAAGTACCTTTCAGATGACAAAAAATTGACCCAATTCGACATCAAACAAGGGAGTTATGAGCGTCTCTGTTGGATGGTGCGATTTGGAAAGATTAACAATCCGAATTACAAAATGATGATTGGAGAGTTCCAACATGCTTCTTGGATATCGAATGGTCTCAAAATTAGCCAATTCCGATCCCATTTAAAAGCTTGTCAAGTAACCATTCCAATGAGCTCGAAATAATCTAAATTTGACCATTGAAGAGAGAGTCAAGAAGGTTACTATTCGACAAGGAGATGAAGGAAAAATTCTTGACTGACGACTGCGATCCCACTTACGGATGCCCAAATGGTCTCAGAATATGATGATTCCAGTCAAGGATGAAATATCACTAAAGTAACTTTCAGATGTCCAAAAATCAACCCAATCTGACATCAAACGAGAGAGTTATGAGCGTCTCCGTTGGATCGCACGATTTGGAAAGCTTAATAATCTAAATTGCAAAATCACGATCGAAGAGTTCCAATCTGCTTTTGGGATATCAATCGGTATCAAAATTAGCCGATTTCGGTCCCATTTGGAAGCTTGTCAAATTACCATTCCAAAGAGTTCAACATAGTCTAAATTTGACCACTGAAGAGGGAGTTAAAAAGGTTACTATTCGAGAAGGAGATGAAGTAAAAATTCAGGACAGACGACTGCGATAATCCCACTTACGGATGCCGATATGGTCTCAGAAAATGATGATTTCAGTCAGGAATAAAAGAGCACTAAAGTAACTTTCAGATGACCAAAAATTGAGGGAGTTATGAGCGTCTCCGTTGGATGGTGTGATTTAAAAAGATTAACAATCCAAATTACAAAATGACGATTGAAGAGTTCCAACGTGCTTTTTGGATATCTAACGGTCTCAAAATTAGCCAATTCCGATCCCATTTAGAAGTTTGTCAAGTTACCATTGCAAAGAGCTCAAAATAATCTAAATTCGACCACTAAAGAGAGAGTAAAGAAGGTTACTATTTGACAAGGAGAAGAAGGAAAAATTCAGGACCGACGACTACCATCCCACTTACGGATGCCCAAATGGCCTTAGAATAGGATGATTCCACCCAGGAATGAAAGAGCTCTAAAGTACCTTTCAGATGACCAAAAATCAACCCAATCTGACTTCGAACGAGGGAGTGATGAGCATCTTCGTTGGATCACGCAATTTGGAAAGATTAATAATCCAAATTGCAAAATGACGAGTGAAGAGTTCCAACGCGCTTTTGGGATATCGAACAGTCTCAGAAATAGCCAATTCTGGTCCCATTTGGAAGCTTGTCAACTTACCATTCAATTGTTCTCAAAATAGTCTAAATTCGACCACTGAAGAGAGAGTTATGAAGGTTACTATTGGACATGGAGATGACGGAAAAACTTAGCATGGACGATTGCGATCCCACTTACGGATGCCCAAATTGTCTGAGAATAGGATGATTCTAGCCGGGAATGAAAGAGCACTAAAGTACCTTTCAGATGACCAAAAATCAACCCAATCTTACATCAAACAAGGGAGTTATGAGCATCTCCGTTGGATTGGGCAATTTGGAAAGGTTAATAATCCATATTGGAAAATGACGAGTGAAGAGTTCCAACGAGCTTTTGGGATATCGAACGGTCTCAGAAATAGCCAATTTTGGTCCCATTTGGAAGCTTGTCAACTTAACATTCCAACGAGCTGAAAATAATGTAAATATGACCATTGAAGAGAGAGTTATGAAGGTTACTATTCGACAAGGAGATGAATGAAAAATTCATGACCGACGACTGCCATCCCACTTACGAGTGCCAAATGGTCTTGGAAAATGATAATTCCAGTCAGGAATGAAAGAGCACTAAAGTATCTTTCAGATGACCAAAAATTGTTTCAATTCGACATCAAACGAGGGAGTTGTGAGCGTCTCCGTTGGATGGTGTGAATTGGAACGATTAACAATCCAAATTACAAAGTGATGATTGAAGAGTTCCAACGTGCCTTTTGGATATTGAACGGTCTCAAAATTAGCCAATTTCGGTCCCATTTAGAAGCTTGTCAAGTTACCAATCCAATGAGCTCAAAATAATCTAAATTCAACCACTGAAGAGAGAGTTAAGAAGGTTACTATTGGACAAGGAGATGAAGGAAAAATTCTTGATCGATGACTGTGATCCCACATACGGATGCCGAAATGGTTTCAGAATATGATGATTCTAGTCAAGAATGAAAGAGCACTAAAGTACCTTTCAGATGACCAAAAATTAACCTAATCTGACATCAAATGAGGGAGTTATGAGCGTCTCCATTTGATCGCGTGATTTGGAAAGATTAACAATCTAAATTGTAAAATGATGAGCACGGAGTTCTAACGCGCTTTTGGGATATCGAACAGTCTCAGAAATAGCATAGTTTGGTCCCATTTGGAAGCTTGTCAACTTACCATTCCAATGAACTGAAAATAGTCTAAATTCGACCACTGAAGAGAGAGTTACGAAGGTTACTATTCAACAAGGAGATGAAGGAAAAATTATGGACCGACAATTGCCATTTCACTTACGATTATCGAAATGGACTTAGAAAATGATGATTCCAGTCAGGAATGAAAGAGCACTAAAGTAACTTTCAGATGACTAAAACCGACCCAATCCGACATCAAACAAGGGTGTTATGAGTGTCTCCGTTGGATCACACGATTTTAAAAGATTAACAATCAAAATTATAAAATGACGATTGAAGAGTTCCAACGTGCTTTTTGGATATCGAACGGTCTCAAAATTAGCCAATTCTGGTCCCATTTAGAAGCTTGTCAAGTTACCATTTCAATGAACTCAAAATAATCTAAATTCGACCACTGAAGAGAGAGTTAAGAAAGTTACTATTTGACCAGGAGATGAAGGAGAAATTCATGACCGACAACTGTGATCCCACTTACGGATGCCCAAATGTTCTCGGAATATGATGATTCCAGTAAAGAACGAAAGAGCACTAAAGTACCTTTCAGATGACTAAAAATGAACCCAATCTAACATCAAACGTGGGAGTTATGTGCGTCTCCGTTGGATCGCCCAATTTGGAAAGATTAACAATCCAAATTGTAAAATGACGATCGAAGAGTTCGAACGTGCTTTTGAGATATCAATCGGTCTCAAAATTAGCCAATTTCAGTCCCATTTGGAAGCTTGTCAATTTACCATTGCAATGAGCTCAAAATAGTCTAAATTCGACCACTAATGAGTGAGTTACGAAGGTTACTATTCGACAAGGAGATGAAGGAAAAATTCAAGACCGACGACTACGATCCCACTTATGGATGCCCAAATGGTCTCTGAATATGATGATTTCAGTCAGGAATGAAAGAGCACTAAAGTACTTTTCAGATGACCAAAAATCAACCCAATCTGACATCAAACGAGGGAGTTATGAGCGTCTCCGTTGTATCGCGCGATTTGGAAAGATTAACAATCCAAATTGCAAAATGACGTTCGAAGAGTTCCAACGTGCTTTTGGGATATCAATCGGTCTCAAAATTAGCCAATTTCGGTCCCATTTGGAAGCTTGTCAAATTACCATTCCATTGAGCTCAAAATAGTCTAAATTCGACCACTGAAGAGAGAGTTACGAAGGTTACTATTCAAAAAGGAGATGAAGGAAAAATTCAGGTCCGACGACTGTGATCCCACTTACGAATGCCCAAATGGTCTCAGAAAATGATGATTCCAGTCAGGAATGAAAGAGCACTAAAGTACCTTTCAGATGACGAAAAATTGACCCAATCCGACATCAAATGAGGGAGTTATGAGCGTCTCCGTTAGATGGTGCGATTTGGAAAGATTAACAATCCAAATTGGAAAATGACGAGCGAAAGTTCCAACGCGCTTTTGGGATATCGAATGGTCTCAGAAATAGCCAATTTTGGTCTCATTTGGAAGCTTGTCAACTTACCATTCCAATGAGCTGAAAATAATGTAAATTCGACCACTGAAGAGAGAGTTACGAAGGTTACTATTCGACAAGGTGATAAAGGAAAAATTCTTGACCGATGATGCGATCCAACTTACAGATGCCCAAATGGTCTTAGAATAGGATGATTCCAAATAGCACTAAAGTACCTTTCAGATGACCAAAAATCAACCCAATCTGATATCAAACGAGGGAGTTATGATTGTTGAGGGTCAAATATTGCATATTAGACCCCAATTACGGCCTGAATTTACATATATAATACTGTTAACTATCCATTTTCATTATGTTTGTGATGCAAGGTTTATTTACGAGCTGAACTGAAAAAAAAAAGATGTTAAATGCGCCGATTTAACGCTCTGAAATCATCAAGGCACGGGACGTATCTAGGGGACCAAGATCGACGAATTTACATGTTAGAGATCCGAGAAAATTGAGAAACTGAAGCTCAAGTGGCCCGAAATTGGTCCAGAACGAGAGATCACTGGGTTCTGTACACGACTCGAAACTTCATATATGGCCCGAAGACCCTAAATAATCCGTACACGTCAAATTTCAGTAGTTGGATACTTGTGGAAGTGGTCCAATGGTCAGATCAGCCCATGAATTACTGATCTGAGGCCCACCTGATATTCAAATTTGCTTCAAACTCGAGCTCTATCCATTAGATGATATGAGAAAAGATGTGGACGGAACAGATTTCTCACGACCATCATGATGTGGCCCATGAGCATCACGTGTATAGAGAGTGTACGTGCACTCAACGTGCATCGGATGAGAAAACCCGGTCAAAGTCAGTGTTGACCGACTTCTTACGCAAAAATAATAACTGCCGTTACAGCGAAAATTCACATCAGCCGTCGGTTGATATTGTGGGCCCCACCCATTGTCCATATGGACAATCCAAACCATCCATAAGATTTGTAGAAGCCTGCTCACCAAGTCTTAGGTGAAGATTTTGGAGGAAACGAGGAAGATGTTATCGGTTTCGTCAAAAAGGAAGACCGTCAACGGCAAGGAAACTC
The DNA here is from genome assembly GCA_030180095.1 of Magnolia changhungtana. NCBI lineage: Eukaryota > Viridiplantae > Streptophyta > Magnoliopsida > Magnoliales > Magnoliaceae > Magnolia > Magnolia changhungtana. The sequence continues at coordinate 1,779,862 of JASAUF010000316.1, forward strand.
CAGTGGGCCACATCGAATTTATGCCAAAAGATGTCATTCCCAACTGATTTTTCGAGGAGAGCTACATGGATGGTCTGGATTTTGCCGCTAATACAGACCATGGGCCCCACTAGCAGAACAACGAAAGAGTGTCGCAGGCTCTGTTTCGCACAATCCGAGAAACCCGACTGTTGTGGGCCCCACTGCATTCGTAATCGTCGTCGGATCGATGATCCGATCCATCCAGAAGATGCACAGGTGAGTCTTTACCCCAACCAAGGAACCGAAACTAGTTTGGGACAGTTATCCATCCTAAAAATTTGATTCAAACGCAAGACGGTCCTTAAGAAAGAAGTTTCTAAAATTGGTTGCTGCGTACACCTCTCCACCGACTTTAGCAGCAACCCAGACTTCTGCAGTCTCCACGTTCCCAGCTGACCTCCAGCAGCCATATAAGTAAGAGAATAGAGAGAGAGAGAGGGTATTCAATCTACGGCTGAGAGAGATATAGTTTAGGTTTTTTTTTGTTTTGTTTTCTTCGTTTATTATTTTATTTTAATTTTGGAGTGTTTTAGCCTCATCATGGCAGGCTAAACCTCTTAGCTAGGGCTAAGAGGTGAAGCTTGTGGAGTGATAAGACTGATTTTACGGTTTGATTTATGTTTGGACTGAATTTGGTGCTAGTTTTATTTGAAGGAATTTTTATAGTTTTTAATGGTTTATTGTGACTTACATTACAGTAGATCTGCGATGGCTTGAGAATTTTTCTTTTCCATTCTTGTGATTATGAAGCCTCGACACCTTGTTGTTCACCATCGCCCCTTGGACATGGTGGGATGACGAAACTCTTCCTGACATTCATGCATCACTCAGATTAGCTTGGATTTGTTTAATTCTGTTGTTTGCTTTGTCCATGGGCATGGTTTTGTGATGGAATCCATTCTAATTTACACCCTTCTGATTTCGTGAAAACTAGATTACATGAAGTTCAGAATTGATTTTCAGGTCATATCTTCCAACTGAATGAAGATGGGACTCGAAGTCCAGTTGAGTTCATGAATCAACCATAGATCTCCCTGATCTCTACAAGTGGATCATTGGCACCCTAGTTTCCTACCTTTGAATTTTCTAAAGTTTTAAAGTAATATTTCACCATTATTCCTCAAAATCATTCAATTTAGATTACATCTTATTCTAGTTCTAGTTCTAGTTAATTGCAGATTACGTACATGTTTCAGTCCCTGTGGATTCGACCTCGGTCTTTCCGAGCTTATTACTACATCACAACCCTATACTTGGGGTGTGAACAAGTTTTTTGGCGCCATTGCCGAGGACTGACGGCTACGATTCTCTGAAATTAATTGGTTTTAGAGTTAGTTTAAGGTTAGGATTTTACTAACTTCAGTTTTAAATTTCTATTTAATTCCTAGAACTAACATGTTTCCTGTTTTCTAAGAGCCTAACATCACTTCTAATTTAGTAATTCCATTCCAATTTTTCTACTTTTTCTATTTTTAGAAGTATGGTTTTAGTTTTAGAAATTCTCTAATTCTAAGCTTTCCTTTATTCTATTCTCTAATTTTAGAAATTTAGATTATTCTTTTAAGTAACCTTCTAGTATTCTTTTAATTTTAAAAACTAACTTAGCTTCTAGGTTTAGTAAACTTTCCTTTTTAGAAACTTTCTAATTCTAGAACTTTCCCCTTTAGAAACTAACTTTCTATTTTTAGAAATTAACGTGTTTTGTTTTGCAAGATTCTAACATAAGAACGTCCAACCTGGTAACTTCTTTCTAATTCTTTCTCTTTCTATTTCTAGATCTCTTATTGTTGTAGGATTTTTTTTCCTTTTATTCTAGGATTAGACTCAGAATTAGGGGTCACCATGGAAGCTTGGGTACGTGCCTATGCTGAGATGGATAAGTAGTTTTGGGGAATGCCTCAGGGTTTTGGAATTCAACGTATACCTCAAGATTTTTCTCCATCTAGAACCGACATTGAGAACCGTCTAGAACGTTACGCTCCATCAGTTAATAGGTCTGTATACGATCATAATTATGGGTATGAGGATTATTATCAACCATCATACTCTTCCATGTATGATCAGTATGACTATAACCAGTGGAACCATTAAAACTGAGAAGATGAACTAACAGCATGTTGTAATGATTATTCTCTTGGATACCCTACCTTTGAGAACCAACCAGAAACGATCCAAGAGAACTCATTTCAGCATAACATGGAGTGTCTTGCGGAAATTAGAAAAGTAATGGAAGCATTCAATTCGTCCCTCGATAGGATAGAGGAAGCTCGCTCATCCCAACTACAATCCAATCCAGAAATACAATGCGAGGAAAGTAATTCTCATTCGCTTTTGAATAAATCTAGAATTTAGAACGAGGAGTTGAATTCCATTAATGAGCATATGGTTCAATTCCCAGATGAGTCGATCTCAATGACTGTTCAAAAGAATGATAGAGATACATAGGTGTCTTTCAAATACAATGATGATGAAACACCTTCCTTACATGACACACAGGATTTTAATGATGAGTTAGAGGTTAGTTTATTCGAACCTTAACCCAATTTAGAAAGAAAAGGTGAGGGAAGCGATTCCATCCCAAGAGTTCACTGCACAGAATTAGACAATGATGTGTATTGGGATGATGGTCATGAATGTGCAGCCCGAATTCTCCTAGAATCAGTCTCAAGTTCGGTCCAAGTCAATGATCAAGAAGTACATGAAGTGAGCGGTCATAATGAGCTACTCCCCTCACCTAACATGTATGATTTAAAAGTGGAGGATGAGCCCCTTACAACCGACCTTTGTAACTCTTGTGAAATATGTTTGGACCACTCCCCTGAATCGAATGATGATATGACTCAGAAGAAGGATGAATTTCTCACTACACCCCTGAAATTTGAAACCACTCAATTGAGGCAAGCATCTGAGCTGTACACATTTGGTAATACGCCTTGAGTGAGTAGTTTCAATGAACCGAGTGTTCACATCGATGTTTCCCCTATTGATTTTCAATTTGTCTGTGTAGGGCTCGAGCAAGAGAGCATACATCCGTCCACTGTTAAGAATGATGGATTCTTTGGGCAGATCATCACAAACTCCAATGTGAAAAATAAGGCACACTCAGCTGAACTTCCTAACTCTTGGGATTGCTTGGCACACTTTATAAATTCAAACGATCCCATGTTAAAAGATAGAGTGGATGCCTTGCAAGACAACATCTCGATAGTCATCATTGACCAAGAGAACCCTTATTCTGAAGCCCCTTCTTCCCCTGATCCTAAACGTCTACCATTAAAAGAGGAGGAGCTGAAAATTAAACCGAAGTTTGACACTTCGGAATGTGTTGAGGCTACATCACTTCTTACAAAGTTTTCTAAACTTTATCTACTTGTAGTCTCTATTCACCATGGGATACTAGCGTTGAAACTTCTTCTGTCACAGGTGAATCATATATACTCTGGATACCTCAAGCAATTCAGTGAAAATTTTCTTATAAGGTACATAAGTCTCTTTGGAAAGTCATGCTCCAAGGCGCCCAAGCCTATTGTAAAAAGGGCTTTTGGATGATCTTGTTGAGGAACTTACTGAGAAACTTATCAAGATACTGGCCAGAAGAGGAACCTTGCAGCATGATTGAGTAGGTTTTTTTTCCACTTTCATAGGACTAAGATAGTTTGCTTTATGTTGTTCTAGGTTAGATGGTTTTATGCCATTAGGTTAGTTTGCTTCCTGCATTACTTTAGGATAGTTTGTTTTCATGTCTTCACTCTCGTGCTGACCGGCTTTCATACTGCTATCTCTTGGAAAGTCTCCCTCTCGATTCGTTATCCAGGTATTATCTTCCCATTACTTTTCCTTTACTTTCGTTGTCCCATGGGCATTGCATGTTTATATCTTTTACATCGAGGATAATGTAGATTTTTGGTTGGGGGTGGGAGATTAGGTTACCTAATTGGTGTTTTCTTGGTCTTGAGCAAAAATTGTGAAATTTTTTAAATTTTTATGGAAATTCTTGTGAATTCGAAGTGATTTTGACGGTCATCTTGGATTTAAAATTACAAGATATGTGATATTGGTAATTTATGACTCTTGGATTCAGTTGTCTGTTAGATTTCACAGTTAAGTTCGAGTTGTTAATCCATTATTAGAAGTTTTAAACATTGACTAAGTCATGATTTCACATACCACATCTCGCTTATGCATTGAGGTTTCAGTTCAATATTGAAGGATTGACTTGGTAATCAGTAAGCATGAAAGGAACCAACCTGGGGAATTTGTCCATCCTGTTTAATAAGAAGAATGAAAGAAAAAGAGAATACCCAACTACAAGATAGCTGCCTATGGAAAGGGTTGGGCGAACGAACTTCACCATAGGTTTGCTCCCCATAGGTGTAGAGTCGATTCCCCATGGTTGACATTTGAAAATAAATAAATAAATTTTGGGCGATTGATCTTCACCATAGGTTTGCTCCCTATAGGTGAGGATTTGATTCCTTTCATTAGCATTACTGTTGATGGAAAAATCAAGGGTTGGAATGTTGATCTATGAGGAAGGTTTTGGTTCAGGCTTGGGTTGTTATGAATTTTCTTATTGGTTACCAATGATATCATGAAATTAATGATTGGATCTCTTAATGATGATAAGTCGAGATTACACTAAACACTCATGCAACTCAATGTTTATAATTGTTCTAATCGATAGATTAATAACTTTGAACATGATTATGAAGTTTACCGTATGCTTGAGTCCAGGAGAAAGTAATGCCCAACATTCATGAATCTTATAATTCTAGTATCCGGATTATTTTTCACTCGGGTTTTCAGAAATTTTCCTATAAGTCTCAACTTATTTTTCGCATACTTTGCTTGGGACTAACAAAATGCTAGTTGGAGGTTGTGTTGAGCATCAAATATTGCATATTAAACCCCAATTACGGCCTGAATTTACATATATAATACTGTTAACTATCCATTTTCATTGTGTTTATGATGCAAGGTTTATTTACGAGCTGAACTGAAAAAAGATGCTAAATGCGCAGATTTAATGCTCTGAAATCATCAAGGCACGGGACGGACTCCAAGGGACCAAGATCGATGAATTTACATGTTAGAGATCCGAGAAAATCGAGAAACTGAAGCTCAAGTGGCCTGAAATTGGTCCAGAACGAGAGATCACTGGGTTCCTACCATTTGCCCAACTCGAAACTTCATATATAGCCTGAAGACCCTAAATAAGTCGTACACGTCAAATTTCAGTAGTTGAATACTTGTGGAAGTGGTCCAACGGTCAGATCAGCCCATGAATTACTGATCTGAGGCCCACCTGATATTCAGATATGCTTCAAACTCGGGCTCTATCCATTACATGATATGAGAAAAGATGTGGACAGAACGGATTCCTCACGACCATCATGATGTGGCCCATGAGCATCATGTGTATAGAGAGTGTAAGTGCACTTAACGTGCACCAGATGAGAAAACCCGGTCAAAGTTGGTGTTGACCGACTTCTTACGCAAAAACAGCAAATGCCGTTACAACGAAGATTCACATCAACCGTCGGTTGATATCGTGGATCCCACCCATTGTCCATATGGACAATCCGAACCATCCATAAAATTCGTAGAAGCCTGCTCACCAAGTCTTAGGTGAAGATTTTGGAGGAAACAAGGAAGATGGTATCAGTTTCATTAAAAAGGAAGACGGACGGCTGCAAGGAAACTCCGGTGGGCCACATCGAATTTGTACCAAAAGATGTCATTCCCAACTGATTTTTTGAGGAGAGCTACATGGACGGTTTGAATTTGGCCGCTAATACAGACCATAGGCCCCACCAACAGAACTGTGGAAGAGAGTCTGCAAGCTCTATTTCATACAATCCGAGAAACCCGGCCACTGTGGGCCCCACTGCATTCGTGATCGCCGTTGGATCGATGATCCAATCCATCCAGAAGATGCGCAGGTGGGTCTTTACCCCAACCAAGGAGCTGAAACCAGTTTGGGACAGTCATCCATACCAAAAATTTGATTCAGACGCAAGATGGTGCTTGAGAAAGAAGTTTCTAAAACTGGTTGCTACGTACACCTCTCCACCGACTTTAGCAGCAACTGAGACTTCTGCATGAAGTCTCTACATTCCCAACCAACCTCCAGCAGCCATATAAGCAAGAGAATAGAGAGAGAGGGTATTCAATCTACGGTTGAGAGAGATATAGTTTAGGTTTTTTTATTTTCTTTTCTTCTTTTATTATGTTATTTTAATTTTGGAGTGTTTTAGCCTCATCATGGTAGGCTAAACCTCTTAGCTAGGGCTAAGAGGTGAAGCTTGTGGAGTGATGGGACTGATTTTACGGTTTGATTTATTTTGGACTGAATTTGGTGCTAGTTTTATTTGAAGGAATTTCTTTAGTTTTTAATGGTTTATTGTGACTTACATTACAGTAGATCAGCAATGGCTTGAGAATTTTTCTTTTCCTTTCTTGTGATTATGAAGCCAGGACACCTTGTTGTTCACCATCGCCCCTTGGACATGGTGGGATGACGGAACTCTTCCTGACATTCATGCATCACTCAGATTGGCTTGGATTTGTTTAATTCTGGTGTTTGCTTTGTCTCATGGGCATGGTTTTGTGATGGAATCCATTATAATTTACACCCATCTGATTTCCTGAAAACTAGATTAAATGAAGTTCAGAATTGATTTTTAGGTCATATCTTCCAACTGGATGAAGATAGGACTCGAAGTCCAGTTGAGTTCATGAATCAACCGTAGATCTCCCTGATCTCTACAAGTGGATCATCGGCACCCTAGTTTCCTACCTTCGAATTTTCTAAAGTTTTAGAGTAATATTTCACCATTATTCCTCAAAATCATTCAATTTAGATTGCATCTTATTCTAGTTCTAGTTCTAGTTAATTGCAGATTATGTACAGGTTTCTGTCCCTGTGGATTCGAACAAGTTTTTTAAGGTGCAGAAATAGCCAATTTTGGTCCCATTTGGAAGCTTGTCAACTTACCATTCCAATGAGCTGAAAATAATGTAAATTCGACCACTGAAGAGAGAGTTACGAAGGTTACTATTCGACAAGGTGATGAAGGAAAAATTCTTGACCGACGACTGCGATCCCACTTACAGATGCCCAAATGGTCTCAGAATAGGATGATTCCAGCCAGGAATGAAAGAGCACTAAAGTACCTTTCAGATGACCAAAAATCAACCCAATCTGACATCAAACGAGGGAGTTATGAGCGTCTCCGTTGGATTGGGCGATTTGGAAAGATTAACAATCCAAATTGGAAAATGACGAGCGAAGAGTTCCAACGCGCTTTTGGGATATCGAACGGTCTCAGAAATAGCCAATGTTAGTCCCATTTGGAAGCTTGTCAACATACCATTCCAATGAGCTGAAAATAATGTAAATTCGACCCCTGAAGAGAGAGTAACGAAGGTTACTATTCAACAAGGTGATGAAGGAGAAATTCTTGACCGACGACTCGATCCCACTTACAGATGCCCAGATGGTCTCAGAATATGATGATTCTAGTCAGGAATGAAAGAGCACTAAAATACCTTTCAGATGACCAAAAATAATCCCAATCTGACATCAAATGAGGGAGTTATGAGTGTCTCCGTTGGATCACGCGATTTAGAAAGATTAACAATCCAAATTACAAAATGACGAGCGAGGAATTCCAACGCTCTTTTGGGATATCAAACGGTCTCAGAAATAACATAATTTATTCCCATTTGGAAGCTTGTCAACTTACCATTCCAATGAACTGAAAATAGTCTAAATTCGACCACTGAAGAGAGAGTTACGAAGGTTACTATTTGACAAGGAGATGAAGGAAAAATTCAGGACTGACGACTGTGATCCCACTTACGGATGCCGAAATGGACTCAGAAAATGATGATTCCAGTCAGGAATGAAAGAGCACTAAAGTAACTTTCAGATAACCAAAAATTGACCCAATCCGACATCAAATGAGGGTGTTATGAGCGTCTCCGTTGGATAACGCGATTTTGAAAGATTAACAATGCAAATTACAAAATGACGATTGAAGAGTTCCAACGTGCTTTTTGGATATCGAACGGTCTCAAAATTAGCCAATTCCGATCCCATTTAGAAGCTTGTTAAGTTACCATTTCAATGAACTCAAAATAATCTAAATTCGACCACTGAAGAAAGAGTTAAGAAGGTTACTATTCGACAAGGAGATGAAGGAAAAATTCATGAATGACGACTGCGATCCCACTTATGGATGACCAAATGGTCTCAGAATACGATGATACCAGTCAGGAATGAAAGGGCACTAAAGTACCTTTCAGGTTACCAAAAATTGAACCAATCTGAATCAAATGAGGGAGTTATGAGTGTCTCCGTTGGATGGTCCAATTTGGAAAGATTAATAATCCAAAATGCAAAATGACGATTGAAGAGTTCTAATGTGCTTTTTGGATATTAAACGGTCTCAAAATTAGCCAATTCTTGTCCTATTTGGAAGCTTGTCAAATTACCATTGCAATGAGCTCAAAATAGTTTAGATTCAACCAGTAGAGAGAGACTTACGAAGGTTACTATTCGACAAGGAGATGAAAGAAAAATTCAGGACCGACAACTGTGATCCCACTTACAGATGCTGAAATGGACTCAAAAAATGATGATTCCATTCAGGAATGAAAGAGCACTAAAGTACCATTCTGATGACCAAAAATCGACCCAATCCGACATCAAACGAGAGAGTTATGAGCGTCTCCGTTGGATCACGCGATTTTGAAAGATTAATAGTCCAAATTACAAAATGACTATTGAAGAGTTCCAACGTGCTTTTTGGATATCGAACAGTCTCAAAATTAGCAAATTCTGGTCCCATTTAGAGGCTTGTCAAGTTACCATTTCAATGAGCTCAAAATAATCTAAATACGACCACTGAAGAGTGAGTTAAGAAGGTAACTATTCGACAAGGAGATGAAGGTAAAATTCATGACCGACAACTGCGATCTCACTTACGGATGCCCAAATGGTCTTAGAATACGATGATTCCAATCAGGAATGAAAGGACACTAAAGTACCTTTCAGATGACCAAAAATCAACCCAATCCGACATCAAACGAGGGAATTATGAGCATCTTCGTTGGATGGTGTGATTTGGAAAGATTAACAATCCAAATTGCAAAATGACGATTGAAGAGTTCCAACGTGATTTTTGGATATCGAACGGTCTCAAAATTAGCCAATTCCAGTCCTATTTAAAAGCTTGTCAAGTAACCATTCCAATGAGCTCAAAATATCTCAATTCGACCACTGAAGAGAGAGTTAAGAAGGTTACAATTTGACAAGGAGATGAATGAAAAATTTATGGCTGACGACTGTGATCCCACTTATGGATGCCCAAATGGTCTCAGAATATGATGATTCCAGTTAGGAATGAAAGAGCAATAAAGTACCTTTCAGATGACCAAAAATCAACCCAATCTAACATCAAACGACGGAGTTATGAGCGTCTCCATTGGATCGCGCGATTTGGAAAGATTAACAATCCAAATTGCAAAATGATAATCGAAGAGTTCCAATGTTCTTTTGGGATATCGATCGGTCTCAAAATTAGTGGATTTCGGTCCTATTTAGAAGCTTGTCAAATTAATATTCTAATGAGCTCAAAATAGTCTAAAGTCGACCACTGAAGAGAGAGTTACGAAGGTTACTACTCGACCAGGAGATGAAGGAAAAACTCAGGACCGACGACTGCAATCCCACTTACGGATGCCGATATGGTCTCACAAAATGATAACTCTAGTCAGGAATGAAAAAGCATTAAAGCACCTTTCTGATGACCAAAAATCAGCCCAATCTGACATCAAACGAGGGAGTTATGAGCATCTCCATTGGATGGTACGATTTGGAAAGATTAACAATCCAAATTACAAAATGACGATTGAAGAGTTCCAACGTGCTTTTTGGATATCAAACGGTCTCAAAATTTGCCAATTCCGGTTCCATATGGAAGGTTGTCAAGTTACCATTCTAATGAGCTCATAATAATCTAAATTCGACAACTGAAGAGAGAGTTAAGAAGGTTACTATTCGACAAGGAGAAGAAGGAAAAATCAAGACCGACGACTGCAATCCCACTTACGGATGCACAAATGGTCTCAGAATAGGATGATTCTAGCTAGGAATGAAAGAGCACTAAAGTACCTTTCAGATGACCAAAAATCAACCCAATTTGACATCAAACGAGGGAGTTATGAGTGTCTCCGTTGGATTAAGCGATTTGGAAAGATTAACAATCCAAATTGGAAAATGACGATTAAAGAGTTTCAACGCACTTTTGAGATATCGAACGGTCTCAAAAATAGCCAATTTTGGTCCCATTTGGAAGCTTGTCAATTTACATTCTAATGAGCTGAAAATAATGTAAATTCGACCACTGAAGACAGAGATACGAAGGTTACTATTCGACAAGGAGATGAACTAAAAATTCTTGACCGACGACTGCGATCCCACTTGTAGATGCCCAAATGGTCTCAGTATATGATGATTCTAGTCTGGAATGAAAGAGTACTAAGTACCTCTCAGATGACCAAAAATCAACCCAATCTGACATCAAATGAGGGAGTTATGAGCGTCTTCGTTGGATTGTGTGATTTGGAAAGATTAACAATCCAAATTGCAAAATGACAAGCGAGGAGTTCCAACGCGCTTTTGGGATATCGAACGGTCTCTGAAAAAGTATAGTTTGGTCCCATTTGTCCCATTTGGAAGCTTGTCAACTTACCATTCTAAAGAACTGAAAATATTCTAAATTCGATCACTGAAGAGAGAGAGTTATGAAAGTTACTATTCGACAAGGAGATGAAGGAAAAATTCAAGACCGATGACTGCGATCCCACATACGGATGCCGAAATGGACTCAGAAAACGATGATTCCAGTTAGGAATGAAAGAGCATTAAAGTAACTTTCAGATGACCACGCTATTTTGGTCATCCCCTAGATACTTAGGAGGAATTGCTGATTTGATCAGCCAATCTCAGGCTTGAAATCAGCTCTGAGCATCCTCCCAGTCATTCTTCCTTGAGGCTTCTTTGAATAATGGAGTGATCCCGCTAAATGGGCCTAAGAACTCGCCCAGAATGTAAGATTTTGGGGTTTCCACCATCCGATCAGCTCGAAACTTTACATGCAGCCTTGGGACCACAAATTAACCACACACGTCAAATTTCAGCTTCTAGATCCTTGTAGAAATGGCCAAATTGATAAATTAGCCCCTAAGATCATGATTTGGGGCCCGCCTGATATCTGGATATGCTTCAAACTCGGTCTCAACGCGTTAAATGCAATGGCAAAGCGTATGGACGGTGCAGATTTCTCACGAGCATCATGTGTAAGCTCACATGTACATCCCATGTACATGAAGTCCAAGTGCACCGGCCATGCACGAGATTTCCCAAAGTCGGTCAAAGAAGGCTGACCCGAGCTTCTTCTTCAACTTCTTCAAAACGCCACGGCGTGCTCACTTGTTATCTGCAATTTTCTTAGTGTGCCCGATGTTCATCCAAATCACTGTTCTAAACCGTGCAGGTTGTTGCAACTTCCTAACCGTTAAATGTAAAATGGACGGTGGAGTAGACAAGCTCGTGGGCTATACCGAATTCGCTTAAAAAGGACTCCTTTTCGGATGGTTTTTTGCCCTGAGTTCAATGAATGGAGTAGATTTTCCATTTATCTTCGATAAGTGGGCCATCACACATCACAGAGTCGACGTACGTCAACTCTGTTGCAAAACAGAGACTCCGTCCATTTGTTATGGGCCACCATCACACAGTAAAGGACTGATCTGAGTCGTCCATCATGTATAGTGAGAAAAACCCATGTAAGTGATATTGAGCTTTGGCGACCATGCTTATTCAAATGATTGCTGCAGTGATCGAAAGAGGACCGTTCGACTGTTGTTGCAGCTTGATTATCTTGATGGGCCACATCATCAGATGACCAAAATCTATCATTGATGGTCAAAATCCAGAGAGGAAGATGGTGAACGGTGTGGATCTCTCAAAAGACTGCTGTAATGGGCATCACTAGTAGCACAGCAGAAGGAACTTCTTCTGAAAGTCCGTGCAAGCAATCTTCCGTTGCGTGGGTCCACACCCTTCCTCGGACAACATTTTCGGGCATATGGCATATGGGAATTCTCCCATTCTCGTTGCGCGAAGCCGCGCAAAGGATCTTCTCCAAATCTTATTGAAAAGTAGCATGAAAGCCATCGTCACTTCAGTTGCACGGTACCGCGCAAGCAACTTCCATTCCGCGGGTCCGTGCAATCAACTTCAGTTGCGTGGGATGGCGCAAAGACATTCTTCTCTCCTTCTCCTGCCTTGCTTCTCTCTCATTCTCTTGTATCCAATTGATCCAATCCGATCCAACCCTTTCAAATGAAGCAGAGAGGGGTATTTATAGGCCCCACCACTCTTACAGAGTGGTGATCACCACCACTTATCTCTTCATATATGGACTTTCTCTTTCTTTAAACCATGGTGACCACCAACCTCCCTCTTAAATGGTGGTGTACGACCTTTCTCCTTTCAAATGACACCTTTGCATCTTTTTTACCAAATTACTCTTTTCAATGCTTTTTTACCAACATACCTAAACTACCCCTGGAGTTAGAATTTTACCAAAATACCTAAACTACGCCCAGACATGAAAATTTACCAAAATACCCCCGGACATGGAAATTACCAAAATACCCCGGACATGGAAATTACCAAAATACCCCTGGACATGAAAATTACCGAAATACCCCCGGACATGGAATTCTCCGACCACTACAATGGAATATTTTTTTATGCCACAACAATGACCAAAAATCGACCCAATCCGACATCAAACGAGGGTGTTATGAGCATCTCTGTTGGATCACACGATTTTGAAAGATTAACAATCAAAATTACAAAATGACGATTAAAGAGTTCCAACGTGCTTTTTGGATATTGAACGGTCTCAAAATTAGCCAATTCTGATCCCATTTAGAAGTTTGTCAAGTTACTATTTCAATGAACTCAAAATAATCTAAATTTGACAACGGAAAGATAGTTAAGAAGGTTACTATTCGACAAGGAGATGAAGGAAAAATTCATGACCGACGACTGCGATCCCACTTACAGATGACCAAATGGTCTTAGAATACGAGGATTCCAGTCAGGAATGAAAGGGCACTAAAGTACCTTTCAGATGACCAAAAATCGAACCAATCTGACATCAAACAAGGGAGTTACAAGCGTCTCCGTTGGATGGTCCGATTTGGAAAGATTAACTATCCAAATTGCAAAATGACGATTGAAGAGTTCCAACGTGCTTTTTGGATATCGAACAGTCTTAAAATTAGCCAATTTCGGTCCCATTTGGAAGCTTGCCAAATTACCATTGCAATGAGCTCAAAATAGTCTAAATTTGACCACTAAAGAGAGAGTTACGAAGGTTACTATTCGACAAGGAGATGAAGGAAAAATTCAGGGTCGACAACTGCAATCCCACTTACGGATGCTGAAATGGACTCGAAAAATAATGCTTCTAGTCCGGAATGAAGAGCACTAAAGTACCTTTCAGATGACCAAAAATCGACCCAATCCAACATCAAACGGGGGAGTTACGAGCGTCTCCGTTGGTTCACACGATTTTGAAAGATTAACAATCCAAATTACAAAACGACGATTGAAGAGTTCCAACGTGCTTTTTAGATATCTAACGGTCTCAAAAGTAGCCAATTTCGGTCCTATTTAGAAGCTTGTCAAGTTACCATTTCAATTAGCTCAAAATAATCTAAATTCGACCACTGAAGAGTGTAACGACTCGGAAAATTCCGTACAATGGCCTGAGTATCACCTCATGCAGAAATCACTTAGGATCAAATCCTTTAGAAATTAGACAAAGTTAACTAAGTGTTAAACTAGATTAGCCATGAAATTCGTTTGAATCACTTTAAATATGATCTGCAAGACCTAAAACTTGTAGAATCATTGACGCTAGGTTACCCTAAAATTTAGGATCAATCTCATTACCTGGCTGCTCTCAGGAGCATTACAAAACTCCTTATAGAGTCAGGACCACCTTATTGGGCTTGACAACTGTCTCGGAAATCGAAACCAAATTGTATTCCGAGGCTATTCGATTGAGCCCGAAGCGAGGAGTGTGAGAAAACGTGGTTTTCTTTAGAAATTTAATTAAAATTAAGTAATCTGAGACTTGATGTTTGCGGGCCAAATATAAGCAATCAGACCGTTAGAATCTGTCTCAAATACACCCTCATATCAGGAAACATTTCTCATACAGGTCAGTGTACTTGTGACCCTGATCGAGTTTCTATGACCGTTGAACCAAAACTGGTTCGCCACGTGTGATCTGGAAACCCGATTGGAATGAAACCTTAACTCGACCTAGATCCATAGTCAGTGAGCTTAAGTTTGACCTTTGGCTCAAGGGGGGGCTCTAGAAGTGCTTCGTTGAGCTAGAACAGGTCCACTTTGGACATAACCTAAGTATACCTTGACCCTGGGTCTATTTTGGTTATGTTTTAGCCTATATAAGGACCTTAAACCCTCTCTCATTCAGCCCATACGAATTTGATGAAACCCTGGGTGAGAAAAGAGAGAGTGTGTGAGAGAAGTGGGAGGATCTCCCTGATACTCTACCCTGCCACTATACAAGCTTAACCACCTCTTTCTAGTTGTTTTCCTGGCAATTTCAGCTTCATTTCTAGGTAAGATCACAATCAATCCTACTCTGATCTAGGGTTATGATCAATCCTACTCTGATCTAGGGTTATGATCATTGCAAATGATGAAATAGCTAATCTATTTCATTCTATAGGTTGCCAAATTGTCGTACACGAAGACTTAGCAAATATATCGAGTTCATTACGCTTCTACGGCGTAAGGTGCGGACTTAAGACATATAGGTTACAGTTTTCAAAGCTTTCATGTCAGATAATGATAGATTCATGATCTGGATGCGATTTCACATGTACAATGCAACGTTCGTTTTGCGTTTTAGTTACATATGTGAATTATGGTGTATAGTGTATTCTTTATATTTGTAGAAAATATTGTATATGTATAAATTGTGAAAGTATGTTTGCCATGATAAATTACTGTATGTACATGTTATATGTAAGTGTAATACTTGTTCAGCGAAAGCATTTGCCCAAATATGTTTTTTCTAATATATGTTATGTATGTTAATAAGTGTATTCCAAGTGTTTGTGAAAATGCTTGTAAGAGTAAGTGCTTAGATGATTGGGCTTTAGGTAGGTGTTGAGATAGGATTCTCAACTAATTTAGAGATGTATATGATTTCCTCCATGTTGGTTTTTTAATTTAACCGCTTACTTATGAAATATATGTGTTATATTTTCTGTTTATATTGTGCTTTATAACATGCTTTATGACATGCTTATTAACATGCATGAATTACTTTATTTATTCTGCTTTACTCTACATGCTTCTGATTAAGGATTGATTGTGATTGGGACTATGATTATAGTCCAGGCAATCGAAAACGAAAATGAATTCGTGGCTGAGATTCATTCGCCATGCGAGATGGGTTCGACGAACCCAAGTCGTACTTCGGTTAGCGGCAATGGTTAGGCCACAGAAAGTGCTTGAGCTTTATGTCGTTCAATTGGTCGTACACTCGAGCTAGCCGAGTTCGTCAAGTAACCCGATCTGTCTTATGTATGTTCACTATGTTTAGACGCCTCTGTTTGAACCTAAGGTACCAAGCTTACCAGTGGAATCTCGTTAACCTTGGTACATCGATCTGCTAAGACTCATGAGCCGGGCATGGTGGTATGGGACACCGTGGTTGAGGTGTCGGCCTACACTGGGACCACGAGCCTCCCCGTAGTGACCATTGATCAAATAGACTTATGAGCCGATTTTGGTGGTATGGGACACTATATTTGAGCTGTTGGCCTACACTGATAAGGTGATGGGGGAGTGGTGCAACGATTCCGTGTAACAGCCCTGACAGCCTTTATAGTGACCTCGAGTGTACTCTGAGTCTACGTGGAGGCGACAACCCTTCCGTAGAAATAAGAGTACAAACTAGGCCTGTATTGATAAGGTGATGGGGGAGTGGTGTAACGATTCTGTGTAACAGCCCTTGCAGCCCTTACAGCGACCTAGAAACACACCATCGTATGAGATGATCTAGTACTGATGAGCCTAGAATGGATCATGTTTGGAAATGATATAAGGGAGGTACCCTAGTTTCCCAATATTACTGTTTGAAATGGACTAATAACAATTCGGTAATCATGCTCATCATCGCATTGCATGTGCCTGGAAGATGTGGAGCACTGAGGGATGAACGCATGTCGTGGACGTAAGATGGTGCCGTATGAGGGTGGTTAGGCGAGGGGCATGCATCACGACTGCATTTCATACTTGCATTAACAAGAGTACTTAAGATGGTTGATTGTACTGCTTTATCATTACTGCTTGACTAATTTGATAACATGTTAACCTATGCTTTATTGTTCCACTAAGTTAGCTACTCACTCCCACGTTACGGGATAGTGTTCTGGACACCCACTAGACTCTATCTTAGACGCAGGTACCGACAATTCACAGGAGGTTGAGCCTGATTATTATGATGATTAGGATGAGTTTTCTTTCATGCAGTTCTCCGGCGGCTTTGCTTAGGCTATCCAGATTTACAGGGCTACTGGGTTATCACAACAGTTGGACTATTCTTTTGACATTTTGTTTTTTTTTTTTAAATACATGTATATGGTGACTCAGTATGATGTTCATACTCTGGAGACCGATTATGACATTTCTGTTTTTATACACATCTATATACATCTTTCAGTCTTCTGCTCGCGTTTTATACATTGATCTGGAATATGGATTACTGTCTTGGTATAATCTCACTCATGTTTATTGCACTAACATAGACAACATGTAATCATCATTATCTATGTTGCATAAGAGATGTTTTGGAACTCGAGAGTTGAGTTGCCACTTGACCCTTGAATTTCAGGGCGTTACAAGTTGGTATCAGAGTATGATTTGGATTAAACCGGACCTGAGTTATGGTCCCATGACGTACGCTCACACATTTCGACTTAGGAGGGTGCGAGAACAATGTAGAAACAGTCTTAGGCATCCTAGTTTCGTCCAACAACAAAGTTCACTGAAAACGATCGTTGTAATCGAGTCTGTACTCAACCCTGGTCGCACGGGTCAATCTTAAAACACTTCTAGACCATCAAACGATGGGTCTAGATCACAATCCACCCAATCCCTACTGTTGAAATTCGGTAAAATACCATTATGTATCAAAACATACTCGGAATGACCTAAAATGACTCGAAACGGAGTCGGGGCTGAATTGATGCAATCGGGGGGACCCACAGTGGACCCGGGGTACCATTGGCACCCTGGGAGGGGGTGGCCACCGCCCTACCACGGCGGCACCGTGCCTAGTCCAAAGGACCGCGGCGGTGCCGCACTCACCGCGGTCCCCTTTGTTCGGGCCTGTTAGGCCGATGTGGGCCAGCGCCGGCCCGACTCCTAGTCATGTGTGGAGCCCACCGAATCACGTGTGGACCCTCATATGTGGTCTGTTTTGCCCCCTTTCTCACTTCCCACCCTTTCAAACCCTATTTTCTCTTTCAACTTGCTGTTTTCTCTCTGAAATTTTCATCTTAATCGCCCAATCTATCATTTTCGATTACAACCCATCTATTTCCATCGTCTACAACACTCCCTACCTCCCTACCCTCTCCATTCTCTCTCATTTGGGCTCTTACATGCCCCATTTGTAGCTAAAATCATGTACACTCCCTACCCCACTCCATCTTTCCATTTTCCTTCTCAAATCCCTATTCTTTGGGCCTTTATAACCTCTCTTGAGGTTCAAACCTGTGGTGGATCAGCAACTTCAGCCCTTTCTCTCTCTTTTCATCACTCTTTATCGCTTTTCATGGCCCTATTTAAGTTTGTTGCGGCCATTTTCTTCATCTCCACCATCTTTTCTCTCATAGGAGAGAGGAAGAGCACCATGGATGAAGCCGAGCCTAGTCGCCCAACCCGTTCAAGGAGAAGGACTGACACCGGGGCTAGTACAAGTGCCGTCCATGAGCATAGGTCGAAGCAGGACCTAGATCCTTAAGTTTTCATTGAAAGAGCGCTACCGATAGGCTTTGAGCACGGTCGGTTTGGTGGCCGCAGGGTTGTACTTGAAGCTCATGTAGAAGAGAGGCTGTTTTGGAATACAGCCGATTATGGACTGCTTAGTGGACTATGAGTGGGGTCCTATGTTCGAAGGTAAGACTCATGCATGTGAGAATACGGTTCGGGCTTTCTACGCTTACATCCGAGACCCATCGCTTAATCCTCTCCAGTTCATTGTGTCTATTAGGGGGTGGAATTATACGATCATTGTGGATGTGGTGTCCCGGGTTATGGGAATCCCACGTGGTGAGGTTCTTGCCAATGAGAATTATTTTAAAAGTGTGCGAGAAAGAGATTGTCATACGCGATACCTTTGTGGCCGACTGGTTCCTTAGACGTGAGGTAATTGTCTTCCATCGTCGAAGCTAACTGATGATTTTCGCTTGCTTCATTACATTTTCATGTATAACGTGTATCCACGGTGGGGCAACCGTACGGAGTGTACTCGGTTGATGGTAGACTTCCTGTACAAAATTGGACATGGGACAAGTTGTGCCTGCCTACATTCGCCCTACTACAAATAGTCCAGACCGTACGCTCCGTTAGGAATGATATTTCACTCCTGTTCGGCCGATTGATATGTAAGATGGCTCGAGAGGTCGGCTATAGACTTAATATGGATGAAATTACGCCGGTTCGGGTCATAAGCAATGCTACACTTAACGACATGAGGATCGGCCCTCAACGACGCCAAGCCCGACTCGATGTGTATGGGGATGAGTCTGATAATGAGGGGGAGGAAAGTATTGATCGAGATGAAGAGAGTGAGGAAAGAAGTGGTGATGAGATAGAGGAAGAATAGGAAGAAGAAGAGGAGGCTCAGGATACTGATGAGAGCCCTCCTTCTACCACCCAGGAGCATAGCAGTGAACATGTTACTATGGAAGCCCGTTCAGCTCAACTTAGAGAGGGCCAAGCTGCCTTGAAGCAGGAGATTCAGGAGGCCCGAGTCAAAACAAGATAAAAGCTTGAGGAGAACGATGTCTTCATGAAGAGGAAATTCAGTAAAGTGTCCCGCACCTTGAGGGCCATCCTATGTTACCTGCAGGATAAGGGCGCTCCTCCTCCATCACCTGACTCAGATGTCTAGTGATCTATACTATTATCTTGTATTTTGCTTTGGTTACTGCCTTAGGATGCTTATGTTTTCATGTTGTTGGGTGTAGTAGTTGGTAGAATGTTTTGGATGTTTAAGGATTTGGTTGTATTAGCTCCTATGCATCTCCTGTCATGATTCAAGTAACTCTATATTCCATGTATTATGACAATTTTGGCAATGAAATGCATACAGCCACTTTTGCTATGAAGTGTGTGGAATACTTAAGTGATTGTGTATTATGTTGCTATGCTTCATCTCACATGCGTTGCACCCTATATTGTATAGGGCATGCCACAGAAATATACGCGGAGCACGACACACATCCTACTCACTGATACGATGGACCAGACTCCTTCCTAGAGAGATGGTCGTACGGACCCTGGCTTGGGCCCGGATCGTGAGACTAGACTTATGTCTCAGCCTTCCACTGGTCCTACAGCTGGACTGCCACCTTTTACACCACCGGTTCACGAGCAGAACCGGGCATCCTCTTTGACACAGTACGAGCCACAGGCTACTCCACCTTCTAATAGGTTTGAGCAGTTAATGTTGATGGTGCATCAGTAGCAGATGCAGCACCAGCAGCAGTACCAGCAGCTTATGACCACTATTGTAGGGGCCTTATCTCAGGGTGGAAGTGTGACTCCACCTTCACCGTCTACACGTCCTGCTGTGACTACAGAGCCTCCTGCTCAGGCTGAGGATGTGCCTCCACCCACACCTGCTGCATATCCTACGGGAGACGTGGGCACTCGCGGTCTTCTCGACCGATTCCAACACTTGAGGCCTCCTACTTTCACGGGTTCTCACAGACCCGAGGAGGCTAAATACTGGTTAGACCACATCTCCAAGATGTTATTGATGCTCTATTGTACGGAGCAGGAGCAGGTTGAGCTGGCCACCTTCATGTTTGAGAAGGAGGCTAGCTTATGGTGGGACAGTGTCCTACAGACAGTGGTGTTTCGACAAGGAAACAAAAGTATTTGATTTGGGAGAATAATTTTATTCAAAACATAACAATGGAATAATTATGAAGACAACCATCACACACTTTATTGATTCTGAATTCATTTTACATCCTCTGATATCCCTTGATTCTAAGATAGTTTACAAAGAACTCATCACAAATATCAATTATTATAGCTAAATATAATTTTCGGCAGCATAACGGCAATGATCTCAATCATCTCCAATGACTTAGGAGGAAATAGACAAGTCGATCAACAGTCTTCAAGAGAACGAAGATTCCGACAGCATTTCGGTACTATTTTGATCATCTCCTGAAACTTAGGAGGAATACGCCTCTTCGTCGATGACTCTTCCTTTCTCTTAATTAAGAAGAACTTGAAGCTTTGAGAACTCCCATCATTCCGACAGCATTTCAGCCCATTGCTGTCAAAAACTGCCAATCAATAGGTTTGCGCGGATCCGCGCAAACGATATGCTTTTTGCGTGGTCCGCGCAAACCATAAAAGCACTCAGCTGCTTTGCACCGACTGGCGCAATCTTCCAGGAGTCCAATACTCCTTTGCGCGCAGTCGCGCAAAGCGGGGGGAAGTCCAATACTCCGCACCTTCTGTCTTCTCTTTGCTTCACTTTTGAAATCTTCGAACCCCTTTTTAGAGAAGGAATGGGGTATTTATAGACATTTTCTCCAATGAAAATCTCAGATCTGGTCGATGTGGGACAAAAATATCATCCAACTATTTTGATCGCACTATTATAGACTTTGCACGGACACGCGCAAACAATATACTTTGCGCGGTCTCGCGCAAACCCCCAATCTCGCGCAAACTTCTCCTCTGTTCAATCCGCGCAAACTCTTCACTCTGCGCGGTCTTGTGTGACTATTTCACTTTGCGCGACTCCGCGCAAAGTGGTCTTGAAGCTGTTTTTTCTTTCATCTTCAAAGTGATTTCATGATCTTTTTCTTCTTCTCTTCCTTGCTTATTTTATGCCTCAACAGATGCCCCCTTGATCCGTTCTTTGTTTGTTCAGAAAATCAAAGAAAATGATCAAACTATTCTTTTTCTCCAGGGTTTGCGCGACCCCGCGCAAAGCTTTACTCGAGTACCGTACTCGGCCATAACGGCTATAAATAGTCCAGCGACTTGGTCTTTTTCACGAACTGCTCTTCAAGAACTCTTGCTCTGGCGATTTTATTCCGCGCAAAGCTTTCACTTTGCGCGACCCCGCGCAAACCGTTTTAGCTTTGCGCGAGCTTTCTGAACTTTGAGTTTTTTCGCGCAAACTCCTAGACTTTGCGCCACCTCGCGCAAAGTGCTCTGTACTTTGGTACTTAGAAAATTTTCAATACTTTTAGCCATTTCTTCTTTCTTCATCATGGCTCGCATTAAACAGACAGCTCGTCTTGCATCTCCTTCAGACGACCAACCTCCTGCTAAAAGAACAAAAACAACTTCTAGAAACCCAGCTTACTTCAAAGAACCTGTTCTTCCTACATTCGATTTCTCTGATCGCATTAAATCCTTACCCTCCCCTATCCATAGATCCATCTCCTTGGGAGATATTAAATGCCCTCCAAAACATGGGAGAGAATATGACTGGGATGAATGGCTTAAAACCACAACCCACATCCGTACTGATAGTGGGAGACCGCCTCTACGCGAAGATACTCCTCCTGCTTCCCGCCCGAAGAAGACTCGCCGCAATAAGGTGAAGGAATTTGCAGAAAAAATCAAGGAACACAAGAAAAAATGTCTTCAGAACTCGTGGGACTCAGTGCGAGTTGTAGAAGGTGTCATGAAATTTGACAACCCTCATATAGAAGGCATGACAATTATTCCCATCAAGGTATATCGCCATCAGTCTATGCTAGACTGTGAATCCAGAGATTGTTCCCATGGCGAAAGACTTATGTATACCGAATCATGGGCCTCAAGAGAGCCCCGCATCTTAGAAGGAACCATTCAAGCTCAGAAGCCGCGACAGAATGTAGGAGAAGCTCGTCCCATGATCTTCTTGACTCCCTTCTACAGTCCTCATGATCTCTTTCCTTCTCATTTCTATGAGACAGTGAGACAGCGCTTCAGAGATCGAGAGCAACTCTGGAGTCAGACAGAATTTCGCATTAGAGGCTTGTTAACTGCTCGTCGCTACTATTCTGAATGGGCGGAAGCTATCTTGCTGAAGCATACGAGCACTCTTGCAAAGATAGGCCTTTATGATGCAATAGAAGTAACCTCAAAATACTTCTATCGGGAACCCAACGTTCTAAAAGGCTTCCTGGAATACTGGTCGCCTACAACCAACTCCTTCCATCTTCCTTATGGCGAAATGAGCATATCTTTATGGGACCTTCACCGTATAGCTGGTCTCACAATAACAGGCAAATTCTATGATGAGTTCATTCCTACCAACAGAGAATTAGCCTTTGTATCTTCCCCGGACCGCAAGCCTTCCATTTCTGAGACCACTATAGAGTTATTCAAAGAAACGGGCAAATTTCCCAACTTCCACAAAATTCCCCCTCTTCAATGGCTGGCACATTTCTCTAGGGGTCTCAGGTATTTGCCAGTCTAATCATTATTTTCCTTCCTTATATTCTTATTATTTCATCATTCTCGCAAATTAACCTCCTTCATTTTCTTTTGAAGGTTTCGTGACTGCCGTTCGAAAGAATTGACTAAGCTCCGAGACACGATAAGAGGAAAACCAGAATATAGCCCTTTTGGAGAACTTGCAGCATTCTTGGCCTACTGGCTAAGCCTAGTTGTATTGCCCAGCTCCAAGTGGGCAGATGCTGTTCGTCCTACTGTCTTTGTTGTAGCTGGCGCTTTAGCAGAGGGTCATAAATATTCTCTTACTCCTCCTGTATTATGTTCTATCTACAGGGCCCTTGGAGAAATAGCTACCCATGTAAAAGATCCAACTCTGGGAGCTTCATCTGCGCATACTTCTTGGCATTACTTTACAGGGTGGCTTGGAGTTTATTTCCCCCGGACTTTCGAAGTCTCTGAGCAAGCATATTCGCATCCTTCTCATCTTCCACTCTGGTTTTTTCAGCAAAGAGCAATGGCTAGAAGAGCATATGAGTGGGTTGCAAATAAGATTCGGGATGATGATCAGATAAACTTCTTTCGGTTTCGCCTTTATCGCTATCCTGCAGACACAGACATGGTGGACAATGAAACTCTTTACGCAGTAAAGAGAGAGCTTTTTTCTTTTCTATTCGCTCATGCAGTTTGCCTCTGCGGGAAGGGACATGAATTTTGGAGAGAACCTTACTACCCAGTCGTTTTGCTCGTCAATTTGGTTATGATCAAACTGTGCCACAAGACTGCGGGTTAGTTACCAGACAAATGCGCTGTTATGGAACGGGTCCTCTTAACTGGGCCATGATATGGAAACAATTGCTGAATGGTTGTGTTGGCTCCTCCTTCATAATTCCAGGCTGTGATCGCATAGTCCGTACATCATATAGCTGGATGCGATGGTGGGATCACCAATCATACCTGGTCAATAAATGCTTGCCAGTGGACTCTTCTATCTTTCTTCATCCACCCAGGCTGAAGGGCAGAAATTTAGAGAGCGGGATTGGCTATATTCCGGAGAAGAGCCATGCATCTCATCCAGGAGAGATTTGCAGAAAGATATCATTAGAAGATCCCATCCGTGAAATCAAGCCCATCAACACTTTGGATGGCTGGTTTGCCCACGGAGTTTTGAGAGAATTTGAGAAATCTCGTCGGGATTCTTCAAACCAGGCTGCGGATGATGCTGCAGGTACATCTTCTCCAATCCCTGCAGAGACTACAGCGGTTCAAGAAGGACCGGCTATTGGTACTTCCACATCTCCTCCGCAGCCCCTTGGTCCAGTCCGTCTTCTCCGATGACTAGATCAAGAACGCGTTTACAATCATCATCCCCTATCCCTCCAGAAGGAACTCGTTCAGCCTCTGCTTCTCCTATAGTCCAAGAGCTTGCACCGGAGAGCAGTCGACCCGTTTCTTATAAAGGGAAGCAAGTTATCGTTGAAGAAGCTGACGAAGAAATTTTGGGAGATGAAAGTTCTACTTCATCATCAGGTACAACCGAATCTTCACAGGATGAAGATAGCGGAGATAATGATAATGGCGAAGATAAAGATGATGACTTTGAAGAAGGAGAAGTTGATATTGGCAAAGAAGAGGAAACACCTGCGAAAGAAGTTGAGATAAAATCTTCCCCTGCAACTGCTAAGACTCCTTCTAGCATTAATGTTCCTGCTAAATCTCCTGCAGCTGAGGAAGATGAAGAGGAACCTTTAGATTATGGAGAATATGGATATTCACCAGGTAAAGGAAAATTTCACATATATATATCTCAATTTATATTGTGACAACTATTATTTATTTAAAATCATTGCATCTCCCTTTTTTAGGTGCCCAAGTTGCAGAAGTAGGTACTATCTCTTCAGCGAGCCCTCCTGTAATATCTTCACCAAGAGCATCTGTAGTTCCATTGGTAATACAGAGAGTAGTGGCTCGTGAAATTATATTTCCTACAGAAACTACTGACTTGCCAACTCCGGCTACTAGAGATTCCAGTACAGAAGCTAGAGCACCATCTTTCGGTGATATGGTGGGACTTGGTCCTTCCATAGCCCAAAGAGCTTCTCCTTCTGCTAGTCGCGTCCCAGTGACAGGTATACATATATGCATTGCTTATCTTCATTCAAGACTATATATATTTCATAATAATATATTGAATATTCTTCTTCTTTTACTATAGGAACTTATCCCCATAGTGGTGTGGCTAGTTCTGATTCTGTAACCACTACTTCTGAACTATCATCCTTTGCAAAGATTCCTGCTCACAAAATGCTTATGGTGAAACATTCTCTGTTAGCAATAATCCATATCTTCAGAAATCCTGATCAGTGGTCGGATCTGGATGTTGCTATAGAAATTTTGGAAAGCTCTGCTAAGATGGCCAGAATCAACATATCTCCTTTGCGGGATTCACTTCTCAAATTTCGTGATTCCGTAATTTCTTTGGCGTCGGTAGAGAATATTACAATTGCTCCTGAGATTTTAGAGTGTAGAAGGCAGTTGGCTTCATCACAAGAGCAAGCTCTTCTGACAGCTTCATCAATTTCCAAACTTGAACAAGAGCATACAATTCTTCAGGATAAATTAAAGATTCATGTTGATGAAAGCAAGACTATTCAAGACCGCATTGCAATTTTAAAGGAAGAAATCTTGCAGTTGGAGAGGAAGGATCATGAGCAAGCTTTAAGCATTCAGGATATTGAAGAGAAGATACGGGTTAATGCTCAATCTATTGATGTCGAAAAATCCGCACATCTTCAAGGTAAAGAAATGATTGCTTCTTTGGAGAATAAGCTTGCTGGCGTTCCTGATCATGCGAGACTTATTTTTGAAGAAAAATCTAGACATGATGCAGCTCAGGCACAATTAAAAGAAGATTTGCTCAGGTATTCAGAAGCAATGGGGATCACAGAGAATCTTTGAATCATGTAATTTTAATTATGTGATATTTGCTTTCGTGTTTCTTGGATGTAATTTATTTTGCTTGACATCTATTTTATGAGATTATTTTGGGATGTTTATGATGGTATTTTTTTATCTTGCATATTGATGATACTCATACTAATATTATCACATTATATTTGTGCTTTATATGATAATTTCATTATATTTATATTTTTCTATTAATATTAACAAGTTATATTTATTCTTTATATAATAATTTTCATTACTCATTTTTATAATTTCTAAACCTTTTATACTTTGTTAGTACGGGATTTTCTAGGTGAGTATTTAAATTGGCGGTACTAAGTTTCAATTCAATTAGCCACACGCAGTTTATGCTCATGAGTAGTGGAGCGTGCGCACACACACAGTTTAAGCTCGTGAGTAGTGGAGCATTTATGGGTCTTATGTGATGGCCACTGTAACTCTCTAGAGTTCGCTTTTGGGCTTCTCACTGCCTTGAGCTCACGGTCACGGTCCATCGAGGGGCCCATTGACGCTACCTGGGACGGTGGCTGTTGGATTTACGCGCAGGGTTGGCCACGGTAACTCTCTAGAGTTCGCAGGGCTCGCAAGGCTACCTTTGGGCACCAAATCTAGGGTCGCCAGTCCATCAATGAGTAGGTTTAAGCCCTTCCTCACGAGTTACTACTGAAATCAAACCCTAGAGACTGGAGGGTCTTACGCACGGTTGGCATAAAGCTCGCACCTGCGGCCCCTGCTTTTTCTTCGTCGCAAGGTCGAGCCCATTCACAGGAGGGCATTTTCACTCCGTTCCCGTGGCGCTGCCGAAGCTATACTGACGGCATGGGAATTACGGTGACTAGTCTTCGCGGATTTATGGCCTTTTAGGCTTTGAATCCTTGAGTTCGTCAGCTACCCGCATGGGTGCGCACGATGGTCTTCGCGGGCTTTTTAGGGCCACTGACTCCTCGCCGCTGCCCGAATGGCGATCTTCATGGGTCTTACGTATAGTTGGCCGGCTCTTTCAGAGCTTGATCCTTTGAAAGCATTTCATTTTTTTTTTCCCGAGCTTGATCTTTTTGATTTTGCTCTGTTTTGGCTCTTTTAGGATTTTGGCTTGGCTATACTGCCTCTTTGATTGATATTGATATATCCTTGCTTTTGATAATTTCTTTAAGAAAATCCATGCCTTATAAGGCAATAATATATATATGATCATCATCATTTGGCAATATAGCAGATATTTCCGAAATATCTTCAAGAAGATCCATGCCTTATAAGGCAATAATATATATATGATCATCATCATTTGGCAATATAGCAGATATTTCCGAAATATCTTCAAGAAGAACCATGCCTTATAAGGCAATAATATATATATGATCATCATCATTTGGCAATATAACTTTGTCAATCTCTTCAAGAGGATCTTCAAGAATTTGTGCCTTGTGAGGCCAAGAATTTGTGCCTTGTGAGGACATGAATTTGTGCCTTGTAAGGCAATATAACTTTGTCAATCTCTTCAAGAGAATTTTCAAGAATTTGTGCCTTGTGAGGCAATATAACTATGAGAACTTGTTTGATGATGATGATCATATATATATTTTCCAGATTTGCTGCTTCGATAATTGATATACTTGTGAATTTCTTCTTTTCTTTTGTTGGCATATAGACATGATCTTATTCATCTTTGCCTCCTTTTGATATAGAATCATTATACCGATAATATTCTGGGTCAAAATCCACATCTCTATCTTTAGGGATAGTATTTTTTGATAAAACGGGCGTTGACAAGTACACTGATACCCTGTCCTTCTTGATTTGTGATTCTATATGCCCCATTGGAGTATACTTCTTTCACCACATATGGACCGTCCCATTTAGGCTCGAACTTGCCCCCTGTCCGGCGAGTGACCATTATAGGTCTTTTTAACATTAACACCATATCCCCTTTTTTGAAAGAACGATATTTAACTTTGTTTATCAAATGTGATGTTCGGCACGATATGATTGCAACCATTCTTTGTCTTTGCAAGACGTTTCTCATCGAGTAAGTCTAATTCTTTCAGCCTTATTTTTACATTTTCATCATCTGTTATAGACTGGTGCACTGCCACTCTGAGTGACGCCACTTGTATTTCAATTGGAATAACTGCCGCCATACCATAGATTAATGAATATGGTGTCGCCCCTGTTGCTGTACGATGAGTGGTTCTGTAGGCCCATAACGCTTCTTGTAACTTTTCATCCCAATCACGCTTATTGCCTGTCACTGTTTTCTTCATAATCTTGACAATTGTTTTGTTAAACGCCTCTGCTAATCCATTGGCTGGAGGATAATAAGGTGTTGAAAAAGAATGTTGGATGCCGAACTTCTGACATAACTTTTCCATGCCTCTATTTTTAAAAGGGGTGCCATTATCAGTGATGATCTTCTTCGGAATACCATGACGGTATATTATAGTATGACGGATGAAATTGACCACGTCTTTTTCTTTAACATTACGCAAGGCGACTGCTTCGGTCCATTTGGAGAAATAATCATTCTTCGCTAAGATATCTTGTTTTCCTTTAGACGAAGGAGGATTTATGGGACCAATAACGTCGAGTCCCCAGGCTGAGAAAGGCCAAGATGCAACAAACTGATGTAATTCTTCTGGAGGAACATGTATTACATCTCCGTGTATTTGACATTCATGACACCGCTTTGCATATTCTATCGCATCTTTAAACATAGTAGGCCAATAATAACCCATTCGATGCACTCTATGGCATAAATTCCGCCGACTTGATGTGCTCCACATTCACTGAATGTGCCTCCCAAGCATTTGGTTTGCTTCTCGCTTGTCCAAGCACCTTAACAGCATTCCATTATAAGATTTTCTATATAATATTTCGCTGCATATGACAAATTTTCCTGATCGCTGCTTAATCTGCTGTCTTTATACATTGTCTTCTGACAAGATATTATATTTGAGATAATCAACAAAAAAGGTGACGCCTTAATCATCCATTGTTACTTCAGACATGGATATAGGCAACATTTCAACAGTTTCTTCAATAACCTCTGCAGATGGCAGAATCTTCTTTCTTCTATAGTTACCGAAGAGGACTTCGGTTTGTGCAGATAAAGTCATTGCGCTAAATCAAGCTAAAGCATCTGCTTTTGCATTTTTCGATCAATGTATATGTTTAATTTCCACATAATAAAATTGTTCGAGCAACTGTTGTGCCTTCCGATAATAAGGCAGGAGTTCTTCTTTCCTTACTTCAAACTTGTTGTCAATTGATTTATAATTAATTTAGAATCTCCGAAGATATGCAATGATTTTACTTCCATTTGCTGGGCTATTTCCATTCAGATGATAAGAGCTCTGTATTCAGCTTCATTATTTGTACACACGATACCCAACATGAAAGAGTATGGTAATAAATCGCCCTGAGGCGTAATGAATATCACTCCCGCCCCGCTCCGATACTCGAAAGCAAAGACCATCAAAATACATCGCCAAAGATTCGAGATTCACCAACATAACTGTTCATCCGGGAATTCATCATTGATTTCTTCATTTTTCGCTATAGGATGTGTCATGAGAAAGTCTGCCATAGCTTGTCCTTTTACTGCTTTCGCAGGCTTATACGAAATAGTATATTCTGATAACAATAGCATCCACTTAGCTAGTCTTCCTGATAACATTGGCCTGGTCATCAAGAATTTTATCGGATCTGCTCTTGAGATCAGAGTTATGTCATGGGAGAGACAATAATGCCTTAACTTTTGTACAGCGAATACCAATGCCAAGCATTCTTTTTCAATCGGAGAATAATTGGATTCTGCCCCCATTAGTGTTCGGCTTAGATAATAAAGAGCAGTCGCTTTTCCGGCTTCGTTTACCTGTGCAACAAAGCACCCAAAGAATTTGTAGCGGCGGATGTATATAAGATAAGTGGTTTACCTTTTACTGGAGTTGTTAACACTGTGGTATTTGTTTTAATAACTCTTTAATTGAATCAAAGGCATTCAGCAAGCCCGATCCCATACAAATTCTCAGTATCTTTCTTCATTAACCGAGAAAATGGTGACACCTTCCTCGCAAGGTTCGAAATGAAGCGACGAATATATGCCAATTTTCCTTGTAAGCTTTTTAGTTCCTTCAACGTCGTTGGTGGCGGCATATTTTGAATAGCTTTAACTTTTTCTGGATCAATTTCGATTCCTCTGTGCCGTACCACAAAGCCGAGGAATTTGTCGGAAGACACTCCAAATGCACATTTAGCCGGATTCATCTTTAATTGCTTCTTTCTGAATCGTCGGAAGACCGATGCTAAATGTTCGTGGTGCTCTTGATGGCCTCCGGATCTGACTACCAAGTCATCAACATAGCATTCGACATGTTTACGCATCATATCTTGAAAGATATTTTTCATTGCCCTTTGATATGTTGCCCCAGCATTTTTGAGACCGAAAGGCATAACTTTATAACAGTAAATTCCAAGCGGCGTTCTGAAAGCCGTCGCCTCTTCATCTTCAGGTGTCATCCTGATTTGATTATATCCTGCATATCCGTCCATAAAAGACATGATAGCATATTGAGTAGTGCTATCGATTAGTAATTCTGTTATCGGGAGGGGGAAATCGTCTTTTGGACATGCCTCATTCAGATCTCTGAAGTCAATACATACTCTGATCTGTCCGTTCTTCTTTTTTACCGGGACAATATTTGATATCCATTTGGGATATTTAACTTCTCTGATGAACCCAACCTTATTAGCTTATTTACTTCTTTTTCGATTAACGGAATCAGTCTGGGTGAAATCGCCTTTGTGCTCGCTTTCATTGGTTTTTTTCGTTAGAAATATTTAATCGATGCATTGCTACTGAAGGTTCAGATCCAGGCATTTCTTCATATGTCCAGTAAAACGTCTTTATTTTCCTTGAGAAGTTGACCATATTTCTCAGCTTCCTGGTCTGAAAGGCTAATGCTGATGAATGTGTTCCTTGGCTCTTCTATTGTTCCCAAATTTATTTCTCGCAGGCCATCTATCGTCGGTTGCCCCCCGTCTTCTATTTGCCTTGGAGCGATTTCAGGATATTAAATTACCTTCGTATCTGGTGTAGCTGAGGTCATGTTAGCTGATACCATATTTACTGCTGATTCTGCTCCCAATCCTTGAAATTTTCTTCGCTTTTTCTGATTAACCCCGAGAGGGATCTGAATTCCTTTTCCATGATTCAAGCCGGTGGGTTTGTCACAATCAAAACCCATATTTCTCATGATTTTCTTGCTTGCTGCACTGTATTTCCTCAAATTTTGCGATGCTAACTCTCCATGATATATGTTGCTTATATTTTCATCCCTCCCTTCGATGCAGACGTGAAACTCTATTGGTTCAGGATATTTAGCAATCGGCTTTGACTTGAAATGTTCTCGAGCGGTTTTGCAAATGGCTTACATCTTTCGATATTGGGTAATGGCACTATGTAATTGGATCAGTAAGACTTTTAATTTCATTCATGACAACAAAGTGTCAATGGCGGTTGTCCGGTTGTCTCAGCGCTTTGGTACAAAATAGAATTTCTTTCTTGCTCTCAGACCCGAAGATTCTGCTCTTTCTTCTTTATCTTTATTTATCCTGGCATCTTTTATGATTCTCTTTCCATCATCATTTCCCATTTCTTCAGAGAAACATTTATAATAACTAGCATCCGCAAAGAAAGACTCAGCTTCTGTGTAGGGTTTTGCATCAGCCATTACTTTATACTGCATCCCATCTTTACAGTATTTAAAGCACTGGTGTGGAGTAGAAGGTATGATATTGTACTGATGTATCCATGGCCTTCCCAGGAGAAGGTTATATGTCGTCACAGCATTTATAACGTGACATACAACAGTAGTGATTAATTCTCCCACTTCTAATGTCACCGTAATTTTACCGAGTGCGCGTTGTCCATCTTGATTGAACCCTTGTATCATCATTCCGCTAGGGCGCAAGTCTGAACGACGAAATCCCAATTTAGTAACCATTGAGAGTGGCAAAAGATTTACTGCGGACCCATTATCTATCATAATTCTTTTTATCTTCTTCTCACAAATATATCCTTCTATCATCAATGGCCTGTTATGTTCCTTTTCACCAATTAAATCATCATCAGAGAAAGATATTACTGGTAAACAATTCATTTTTTCATTACTTCTCTCATTCTTCATTTCTGCCAGTAAAGTTTCTCTCACATTGTGATCAGACAGTGCTTGAATCAAACTCTGTCGAAATTCTTCTGACAACTTGAGCGCATCGTAAACACTTAACCGTGCTGGTATACCCTTCAAGTGGCTGACTACATCATAAGCCACTTTTGTCACTGCAGCTCTATTTCTACTTTTGTCCTCAGTATTCTGTCTTTCAGTCACTTCTTTCCTTATGATTTCTGCTTTTTGCTTTACCGGACTTGTTATTTGCTTCCCTCATCGCAATGTAATCATTGTTGCACTTCTTGCCAACTTTTCCTTTTTCAGTCCCTGCTTGTTTTCTTGTATTGACAGTACATTTACTGTCGCCCTCGCATTCTTTTCTTTGCTTCCGTTAGTTATTATGTCACCTCTGTTTATCATCCGCTGTATAATGCATTTTAATGTATAACAATTTTCCGTCGGATGCCCTATTAGGCGATGATAACGGCAGAAGTTTCTTTCCCGAGTCCTTGTCGCATCTTCAGGACGTTTTGGTTCTGGTAATTCCAAGGTACCTGCCTTTAGCAATTGTTGCATCATAGGCACCACGTCTTCTTTATCGAACTCAAATCCTTCATGTGAATCGAGTATTCTGAGCTTTTTTCCACCGTATCTGTCCCTTGTTTGATTCCAGCCTTCTTTTCCTTTTGGCCTTTTATCTCTTGAACCCCTCGCATCTTGATTCTTCTTATCCCGGTCGATGGTGTTGACAGTTGTCCTGCCGGGTATTCTTCTGATAGGTTCATGATGAAATGCCGGCATCTTACGAGTCATCAGTTCCAATGCATGGGCTTTGGTAGCCAAGTCACGGAAGGTTCCGATATTAGCGCTGGTGAGTCCAAATGCGATTCCTG
The DNA here is from genome assembly GCA_030180095.1 of Magnolia changhungtana. Lineage (NCBI taxonomy): Eukaryota > Viridiplantae > Streptophyta > Magnoliopsida > Magnoliales > Magnoliaceae > Magnolia > Magnolia changhungtana. The sequence goes on from JASAUF010000316.1 coordinate 1,812,747, forward strand.
TTTCCATAGAGTTTAAACACATTTTAACTTGTTCTTTTCTTCCCAGAATCGCCGCATGATGCCCCAGTGTCTTCCATCCGTCTATGAATTTTTCGATTTGGTTCTCCCCTCTCGTTCGTCATCGAAGCTAATTCTGTGATGCTAACATCACGTTCTGACGAAAAGAAGTTTGACATAAAAGCATCTTGCATTTCTTCCCATGTTCGTATGGACCCTGGTGCCAAATTTGAATACCATCTGAAAGCTTTACTCGTTAACGATGAACCAAATAGGCGTAAGCAATATTGAGGTATCGTGGAGAAATTTCCCATACTGGTGATGAAATGCATCAGGTGTTCTTCTGGTGATCCTTCCCCATTAAATTTCTGAAAATCTGGATGCTTAAAATTGGCTGGGAATGGAACATCCTCTACCTCTCTTGGATAGGGTGTTCGGTATCTAAAACGACCGGTATTTACGTGCTCCCTTTCTATTCTGACCGCTTCTTCGACAACTTGTCTTACATCATCTTGTGTTATGGCTCTTGTCACCGGAACGGATCCTCGAGATCCTATTCCCTGTGGACGGGAACCTTCAGGTTGGTTCTCTTGTCCATTTGTTGCTCCCATCATGGGCGGAGCCACTATTTGGGCTACATTATGTGCTAGAGTTGCCAGAGCTTCTCTGAGGTTCCGGCATTCATCCATCAGCACTCTTTGTGCTTCCGCCATCTGATCGACACGTTCTTCAGTAGTCGGTCTATTTCCTTGACCTGTCTCTGCCATATATACCGCGGCCTCTTGACTGTTCACCGAAGCTGTTATTGGGGTAAAACGAGAGTATGTTGACGTAACAGGGCTTGCAAAGAAGGGAGAAATTGGAGTCTTGTTTGATTCTTGTGTGTTTCCCGTGCTTTTAACCGATTTGAGTGATGCAGCTGTAGGCGAGCTTGTTTGTGGTGATACGGGCACCGGGGATCCTATCATCAGTGCTTTACCTTTCTGTGCTTCTGTCCATTTGGTCTTCGGGACGATCAAAGCTGAAAAATCTTGTGATGAGAACTGCGCAGCAGCTTGTTCAGGATAAATCGCCAGAGGAGCGAGCTCAGGTTTTCTTCTTGCTATGCTCCGCGTGATTGGTCCCTCAGCTCTTAGTGCCAACAATTTCGCTTTGCGGTTTTTTAAGGTTTTTGCTTTCGTCTTTCTAGACAAGACCAAAGTCCAGTTTTCCTCACTCTCTTGAGGTGAAACGGAAATGACTCCTGTTGTTACTGGAATCATTTTGCGCCTGCTTGTACTGCTTGCTTTCGTACTTTCAGGAGTTTGATTTGGCGCATATTCAATTATGAATCCAGTGTCGATGAATCGGAAGTTCACTTTTCTCGCGATATTAGCCATTAGTAGTGTTGTGTGATTGAATTCAGGTACCTTCAATAATAAAACATACTTGAAATTAGTACATGAAAGACTAAGTAAACTATCTTGGAGATGAAGGGGAGGATGTTCCCACTGAGAGTCGCCATTTTGGCGTCAAATAGACGCCAAAAATAGTGACGAGAGTCTTACAACTTTCCCGATGTTAATGTTAAATAAAATAATTTTCCCCAGCAGAGTCGCCATTTTGTTTCGACAAGGAAACAAAAGTATTTGATTTGGGAGAATAATCTTATTCAAACATAACAATGGAATAATTATGAAGACAACCATCACACTTTATTGATTCTGAATTCATTTTACATCCTCTGATATCCCTTGATTCTAAGATAGTTTACAAAGAACTCATCACAAATATCAATTATTATAGCTAAATATAATTTTCGGCAGCATAACGGCAATGATCTCAATCATCTCCAATGACTTAGGAGGAAATAGACAAGTCGATCAATAGTCTTCAAGAGAACGAAGATTCCGGCAGCATTTCGGTACTATTTTGATCATCTCCTGAAACTTAGGAGGAATACGCCTCTTCGTCGATGACTCTTCCTTTCTCTTGATTAAGAAGAACTTGAAGCTTTGAGAACTCCCATCATTCCGACAGCATTTCAGCCCATTGCTGTCAAAAAACTGCCAATCAATAGGTTTGCGCGGGTCCGCGCAAACCATAAAAGCACTCAGCTGCTTTGCGCCGACTGGCGCAATCTTCCAGGAGTCCAATACTCCTTTGCGCGCAGTCGCGCAAAGCGGGGGGAAGTCCAATACTCCGCACCTTCTGTCTTCTCTTTGCTTCACTTCTGAAATCTTCGAACCCCTTTTTAGAGAAGGAATGGGGTATTTATAGACATTTTCTCCAATGAAAATCTCAGATCTGGTCGATGTGGGACAAAAATATCATCCAACTATTTTGATCGCACTATTATAGACTTTGCGCGGACACGCGCAAACAATATACTTTGCGCGGTCTCGCGCAAACCCCCAATCTCGCGCAAACTTCTCCTCTGTTCAATCCGCGCAAACTCTTCACTCTGCGCGGTCTTGTGTGACTATTTCACTTTGCGCGACTCCGCGCAAAGTGGTCTTGAAGCTGTTTTCTTTCATCTTCAAAGTGATTTCTTGATCTTTTCTTCTTCTCTTCCTTGCTTATTTTATGCCTCAACAAGTGGCAGTTGGATATGCATGGACATGGGTAGCCTTCGAGTTTCATTTCCATGACAAATACCACCCTCAGATCTACCGACACGAGAGGGAGAACGAGTTCCTACACCTCAGGCAGGGAGGCATGACAGTTACTGAGTACGAGCATCGATTTACTGAGCTGGGCAGATACGTCCCTACGACAAGGAGATAAAGGAAAAATTCTAAATGGTCTCAGAATATGATGATTCCAGTCAGGAATGAAAGAGAACTAAAGTACCTTTCATATGACCAAAAATCAACCCAATCTGACATCAAATGAGGGAGTTATGAGCGTCTCCATTGGATTGCTAGATTTGGAAAGATTAATAATCCAAATTGTAAAATGATGAGAGAGGAGTTCGAACGCTCTTTTGGCATATCGAACGGTCTCAAAAATAGCATAGTTTGGTCCCATTTAGAAGCTTGTCAACTTAACATTCTAATGAATTGAAAATAGTCTAAATTCGACCACTAAAGAGAGAGTTACAAAGGTTACTATTCAACAAGGAGATGAAGGAAAAATTCAGGACCGACGACTGCGATCCCACTTACGGATGCAAAAATGGACTCAGAAAATGATGATTCCAGTCAAGAATGAAAGAGCACTAAAGTAACTTTTAGATGACAAAAAATTGACCTAATCTGACCTCAAACGAGGGTGTTATGAGCATCTCCGTTGGATCACGTGATTTTGAAAGATTAACAATTAAAATTACAAAATGACGATTGGAGAGTTCCAACGTGCTTTTTGGATATCGAACGGTCTCAAAATTATCCAATTTTGGTCCCATTTAGAAGCTGGTCGAGTTACCATTTCAATGAGCTCAAAATAATTTAAATTTGACCACCAAAGAGAGAGTTAAGAAGGTTACTATTCGAAAAGGAGATGAAGGTAAAATTTATGACCGACGACTTCGATCCCGCTTACGGATGCCCAAATGCTCTCAGAATACAATGATTACAGTCAGGAATGAAAGGGCACTAAAGTACCTTTCAGGTGACCAAAAATTGACCTAATCTGATATTAAACGAGGGAGTTATGAGCATCTCCATTGGATGGTGCGATTTGGAAAGATTAACAATCCAAATTGTAAAATGACGATTGAAGAGTTCCAACGTGCTTTTTGCATATCGAACGGTCTCAAAGTTTGCCAATTCTAGTCCCATTTAAAAGCTTGTCAAGTAACTATTCCAATGAGCTCAAAATAATCTAAATTCAACCACTGAAGATAGAGTTAAGAAGGTTACTATTGGACAAGGAGAAGAAGGAAAAATTCATGACCGATGGCTGCAATCCCACTTACGGATGCCCAAATGGTTTCAGAATAGGTTTATTCTAGCCAGGAATGAAAGAGCACTAGAGTGCCTTTCAGATGACCAAAAATCAACCCAATCTGACTTCAAACGAGGGAGTTATGAGCATCTTCGTAGGATTGGGCGATTTGGAAAGATTAACAATTTAAAATGGAAAATGACGAGCGAAGAGTTCCAACGCGCTTTTCGTATATCGAACTGTCTCAGAAATAGCCAATTTTGGTCCCATTTGGAAGCTTGTCAACTTACCATTCCAATGAGCTGAAAATAATGTAAATTTGGTCACTGAAGAGAGGGTTACGAAGATTACTATTTGACAAGGAGATGAACAAAAAATTCTTGACCAACGACTGCGATCCCACTTACGGATGCCAAATGTCTTAGAATATGATGATTCCAGTCAGGAATGAAAGAGCATTAAAGTACCTTTCAGATGACCAAAAATCAACCCAATCTGACATCAAATGAGGGAGTTATGAGCATCTCCGTTGGATCGCATGATTTGGAAAGATTAATAATCCAAATTGTAAAATGACGAGCGAGGAGTTCCAACGCGCTTTTGGGATATCGAACGGTCTCAGAAATAGCATAGTTTGGTCTCATTTGAAAGCTTGTCAACTTACCATTCCAAAGAGCTGAAAATAATGTATATTCGACCTCTGAAGAGAGAGTTACGAAGGTTACTATTCGACAAGGAGATGAACTAAAAATTCTTGACTGACGATGCAATCCCACTTATGGATGCCCAAATGGTCTCAGAATATGATGATTCCAGCGAGGAATGAAAGAGCACTAAAGTACCTTTCAGATGACCAAAAACTGGCCTAATCTGACATCAAACGAGGGAGTTATGAGCGTCTCCGTTAAATCGCGCGATTTGGAAAGATTAACAATCCAAATTGCAAAATGATGAGCGAGGAGTTCCAATGCGCTTTTAGGATATCGAACGGTCTCAGAAATAGTATAGTTTGGTCCCATTTGGAAGCTTGTCAACTTACCATTCCAATGAACTGAAAATAGTCTAAATTCGATCATTGAAGGGAGGGTTACGAAGGTTACTATTTGACATGGAGATGAAGGAAAATTCAGGACCGACGACTGTGATCCCATTTAAGGATGTAGAAATGGACTCAGAAAATGATGATTCCAGTCAGGAATGAAAGAGCACTAAAGTAACTTTCAAATGACGAAAAAACGACCCAATCTGACATCAAATGAGGGTGTTATGAGCATCTCCGTTGGATCACACGATTTTGAATGATTAACAATTGAAATTACAAAATGACGATTGAAGAGTTCCAACATGCTTTTTAGATATCGAACGGTCTCAAAATTAGCCAATTTCTTCCAATTTAGAAGCTTGTCAACTTACCATTTCAATGAACTCTAAATAATCTAAATTCGACCACTAAAGAGAGAGTTAAGAAGGTAAAGAGAGAGTTAAGAAGGTTACTATTCAATAAGGAGATGAAGGAAAAATTCTGGACGGACGACTGCGATCCCACTAACGGATGCCGAAATGGACTCAGAAAATGATGATTCCAGTCAGGAATGAAAGAGCACTAAAGTAACTTTTAGATGACCAAAAATCGACCCAATCCAACATCAAACGAGGGTGTTATGAGCATCTTCGTTGGATCACACAATTTTGAAAGATTAACAATCAAAATTACAAAATGATGATTGAAGAGTTCCAACGTGCTTTTTGGATATCGAACGATCTCAAAATTATCCAATTTTGGTCCCATTTAGAAGCTTGTCGAGTTACCATTTCAATGAGCTCAAAATAATTTAAATTCGACCACTAAAGAGAGAGTTAAGAAGGTTACTATTTAAAAAGGAGATGAAGGTAAAATTTATGACCGACGACTGCGATCCCACATACGGATGCCCAAATGCTCTCAGAATACGATGATTACAGTCAGGATTGAAAGGGCACTAAAGTACCTTTCAGATGACCAAAAATTGACCTATCCGACATCAAACGAGGGAGTTATGAGCGTCTCCGTTGGATGGTGCGATTTGGAAAGATTAACAATCTAAATTGCAAAATGACGATTGAAGAGTTCCAACATGCTTTTTGCATATCGAACGGTCTCAAAGTTTGCCAATTCCGGTCCCATTTAAAAACTTGTCAAGTCACTATTCCAATGAGCTCAAAATAATCTAAATTCAACCGCTGAAGAGAGAGTTAAGAAGGTTACTATTGGACAAGAAGAAGAAGGAAAAATTCATGACCGACGGCTGCAATCCCACTTACGGATGCCCAAATGGTTTCAGAAAAGGTTGATTTCAGCCAGGAATGAAAGAGCACTAAAGTACCTTTCAAATGACCAAAAATCAACACAATCTGACTTCAAACGAGGGAGTTATGAGCGTCTCCATTGGATTGGGCGATTTGGAAAGATTAACAATTCAAAATGGAAAGTGACGAACGAAGAGTTCCAAAGCGTTTTTCGGATATCGAATGGTCTCAGAAATAGCCAATTTTAGTCCCATTTGGAAGCTTGTCAACTTACCATTCCAATGAGCTGAAAATAATGTAAATTCGACCACTGAAGAGAGAGTTACGAAGATAACTATTCGACAAGGAGATGAACTAAAAATTCTTGACCAACGACTGCGATCCCACTTACGGATGCCCAAATGGTCTCAGAATTTGATAATCCAGTAACGAATGAAAGAGCACTAAAGTACCTTTCAGATAACCAAAAATTAACCCAATCTGACATCAAATGAGGGAGTTTTGAGGTCTCCGTTGGATCGTGTGATTTAGAAAGATTAACAATCCATATTGTAAAATGACGAGCAAGGAGTTCCAACGCGCTTTTAGGATATCGAACGGTCTATGAAATAGCATAGTTTGGTCTCATTTGGAAGCTTGTCAACTTACCATTCCAAAGAGCCAAAAATAATGTAAATTCGACCACTGAAGAGAGAGTTACGACGGTTACTAGCCGACAAGGAGATGAACTGAAAATTCTTGACCGACGACTGTGATCCCACTTATGGATGCCCAAATGGTCTCAACATATGATGATTCCAGCCAGGAATGAAAGAGCACTAAAGTACCTTTCAGATGACCAAAAATCAACCCAATCTGACATCAAACGAGGGAGTTATGAGTGTCTCCATTGGATCACGCGATTTGGAAAGATTAACAATCCAAATTGCAAAATGATGAACGAGGAGTTCCAACGCGCTTTTGGGATATTGAACGGTCTTAGAAATAGTATAGTTTGGTCCCATTTGGAAGCTTGTCAACTTACCATTCCAATGAACTGAAAATAGTCTAAATTCTACCACTGAAGGGAGAGTTACGAAGGTTACTATTCGACATGGAGATGAAGGAAAAATTCAGGACTGACGACTGCGATCCCACTTATAGATGCAGAAATGGACTCAGAAAATGATGATTCTAGTCAGGAATGAAAGGGCACTAAAGTAACTTTCAAATGATGAAAAAATGACCCAATCCGACATCAAACGAGTGTGTTACGAGCATCTCCATTGGATCACATGATTTTGAAAGATTAACAATCGAAATTAGAAAATGACAATTGAAGAGTTCCAACGTGCTTTTTAGATATCGAACGGTCTCAAAATTAACCAATTTCTATCCCATTTAGAAGCTTGTCAAGTTACCATTTCAATGAACTCAAAATAATCTAAGTTCGACCACTGAAGAGAGAGTTAAGAAGGTTACTATTCGACAAGGAGATGAAGGAAAAATTCATGACCGACGACTGCGATCCCACATACGGATGACAAAATGGTCTCAGAATACGATAATTCCAGTCAGGAATGAAAGGGCACTAAAGTAACTTTCAGATGACCAAAAATTGAACCAATCTGACATCAAACGAGGGAGTTATGAACGTCTCCATTGGATTGCGCGATTTGGAAAGATTAACAATCCAAATTGCAAAATGACAAGCGAAGAGTTTCTACGCACTTTTGGTATATCAATCAGTCGCAGATATAGCCAATTTTGGTCCTATTTAGAAGCTTGTCAGCTTACCATTCCAATGAGCTTAAAATAATCTAAATTCGACCACTGAAGAGAGAGTTAAGAAGGTAACTATTCGACAAGGAGATGAAGGCAAAAATTCATGACCAAAAATCGACCTAATTTAACATCAAACGAGGGTTATGCGATCCCATTACGGATGCCCTAATGGTCTCATAATATGACGATTCCATTCAGGATTAAAAGAGCACTAAAGTACCTTTCAGATGACTAAAAATCAACCCAATCTGACATTAAACGAGGGAGTTATGAGCGTCTCCGTTGGATCGCTCGATTTGGAAAGATTAACAATCCAAATTGCATAATGATGAGTGAGGACTTCCAATGCAATTTTAGGATATCGAATGTTCTCAGAAATAGCACATTTTGGTCCCATTTGGAATCTTGTCAACTTACCATTCCAATGAGTTAAAAATAGTGTAAATTCGACCACTGAAGAGAGAGTTACGAAGGTTACTATCCGACAAGGAGATGAAGGAAAAATTCAAGATCGACGACTGCGATCCCACTTACGGATGCCCAAATGGTCTCAGAATAAGATGATTCTAGCCAGGAATGAAAGAGCACTAAAGTACCTTTCAGATGACCAAAAATCAACTCAATCTGACATCAAACAAGGGAGTTATGAGCGTCTCCGTTGGATAGCGCGATTTAGAAAGATTAACATCCAAATTGAAAAATGACGAGCGAGGAGTTCCAACGCGCTTTTGGGATAGCGAACGGCCTCAGAAATAACATATTTTGGTCCCATTTGGAAGCATGTCAGCTTACCATTCCAATGATCAGAAAATAGTGTAAATTCGACCACTGAAGAGAGAGTTTCAAAGGTTACAATTCAACAAGGAGATGAAGGAAAAATTCAGGACCGAGGACTATGATCCCACTTACGGATACCGAAATGGACTCGAAAAATGATGATTTCATTAGGAATGAAAAAGCACTAAAGTAACTTTCAGTTGACCAAAAATCGACCCAATCCAACATCAAACGAGGGAGTTATGAGCGTCTCCGTTGGATGGTGTGATTTGGAAAGATTTACAATCCAAATTGCAAAATGGCGATTGACAAGTTCCAATGTGCTTTTTGGATATCGAACGGTCTCAAAATTAGCAAATACTAGTCCCATTTAAAAGCGTGTCAAGTAATGATTCCAATGAGCTCAAAATAATCTAAATTCGACCATTGAAGAGAGAGTTAAGAAGGTTACTATTTGACAAGGAGATGAAGGAAAAATTCATGACCGATAACTGTGATCCCACTTATGGATACCCAAATGGTCTCAGAATATGATGATTCCAGTCAGGAATGGAAGAGAAGTAAAGTACCTTTCAGATGACCAAAAATCAACCCAATCTGACATCAAACGAGGGAGTTATGAGCGTCTCCATTGGATCGCGCGATTTGGAAAGATTAACAATCCAAATTGCAAAATAACAATTGAAGAGTTCCAACGTGCTTTTTGGATATCGAACGTTCTCAAAATTAGCCAATTTCGGTCCCATTTGGAAGCTTGTTAAATTACCATTGCAATGAGCTCAAAGAAGTCTAAATTCGACCACTAAAGAGAGAGTTACAAAGGTTAGATGAAGGAAAAATTCAGGACCAACAACTGCAATCCCACTTACGGATGCTAAAATGGACTCGAAAAATGATGATTCCAGTCAGGAATGAAAGAGCACGAAAGTACCTTTCAGATGACCAAAAATTGACCCAATCTGACATCAAACGAGGGAGTTATGAGCGTCTTAGTTGGATCACGGGATTTGGAAAGATTAACAATCCAAATTACAAAACGACGATTGAAGAGTTCCAACATGCTTTTGGGATATCGAATGGTCTCAAAATTAGCCAATTCCAGTCCCATTTAGATGCTTGACAAGTTACCATTTCAATGAGCTCAAAATATTCTAAATTCGTCCACTGAAGAGAGAGTTAAGAAGGTTACTATTCGACAAGGAGAAGAACAAAAAATTCATGACCGACGACTGCGATCCCACTTACGAATGCCCAAATGGTCTCAAAATAGGTTGATTCCAGTCAGGAATGAAAGAGCACTAAAGTAACTTTCAGATGACCAATAATCGAACCAATCTGACATCAAACGAGGGAGTTATGAGCGTCTCCGTTGGATGGTCCGATTTGGAAAGATTAAGAAACCAAATTGTAAAATGATGATTGAAGAGTTCCAATGTGCTTTTTGGATATCGAACGGTCTCAAAATAAGCTAATTCTGGTCCCATTTAGAACCTTGTCAAATTACCATTGCAATGAGCTCAAAATAGTCTAAATTCGACCACTAAAGAGAGAGTTACAAAGGTTACTATCCGACAAGGAGATGAAGGAAAAATTCAGGACTGACAACTGCAATCCAATTATGGATAATAAAATGGACTCGGAAAATGATGATTCCAGTTAGGAATGAAAGAGCACTAAAGTACCTTTTAGATGACCAAAAATTGACCCAATCCAACATCAAACAAGGGAGTTATGAGTGTCTTCGTTGGATCACACCATTTTGAAAGATTAACAACCCAAATGACAAAACGACGATTGAAGAGTTCCAACTTGCTTTTTGGATATCGAACGATCTGAAAATTAGCCAATTCGGGTCCCATTTATAAGCTTGTCAAGTTACCATTTCAATGAGCTCAAAATAATCTAAATTCGACCACTAAAGAGAGAGTTAAGAAGGTTACTATTCGACAAGGAGATGAAGGTAAAATTTATGACCAACGACAGCGATCCCACTTACGGATTCCCAAATGGAATTAGAATACGATGATTACAGTCCGGAATGAAAGGGCACTAAAGTACTTTTCAGATGACCAAAAATCGACCCAATTCGACATCAAACGTGGGAGTTATGAGCGTCTCCGTTGGATGGTCCGATTTAGAAAGATTAACAATCCAAATTGTAAAATGACGATTGAAGAGTTCCAACGTGCTTTTTGGATCTCGAACGGTCTCAAAATTAGGCAATTTCGGTCTCATTTGGAAGCTTGTCAAATTACCATTGTAAGGAGCTCAAAATAGTCTAAATTCGACCATTAAAGAGAGATTACAAAGTTAACTATTTGACAAGGAGATGAAGGAAAAATTCAGGACCGACAACTGCAATCCAACTTATGGATGCTGAAATGGAATCGAAAAATGATGATTCTAGTCAGGAATGAAAGAGCACTAAAGTACCTTTCAGATGACAAAAAATTCACCCAATCCGACATCAAACGAGGGAGTTATGAGCGTCTCCATTGGATCACGCAATTTTGAAAGATTAACAATCCCAATTACAAAACGACGATTGAAGAGTTCCAACGTGCTTTTTGGATATCGAACGGTCTCAAAATTAGCCAACTCCGGTCCCATTTAGAATTTTGTCAAGTTACCATTTCAATAAGCTCAAAGTAATTTAAATTCGACCACTTAAGAGAGAGTTAAGAAGGTTACTATTCGAAAAGGAGATGAAGGTAAAATTTATGACCGACGACTGCAATCCCACTTCTGGATGCCCAAATAGTCTCAGAATATGATGATTACAGTCAGGAATGAAAGGGCACTAAAGTACCTTCTAAATGACCAAAAATCGACCCAATCTGACATCAAACGAGGGAGTTATGAGCGTCTCCGTTGGATGGTGCGATTTGGAAAGATTAACAATCCAAATTGCAAAATGACGATTGAAGAGTTCCAACGTGCTTTTTGGATATCGAACGGTCTCAAAGTTTGCCAATTTAAGTCCCATTTAAAAGCTTGTCAAGTAACCATTCCAATGAGCTCAAAATAATCTAAATTCGACCACTGAAGAGAGAGTTAAGAAGGCTACTATTCCACAAGGAGAAGAAGGAAAAATTCATGACAGACGACTGCGATGCCACTTACGTTTGCCCAAGTGGCCTTAGAATAGGATGATTCCAGCCAGGAATGAAAGGGCACTAAAGTACCTTTCGGATGACCCAAAATTAACCCAGTCTGACATCAAATGAGGGAGTTATGAGAGTCCCCGTTGGATTGCGTGATTTGGAATGATTAACAATCCAAATTGTAAAATGACAAATGAAGAGTTCCAACGCGCTTTTTAGATATCGAACGGTCTCAGAAATAGCCAATTTTGGTCCCATTTGGAAGCTTGTCAACTTACCATTCCAATGAGCTGAAAATAATGTAAATTTGACCATTGAAGAGAGAGTTACGAAGGTTTGTATTCCATAAGGAGATGAAGGAAAAATTCTTGACCGACGACTACGATCCCACTTACGGATGCCCAAATGGCCTCAGAATATGATGATTACAGTTAGGAATGAAAGAGCACTAAAGTACCTTTCAGATGACCAAAAATCAACCCAATCTGACATCAAATGAGGGACTTATGAGCATCTCCGTTGGATCGCTCGATTTGGAAAGATTAACAATCTAAATTACAAAATGACGAGAGAGGAGTTCCAACGCTCTTTTGGGATATCGAACGGTCTCAAAAAAAGCATAGTTTGGTCCCATTTGGAAGCTTACCAACTAACCATTCCAATGAACTGAAAATAGTCTAAATTCGACCACTGAAGAGAGAGTTACAAAGGTTACTATTCAACAAGGAGATGAAGTAAAAATTCATGACCGACGACTGTGATCCCACTTACGGATGCCGAAATGGACTCAGAAAGTGATGATTCCAGTCAGGAATGAAAGAGCACTAAAGTAACTTTCAGATGACAAAAAATCGACCCAATCCGACATCAAACGAGGGTGTTATGAGCATCTCCGTTGGATCACACGATTTTAAAAGACTAACAATCGAAACTACAAAATGACGATTGAAGAGTTGTAACGTGCTTTTTGGATATCGAACAGTCTCAAAATTAGCCAATGCCAGTCCCATTTAGAAGCTTGTCAAGTTACCATTTTTATCAACTCAAAATAATCTAAATTCGACCATTGAAGAGAGAGTTAAGAAGGTTACTATTTGACAAGGAGATGAAGGAAAATTTCATGACCGACGACTGCGATCCCACTTACGGATGACCAAATGATCTCAGAATACAATGTTTCTAGTCAGGAATGAATGGGCACTAAATTACCTTTTAGATGAACAAAAATTGAACCAATCTGATATCAAATAAGGGAGTTATGAGCATCTTCGTTGGATGGTCCAATTTGGAAAGATTAACAATCCAAATTGCAAAATGATGATTGAAGAGTTCCAATGTACTTTTTAGATATCGAACAGTCTCAAAATAAGCCAATTTCAGTCCCATTTGGAAGCTTGTCAAATTACCATTGCAATGAGCTCAAAATAGTCTAAATGCGATCACTAAAGAGAGAGTTACGAAGGTTACTATTCGACAAGGAGATGAATGAAAAATTCAGGACCGACGACTGGCATCCCACTTACGGATGCCGAAATGGACTCAGAAAATGATGATTCCAGTCAGGAATGAAAGAGCACTAAAGTAACTTTTAAATGACCAATAATCAACCCAATCCGACATCTAACGAGGGTGTTATGAGCATCACCGTTGGATCACACGATTTTCAAAGATTAACAATCGAAATTACAAAATGATGATTGAAGAGTTCCAACGTGCTTTTTGGATATCGAACGGTCTCAAAATTAGCCAATGTCGGTCTCGTTTAGATAGCTTGTCAAGTTACCATTTCAATGAACTCAAAATAATCTAAATTTGACCACTGAAGAGAGAGTTAAGAAGGTTACTATTCGACAAGGACATGAATGAAAATTTCATGATCGACGACTGCGATCCCACTTACAGATGACCAAATGGTCTCAGAATATGATGATTCTAGTGAGGAATGAAAGGGCACTAAAGTACCATTCAGATGACCGAAAATTGAACCAATCTGACATCAAATGAGGGAGTTATGAGCATCTCCATTGGATGGTCCGATTTGGAAAGATTAACAATCCAAATTACAAAATGATGATTGAAGAGTTCCAACGTACTTTTTGGATATCAAACGGTCCCAAAATAAGCCAATTCTGGTCCTATTTGGAAGCTTGCCAAATTACGATTGCAATGAGCTCAAAATATTCTAAATTCGACCACTAAAGAGAGAGTTACGAAGGTTACTATTCAACAAGGAGATGAAGGAAAAATTCAGGACCAACAACTGTAATCCAACTTACGGATGCTAAAATGGACTCAGAAAATAATGATTCCAGTTAGGAATGATAGAGCACTAAAGTACCTTTTAGATGACCAAAAATCGACCCAATCCGACATCAAACGAGGGAGTTATGAGCGTCTCCGTTGGATCACGCGATTTTTAAAGATTAACAATCCAAATTGCAAATCGACGATTGAAGATTTCCAACGTGCCTTTTAGATATCGAACGGTCTCAAAATTAGCCCATTCTGGTCCCATTTAGAAGCTTGTTAAGTTACCATTTCAATGAGCTCAAAATAATCTAAATTCGACCACTAAAGAGAGAGTTAAGAAGGTTACTATTCGACAAGGAGATGAAGGTTAAATTTATGACTGACGACTGCGATCCCACTTACGGATGCCTAAATGGTCTCAGAATATGATGATTACAGTCAGGAATAAAAGGGCACTAAAGTACCATTCAGATGACCAAAAATGGTCCCAATCTGACATCTAACGAGGGAGTTATAAGCGTCTCCGTTGGATGGTCCGATTTGGAAAGATTAACAATCCAAATTGCAAAATGACGATTGAAGAGTTCTTAGGTGCTTTTTAGATATCGAACGGTCTCAAAATTAGCCAATTCTCATCCCATTTAAAAGCCTGTCAAGTAACCATTCCAATGAGCTCAAAATAATCTATATTCGACCACTGAAGAGAGAGTTAAGAAGGTTACTATTCGACAAGGAGATGAAGGAAAAATTCATGATCGACGACTGTGATCCCACTTTTGGATGCCCAAATGGCCTCAGAATATGATGATTTCAGTCAAGAATGAAAGAGCACCAATCTGACATCAAACGAGGGAGTTATGAGCGACTCCGTTGGATCACGTGATTTTTAAAGATTAACAATCCAAATTGCAAATCGACGATTGAAGATTTCCAATGTGCTTTTTAGATATCGAACGGTCTCAAAATTAGCCCATTCTGGTCCCATTTAGAAGCTTGTCAAGTTACCATTTCAATGAGCTCAAAATAATCTAAATTCAACCACTAAAGAGAGAGTTAAGAAGGTTACTATTCGACAAGGAGATGAAGGTTAAATTTATGACCGACGACTGCGATCCCACTTACGGATGCCTAAATGGTCTCAGAATATGATGATTACAGTCAAGAATAAAAAAGCACTAAAGTACCTTTCAGATGACCAAAAATTGTCCCAATCCGACATCTAACGTGGGAGTTATAAGCGTCTCCGTTAGATGGTCCGATTTGGAAAGATTAACAATCCAAATTGCAAAATGACTATTGAAGAGTTCCTACGTGCTTTTTAGATATCGAACGGTATCAAAATTAGCCAATTTTAGTCCCATTTAAAAGCCTGTCAAGTAACCATTCCAATGAGCTCAAAATAATCTAAATTTGACCACTGAAGAGAGAGTTAAGAAGGTTACTATTCGACAAGGAGATGAAGGAAAAATTCATGATCGACGACTGTGATCCCACTTTTGGATGTCCAAATGGTCTTAGAATATGATGATTCCAGTCAAGAATGAAAGAGCACCAATCTAACATCAAACGAGGGAGTTATGAGCGTCTCCGTTGGATTGTGTGATTTGGAAAGATTAACAATCCAAATTGTAAAATGATGATCGAAGAATTTCAACATGCTTTTGGGATATCGATCAGTCTTAAAATTAGCCGATTTCGGTCCCATTTAAAAGCTTGTCAAATTAATATTCCAATGAGCTCAAAATAGTCTAAATTCGACCACTGAAGAGATAGTTACAAAGGTTAGTATTCGACTAGGAGATGAAGGAAAAATTCAGGACCGATGACTGCGATCCCACTTACGGATGCCGAAATGGTCTCGGGAAACGATGATTTCAATCAGGAATGAAAGAGCAGTAAAGTACCTCTCAGATGACCAAAAATTGACCCAATCTGACATCAAACGAGGGAGTTATGAGCGTCTCCGCTGGATAGTGCGATTTGGAAAGATTAACAATCCAAATTACAAAATGACGATTGAAGAGTTCCAATGTACTTTTTGGATATCGAACGATCTCAAAATTAGCCAATTCCGGTCCCATTTAGCAGCTTGTCAAGTTACCATTCTAATGAATTGAAATTAATCTAAATTCGACCACTGAAGAGAGAGTTAAGAAGGTTGCTATTCAACAAGGAGGAGAAGGAAAAATTCAGGACCGACAACTGCAATCCCACTTACGGATGCCCAAATGGTCTCAGAATAGAATGATTCCAGCCAGGAATGAAAGATCAATAAAGTACCTTTCAGATGACCAAAACTCAACCTAATCTGACATTAAATGAGGGAGTTATGAGCATCTCCATTGGATTGGACGATTTGGAGAGATTAACAATCCAAATTGGAAAATGACGAGCGAAGAGTTCCAACGCACTTTTCAGATATCGAATGGTCTTCGAAATAGCAAATTTTGGTCCCATTTGGAAGCTTGTCAACTTACCATTCCAATGAGCTAAAAATAAGAGAGAGTTATAAAGGTTACTATTCAACAAGGAGATGAAGGAAAAATTCAGGACCGACGACTGCGATCCCCTTACGGATGCCGAAATGGACTCAGAAAACGATGATTCCAGTCATGAATGAAAGAGCACTAAAGTAAATTTCAGATGACCAAAAATTGACCCAATCTGACATCAAACGAGGGTGTTATGAGCATCTTCATTGAATCAAGCGATTTTGAAAGATTAATAATTAAAATTACAAAATGACTATTGAAGAGTACCAACGTGCTTTTGGGATATCGAACGGTCTCAAAATTAGCCAATTCTAGTCCCATTTAGTAGCTTGTCAAGTTACCATTTCAATGAACTCAAAATAATCTAAATTCGACCACTGAAGAGAGAGTTAAGAAGGTTACTAGTCGACAAGCAGATGAAGGTAAAAGTTATGACCGACAACTGCGATCTCACTTACAGATTCCCAAATGGTCTTAGAATACAATGATTCCAGTCAGGAATGAAAGGGCACTAAAGTACCTTTCAGATGACCAAAAAACGACCCAATCCAACATCAAACGAGGGAGGTATGGCATCTCCGTTGGATGGTCCGATTTGGAAAGATTAACAATCTAAATTGAAAAATGACGATTAAATAGTTCCAACGTGATTTTTGGATATCGAACGGTCTCAAAATTAGCCAATTCCAGTCCCATTTAAAAGCCTGTCAAGTAACCATTCCAATGAGCTCAAAATAATCTAAATTCGACCACTGAAGAGAGAGTTAAGAAGGTTACTATTCGACAAGGAGATGAAGGAAAAAGTTATGACCGACGACTGCGATCCCACTTTTGGATGCCCAAATGGTCTCAGAATAGGATGATTCTAGTCAAGAATGAAAGAGCACTAAAGTACCTTTCGGGTGGCCAAAAATCAATCCAATCTGACATCAAACGAGGGAGTTATGAGTGTCTCCGTTGGATTGTGCGATTTAGAAAGATAACAATCCAAATTGCAAAAGGACGATCGAAGAGTTCCAACGTGCTTTTGGGATATCGATCGGTCTTAAAATTAGCCGATTTCGATCCCATTTGGAAGCTTGTCAAATTAATATTCCAATGAGCTCAAAATAGTTTAAATTCGACCACTGAAGAGATAGTTACGAAGGTTACTATTCGATTAGGAGATGAAGGAAAAATTCAGGATTGACGACTGCGATCCCACTTACGGATGCCGAAATGGTCTCGAAAAATGATGATTCCGGTCAGGAATGAAAGAGCACTAAAATTCCTTTCAGATGACCAAAAATTGACCCAATCCGACATCAAACGAGGGAGTTATGAGCATCTCCATTGGATGGTGCGATTTGGAAAGATTAACAATCCAAATTACAAAATAATGATTGAAGAGTCCCAATGTGCTTTTTGGATATCGAACGATCTCAAAATTAACCAATTCCGGTCCCATTTAGCATCTTGTCAAGATACCATTCTAATGAGCTTAAAATAATTCAAATTCGACCACTGAAGAGAGAGTTAAGAAGGTTGCTATTCGACAAGGAAAGAAGGAAAAATTTAGGACCGACAACTGCAATCCCACTTACGGATGCCCAAATGGTCTCGGAATAGAATGATTCCAACTAGGAATGAACACTAAAGTACCTTTCAGATGACCAAAAATTAACCTAATCTGACATCAAACGAGGGAGTTATGAGCATCTCCGTTGGATTGGGCGATTTGGAAAGATGAACATTCCAAATTGGAAAATGACGAGCGACGAGTTCCAATGCGCTTTTCAGATATTGAATGGTCTCAGAAATAACCAATTTTGTCCCATTTGGAAGCTTGTCAACTTACCATTCGAGTGAGCTGAAAATAATGTAAATTCGACCACTGAAGAGAGAGTTAAGAAGGTTACTATTCGACAAGGAGATGAAGGAAAAATTCATGACCGACGACTGCGATCCCACTTTTGGATGCCCAAATGGTCTCAGAATAGGATGATTCTAGTCAAGAATGAAAGAGCACTAAAGTACCTTTCGGGTGACCAAAAATCAATCCAATCTGACATCAAATGAGGGAGTTATGAGTGTCTCCGTTGGATTGTGCGATTTGGAAAGATTAACAATCCAAATTGCAAAAGGTCGATCGAAGAGTTCCAACGTGCTTTTGGGATATCGATCGGTCTTAAAATTAGCCGATTTCGATCCCATTTGGAAGCTTGTCAAATTAATATTCCAATGAGCTCAAAATAGTCTAAATTCGACCACTAAAGAGATAGTTACGAAGGTTACTATTCGATTAGGAGATGAAGGAAAAATTCAGGACTGACGATTGCGATCCCACTTACGGATGCCGAAATGGTCTCAAAAAATGATGATTCCGGTCAGGAATGAAAGAGCACTAAAATTCATTTCAGATGACCAAAAATTGACCCAATCCGACATCAAACGAGGGAGTTATGAGCATCTCCATTGGATGGTGCGATTTGGAAAGATTAACAATCCAAATTACAAAATAATGATTGAAGAGTCCCAATGTGCTTTTTGGATATCGAACGATCTCAAAATTAGCCAATTCCGGTCCCATTTAGCATCTTGTCAAGATACCATTCTAATGAGCTGAAAATAATCCAAATTCGACCACTGAAGTGAGAGTTAAGAAGGTTACTATTCGACAAGGAAAGAAGGAAAAATTTAGGACCGACAACTGCAATCCCACTTACGGATGCCCAAATGGTCTCGGAATAGAATAATTCCAACTAGGAATGAAAGAGCACTAAAGTACCTTTCAGATGACCAAAAATTAACCTAATCTGACATCAAACGAGGGAGTTATGAGCATCTCCGTTAGATTGGGCGATTTGGAAAGATGAACATTCCAAATTGGAAAATGACGAGCGACGAGTTCCAATGCGCTTTTCAGATATCGAATGGTCTTAGAAATAACCAATTTTGTCCCATTTGGAAGCTTGTCAACTTACCATTCCAGTGAGCTGAAAATAATGTAAATTCGACCACTGAAGAGAGAGTTACGAAGGTTACTATTCGACAAGGAGATGAAGGAAACATTCTTGACTGACGACTGCGATCCCACTTACGGATGCCCAAATGGTCTTAGAATATGATGATTCCAGTCAGGAATGAAAGAGCACAAAAGTACCTTTCAGATGACCAAAAATCAACCCAATCTGACATCAAATGAGGGAGTTATGAGCGTCTCCGTTGGATCGCTTGATTTGGAAAGATTAACAATCCAAATTGCAAAATGACGAGGAGTTCCAACGCTCTTTTGGGATATCGAACGGTCTCAAAAATTGCAGAGTTTGGTCCCATTTGAAAGTTTGTCAACTTACCATTCTAATGAACTAAAAATAGTCTAAATTCGACCACTGAAAAGAGAGTTATGAAGGTTATTATTTGACAAGGAGATGAAGGAAAAATTCAGGACCGACGACTGCGATCCCACTTACAGATGCTGAAATGGACTCAGAAAATGATGATTCAAGTCAGGAATGAATGAGCACTAAAGTAACTTTCAGATGACCAAAAATCGACCCAATCCGACATCAAACGAGGGTGTTATGAGCATCTCCGTTGGATCAAGCGATTTTGAAAGATTAACAATTAAAATTACAAAATGACGATTGAAGAGTACCAACGTGCTTTTAGGATATCGAACGGTCTCAAAATTAGCCAATTCCAGTCCCATTTAGAAGCTTGTCAACTTACCGTTTCAATGAACTCAAAATAATCTAAATTCGACCACTGAAGAGAGAGTTAAGAAGGTAACTATTCAACAAGGAGATGAAGGTAAAATTTATGACCGACGACTGGGATCCCACCTATGGATGCCCAAATGGTCTCAGAATACAATGATTCCAGTTATGAATGAAAGGGCACTAAAGTAACTTTCAGATGACCAAAAATCAACCCAATCCAACATTAAACAAGGGAGTTATGAGCATCTCCGTTGGATGGTCCGATTTGGAAAGATTAACTATCCAAATTGCAAAATGACGATTGAAGAGTTCCAACATGCTTTTTAGATATCGAACAGTCTCAAGATTAGCCAATTTTGGTCCCATTTAAAAGCTTGTCAAGTTACTATTTCAATGAGCTCAAAATAATCTAAATTCGACTACTGAAGAGAGAGTTAAGAAGGTTACTATTCGACAAGGAGATGAAGGTAAAATTTATGACCGACGACTACGATCCCACTTACGAATGCCCAAATGGTCTCGGAATATGATGATTCCAGTCAGGAATGAAAGGCCACTAAAGTACCTTTCAAATGACCAAAAATTGACCCAATCTAACATCAAACGAGGGAGTTATGATTGTCTCCATTGGATGGTCCGATTTGGAAAGATTAACAATCCAAATTGCAAAATGACGATTGAAGAGTTCCAACGTGCTTTTTGGATATCGAACGGTCTCAAAATTAGCCAATTTCGGTCCCATTTAAAAGCTTGTCAAGTAACCATTCCAATGAGCTCAAAATAATCTAAATTCGACCACTGAAGAGAGAGTTAAGAAGGTTACTATTCAACAAGGAGATGAAGGAAAAATTCATGACCGACAATTGCGATCCCACTTATGATGCCAAAATGGTCTCGGAATATGATGATTCCAGTCAAGAATGAAAGAGCACTAAAGTACCTTTCAGATGACCAAAAATTAACCCAATCTAACATCAAACGAGGGAGTTATGAGCGTCTCCATTGGATCGCGTGATTTAGAAAGATTAACAATCTAAATTGCAAAATGACGATCGAAGAGTTCCAACGTACCTTCGGCATATCGATCGGTCTCAAAATTTGCCAATTTCGGTACCATTTTGGAAGGTTGTCAAATTAATATTCCAATGAGCCTAAAATAGTCTAAATTCGACCATTGAACAGAGAGTTACGAAGGTTACTATTCGACTAGGAGTTGAAGGAAAAATTCATACCGACAATTGCGTTCCCACTTACGGATGCCAAAATGGTCTCGGAAAATGATGATTCTAGTCAGGAATGAAAGAGCACTAAAGTACCATTCAGATGACCAAAAATTGACCCAATGCGACATCAAACGAGGGAGTTATGAGAGTCTCCGTTCGATGGTGCGATTTGGAAAGATTAACAATCTAAATTACAAAATGACGATTGAAGAGTTCCAACGTGCTTTTTGGATATCGAACAGTCTTAAAATTAGCCAATTTCGATCCCACTTAGAAGCTTGTCAAGTTACCATTCCAATGAGCTCAATATAATCTAAATTTGACCACTGAAGAGAGAGTTAAGAAGGTTACTATTGGACAAGGAGAAGAAGAAAAAATTCAAGACCAACGACTGCAATCCTACTTACGGATGCCCAAATGTCTCAGAATAAGATGAATCCAGCCAAGAATGAAAGAGCACTAAAGTACCTTTTAGATGACCAAAAATCAACCCAATCTGACATCAAACGAGGGAGTTATGAGCGTCTCCGTTGGATTGGACGATTTGGAAAGATTAACAATCCAAATTGAAAAATGACGACCGAAGAGTTCCAACGCGCTTTTTGGATATCGAACGATCTCAGAAATAGCTAATTTTGGTCCCATTTGGAAGCTTGTCAACTTACCATTCCATTGAGGTGAAAATAATGTAAATTCGACCACTGAAGAGAGAGTTACGAAGGTTACAATTCGTTAAGGAGATGAAGGAAAAATTCTTGACCAACGACTGCGAACCCACTTACGGATGCTCAAATGGTCTCAGAATATGATGATTCCTATCAGGAATGAAAGAGCACTAAAGTACCTTTCAAATGACCAAAAATTAACCCATTCTGACATCAAATGAGGGAGTTATGAGCGTCTTCGTTGGATCGCGTGATTTGGAAAGATTAACAATCTAAATTGTAAAATGACGAGCGAGGAGTTCCAACGCTCTTTTGGGATACAGAACGGTCTCAGAAATATCATACTTTGGTCCTATTTAGAAGCTTGTAAACTTACTATTCCAATGAACTGAAAATAATCTAAATTCGACCACTGAAGAGAGAGTTACAAAGGTTACTATTCGACGCGGAGATGAAGGAAAAGTTCAGGACTGACAACTCTGATCCCACTTATGGATGCCGAAATGGACTCAGAAAATGATGATTCCAGTCAGGAATGAAAGAGCACTAAATTAACTTTCAGATGACTAGAAATCGACCTAATCAGACATCGAACGAGGGTGTTATGAGCATCTCCGTTGGATCACGCGATTTTGAAAGATTAACAATCGAAATTACAAAATGACGATTGAAGAGTTCCAACGTGCTTTTTAGATATCGAAAGGTCTCAAAATTATCCAATTTCGGTCCCATTTAGAAGCTTATCAAGTTACCATTTCAATGAACTCAAAATAATCTAAATTTGACCACTGAAGAGAGAGTTAAGAAGGTTACTATTTGACAAGGAGATGAAGGAAAAGTTTCTTGATCGATGATTGCGATCCCACTTATGGATGACCAAATGGTCTCAGAATATGATGATTCCTGTCAGGAATGAAAGGGCACTAAAGTACCTTTCAGATGACCCAAAATTGAACCAATCTAACATCAAATGAGGGAGTTATGAGCGTCTTTATTGGATGGACCGATTTGGAAAGATTAACAATCCAAATTGCAAAATGACGATTGAAGAGTTCCACCGTGCCTTTTGGATATCGAACGTTCTCAAAATTAGACAATTTTGGTCCCATTTGGAAGCTTGTTAAATTACCATTGCAATGAGCTCAAAGTAGTTTAAATTCGACCTCTAAAGAGAGAGTTACGAAGGTTACTATTCGACAAGGAGATGAAGGAAAAATTTAGGACCGACAACTGCAATCTCACTTATGGATGCTGCAATGGACTCAGAAAATGATGATTCTAGTCAGGAATGAAAGAGCACGAAAGTACCTTTCAGATGACCAAAAATTGACCCAAACCGACATCAAATGAGGGAGTTATGAGCGTCTCCGTTGGATCACCCGATTTTGAAAGATTAACAATCCAAATTACAAAACGACGATTGAAGAGTTCTAACGTGCTTTTGGGATATCTAACGGTCTCAAAATTAGCCAATTCCGGTCCAATTTAGATGCTTGTCAAGTTACCATTTCAATGAGCTCAAAACAATCTAAATTCGACCACTAAAGAGAGAGTTAAGAAGGTTACTATTCAACAAGGAGGTGAAGGTAAAATTCATGACCGACGACTGGGATAACACTTACGGATGCCCAAATGGTCTCAAAATATGATGATTCCAGTCTGGAATGAAAGGGCACTAAATTACCTTTCAGATGACCAAAAATAGGCCCAATCCGACACCAAACGAAGGAGTTTTGAGCATCCCGTTGGATGGTCCAATTTGCAAAGATTAACAATTCAAATTGCAAAACAACGATTGAAGAGTTCCAACGTGCTTTTTGGATATCGAACGGTCTCAAAATTAGCCAATTCTAGCCCCATTTAAAAGCTTCTCAAGAAACCATTCCAATGAGGTTAAAATAATCTAAATTCAACCACTGAAGAGAGAGTTAAGAATGTTACTATTCGAGAAGGAGATGAAGGAAAAATTCATGACCGACAACTGCGATCCTACTTATGGATGCCCAAATGGTCTCAGAATATGATGATTCCAGTCAGAAATGAAAGAGCCCTAAAGTACCTTTCAGATGACCAAAAACTAACCCAATCTGACATCAAACGAGGGAGTTATGAGTGTCTCCATTGGATCGCGCGATTTGGAAAGATTAACAATCCAAATAGCAAAATGATGATCGAAGAGTTCCAACGTGCTTTTGGGATATCGATCGGTCTCAAAATTAGCCGATTTCACTCCCAATTGAAAGCTTGTCAATTTAATATTCCAATGAGCTCAAAATAGTCTAAATTCGACCACTAAAGAGAGAGTTATGAAGGTTACTATTCGACTAGGAGATGAAGAAAAAATTCAGGACCGACGACTGCGATCCCACTTACGGTAGCCAAAATGGTCTCGAAAAACGATGATTCTAGTCAGGAATGAAAGAGCAGTAAAGTACCTTTCTTATGACAAAAAATTGACCCAATCCGACATCAAACAAGGGAGTTATGAGCGTCTCCGTTGGATGGTGCGATTTGGAAAGATTAACAATCCAAATTACAAAATGACGATTGAATAGTTCCAACATGCATTTTGGATATCTAACGGTCTCAAAATTAGCCAATTCCGGTCCCGTTTAGAAGCTTGTCAAGTTACCATTCCAATGAGCTCAAAATAATCTAAATTTGACCACTGAAGAGAGAGTTAAGAAGGCTACTATTCCACAAGGAGAAGAAGGAAAAATTCATGACAGACAACTGCAATCCCACTTACGGTTGCCCAAATGGCCTTAGAATAAGATGATTATAGCCAGGAATGAAAGAGCACTAAAGTACCTTTCGGATGACCCAAAATCAACCCAATCTGACATCAAACGAGAGAGTTATGAGAGTCCCCGTTAGATTGCGCGATTTAGAATGATTAACAATCCAAATTGCAAAATGACGAATGAAGAGTTCCAATGCGCTTTTGGGATTTCAATTGGTCTCAGAAATAGCCAATTTTGGTCCCATTTGGAAGCTTGTCAGCTTACCATTCCAATGAGCTGAAAATAATGTAAATTCGACCACTGAAGAGAGAGTTACGAAGGTTACTATATGACAAGGAGATGAATTAAAAATTCATAACCGACGACTGCGATCCCACTTACAAATGCCCAAATGGCCTTAGAAAATGATGATTCTACTCAGGAATGAAAGAGCACTAAAGCACCTTTCAGATGACAAAAAATTCACCCAATTCGACATCAAACGAGGGAGTTATGAGCGTCTCCATTGGATGGTGCGATTTGGAAAGATTAACAATCCAAATTATAAAATGACGATTAAAGAGTTCGAACGTGCTTTTTGGATATCAAACGGTCTCAAAATTAGCCAATTCTGGTCCCATTTAGAAGCTTGTCAAGTTACCAATCCAATGAGCTCAAAATAATCTAAATTCAACCACTGAAGAGAGAGTCAAGAAGGTTATTATTCGACAAGGAGATGAAAGAAAAATTCATGACCGATGACTGCAATCCCACTTATGGATGCCCTAATGGTCTCATAATATGATGATTCTAGTCAGGAATGAAAGAGCACTAAAGTACCTTCAGATGACCAAAAATCGACCCAATCTGACATCAAACGAGGGAGTTATGAGCGTCTCCATTGGATCATGCGATTTGGAAAGATTAACAATCTAAATTGCAAAATGACGAGTGAGGAGTTCCAATGCACTTTTAGGATATCGAACGGCCTCAGAAATAGCATATTTTGGTCCCATTTGGAAGCTTCTCAACTTACCATTCCAATGAGCTGAAAATAGTGTAAATTCGACCACTGAGAGAGTTACAAAGGTTACTATTCGACAAGGAGATGAAGGAAAAATTCAGGACCGACGACTATGATCCCACTTACGGATACCGAAATGGACTCAGAAAATGATGATTCCAGACAGGAATAAAAGAGCACTAAAGTAACTTTTAGATGACCAAAAATCGACCCAATCCGACATCAAACTAGGGTGTTATGAGTGTCTTCGTTGGATCCGCCGATTTTGAAAGATTAACTATCGAAATTAGAAAATGACGATTGAAGAGTTCCAACGTACTTTTTGGATATCGAACGGTCTTAAAATTAGCCAATTGCGGTCCCATTTAGAAGCTTGTTAGGTTACCATTCCAATGAGCTCAAAATAATCTAAATTCGACCACTGAAGAGAGAGTTAAGACGGTTACTATTCAATAAGGAGATGAAGGAAAAATTCATGACTGACGACTACGATCCCACTTACCGATGCCCAAATGGTCTCAGAATATGATGATTCCAGTCAGGAATGAAATAGCAGTAAAGTACCTTTTAGATGACCAGAAATCAACCCAATCTGATATCTAACCAGGGAGTTATGTGCGTCTCCATTGGATCCCACGAATTGGAAAGATTAACAATCCAAAGTGCAAAATGATGATCGAAGAGTTCCAACGTGCTTTTGTTATATCGATCGGTCTTTAAATTAGCCAATTTTGGTACCATTTGGAAGCTTGTCAAATTACCATTCCAATGAGCTCAAAATAGTCTCAGTTTGACTCATGAAAAGAGAGGTACGAAGGTTACTATTTGACAAGGCGATGATGGAAAAATCCAGGACCGACGACTGTGATCCCACTTATGGATGCTGAAATGGTCTTGGAAAATGATGATTCCAGATAAGAATGAAAGAACACTAAAGTACCTTTCAAATGACCAAATATCAACCCAATCTGACATCGAACGAGGAACTTATGAGCATCTCTATTGGATCACGCTATTTTGAAAAATTAACAATCAAAATTACAAAATGACGATTGAAAAGTTCCAACGTGCTTTTTGGATATCGAACGGCCTCGAAATTAGCCAATTTTGGTCCAATATAGAAGCTTGTCAAGTTACTGTTTCAATGAGCCCAAAATAATCAAAATTCGACCTCTGAAGAGAGAGTTAAGAATGTTACTATTCGACAAGGAGATGAAGGAAAAATTAATGACCGACGACTGCGATCCCACTTACGGATGCCCAATTGGTCTCAGAATACGATGATTCCAGTAAGGAATGAAAGGATACTAAAGTACCTTTCAGATAACCAAAAATCGACCTAATCTGACATCAAATGAGGGAGTTATGAGCGTCTCCGTTGGATAGTGCGATTTGGAAAGATTAACAATCCAAATTGCAAAATGATGATCACAGAGTTCCAACGTGCATTTGGGATGTCGATCGGTCTCAAAATTAGCCAATTTCGATCCCATTTGGAAGCTTGTCAAATTATCATTCCAATGAGCTCAAAATAGTCTAAATTCGACCACTGAAGAGAGAATTACGAAAGTTACTATTCGACAAGGAGATGAAGGAAAATTTCATGACCAATGACTGCAATCCCACTTACGGATGCCGAAATGGTCACGGAAAATGATGATTTTAGTCAGGAATGAAAGAGCATAAAGTACCTTTCAGATGACCAAAAATCGACTCAATCCGACATCAAATGAGGGAGTTATGAGCTTCTCCGTTGGATGGTGCGATTTGAAAAGATTAACAATCCAAATTACAAAATGACGACTGAAGAGTTCCAACATGCTTTTTAGATATCGAACGGTCTCAAAATTAGCTAATTCCAATCCCATTTAGAAGCTTGTCAAGTTACCATTCTAATGAGGTCAAAATAATCTAAATTCGACCACTGAAGAGAGAGTTAAGAAAGTTACTATTCGACAAGGAGAAGAAGGAAAAATTAATGATCGATGACTGCGATCCCACTTACGGATGCCCGAATGGTCTCAGAATATGATGATTCTAGTTAGGAATGAAAGAGCACTAAAATACCTTTCAGATGACCAAAAATCAACCTAATCCGACATCCAACGAGGGTGTTATGAGCGCCTCCGTTGGATCACACGATTTTGAAAGATTAACAATCGAAATTACAAAATGACGATTGAAGTGTTCCAACGTGCTTTTTGGATATCAAACGGTCTCAAAATTAGCCAATTCTGGTCCCATTTAGAAGCTTGTCAAGTTACCATTTCAGTGAGCTCAAAATAATCTAAATTCGACCACTGATGAGATAGTTAAGAAGGTTACTATTCGACAAGGAGATGAAGGAAAAATTTTTGACCGACGACTACGATCCCACTTACGGATGCCCAAATGGTCTTAGAATATGATGTTTCCAGTCAGGAATGAAAGGGCACTAAAGTACTGTTGAGGCACAAAAAATATCTCATTGCAGTGGTCAAAGAATTCCATGTCCGGGGGTATTTCGATAATTTTCATGTCCGGGGGTATTTCTGTAATATCCACATCTGGGGATATTTCTGTAATTTCGATGTCCAAGGGTATTTTGGTAATTTCCATGTCCGGGGGTATTTCGGTAATTTTCATGCCTAGTGCTATTTCGGTAATTTCCATGTCTGGGGGTATTTTGGTAAAAATCCATGTCCAGGGGTAGTTTAGGTATTTCAGTAAAAATACATTGAAAAGGATATTTTGGTAATAAAGCATGTACATGTGTCATTTTAGTGAAGAGAGGATGTACACCACCACTTAAGAAGGAGCTTGGTGGATGCCATGGTTTAAGAAAAGAAGACATCCATATATGAAGAGATGAGTGGTAACCACCACTCTGTAAGAGTGGTTGGGCCTATAAATACCCCTCCTTGATTCAGCAGATGGGTGGGATCATTTGGTAGACCAGGAAATGGAGAAGAAAGAAGGAAAGAGAGAGAAGGAATTTGGCAGTAGCGCGAATCGCACAACATAATTTAGCAGTTGTGTGGGTGCGCAACAGATGATGATTGTTATGCCAGCCGGGCAAGGAAGAGTCCCTGTTGCACTGTCCGCGCAACGGATGAAGAATGTTACATGAGTCGTGCAATGAAAGTCCGCAGTTGCGCGGACAGCGCAACCAGGCGAAAATTTCAGCCGTACGTGCATAAGAAGAAGAAGTTTAGGCTGCTTATGGAGCCCAGTACATCTATCTTTTGAGAGATCCACACCGGCTAATGTCTTCCTCTCAGAATTTTGACCGTGAAAGGCCGGTTTTGATCAACCGATGTTGTGGCCCACCAAGATAATCAGGCTGCAATGAAAAGCTCAATGGTCCGTTTACGATCACCATAACGATCATATGGATGAGCATGGTTGCTAAAGCTTGGCATGGTTTCGATGAGTTTTTCTGCCTCTACCTGATGGACGACTCAGATTCGTCATTCCCTGGACGATGGTGGCCCACAGCAAAAGGACGGAAGTTCCGTTTTACAACAGAGTCGATGTACGTCGACTCTTCGAATTTCAGTGGCCCACTTATTGAAGATTTACGGAAAATCCATTCCATCCATTCGATTCAGGGAGAAAAACCACCAAGGAAGGACCACTTTTAAAGTGAAATCAGCATGGCCCGCAAGGTTATCTACTCCGTCGTCCATTCCGTATTTAACGGTTAAGATCTTGTAATCAGTCGCATGGAAACAAAAGGATAGCTAGGCAAGGATAAGGCCCATCCTATGAAGAGAATGGACGGCTCAGATCACTCAATGGAGTAGTGAGTGGACCCACTACACAAAAAAGGCTGGCGCAATGAAGACGCTATGCGTTTTTGTGAAATGAAGAAGAAGAGTCGGTCAGCGCACGCTGACCAACTTTGAGAAATTTCATGCATGTCTTGTGCACTTGGACTTCATGTACATGCGATGTACATGTGGTCTCAACATGACGTTCATGGGAGATCTGCTCCATCTATCCGCTTTTCCATTACGTTTAATGCGTTGAGACCGAGTTTGAAGCATATCCAGATATTAGACGGCCCTAAATCACGATCTCAGGAGTTGATTTGTCAGTTTGGCCATTTTTACAAGGATCCAGTAGCTAAAATTTGATTTGTATGGCTAATTTGTCGTTCTAATGTTGCACATAAAGTTTTGGTCTAAACGGACGGTGACAACCCCATGATCTTACATTCTGGGAGACTTTTCAGGCTCGTTTAGCATGATCGGCTTGATTTCCTCAGGGCCTGGCCACACTTCAACGGGATGCTTCATATTTTAAGGAAAAATAATCGAAAGGATGCTCCATCTCATTGAAGACTGGCTGATCAAATCAACAATTCCTCCTAAGTATTGGGAGATGACTGAAATAACGCCGTTATGCTGCCGAAATTTCTATCTCCTTAGAGATTGCCTGATCGAATCAACAATTCCTCCTAAGTATCTAGGAGATGACCAAAATAGCGTCGAAATTTATATCAAACTGTCTTATCTATTTTGATTGATTGTGCTTTGTTTTCAGAATCAAGGGAATCCGATGATGTAAATGGACTCAGAATAAATGTGATCAATGTTCTCTCATTCTTTCTTTGTTATCATTAAATAAATTCTCCAAATTAAACACATTTGTTTTCTTGTCGAAACAAAATGGCGGCTCTGCTGAGGATTTATTATTTGATGGTAACTTAGAAAATATTCAGAGGACATTTATCACTTTTTGGCGTCTGTAAAGACGCCAAAATGGCGACTCTCAGTAGGAATATCCTCCCCTTCATCTCTAAATATAAAGTACAGTCTTATTTAATCAAAATAACTAGCATTCTGTTCTTAATGACAGGTATGCCGCAATGATCTTCTCTCAACTAACATAGTTGCCTACTTGATATCTAATAGATTTCTATCAAAAAGTGTCAAAGAGGATCAAATCAGTTGCGATAAAAAAATAGACAATGCCAGGGACAATGATGATTCGATCAAATTGATGACGACGTCTGAGATTTTGTGAAAGGAATATCATCCTGCCGAGTACGGATAACAGTACATTCGAACGACTACCGTGAACAACAGTAAACCTTAAGAAAACCTGCAGATAAGAGAAAACCCTGGGGGCATCATCACCACTTGACAGAGTAAAGATCAAGTTAAATTTGCAATTTGCGAAGGGTCAAAGTGAAGTTGCTCAAACTCTCATATGAATCAGCTGCTTTAAGGTTTTAAAAGAGTAACAGTAGATACTGCTAAAGAAAGAAAGCAAAACGAAGGTAAAGAGTTGAAAGTCTGCTAAAGAGTGCATCGACGATTTTACAAATAAGAAGGTACAAAAAGGGTTCGGATAATTTGAAGACTAAATGAAATATACATTTGAATAAGACGGCATACTCCTTATGATTGCTAGTTGCGGAGAAAGTCGAATTGTCACGGCTAAACAAAGAAGAAAAGAAGAACGGGCAAGAAGAAAACAAGACAACATGTTGACTCAGAAGATTCACAGCGTGTTGACTCAGAAGATTTACAGCATAATTATTCAGGGGGCAGACAAGGGCATACAAAATACGTTATTCTTGAAGATAAACTACAATTTTGATGCTTCCAAATCAAAAGTTGAAGTTGGGACAAAAGTGAGCCAAGATAAGCAAAGTCTCAGAATGACAAAGCCTCGGAATCATAAGCGAGGTAATCGTTGATTCCCTGAGATGATAATTATTTATAATAATTGCTTATATCAATTTTGCAGATCAAAGTTGAGATAAATGAAAAGCATTGATGATTCCTATCAAGCATTGACGATTGTCACCGACAATTCGAGGAGCGAAAGGATTGTAAAAGACAAGGTTATGTACTCTCCCTTATACGAATGAATTAAAGCACAAATTTTCAATTGACTTCGAATTTCAGGAGAAACTCAGGAGACACAATTGATGAAGAAAGAAAAGTGAATGGCTTGAAAAACAAGTTACAGAATACGGTTGATAAAAGCAAAATTGCTAAGGTGTACGACATAAAAAAAAATAATAATAAAAAATAAGAGTATACAAGCCTGATTAGTTCGACGCTGGGGGCAAAGTTAATCTTGAGCAAAAGTATGAGATCATGTGGCATCAGTATATTTGTTAAGGTCGCAACATCATGATTTTGATTACGAAGATTCCCAGAGCAATGCTTCCTGATCAAAAGGGAGCAAGAATGAATATGTAACGCCCCGTGTTTTTAGGACCCGAGTACACGACCCATGTCCCGAAAACCCGAGTGTTAACCTTAAAGGATGGTCAAATTTGAGTGTACTTTTTTTTTTTTCAATTATCAGAGTAAGCAGATGAGCGTAGTATGGACAAAACAACATAAAGGAAATTTTCATTATCATTCAAATATACAAGAAGCTGCCCATAATGACTTATACAAACCAATGTCTCTGCACTATCAATTGCAAGATTACATATATAAGAAATTTGAAATGTATAAAACATATAAATGATAGCCATAAGATCGCGCAGCTCCTCATGGCAATACGGCCGTGCATCCATGACACCTGCACAGCTTCTCATCAAGTTTGATCATATACATCATCTGGGCCACCTGTTTTACCTATACGGGTTGTATATTTGATGGATGAGTGGCCAGCTCAGTGTGAATTCCCCTCAAGATTTCACACCGCCGCATTAGGTAAGCATAGTTATAAAACAAACAAAGCAATCAAAACAATACATGATGCAGTCTTTTTAAATGCATGGATGCGTGAATGCACATCGACCTGGGGATGCACATCCAGTCAGACTTGGGCTCGTCGTCCATGCAAATCATCGACCTGGGAAAATCATCTAGTCGGAACAGGGACCGATAGTCGGTGGTCTGGGAGCTAGCGAAACGATACCCCAACAACTCTAGGGCACATGCTACAGCATCCAGAATAGTCACCTGTCATCGTCAATATGCTATGAATGCATGTTAGCCAAACTATTATTAGTTCAGATACAATCAGCCAATTTAAATAAGCTCAAGGTTACTACAGGGAGCGTATAGCCCAGCGTAGGCCAACAGCTCGGGCATAGTGTCTCATTACCACCATCCCCGGCTCATGAGACTACCATCTTAGGATGTTTAATGAAAACCCATTGGCTAGTGGCCAATCATATTACGATATATAGGGCTTACCATCGCATGGTTGCACGAAATAAAACATCAGACCCATATAGGGCAAATACCAAAATAAAGCCACATAGGGCGATATCGAAACAACCACATAGACAGATATCAAAATAAGCCACATAAGGCGAGTATCAAAACCATGCGATAAAAGACCATCCTTAAAAACCATTTGACACAACAACCCTGGATGGTAGGCTCACATCAATGGTAAATTTAAATCATCATTCGATAACCACTAAGCCGAAGGTCCATTACTATCACAACCATTCAAGTTACATCCTAAGTATGGGTGTACATATATAGGTGGAGGTTTCCCACAGGTGTACCAGTTAAGTTCCATAAGCAATTCACAAATAATCCACAAGCATGAATAAATATACAGGATACACATTAAGCATGTAATATAACAATTTAATTCCAACAATTATCGCATGTGACTATGAAATGGAGATATTAATTACAAGTTAAAATAAAAACTATAACTTAAGCTAATTGGAAAATGGAAAGCTCAAGGGGAAGAATCATCACCTTATGTTTTGAACCGCCTACCAGTGTTGTTAGAGAACGTGTGTTTCCTTAGAACCAAACCCTACCATCAATTGTAAAGTTACATTGTTAGGTTCAAGCTTTATACTATATTCTTGGTCAAGGTCTTAACCTAAGGTTTGGATTACCTTAGTTTTAGGGTTTTGATGTAGAGCTAGGTTTTTATCCATAAGTTTAGGTCTAGGATAAGTTTTTAGGATTTGGATTGTAGTTAGCGTATGATAATTTACAATATTAATTTGAAAAGTAATTATTAACATTAGTGTTATAATTATCGTTTGCCAACTTAGTAATAATACACATTATGATGTCAATAATACTATAATTTATTATTAACGATTGTGCCTAAAAATAATAATTAATGATTAATATTTAATAGCGGTACTTTGTGTGGACTCACTACCATGAGCATGGACAATCTACTAGAGGTTAGTTGTGTTTAACGGTCACAATTATTATCATAATACTAATGATAATAATAATAGCTATCATGTATTAACAGTGGATCTAATTATCATAATAGATACTATAATTCGCCATTAAAGCATTCAAAATCATTTGTTGGGCCCACCAAGTTGTGGTTCACAAATCCAACCCATCCATTAAGTGTGTCCCGCTAGTTTAAGGGGTCAAACCAAGTTTTAGGTGCATCCAAATCTCAGACGGACCCCGACAAGTGCTTTCATATGGTTTAACATGTATTCAAAATATTATAGATGGTGTGGGCCACCTGAGCTCTGTGTATGGTTGATTTTTGAGGGCACCCCATATATAAAAGGGACCCATCAAATGGATGGTTTTGATGTTCATCACACATCATGGTAGAGCCTGTGGTGGTGCCCATGGTTGAAGCCAAAATTTCAAGAATAATGAGGCAGCGTCCAGAGGACTTTTACGTGCATGTTTCTTATATATATATATTTTTTTGATAGGTGGGGCCCGCCTGAGGAGGATCTACTCCGTTGATTGGGTTCCAGGGTTCAAGAAAGGTCCAATGTCCAATTTTGGATATGTCTTGACTCACAGAAATATCACAAAGGGCCCTAATGATCTACCCCTGTTAAATTAATCTTTATGCTGGTGTGGCCTAACAGAGAGTTGGGTTGGCTTCATTTTTTTGGGTCAATGCCTAAAATGAGGTGGGAAATGAGATGAACGGTCCTAAATGCAATCCTCACACACCATGCTTCATGCATTAGAGGTGTAATATAATACTTTATAATTTTCATTTTCATGCATGCATATATACTAACATATATTTTATTATTAATTTATTTTATTTTATTCTTTTGAAACAAAAGTCCAGTCGGATGGCCCTTGATGGACGGCCTGGACAAGCCACAACATTAATGTGGGGCCACATACATGGCCCACCAACCGTGGTAGGGTGGGGTCCACTGTGACACAGGCCCACCAAAGATTTGGTGAAGCCCAATAGAAATTTGGTGAGGCCCCAGCAAGTGCAGCCCACCAGCGGTGGCAACGTGCACAGCCCCCCCTTTGCATGCTGGTTTGAAGCCACCTCCAGCCCCGATTTTTTGACCCAAACACGGCTCATTTCCGGGCCATTTTTCGACCCATTTCAAAGCTCAACCAAGGGTACAATGGCTGCCATTTTCTGATGGGGTTTTTTCCCCATCTTCGACCGGTCCAGAGCCCCTCTCGACCGGTCGTGGGAGGTGCTCGACCGGTCGTAGGTTCGAGCCCTGGCACGACTCAAAGTCCGGCCGAGTTCGTCTTTGTTTTTTGTAGCTAGGGACTGGTCGTAGGAGAGAGCTACGACCGGTCAGAGGTGAGCTACGACCAGTCGTAGAGGCTAGGACCCCCCTGGAATTTCAGACTAGTCCTAGGTTACGCATTTGTTCCGCGATTTTGCGCGAAACTGCATGATTTGAGTCCTTTCGCAACTGGGATGCGGAAAGGAGTTTCCCAAAACTATAAAAGGGGTTGCCTAGGGTTTTTCTAGGGATCACAAAATAGCAAGAGGGTTTCCTAAAGCTTTGCAAGGGATTTGCTAAAGGGTTTAGGGCTATCAAAGGTGAGAGAGAGGGAGAAAGAGAGAGAGGAAGCTTATAGAAGGGAGGTTCTGCTCGTGGAGGTTCTCTACTTTGCAATCTACATCTCAGCGCTTCTATGTCCTCGTAATCGGTTAGATCTCTCCGTTTTCTCTATTTCTCTTATTGTTTATCCACTCCTGCGTGAGTGAAGAAGATTGTAACGTTCTACTTCATAGTGGATTGTTGATCTGGACGAGGTCCCGTGGTTTTTACCTCTTTGAGGGTTTTTCACGTAAAAATCTCTTGTGTGATGTGTGATTGTTGCTTTGATTTATTTCATTGCTTTATCCATAATTCTGGTTTGTTTCGGGAGGCTAGATCCTAAGGTTTGTGCAAGGCATCCCAACAAAGTGGTATCAAAGCTAAGTTCATTGAACGGATAAGATCGGTTTGAATTATGGAAGGTGGCTCAAGGATGATCAGCCTCAATGGTTCTAACTGGACCATATGGAAGGCTAAGATGGAGGACTTGCTTTATTGCAAGGACCTATATTCTCCAATCTCAGGCATATCAGCAAAATCCAAGGATATGACTGATGATGATTGGAAGAAGATGGACCGAAAGACGGTGGGGTTTATTAGACAATGGTTGGATGATTCCGTGTTTCACCATGTGTCTACAGAAACCTCAGCCGCAAGCCTATGGCTAAAATTACAAGGGCTGTATGAGAGGAAGACAGCCGGTAATAAGATATTTCTGATAAGGCGACTTGTAAATCTCAAGTTCAAGGATGGTGGTTCTGTGGCCGAGCATATGAATGAGGTCAGCAATATAGTGAACCAACTCACCTCTATGAAGATGGTCCTGGATGATGAATTGCAGGCTTTACTATTGCTTAGTTCATTGCCTGACAGTTGGGAGACATTGGTGGTGTCTCTAAGTAACTCCGCGCTAGACGGAAAGATATCCATGGAACAGGTAACCAGTTGTCTCTTCAATGAGGAGACAAGGAGAAAGTCTCAGGGGTCTACTCAACAAGAGGCTCTTGTGACGCAGGAACGGGGGAGAGGAAAGAACAGGAAGGGCGGGAAGGCCCAAGATAAATCAAGAGGCAAGTCGAGTAACAGAAAAGAGGTTGAATGCTGGAATTGTGGCAAGAAGGGCCATACAAGCATGAATGCCGTGGTAAGAAAAACGACAAGAAAGGAAAAGGAAAGGAAGAAGAATCTGATTCCACTGCGGTCGCTTCAGATGGCGACATGGTAGTTATTCTTTCTACAGATCACGACGTATGTCTCACGGCTACGAGTCAGGGCACCGACTGGGTGATAGACTCGGGAGCTTCTTTTCATGCCACTCCACACAGGGACTCCTTCACAAGCTACAAGTCAGGTGACTATGGGACTGTGAAGATGGGAAATTCTGGCGTATCAAAGATCGTGGGAGTCGGTGATATTTGTGTGAAGACCGATGTGGGCTGCACATTGGTTCTCAGGGATGTGAGGCAAATCCCAGACCTTCGCCTCAACTTGATGTCAACGGGAAGGCTGGATGATGATGGCTATGAAAGCCGGTTTGCTGGTGGGCGATGGAAGCTCATCAAGGGTTCGTTGATCGTGGCTAGAGGAAAGAAGTGTTGCACCCTGTACAAGGCAAGTGTCAGTATGTACAAGGGTGGGTTGAACGCAGCGGAAGATTCGGCTATTGACATGTGGCACATGCGTCTAGGCCACATGAGTGAAAAAGGGCTTCACTACTAGCGAGGAAGCAACTCCTTCCCAGACATGTGTATGCCTCTCAAAACTGTCTTGATTGTTTATCGTGAAACAAGATAGAGTTTCATTTATTAAAACTGCTTCTCATGTTAATAAAGTGCATGCATTAGATTTAGTTTATTCTGATGTTTGTGGTCCTATGAGGACAAAAACCTTGGGTGGGGCATTGTATTTTGTCACTTTTATAGATGATGCATCTAGGAGGGTTTGGGTTTATGCTTTGAAATCCAAGGACGAGGTCTTTGGTGTGTTTAAGTTGTTTCATGCTATGGTCGAGAGAGAGATAGGTAGATCATTGAAGTGCATCCGCACTGACAATGGTGGTGAATACATTGGCGACTTTCACGAGTACTGTAAGTCCCAGGGTATACGGCATGAACAGACGGTTCCCAAGACCCCCCAGCATAATGGTATAGCTGAGCGAATGAATCGCACCATTGTTGAGAGAATCAGATGCATGTTATCGCACCATGCGAAGTTGCCCAAGACGTTCTGGGGAGAAGCAATGCCAACAGCGGTGTATTTGATAAACAGGTCTCCATTAGCCCCGTTGAATGGAGAAGTACCTGAGAAGGTGTGGACTGGACAGGATCCATCGTACAGTCATCTCAGGGTGTTTGGATGCAGAACATCCGTTCACATACCAAAGGACGAGAGGTCTAAGCTCGATATGAAGATCAGGCAGTGTGTGTTCTTAGGGTACGGTGATGAAAAATTCGGTTACAGGTTATGGGATCCGACCGAGAAGAAGCTCGTCAGGAGCAGAGATGTGGTTTTCTTTGAAGATCAGTGTATCGAAGACATTGGTAAGCTAGAGAAGAACCAGCCTAGTTCAGGTGAGCTAGAGGACATGGATCCGATTACTCCTCCCGTGGTGCCTGATGACGGGGGAGTACAGCAAGGTGCAGAGGACAAGGGAGTTCCTTCAGAAGATGGACCAGGGGAGCAGCCCCCACTTGATCCACCTGTTGAGCCACAGGTGAGGAGGTCATCTAGGGACAGATAGCCGTCCAAGAGGTACTCACCGCACGAGTACATTATGCTAACCGATGGGGGAGAGCCAGAAGATTATTCTGAGGCCCTAGCCGACGAGCATAAGGAGGAGTGGTTGAAAGCTATGCAAGAGGAGATGGAATCCTTGCATAAGAAACCACACCTATGATATGGTGAAACTGCCTAAGGGCAAGAAAGCTCTGAGCAACAAGTGGGTGTTCAGAAAGAAGATTGAGCAGAAGAATTCACAGATGAGGTTCAAGGCCAGACTTGTGGTTAAAGAATTCATAGACTTCGAGGAGATATTCTCACCAGTGGTGAAGATGACATCTATACGGGTGTTGCTTGGGTTGGCGGCTAGCATGGATCTGGAGATAGAGCAGTTAGATGTTAAAACTGCCTTTCTCCATGGTGACCTGGAAGAAGAGATCTACATGCACCAACCAGAGGGGTTCGAAGTCAAGGGCAAGGAGCATATGGTGTGTAGGCTGAGGAAGAGCTTATATGGGCTGAAACAAGCTCCACGGCAATGGTACAAGAAGTTCGATTCGTTCATGTTACAGCATGGGTATGACAGAACGGAGTCGGACCACTGTGTGTTCACGCGTAAGTTCTCAGATGGTGATTTCTTAGTTCTGCTATTATACGTTGATGACATGCTCATCATGGGAAAAGATATCAAGAAGATTGACAGGCTGAAACAGGAGTTGGGCAAGTCTTTTGCGATGAAAGACTTGGGCCCGGCTAGACAGATCCTAGGAATGGAGATAACCCGTGACAGAAGCAGCAGGAAGCTTTGGCTGTCATAAGAGCGGTATATTGAGAAAGTCCTAGAGCGGTTCAATATGAATGCAGCGAAGCCGGTCAGTACTCCACTAGATGGTCACTTCAGATTGAGCGACAGGCAGTGTCCCAAGACGAAGGCAGAGGTGGAAGAGATGCAGAAGATACCCTACGCGTCAGCTGTAGGAAGTTTGATGTATGCTATGGTGTGTACACGCCCAGACATAGCATATGCGGTTGGTGTAGTCAGCCGGTATCTTGCCAATCCTGGTAAAGAGCATTGGGCAGCGGTGAAATGGATACTACGGTATCTAAGAGGCTCATCCAGGTTGAGCCTATGCTATGGTGACGGTAAACCTGTGTTAGAGGGCTACACAGATGCAGATATGGCAGGTGACATAGACTCTAGGAAGTCTACATCGGGGTTCATGTTCACGTTTGCAGGGGGAGCGGTTTCTTGGCAGAGCAAGCTACAGAAGGTCGTAGCATTGTCGACGACAGAGGCCGAATACATTGCGATCAAGAAGCATGTAAAGAGATGCTTTGGATGAAGAGGTTCCTACAGGAACTTAGCCTGAAGCAGGAGGAGCACGTGGTCTATTGCGATAGTCAGAGTGCTATACACTTGAGCAAGAATCCAAGTCAGCATTTCAAGTCGAAGCACATAGAGATTCGGTATCACTGGATCAGGGATACTTTGGAACAAAAGGTGTTACAGCTTGAGAAGGTCCACACGGACGATAATGGGTCAGACATGATGACCAAGGCTTTGCTCAAGGGCAAGTTCGAGGTTTGTAAAAACCTGGCTGGCTTGAAGAAGGTGGATCCCTCCCGGGTCAAAAAGGGGGAGATTTGATGGGGTTTTTTCCCCATCTTCGACTGGTCCAGAGCCCCTCTCGACCGGTCGTGGGAGGTGCTCGATCGGTCGTAGGTTCGAGCCCTGGCACGACTCAAAGTCCAGCGAGTTCGTGCTGTTTTTTACTGTAGCTAGGACTGGTTGTAGGAGAGCTACGACCAGTCTAGGTGGTCTATGACCAGTCGTTGGAGGCTAGGACCAGTCCTGGAATTTCCAGGACTAGTCCTAGGTTACGCAGTTTGTTCCGCGATTTTGCGCGAAACTGCGGATTTAAGTCCTTTCGCAACTGGGATACGGAAAGGAGTTTCCCAAAACTATAAAAGGGGTTGCCTAGGGTTTTTCTAGGGATCACAAAATAGCAAGAGGGTTTCCTAAATCTTTGCAAGGGATTTGCTAAATGGTTTAGGGCTATCAAAGGTGAGAGAGAGGGAGAAAGAGAGAGAGGAAGCTTATAGAAGGGAGGTTCTGCTCGTAGAGGTTCTCTACTTTGCAATCTACATCTCAGCGCTTCTATGTCCTCGTAATCGGTTAGATCTCTCCGTTTTCTCTATTTCTCTTATTGTTTATCCACTCCTGCGTGAGTGAAGAAGATTGTAACGTTCTACTTCATAGTGGATTGTTGATCTGGACGAGGTCCCGTGGTTTTTACCTCTTTGAGGGTTTTTCACGTAAAAATCTCTTGTGTGGTGTGTGATTGTTGCTTTGATTTATTTCATTGCTTTATCCATAATTCTGGTTTGTTTCAGGAGGCTAGATCCTAAGGTTTGTGCAAGGCATCCCAACATTTTCTTAGACAAAGAACGGCCCGAACAGAGCTTATCTCCGGGCGTTGTCCGAGCTGTTTTCAGCCAGATTTTGGGGCATGCAGCAGCTCAGATGGAGCTCATGTGCAAGCCATTCCTGGACTATGTTTCAGCCCATAGATGGGGCTATTTACATGTCATTGTTTAGCCCCAAGCAGGGCCTTCAACGGAGCTGAGATCTTCATTAAATGAAGAAGAAGACAGAAGAAAAGAAAAAGAAAAAAGAAAGTAAAAATAAAATAAAATAAAAGTTCGGCCGTTTACCTAACCGAACCCGGGCTCCACTCTCTCTCTCTCTCTTTCCCTCCTCTCTTTTCTCTCCCTTTTTCCTTCCTTCTATTTCTCACTTTGCTGTTGCTAGAAGCATCCAGCGACACTTATAACAAGCACAAACCGACCCCCTGTTTTTCTTCAAACAGCTAGCGGTGGGTGTTTTCGGTTGCTGGTTTTCTACCAACCCTCAATCCACGTGGACATCACCGAATGGTTGGGATTTCACCAAATGGACGGCTGAGGTTGAGAGGAAGGAGCTCACGCGGATCGTCCCAGCTGGCGGTTTCCGTTTTTGGAAGGAACGTGCATGTAGGCCTGTTTTGCAGCAAGCTTTGTGTGTCCATAAGTGCAAGAAAATATGATGTGCAAGTTGGTTTTAGTCAGTTCTACCTCATTAATCAAATGGACGGTTTGGATCATAGAGATGGAGCGTGTAGGTGGCCCACTGATCAATTAGACAGAAACGGTGTGCCTCAGGCTGTTGCAGGCGGAAACGTGCAGAAGGAAGTTTCCTTATCTTAGAAACGTGAGTAGGTCTAGTGCACCTCTTATGCACATAGGACATGCATACATGCC
This sequence comes from Magnolia changhungtana, assembly GCA_030180095.1. NCBI lineage: Eukaryota > Viridiplantae > Streptophyta > Magnoliopsida > Magnoliales > Magnoliaceae > Magnolia > Magnolia changhungtana. Next base: position 1,854,371 of record JASAUF010000316.1, read on the forward strand.
GCATAATGTGGGGTCCATAGGATGTTTTTGAGAAATCCACTCCATCCATGATTCTTTGTGGGCCCATTTGGGTCACCAGGCCAGAGATGAGGGAAACTCGAAGCTTGGGTGGGCCATACTTCTAATTTCACTTATTTCTAGCTCTAATTTGTAGATTTTGGTTAGTTTAATGGTTGGATCACCTCAAAATTAAACGTCAATGGTTAAAAGGATTCTAAGAATCCTAAGGTGTGTTCGACCGTATTGTAAGGGTCGATCTATAACCCAGGTGAGCCACCCTCTAATTAAGGTGGGACAGTGTTCATGTTCAACCAAGGAAATCATTTACGTAAAATCTAAACTTGCATGCATGGTTGGAGAAAAATCAGGTGGGGCCCATAGTAATGTTTGTTAAGAAATCCATTCCGTTCACCGTCTTTGGCACGTAGTGCAAACCTATGGTCTCAAAATTTAAAGTAGATCCAAACTTCAGGTGGACCGCACGATCTACTAATGCATTGACCGTTAAAACTTTAATCAAACAGTGACATGCATGTAGATCAACAATATTTACAGTTCTACCCTTTTTCTTTTCAAAACTTCTGCCATCTGTAACTCATAAGTCTACCGTCTAAATGTGATAAAATTTGACATTATTTTTCACGCTCTTTCCGTCGCCCAAATTTGAGCCATGATCTCTCAAGGATGACTAAGATTCTCCTTTAATGGCTAATATATTTTAAAATTCTAAAATAATATTTTTACTCCTCTGATTGACAAGCTTCTGGGCAGTTGGAACCTAAACCCTAAGATCTTCATGATGATCAGTTTGTCATGATGTTAACATGGCCTGTTTAGCGGATCCAAACATGATGGGTGGTCAGATGACTTGTTAATAATAAGAGGACTTGATGGTTAGCACTCTGGCCATATATGTCAGTGGATGTACGGTCAGTTTCGTAAATGGATGGACATAATTTGGATTTTTGGAGTGATTAGGGGTAGGGCTTTAGATTTGAGCGACTTTCTTACACATGAAAGTTTGTCAGATCCTGATTCTAATGGTGGGCTAAGCATATTCATATGGCGTGAACAAGATGGACGGATCGGAATCTTGATCTGATAATTGTATGAATGGATGTAGAGGTCAAGTAGTTGATTTACCATGATCTAAGGGCTGAAATTTAATGTGTACGGTTAATTTATGATAATTAGGCCTGGTATAAAATTTCACATGAAACGGATGATGAGAACCGTGTGAATTGGAATTCAGGGGCCCAGGTCAATAGCATTTTCATAATTATTACTGATGTGTGAGTTTTGGGAAATCCAATGGCTCTACGTGGTTATAGGCACATTTCTAAGCAGTTCTTACAAAAGAACGTTTATCTAAATCATTATGGATAAGGAGTTATTCGTCACATCATCTAAGGGAAAGTACTTACGGCAAATCACGTGATGGGTGAGCTGGTCTTGAAATTCAACAGTCAGATGACTTAATTTATGAATGAAGATCATCCTCAACGGTTAAGTTAGTGTCAGGGAAATGATGTAAAGCTAGAATAGCTGGATTGGTATCGTACATATGTATATGTCACGTTGAATCTTATGGTAACGCTCGAGGACTTTCGATGCCCGAGTATCAAAAAGTTTAGGGCGTTACAGAATAAGACCATGTCCATATATCGGCAAAAGAATGTATAAAGAAGAAATTCACAAGCATATCAAGACTACATTATAACAAGTATTGTGAAAAGAAAGTGACCATCGTCATCACCAAGTGTCATCACCAAGTGTGCTCTGCAAAATTTGGCAAAATTGATATTGACACAGATGAAGCTGATATATTATGAACGACACAGATGAAGTTGATATATTATGAACGACACGGATGAAGCTGATATATTATGAATGACACACATGAAGCTGATATATTATGAACGACACAGATGAAGCTGATATATTATGAACGACACAAATGAAGCTGAATATATTATGAATGACGCAAATGTAGCTGGTATATTACGAACAACATAGACGGATCCTCTTGAAGATATTATCAGAAGCAACGACGTATCAACCTCAGTTAGAGACGTCTATCATTCTGGCGATAACGATGATCACAATTATTATTGCCTTATAAGGCATGAGAAGGCAGTCTAGCCAAGCCCTGAGAAGTCTAGCCAAACCCTAAGAAGAGCCAAATCCTAAAAAGAGCTAAATAAAAAGATCAAGCACTAAAAAGGGCTAAAAGCTCTAAAAGGATCAAGCTTTAAAAAGATCAAGCTCTCAAAGGGTCAGGCTCTAAAAGGGCCAGCTACACATATGGCCTACCATTTTCGCCATTCGGGCAGCGGCAGGAGTAAGTGGCCCTAAAAAGCTTGTGAAGACCATCATGTGCACCCTTACAGGCAACTGATGGAGCTAGTGACTAAAAAAGTTATGAAATGGCCAGTCATGCATAACCCCCATGCCGTCTGTATAGCTTTCCGGCAGCGTCACGGGGAACAGAAGAAAGTGCCCTCTTATGAATGGGCTCGACCTTGCAAACGAAGAAAATAGGGGCCGCAGTGTGAGCTGTACATCGGCCAGTCGTGTGTAAGACCCTCCAGATCTACGGTTTGATTTCAGTACTAACTCATGAGGAATGGCTTAAACCTACTCATTGATGGACTGATGACCCTAGATTTGGTACCTCAAAGGTAGCCTTGTGAGCTTTGCGAACTCTAGAGAGTTACCGTGGCCAACCCTCTGCGTAAAATCAAGCGAGTTCACTGCCCCGGTAGCTTCACCGGGCCCCTCTAATGGATCGTGGTTTGTGAACTCACAAGGCAGTGAGAAGTTCAATGAACTCATAAGAGTTACAGAGACCATCACGTGAGACCACACTCCACTACTCAAGAGCTTAAACTGTGTGTGCGCTCCACTACTCATGAGCTTAAACTGGGTGTGACTGACTAAATTGAAACTTAGCACTGCCAATCTAAACAATCACATATAGAATCCCGCACTACCAAAGCATAAAAGGTTTAAATACAGTCTAGTTCAATCTAGACTAGTCTAGTCTAATCCAGTCCAGTCCAATCCAGTCTAGTTCAGTTTAGACTGGTCAAGTCAAGTCAAATCTAGTTCAATCTAGGCTAGCCAAGTCTGGTCGAGTCAAGTTCAGTCAGGTCAAGGTCAGTCTGGTCCAGTTAAAGTATGGTCGGTCGATCTTGTCCAGTTAAAGTATGGTCAGTCAAAATGCACTAGCACCACTGCTCAACAAGCATAAACTATGTGAAGCATTCAAAATGCTGCAAATACATATCTCAATTTAGATATGCTCAAATATGCAAGTGCCTGATGAAAATTTTAAATGTTGAGTAAAAAATATATATGCAAAGATGCGTTTCTCTTGAATTAGGATCAAATTATAGCATCAACAAATGCCTTCAAAAATATTGGCAATTATCTACTCAAAGGTTCAAGCCTTCAAGGTCAATTAATACATTGACAAAAGCCATAAGGGATATATTCTTTGAATTCTTTAAAAGGAGCAGCAAAGATTATTCATCCTTTAAGAGTATCAGCATGCTTTACTTCAGAAATATTATCTTCTAAAGAAATCTTTATGCGACATTGACTGGGAAAGGGGGCAAGATCTATGTCTTTAAAAATCAGCAAAGATCCAAGGAAAAATCTATGTCAAGGAGCACAAGCTAGAAACGACTCAACAAAAATTAAAAAAAAAAAAAAGACTCAGCAGTTGAACCTTTGGAGCTGAAGATGAAACTCCAAAAGTGCAACATGATGAGTAAAGAATACAATGCGAACAATAGCACGACAACAAAGCGAATATCACAATCAGCCTAAAAGAGAACAAAAGTTTTCAATATAAATTTCAAAATTATCAATGCTTTTTAAGGCTAAATTAAAAGAGTTATAATGTCTTGAGATACTAATTCCGATTAATTTGGCAGGAAAGATCATCATTTGAAAGATTAGATTATGCAGATCATGAATAAAGGAAACAATCAAAAGGCTTGCTGCGGTAGGAGCAATGGAATTGATTAAAGAGACTGTTACAAAATTGAAGGAAAAAGTCGCTGGAGTTGATCAAAGAGACGGTTGTAGAATTGAAGGAAAAAGTCACTGGAGTTGATCAAAGAGACTGTTGTTGTTGAAAGATAATTCTCTAATCAAGTTCCTCAAAGACAAAGTCATCACAGCTGTTGCAGAGATGTGTTTCGATGAAAAAAGAACATCTTTTCTGGTGAAGCATCCGCTCACACTACTAGCTGGGGGCATTCTAATCTTCTGTTCAAGCTTCATCATTCAAATCTTCTGTTCGAGCGCCATCATTCCAATCTTCTGTTCGAGTGCCATCATTCAAATCTTCTGTTCAAGCGTCGTCATTCAAATCTTCTGTTCGAGCGCAAGCGCAATCAGTCAAGTCCTTCGTTTGAACATGATCAATCAAGTCTTCCATTTGAACGTGAGCAATCAAGTCTTCCATTCGAACGTGAGCAATCAAGTCTTCCGTTTGAACGTGAGCATTCAAGTCTTCTGTTTGAACGTGATCAATCAAGTCTTCCATTCGAGCAGGGATCATTCAAATCTTCCATTCGAGCGTGAGCATTCCAGTCTTCTAGTCAAATATGAGCATCAAATCTTTCGGTCGAGCGCGAGCATTCCAGTCTTCTGATCGAATGCAATCATGTGATTTTCTAGTCAAAGATGATCATCCAGTCTTCCATGCAAGCATGATCATCCAGTCATTCTTCAGTTGCAGTTCATTCAAGATTCTTCAGGCGGAGGAAGATCGATCCTCCATTTGATTTCAAGAATCAATCAAAGAAGGATCGAGGGGGCATCTGTTGAGGCACAAAAAATATCTCATTGTAGTGGTCAAAGAATTTCATGGCCGGGGATATTTCGGTAATTTCCATGTCCGGGGGTATTTCTATAATTTCCATGTCTGGGGGTATTTCGGTAATTTCCATGTCCAGGGTTATTTCGGTAATTTCCATGTCCGGGGGTATTTGGTAAAAATCCATGTCCAGGGGTAGTTTAGGTATTTTGGTAAAAATCATGTCCAGGGGTAGTTTAGGTATTTTGGTAAAAATCCATGTCCAAGGGGTAGTTTAGGTATTTTGGTAAAAATCCATCTCCTATTTCAGTAAAAATACATTGAAAATGGTATTTTGGTAATAAAGCATGTACATATGTCATTTTAGTGGAGAGAGGATGTACACCGCCACTTAAGAAGGAGCTTGGTGGATGCCATGGTTTAATAAAAGAAGACATCCATATATGAAGAGATAAGTGGTGGTAACCAGTGGTGGGGCTTATAAATACCCCCGCCCCCCTGCTTCAGTAGATGGGTTGGATTACTTGATAGACCAGGAAATGGAGAAGAAGGAAGGAAAGAGAGAGGGAATTTGGTGGTTGTGCGGATCGCAGAATAGAGTGCAGTTCCACGGATCACGGAATAGAGTTTGCAGTTGCATGGGCCACGCAACGGATGAAAATTGTTACGCCAGCCGCGTAAGTAAGAGTCACCGTTGCGCTGTCCGCAATGGATGAAGATTGTTGGCCGAGCCGCGCAATGAAAGTCCGCAGTTGCGTGGACCACATAATCAGGCAGAAATTTTAGCCATACGTGCATAAGAAGAAGAAGTTTGGGCTGCTGGTGGAGCCTAGTACGCCCATCTTTTGAGAGATTCACACCGTCCAATGTCTTCCTCTCAAAATTTCGACTGTGAAAGGCCGGTTTTGATCAACCGATGATGTGGCCCACTAAGATAACCAGGCCGCAATGAAAGCTCAACGGTTCATTTACGATCGCCATAACGATCATATGGAAGAGCATGGTTGTCAAAGCTTGGCATGGTTTCGATGGGTTTTTCTGCCTCTACTTGATGGACAACTCAAATTTGTCATTCCCTGCACGATGGTGGCCCACAGTAAAAGGACGGAAGTTCCGTTTTATAACAGAGTCGATGTACGTCGACTGTTTGAATTTCAGTGGCCCACTTATTGAAGATGTATGGAAAATCCATTCTGTCCATTCGATTCAGGGCGAAAAACCACTAAGGAAGGACCACTTTTGAAGTGAAATCAACATGGCCCGTAGGTTATCTACTCCGCTGTCCATTCCGTATTCAACGGTTAAGATCTTGTAATCAGTCGCATGGAAACAAAAGGAGAGCTAGGCCAAGATAAGGCCCATCCTCTGAAGAGAATGGACGGATAAGATCACTCAATGGAGTAGTGAGTGGACCCCACTACACAAAAACAGCTGGCGCAGTGAAGACGCTGTGCGTTTTTATGAAATGAAAAAGAAGAGTCGGTCAGCGCACGCTGACCGACTTTGAGAAATTCCATGCATGTCTTGTGCACTTGGACTTCATGTACATGCGATGTACATGTGGTCTCAACGTGACGTTCGTGGGAGATCTACTCCGTCTATCCGCTTTGCCATTACGTTTAACGCAGTGAGACCGAGTTTAAAGCATATCCAGATATCAGGCGGGCCCCAAATCACGATCTCAGGGGCTGATTTGTCAGTTTGGGAATTTCTACAATGATCTAGAAGCTGAAATTTGACTGTACGGTTAATTCGTGGTTCTAATGCTGCACATAAAGTTTTGGGCTGAACGGACGGTGATAACCCCATGATCTTACATTCTGGGAGACTTTTCAGGGTCGTTTAGCATGATCGGCTTGATTTCCTCAGGGCCTGGCCACACTTCAACGGGATGCTTCATATTTCAAGGAAAAATGACCAGAAGGATGCTCCATCTCATTGAAGACTGGCTGATCAAATCAGCAATTCCTCCTAAGTATTGGGAGATGATTGAAATAGCGCCGTTATGCTGCCGAAATTTCTATCTCCTTGGAGATTGCCTGATCGAATTAAAAATTCCTCCTAAGTATCTAGGAGATGACCAAAATAGCGTCGGAATGCTGCCAAAATTTCTATCAAACTTGATCAAATCAGCAATTCCTCCTAAGTATTGGGAGATGACTGAAATAGCGCCGTTATGCTGCCGAAATTTCTATCTCCTTGGAGATTGCCTGATCGAATTAAAAATTCCTCCTAAGTATCTAGGAGATGACCAAAATAGCGTCGGAATGCTGCCAAAATTTCTATCAAACTGTCTTATTAGTTTTGATTGATTGTACTTTATTTTCAGAATCAAGGGAATCCGAGGATGTAAATGGACTCAGAATAAATGTGATCAATGTTCTCTCATTCTTTCTTTGTTATCATTGAATAAATTCTCCAAATCAAACACATTTGTTTTCTTGTCGAAACAAGTACATTTCAGATGAGCAAAAATCGACCCAATCTGACATCAAACGAGGGAGTTATGAGCGTCTCCATGGGATGGTGCGATATTGAAAAATTAACAATCCAAATTGGAAAATGACGATTGAAGAGTTCCAATGTGCTTTTTGGATATCGAACTGTCCCAAAATTAGCCAGTTTCGATCCCATTTAGAAGCTTGTCAAGTTACCATTCCAATGAGCTCAAAATAATCTAAATTCGACTAGCGAAGAGAGAGTTAAGAAGGTTACTATTCCATAAGGAGAAGGAAAAATTCAGGACCGACGACTGCGATCCCACTTACGGTTGCCCAAATGGCCTTAGAATAGGATGATTCCAACCAGGAATGAAAGAGTACTAAAGAACCTTTCAGATGACCCAAAATCAACCCAATCTGACATCAAACGAGGGAGTTATGAGAGTGTCCGTTGGATTGTGCGATTTGGAAAGATTAACAATCCAAATTCCAAAATGTCACGCCCCGAAATTCGGGTACCTAAATAAGGTATCAGGACCTGAATTCCAAGGTGTGAATTATGATATGATGACATTTATTACCATCCAGTTGATTCAATCGAATTCAGTAAATATTCAACGTCATATAATAAGAAAATACACCTGAAATGTTTATTAAATCCAAATATTTTGATAGTTGTTCTTTCTACATCGATCTTGAACAGAAACTAACCTAAATAACAACAAAAAAATGGACTTAATTGAATTAAAACTAATCATAATTTCTAAAAGTAAAGATAATAGTAGAGGCCCGCCTGCTCATAGTATTCCAGCTCCGCACCTGTGCATTTATTTTAGTAGGATAAGCATAATAGCCCAATAGGGTCATTTCTTACCCAAAATTTAATATGTTCAGATAATATCAATTTTATAACAATGAAGAAAATATAATACAAATAATGGAATGTAATAACAGAATTGTGAAAATACAATGCATGTAATATTTCCGTGAATACTTGTAACATTTATATTATTTCTTACAACACTGTACCTAAGTAGATGGTCACGTTGCATTAACGCCCACACACTGGTACCTCATGGTGCTGGACCCATTTACACGTTAGCTGGTCAGACTACTGCTCCAGTTGTACCTCTGACGTATGTCCACGCACACAATTATACTCATACGCTGTACACAAAGGAGACTCTAAAGGATCCAGTGGGTTCTAGGGTCTTTCACCCAAGGGACACGATTGCCCTACTTGTTGGCTTTAGGGTCTCTCACCCAAGGGACACGATTGCCCTACTTGCTAATTTATACACATTTTTTTTACAATTAAATAATCAATAGATAAATATGAATAACATGAACAATTTTAATATCAACAAAATAAATGATTAATAATTTAATCAATCCAATTTATACACTATAATGCAAGTTCTGAACAAGGTGCATAAATTTGTTAAAATATCAGGTTCTACATGAGCTCCACCCTTGAGCAATAAATCTCACATTGAGTGGCTGGGGCCTACTTAAATTCATGGTTATTTTCCCATTCTCGGCTCAAATTTTTGGTGGTCCACCATTAAAAGTTGGTTTATCAATTTGGACGATCAAATTTACCGTACAAGCATTTCATGATGGATGGTTGAGGAGTCATCACCATATTAAGAATGACAGTAGACTATCATGATAGTATTATTTAATAAGGAGACAGAGTGTGGTAATAAATCCATACAACAAACTGAGTAATTGGTGTCACTCAAAGTAATAATTTAAAAATGCAGGTATATGGTGAATCTTTACACTACAGAACCTAAGGGGTTATGACCCTTTACACAATCCAGAGCTATTAGTTCATTTCTAGAATTCATACAGCAGCTCCAATGTCCCACCATTCAATTCTTCATGAAAAATGGGAAAGCTACTCGCACAAGTAGGATTTGAATCCTACTTGTGTGTCACGTGCCACACGAGCCACGTGTATGATATCTATTCCGTTTATTTGAGAGGTCATGTTTTCTATGTTCCCCTTACTGAAAATTTGGTAGTTAAAATAAATAGGTGGATCATACTTGTAAGTTAAATAAGGAACATTGTTAGCTTTTATTCATTCATGGTGTCCAAGAAAATAGATAGACCGTGCTCTTTTTATTTATTATTATTATATATTTTTTTTTCTATCTGGGCACGTCAAAGATGTGGATTACATAGTAGATTTCTCAGACTTACACACGTGTGCTATGTTCCGCATGTAGAGACGAGTAAGATTGTAGTCTTACTGGCATATCTCGTACTAACAGAGTCCCATTAAAATAAAAAGATCTCCAGTACAACTGGTTGGAAACATTACGGTCCATCAAGTAAATAATTTCTAACCTTTGATATATGTGAAAAATCTAACCCATTCACTAGGTTTATTAAATAATTAGGATCTCTTATAAGAAAAACACTTACATTCATCCATTAAATGGATAATACTATTTATCAACAGTTATAAGTTATTTTCAAATTTTGAGGATATCCTGACTAGTATATAGGAATGATTTTTCTTATAAATGATCTTCATGTTGTTTTAGATGTATTGGAAAGGTTGGATTTTTTATGAACTTAATATGTCATAAATTTATTGCTGGTTAGATCGTAACTTGTGGTCTAACTTGATGGACTTGAAACCTTCTCCATTAAAGTAGGTTCTCATGGTGCATCCTCCGACATCTCATAAGGAGTTATTTGATACTCTGGCAGAGTATGATGATTGAAACATAGGCACTTTGAAATTGTAATTGTGGCATATGATAACACAAATATTTTATAAATAGAATTTATAAATTAAATTATAACTTAGATAAATTGTTTATTTATTTATTTATTTTTGTAAATTTATTTTATTATAAATATATATGTAACTTATTTTAACATTAAATAACAAATTTATATAAAATAGAAATTCCTAAATAAATAGGATTCCCTACATAATAATCAATTGACAAAACAATATTTCAATAAAAATGTTGAATTAAATAAGCATAATTAAGTAACTGAAAATGATAAATTCTAGGATAAAATCACCTACCTTAAAAAAATCTGATGATCCGGCCCTGCTTTAATCTCTCTCTTGATCTACAGAGCTCTCTCTCTGTATATATATATATATATATATATATTTTTGATTGATTCCTTTGATTCTTTCTCTCTCTCTCTTTTTTTTAAATGGATGCATAATGAAAATGGAGGTGTGGATTATGGGACGGTTTCATTTAGTGGGAGGTTTCGGCGCCCATTACCGTACGAAAAGGAAGGAGAATGGAGAACGTGGTTTAGTCGGTTTGTGAAAGATATAACTTATTTTATTTTTATTTCTTTAGATCTAGTGGTCCCACTAGCAATAATATAATCTACTCCGTCCATCATCTCGGCCTGGCCAAGAGAAGATGTAAGGCCAAAAATGAGGCTGATTCAAAACTCAGGTGGGCCACGCATAAGCCGACGGTGGGGTAACTTCCCTTAAAAAAATGGGTTGTTACACAACAAGACGAGCGAAGAGTTCCAACGCGCTTTTGGGATATCAAACAGTCTCAGAAATAGCCAATTTTGATCCTATTTGGAAGCTTGTCAGCTTACCATCATTCCAATGAACTGAAAATAATGTAAATTCGACCACTGAAGAGAGAGTTATGAAGGTTACTATACGATAAGGAGATGAAAGAAAAATTCATGAACGTCGACTGCGATCCCACTTACGGATGCACAAATGGCCTCAGAAAATGATGATTCCAGTCAGGAATGAAAGAGCACTAAAGTACCTTTCATATGACCAAAAATTGACCCAATTTGACATCAAACGAGGGAGTTATGAGCGTCTCCTTTGGATGGTGCGATTTAGAAAGATTAACAATCCAAATTACAAAATGACGATTGAAGAGTTCCAACGTGCTTTTTGGATATCGAACGGTCTCAAAATTAGCCAATTCTGGTCCCATTTAGAAGCTTGTCAAGTTACCAATCCAATGAGCTCTTAAATATAAATTCAACCACTGAAGAGAGAGTTAAGAAGGTTACTATTCGACAAGGAGATGAAGGAAAAATTCATGACCAACGACTGCAATCCCACTTACGGATGCCCTAATGGTCTCATAATATGATGATTCTAACCAGGAATGAAAGAGCACTGAAGTACCTTTCAGATGACCAAAAATTAACCCAATCTGACATCAAATGAGGGAGTTATGAGCGTCTCTATTGGATCGCGCAATTTGGAAAGATTAACAATCCAAATTGCAAAATGACGAGTGAGGAGTTTTGACGCAATTTTGGGATATCGCACGGTCTCAAAAATAGTCAAGTTTGGTTCCATTTGGCAGCTTATCAACTTACCAGTCCAATGAGCTGAAAATAGTGTAAATTCGACCACTGAAGAGAGAGTTACGAAGGTTACTATTCGACAAGGAGATGAATGAAAAATTCAGGACCGACGATTGTGATCCCACTTACAGATACCGAAATGGACTTAGAAAATGATGATTCCAGTCAGGAATGAAAAGCACCAAAGTTACTTTTAGATGACCATAAATCGACCCAATCCGACATCAAATGATGGTGTTATGAGCATCTTCGTTGGATCCGGCGATTTTGAAAGATTAACTATCGAAATTAGAAAATGACGATTGAAGAGTTCCAACGTGCTTTTTGGATATCGAATGGTCTCAAAATTAGCCAATTGTGGTCCTATTTAGAAGCTTGTTAGGTTACCATTCCAGTGAGATCAAAATAATCTAAATTTAACCACTGAAGAGAGAGTTAAGAAGGTTACTATTCGACAAGGAGATTAAGGAAAAATTCATGACCGACGACTGCAATCCCACTTACCGATGCCCAAATGATCTCAGAATATGATGATTCTAGTCAGGAATAAAAGAGCACTAACGTACCTTTCAGATGACCAAAAATAACCCAATCTGATATCAAACCAGGGAGTTATGTGCGTCTCCGTTAGATCGCGTGATTTGGAAAGATTAACAATCCAAATTGCAAAATGAAGATCGAAGAGTTCCAACATGCTTTTGTTATATCGATCGATCTCAAAATTAGCCAATTTCGGTCCCATTTGGCTGCTTGCCAAATTACCATTCCAATGAGCTCAAAATAGTCTAAATTGGACCCCTGAAGAGAGAGGTGCGAAGGTTACTATTCGATAAGAAGATGAAGGAAAAATTCAGGACCGACGACTGTGATCCCACTTATGGATACTGAAATGGTCTCAAAAAATGAAGATTCCAGTTAGGAATGAAAGAGCACTGAAGTACCTTTCAGATGACCAAAAATCAACCCAATCCAACATCAAACGAGGGAGTTATGAGCGTCCCTATTGGATGGTGCGATTTGGAAAGATTAACAATCCAAATTGTAAAATGACGATTGAAGAGTTCCAACGTACTTTTTGGATATTGAACGGTCTCAAAATTAGCCAATTCCGGTCCATTTAAAACCTTTTCAAGTTACCATTCCAATGACGTCAAAATAATCTAAATTCGACCACTGAAGAGAGAGTTAAGAAGGTTACTATTCGACAACGAGATGAAAGAAAAATTCATGACCGACGACTGCGATCCCACTTACGGATGCCCAAATGGTCTCTGAATATGATGATTCTAGTCAGGAATGAAAGAGCACTAAAGTACCTTTCAGATTACTAAAAATCAACCGAATCTGACATCAAACGAGGGAGTTATGAGCGTCTCCGTTGGATCGCGCGATTTGGAAAGATTAACAATCCAAATTGTAAAATGACGAGAGAGGAGTTCCAATGTGCTTTTAGGATATCGAATGGTCTTGAAATTAGCCAATTTCGGTCCAATTTAGAAGCTTACCAAATTATTATTCTAATGAGCTCAAAATAGTCTAAATTCAACCACTGAAGAGAGAGTTACGTAGGTTACTATACGACAAGGAGATGAAGGAAAAATTCATGACCGATGACTGCGATCCCACTTACGGATGCCAAAATGGTCACGAAAGATGATGATTCTAGTCAGGAATGAAAGTGTACTAAAGTACCTTTCAGATGACCAAAAATCGACCCAATCTAACATCGAACGAGGGAGTTATGAGCTTCTACGTTGGATGGTGCGATTTGGAAAGATTAACAATCCAAATTACAAAATGACGATTGAAGACTTCCAACGTGCTTTTTAGATATCGAACGGTCTCAAAATTAGTCAATTCTGGTCCCATTTAGAAGCTTGTCAAGTTACCATTCCAATAAGGTCAAAATAATCTAAATTTGACCACTGAAGAGAGAGTTAAGAAGGTTACTATTCGACAAGGAGAAGAAGGAAAAATTAATGACCGACGACTGCGATCCCACTTACGGATGCCCAAATGGTCTCAGAATGATGATTCCAGTGAGGAATGAAAGAGCACTAAAGTACCTTTCAGATGACCAAAAATCGACCCAATCTGACATCCAACGAGGGAGTTATGAGCGTCTCCGTTAGATGGTGTGATTTGGAAAGATTAACAATCCAAATTGCAAAATGACGATTGAAGAGTTCCAACGTACTTTTTGGATATTGAACAGTCTCAAAATTAGCCAATTCCGGTCCATTTAAAAGCTTATCAAGTTACCATTCCAATGAGGTCAAAATAATCTAAATTCGACCACTGAAGAGAGAGTTAAGAAGGTTACTATTCGACAACGAGATGAAAGAAAAATTCTTGACCGACGACTACGATCCCATTTACGGATACCCAAATGGTCTCTGAATATGATGATTCTAGTCAGGAATGAAAGAGCACTAAAGTACCTTTCAGATTACTAAAAATCAACCGAATCTGACATCAAACGAGGGAGTTATGAGCGTCTCCGTTGGATCGCACGATTTGGAAAGATTAACAATCCAAATTGCAAAATGACGAGAGAGGAGTTCCAACGTGCTTTTGGGATATCGAATGGTCTTGAAATTAGCCAATTTCGGTCCAATTTAGAAGCTTGCCAAATTATTATTCTAATGAGCTCAAAATAGTCTAAATTCGACCACTGAAGAGAGAGTTACGAAGGTTACTATACGACAAGGAGATGAAGGAAAAATTCATGACCGATGACTGCGATCCCACTTACGGATGCCAAAATGGTCACGAAAAATGATGATTCTAGTCAGGAATGAAAGTGTACTAAAGTACCTTTCAGATGACCAAAAATCGACCCAATCTAACATCGAACGAGGCGGTTATGAGCTTCTATGTTGGATGGTGCGATTTGGAAAGATTAACAATCCAAATTACAAAATGGGGATTGAAGACTTCCAACGTGCTTTTTAGATATCGAACGGTCTCAAAATTTGTCAATTCTGGTCCCATTTAGAAGCTTGTCAAGTTACCATTCCAATAAGGTCAAAATAATCTAAATTTGACCACTGAAGAGAGAGTTAAGAAGGTTACTATTCGACAAGGAGAAGAAGGAAAAATTAATGACCGACGACTGCGATCCCACTTACGGATGCCCAAATGGTCTCAGAATGATGATTCCAGTGAGGAATGAAAGAGCACTAAAGTACCTTTCAGATGACCAAAAATCGACCCAATCTGACATCAAACGAGGGAGTTATGAGCGTCTCCGTTAGATGGTGTGATTTGGAAAGATTAACAATCCAAATTGCAAAATGACGATTGAAGAGTTCCAACGTACTTTTTGGATATTGAACAGTCTCAAAATTAGCCAATTCCGGTCCATTTAAAAGCTTATCAAGTTACCATTCTAATGAGGTCAAAATAATCTAAATTCGACCACTGAAGAGAGAGTTAAGAAGGTTACTATTCGACAAGGAGATGAAAGAAAAATTCATGACCGACGACTACGATCCCATTTACGGATGCCCAAATGGTCTCTGAACATGATGATTCTAGTCAGGAATGAAAGAGCACTAAAGTACCTTTCAGATTACCAAAAATCAACCTAATCTGACATCCAATGAGGGAGTTATGAGCATCTCCATTGGATCGCACGATTTGGAAAGATTAACTATCCAAATTGCAAAATGACGAGAGAGGAGTTCCAACGTGCTTTTGGGATATCGAATGGTCTCGAAATTAGCCAATTTCGGTCCAATTTGGAAGCTTGCCAAATTATCATTCCAATGAGCTTAAAATTGTCTAAATTCGACCACTGAAGAGAGAGTTACGAAGGTTACTTTACGACAAGGAGATGAAGGAAAAATTCATGACAGATGACTGCGATCCCACTTACGGATGCCGAAATGGTCACGAAAAATGATGATTCTAGTCAGGAATGAAAGAGTACTAATGTACCTTTCAGATGACCAAAAATTGACCCGATTTGACATTAAACGAGGCGGTTATGAGCTTCTCCGTTGGATGGTGCGATTTGGAAAGATTAACAATCCAAATTACAAAATGGCGATTGAAGACTTTCAACGTGCTTTTTAGATATCGAACGGTCTCAAAATTTGTCAATTCCTATCCCATTTAGAAGCTTGTCAAGTTACCATTCCAATGAGGTCAAAATAATCTAAATTCGACCACTGAAGAGAGAGTTAAGAAGGTTACTATTCGACAAGGAGAAGAAGGAAAAATTAATGATTGACGACTGCGATCCCACTTACGGATGCCCAAATGGTCTCAGAATGATGATTCCAGTGAGGAATGAAAGAGCACTAAAGTACCTTTCAAATGACCAAAAATCGACCCAATCTGACATCAAACGAGGGTGTTATCAGTGCCTCCATTGGATCACGCGATTTTGAAAGATTAACAATCGAAATTACAAAATGATGATTGAAGTGCTCTAACGTGCTTTTTTGATATCGAACGGTCTCAAAATTAGCCAATTTTGGTCCCATTTAGAAGCTTGTCAAGTTACCATTTCAGTGAGCTCAAAGTAATCTAAATTCAACCACTGAAGAGAGAGTTAAGAAGGATACTATTCGACAAGGAGATGAATGAAAAATTCTTGACAATGACTGTGATTCCACTTACGAATGCCGATATGGTCTTAGAATACGATGATTCCAGTGAGGAATGAAAGGGCACTAAAGTACCTTTCAGATGACCAAAAATTGACCCAATCCGACATCAAATGAGGGAGTTATGAGCGTCTCCATTAGATGGTGCGATATTGAAAAATTAACAATCCAAATTACAAAATGACGATTGAAGAGTTCTAACGTTCTTTTTGGATATCGAACGGTCTCAAATTAGCCAATTGCGGTCCCATTTAGAAGCTTGTCAAGTTACCATTCCAATGAGCTCAAAATAATCTATATTTGACCACTGAAGAGAGAGTTACGAAGGTTACTATTCCACATGGAGAAGAAGGAAAAATTCAGGACCGATGACTGCGATCCCACTTACGGTTGCCCAAATGGCCTTAGAATTGGATGATTCTAGCCAAGAATGAAAGAACACTAAAGTACCTTTCGGATGACCCAAAATTAACCCAATCTGACATCAAAAGAGGGAGATATGAGAGTCTCCGTTGGATTGTGAGATTTGGAAAGATTAACAATCCAAATTGTAAAAAGACGAGCGAAGAGTTCCAACGTGCTTTTGGGATATCAAACGGTCTCAAAAATAGCCAATTTTGGTCCCATCTGGAAGCTTGTTAGCTCACCATTCCAATGAACTGAAAATAATGTAAATTCTACCACTGAAGACAGAGTTACGAAGGTTACTATACGACAAGGAGATGAAGGAAAAATTCAGGACCGACGACGGCAATCCCACTTACGGAAGCCCAAATGGTTTCATAATACGATGATTCCAGTCAGGAATGAAAGGGCACTAAAGTACCTTTCAGATGACCAAAAATCGACCCAATTCGACATCAAGCGAGGGAGTTATGAGCGTCTCCGTTGGATGGTGCGATTTGGAAAGATTAACAATCCAAATTACAAAATGACAATCAAAGAGTTCCAATGTGCTTTTTGGATATCGAACAGTCTCAAAATTAGCCAATTCTAGTCCCATTTAGAAGCTTGTCAAGTTACCAATCCAATGAGCTCAAAATAATCTAAATTCGACCACTGAAGAGAGAGTTAAGAAGGTTACTATTCGACAAGGAGATGAAGGAAAAATTCAAGACCGACGACTGTGATCCCACTTGCAAATGCCCAAATGGTCTTAGAATATGATGATTCCAGTAAGGAATGAAAGAGTACTAAAGTACCTTTCAGATGACCAAAAATCAACCTAATCTGACATCAAACGAGGGTGTTATGAGTGTCTTCGTTGGATTGCTTGATTTGGAAAGATTAGCAATCCAAATTGCAAATTGACGATCGCAGAGTTCCAACGTGCATTTGGGATGTCGATCGTTCTCAAAATTAGCCAATTTTGATCCCATGTGGAAGCTTGTCAAATTATCATTCCAATGAGCTCAAATTATTCTAAATTCAACCACTGAAGAGAGAGTTACAAAGGTTACTATTCGACAAGGAGATGAAGGAAAAATTCATGACCGATGACTGCGATTCCACTTACGGATGCCGATATGGTCACAGAAAATGATGATTCTAGTTAGGAATGAAAGAGCACTAAAGTACCTTTCAGATGACAAAAAATCGACCCAATCCGACATCAAACGAGGGTGTTATGAGTGCCTCCGTTGGATGGTGTGATTTGGAAAGATTAACAATCCAAATTTCAAAATGACAATTGAAGAGTTCCAACGTGCTTTTTAGATATCGAACGGCCTCAAAATTAGCCAATTCCGGTCCCATTTTGAAGCTTGTCAAGTTGCCATTTCAGTGAGCTGAAAATAATCTAAATTCAATCACTGAAGAGAGAGTTAAGAACGTTACTATTCGATAAGGAGATGAAGGAAAAATTATTGACCGACGACTTCCCTCCCACTTATGGATGCCCAAATGGTCTCATAATACGATGATTCCAGTCAGGAATGAAAGGGCACTAAAGTACCTTTCAGATGACCAAAAATCGACCCAATTCGACATTAAACGAGGAAGTTATGAGCGTCTTCGTTGGATGGTGCAATTTGGAAAGATTAACAATCCAAATTACAAAATGACGATTAAAGAGTTCCAACATGCTTTTTGGATATCGAACGGTCTCAAAATTAGCCAATTCCGGTCCCATTTAAAAGCTTGTCAAGTTACCAATCCAATGAGCTCAAAATAATCTAAATTCGACCACTGAAGAGAGAGTTAAGAAGGTTACTATTCGACACGGAGATGAAGGAAAAATTCAAGACCGACGACTGTGATCCCACTTGCCAATGCCCAAATGGTCTCAGAATATGATGATTCCAGTAAAGAATGAAAGAGCACTAAAGTACCTTTCAGATGACCAAAAATCAACCTAATCTGACAATAAACGAGGGTGTTATGAGTGTCTTTATTGGATTGCTTGATTTGGAAAGATTAACAATCCAAATTGCAAAATGACGATCGCAGAGTTCCAACATGCATTTGGGATGTCGATCGGTCTCAAAATTAACCAATTTCAATCCCATTTGGAAGCTTGTCAAATTATCATTCCAATGATCTCAAATTAGTCTAAATTCGACCACTGAAGAGAGAGTTACAATGGTTACTATTCGACAAGGAGATGAAGGAAAAATTCATGACCGATGACTGCGATCTCACTTACGGATGCGGATATGGTCACGGAAAATGATGATTCTAGTCAGGAATGAAAGAACACTAAAGTTCCTTTCAGATGACCAAAAATTGACCCAATCCAACATCAAACGAGGGTGTTATGAGCGCCTCCGTTAGATGGTGTGATTTGGAAAGATTAACAACCCAAATTACAAAATGACAATTGAAGAGTTCCAACGTGCTTTTTAGATATTGAACGGCCTCAAAATTAGCCAATTCTGATCCCATTTAGAAGCTTGTCAAGTTGTCATTTTAGTGAGCTCAAAATAATCTAAATTCGACCACTAAAGAGAGAGTTAAGAAGGTTACTATTCGACAAGGAGATGAAGGAAAAATTCTTGACCGACGACTGCGATCCCACTTACGGATGCCCAAATGGTCTCATAATATGATGATTCTAGTCAGGAATGAAGGGGCACTAAAGTACCTTTCAGATGACCAAAAATTGACCCAATTCGACATCAAATGAGGGAGTTATGAGCATCTTCGTTGGATGGTGCAATTTGGAAAGATTAACAATCCAAATTACAAAATGACGATTGAAGAGTTCCAACGTGCATTTTGGATATCAAACGGTCTTAAAATTAGCCAATTCTGGTCCCATTTAAAAGCTTGTCAAGTTACCAATCCAATGAGCTCAAAATAATCTAAATTCGACCACTGAAGAGAGAGTTGAGAAGGTTACTATTCGACAAGGAGATGAAGGAAAAATTCAAGACCGTCGACTGTGATCCCACTTACCAATGCCCAAATGGTCTCAGAATATGATGATTCTAGTAAGGAATGAAAGAGCACTAAAGTACCTTTCAGATGACCAAAAATTAACCTAATCTGACATCAAACGAGGGAGTTATGAGTGTCTTCGTTGGACTGCACGATTTTGAAAGACTAACAATCCAAATTGCAAAATGATGATTGCAGAGTTCCAAGTGCATTTGGGATGTCAATCGGTCTCAAAATTAGCCAATTTCGATCCCATTTGGAGGCTTGTCAAATTATCATTCCAATGAGCTCAAATTAGTCTAAATTCGACCACTGAAGAGAGAGTTACAAAGGTTACTATTCGACAAGAAGATGAAGGAAAAATTCATGACTGATGACTGCGATCCCACTTACGGATGCCGAAATGGTCATGGAAAATGATGATTCTAGTCTGGAATGAAAGAGCACTAAAGTACCATTCAGATGACCAAAAATCGACCCAATCCGACATCAAACAAGGGTGTTATGAGCGTTTCCGTTGGATGGTGTAATTTGGAAAGATTAACAATCCAAATTACAAAATGACAATTGAAGAATTCCAACGTGCTTTTTAGATATCGAACGGCCTCAAAATTAGCCAATTCTGGTCCCATTTAGAAGCTTGTCAAGGTGCCATTTCAGTGAGCTCAAAATAATCTAAATTTGACCACTGAAGAGAGAGTTAAGAAGGTTACTATTCGACAAGGAGATGAAGGAAAAATTCTTGACTGACGACTGCGATCCCACTTACGGATGCCCAAATGGTCTCATAATACGATGATTCTAGTCAGGAATGAAAAGGCACTAAGTACCTTTCAGATGACCAAAAATTGACCCAATTCGACATCAAACGAGGGAGTTATGAGCGTCTCTGTTGGATGGTGCGATTTGGAAAGATTAACAATCCAAATTACAAAATGACGATTGAAGAGTTCCAACTTGCTTTTTGGATATCGAACGGTCTCAAAATTAGCCAATTCCGGTCCCATTTAGAAGCTTATCAAGTTACCAATCCAATGAGCTCAAAATAATCTAAAATCGATCACTGAAGAGAGAGTTAAGAAGGTTACTATTCAATAAGGAGATGAAGGAAAAATTCATGACCGACGACTGCAATCCCACTTACGGATGCCCTAATGGACTCGTAATATGATGATTCTAGCCAGGAAAGAAAGAGCACTAAAGTACCTTTCAGATGACCAAAAATCAACCCAATCTGACATCAAACTATGGAGTTATGAGCGTCTCCATTGGATCGCGCGATTTGAAAGATTAACAATCCAAATTACAAAATGACGACTAAGGAGTTCCAACGCACTTTTTGGATATCGAACGGTCTCAAAAATAGCATATTTTTGTCCCATTTGGAAGCTTGTCAACTTACCATTCCAATGAGCTGAAAATAGTGTAAATTCGACCACTGAAGAGAGAGTTATGAAGGTTACTATTCGATAAGGAGATAAAGGAAAAATTCAGGACCGACGACTGTGAACCCACTTATGGATACCGAAATGGACTCAGAAAATGATGATTCCAGTCAGGAATGAAAGAGCACTAAAGTAACTTTCAGATGACCAAAAAAGACCCAATCCGACATCAAACAAGGGTGTTATGAGCATCTTCATTGGATCCGGTGATTTTAAAAGATTAACTATCGAAATTAGAAAATGACGATTGCAGAGTTCCAACGTGCTTTTTGGATATTGAACGGTCTCAAAATTAGCCAATTGCGGTCCCATTTTGTGTTCCAGTGAGCTCAAAATAATCTAAATTCAATCACTGAAGAGAGAGTTAAGAAGGTCACTATTCGACAAGAGATGAAGGAAAAATTCATGACTGACGACTGCAATCCCACTTACCGATGCCCAAATGGTCTTAGAATATGATGATTCCAGTTAAGAATGAAAGACCACTAAAGTACATGAACAGAAATCAACCCAATCTGATATCGAACCAGGGAGTTATGTGCATCTCCGTTGGATCAAGCGATTTGGAAAGATTAATAATCCAAATTGTAAAATGAAGATCGAAGAGTTCAAACGTGCTTTTGTTATATCCATCGGTCTCAAAATTAGCTAATTTCGGTCCCATTTGGCAGCTTGTCAAATTACCTTCCAATGAGCTCCAAATAAACTAAATTTGGCCCCTGAAGAGAGAGCTATGAAGGTTACTATTCGACAAGGAGATGAAGGAAAAATTTCGGATCGACGACTGTGATCCCACTTAAGGATGCTGAAATGGTCTCGAAAAATGATGATTCTAGTTAGGAATGAAATAGCACTAAAGTACCTTTTAGATGACCAACAATCGACCCAATCCGACATCAAACGAGGGAGTTATGAGCATCTCCATTGGATCACGCTATTTTAAAAGATTAACAATTGAAATTACAAAATGACAATTGAAAAGTTCCAATGTGCTTTTGGATATCGAACAGTCTCAAAATTATCCAATTTCGGTCCCATATAGAAGCTTGACAAGTTACCATTTCAATGAGCTCAAAATAATCAAAATTTGACCACTGAAGAGAGAGTTAAGAAGGTTACTATTCGACAAGGAGATGAAGGAAAAATTCATGACCGACGACTGCGATCCCACTTATGGATGCCCAATTAGTCTCAAATACGATGATTCTAGTAAGGAATGAAAGGGCACTAAAGTACCTTTCAGATGACCAAAAATCAACCCAATCCGATATCAACGAGAGAGTTATGAGCATCTCCGTTGGATGGTGCGATTTGGAAAGATTAACAATCCAAATTGCAAAATGACGATTGAAGAGTACCAACATGCTTTTTGGATATTGAACGGTCTCAAAATTAGCAAATTCTGGTCCATTTAAAATCTTGTCAAGTTACCATTCCAATGAACTCAAAATAATCTAAATTCGACCACTGAAGAGAGAGTTAAGAAGGTTACAATTCGACAAGGAGATGAAAGAAAAATTCATGACCGACGACTGCGATCCCACTTACGGATGCCCAAATGGTCTGTGAATATAATGATTCCAGTCAGGAATGAAAGAGCACTAAAGTACCTTTCAGATGACCAAAAATCAACCTAATCTGACATCAAACGAGGGGGTTATGAGCGACTCCATTGGATCGAGCGATTTGGAAAGATTAACAATCCAAATTGCAAAATGACGAGTAAGGAGTTCCAATGCACTTTTGAGAAATCGAACGGTCTCAGAATTAGCCAATTTCGGTCCCATTTGAAAGCTTGTCAAATTATCATTCCAATGAGCTCAAAATAGTGTAAATTCGACCACTAAAGAGAGAGTTACGAAGGTTACTATTCGACAAGGAGATGAAGGAAAAATTCATGACCAATGACTTCGATCCCACTTACGGATGCTGAAATGGTCACAGAAAATGATGATTCTTGTCAGGAATGAAAGAGCACTCAATACCTTTTAGATGACAACAAATCGACCCAATCTGACCTCAAACGTGGGACTTATGAACTTCTCCGTTGGATGGTGCGATTTGGAAAGATTAACAATCCAAATTACAAAATGATGATTGAAGAGTTCCAACGTGCATTTTAGATATCGAACGGTCTCAAAATTAGCCAATTCCGATTTCATTTAGAAGATTGTTAAGTTACCATTCCAATGAGCTCAAAATAATCTAAATTCGACCACTGAAGAAAGAGATAAAAAGGTTACTATTCCACAAGGAGAAGAAGGAAAAATTTAGGACCGATGACTGCAATCCCACTTACGGTTACCCAAATGGCCTAAGAATTGGATGATTCTACCTAGGAATGAAAGGGCACTAAAGTACCTTTCAGATGATCCAAAATCAACCGAATCTGACATCAAACGAGGGAGTAATGAGAGTCTCTGTTAGATTGCGCGATTTGGAAAGATAAACATTCCAAATTGCAAAATGATGAGCGAAGAGTTCCAACGCACTTTTGGGATATCAAACGGTCTCAGAAATAGCCAATTTTAGTTCCATTTGGAAGCTTGTCAGCTTACCATTCCAATGAGTTGAAAATAATGTAAATTCGACCACTGAAGAGAGAGTTACGAAGGTTACTATACGACAAGGAGATGAAGGAAAAATTCAGGACCGACGACTGCGATCCCACTTACGGATGCCCAAATGGACTCAGAAAATGATGATTCCAGTCAGGAATGAAAGAGCATTAAAGTACCTTTTAGATGACCATAAATTGACCCAATTCAACATCAAATGAGGTAGTTATGAGCGTATCTGTTGGATGGTGCGATTTGGAAAGATTAACAATCCAAATTACAAAATGACGATTGAGGAGTTCCAACGTGCTTTTTGGATATCGAACGGTCTCAAAATTAGCCAATTTTGATCGCATTTAGAAGCTTGTCTTGTTACCAATCCAATGAGCTCAAAATAATCTAAATTCGACCACTGAAGAGAGAGTTAAGGAGGTTATTATTCGACATGGAGATGAAGGAAAAATTCATGATAGATGACTGCAATCCCACTTAAGGATGCCCTAATGACCTCAGAATACGATGATTCTAGTTAGGAATGAAAGAGCAGTAAAGTACCTTTTAGATGACTAAAAATTAACCCAATCTAACATCAAACGAGGGAGTTATGAGCGTCTTCGTTGGATCACGTGATTTGGAAAGATTAACAATCTAAATTGCAAAATGATGAGTGAGGAGTTCCAATGCACTTTTGGGATATCGAACAGTATCAGAAATAGCATATTTTGCTCCCATTAGGAAGCTTGTCAACTTATCCTTCCAATGAACTGAAAATAGTGTAAATTCGACCACTGAAGAGAGAGTTACGAAGGTTACTATTTGACAAGGAGATGATGGAAAATTTCAAGACCGACGACTATGATCCCACTTACCGATACCAAAATGGACTCAGAAAATGATGATTCCAGTCAGGAATGAAAGAGCACTAAAGTAACTTTCAGATGACCAAAAATTGACCCAAACCGACATCAAACGAGGGTGTTATGAACATCTTCGTTGTATTCGACGATTTTGAAAGATTAACTATGGAAATTAGAAAAAGACGATTGAAGAGTTCCAATGTGCTTTTTGTATATCGAACGGTCTTAAAATTAGCCAATTGCGGTCCCATTTGGAAGCTTGTTAGGTTACCATTCCAATGAGATCAACATAATCTAAATTCGACCATTGAAGAGAGAGTTAATAAGGTTACTATTCGACAAGGAGATGAAGGAAAAATTCATGACCGACGACTGCGATCCCACTTACGGATGCTCAATTGGTCTCAGAATACGATGATTCCAATAAGGAATGAAAGGGCACTAAAGTACCTTTCAGATGACCAAAAATCAACCTAATCCGACATCAAACGAGGGAGTTATGAGCGTGTCCGTTGGATGGTGCGATTTAGAAAGATTAACAATCGAAATTGCAAAATGATGATTGAAGAGTACCAACATGCTTTTTGGATATTGAACGGACTCAAAATTAGCCAATTCTGGTCCATTTAAAAGCTTGTCAAGTTACCATTCCAATGAGCTCAAAATAATCTAAATTCAACCACTAAAGAGAGAGTTAAGAAGGTTACTATTCAACATGGAGATGAAAGAAAAATTCATGACCGACGACTGCGATCCCACTTATGGATGCACAATTGGTCTCTGAATATGATGATTCTAGTCAGGAATGAAAGAGCACTAAAGTACCTTTCAGATTAGCAAAAATCAACCTAATATGACATCAAATGAGGGAGTTATGAGCATCTCCGTTGGATCGTGCGATTTGGAAAGATTAACAATCCAAATTGCAAAATGACAAGTGAGGAATTCTAGTGCGCTTTTGGGATATCGAACGATCTCAGAATTAACCGATTTTGGTCCCATTTGGAAGCTTGTCAAATTATCAATCCAATGAGCTCAAAATAGTATAAATTCGACCACTGAATAGAGAGTTAAGAAGGTTATTATTCGACAAGGAGATAAAGGAAAAATTCTTGACCGACGACTGTGATCCCACTTACGGTGCCCAAATGGTCTCAGAATATGATGATTCCAGTAAGGAATGAAGGGCACCAAAGTACCTTTCAGATGACCAAAAATTGACCCAATTCGACATCAAACGAGGGAGTTATGAGTGTCTCCATTGGATGGAGCGATATTGAAAAATTAACAATCCAAATTACAAAATGATGATTGAAGAGTTCCAACGTGCTTTTTGGATATCGAACAGTCTCAAAATTAGCCAATTCCGGTCCCATTTAGAAGCTTGTCAAGTTACCATTCCAATGAGCTCAAAATAATCTAAATTCGACCACTAAAGAGAGAGTTATGAAGGTCACTATTCCACATGGAGAAGAAGGAAAAATTCAGGACCGACGACTGCGATCCCACTTACGGTTGCCCAAATGGCCTTAGAATAGGATAATTCTAGCTAGGAATGAAAGAGTACCAAAGTACCGTTCGGATGACCTAAAATCAACCCAATCTGACATCGAACGAGGGAGTTATGAGAGTCACCGTTCGATTGCGCGACTTGGAAAGATTAACAATCCAAATTGTAAAATTACGAGTGATGAGTTCCAACGCGCTTTTGGGATATTAAACTATCTCAGAAAAAGCAAATTTTTGTCCCTTTTGGAAGCTTGTCAGTTTACCATTTCGATGAACTGAAAATAATGTAAATTCGACCACTGAAGAGAGAGTTACGAAGGTTACTATACGACAAGGAGATGAAGGAAAAATTCAGGACCGATGACTGCGATCCCACTTACGGATGCCCAAATGGCCTCGGAAAATGATGATTCCAGTCAGGAATGAAAGAGCATTAAAGTACCTTTCAGATGACCAAAAATCGACCCAATTCGACATCAAATGTGGTAGTTATGAGCATCTCCGTTGGATGGTGCGATTTAGAAATATTAACAATCTAAATTACAAAATGACGATTGAAGAGTTCCAACGTGCTTTTTGGATATCAAACGGTCTCAAAATTAGCCAATTTTGAACCCATTTAGAAGCTTGTCAAGTTACTAATCCAATGAGCTCAAAATAATCTAAATTCAACCACTGAAGAGAGAGTTAAGAATGTTACTATTCGACAAGGAGAAGAAGGAAAAATTCATGACCGACGACTGCAATCCCACTTACGGATGCCCTAATGGTCTCAGAATATGATGATTCTAGTTAGGAATTAAAGAGCACTAAAGTACCTTTCAGATGACCAAAAACCAACCCAATCTAACATCAAACAAGGGAGTTATGAGCGTCTCCATTGGATCACGCAATTTGGAAAGATTAACAATCCAAATTGCAAAATGATGAGTGATGAGTTCCAACGCACTTTTGGGATATTGAACAGTCTCAGAAATAGCATATTTTGGTCCCATTAGGAAGCTTGTCAACTTACCATTCCAATGAGTTGAAAATACTGTAAATTCGACCACTGAAGAGAGAGTTATGTAGGTTACTATTCGACAAGGAGATGAAGGAAAATTTCAGGACCGACGACTGTGATCCCAATTACGGATACCGAAATGGACTTAGAAAACGATGATTCCAGTCAGGAATGAAAGTGCACTAAAGTAACTTTCAAATGACCAAAAATCGACCCAATCCGACATCATACGAGGGTGTTATGAGCGTCTTCATTGGATTCAGTGATTTTGAAAGATTAACTATCGAAATTAGAAACTAACGATTAAAGAGTTCCAACGTGGGAGTTATGAGCTTCTCCGTTGGTTGGTGCGATTTGGAAAGATTAACAATCTAAATTACAAAACGACGATTGAAGAGTTCCATCGTGATTTTTAGATATCGAACACTCGCAAAATTAGCCAATTTCGGTCCCATTGAGAAGCTTGTCAAGTTACCAATCCAATGAGCTCAAAATAATCTAAATTTGACTACTAAAGAGAGAGTTAAGAAGGTTATTATTCGACACGGAGATGAAGGAAAAATTCTTGACCGATGACTGCAATCCCACTTACGGATGCCCTAATGGCCTCAGAATACAATGATTCTAGTCAAGAATGAAAGAGCACTAAAGTACCTTCAGATGACTAAAAATCTATCCAATTTGACATCAAACGAGGGAGTTATGAGCGTCTCCGTTGGATCACGCGATTAGGAAATATTAACAATCCAAATTGCAAAATGACGAT
Source organism: Magnolia changhungtana (assembly GCA_030180095.1). NCBI lineage: Eukaryota > Viridiplantae > Streptophyta > Magnoliopsida > Magnoliales > Magnoliaceae > Magnolia > Magnolia changhungtana. Next base: position 1,882,119 of record JASAUF010000316.1, read on the forward strand.
TGAGGAGTTCCTATGCGCTTTTGAGATATCGAACAGTATCAGAAATAGCATATTTTGGTCCCATTAGGAAGCATGTCAACTTACCATTCCAATGAGCTGAAAATAGTGTAAATTCGACCACTTAAGAGAGAGTTACGAAGGTTACTATTTGAGAAGGAGATTGTAACGACCTGAAAAATTCCGTACATTGGGTCGAGTACCACCTCGACCAGAAATCACATAGGATTAAATCCTTTAGAAATTTAACAAAGTTAACTAAGTATTAAACTCCGTTAGCTATGAAATCCGATAGGATCGCTTTAAATACGATCTGCAAGACCCAAAACTTGCAGAATCATTGACGCTAGGTTACCCTAAAGTTTAGAACCAAACTCATTTCCCGTCTGCTCTCGGGAATGAAACGAAACTTCGTATTAGGTCTAGATCGTACATCGGGATTCCGATTAACCCGAAGTTAAGGAACTAGGACCGCCCCACTGGGCTTAACAATCATCTAAAAAATCGGCCTTATCCGATATTCCACGGCCATTCGTTTCGAATCGGAGCGAGGTAGTGTGAAAAACACTATTCACAAGCCGAAATAAATATCTGGAATAGTGATCGCATCGTTTGTTGACGCGTCAAGATTAAGCAACTGACCGGCCGTCGAGTCGGACCAAATTACACCCTCGGATTAAGAAAAATTTCAGAACATTTACATGTACTCGGAATTTCGATCGTGGCCCATCGACCGTCGGCGAAAGTGGTCCGCCACGTGCGATCACGCGTATCCGAATGAGTCAAAAACGTAATCCCACGTAGATCCATTGGTGGTGAGCTTAAGTCGACGTTTGGTTCAAAAGGGGCCACCGAACTACCCTTTTGAGTAGGAAAAGCGGCGAAAAAAACCTATATAGGCAAGACCCTATGAACCTAAGTCTGTTTTGTAATGTTTGAGGCTATAAAAGGGGCTTAGAGCAGCCCCTCTCACAGCCATACGAATTTAGGGAGAAACCCTAGAGGGAGAGAGAGAAAAGAGAGGGAAGAACTTGGAGATCGTTGCCGATCTTCCTCCTGCTGCTTTGGCTTGCTACACGGCCTACACCGCCTTGTTCTCGGCGTTCTCTCGGTGTTTTCCGCCTCATTTGAAGGTAAGAAAACCTAACCCTAGGTCGATTTGATGTGGAATTGAGGTAGGGTGTATCGACTAACCGATTCCGCTCTTTAGGCTAGAAATCGGTAGTAGACGGAAGATCCATCACCTTTGCTTGATTTATTCCGTTTCCAAAGGCAAAGGTGAGGACTTTAAGTGTATAAGTTAAGGTTTTCAACGCTTTCAATGTCAGATAATGGTAGATTCATGATCTGCTTGCAATTGCACATGTACAAAGTGCTTTCCGTTTCCTGTTTTGATTAACGGTGTGAAATATGGAATTTCACATATTCTAGGTATACGTAGAAATACAGTATACGTATTTTTTTTGGATAAATACTTGACATGTTTATTTAATGTTTAATTATATAACATATGAATAAAATACTAGTTTGGCGAAAGAGATCGCCAAAATATATGTTCCTTTGTAAATGTGCCGTATGTTGAAAATACGTATTGTAGAAATACCGTATACGTATTTCTTTTGGAATAATGTTTGACATATGTATTTAATGTATGATTATACAATACATGATTAACATACTAGCTTGGCGAAAGGAATCGCCGAAACCGATGTTCCTTTGTAAACACTATGTATGTCGAAATTGGGTATACGTGAAAGTACCCTATACGTATAAAATTTGCTGATGTGTTTGCTATGTTTATTTACTGTATGAATAGGATGTATATGTATAAAATACTAGCTCGGTAAAGGGACAACCCTAGTACACCCTTCTCTAGCATACGTCATGTATGTTGAAGTAGTGTATTCCAAGTGTTGGTGAAATCACTTGCGAGTGTAAGTGTTTAAGTGTTAGAACCTTAGTTAGGTCTTTGAGATGGGATTCTCTGCTACCTTAGAGTCACATATGACACTCTCCACGTGGTTGTTCACTCTAACCACTCACCTATGAATTCTAAGTAATTGTATCCCTATGTGTTTAGTGCTTTATAACATGTCTTACAACATGCTTTACAACATGCCTTATAACATGCTATACTTCATGCCTTATAATACATGCTCTACTTCATGCTTTACTACGTTATGCTCTACCACCGATTGAGTTTGGGACTATGCCATAGTCCACACATTCTGCAGTACCCGGACTTATTGTTGTGGCCGAGATTCATATCGCCACGATGGATGTGTCTGGCGAACCCGAGTCGTACTTCGGTTGGCGATAGTGGTTGGCCACACGGAGTGCTTTTTGCGCTCCATATCGCTCAACTTGTGGTGCGCTCGAGCTAGTCGAACTCGTCAAGCAAACCGATATGTGTATATGTATGTTCACCATGTTTGGTCGCTATCGCTTGAACCTAGGGTACCAAACTTACCGGTGGCGATCCCGTTAACCATGGTACCTCGATCCGCTAAGACGCATGAGCCGGACATGGTGGTATGGGACACCGTGGTCGATTTGTCGGCCACGCCGGGGTCATGTGCCTCCCGTAGTGACCATTGCGCAACCAACCTCGTGAGCCGATTATGGTGGTATGGGACACTATATTCGATTTGTCGATATTCTGGCGAGAGCCGCACGGTGAGAATTGTGCTCGTCTTTGACGACGGCGACGAGTCCTCCGTAGTATCTTCGAGTACTCAAGTGTCCGTGATTGGCGGCAGTCTTTCACAAGAATAACTAGAGTATGAGTTGAGCCGAGTACGGTGAGACCTGTACTTGAGCTGACGGCTAGTGATTGAGCCACGTACGGTGAGATATGTACTTGAGCTGACGGCCAGCAATGGAGCCGCATACGGTGAGATCTGTATCCGCGCTGACGGGTGACGAGCCCTTTGCGATGCCTTCACTACGCTTCTCAAACCATAATATCGTATGAGATTAGCTAGGATTGACGACCCTAGAATGGATCATGTTTGGGAATTATACAAGGGAGGTACCTTAGTTTCCCAATACTGCTGGTTGAAATGGATTAATAAAAACTTGGTAATCATGATCATCATGCACCGCATGTGCTTTGTAGATGTGGCGCACTAAGGGAGTAGCATTCGCGAACGTAAGATGATGTCGCTTGAGGGTGGTTTGGCAAGGGCATACAACATCATGTCATATCATTTTTGCATTTAACAAGAGTAATTAGAAATGTTTGATTTGTATTGCGTTATCATTACTGCTTGATTGATTTGATAACATGTTAACCTATGCTTTATTGTTCCACCGAGTTAGCTACTCACTCCCACGTTACGGGACGGTGTTTGCAACACCCACCGGACTCCATCACTGGCAGTGTAGATGGCGCCTACTGTTCAGGAGACGGAGCTAGACTATGAGGAGGATCGGGAGGAGTTCTCCTTTATGCAGTACTCTGACGGCTACGCTTAGGCCGGCTGCATCGCGGGATTTACAGGGCCTCTTTGAGGATTGTATTTTGATTTTTTTGACTTAGAGACATTACATGTATATTGGTACTCAGTTAGTACTCATACTGGAGTTCACAAAATTTTGATACTTTACACATTTTGAATATAAAATTTTAGTCTTCCGCTTGCCTTTATACAATTGAACTGGAGTATGAATTACTGTTTTGGTATAATCTCATTCATGTTTATTGCGCTAACTCAGACAACATTTAACCATCATTGTGTATGTTGCATAAGTGATGCGTTGGAACTCGGGAGTTGAGTTCATACTCGACCCCGATTTTCGTATGCGTTACAAGTTGGTATCGAGCATGATTTTGATTAAACCGGACTGAGTTATGTCCCCTACTCTGTACGCCGACGCATTTCACTTAGGAGGGTGCGCAAAAATCTAACAATGATCCTAGTGGTCTCCGTTTGCCTGTTCGGGCGGTTCGCTACACACGGACAGTTTGATCGAGTGCGTACTCGATCCCGACCACACTTATGGACCCCAAGTCACTCCTAGACCGTCTATTGACGTGTCCAGGTCACAATTTACCAAAAATAAGTCGTTAAAAATCAGGAAAAACCAGATTATGTCAGAACTTTGCCGGAACTGACCGTTTTGGCACAAAACTGAGTCCGTGGGCCCCCACGACTAATCCGTTAACATTTTGGACCAAGACAGGGTGCATTTGGCACCCTGGGAGTCTGGTGAACAAGACCAGACCGCGGCGGCGCGGCTCCGGCCAAACCCGACCGCGGCGCCACCGCGGCACCGGCGGCGGACCGCGCCCCCTTCGACTTTCCGGCGAACATTCAAGCGTGGGACTGGTCGGTTTGGTCCCCCCTACCCCATGGCACGTGCCATTTTGGCATTTGATTAGTATTTTAGGGGCTGAAGCACTCATCTCTCTCATTTCCCCTCTTTTCACCCACCACCACCTCCATTTTCGATTTTGCTGAAAACCCATCCCTCCAAACCTTCAATCCCTCCATTTTCTTTCATAACTCACACACCACTACCTCCTACAACAGCCCTAGCCTCTCCCTTTCCCCATTTCCACAAGTTGGAGCTCTCATAACCCTCCTTGGAGCTCAAATTTGGGTAATATTCTAACCCATCTCATTTCCTTCTTGTTTCTTCTTCATTTCCTACCTCTAGAGCTTATTCCACACTGTTGGATTGTTGGTTGTGGAAGGTAAAAGAGGTCAGCCCTTTGTTTCCCATTTTGGAAAAATTTCCATGGCTCTCCTTGGTGTGGTGGCCACCATTTTCTCCATTTCCTCCATCCTATCTCTCATGGGAAAGAGGAAAACCGCGGCCGATGACGTGTAGGCCCAAGTAGGCCAGCCCGTTCCCGAAGAAAATCTGATGTTGGGGCCGGCACAAGTACCGTGCGGGAGTTTAGGTCGAGCGAGACTGGATCCCGACCACCCCCCGCCAGAATGCTTACCCGATCGGCATGGAATATGGGCGCTTCGCATGGCCGTAAGGTTGTGTTTGAAGCTCGGGTGGATGAGAGGATGTTTGGTCTACACCCGATGATGGACCACTTGGTGGATATCGGGTGGAATCATGTTTTTGAAGGCGAGTCCCCGCATGTGAGCACACGGTTCGTGCCTTCTACGCTCACATCATAGACTCATCGCAGAGCCTCTTCGGTTCTTGTCTCGTGAGGGGCATAAGGCGCACAATCACGTGAATGAGGTGGCTCGAATCACAAAAATTCCGCTTGGTCAAGTGCATCCTAGTGATGACTTTCTCTAGAAGCTGCGCGGGAAAGGGATCGCCGCACGCGATTTCTCCGTGGTCGCCGGGTTACTTGGAAGCGAGGAAATTGTATTGCGGCGACAAAGATGTCCGAAGACTTCCATTTGCTCCATCACATCTTCACATACAATGTATACCCACGGTGGGGTAACCGCACGGAATGTACTAGGGTGATGGTGGACTTTCTGTACAAGATGGGACACGGGGACAACATATGCCTGCCCACATTCATCCTATCCCAGATAGTTAATGTTGTTCGTTACGCAGGAACGATCTTTCGCTCCCATTTGGCCGACCGATGCTGGGATGGCTCGTGATGTAGGCTACAGATTGAATATGGAGGATCTTGCACCGGTCCGAATCATAAATGAAGCGACACTCGGGAATATGAAGATCGGCCCCCAACAATGCAAGAAGCCCGACTCGACGAGTCCGGAGATGAGTCGGATAGTGCGGTGAGGAGAGTGTTGACCTCCGAGAGTGATGAGGAGCGCGGTGATGACATACTGGGAGGAAGAACACGAGGCTCGGACACACGAGAGGAGAGTTCACCCCTGCGGCTCGGGGAGCGGGGTGTGGATCGAGATGTATCGATGCGCGATTTGCCCGTTTTGAGGAGAGGCAAGCCGCCCGCAAGAAGAGGTTGGACAAGTTCGGGCTGAGATCGGACAGGTTCGGGGTGAGCTTGGTCAAGTTCGAACTAAACTTGAAGAGAATGAAGCCTACATGAAGAAGAATTTCAAGAAGATGTCCCGTACGTTGAAGGCCATCCTGTGCTGTGCGCAGGATAAGAATGCTCCTCCTCCACCGCCTACTTCGGATGCTTAGTCATCCATATGGTTGTTTGTTGTGTTTGCTTTGGTTACCGCAATGGGCGGTTTGTGTTTTCGTTCAGATGATGTATTAGATAGTAGAATGTTTAGTGTTTGATGTGTGGATGTATTGGCTATAATGTGATTTCCGTCATGATTCATGTAAACTCTGTAGTCCATGTATTATGACAATTTTGAGTTAATGAAAAGCATATAGCCTCTTTTGTTTGATGATGTGTGGAATGCTTAAGTGCTTTATGGAGTGTATTATGCTGTATCTCACAAATGATCTACCCTATGTTGTCTAGGGCATGCCGCGGCAGTATACGCGGAGAACGGCACGCCTCCTTTTGACTGGCTCTATGGACCAGGCCCCTTCTAGTAGTGGTCCTGCGGACCGTGGGTTGGGTTCCGATCAGCCCCCTACTGGTCCTGCTGGTGGGTTGCCACCATACACGCCCCCGGTCCGTGAGCAGTTCCGGCCATCATCGTCTGCGCAGTATGACTCCCTGTACTCGCTCCGCCGACCGATGGGTTTGGCGATGATGATGATGCATCATCGGCGAGATGCAAAGAAGAAGAGATGCAGCAGGCAGCGGCAGGAGATACAAAGCCAGCGGCATCATCGGCTGACTTATGGCCACTATCGCCGAGGCCTTGTCCCGTGGTGGTAGTGCGACTCCACTGCGACATCTACACGTCCCGATGAGCATTGCGGGCCTCTGCTCGGGTTGAGGATGTGCCTCCGCCCCATCCGTCGCACCTCCTACCTTGGAGAGGTCGGCACACGCGGCCTACTCGAGCAATTCCGGCGCTTGAGGCCTCCCTCGTTTATGGGTTCTCACGGACCCGAGGAGGCGGAGTTCGGTTAGACCGCATCTCCAAGATGCTACGGATGCTTCACTATTCGGAGGCGAAGCGGTAGAGCTGGCCGCCTTCATGTTTGAGAGAGAGGCGAGCTTATGGTGGGACAGCGTGCTGCGCACTGTCGCAGTAGACTTCGTGTGGACCTGGGAGGCTTTCGAGTCTCGGTTCCACGAAAAGTACTACCCGCAGACTTATCGGCACGAGCGGGAGGAAGAGTTTTTGCGCCTCAGGCAGGGAGGCATGACTATCACAGAGTACGAGCACCGCTTCACCGAGTTGGGCCGCTTTGTCCCGACTATACTAGTGGACGAGCAGATGCGGATGCGTCGATTTTCTTTGGGTTTGCGACCGGAGGTCGGTCGAGGATATCTTTGCCGCCACGGTATTCCTACGTATGCGGCGTTGGTCCACATGTCTATGACGGCCGAAAGCGGGATGTGGACCGTCCGGCCGATCACGGGGCACTATGGTTGCGAGACCGCGACGGGATGTACAGAGCGGGCCTATTTTAGGCAAGAGGCCTCGGGCGATTCTCCCCCGGGGCCGCGGTGTGCGGTATTCCTATGAGACGCCCGTTGGTGACCCGCACGTTTTGCGGGAAACACGGACACCTGGCCGAGAGCGCTTCTCACGCATGAGGGCTAGCGGATTTGCGCCACCGCGAGGTGGGTCGCTCTTATCCACGGGCCATATCGGCTCCGCCGCTGCGGACCGTTCTCGCACATCCTTCATTCCGACCTCCGTACCGTCCTTCGGGCCGCCACAACGACCCTTGGCTCCACGGCCGAACCGCCGGCCATGACGCGGGCTCGCGTTCATACTCTCGTGGGCGAGGCACCGAGACGTCGGTTCCGGCCTCGACGGCTTTCGAGGGTACGGCTCTTATTCACGACACTCCGTCTCTTTGTTGGTGGACATGGGTCCACTACCTCTATTATTTCTGTGGGGCGGTGAAACGCCTATCTTTGCATACGATTCCCACTAAGGGAATGAGACTCACTACGGCTAGGGACACATTCGGATGTCACACGGTTATGTGAGGGTTGCTCGATAGTTTTGGGTAGCGACACGGTGCTCGTCGACCTCATTGTTGCTCCATTTGTGGCACTACGATGTTATCCCGGGTATGGATTGGCTCACCGGGATGAGGGCGGAGATAGATTGCGACACTCGGATCGTGACGGCCTATGGACTGACGGTGCGGCTTTCACGTTCCGGTGCGGGTCGATTGGCCCTGTCGAGTTGATTGTTATCTTGCTTTGCTTGTGCCGTGATGGTCCGACGGTAGATAGTACGCCGGTGGTTCGAGACTTCGCGGGCGTGTTTGAGACTATCCGGGTTTACCTCCTCGGCGTGAGATTGATTTTACGATAGATCTTACGCTGGTGCGACGCCCATCTCGTTGCCTACTTATCGTATGCCTCCATGTGAGATGGAGGAGCTGCGGACTGACATTGACGTGCTTGTAGAGAGAGGTTTTATTCGACCTAGTGTGTCTCCTTGGGGAGCACTGTGTTGTTCGTGAAGAAGAAGGACGGGTCCCTACGGTTGTGTATTGATTACCGTAGGTTGAACCAGGTCACGGTGAAGAACAAGTATCCTTTGCCCAGGATTGACGATCTGTTCGATCAGTTGAGAGGGGCGAAGTATTTCTCGAAGATTGACCTCCAGTCAGGTTACCACCAGCTGCGCGTGAGAGAGGAGGACGTGCAGAAGACAGCCTTCAGGACGTGCTTTGGGCACTACGAGTTCTTAGTGATGTCGTTCGGTTGACGAACGCACCAGCCGTGTTCATGGATCTGATGAACCGGGTATTTCGGCCCTTCCTCTACCGATTCGTCATCGTCTTTATCGATGACATCTTGATATACTCCACGAGTCGGGAGGAGCACGAGGAGCACTTGCGAGCGGTATTGGAGACACTAAAGAAGAACCAGTTGTTTGCGCAATACAAGAAGTGCGACTTCGGGCAGGAGGAAGTCAAGTTCTGGGACATGTAGTGTCCAAGGATGGGATATGATGGACCTTGCTAAGGTAGTTGCGGTTCAGATTGGCACTGACACTGAATCGATTCCGAGGTGAGGAGTTTCCTTGGCTGGCCGGGCTACTACTGAGACGTTTCATTCGGGATTTCTCGAAGATAGCCGGGCCATTGTCTCGGTGACTCGGAAGGACTGAAGTTCGCCTGGAATGAGAAGGCGGAGGCGGCACTTTTAAGGAGCCTGAAGGACAAGTTGACGTCCGCCCCTGTGCTAGTATTGCCGAGCAAGGGGTGAAATACACGGTGTATACTGACGCGTCTCGCGTTGGTTTGGGTTGTGTCTTGATGCAGAAAGATAGGGTAATATCGTATGCCTCGAGACAATTAAGGAAGCACGAGGAGAATTACCCTACACATGACTGGAGTTGGCGGTATCATCTTTGCATTGAAGCTCTGGAGACATTACCTCTATGGTGAGGAGTTCGAGCTTTTCTGCGACCACAAGAGCCTTAAATACATATTCACGCATGCGAGATTTGAATATGAGCAGTGTACGATGGATGGAGACCTTGAAGGACTTCAAGTTCGAGGTTTCCTACCATCCGGCAAGGCGAACCTTGTGGGCAGACGCGTTGAGCCGCAAGAAGGCGATTGCATTTGCGGCACCGCCGATGATAGCCGAGTGGGATATGGTAGAGTTTGTGCGGGACTTGAGCGAGACTCACTGTCGAGGAGCCATTTGAGTGTGTTGCGCACATTCGGGTGCGGCCACTTATCGACGACGGGATTGTTGAGGCCCGGGAGGGCGACATACGGCTGTCCCGAGCCGAGAGCAAAGGCTAGCGACGCCTGTGGACTCGAGTGGAGAGTTGGATCGATGGGGTTTACGGTTCGTGGCCGCCTATGTGTTCCGGATGTGCTCGACTTGAGACGCGAGCTTCTCGAGTCCGCCCATAGTCGAAGTTTGCGTGCATCACAGTAGCACGAAGATGTACCGGGATATGAGACGGACGTATTGGTGGGACAACATGAAGGCCCACATTCTTGAGTTTGTGTCTCGGTGTCGACATGCCCGGCTGAGTCAAGGCGTAACATCGCCGACCTCTGGGATCGCTTCACCATGCCTATAGCGGAGTGGAAGTGGGACTTCATCTCCATGGACTTCATATCGGGGTTGCGAAGACGAGGAAGGGGCACGATTCCATTTGGGTGATTGTGGACCGGTTGACTAAATCGGCCCATTTCCTCCCTATCGAGTTACGAACTCCGCAAACGAGTGGCTAGATTGTACATCGGGGAGATCGTCGTCCGCACGGGGTTCCTTTAGAGATTGTGTCGGACGGAGACACGCGGTTCACATCCATCTTCCGGACTCGTATCCAGGAGGCGATGGGTGTGAAGTTGAAGTTCGTACGGCGTTTCATCCTCGACTGATGGGCAGACAGAGCGAGTGAATCAGATCTCGGAGGATATGTTGCGAGCGTGTGTGTTGGACTTCAAGGACGGTTGGGACGACTGTCTTCCGTATGCAGAGTTCGCCTACAATAACAGCTTCCAGGCGACGATTGGCATGGCGCCATATGAGGCTCTATATGGTCGACCTTGTAGGGCACCGCACTGTTGGGCAGAGGTTGGAGAGCGTAGCCTGATTGGCCCGGAGTTGGTTCAGGCGACTACAGAGAAGGTAGACATTATCAGACGTCGATTACTCACAGCGCAGAGCAGACAGAAGAGTTACGCCGATACGAGGCGGCGACCGCTGGAGTTCGAGGTCGGTGATCATGTGTTTCTTCGGGTTTCCCCTATGAAGGGAGTCCTTCGGTTTGGGAAGAAGGGGAAACTCACACCGAGGTTTATCGGTCCATTTCAGATACTGGATCGAGTGGGTGATGTGGCGTATCGTCTCGCCTTGCCTACACCGCTTGCTTCCGTGCACAACGTATTTCATGTATCTATGCTGAAGAAGTACGTTCCTGATCCTTCGCATATCATCAGATGGGAGCAGTACAGTTGAGCGAGGATGCTACATATGAGTTGCGCCGACGCGCATCCTTGACGGAAGGAAGGAGCAGTGCTGCGTAGCAAGGTCATCCGCTTGTGAAGGTGCTTTGGACACATCATTCGAGGAGGAAGCTACAGGAGGCGAGGCCGAAGTCGGGAAGAACTACCCTCGATTCTCGAGGAGTACGAGCAGTATAAATTTCGAGGACGAAATTTTTGTTTAAGGGGGTAGATTGTAACGACACGAAAAATTCCGTACATTGGGTCGAGTACCACCTCGACCGAGAAATCACATAGGATTAAATCCTTTAGAAATTTAACAAAGTTAACTAAGTATTAAACTCAGTTAGCTATGAAATCCGATAGGATCGCTTTAAATACGATCTGCAAGACCCAAAACTTGCGAGAATCATTGACGCTAGGTTACCCTAAAGTTTAGAACCAAACTCATTTCCGTCTGCTCTCGGGAATGAAACGAAACTTCGTATTAGGTCTAGATCGCACATCGGGATTCGATTAACCGAAGTTAAGGAACTAGGACCGCCCCACTGGGCTTAACAATCATCTAAAAAATCGGCCTTATCCGATATTCCACGGCCATTCGTTTCGAATCGGAGCGAGGTAGTGTGAAAAACACTATTCACAAGCCGAAATAAATATCGGAATAGTGATCGGCATCGTTTGTTGACGCGTCGGTATTAAGCAACCGATCAGTCAGTCGGACCAAATTACACCCTCGGATTAAGAAAAATTTGGGAACATTTACATGTACTCGGAATTTCGATCGGATCGTGGCCACCGACCGTCGGGCGAAAGTGGTCCGCCACGTGCGATCTGCGTGATCGAATGAGTCAAAAACGTAATCCCACGTAGATCCATTGGTGGTGAGCTTAAGTCGACGTTTGGTTCAAAAGGGGCCACCGAACTACCCTTTGAGTAGGAAAAAGCGGCGAAAAACCTATATAAGCGTACCTATGAACCTAAGTCTGTTTTCGTAATGTTTGAGGCTATAAAAGGGGCTTAGAGCAGCCCCTCTCACAGCCATACGAATTTAGGGAGAAACCCTAGAGGGAGAGAGAGAAAAGAGAGGGAAGAACTTGGAGATCGTTGCCGATCTTCCTCCCGCCGCTTGCTGGCTTGCTACACGGCCTACACCGCCTTGTTCTCGGCGTTCTCCGGTGTTTTCCGCCTCATTTGAAGGTAAGAAAACCTAACCCTAGGTCTGATTTGATGTGGAATTGAGGTAGGGTGTATACCGACTAACCGATTCCGCTCTTTAGGCTAGAAATCGGCCGTAGACGGAAGATCCATCACCCTTGCTGATTTATTCCGTTTCCAAAGGCAAAGGTGAGGACTTTAAGTGTATAAGTTAAGGTTTTCAACGCTTTCAATGTCAGATAATGGTAGATTCATGATCGCTTGCAATTGCACATGTACAAAGTGCTTTCCGTTTCTGTTTTGATTAACGGTGTGAAATATGGAATTTCACATATTCTAGGTATACGTAGAAATACAGTATACGTATTTTTTTTGGATAAATACTTGACATGTTTATTTAATGTTTAATTATATAACATATGAATAAAATACTAGTTTGGCGAAAGAGATCGCCAAAATATATGTTCCTTTGTAAATGTGCCGTATGTTGAAAATACGTATTGTAGAAATACCGTATACGTATTTCTTTTGGAATAATGTTTGACATATGTATTTAATGTATGATTATACAATACATGATTAACATACTAGCTTGGCGAAAGGAATCGCTAGAAACCGATGTTCCTTTGTAAACACTATGTATGTCGAAATTGGGTATACGTGAAAGTACCCTATACGTATAAAATTTGCTGATGTGTTTGCTATGTTTATTTTCTTTGTATGAATAGGATGTATATGTATAAAATACTAGCTCGGTAAAGGGACAACCCTAGTACACCCTTCTCTAGCATACGTCATGTATGTTGAAGTAGTGTATTCCAAGTGTTGGTGAAATCACTTGCGAGTGTAAGTGTTTAAGTGTTAGAACCTTAGTTAGGTCCTGAGATGGGATTCTCTGCTACCTTAGAGTCACATATGACACTCTCCACGTGGTTGTTCACTCTAACCACTCACCTATGAATTCTAAGTAATTGTATCCCTATGTGTTTAGTGCTTTATAACATGTCTTACAACATGCTTTACAACATGCCTTATAACATGCTATACTTCATGCCTTATAATACATGCTCTACTTCATGCTTTACGTTATGCTCTACCACCTTGATTGAGTTTGGGACTATGCCTATAGTCCACACTTGAGTACAGACTTATTGTTGTGGTGAGATTCATATCGCCACGATGGATGTGTCAGCGAACCCGAGTCGTACTTCGGTTGGCGATAGTGGTTGGCCACACGGAGTGCTTTTGCGCTCCATATCGCTCAACTTGTGGTGCGCTCGAGCTAGTCGAACTCGTCAAGCAAACCGATATGTGTATATGTATGTTCACCATGTTTGGTCGCTCTTGCTTGAACCTAGGGTACCAAACTTACCGGTGGCGATCCAGTTAACCATGGTACCTCGATCCGCTAAGACGCATGAGCCGGACATGGTGGTATGGGACACCGTGGTCGAGCTGTCGGCCTCTGGCCAGGGTCATGTGCCTCCCCGTAGTGACCATTGCGCAACCAACCTCGTGAGCCGATTATGGTGGTATGGGACACTATATTCGATTTGTCGATATTTACTGGCGAGAGCCGAGCACGGTGAGACCGTGCTCGTCTTTGACGGCGAGAGTCCTCCGTAGTATCTTCGAGTACTCCAAGTGTACGTGATTAGCGACGAGTCTTTCACAAGAATAACTAGAGTATGAGTTGAGCCGAGCACGGTGAGACACATGTACTTGAGCCGACGGCTAGTGATTGAGCCACGTACGGTGAGATATGTACTTGGTGACGGCCAAGCAATGGAGCCGCATACGGTGAGATCGTATCCGCGCCGACGGGTGACGAGCCCTTTGCGATGCCTTCACTACGCTTCTCAAACCATAATATCGTATGAGATTAGCTAGGATTGACGACCCTAGAATGGATCATGTTTGGGAATTATACAAGGGAGGTACCTTAGTTTCCCAATCTTCTTTGGTTGAAATGGATTAATAAAAACTTGGTAATCATGATCATCATGCACCGCATGTGCTTTGTAGATGTGGCGCACTAAGGGAGTAGCATTCGCGAACGTAAGATGATGTCGCTTGAGGGTGGTTTGGCAAGGGCATACAAACATCATGTCATATCATTTTTGCATTTAACAAGAGTAATTAGAAATGTTTGATTTGTCTTTGCGTTATCATTCTTGCTTGATTGATTTGATAACATGTTAACCTATGCTTTATTGTTCCACCTTGAGTTAGCTACTCACTCCCACGTTACGGGACGGTGTTTGCAACACCCACCAGACTCTGTCTAGGTGTAGATGGCGCCTCTGTTCAGGAGACGGAGCTAGACTATGAGGAGGATCAGGAGGAGTTCTCCTTTATGCAGTACTCTGACGGCTACGCTTAGGCCGGCTGCATCGCGGGATTTACAGGGCCTCTTTGAGGATTGTATTTTGATTTTTTTGACTTAGAGACATTACATGTATATTGGTACTCAGTTAGTACTCATACTCTGGAGTTCACAAAATTTTGATACTTTACACATTTTGAATATAAAATTTTAGTCTTCCGCTTGCCTTTATACAATTGAACTGGAGTATGAATTACTGTTTTGGTATAATCTCATTCATGTTTATTGCGCTAACTCAGACAACATTTAACCATCATTGTGTATGTTGCATAAGTGATGCGTTGGAACTCGGGAGTTGAGTTCATACTCGACCCCCGATTTTCAGGGCGTTACAGAGATGAAGGAAAAATTCAGGACCGACGACTGTGATCCCACTTACGGATACCAAAATGGACTCAGAAAATGATGATTCCAGTCAGGAATGAAAGAGCACTAAAGTAACTTTCAGATGACCAAAAATCGACCCAACCCGACATCAAACGAGGGTGTTATGAGTGTCTTCGTTGGATTCGGTGATTTTGAAAGATTAACTATCGAAATTAGAAAAAGACGATTGAAGAGTTCCAACGTACTTTTTGTATATCGAACGGTCTCAAAATTAGCCAATTGCGGTCCCATTTAGAAGCTTATTAGGTTACTATTCCAATGGGGCCAAAATAATCTAAATTCGACCACTGAAGAGAGAGTTAAGAAGGTTACTATTCGATAAGGAGATGAAGGAAAAATTCTTGACCGACGACTGCGATCCCACTTGCGGATGCTCGATTAGTCTCAGAAGACGATGATTCTAATAAGGAATGAAAGGGCACTAAAGTACCTTTCAGATGACCAAAAATCAACCCAATCCGACATCAAACGAGGGAGTTATGAGCGTGTCCGTTGGATGGTGCGATTCGGAAAGATTAACAATCCAAATTGCAAAATGACGATTGAAGAGTACCAACGTGCTTTTTGGATATTGAACGGACTCAAAATTAGCCAATTCTGGTCCATTTAAAAGCTTGTCAAGTTACCATTCCAATGAGCTCAAAATAATCTAAATTCGACCACTGAAGAGAGAGTTAAGAAGGTTACTATTCAACATGGAGATGAAAGAAAAATTCATGACCGACGACTGCGATCCCACTTACGGATGCCCAAATGGTCTCTGAATATGATGATTCTATCCAGGAATGAAAGAGCACTAAAGTACCTTTCAGATGACCAAAAATCAACCTAATCTAACATCAAATGAGGGAGTTATAAGCGTCTCCATTGGATCGTGCGGTTTGGAAAGATTAACAATCCAAATTGCAAAATGACGAGTGAGGAGTTCTGACGTGCTTTTGGGATATCGAACGGTCTCAGAATTAAACGATTTCGGTCCCATTTGAAAGCTTGTCAAATTATCAATCCAATGAGCTCAAAATAGTCTAAATTCGACCACTGAAGAGAGAGTTAAGAAGATTACTATTCGACAAGGAAATGAAGGAAAAATTCTTGACCGACGACTCTGATCCCACTTACGGATGCCCAAATGGTCTCAGAATACGATGATTCCAGTAAGGAATGAAAGGGCACTAAAGTACCTTTTAGATGACCAAAAATCGACCCGATTCGACATCAAACAAGGGAGTTATGAGCGTCTCCATTGGATGGTACGATATTGAAAAATGAACAATCCAAATTGCAAAATGATGATTGAAGAGTTCCAATGTGCTTTTTGGATATCGAACAGTCTCAAAATTAGCCAATTTCGGTCCTATTTAGAAGCATGTCAAGTTACCATTCCAATGAGCTCAAAATAATCTAAATTCGACCACTAAAGAGAGAGTTATGAAGGTTACTATTCCACAAGGAGAAGAAGGAAAAATTCAGGACCGATGACTGCGATCCCACTTACGATTGCCCAAATGGCCTAGAATAGGATGATTCCAGCTAGGAATGAAAGAGTACTAAAGTACCTTTTGGATGACCTAAAATCAACCCAATCTGACATCAAACGAGGGAGTTGTGAGAGTCTCCGTTGGATTACGCAATTTGGAAAGATTAACAATCCAAATTACAAAATGACGAGCGAAGAGTTCCAAAGCGCTTTTGGAATATCAAACTGTCTCAGAAATAGCTAATTTTGGTCCCATTTGGAAGCTTGTCAGTTTACCATTCCAATGAGCTGAAAATAATGTAAATTCAACCACTGAAGAGTGAGTTACGAAGGTTACTATACAACAAGGAGATGAAGGAAAAATTCAGGACCAAAGGCTGCGATCCCACTTACAGATGCCCAAATGGCCTCGAAAAATGATGATTCCAGTCAGGAATGAAAGATCACTAAAGTACCTTTTAGATGACCAAAAATTGACCCAATTCGACATCAAACGAGGTAGTTTTGAGCGTCTCCGTTGGATGGTGCGATCTGGAAATATTGACAATCCAAATTACAAAATGACGATTAAAGAGTTCCAACGTTCTTTTTGGATATCGAACGGTCTCAAAATTAGCCAATTTCGATCCCATTTAGAAGCTTGTCAAGTTACCAATCCAATGAGCTCAAAATAATCTAAATTCGACCACTGAAGAGAGAGTTATGAAAGTTACTATTCGACAAGGAGATGAAGGAAAAATTCATGACCGACAACTGCAATCCCACTTATGGATGCCCTAATGGTCACAGAATATGATGATTCTATTCAGGAATGAAAGAGCACTAAAGTACCTTTTAGATGACCAAAAATCAGCCCAATCTGACATCAAACAAGGGAGTTATGAGCGTCTCCGTTGGATCACTTGATTTGGCAAGATTAACAATCCAAATTGCAAAATGGCGAGTGAGGAATTCCAACGCGCTTTTGGGATATCGAACAGTCTCTGAAATAACATATTTTGGTCCCATTAGGAAGCTTGTCAACTTACCATTCCAATGAGCTGAAAATATTGTAAATTCGACCACTGAAGAGAGAGTTATGATGGTTACTACTTGACAAGGAGATGAAGGAAAAATTCAGGACCGACGACTGTGGTCCCACTTACGGATACCGAAATGGACTCAGAAAATGATGATTCTAGTCAGGAATGAAAGAGCACTAAAGTTACTTTCAGATGACCAAAAATCGACCCAATCCGACGTCAAACAAGGGTGTTATGAGCATCTTTGTTGGATTCAGCGATTTTGAAAGATTAACTATCGAAATAAGAAAATGACGATTAAAGAGTTCCAACGTGCTTTTTGAATATCAAACGGTCTCAAAATTAGCCAATTGTGGTCCCATTTAGAAGCTTTTTAAGTTACCATTCCAATGAGCTCAAAATAATCTAAATTCGACCACTGAAGAGAGTTAAGAAGGTTACTATTCGACAATGAGATGAAGGAAAAATAAATGACCAATGACTGCGATCCCACTTACCGATTCCCAAATGGTCTCAGAATTTGATGATTCCAGTCAAGAATGAAAGAGCACTAAAGTACCTTTCAGATGACCAGAAATCAACCCAATCTGATATCAAACTAGGGAGTTATGTGCGTCTCCGTTGGATCCGCGATTTGGAAACATTAACAATCCAAATTACAAAATGAAGATCGAAGAGTTCAAACGTGCTTTTGTTATATCCATCGGTCTGAAAATTAGCTAATTTCGTTCCCATTTGGCAGCTTGTCAAATAACCTTCCAATCAGCTCAAAATAGTCTAAATTTGACCCCTGAAGAGAGAGGTACGAAGGTTACTATTCGACAAGGAGATGAAGGAAAAATTCCAGACCGACGACTGTGATCCCACTTACGGATGCTGAAATGGTCTCGGAAAGCGATGATTCCAGTTAGGAGTGAAAGAGCACTAAGGTACCTTTCAGATGACCAAAAATTGACCCAATCCGACATCAAACGAGGGAGTTATGAGCATCTCCATTGGATCACGCTATTTTGAAAGATTAACAATCGAAATTACAAAATGACGATTGAAAAGTTCCAACGTGCTTTTTGGATGTCGAACGGTCATAAAATTTGCCAATTTCGGTCCCATATAGAAGCCTATCAAGTTACCATTTCAATGAGCTCAAAATAATCAAAATTCGACAAGGAGATGAAGGAAAAATTCATGACCGACGACTACGATCCCACTTACGGATGCCCAATTGGTCTCAAAATACAATGATTCCAGTAAGGAATGAAAGGGCACTAAAGTACCTTTCAGATGACCAAAAATCAATACAATCCAACATCAAACGAAGGAGTTATGAGCATCTCCGTTGGATGGTGCGATTTGGAAAGATTAACAATCCAAATTGCTAAATGACGATTGAAGAGTACCAACGTGCTTTTTGGATATTGAACGGTCTCAAAATTAGCCAATTTCGGTCCATTTAAAAGCTTGTCAAGTTACCATTCCAACGAGCTCAAAATAATCTAAATTCGACCACTGAAGAGAGAGTTAAGAAGGTTACTATTCAACAAGGAGATGAAAGAAAAATTCATGACCAACGACTGCGATCCCACTTACGGATGCCCAAATGGTCTGTGAATATGATGATTCCAGTCAGGTATGAAAGAGCACTAAAGTACCTTTCAGATGACCAAAAATCAACCTAATCTGACATCAAACAAGGGAGTTATGAGTGTCTCCGTTGGATCGCGCGATTTAAAATGATTAACAATCCAAATTGCAAAATGATGAGTGTGGAGTTCCAACACGCTTTTGGGATATCGAACGGTCTCAGAATTAGCCAATTTCGGTCCCATTTGGAAGCATGTCAAATTATCATTCCAATGAGCTCTAAATAGTCTAAATTCGACCACTGAAGAGAGAGTTATGAAGGTTACTATTTGACAAGGAGATGAAGGAAAAATTCTTGACCGATGACTACGATCCCACTTACGGATGCCGAAATGGTCACAGAAAATGATGATTCTAGTCAGGAATGAAAGAGCATTAAAGTACCTTTTAGATGACCAAAAATCGACCCAATCCGACCTCATACGTGGGAGTTATGAGCTTCTCCGTTGGATGGTGCGATTTGGAAAGATTAACAATCGAAATTACAAAACGACGATTGAAGAGTTCCAACGTGCTTTTTAGATATCAAACAGTCTCAAAATTAGCCAATTCCAGTCCCATTTTGAAGCATGTCAAGTTACCATTCCAATGAGGTCAAAATAATCTAAATTCGACCACTGAAGAGAAAGTTAAGAAGGTTACTATTTGACAAGTAGAAGAAGGAAAAATTAATGACCGACAACTGCGATCCCACTTACAGATGCCCAGATGGTCTTAGAATACGATGATTCTAGTCAGGAATGAAAGAACACTAAAGTACCTATCAGATGACTAAAAATTGATCCAATCTGACATCAAACGAGGGTGGGATGAGTGCCTCCGTTGGATCACGCAATTTTGAAAGATTAACAATCGAAATTACAAAATGACGATTGGAGAGTTCCAATGTGCTTTTTAGATATCGAACGGTCTCAAAATTAGCCAATTTCAGTCCCATTTACAAGCTTGTCAAGTTACCATTCCAATGAGCTTAAAATAATCTAAATTCGACCACTGAAGAGAGAGTTAAGAAGGTTACTATTCCACAAAGAGAAGAAGGAAAATTTCTGGACTGAAGACTGCAATCCCATTTATAGTTTCCCAAATGGCCTTAGAATTGGATGATTCCAGCTAGGAATGAAAGAGCACTAAAATACCTTTCGGATGACCCAAAATCAACCCAATCTGACATCAAATGATGGAGTTATGAGAGTCTCCGTTGGATTGCGCGATTTGGAAAGATAAACATTCCAAATTGTAAAATGACGAGCGAAGAGTTCCAACGCGCTTTTAGGAAATCAAACGATCTCAGAAATAGCTAATTTTGGTCCCGTTTGGAAGCTTGTCAGCTTACCATTCCAATGAGCTGAAAATAATGTTAATTCGACCACTGAAAAGAGAGTTACGAAGGTTACCATACGAAAGGGAGATGAAGGAAAAATTCAGGACCGACGACTGCGATCCCACTTACGGATGTCCAAATGGCCTCAAAAAATGATGATTCCAGTCAGGAATGAAAGAGCATTAAAGTACCTTTCAGATGACCAAAAATCGACCCAATTCGACATCAAACGAGGTTGTTATGAGCGTCTCCGTTGGATGGTGCGATTTGGAAATATTAACAGTCCAAATTACAAAATGACGATTGAAGAGTTCGAACGTGCTTTTTGGATATCGAACAGTCTCAAAATTAGCCAATTTTGATCCCATTTAGAAGCTTGTCAAGTTATCAATCCAATGAGCTCAAAATAATCTAAATTCGACCACTGAAGAGAGAGTTAAGAAGGTTACTATTCAACAAGGAGATGAAGGAAAAATTCATGACCGATGACTGCAATCCCACTTACGGATGCCCTAATGGTATCAGAATATAATGATTCTCATTAGGAATAAAAGAGCACTTAAGTACCTTTCAGATGACTAAAAATCGACCCAATTCGACATCAAACAAGGTAGTTATGAGCGTCTCCGTTGGATGATGAGATTTAGAAATATTAATAATCCAAATTACAAAATAATATTGAAGAGTTCCAATGTACTTTTTGGAAATCGAACGGTCTCAAAATTAGCCAATTTCAATCCCATTTAGAAGCTTGTCAAGTTACCAATCCAATGAGCTCAAAATAATCTAAGTTCGACCATTGAAGAGGGAGTTAAGAAGGTTACTATTCGACAAGGAGATGAAGGAAAAATTCATGACCGATGACTGCAATCCCACTTACGGATTCCCTAATGGTCTCAGAATGTGATGATTCTAGTTAGGAATGAAAGAGCACTAAAGTACCTTTCAGATGACCAAAAATTAACCCAATCTGACATCAAACGAGGGAATTATGAGCGTCTCCTTTGGATCGCGTGATTTGAAAAGACTAACAATCCAAATTGCAAAATGACGAGTGAGGAGTTCCAACGCGCTTTTGGGATATCGAACAGTCTCAGAAATAGCATATTTTGGTCCCATTAGGAAGCTTGTCAACTTACCATTCCAATGAGCTAAAAATACTGTAAATTCGACCACTGAAGAGAGAGTTACGAAGGTTACTATTCGACAAGGAGATGATGGAAAATTTCAAGACCGACGACTATGATCCCACTTACCGATACCAAAATGGACTCAGAAAATGATGATTCCAGTCATGAATGAAAGAGCACTAAAGTAACTTTCAGATGACCAAAAATCGACCCAATCCGACATCAAATGAGGGTCTTCGTTGGATTCGGCGATTTTGAAAGATTAACTATCGAAATTAGAAAATGACGATTAAAGAGTTCCAACATGCTTTTTGGATATCAAACAGTCTCAAAATTAGCCAATTGCGGTCCCATTTAGAAGCTTGTTAGGTTATCATTCCAATGAGCTCAAAATAATCTAAATTCGACCACTGAAGAGAGAGTTAAGAAGGTTACTATTCGACAATGAGATGAAGGAAAAATTCATGACCGACAACAGCGATCCCACTTACCGATGCCCAAATGGTCTAAGATTATGACGATTCTAGTCAGGAATGAAAGAGCACTAAAGTACCTTTCAGATGACCTGAAATCAACCCAATCCGATGTCAAACCAGGGAGTTATGTGCGTCTCCGTTGGATCACATGATCTAGAAAGATTAACAATCCAAATTGCAAAATGATGATCCAAGAGTTCCAACGTGCTTTTGTTATATCGATCGGTCTAAAAATTAGCCAATTTCGGTCCCATTTGGCAGCTTGTCAAATTACCATTCCAATGAGCTCAAAATAGTCTATATTTGACCCCTGAAGAGAGAGGTACGAAGGTTACTATTCAACAAGGAGATGAAGGAAAAATTCAGGACTGACGACTGTGATCCCACTTACGGATGCTGAAATGGTCTCGGAAAGTGATGATTCCAGTTAGGAATGGAAGAGCACTAAAGTACCTTTCAGATGACCTAAGATTGACCCAATCCGACATCAAACAAGGGAGTTATGGGTATCTCCGTTGGATCACGCTATTATGAAAGATTAACAATCGAAATTACAAAATGACGATTGAAAAGTTCCAACGTGCTTTATGGATATCGAACGATCTCGAAATTAGCCAATTCCAGTCCCATATAGAAGCTTATCAAGTTGACATTTCAATGAGGTCAAAATAATCAAAATTCAACCACTGAAGAGAGAGTTAAGAAGGTTACTATTCGACAAGGAGATGAAGGAAAAATTCATGACCAACGACTATGATCCCACTTATGGATGCCCAATCGGTCTCAGAATACAATGATTCCAGTAAGGAATGAAAGGGCACTAAAGTACCGTTCAGATGACCAAAAATTGACCCAATCTGACATTAAACGAGGGAGTTATGAGTGTCTCCATTGGATGGTGCGATTTGGAAAGATTAACAATCCAAATTGTAAAATGACGATTGATGTAACGCCCTGAAAATCGGGGGTCAAGTATAAACTCAACTCCCGAGTTCTAACGCATCACTTATGCAACATATATGCTGATGATTGAATGTTGTCTGTATTAGTACATGAAACATGAATGAGATTAAGCCAAAACAGCATATCATACTCTAGAGACGATTAGTTTAAACAAGCGGAAGACTGTGATAGATGTATAGAAGATATATACTATGGTAAGTCTCCAGAGTGTGATAATATTGCCAGGTTAATGAATTACAAGTACAATTTTAAAATATACCAAAAGTGTAGTGTCATCTAGTCAACATCCTTGTAACCCCGTCATTTAAGACACGACTCACATGTAGCCGCAAGAAAACCGCATATACAAGCAAGCATCATCGTCATCGCAAAGGTTCAGCTCCGCCTCATAAGCATCGCCATCACCTACACCTACAACAGGGTCTGGTTAGTGTGTATAACACCGTCCCGTAACATGGGAGTGAGTGATCAACTCAGTAGAACAATAAAGTATAGGTTAACATGTTATTAATTCAGTCAAGTGGTAATGATAAAGCAGTACAATCAAACAATCTTAACTACTCTTATTAATGCAAGGATGAAATGTAGTAATGATGCATGCCCTCACTAACATACTCCCTCATGCGACACCATCTTACATTCGCGGCATGCGTTCATCCATCAGTGCTTCATATCTTTCAAGCACATGCAGTACTATGATGAGTATGATTACCGAGTTATTATTAGTCCTTTTCATACAGCAGTATTAGGAAACTAAGGTACCTCCCTTATATCATTCCCAAACAATGATCCATTCTAGGGTCGTCAATCCTAAATAATCTCATACGATGATGCGGTTCTAGGTCGTTGCAAAGGCTGTTACACGGAATCGTTGCACCACTCCCCCATCATCTTATCAATACAGGCCTAGTTTATACTCTGTTTACTACGGAAAGGCTCGTCGCCTCTCTGCAGATTCAGAGTATGCTCGAGGTCACTACACCGGGTACGGTCAGGGCTGCTAAGGCTGTTACATGGAATCGTTACACCACTCCCCCATCACTTGTAATATCCTGAATTTTTGCCAACCTGGAATTAGACGTCCTTAGGCAATGGGTCGATCCTAACACCTTATTAACTTGTCAGAACTCAATCCCAAAGTCTAGAACCACTTTTGAACCTATTTCCTTCACAAATCCCACCCTTCACCACATTGTTCTTTCAATTTTTCTAAGCACTTTCACCCTAGACACTATCTTAAACTAGCTAAGTAGTATAACTTGGATCACTTTATATACAAACTACAAAGGCCCAAGTACTACCTCAGACAGAAATCTTATAGGACTGAATCCTTTGGAAATGAGACAAAGTAACTAAGTGTTAAACTAGATTAGCTACAAAATCCGTTTGATCTACTTTAAATACTATCTGTAAGACCCAAAACTTGTAGAATCATTGACGCTAGGTTACCCTAAAATCTAGGATCAATCTCATTACCCGGCTGCTCTCGGGAGCATTTCGAAACTCCGTATCAAATTTAGACCGAACATCGGGAGTCCCAATAATTCGAAGTTAAGGACTTAGGACCGCCTTGCTGGGCTTGACAATCATCTCAGAAATCAAATCCAGTTAGTGTCCCACGGCTGTTCGCTTGAGTGCGGAGCGAGAGAGTGTGAAAACACTTATTTTCTTTACAAAATAAATATCTCAAATAGTAATCTGAGACTTTTTACTTGCAGACATTTTGTAAGCAACCAGACCGTCAGAATTTGACCCAAATACACCCTCGGATCAGGAAAAAATTCGTGAACATATCCATGTACTTGGAATTCCAGATCGAGATCCGCTGACCGTTGAACTGAAGCTGGTCCGCCACGCGTGATCTGGGAATCCGACTGAAACGAAAACTTAACTCCACCTGGATCCAAGGTTGGTGAGCTTAAGTCCGACCTTTGGCTTAAGGAGGCCCACCAGAAGTCCTCCGTTGAGCTGGAAAAGTGTCGCTTTGGTTATAACCTAAGTATACCTTGACCACAAGTCTATTTTAGTGAGTTTTTAGGCTATATAAGGACCTTAGAACTCTCTCTCTCATAGCCATACAAATTTGAGAGAAACCTTAGAGAAAGAAGTGAGAAAAGAGAGAGTGTGAGAGAAGTGGGAGAAGCTCCCTACTACTATCCCTTGCCGCTACACAAGCTGCACCACCCCATTCTCATCGCTTTCCCGGCGATTCTGTAACGACCCGTAAATTTCCGTAGAAGGGCTCGAGTATCACCTCGACCAAAAATCACTTAGGAATAAATCCTTTAGAAATTTAACAAGGTTAACTAAATGCTAAACTATATTAGTCATGAAATCCGTTAGAATCGCTTTAAATACGATCTACAAGACCCAAAACTTGTAGAATCATTGACGCTAGGTTGCCCTAAAGTCTAGGATTAAACTCATTACCCGACTGCTCTGGGGAACGAATTGAAACTCCATATTAGGTCTAGACCGCACATCGAAAATCCGATTAATACGAAGTTAAGGAACTAGGACCGCCTCACTGGGCTCGATAACCATCTCGGAAATCAGGTCCAGACGATGTCCCACGGCCATTCGCTTGAGTCCGGAGCGAGGGAGTGTGAAAACCACTATTTCCTTTATAAAATAAATATCTTGAATAGTGATCTGGCACCATTCGCCATGCGGATCAAGATAACAACCTGACCGTCGAATCAGACCAAATTACACCCTCGGATCAGGAAAAATTTCAGGAACATTTACATGTACTTGGAATTTCGGATCGTGGCTCACTGACCGTTGAACTGAAAATGGTTCGCCACATGTGATCTGGAAATTCGACCGAGATAAAAATGTAATCCCACGTGGATCCATGAGTTGTGAGCTTAAGTCTGACGTTTGGCTCAAGGGGGGCCACCAGAAACCCTCTTTTGAGCTGGAACAACGTCGAAATGCTTATAATAGGCGTACCTCTCGAACTGGAGTCTATTCCGGAGAGGTTTTAGGCTATATAAGGGCCTTAGAATAGCCCCTCTCACAGCCATACGAATTTGGGATAAAACCCTAGAGAGAGAGAGAAAAAAGAGAGAGAAAGCTTGGGATTTGTGGGAGCACCTTCCTCCTACTGCTTCCATCATCACACGGGCTGCACCACCTCTTTCCAGACGCTTTCCCGGTGATACCGACTCCGTTTTAAGGTAATAAACCCTAACTGTAGACCTATTTTGAGGTGTATAAGATACAGGTTATGAAATAGCTAACCGATTTCACTCTTTAGGTTAGAAAACTCCCGAATACGGAAGCTCCTCAACCCTTATCGATCCATTGAGATTCCAAGAAGCAAGGTGAGGACTTTAGGTGTATAGGTTATGGTTTTCAACGCTTTCAATGTCAGATAATGATAGATTCATGATCTGCATGAAATTGCACATGTACAAAGTGCTTCCCGTTTTCTGTTTCAATTAGAATTGTAGAATATGGAATTTCACATACTCTAGGTATTCGTATAAAATACCGTATACGTATTTTTTATGGAAATGTGTTTGACATGTTTATTTGTCGTATGGATATACGATGTATGGATAAAATACTTATTTGGCGAAAGGGTTCGCCTAAATACATGTTTACTAATAAACACTATGTATGTAGAAATACGGTATTGTAAGAAGTACCATATACATGTATATTTTAGCGAGATGTTTGTCATGATTAATTTTTGTATAAATATATTATGTGCGTAGAAAATAATTGCTTGGCGAAAGGAATCACCGTAATACCGGTTCCCTTGTATACACTATGTATGTTGAAATTGGGTATCCTAGAAAATACCCCATACGTATGAATTTTGGTGATGAAATTGTCATGATTATTTGCTGTATGAATATGATATATACGTATAAAATATTAGTTTGATAAAAGAACAGTCCTAATACACATTCCTCTAACATACGTCATGTATGTTGAAATTGTGCACTCTAAGTATTTGTGAAATTGCTTGTGGGTGTAAGTGCTTAAGTGTTTGCACCTTAGGTAGGTGCTGAGATAGAGTTCTCAACTACCTTAGGGTCACGTATGATACCCTTCTAGTGGTTATTTATTCTAACCACTCACTTATGAAATATATGTATTTGTATCCCTATTTGTATAGTGCTCTATAACATGCTTTTTAACATGCTTTGTAACTTGTTTCATAACATGCTTTATAATATGCTTTATAACATGATTGCTAGTGTGCTTGAATTACCTTGTTTATCATGCTTTACTTCACATGCTATGGTTGGGAATTGATTGAGCTTGGGACTATGTCCATAGTCCAGACATCCGGTATCAGACTTGGATTTGTGGTTGAGATTCATTTCGCCACACATGATCTGTTGGCGAACCCGTGTCGTACTTCGGTTGGCAATAGTGGTTGGCCACACGAGGTGCTTCTGCGCTTCGTATCGCCCAACTTGTTGTGCGCTCGAGCCAGCCGAACACGTCAAGTAACCCGCGTGTCTTATGTATGTTCACCATGTTTGGTCGCTAATGTTTGAACCTAGGGTACCAAACTTACCAGTGAGAATCCCGTTAACCATGGTACCTCGATCCGTTAAGACTCATGAGTCGAGCATGGTGGTATGGGACACCGTGGTCGCGCTGTCGGCCTACGCTGGGGCTACGTGCCTCCCCGTAGTGACCAGTGAGCACCTTAACTCGTGAGCCGATTATGGTGGTATGAGACACTATATTCGTGCTGTCGGCCTACATTGATAAGGTGATGAGGGAGTGGTGCAACCTTTGTGCGTAACAGCCCTGGCAGCCCTTTGTAGTGACCGCGAGCATATTCTGAAGTCGCAATGCGCCTTAGGGTTCGCCGCGATATATAGAGTATGAACTAGGCATGTTTCTGTATTGTGATGAATCGTTTAAGGGGTGATGGGGGAGTGGTGCAACCTTTGTGCGTAACAGCCCTGGCAACCTCTGCAGTGACCTAGAAAATACACCATCGTCTGATATTAACTGGGACTGACGACCCTAGAATGGATCATGTTTGGGAATGATACAAGGGAGGTACCTTAGTTTCCCAATCCTGCTGTATGAAATGGACTAATTAAAAACTCGGTAATCATGCTCATCATGCATTGCATGTACCTGGAAGATGAGGAGCACTGTGGGATGAAAGCATGCCGCGAGCGTGAGATGGTGTCGCATGAGGGAGTATGTCGGTGAGGGCATCCATCATACTTGCATTCATACTTGCATTAAAAAGAGTAACTAGGAGTGTTTGACTTACTGCTTTATCATTACTGCTTGACTGCATTGATAACATGTTAACATATGCTTTATGGTTCCACTGAGTTAGCTACTCACTCCCACGTTACGGGACGGTGTTGCGCACACCAACCAGACTCTGTCTCAGGTTTAGGCGAGTCGACGACTCTGGAGGCGGAGCCTGATTATGACGAGGACCAGGAGGAGTTCTCTTATATGCAGTTCTCTGGCGGCTTCGACTAGGCTGCTAGGACCGACGGGTTTTTACAGGGATTGTACTTAGTTTTATTTTTGACGTTTTATCTATAAAACAGACATGTATATGGTGACTCAGATGGATTCATACTCTGGAGAATGAAACGTTTATTTTGTTTCTTTACATACACATATATATAGTTCAGTCTTCCGCTTGCTTTTATACAATTAATCTGGAGTATGAATTACTGTTTTGGTATAATCTCATTCATGTTTATTGTCCTAACACAGACAACATTTAAACATCATTAATTATGTTGCATAAGTGATGCGTTGGAACTCGGGAGTTGAGTTACACTCGACCCCCGATTTTCAGGGCGTTACAGATTCTGACTTCGTTTCTAGGTAAGAAACCCTAACCCTAACCTGTTTTGGGGTTTTGATAGTTGTAGGTTATGAAATAGCAGCTAACCTATTTCATTCTATTAGTTGCCAAACTACTGTAGATGAAATCTTAGCAAACCTATCGGATTCGTTACGATTCTATGACAAAAGGTGCGGATTTTAGGTGTATAGGTTATGGTTTTCAACGCTATCAATGTCAGATAATGATAGATTCATGATCTGCATGCAATTGCACATGTACAAAGTGCTGTCTGTTTTCCGCTCTGATTAAAGACGTAGAATATGGAATTTTACATACTCTAGGATTTGTAGAAAGTATCGTATAAGTATAAATTTTGGAAATGTATTTGTCATGATTATTTGTTGTATGAATATATTATATATGGATAAAATACTTATTTGGCAAAAGGACTCGCCTTAATACATGTTTTGCTAATATACACTATGTATGTTGAAATAGTGTATTCTAGAAAATACCATATACGTATAAATTTTGGAGATCTGTTTGCTATGATTATTTGCTGTATGAATATATTATATACGGTTAAAATACTTGTTTAGCCCAAAGGATTCACCTTAATACATGATTTGCTAACATATGCTATGCATGTTGAAATAGTATATTCTAAGTGTTTGTGAAAATGCTTGTGAGAGTAAGTGTTTGGATGATGGTGTCTTAGGTAGGTGTTGAGATGGGATTCTCAACTACCTTAGAGATGTGTATGATTTCCTCCATGCTGGTTGTTTACTTTATCTGCTTACTTACGAAATACATGTGTTTATATTCCTATTTATATGGTGCTTTATAACATGCTTTATAAACAAGCTTTATGACATGCTTGTTAACTTGCTTAAATTGCTTTGTTTATTATGCTTTACTCTACATGTTCTAATTAAGGATTGATTGAGTTTGGGGCTATGTTTATAGTCCAGACAATCGGTACCAGACTTGAGATCGTGGTTGAGATTCATTTCGCTACGTAAGATGTGTTTGACGAACCCGAGTCGTACTTCAGTTGGCGATAGTGGTTAGGCCACGTGAAGTGCTTATGCACTTCATGTCATTCAGTTAATCGTGCCCTCGAGCTAGTCAGGCTTGTCAAGTAACCCGATATGTCTAATGTATGTTCACCATGTTTGGACGCTACTGCTTGAACCTAGGGTACTAAACTTACTAGTGAAATCCCGTTAACCATGGTACCTCGATCCGCTAAGACTCATGAGCCGGGCATGGTGGTATGGGACACGTGGTAAAGCTGTCGACCTACATTGGGGCCATGTGCCTCCCCGTAGTGACCAGTGAGCAACCATACTCGTGAGCCGATTATGGTGGTATGGGACACTATATTTGTGCTGTCGGCCTACATTGATAAGGTGATGGAGGAGTGGTGTAACCTTTATGCGTAACAGCCCTGGTAGCCCTTTGTAGTGACCTCAAGCATACTCTGAATTTGCGGTAAGGCGACGAGTTTTTGCCGCAGTATATAAAGTATGAACTAGGCCTGTATCAATTTAGTGATGAACCGTTAAAGAGGTGATGGGGGAGTGGTGTAACCATTGTGCGTAATAGCCCTGGCAGCCTTTGCAGCGACCTAGAAATACACCATCGTATGAGATTAACTAGGACTGATGACCCTATAATGGATCATGTTTGGGAATGATACAAGGGAGGTACCTTAGTTTCCCAATCCTACTGTTTGAAATGGACTAATAATAACTCGGTAATCATGCTCATCATGCATTGCATGTGCCTGGAAGATGTGGAGCACTGAGGAATGCAAGCAAGCCGCAAACGTAAGATGGTGTCGCACAAGGGAGTGTGTGGTGAGGGCATACATCATGACTGCATTCATACTTGCATTAATAAGAGTAGCTAGGAGTGTTTGATATCACTGCTTTATCATTACTGCTTGACTGAGTTGATAACATATTAACCTATGCTTTATTGTTCCACTAAGTTGATCACTAACTCCCAAGTTACGAGACGGTGTTGTACACACCAACCAAACTTGTTTGAGTTTCAGGTGATGGTGATGCTTATGAATTAGAGCCAGACTTTTATGAGGATGGGGAGGATTACTCCTTTATGCAGTTTCAGGCGGGTTCCTGTGAGCCGTGTCCTAATCGACGAGGCTTTCTGAGATATTGACTAGATGACATTACACGACTTGGTATAAATTGAAGTTATACTTGTAATTATTTAACCTGGTAACATTATCATACTCTGGAGACTCACCACAGTTTATATATTTTATTTATCTATCACATTCTTCCGCTTGCTATCTCACTTGTCTCTGGAGTATGATATGCTATTTTGGCTTAATCTCACTCATGTTCAATGCACTAATACAGACAACATTCAATCATCATTCATTTTGTTGCATAAGTGATGCGTTGGAACTCGGGAGTTGAGTTTATGCTCGACGCCTGATTTTCAGGGTGTTACATCACCCATCAAAGCAGTGTAGGCCGACAGCTCGAATATAGTGTCTCATACCACCGTATTCAGCTCACGAGTCTGGGTTGCTCACTGGTCACTACGGGGAGGCACATCGCCCCAGGGTAGGCCGACAGCTCGACCACGGTGTCCCATACCACCATGCCTGGCTCATGAGTCTTAGCGGATCAAGGTACCAAGGTTAACGGGGTTACACTAGTAAGTTTAGTACCTTAGGTTCAAGCAGTAGTGTCCAAACATGGTGAACATACATTAGACAGATCGGGTTACTTGACAAGTTCGGCTAGCTCGAGCGCACGACAAGTTGAACGACATGAAGTGCATAAGCACTTCGCGTGGCCAACCACTATCGCCAACCGAAGTACGACTCAGGTTCGTCGAACACATCTCACGTGGCGAATGAATCTCAGCCACGAATTCAATCTCGTTACCGATTGCCTAAACTATGCAATAGTCCTAATCACATTCAATTACGGAACAATTAAAGCAGTAATGGATCAAGATTTCAAATCACACAATCAAATATTCAATATTGTCCGCTTAGGGCTGCCAGGGCTGTTGCACGGAATCGTTACACCACTCCCCCATCACTCATCACAGATTTTATGGAATACAACTTAAACATGTGAAGTAGTCAAAGCAAAATTAAATAAGCAAGTAATTCAAACATATTAACAAGCATGTTATAAAACACAATACAAACGGGAAATCCAAACACATACGTTTCATAAACCAGTAAGCGATTAAACTAAACACTTACATGAAGGAAATCATACACATCACTAAGGTAGTTGAGAATCCTATCTCAACACCCTTATACATTACAATTTACTAACTACTACTCATTCAGACATTTCAACAAACACTTTAGACTACATACATCAACATACATGACGTATGTTGATCACATAGGTATTAGGTAAAATCCTTTCACTGGGGAGCTGCCCCATTTATAACACGCGTGCACCCACTACAGATATTCATGGCAAGCAGGAATCCAAGTTCCATATTCATTTAGTCATTTCCACAAACACTTGGGCTACACATTTTAACATATATAGTGTATATTGGCTGTGGCGTGATTTAGGGCAAATCCTTTCGTCAAAGAGGTATCGCCTATACAACAATCATATATCCATGCTAATTAGTCATGGCGAGCACGAATGTGAATTCTAAACTCATTCGGTCATTCTCACAAACACTTAGAATACACTCTTTTAACATACATAACGTATACTAGCAAAAACATGTATTAGGGCGAATCCTTTCGCCAAGTGAGTATTATACATATATATAGCATGTTCATACAGTAATTAATCATGGCTAACATACTTTCAAAATTTGTACGTATACGGTATTTTCTACAAATATGAGGAATATAATATATTCAACATAGTTAACGTATAACCGAAAAATGAAATAGACGGCACTTTGTACATGTGCAATAGCATCCAGATCATGAATCTATCATTATCTAACATTGAAAGCGTTGAAAACCATAACCCATATGTCTAAAGTCCGCACCTTACGTCGTAGAAGTGTAATGAACTCGATAGATTTGCTAAGCTTCTATCTACGGTGATGTGGCAACCTATAACATGCTTTAGGTTAGTTATTTCATAACTTACAACTATCAAAACCCCAAAATAGATTAGGGTTATTCTTACCTAGAAACGAAGTCGAAATCGTCAGAAAATCGATTAGAAAGGGATGGTTAAGCTTGTATAGCGGCAGGGAGATGCTCCCACTTCTCTCACATTTTCTCTCTCTTTTCTCTCTTCTCTCTCCTAGATTTTTCTCAAATTCGTATGGGATGAGAGAGTGAGGGTTAAAGGTTCTTATATAGGCTCAAAACTCTCCAAAATAGACTCAGGATCAATGTATACTTAGGTTATGTGCAAAACGGGTCTGTTCCAGCTCAACGGAGCACTTTTGGAAGCCCCTCTTGAACCAAAGGTCAGACTTAAGCTCACAGACATTGGATCTAGGTCGAGTTACATTTTTGGTCCCATCGGATTTACAGATCGCACGTGGTGGACCAGTTTCAGTTCAACGGTCACCGGAACTCGATCACGGTTACAAGTACATGGACATGTGTATGAAATTTTTCCTAATCCAAGGGTGTATTTGGGTCAGATTCTGACGGTCTGATTGCTTATATCAAGCTCGTAAGCGACAAGTCTCAGATTACTTAAATTTAGATATTTAGTTCTAAAATATCCATGTTTCTCACACACTTCACTCCGGGCTCCAGCGAATAGCACTAGGACACTATCTGGATTTGATTTCCGAGATGATTGTCAAGCCCGGCAAGGCGGTCCTAACAATTTAACTTCGCGTTAATCCGACTTCCGACGTGCGGTCCAATGTGCTCCTGAGAGTAGCTGGGTAATGAGATTGATCTTAGATTTTAAGGTAACCTAACGTCAATGATTCTACAAGTTTTGGGTCTTGCAGATCATATTTAAAATGATTAGTACGGATTTCGTAGCTAATCCAGTTTAACACTTAGTTAACTTTGTCTAATTCCTAAAGGATTTAAGGTTTGAGAGGTTCATAAGAGGTTAGGATCTACCCCTTGCCTAAGGACATCTAACTCCAGGTTGGCAAAAATCCAGGATATTACAATCCACCCCCCTTAAAAATAATTTTGTCCTCGAAATTGGCTAAAGGTAATAAGTAAGAATTCTATTATTTCATTTACCTAAGACTTATTGATTTTAAGTTTATATGCGCGGTAGGGTGTATATTGTGCATGCTAGTCTAGTACATTTTAGGCACCACCCCCTTTAAAAATTTATTTCTTTTATCCCTTGCTTATCCCCTAATAGGTTGATATAATTTATTCTGTCATCAATTTGACGTCTTGACGACAATTCCCACCTATTTAGAGTAAGATAGTTGTTTCAATGTTTGACCAACACGGAGAGATGGTTATAGTGGGCTTGATCCTGATACATCGATCGTCTACCTGGCCAGGGTAGAAAGCTCATCGTATCCCTTCCTAGTCCTGGTAGATCCTGGTCTTCTGCTCGGCCAAGCAGTGAGTCCATTGGTAGTCACCCAGGATTGAGAATTGGGTCAAGCCGTGAATACTTCGTAGTTGTATATGTCAGTAACTCCGTAGTCTGATCACTCTAAAAACGTAGGGAATGTCCATCATTGAAAGGCTCAAATTTCCTATTTATAAAGTTGCCCGTTGGGTCTTGGTCTAGGAGAGTCCTCGATATTATCTATGTTCAAGAAAACGGTGAGTCAAATCTTACTAGATCATCCTAAAACGGTTTCTCATAGTAGAACTTACTAGGGCTTCTATTATGTTCGTATTCAACGAGCACATTTGTAGATGCGTTGACCTTGGCTATTGTACCTCAGTTCACACCCGGCCTATTCTGTACTATGAATTTGTTTAATACTTGAACCCTAATTGATTTCCTTCCATGACTTCATTATTGACATTCTAAGGAAGATTTAGATCCTATTTAATGACCTAACTTTGCGTATAACTGGGAAAAATTTCTTTCGATCCTGGGCCAGTGGGACAAGGGCCAACCATGCTTCCACTGCGCCCATGAACGGGTAGACGTGTATACCTAATTAACTCAATTGGGTTCATAACTTGTATACCCCCCTTAAAATTATTTCTATTCTCAGGGTTAAAGAATTTGTTCATCGATCTGTATGTCAGAACGAGTTGAAAGTTGAAACCTATCTTTGGTATGACATGGGAATCGATTTAGCAATACATTGGTCTTCTTTTTATCGATGATGTGTGTTATGGCATTGGTACCTATGATTATAGAAAGGAGCTAAAGTTGATGGGTATTGTGGTTGATTTCAGGGGCAGGTGTGAGTTTGAGGCAAGATGCCTAATTCTACCAAGGAGTTTTGTCACAGTTGAAAGGGCCAAGCTATATGCCCTAGAGGGGAGTGAATAGGGCAATGCCAAATAAAACTTAAAACAGCGGAATAATAAAAGATATAAATAACAATGCTGAAATAATAACATTCTCAAAGCATATGAAATATGAGAATGATACTAAATCAGTTCCAAGGACAACCTTACACCAAAAACCAATGGCTTATGGTAGGACAACCTTATTTCTAGAACGATCTAAACAACACAAATGATGTGGAAAATAAAGCAAGAATAAGTTAAAAAAATAAATCCTAAGTTATTACACCATTCAACCACACTTGCTTGAAATGAAAATTACAACACTCATCCACAAAAGTAATCCACAATAATAAAGGAATAAATGAATAAAGAACTCAAGCACATCCACAACACAACGATATATAGTGGTTCGCCTATGTGTTCACCAACTGTTAGCCAACAGCCACACAGAATGCTACTCCACTTCTAATATCCTCACACAGGGGATATTAGCATGCACTATCAAAATAGGTTTCACAGGTTCACCCAAAACCTTCACAATTGTGTCTTTTTATCTCGTGCTTACACAATCCAAAAACCCCCACAACTGAAGTTTTCGGCTCACCTCAGATAACCAAAATAATGAGATTTTTCTGGCAAATCTCAAACAAAACCAGAGAAAGTAAATTACAAAGTAAAATACCTGGATCTCCTTTTGAAGTAGCCCAGCAGAACCAAACGGAGTAGATGAATGATACGTCGTTCAATGTCCAAAACTCACATAAAGAAAGGTTCTATGTCTAATGATTTTAGATTAAATCAAAAAGAGCAAGGTCTATTTGATTTTGATCCAAGAAGAAGGAATATCACAAGTTCCTCTTTTCTAAATAAGATTGGAATGTAGATCAAAATCACAATAGAATAATGCTATCAAAAGGAATATTAAATATGCACAATAGCTTAAAAAATAATCACAACTTATCTCAGAGTATAGCCTTAGATCGCTTGAACTGAATGGAATGGAATAAACTCTGAAATTCGTGCACTATTTATAGCCTCAAAAATTCCATCTTCGACTGGTCTTAGAATCCTAGGACTGGTCGTAGCGTCAAACATTTTGAAAGATTTCCGCGGGATTAGATTTGCTATATTCACGACTAGTCTTAGGTAGCCTACGACCGGTCGTGGACCACCTACGACTGGTCGTGAGACACCTACGACCGGTCGTGATACTCGAGATAAATCACTGGAGTTCGAGTCGTAGAACTACGACTGGTCGAAGGATGAGTCGTAAGACTTCTTAGGACTGGTCGAAGAAAGTCCGGGATTGGTCGAAGGACAACCAGAAAAATCTGAAAATCTGTAACAACCTAGGACTGGTCCTGAAAAACCTAAGACCGGTCGAAGCAAAGCTAGGACTGGTCTTAAGATTTCTAGGA
Organism: Magnolia changhungtana; assembly: GCA_030180095.1. Taxonomy (NCBI): domain Eukaryota; kingdom Viridiplantae; phylum Streptophyta; class Magnoliopsida; order Magnoliales; family Magnoliaceae; genus Magnolia; species Magnolia changhungtana. Next base: position 1,918,621 of record JASAUF010000316.1, read on the forward strand.
CTGGTCTTAGAACAATCATACAAAATATTCGGATTATGTATCCAGAATGACCTATCATACAGACCAACCTAAGGTCAATCTAAAGTCAAACAAACCTTGAGTGAGATGGACATTGAAGTCTTGAAGGTCTGTATTCTCAGATGATCTTGAAGTAGAAGCTTGAGTCAAGTTGATGGTCTTTCTCGAGCTTGGTACATTCTTGACTTGTCTTGATGAAGTCTTCTAATCTTGAACTTGATAGAAGCAAACTTGGAGTCTTCTATCCTTGTAGACTTTATTCATGACATGTCTTGCAAGCATTCTTCATTTATGATCTTATCTTGAAAACATTCTTCATTCATGATCTTGTCTTGAAGCAGTGTGTAGTCACAAACATGAAACACAAGAAGTACAAGACATATAGGTTTTGGCACTACAAAATTTGACAACCAAAGGGATAGCACTAACAATCTCCCCCTTTGTCAAATTTGTGATAAAACACATTTATAAATATAAGAGTACAATGAAGAAAGAATCATGAGCCATCAAAGCTATCATACAATGAAGAAAGAATCATGAGCCATCAGAGCTATCAAATACTCAACTCTCCCTAAGTGAGTAGAAACAATCAAATAATCACTTTCTCCCTTTCTCCCATTCTCCCCCTTTCCATACTACTCCCCCCTTTTATCATAAAATGACAAGGGAAGGCCAAAGGAGAGAAGAGAATGCCATATGAAGAGTCAAGATTTAATTATCAAATTAGTACAACACTTCAATGTCATCAATCCAAACCATACAACCAAGGTCATCAAACGTAATAATAATACAGAATCCATCATATTCAAATAAAATAATAATCCACCTAATCAAATCCAGATGAAGAAGCAGGGATGGTTGGATCAATCTGATGTAAACCCCTATTAATGTGACGAAGATATTTTCGCATATATTTAAATTGTATAACATGGGCTACACTCAGGTTATCAACCTTCTCCTCTAATGCACTTAGACGTGTATCATAACCAGAAGATGGATCGTAATCAGAATCATTTTGGGAGTCAGTTTCAATTTCTTCAAATATATCATCCATATTTATATCAGCTTGTGGAGGAAGATCAGCAGCTTCTCCTTCATTTCCAGCTTCAGCACCTTCACCACCACCTTCATAGAATTGACCAGGAATCAAATCCAACTTCATCTTATTTAAATTAGTATTATTGAATAAAAGATGATGAATTGGTGCCTCATTCTCAAGTAAAGCAACGAGCATATTTGTGGCTAAACAAGTCATAAGATAACTAAATGGAATATCACTATGACCTGGATGAAGACGAAACTGAATGATAAAATGACATATCAAAGAAGGTAAACAGACAACCATGCCGGACACAACAGAGTGCAATACCTGAACCATAAAGGCAGTTAACTCAGTTTTATTGCCAGACCGAGGATACACGTTTGAAGTGAAGATCCGGTGCAAAACTCTGTATCTGGGTAATAAAAATTTTGAAGGGAGCACATTACCTTTGTGCGTCTAATGCACTTCCATATTGCATAAATCTCTTGTCAACATTTATTTTTTCGATTCTGATGGTTTGTCATATAATGTATGAATCAGAATACCTTCATCTTTGACAGGTATATCCATAATACCTGATATCAAATGTCGATCTATCAAAAATTTCCCTTCTCTAGTAGTAATTGAGAACGTTAAATTATCAAGGGAAAAATCAGAGATACATGCAACCATAGATTGTGCAATGGACTGGTATGCAGGCCCAACCCAAAAAAAAATATTAGTCCAGCCAACATATTCAAGGAGAGGTGTAATCTCAAATTGTTCAATGTGACTGAGACTTACAGGACGCTCAACGATAACTTTACGGTTACGAAACTCTCATACATCATTAGGATCATCTTCGGGTGACCGAAGGTGCCGTCTAGTTATAGATGTAGATCTAGATGAAGATGGACCACATGATGTTTTCTTTTTCCCTCTAACATCCATTTTCAACAAGATTTACCAAGAAACAAGCACAAAGAAGACTAGAAGTGGTGGGTTTTTCTAGATCAGATTTTTAGAGAGCAAACCCTAAACAAAAGACGAGATCTAGCAAATGGAGTAAACAAATCAAAGCATAGAAGGCATAAATCTTCAATAAAAATGAAGAAAAACAACTTATCTTGAAGAAAATCACGAACTCTCAAGACTGGTCGAGCCACGACTCGTCAAAGGAAGAAGAGGAAATGAAGAACAAAGAGATTTTCCCCAAATTATATGATGCTCACGATCTCTACGACCGGTCGAGTGCAGTCCACGACCGGTCGAGTCAGGACCGGTCGTGTATGGCAAAGGCTGGTCGAGTATCGACAAAAATAAATATTTTTATGCAGAAATTGAAATTTATTCACATAAAAATTTAAAATATAGTACACTATGATACATGCAGACAAGTATATTCAATTTAAAATGCACATACCAAGATCAAATTTCATTTTAGTAAACCTGCTTTTGTCGAGTGGTTTAGTAAATATATCAGCAAGTTGGACATTAGTTGGAATATATTCCAAAGAGATAGCTTTTTCTTCAACTAATTCACGAATGTAATGATACCTAATGTCAATATGCTTAATACGCGAATCTGAATTGGATTTTTGGAAATATTGATAGCATTGGAATTATCATAATGTAAGATCATTGAATCTTGATTAATTCCATAATCGCTTAACATGCGTTTCATCCATACGAGTTGTGTACATGCATATCCTGCTGTGATATACTCAGCCTCAGCAGTGGAAAGCGATATTGAACTTTGCTTCTTGCTAAACCAAGAAACCAAACAATTTCCAATGTAAAAACAACCACCACTGGTTGATTTTCTATCATCAATATTACCAGCCCAATCAGCATCAGAATACCCAGCTAATTTAACATTAGTATCAAAAGGATACCAAAGACCCAAATTAGTTGTACTTGCGACATATCTAATAATCTGTTTGACAATAGTAAGATGTGAATCTTTAGGATTAGACTGATATCTCGCACAAGTACCAACGCTAAAAGTGATATCAGGTCTACTAGCAGTTAGGTATAATAAACTACCAATCATACTACGATATAGCTTAGGATCTACATCTTTACATGTAGAGTCTTTTGAGAGTCTCAAGGTTGTACTCATAGGAGTATCAAATTTTTTACCATTTTCAAATCCAAACCTTTTAACCAAGTTTGTAGCATACTTGGTTTGAGAAATAAAGATTCCATCAGATTGTTGTTTTACTTATAACCCTAGGAAGTAATTTAGTTCACCAACCATGCTCATTTCGAATCTTGATTTCATCAACTCTACAAACTCAATAGACATGTTAGAACAAGTTGATCCATAAATAATATCGTCTACATAGATCTAAACCATTAAAATCTCATTATTATATTTCTTAACAAATAGCGTCTTATCGACACTTCCCATTTGAAAACTATGACTTAGTAAAAATTTAGTCAATTTTTCATAACATGCCTTGGGCGCTTGTTTCAGACCATAGAGAGCCTTTTTGAGACAAAATACATAATCAGAAAGCTTGGGATCTTCAAACCCTGAGGGTTGTTCTACAAAAACTTCTTCATGTAAATCGCCATTTAAGAAGGCACTCTTTACATCCATCTGATAAATTTTAAACTTTCTAAAGTAAGCGATGGAAATAAAAAGTCTGATAGATTCAAGGCGAGCGACTAGAGCAAAGGTTTCATCGTAATCGATGCCTTCAATCTGAGTGTACCCTTGTACAACCAGTCTAGCCTTGTTTCGTATAACATTTCCAAGTTCATCAGACTTGTTTTTAAAGATCCATTTTATTCAAATAATTTGTTTATCTTTAGGTCTAGGAACAAGATACCAGACATCATTACGAACAAATTGATGAAGTTCATCCTGCATAGCTACTATCCAATTTTCGTCAGGAAGAGCTTCTTTTACATTGACCGGTTCTATTTGGGATGTAAAACAAATATAATTGCATATGTTTTCAAGTTGTTTACCTGTACGAACTCTAATGAGAGGATTTTCAAGGATTTGATTAGTTGGATGATCTTTGACAGTCCTAGGTTCAGTTGAGATGAAGAGATATCTTGATTTTCAATTATAAGAATTTCATCATCATCTGAACTCGGAGCAGGTGTATTCAAATGATCATCAATGACCACATTGATGGACTCTTGAATCACACCTGTTCTTTTATTTAGAACCCTATAGGCTCGACTGTTTAAAGAATATCCAAGGAAAATACCTTCATCACTCTTCGTATCAAATTTTCCCAAATTTTCACGATCTCGTAAAATGTAACACTTACTGCCAAAAATTTGAAAGTATTTGACAGTAGGTTTCTTTTCGAACCATAACCCATAAGCAGTCTTATTTTCAGATTTACTAGTATAAACTCGATTAATAATATAGCAAGCAGTATTAATTTCTTTGGCCCAAAGGTTTTTGGAGAGCTTCATACTATTTAACATAACATTAGCCATATCCTGAAGCACTCTATTTTTCCTCTCAACTATACCATTTTGTTGAGGAGTTTTGGGCGCAGAGAATTCATGTGATATTCCCTGATCACTACAGAATTTCTCAAAACTGCTATTTTCGAATTCAGAACCATGATCACAACGGATCTTATAAACTTGAGAACCTTTTTCATTTTGGATTCGTTTGATGATCTTCTTTACTTCATCTAGGGTTTCAGATTTGTCTTTTAAGAACGATACCCAAGTGAATCTAGTAAAGTCATCTACGATAACCAAGATGTATTTTTTGCCACCTCGACTCTCCGTTCTAGTTGGTCCAATGAGATCCATGTGGAGAAGCTCGAGAGGTCTGGATGTAGTATTGGAGTTCACTTTCTTGTGAGAGCTCCTAATTTGTTTGCCCAACTGGCATTCACCACATATTTTGTCTACTTTTTGTAATTTGGGTAGACCTCTTATAAGTTCTCTTTTGCTCAATCTAAATAAGTTCCGGTAGTGTACATGTCCAAGGCGTTTATGCCATAATTCAGTCTCATCAGTATGGACCATGTAACACGATTGAGTAGATGAGCTTGCATTACTAACGATGTAGCAGTTTTCAGATGTTCTGCGACCAGTTAATATAACAGAACCCCCTTAATTAACAATCTCACAACCTTGATTAGAAAACTTTACATTATGATTGTTGTCGCATATCTGAGATATACTTAGTAGGTTGTGTTTCAAGCCCTCAACATATAATACATTTTTAAATAAGGGAAGGTTATAAAGCTGAACCGTACCTTGGCCAATGATTTTGCAATTGCTTCCATCACCAAAAGTGAGTGACCCATCATCCTGTCTTCAAGATCGATGAATAAAGCTTTGTCGTCCTGTCATATGTCCGGAGCATCCCTTTGTCAAGGTACCACTTTGAATGGCTTGTCGCTTTGAAATTAGTGTGGGCCACCAAGCAGTCAACTTTAGGAACCCATTTCAGTACTGTTTTGGGTTTAGGAGTGTAGTTGGACTTTTTCTGTCTATTGTTATATGAATGACCTATAGGGTTAAATTTTAATAGCTCCTTGAGAAGATCAATAATCTTTTCAACCAAAGGACTTTGGTTTTGATGATTGAAGTTGGCATGGCTATTTTTAGATTTTTGAAAGGTCCTTGAATTTTTTGAAAAACCTTGATAAGTATACTTTACTTTTGAGTTCGAAGACTCTCCTTTCACAAACTTAGGAGCTGTATTCTTTTGTTTAGGAGTAGTATTCTTATCATAGCCCAACCCAGATCTATCGCCACATTTTCTAGATCTGGATAACAATTTTTCTAATTTAGGATCTCCTTGGGCATATCTCCAAGTGTCTTTTAAACTCAAAAGAGAAGCTACTTCATTTTTAAGTTTCTCGTTCTCGGTTTTCAAATCATCAACTTGGGAGGTTTTGATTTTTAAATCACTTTTGGTCTTTTCAAAAAAATCAGAAATATGAGATTTTTCTAAGACGAGAGACTCATAATCTTCTTTAAGTTTAGAAAATTTTTCTTTTTGTAATCTAAGCTTGACAGTAATTTTACAACTCTCCTTATAAAGGGCATTGTCTGCATCCTGAAGATCATCTTCATTGTCACAATCACTATTCAGATTCTCTTCGCTAGTTACTTCATCATAATCTAAAAAAGTGACTTTGGCTAGAGTCATAAGGGCTTTAACATCATCTCCCGACTCGTTTTCAGAATCTTCTGATTTTGAAGAGGATTCTAAATCAGATGATTCATCCCAAGTAGCCAACATACTCTTCCTTCTTGATTTATCCTTTTTAGGACATTTGTTAGCCAAGTGCCCATACTCTTGACAGTTGTAACATTGACTATCTTTCAAAGATTTTCGAGATCTAGGTTTAGATTGTCTCTTATCGTTTAATTTTTGAAAATCTCCTCTTTTCTTATTTTTCATAATTTTATAAAACCTTTTTACAAAAAGTGCCATATCATCTTCAAAGTTTTCAAAGTTTGAAGTGCTCTCTTGTGGAATATTTTTAGATGACTTGAGAGCAATTGATTTTCCTTTTGGAGCTTTAAAGTTTAATTCATAGGTTTGTAAAGAACCAACTAGTTCCTCAACCCTCATGTTATCTGTATCATGAAGTTCCTAAATCGCGGTTACTTTTGAATTGAACCGTTCAGGAAGTGAGCATAGTATCTTTGCATATACTTTACTTTATGGGATTCTATCACCAAGACCCCACATTGAGTTTACAATGTCCTTCAATCTAGTGTAGAAGTCCATAAACATTTCATTCTCCTCCATATGAATTTCTTCAAATTTAGTTGTGAGGAGTTAGACATTAGATTTCTTGACAATTGATGTACCCTCATGTGTCATTTCTAAGAGATCCCATGCTTGTTTAGCATTTTCACACGAGATGATTCTTTTGAATTCATCTGGTGACAATGCACAAGTAATTGCATTTAGTGCTTTTGCATTGGCACTACTCTCACTTTTTGGAAGTGTGGTCCAAAGGGCATAGGATATTACTTTCATTGATTTTGAACCATCTTCATCAGTTACTTTAGTGATAGGTAGTTTCCATCCATTTACTGTGGCCAGCCACACACTTTCATCCATGGATTTGAGAAAGATTCTCATCCTTGCTTTCTAATAGGCATAGTTTGTGCCATTCAAGGGTGGTGGCCTAGTGACAGATAGGCTTTCAAAATTTGACATCTTAATATAGTTTAGATTGTTAGCTCAGGAAATAAATCCAATAAATAAGCAATAAGTACGAGCTATTGGGCTTTGATACCACTTGAAAGGGCCAAGCTATATGCCCTAGAGGGGGGTGAATAGGGCAATGCCAAATAAAACTTAAAACAACGGAATAATAAAAGATATAAATAACAATGCTGAAATAATAACAATCTCAAAGCATATGAAATATGAGAATGATACTAAATCAGTTCTAAGGACAACCTTACACCAAAAACCAATGGCTTATGGTAGGACAACCTTATTTCTAGAACAATCTAGAAAACACAAATGATGTGGAAAATAAATCAAGAATAACTTAAAGAAATAAATCCTAAGTTATTACACCATTCAACCACACTTGCTTGAAATGAAAATTACAACACTCATCCACAAAAGCAATCCACAATAATAAAGGAATAAATGAATAAAGAACTCAAGCACATCCACAACACAACGATATATAGTGGTTCACCTGTGTGTTCACCAACTGTTAGCCAACAGCCACACAGAATGCTACTCCACTCCTAATATCCTCACACAGGGGATATTAACATGCACTATCAAAATAGGTTTCACAGGTTCACCCAAAACCTTCACAATTGTGTCTTTTTATCTCGGGCTTACACAATCTAAAAACCCCCACAATCTGAGTTTTCTGGCTCACCTCAGATAACCAAAACAATGAGATTTTTCTGGCAAATCTCAAACAAAACCAGAGAAAGTAAATTACAAAGTAAAATACCTAGATCTCCTTTTGAAGTAGCCCAGTAGAACCAAACGGAGTAGATGAATGATATGTCGTTCAATGTCCAATACTCACATAAAGAAAGGTTCTATGTCTAATGATTTTAGATTAAATCAAGAAGAGCAAGGTCTATTTGATTTTGATCTAAGAAGAAGGAATATCACAAGTTCCTCTTTTCTAAATAAGATTGGAATGTAGATCAAAATCACAATAGAATAATGCTATCAAAAGGAATATTAAATATGCACAATAGCTTAAAAAATAATCACAACTTATCTCAGAGTATAGCCTTAGATCGCTTGAATTGAATGAAATGGAATAAACTCTGAAATTCGCGCAGTATTTATAGCCTCAAAAATCCCATCTTCGACTGGTCTTAGAATCCTAGGACTGGTCGTAGCGTCAAAGATTTTGAAAGATTTCCGCGGGATTAGATTTGCTATACTCACGACTGGTCTTAGGTAGCCTACGACCGGTCGTGGACCACTTACGACTGGTCGTGAGACACCTACGACCAGTCGTGATACTCGTGATAAGTCACAGGAGTTCGAGTCGTAGAACTACGACTAGTTGAAGGATGAGTCGTAGGACTTCTCAGGACTGGTCGAAGGACAACCAGGAAATCTAAAAATCTGTAACAACCTAGGACTGGTCTTGAGAAACCTAAGACTGGTCGAAGCAAAGCTAGGACTGGTCTTAAGATTTCTAGGACTGGTCTTAGAACAGTCACACAAAATATTCGGATTATGTATCCAGAATGACCTATCATACAGACCAACCTAAGGTCAACCTAAAGTCAAACAAACCTTGAGTGAGATGGACATTAAAGTCTTGAAGGTCTGTATTCTCAGATGATCTTGAAGTAGAAGCTTGAGTCGAGTCGATGGTCTTTCTCGAGCTTGGTATATTCTTGACTTGTCTTGATGAAGTCTTCTAATCTTGAACTTGATAGAAGCAAACTTGGAGTCTTCTATCCTTGTAGACTTTATTCATGACATGTCTTGCAAGCATTCTTCATTTATGATCTTGTCTTGAAAACATTCTTCATTCATGATCTTGTCTTGAAGTAGTGTGTAGTCACAAACATGAAACACAACAAGTACAAGACATAGGTTTTGGCACTACAAAATTTGACAACCAAAGGGATAGCACTAACAACAGTCCAGACTTATCCTATTTAATCATGTCTAGCTTAACAGGCAAGCTATCTTTCTACGTTCATATGCACAATATGTATGCCAACATGGCATGTAATTTGGGACCTAATCCTAACTGTGTGTTGCCCATTTGGGCAATTACTTAGGCCTAAAAGACAAAGTCTCTATCGGTTATATACTCTTAATACTTCTCAAAGACGAAGTTATAAACTTTTAATTGTAAGTGGTCAGGCCAACACGGAAGGAAAGTTGAGTAGTGGATTTGAGTCGGATACAAGGACCTTCTGCCTAGCTAGGACAAAAAATTGTCGTATCAGTTCTTAATCCTAGTCGATCCCGACCCTCTGCTTGATCAGAGCATAGAGTTCATTGGTAACTACCAGGATTGAGAATTTAATTCAAATCGCGAATACCTCACTTATATATAGTTCTCTACTCCGTGTTCAGAGCACTAAAGTACCTTTCAGATGACCAAAAATCACATAATCTGACATCAAACGAGGGAGTTATGAGTGTCTTCATTGGATCACGCGATTTGGAAAGATTAACAATTCAAATTGCAAAATGACGATCGCAGAGTTCCAACATGCATTTGGGATGTCGATCGGTCTCAAAATTGGCCAATTTCAGTCCCATTTGGAAGCTTGTCAAATTATCATTCCAACGTGCTCAAAATAGTCTAAATTCGACCAGTGAAGAGAAAGTTACAAAGGTTACTACTTAACAAGGAGATGAAGGAAAAATTCATGACCGATGACTGCGATCCCACTTATGGATGCCGAAATGGTCACGAAAAATGATGATTCTAGTCAGGAATGAAAGAGCACTAAAGTACCTTTCAGATGACCAAAAATCCACCCAATCTGACATCAAACGAGGGAGTCATGAGCTTCTCCATTGGATGGTACAATTTGGAAAGATTAACAATCAAAATTACAAAATGACGATTGAAGAGTTCCAACATGCTTTTTAGATATCGAACGGTCTCAAAATTAGCCAATTCCGGTCCCATTTACAAGCATGTCAAGTTACCATTCCAATGAGGTCAAAATAATCTAAATTCGACCACTGAAGAGAGTTAAGAAGGTTACTATTCGACAAGGAGAAGAAGGAAAAATTAATGACCAACGACTGCAATCCCACTTACGGATGCCCAAATGGTGTCAGAATATGATGATTTCAGTCAGGAATGAAAGAGCACTAAAGTACCTTTCAGATGACCAAAAATCGACCCAATCCGACATCAAACAAGGGTGTTATGAGTGCCTCCATTGGATCATGCGATTTTGAAAGATTAGCAATCAAAATTACAAAATGACGATTAAAGAGTTCCAACGTGTTTTTTGGATATCGAACGGTCTCAAAATTAGCCAATTCAGGTCCCATTTAGAAGCTTGTCAAGTTACCATTTCTGTGAGCTCATAATAATCTAAATTCGACCCTTGAAGAGAGAGTTAAGAAGGTTACTATTCGACAAGGAGATGAAGGAAAAATTCTTGACCAACGACTGCGATCCCACTTACGGATGCCCAAATGGTCTCAGAATACAATCATTCCAGTCGCGAATGAAAGGGTACTAAAGTACATTTTAGATGACCAAAAATTGACCCAATCCGACATCAAACGAGGGAGTAATGAGCATCTCCATTGGATGGTACAATATTGAAAAATTAACAATCAAAATTGTAAAATGACAATTAAAGAGTTCCAACGTGCTTTTTGGATATCGAACGGTCTCAAAATTAGCCAATTCCGGTCCCATTTAGAAGCTTGTCAAGTTACCATTTCAATGAGCTCAAAATAATCAAAATTCGACCACTGAAGAGAGAGTTAAGAAGGTTACTATTCCACAAGCAGAAGAGGGAAAAATTCAGGACTGACGACTGCGATCCCACTTACGGTTTCCCAAATGGCCTTAGAATAAGATGATTCCAGCCAGGAATGAAAGCTCACTAAAGTACCTTTCGGATGACCCAAAATCAACCCAATCTGACATCAAACGAGGGAGTTATGAGAGTCTCCATTGGATTACGCGATTTGGAAAGATAACAATCCAAATTGCAAAATGACATGTGAAGAGTTCCAACGCGCTTTTGGAATATCAAACGGTCTTAGAAATAGCCAATTTTGGTCCCATTTGGAAACTTGTAAGCTTACCATTCCAATGAGCTGAAAATAATGTAAATTCGACCATTTAAGAGAGAGTTACGAAGGTTACTATACGACAAGGAGGTGAAGGAAAAATTCATGACCGACGACTGCGATCGCACTTACGGATGCCCAAATGGCCATGGAAAATGATGATTCCAGTCAGGAACGAAAGAGCACTAAAGTACCTTTCAGATGACCAAAAATTGACCCAATTCGACATCAAACGAGGGAGTGATAAGCGTCTCCATTGGATGGTGCGATTTGGAAAGATTAACAATCCAAATTACAAAATGACGATTGAAGAGTTCCAACATACATTTTAGATATCGAACGGTCTCAAAATTACCCAATTCCGGTCCCATTTAAAAGCTTATCAAGTTACCAATCCAATGTGCTCAAAATAATCTAAATTCGTCCACTGAAGAGAGAGTTAAGAAGGTTACTATTCGACAAGGAGATGAAGGAATAATTCATGACCGACAACTGCAATCCCACTTTAGGACGCCCTAATGGTCTCATAATATGATGATTCTAGTCAAGAATGAAAGAGCATTAATGTACCTTTCAGATGACCAAACATCAACCCAATCTGACATCAAACAAGGGAGTTATGAGCGTCTCCGATAGATCGCCAAATTTAGAAAGTTAACAATCCAAATTACAAAAAGACGAGTGTGAAGTTCCAACGCACTTTTGGGATATCGAGTGGTCTTAGAAATAGCATATTTTGGTCCCATTTGGAAGCTTGTCAACTTACCATTCCAATGAGCTGAAAATAGTTTAAATTCGACTAGTGAAGAGAGTTACGAAGGTTACTTTTCGACAAGGAGATGAAGGAAAAATTCAGGACCGACGACTGTGATCCTACTTACGAATACCAAAATGGACTCAGAAAATGATGATTCTAGTCAGGAATGAAAGACCACTAAAGTAACTTTCATATGACCAAAAATTGACCCAATACATCAAAATGGACTCGTTGGAAAATGAAAATGACGATTGAAGAGTTCCAACGTGCTTTTAGATATCGAACGGTCTCAAAATTGATTGCGGTCCCAAGAACTTGTCGGTTACAATCCAATGAGCTCAAAATAATCTAAATTCTTTGAAGAGAGAGATGACAAGGTGATGAAGGAAAAATTCATGAAAATGCGATCCCACTTACCGATGCCCAAATGGTCTCGAATATGATGATTCTAGTCGGGAATGAAAGAGCACTAAAATACCTTTCAATGACGAGGGTCAAACCAGGGAGTTATGTGCATCTCTGTTGGATCGCGAGATTTGAAAAGATTAACATTCCAAATTGCAACATGACGATTGAAGAGTTCCAATGTCTTTTTGTTATATCGATCGGTCTCAAAATTAGCCAATTTCGGTCCCATTTGGCAGCTTGTCAAATTACCATTCCAATGAGCTCAAAATAGTCTAAATTTTACAGAAATGAAGGTTACTATTCGACAAGGAGATGAAGGAAAAGTGATCCCACAACGATGCAAAAATGGTCTCGGAAAAGGATGATTCTAGTTAGGAATGAAAGAGCACTAAAGTACCTTTCAGATGACCAAAAATCGACCCAATCTGACATTAAATGAGGGAGTTATGAGCATCTCCATTGGATCACGCTATTTTGAAAGATTAACAATCGAAATTACAAAATGACGAAACGTGCTTTTGGATATCGAAAGCAGTCTCAAGTTACCCATATAAAAGCCTATCAAGTTACCATTTCAATGAGCTCAAAATAATCAAAATTTGACCACTGAAGAGAGAGTTAAGAAGGTTACTATTCGAAAAGGAGATGAAGGAAAAATTCATGACTGACGACTGCGATCCCACTTACGGATGCCCAATTGGTCTTAGAATACGATGATTACAATAAGGAATGAAAGGGCACTAAAGTATCTTTTAGATGACCAGAAATTGACCCAATCTGACATCAAACAAGGGAGTTATGGGCATCTTCGTTGGATTGTGTGATTTGGAAAGATTAACAATCCAAATTGCAAAATGACGATTGAAGAGTTCTGTTGAGGCATAAAAAATAAGAGGAGAATTGAGGCAAAGGAAGATCAAAACATTGAGGAAAAGAGATGAAAGAAAGAAATGATGGAATGGCCCAATGGGCACTTTGCGCAGGTGCCCGCAAAGAATATCGATTGTGTGGGTCCCCGCAAAGCATATCGATTGCGCGGGTCCCCGCAAAGCGTATAACGAATGCTCAGCAAGAATTCCAAGTGATTTTTTCCCACATCGCTAAGATTAAGGTTTTACACGTGCGAGTGCCTATAAATACCCCCTCCCATCCTTCATTTAGGGGGTTGGAAGATTTCAAAATGAAAGTAGAGTGAAGAAGTAGATTAAAGGTAGGAACAAAGGGCTCCGGTAGGTTGCGCGGACCCACGCAACCCATATCCTTTGCGCGAGACCACGCAATCAGACTGCTCTGCAGTCTGTAACAACAAAGGGTTGTCATGTTGTGAAAATGCTTGAAGCCTCAAAGTCTTCAAGTTCTTCCTGTTCAAGTAAAAGGGAGAATAACCAAAGAAATGCATATTCCTCCTAAGTCTTGGGAGATGATCAAAATAACTCCGGAATGCTGCCAAAATTTCTATCTCCTTGAAGATTGTTGATCAGTTCGTCAATTCTCCCTAAGTCCTAAGGGATGACTAAGATCACTGCTGTTATGCTGCCAAAATTTATATTTGACTATTGTGCCAAGTAATCTATCTTAGGATCAAGGAATATTAAAGGATGCAAAATAAACTCAAAATTAATAAAGTGTGATGATTGTCTTTATACTTTTCGCTGTTATGTCTGAATAAGATAAATCCCCAAAATTAAACACATTTATTTTCTTGTCGAAACAAAATGGCAACTCTGCTGGGGATGTTTGTCTTATTTAGCATTAACATTGGGAAGGCGGTAAAGCTTTTATCATTTTTTGGCCTCTCAGATGCCAAAATGGCGACTCTCAGTGGGAACATCCTCCCCTTCATCCCTAAGATGGATTACTTAACCCTTCACATACTAATTTCATGTGCGTTTCATTATTGAAGGTACCTAAATTCAACCACAAAATACAACTGATGGCTAGTCTTACAAGGAAAGTGAACTTCTGCTTCACCTCTACTAGGTTCATAGTAGCGTATGTGCCCAGCCAAGCCTCAGAGCATACGGATCCATGTCCTGTAAGTGGGCATAAAATGACTCAAGTAACAGCTGGAGTTGTATCCGTTTCACCTCAACCGCAGGAAAGTGAGGGGGATTGGACTGTGGTCCTGTCTCATAAGACAAAAGCAAGGAATCTGAAAAGTAGTAGAGCAAACTCATCTCTACTGAAAGCCAGAGGACCGATCACATGCAGTACAGTCAGAAAGAACCCCGAACTCGCTCCTCCTGTGATATATCCCTAGCGAACAGTTCCACAATTCACGTCACGTAATTTTCCGGTTCTGGTTGCCCCGAAGACCAAGTGGACGGAAGAATAGAAAGGTAAAGCGCTAATGATAAGCTCGCCGATGCCTATGTCACCCTCAACAAGTTCACCAATAACTGTGTCGCCCCGATCGATCAGCAGTACAGGGAGCACATAGAAGTCGAATGAGACTCTGATCTCTCCCCTCTTTGAAAGTCCTGTCACATCAACATACTCTCGCCTTACTCTAACGATAACTTCGACGAGCAGTAAAGAAGTCACGGTACATATGGCTGAAATGAGTCAAGGAAACAGGCCAACTACTGAAGATCGTGTTAACCAGATGGTAGAAGTGCAAAGAGCCTAATGGATGAATGCCGAAACCTCAGAGAGCTTTAGCAACTCTGGCACATAATGTAGCCCAAATAGCAGCTCCATCGATGATGGGAACAACGAATGGACAGGAAAGTCGGCGTGAAGGTTCTCGTCCACAAGGAGAAGGATCGCGGGGGTCCGTTCCAGCAGCAAGGACCATAACACAAGATGACATAAGACAAGTCATTGAAGAAACCGTGAGAATAGAAAGAGAGCGAGAACATACTAGTCACTTCAGATACCAAACACCCTATCCAAGGGAGGTAGAGGATGTTCGGTTTCCAGCCAACTTCAAGCACCCAGATTTTCAAAAATTCAATGGGGAGGGATCGCCAGAACAACATCTAATGCACTTCATTACCAGTATGGGGAATTTCTCTACAGTACCACAGTATTGCCTGAGGCTGTTTGGGTCGTCACTAACACACAAAGCATTTCGGTGGTATTCCAGCTTGACCCCTGGATCAGTGCGAACTTAGGAGGAAATGCAGGACACTTTTATGTCAAATTTCTTCTCGTCAGAACATGATGTTAGCATTACAGAATTAGCTTCCATACGGCAGTGAGAAGGGAAACCAGTGGAAAAGTTCATAGATAGATGGAAAACATTGGGGGCATCGTGTAGACAACTACCAGAAGAAAAGGAACAGGTAAAAATGTGCTTGATTTCTAAGGAAACAGGAATCGTGTTCGGACTCGCCAATGCTGACATCAGGACGTTCCATGACTTGGCCCCCAAAGCGCATGCATTAGAATTAATGACCTAGAAGATGCCAGCATTTCACCAAGAGGTAGTTAGGAGGATACCCAACAGGACGATTGTGAATACCGTCAATTGTGCTAAGAAAAATCAAGATACAGGAGGCTCAAGGCACAAGAGACTAGAACGAAAGGAAGGATGGAACCAGTAAAAAAATAGATACAACGAAAAAAGGCTCAGGATGCTTGATTCTCACGAAGGGTTCGATTTTGATAAAGAAGATGTTGTTCCTATGATGAAGCAATTACTAAAGGCCGGCACCATAGAGTTACCAGAGTCCAAGCGTCTAGAAGATGTAAGAGATTTCTGCCGTTATCATCGTTTAGTGGGACACCTGATAGAAAATTGCTACACGTTGAAATGTATCATACAGCGAATGATAAATAAAGGTGAGATAATAACTGGTGAAGACAAAGGAAAGAGTACGAGGGCGACGATAAACATGTTTACAGTTCAGAAAAAAGCCAGAGAAGTAAAAGGGAAAAAGGGTCAAATGTCGACAAAGAACGCGACAATGGTTACGTTACGATCAGGAAAGAGGGTAACGAGCCCAGTGAAATAGAAAGTAGGAGTCGTAATGAAAGAAGTTATTGAAAAACAAAACAGTAATGATAGAAATGAAAACAGGAGTGAAACGGCAAAAGTGGTTTATGATGTAGTTAGCCATTTGAAGGGCATACCGGCGCATTTAAGCATCTATGACGTACTCAAATTATCAGAAGAGTTTCGGCAAAGTTTGATTGAAGCATTGTTCGATCACAGCGTTAGAGAAATTCTGCTGACAGAAATGAAACAAGAAAGATACAATGAACAGGTAGATTGTCTACCAGTCATCTCATTTTCTGATGATGATTTGATTGGTGAGACGGAACATAACAGGCCACTGATGATAGAGGGTCACATCTATGGGAAGCGGGTAAAGCGGATTATGATAGACAATAGGTCTGCAGTAAACCTTTTACCACTCTCGATGGTGAGCAAATTGGGTTATCGCCGTTCTGATCTACGCCCTAGTGGAATGATGATACAGGGCTTCAATCAAGATGGACAACGCGCACTTGGTAAGATTATAATGACATTGGAGGTAGGAAAATTAACTACTAATGTCGTATGTCATGTCATAAGCACCGTAACAACATACAAGCTTCTCCTTGGAAGGACGTGGATTCATCAGTACAACATCATACCCTCCACTTTGCACCAATGCTTCAAATACTGTAAAGACGGAATACAGTGAAAGGTGATGGCCGACGCAAAACCGTATACAAAAGCCAATTTTTCTTTGCGGACGCCAGTTATTATAAAGGGTTCTCTGAAGAGATGGGAAATAATGATAAAAACAAAGTCATAAAGGACATTCGAGTAAACAATGTTAAAGAAGAAATGGCAGAATCTTCTAGGACTGCGGGAATAAGGAAGAAGTTCTATTTTGTGCCCAAGCGTCTGAGACAACCGGGCCAGTCGTCGTTAACCTTGTTATTAATGGAACAGTTGAAAATTCTGCAGTCTAATTATACGATGCCGCTACCCAATGTTGAAAGGTATAAGCCATTTTTAGCTAGTACCAAATACCTCGAGTAGATAGAGTTCCATGTTGCAATAAAAGCAAAGACCGAAGTCATGAATAATGTATATCACAGAAAGCTGACATCATAGAATCTGGAAAAATACAGTTCAGTGAGCAAGAAGATCATGAGGAATATGGGTTTTGATTGTAATAAACCCACGGGGCTGAATCACGGAAAGGGAATTCAAATCCCTCTTGGGATTGACCAGGAAAAGCGGAAGAAATTCCAAGGACTTGGAGCAGAGTCATCAGTAAATATGGTTACGGCCACACAAATGCCAAAACAGGACCCTAAAACAGTCGAGTACCCTGAGATAGCTCTGAGAAAAATAGAAGATGGGGGGCAACCGACAATAGACGGCCTGCGAGAAATAAACTTGGGAATAAATAAAGAGTCAAGGAATACGTTTATCAACATCAGTCTTTTTGAGCAGGAATTTGAGAAATATGGCTAACTTCTCAGAGAAAACAAAGACGTCTTCGCCTGGACGTATGAAGTAATGCTGGGCTTGGAACCCTCCGTAACGATGCATCGATTAAATATCTCCAAAGAAAAGAAGTCGATAAAGCAAGCACAGAGGCGATTTCACCCAGACCTAATGCCATTAATAGAAGAAGAGGTTAACAAACTGATAAAGGTTGAGTTCATCAGGGAAGTCAAGTATCCTAGGTGGATATCGAATATTGTTCCCATGAAAAAGAAAAACGGACAGGTTAGAGTGTGCATTGACTTCAGGGATCTAAACGAGGCTTGTCCAAAAGATGACTTTCCTCTCCCGATAACGGAATTGTTAATCGATAGTACGACTCAGTATGCTATCATGTCCTTCATGGACGGCTACGCAGGGTATAATCAACCGAAGATGAAGAAGCAACAACATTCAGAACACCACTGGAAATTTATTGTTACAAAGTTATGCCATTCGGTCTTAAAAATGTCAGGGCAACATATCAAAGGGCAATGAAAAATATCTTTCAAGATATGATACATAAACCTGTTGAATGCTATGTTGATGACTTGGTGGTTAGGTCAGGAGATCATCAGGAGCACCGTGAACATTTGACAGCAGTGTTCAGTCGACTCAGAAAGAAACAGCTAAAGATGAGTCCAGCTAAATGCGCGTTTGGAGTATCTTCGGGCAAATTTCTCAGCTTCGTTGTACGGCATAGAGGTATCGAGATCGATCCAGAGAAGGTTAAAGCTATCCAAAATATGCCGCCACCAACAACGCTAAAGGAGTTGAAAAGTTTGTAGGGAAAACTGGCATACATTCGCTGTTTCATTTCAAATCTCGTAGGTAGGTTCTGGCATTCTCTCGGCTAATGAAGAAAGACACAAAATTTGTATGGGATCAAGCCTGTCAGAATGCATTTGATTCAATCAAGGAATTGTTAAAGCTGCCGCCAATGCTAACAGCTCCAGTGAGAGGTAAGCTGCTTATCTTGTATATATCTGCAGCTGAGAATTCTTTGGGCGCTTTGTTGGCACAGGTGAATGAAGTCGGGAAAGAGACTGTTCTTTATTATCTGAGCCAAACATTGATGGGGGCAAAATGCAATTATTCTTTGATTGAGAAAGAATGTTTAGCGCTGATATTTGCAGTACAAAAACTGAGACATTATTATCTCACCCGTGACATAACTTTGATCTCGAGAGCAGATTCGATAAAGTTTTTGATGACCAGGCCAATGTTGTCAGGAAGATTAGCCAAATGGATGTTATTATTATTAGAATATACTATTTTGTATAAGCTGGCAAAAGCAGTAAAAGGGCAAGCCGTGACAGATTTCCTTGCAGCGCATCCTATGGCAGAAAGCGAAAAGATTGGCGATGACTTTCCGTACGAACAAGTTATGTTGACCGAATCCCATAGTTTATGGCAAATATATTTTGATGGTGCTGCTTGAACGTCAGGACCGGGGGCAAAAGTGATATTTATTACTCCTCAAGGCAACTTATTGCCATACTCCTTCACATTAGGCGCCGCGTGTTCAAACAATGAGGCTGAGTACAGAGCTCTCATTATTGGAATGGAAATAGCTCAACAAATGGGAATAAAAACGTTACATATCTTCAGAGATTCTAAATTGATTATAAATCAATTGACAACAGAATTCGAAGTGAGGAAGCAGGAACTCTTGCCCTATTGTCAGAAAGCGCAACAGTTACTCGAATAGTTCTATCACGTGGAAATTAAACACATACCATGGTCCAAAAATGCAAAAGTAGATGCTTTGGCTAGCCTGGCAGCAGCTTTATCCTACACAAATCAAAGCCCTCTCCAAGTAACTATAGAGGAAAGAAGATTCCTGCCATCTTCAGAGGTCATTGGAGAAGCCATTGAAACGCTTCCTATATCATGTCTGTAAGTAATGACAGATGATTGACGGCAACCTTTTGTTGATTATCTCAAATATAACATCCAGCTGGAAGATAATGCACAAAGGCAGCAGATTAAGCAGCGATCGAGCAAATTTGTTATATGCAGTGAAGTATTGTATAGAAAGTCTTACAACGGAATGTTGCTACGGTGCCTAGACAAACAAGAAGCAAGCTAAATATTACGGGAAGCACACTCAGGTGAATGTAGGGCGCATCAAGCTGGCCAAAATCTATTTCATAGGGTACACCGGATGGGTTATTACTGGCCCACAATGTTCAAAGATGCGATAGATTATGCGAAGCGATGCCATGAATGTCAGATCCATAAGGATGTTATACATGTTCCCCCAGAAGATTTACATCAGTTCATCACTTCTTGGCCTTTCTCGGCTTGGGGACTTGATGTAATTGGTCGTATAAATCCACCTTCATCCAAAGGAAAGCAGTATATTCTGGCAGCGACAGATTATTTCTCTAAATGGACTGAAGCAGTCGCTTTACACAATGTTAAAGAGAAGGATGTGGTCAATTTCATCCAGCATGCCATAATATACCGTCATGGTATTCCAAAGAAGATCGTCACTGATAATGACACTCCTTTCAAGAACAGAGGCATGGAAAAGCTGTGTCAAAAGTTCAGTATTCAACATTCATTTTCAACGCCTTACTATCCCCCGACCAATAGATTAGCAAAGGTGTTCAATAAAACGATCGTCAAAATACTAAAGAAGATGGTGACAGGTAATAGACGTGATTGAGATAAAAAGTTGCAGGAAGCATTATGGGCCTACAGAACTACTCATCGCACAACAACAGGGACAACACCATATTCGTTAATCTATGGCATAGAGGCTGTCATCCCAATCGAAGTACAAGTGGCATTGCTCAGAGTGGCAGTACATCAGTCCATAACTGATGATGAAAATGCAAAAATAAGGATGAAAGAGTTAGATTTTCTTAATGAGAAACATTTAGTAGCGTAGCAGCGGTTGCAGTCATATTAGGCCAAGATATCGACTGCTTTTGATAAGCAAGTTAAATACCACTCTTTCAAAAAAGGAGATATGGTGATAATGTTGAAAAAACCTAAAGTGGTCACCCGTCGAACAGGGGGCAAGTTTGAGCCTAAATGGGACGGGCCATATATAATAAAAGAAGTATACTCCAATGGAGCGTATAGAGTCACAAATCAAGATGGGCAGGTGTCAGCATACCGGTCAATGCTCGCTTCATCAAAAGATACTACCCCTAAAGAAGCCTTTGGTTTTGATCCAGAATATTATCAGCATAATGATTCTACATTAAAAGGGGGCAAGAAGGAATGAGATCATATCCATATGTTATCGAAAGAATCTATAAAGAAGAAATTCATAAGCGTATCGACTACATTAGCAAATATTCTGAAAACGAAAGTGAACATCGCCGTTCTGAAAAGAAAGTAATCATCGACGTTCTAAAGAGAAAGTGATCATCGTCATCACCAGATGAATTCGACAAAATTAATATCATCTTGAAGATATTATAAAAAATAAACGGATCCTCTTGAAGATATTATCAAAAGTAACAATGTATCAATCTCAGTCAGAACCGTTTATCATTCTGGCGATAACGATGATCACAACTAATATTGCCTTACAAGGCATGATAAGGTAGTCTAGTCAAGCCAAATCCTAAAAAGGCCAAAACCCTAAGAAGAGTCAATCCTAAAAAGAGCCAAATAAAAATCAAGCTCTAAAAAGGATCAAGCTAAAAAAAAAAAGGATCAAGCCCTAAAAGGATCAAGCCTTAAAAGGGCCAGCCAGCTATGCATAAAGCCTAAAATCAAGATCGGCATTCGGGTAGCGGCGAGGAGTCAGTGGCCCTAAAATGCCCATGAAGACCATCATGCGCACCCATGCCGGCAGCTGATGGAGCCAGTGACTAAAAAAAAGAGTCATAAACTGGCCAGTCATGTGTAACCCCCATGCCGTTTGCACAGCTTTCTGGCAGCGTCATGGGGAATGGAAGAAAGTGTCCTCCCGTGAATGGGCTCAACCTTGCAAACAAAGAAAAAAGGAGCCGCATTGTGAGCTGTACATCGACCAACCGTAAGTAAGACCCTCCAGATCTACGGTTTGATTTCAGTACTAACTCATGAGGAAGGGCTTAAACATACTCATTGATGGACTGACAGCCCTAGATTTGGTACCCCAAAGGTAGCCTTGTGAGCTCTGTGAACTTTAGAAAATTACCGTGGCCAACCCTGTGCATAAAACCAAGCGAGTTCACCACCCCGGTAGCTTCACTGGGCCCCTCTGATGGATCGCGGTTTGTGAACTCACAAGGTAGTGAGACGTTCAGTGAACTCCTAAGAGTTATAGAGACCATCACATGAGACCAGCTCCACTAATCAAGTGCTTAAACTGTGTGTGCGCTCCACTACTCATGAGCTTAAACTGGGTGTGACTGACTAAATTGAAACTTAGTACCACCAATATAAATATTCACATAGGGAATCCTGCACTAACAAAGCATAAAAGGTTAAAATTGTAATTAATATTATGATAAA
This sequence comes from Magnolia changhungtana, assembly GCA_030180095.1. Taxonomy (NCBI): domain Eukaryota; kingdom Viridiplantae; phylum Streptophyta; class Magnoliopsida; order Magnoliales; family Magnoliaceae; genus Magnolia; species Magnolia changhungtana. The sequence goes on from JASAUF010000316.1 coordinate 1,940,960, forward strand.
ATTGTTGTATAGATAAATAGGATTGTGGTAATATGCGATATGATGATTCTTCAATAAAAAGACAATGTCCTAAGATGCTACATAAATGCATATACTAGAAGTCAAAATAAATTACTTATTCAAAGCATATGAACGAAAATTATATGTTCAAAAATTGCATGTTTAAAGTTCCTCTACAACTCCTACTGCCTCCATATACCCGCACAAATCCTCTTTTAATTGCGCTTGAGCTGCATCATGCCTTAATTTTTCTTCAAGAATGATCTTAGTTTGATTAGGAACATCGGCTAACTTGCCTTCCGGAGATGCGATCACTTCTTCACTTTAAAGCAGTGTAGATTTTTCTATATTAATAGATTGAATATTCGCTCGCATCCTTCCTTCAATATCCTGAATGGTAGATTCTTTCTCATGGTTCCTCATCTCCAATCGAGAAATTTCCTCTTTCAGTACTGCAATGCGATCTTGGATAATCGCTTTCTCATCAGTACGAGCCTTTAATTGATCTTGAAGAATCGAATATTCTTGCTTAAGCTTAGAGTTAGAGGAAGCCGTCAGAGAGGCTTGTTCTTGAGATGTAGCCAGTTGCTTCCCATATTCCAAAATCTTAGGGACAATTGTAGCATTCTTTATCGATGCTAAAGAATTACTGAATCACGAAATCTGAGAAGAGAATCACGCAAAGAAGATACGCTGATTCTAGCCATCCTCACAGAACTTTTCAAAATTTCGATAGCAATATCCAAATCTGACCATTGTTCAGGATTCTAGAAGATATGGACTATCCCTGATAAAGAATTCTTCATCAAAAGCATCTTATGCGTAAGGACTTTCGTAAAAGATAATAGTTCAGATGCAGTGGCCACAGAGTCGGAACTGGCCACTCCACTGCAAGAAGGGGTTCCTATAGCATAAAGAAAGGAAACATTTAAATATATTGATAAAAGTTATAATACATACAATTCTGAGTGAAATAACTGATATACATATACCCGTCACTGGAATACGGTTGACAGAAGGAGAAATTCCTTGAATCCTAGAGAGGCCAACCTCCACTATATCGGCAAGAGAAGGCGCCCTAACCTCTGTACTTTAGTCTTTGGTGGTTGTAGTCGGCAAGTTAGTGGTCTCTATCAGAAATATAATCTCACGAGCTACTACTTTCCGTGCCGCCAACGGAACCAGAGAAGCTCTCGACGAAATTACCGCAAGAGGATATGAAGGGAAAATCTCACCAATCTCAACATTAGCGACATGAGAACCTAAAAGGGAGACACGACAATTCTAAATAAATGATTGGTATTAAATATGCAGTTAAAAAATGCATATGAAAGTTAAATTTTCTTTACCTGGTGAGTATCCGTATTCATCGTAATCTAAATATTCCTCTTCTTCTTCTACAGTTATAGGAGATTTGATAGGAATTTTAGCGCCAGGAAAAACTTCAGAGGTTGAGGGAGGAAGTTCTATTTCAATACCTTATATAATTGCTTCCTCTTCTCCGTTAATATCAACTTCTCCTTCCTCAAAGTCGTCATCGTTATCTTCGCTGCTTTCTCCGTATTCATCATCCTCATATTGTGAAGAGGCGATATTCTCTGATGATGAGGCTAAGCTTTTATCCTTCAAAGTTTCTTCGTCAACCTCTTCGATAATAATTTTCTTTCCTATAGAAGAAGCAGCCTGACTGCTCTCTGGTGCGGGTTCTCTAATTGAAGGAGAGGCAGACGCTTGTCTTGTTTCTTCTAGAGGAACGAGTGGTGATGCTTGTAAATGCACCCTCGATCTAGTCATCGAAGATGATGAGCTAGTGCGAGTAAGTTGTGAAGGAGGTACTGAAACATCATGAATTGGTTTTTCTTGAATTGCTGCAGTCTTTACATGAACAAGAGAAGATGCACCTTCAATATTATCCGTAGCTTGACCTATAGAGTTGCGAGGAGCTTGCTCAAATTCCATTAAGACCCCATGAGCGAACCAGCCATCTAAAGTATTAATAGGCTTTATCTCACGGATGGGGTCTTCTAGTGATATTTTGCTACAAATTTCCCCGCGATGAGATGCATGACTCTTCTCTGGAATATAGTTAATCCTGCTGTCTAGTTTTTTGCCCTTCGGGCTTGGCGGATGAAGAAAGATGGAAGAATCTACGGGTAGGCATTTGGTGACCAAATATGACGGGTGGTCCCACCACTGCATCCAGCTGTATGAGGTGTGAACTACGTGTTCACAGCTAGGAATTATGAAGGAAGAATTGATGTGGCCGTTCAACAGTTGCTTCCATATCATGGCCCAGTTAAGTGGACCCATTCCGTAATAACGCATCTTTCTGGTGACCAGTCCACAATCTTTTGGCACGGTTTGATCATAACCAAATTGGTGAGCAAAGCGGATGGGATAATAAGGCTCTCACCAGAATTTTGCCCCTTCTCGAAGTGGTAAACTGCATGAACGAATAGAAAGAAAGAAAGCCCTTTCTATTACAGTGAGTGTTCCTTGGTCTACCATATCTGTATCTTTGATGTAGCGATGGAGACGGAATAGGAAGAAGTCTATTTGGTCAGTGTCCTGCATCTTATTAGCAATCCAGTCATACGCCCTCTTGGCCATTGCCCTTTGTTGGAAAAACCAAAGCGGAAGATGCGCAGGGTGAATTTATGCTTTCTTTGGTGCTTCAAAGGTCCAAGGAAAGTAAACTCCTAGCCAACCTGTGATGTAATGCCAAGAAGTATATGTTGATGAAGTTCTAAGGGTAGGATCCTTAATGTGGGTGGCTATCTCCCCAAGGGCTCTGTAAATGGAGCATAGCACTGGAGGAGCAAGGGAATATTTATGGCCTTCTGTCAAAGCACCAGCTACAACAAAGACCATGGGGCAAATAGCATCTGCCCATTTGGAGCTGGGAAGTACAATGAGGCTTAGCTAATAGGCCAGGAAAGCTGCAAGTTCCCCGAATGAACTATAATCTGCTCTACCCTTCATCGCATCTCGGAGCCGTGTTAGTTCCTTAGAACGACAGTCGTGGAATCTATAAAAAAAAGTATATGAGTATGCAAAAATCTCTAAAAGGAAAGAAAGAAAAGAGAAGAGTTGATTCTGGGGTCTATAAATACCTGAGAACTCTAGAGAAATGTGTAAGCCATTGTAAAGGAGAAAGCTTGTGAATAATGGGAAATTTTCTCATCTCCTTGAAAAGCTCGATAGTGGTCTAAGAGATGGAAGGTTTACGATCAAGAGAGGACACAAAGGTTAATTCCCTATTAGTCAGAATGAATTCATCATAAAACTTGCCCGTTATTGGAAGACCAGCCATGCGATGAAGATCCCAAAGCGTTACACTCATCTCACCATATTGTAGGTGGAAAGAGTTGGTAGTAGACAACCAGTACTCAATGAAACCTTTCACACAGTGGGTTCCTTAAAGAAGTTCTTAGATGTCACTTCTATAGCATCGTAAAGACCAATTTTGGCAAGCGTGCTCATGTGCTTCAGTAAGATAGCTTCTGCCCAGTTAGAATAATAGCGTCGAGTAGTTAATAGACCCCTAGTGCAGAAATCATCCTATCCCTAGAGTTGTGAGCGATCTCGGAAACGCTGTTTAATCGTTTCATAGAAATGTGAAGGGAAAAGGTCATGTGGATTATGTAAAGGTACCAGGAAGATCATGGGATGGATTTCTCCAATCTTCTGCCGCGGTTTCTGCGTTTGTATTATCCCTTCAAGGATATGTGGCTCTCTCGTTACCCACGACTCAGTATACATCAGTCTTTCACCATGCACATAATAATCCTTTGGTTCGCAGTCAAGCATAGACTGGTGGCGATAGACGTTGATGAGAATTATTGCCATACCTTCTGCATGAGGGTTATCAAACTTCATAACGCCCTCAATAACACGCACCGAGTCCCACGAGTTCTGGAGTCTTTTCTTCTTGTGTTCTGAAATTTTTCTTCAAATTCTTTCACCTTATTTCGGTGAGTTTTTTTGAACGAGAAGCGGGAGGAGTGTCTTCCCGAGGAGGTGGTCTTTGGTTGTCTGTGTGGTTGTGGGTGGTTGTTTTCAACCATTCGTCCTAGTCATATTCTCTACCATGTTTTGGAGGACATTTGACCTCTCCCAATGCTATTGATCGGTGAATGGGAGATGATAGATTTAATACGGCCAGGGAAATAGAAGGTACGGGTTCTTTGAAGTAGGCAGGAGTGCTGGTGGTGGTTTTTGTTCATTTGGTAGGTGGCTGATAAGAAGAAGGAGAAGGACGATAAGAAGATGTATCGGGCAACTCAGGATGAGAAGGTTGGGCAGTAGGGGAATTTATGAGGCAAAAGTTCACTTAGTACGAGCCATGATAAAATATGAAGTCAAGGGTTTTGAAGAAAATCAAAGGAGAAGAGATACGAAAGAAAGTTAGAAAGGATGAATGATCGAAAAAGATCAAGTGGCAGAAGAAGAATGGCTAAGTACAGATGGCTAAGTAGTTAAAAAGTTCAAGTGACTAGAAAAAATAGCTAAGTGCAGACACTTTGCGCTGGTCCTCGCAAAGCATAAGGGTTGCACGGAGTGTAAGGGACTTCGGGAAAATTTTGCACAAACAATAAGGTGTTGCGCGGGACCGTACAAACGATATCGATTGTACGGTGGAGAAATGCAGGGATAAAGTTTCATAGACGCTCAAGAGATCTGATCAAATGACGAGTTGCTGAACTATTTATAGGATTCGTGACTGAGTACGGTATGCGGGTTTTGGTTGCGCGGGTCGGCGCAAACTCCGAAGAAGGAATTTTATTAATCGTTTCATTTGATTTTGTGGAAAATAAAGAAAGGATCAAGGGAGCATCTGTTGAGGCATAAAAAATAAGAGGAGAATTGAGGCAAAGGAAGATCAAAATATTGAGGAAAATAGATGAAAGAAAGAAATGATGGAATGGCTCAATGGGCACTTTACGTGGTCCTCTCAAAGAATATCGATTGCACGGGTCCCCACAAAGCATATCGATTGCATGGGTCCCCGCAAAGCGTATAGCGAATGCTCAGCAAGAATTCCAAGTGATTTTGTCCCACATCGCTAAGATTAAGGTTTTACACGTGCGAGTGCCTATAAATACCCCCTCCCATCCTTCGTTTAGGGGGTTGGAAGATTTCAGAATGAAAGTAGAGTGAAGAAGAAGATTGAAGTTAGGAACAAAGGGCTCCGGTAGGTTGCGTAGACCCGCGCAACCTATATCCTTTACGCGGAACTGCGTAACCCATATCCTTTGCACGGGACCGTGCAATCAGCTTACTCTGCAGTCTGTAACAACAAAGGGTTGTCATGCTGTCAAAATGCTTGAAGCCTCCAAGTCTTCAAGTTCTTCCTGTTCAAGCAAAAGGGAGAATAACCGAAGAAATGCATATTCCTCCTGAGTCTTGGGAGATGATCAAAATAACTCTGAAATGCTGCCGAAATTTCTATCTCCTTGAAGATTGTTGATCGATTCGTCAATTCTCCCTAAGTCTTAGGGGATGACTAAGATCACTGCTGTTATGCTGCCAAAATTTATATTTGACTATTGTGCCAAGTAATCCATCTTACGATCAAGGGATATTAAAGGATGTAAATGAACTCAGAATTAATAAAGTGTGATGATTGTCTTTATACTTTTCTCTGTTATGTCTGAATAAGATAAATCCCCCAAATCAAACACATTTGTTTTCTTGTCGAAACAAGTTCCAACGTACTTTTTGGATATTGAATGGTCTCAAAATTAGCCAATTCCGGTCCATTTAAAAGCTTGTCAAGTTACCACTACAATGAGCTCAAAATAATCTAAATTCAACCACTGAAGAGAGAGTTAAGAAGATTACTATTCGACAAGGAGATGAAAGAAAAATTCATGATCGACGACTGCGATCTCACTTATAGATGCCCAAATGGTCTCTGAATATGATGATTCCAGTTAGGAATGAAAGAGCACTAAAGTACCTTTCAAATGACCAAAAATCAACCTACTCTGACATCAAACGAGGGAGTTATGAATGTCTTCGTTGGATCACGCGATTTAGAAAGATTAACAATCCAAATTGCAAAATGACGATCGCAGAGTTCCAACATGCATTTGGGATGCCGATCGATCTCAAAATTAGTCAATTTCGGTTCCATTTGGAAGCTTGTCAAATTATGATTCCAATGAGCTCAAAATAGTCTAAATTCGACCACTGAAGAGAGAGTTACGAATGTTACTATTCGACAAGGAGATGAAGGAAAAATTCATGACCGATGACTGTGATCCCACTTACGGATGCTGAAATGGTCACGGAAAATAATGATTCTAGTAAGGAATGAAAGAGCACTAAAGTACCTTTCAGATGACCAAAAATTAACCCAATCCGACATCAAACATGGGAGTTATGAGCTTCTCCGTTGGATGGTGTGATTTGGAAAGATTAATAATCTAAATTATAAAATGACGATTGAAGAATTCCAACGTGCTTTTTAGATATCGAATGGTCTGAAAATTAGCCAATTCCAGTCCCATTTAGAAGCTTGTCAAGTTACCATTCCAATGAGGTCAAAATAATCTAAATTCGACCACTAAAGAGAGAGTTAAGAAGGTTACTATTCGACAAGGAGAAGAAGGAACAATTAATGACCGGCGACATCGATCCCACTTACGGGTGCCCAAATGGTCTCAAAATATGATGATTTCGGTCAGGAATGAAAGATCACTAAAGTACCTTTCATATGACCAAAAATTGCCCAATCTGACATCAAACGAAGGCGTTATGAGTCCCTCCATTGGATCACGTGATTTTGAAAGATTAACAATCGAAATTACAGAATGACGATTGAAGAGTTCCAACGTGCATTTTGGATAACGAACTGTCTCAAAATTAGCCCAATTCCGGTCCCATTTAGAAGCTTGTCAAGTTACTATTTCAATAAGCTCAAAATAATCAAAATTTGACCACTGAAGAGAGAGTTAAGAAGGTTACTATTCGAGAAGGAGATGAAGGAAAAATTATTGACTGACGACTGTGATCCCACTTACGGATGCCCAAATGGTCTCAGAATATGATGATTCCAGTTAGGAATGAAAGGGAACTAAAGTACCTTTCAGATGACCAAAAATTAACCCAATCCGACATCAAACGAGGGAGTTATGAGCGTCTCCGTTGGATGGTGCGATTTAGAAAGATTAACAATTCAAATTAGAAAATGACGATTGAAGAGTTCCAACGTGCTTTTTGGATATCGAACGATCTCAAAATTAGCCAATTCCGGTCCCATTTAGAAGCTTGTCAAGTTACCATTCCAATGAGCTCAAAATAATCTAAATTCGACCACTGAAGAGAGAGTTAAGAAGGTTTCCACATGGAGAAGAAGGAAAAATTCAGGACTGATGACTGAGATCCCACTTATAGATGCCAAAATGGCCTTTGAATAGGATGATTCCAGCCATGAATGAAAGAGCACTAAATTACCTTTCAGATGACCAAAAATCAACCCAATCTGACAACAAACGAGGGAGTTTTGAGAGTCTCCATTGGATCACCCGATTTGGAAAGATTATCAATCCAAATTGCAAAATGATGAGCGAAGAGTTCCAACGCGGTTTTGGGATATCGAACGGTCTCAGAAATAGCCAATTTTAGTCCCATTTGGAAGCTTGTCAACTTACCATTCCAATGAGCTAAAAATAATGTAAATTCGATCCCTAAAGAGAGAGTTATGAAGGTTACTATACAACAAGGAGATGAAGGAAAAATTCAAGACCGACGATTGCGATCCCACTTACGGATGCCCAAATGGTTTTAGAAAATGATGATTCCAGTTAGGAATGAAAAAGCACTAAAGTACCTTTCAGATGACCAAAAATTGACCCAATTCGACAACAAACGAGGGAGTTATGAGCGTCTCCGTTGGATGGTGCGATTTAGAAAGATTAATAATCCAAATTACAAAATGACGATTGAAGAGTTCCAATGTGCTTTTTAGATATCGAACGGCCTCAAAATTAGCCAATTGCGGTCCCATTTAGAAGCTTGTCAAGTTACCAATCGAATGAGCTCAAAATAATCTAAATTCGACCAGTTAAGAGAGAGTTAAGAATGTTACTATTCGACAAGGAGATGAAGGAAAAATTCATGACTGACGACTACAATCCCACTTACGGATGCCCAAATGTTCTCGTAATATGATGATTCCAGTCAGGAATGAAAGGGAACTAATGTGCCTTTCAAATGACCAAAAATCAACCCAATCCGACTTCGAACGAAGGAGTTATGAGCGTCTCCGTTGGATGGTGCGATATTGAAAGATTAACAATCCAAATTGCAAAATGATGATTGAAGAGTTCCAACATGCTTTTTGGATATCGAACGATCTCAAAATTAGCCAATTTTGGTCCCATTTAGAAGCTCGTCAGGTTACCATTCTAATGAGCTCAAAATAATCTAAATTCGACCTCTAAAGAGAGAGAGTTAACAAGGTTACTATTCGACAAGGAGATGAAGGAAAAATTCATGACTGACTATTGTGATCCCACTTACGGATGCCCAAGTGGTCTCAGAACATGATGATTCCAGTCAGAAATTAAAGATCACTAAAGTACCTTTCAGATGACTAAAAATCAACCCAATCTGACATCAAACGAGGGAGTTATGCCCGTCTCCATTGGATCGCGGGATTTGGAAAGATTAACAATACAAATTGTAAAATGACGATCGAAGAGTTTCAACGTGCTTTTGGGATATCGATCGGTCTCAAAATTAGCCGATTTTGATCCCATTTGGAAGCTTGTCAAATTACCATTCCAATGAGTTCAAAATAGTCTAAATTCGACCACTGAAGAGAGAGTTACAAGGTTACTATTCAACAAGGAGATGAAGGAAAAACTTAGGACAGACATTGCGATCCACTTACGGATGCCAAAATGGTCACGTAAAATGATGATTCTAGTCATGAATAAAAGAGCACTAAAGTACCTTTCAGATGACCAAAAATCGACCGAATCCGACATCAAACGAGGGAGTTATGAGCGTCTCCGTTGGATGGTGCGATTTGGAATGATTAACAATCCAAATTACCAAATGACGATTGAAGAGTTCCAACGTGCGTTTTGGATATCGAACGGTCTCAAAATTAGCCAATTCCGGTCCCATTTAGAAGCTTGTCAAGTTACCATTCCAATGAGCTCAAAATAATCTAAATTCGACCACTGAAGAGTGAGTTAAGAAGGTTACTATTCAACAAGGAGAAGAATTAAAAATTCAGGACTAACGACTGCGATCCCACTTACAGATGCGCAAATGGCTTAGGAATAGGATGATTCCATCAAGGAATGAAAGAGCACTAAAGTACCTTTCAGATGACCAAAATTCAACCCAATCTGACATCATACGAGGGAGTTATGAGCGTCTCCGTTGGATCGCGCGATTTGGAAAGATTAACAATCCAAATTGAAAAATGACGAGCGAAGAGTTCCAACGCGCTTTTCGAATATCGAACGGTCTCAAAAATAGCCAATTTTGGTCCCATTTGGAAGCTTGTCAACTTACCATTTCAATGAGCTGAAAATAATGTAAATTAGATCACTAAAGAGAGAGTTACGAAGGTTACTATACGACAAGGAGATGAAGGAAAAAATTCAGGACCGAAGACTGTGATCCCACTTACGGATGCCCAAATGGTCTCAGAATATGATGATTCCAGTCAGGAATGAAAGAGCACTAAAGTACCTTTCAGATGACCAAAAATCAACCCAATATGACATCAAATGAGGGAGTTATGAGCGTGTAACGCCCTGAAATTTGAGGGTCGAGTAGCAACTCAACTCTTGAGTTCCAGAACATCACTTATGCAACATTGATGATGATGATTGAATGTTGTTTGTGTCAGTGCAATAAACATGAGTGAGATTATACCAAAACAGTAATTCATACTCCAGATCAATTGTATAAAGGCAAGCAGAAGACTGAAACTGTATATATAAGGTATGTAAGGAAGCAAAACCATCATGATCTCCAGAGTATGAACACTAACTGAGTATCCATATACATGTATTATTTCTGAATAAAATGGTCAAAATATAACTAAAGTTAGATCCAGAAATCCCCACGATCCAGTCGGCCTAAGCGTAGCCGTCATAGTACTGCATGTATGAGAACTCGTCCTGGTCCTCATCGTATTCTGGCTCCGCCTCCTGAATCGACGCATCCTCTATACCTACGACAGAGTCTGGTTAGCGTGTACAACACCGTCCCGTAACATGGGAGTGAGTAGCTAACTCAGTGGAACAATAAAGCATAGGTTAATATGTTATCAATTCAGTCAAGCAGTAATGATAAAGTAGTAGAATCATACAATCCTAATTACTCTTCTTAAATGCAAGTATGAAATGACATGATGAATGCCCTTGCCAAACCACCCTCATGCGACACCATCTTATATTCCCGAATGCGTACCTCCCTCAGTGCTCCACATCTACCAGGCACATGCAGTGCGATGATGAGCATGATTACCGAGTAGTTATTAGTCCATTTCAAATAGTAATATTGGGAAACTAAGGTACCTCCCTTGTATCATTCCCAAACATGATTCATTCTAGGGTCATCAGTCCTAGTTAATCTCATATGACAGTGTGTTTCTAGGTCACTGCAAAGGCTGCCAGGGCTGTTACGCCCAAAGGTTACACTACTTCCCCATGACCCTTTTAACGGTTCATCACTGACAGATACAGGCCTAGTTATACTCTATACACTGCGGCGAAACTCGTCGCCTCACCACAAATTCAGAGTATGTTCGAGGTCACTACAAAGGGCTCGTCAGCAATCAGTGTACGTCGACAGCTCGAATATAGTGTCTCATACCACTATAATCGGCTCACCAGTCTGGTTGCTCACTGGTCAGTACAGGGAGGCACGTGGCCCCAGCGTAGGCTAACAGCTCAACCACGGTGTCCCATACCACCATGCCCGGCTCATGAGTCTTAGCGGATCAAGGTACCATGGTTAATGGGATTCCATTGGTAAGTTTGGTACCCTAGGTTCAAGCAGTAGCGACCAAACATGGTGAACATACATTAGGCATATCGGGTTTCTTGACGAGCCTGACTAGCTCGAACACACAATCAACTGCACGACATGAAGTGCATAAGCACTCCGCGTGGCCTAACCACTGTCACCAACTGACGTACGACTCGGGTTTGTCAAACACATCTTACGTGGCGAAATGAATCTCAACAACGATCTCAAGTCTGGTACCAATTGTTTGGACTATAAATATAGTCCCAAACTCAATCAATCCCTATTCATAACATGTGGAGTAAAGCATGATAAACAAAGTAATTCAAGCAAGTTAATAAGTATGTCATAAAGCATGTTATAAAGCATGTCGTAAAGTATGTTATAAAGCACTACATAAATAGGAATACAAACACACATATTGCACAAGTAAGCAGTTTAAGTAAATAACCTCATGGAGGAAATCATACATGTCTCTAAGGTAGTTGAGAATCCCATCTCAACACCCACCTAAGGCATCATCATCCAAACACTTACTCACACAAGCATTTCATAAACACTTAGCATACACTATTTCAACATACTTAGTGTATGTTAGCCAAACTTGTATTAGGGCGAATCTTTTTGCCAAATAAGTATTTTATTCATATATCATATATTCATACCACCCTAATCACGCCAAAAACAGATTAGAGTTAGGGTTTCTTACCTAGAAATGAAGCCTGTATCGCCGAGAAAGTGGCAAGAACGGGCTTGTAGAACGGCAGGGAAAAGGGTAGGAAGGATCTTCCACAACTCTCACTCTTTCTCTCTCTTTTCTCACTTCTCTCTCTAGGGTTTCTCTCAAATTTGTATGGCTGTGAGAGAGAGGGTTCTAAGGTCCTTATATAGCCTAAAATCTTTCCAAACTAGACTTGAGGACAAGGTATACTTAGGTTATAACCAAAGCAGCATTGTTTCAGCTCAACGGAGGATTTCTGGCAGGCCTCCTTGGGCCAAAGGTCAAACTTAAGCTCACCAACCTTGGATCTACATGGAGTTAAGTTTTCGTCTCAGTTAGATTCTGAGATCATGCGTGGCGGACCAGTTTTAGTTCAACGGTCAGCGGGTCTCGATCTGAAATTTCAAGTACATGTAAATGTTTATGAAATTTTTCCTGATCTGAGGGTGTATTTGGGTTAGATTCTGACGGTCTAGTTGCTTACAAATTGACCGTAAGTAACAAGTCTCAGATCACTATTCAAGATATTTATTTTGTAAAGAAAATATGTGTTTTTACACTCCCTCGCTCCGGACTCAAGCGAACAGCCATGGGACACTATCTGGTTTTGATTTCTGAGATGGTTGTTAAGCCTGGCGAGGCGGTCCAAAGTCCTTAACCTTGTATTATTTGGACTCCTGATGTGCGGTCCAAACCTGACACGAAGTTTTAATGTGCTCCCAAGAGCAGACGGGTAATGAGTTTGATCCTAGATTTTAGGATAACCTAGCGGCAAGGATTCTATAAGTTTTGGGTCTTGTAGATCATATTTAAAGTGATTCAAATGGATTTCATGGCTAATCTAGTTTAGCACTTAGTCAACTTTGTCAAATTTCTAAAGGATTTATTCCTAAGTGATTTCTGGTTGAGATAGTACTCGGGCCATTGTACGAAAATTTTTGAGTCATTACAGAGCGTCTCCTTTGGATCGTGCGATTTGGAAAGATTAACAATCCAAATTGTAAAATGATGAGCGAGGAGTTCCAATGAGCTTTTGGGATATCGAACGGTCTCAGAAATAACATAGTTTGGTCCCATTTGGAACCTTGTCAACTTACCATTCCAATGAACTGAAAAAAGTCTAAATTTGACCACTAAAGAGAGAGTTATGAAGGTCACTATTCGACAAGGAGATGAAGGAAAAGTTCAGGACCGACGACCGCGATCCCACTTACGGATGCCGAAATGGACTCATAAAATGATGATTTCAATCAGGAATGAAAGAGCACTAAAGTAACTTTCAGATGACCAAAAATTGACCCAATCTGACATCAAACGAGGGTGTTATGAGGGTCTTCATTGGATCACGCGATTTTGAAAGATTAACAATCGAAATTACAAAATGACGATTGAAGGGTTCCAATGTACTTTTTGGATATCGAACGGTCTCAAAATTAGCCAATTTTGGTCCCATTTAGAAGCTTGTCAAGTTACCATTTCAATGAACTCAAAATAATCTAAATTCGACCACTGAAGAGAGAGTTAAGAAGGTTACTATTCAATAAGTAGATGAAGGAAAAATTCATGACCGACGACTGTGATCCCACTTACGGATGCCCAAATGGTCTTAGAATATGATGATTCTAGTTAGGAATGAAAGAGCACTAAAGTACATTTCAGATGACCAAAAATCAACCCAATCTAACATCAAACGAGGGAGTTATGTGTGTCTCCATTGGATCACGGGATTTGGAAAGATTAACAATCCAAATTGTAAAATGACGATTGAAGAGTTCCAACGAGCTTTGGGGATAACCATCGGTCTCAAAATTAGCCAATTTCGATCCCATTTGGAAGCTTGTCAAATTACCATTGCAATGAGCTCAAAATAGTCTAAATTCGACCACTAAAGAGAGAGTTAGGAAGGTTACTATTCGACAAGGAGATGAAGGAAAAATTCATGACCAACGACTACGACCCACTTAGGGATGCCCAAATGGTCTCAGAATATGATGATTCAGTCAGGAATGAAAGAGCACTAAAGTACCTTTCAGATGACCAATAATCAAAGAATCAGACATCAAACGATGGAGTTATGAGCGTCTCCATTGGATCGCGCGATCGGAACGATTAACAAACCAAATTGTAAAATGACGATCGAAGAGTTCCAACGTGCTTTTGGGATATCAATCGGTCTCAAAATTAACCGATTTCGGTCTAATTTGGAAACTTGTCAAATTACCATTCCAATGAGCTCAAAACATTCAAAATTCAACCACTAAAGAGAGAGTTATGAAGGTTACTATTCGACAAGGAGATGAAAGAAAATTCAGGACCGACGACTGCGATCCCACTTACGGATGCCCAAATTGTCTTGGAAAATGATGATTCCAATCAGGAATGAAAGAGCACTAAAGTACCTTTCAGATGACAAAAAATCGACCTAATCCGACATCAAACGAGAGAGTTATGAGCGTCTCCGTTGGATCATAAGATTTTGAAAGATTAATAATCCTAATTACAAAATTCTGAATGAAGAGTTCCAACATGTATTTTGGATATCGAACGGTCTCAAAATTAGCCAATTCCAGTCCCATTTAGAAGCTTGTCAAGTTACCATTCCATTGAGCTCAAAATAATCTAAATTCAACCACTAAAGAGAGAGTTAAGAAGGTTACTATTCGACAAGGAGATGAAGGAAAAATTCATGACCGACGATTGCGATCCAACTTACGAATGCCTAAATGCTCTCAAAATAGGAAGATTCCAGCCAGGAATGAAATAGCACTAAAGTACCTTTCAGATGACCAAAAATTAACCCAATTAGACATCAAACGAGGGAGTTATGAACATCTCCGTTGGATTGGACAATTTAGAAAGATTAACAATTCAAATTCGAAAATGACGAAGGAAGAGTTCCAACGTGCTTTTGGAATATCGAACGGTCTCAGAAATAGATAATTTTGGTCCCATTTGGAAACTTGTTAACTTACCATTCCAATGAGCTAAAAATAATGTAAATTTGACCACTGAAGAGAGAGTTACGAAGGTTACTATTCGACATGGAGATGAAGGAAAAATTCAGGACCGACGACTGCGGTCATACTTACGGATGTCGAAATGGACTCAGAAAATGATGATTCCAGTCAGGAATGAAAGAGCACTAAAGTAACTTTCAGATGACCAAAAATTGACCCAATCCGACATCAAACGAGGGTGTTATGAGGGTCTCCGTTGGATCACGCGATTTTGAAAGATTAAAAATAGAAATTACAAAATGACAATTGAAGGGTTCCAACGTGCTTTTTGGATATCGAACGGTCTCAAAATTAGCCAATTCCGGTCCCATTTAGAAGCTTGTCAAGTTACCATTTCAATGAACTCAAAATAATCTAAATTCGACCACTAAAGAGAGAGTTAAGAAGGTTATTATTTAATAAGTAGATGAAGGAAAAATTCATGACCGATGACTGTGATCCCACTTACGGATGCCCAAATGGTCTTAGAATATGATGATTCCAGTCAGGAATGAAAGAGCACTAAAGTACATTTCAGATGACCAAAAATCAACCCAATCTGGCATCAAATGAGGGAGTTATGAGTGTTATCATTGGACGCGTGATTTGGAATGATTAACAGTCTAAATTACAAGATGACGATCGAAGAGTTCCAACATGCTTTTGGGATATCGATCGGCATCAAAATTAGCCAATTTCGGTCCCACTTTGAAGCTTGTCAAATTACGATTCCAATGAGCTTAAAATAGTCTAAATTCGACCACTGAAGCGAGAGTTACAAAGGTTACTATTCGACAAGGAGATGAAGGAAAAATTCAGGACCGACGACGCCGATCCCAGTTACAGATGTTGAAATGGTCGCGAAAAATGTTGATTCCAGTTAGGAATGAAAGAGCACTAAAGTACCTTTCAGATGACCAAAAATTGACCCAATCCAACATCAAATGAGGGAGTTATGAGCGTCTCCGTTAGATCACACGATTTTGAAAGATTAACAATCGAAATTACAAAATGACGATTGAAAAGTTCCAACATGGATATCGAACAGTCTTAAAATTAGCCAATTGTGGTCCCATTTAGTGTTTCGACAAGGAAACAAATGTATTTGATTTAGGAGAATCATCTTATTTAAACATAACAATGAAATAATTACAAAGACGATCATCACATTTTATTGATTCTGAATTCATTTACATCCTCTGGTATCCCTTGATTCTAAGATAGCTTACAAAGAACTCATTACAAATGTCTATTATTATAGCTAAATATAATTTCGACAGCATAACGGCAATGATGTCAATCATCTCCTATGACTTAGGAGGGAATAGACAAGTTATTCAATAATCTTCAAGAGAACGGAAATTCAAATGGCATTTCAGTGCTATTTTGGTCATCTCCTGAAACTTAGGAGGAATACGTCTCTTCATCGATGATTCTTCCTTTTTCTTGATCAAGAAGAACTTGAAACTTTGAGGACTCAATCATTCCATGACATTTCGGCCCATTCTGTTGAAAAAGCGTCAAAAATAGGTTTGTGGTCGCGCAAACCATATCCGCGCAAACTATAATAGCCTTCTGTTGCTTTACGCTGACCGGCGCAAACTTCCAGAGTCAATACTCCTTTGCGCGGTCGCGCAAAGTGCAGGAGTCCAATACTCCGCACCTTCATCGTCTTCTTCCTCGCCTTTGCTTCACTACGAAATCTTGAACCCCTTTTGAGAGAAGGAATGGGGTATTTATAGACATTTTCACCGGTGAAAATCTCAGATCTGGTCGATGTGGGACAAAAATATCATCCAACTACTTTTATCTTTGCACGATTATAGACTTTGCGCGGACTCGCACAAACAATATGCTTTGCGCGGTCTCGCGCAAACCCTTAATCTCGCGCAAAGTCTCCTCTGTTCAATCCGCGCACACTCTTCACTTTGCGCGGTCTTTGTGTAATCATTTCTCTTTGCGCGACCTCGCGCAAAGTGGTCTTGAAGCTGTTTTCTTTCATCTTCAAAGTGATTTCTTGATCTTTTTCTTCTTCTCTTCCTTGCTTATTTTATGCCTCAACAGATGCCCCCTTGATCCGTTCTTTGTTTGTTCAGAAATCAAAGAAAAGGATCAAACTATTCCTTTCTTCCAAGGTTTGCGCGACCTCGCGCAAAGCCCTACCCGAGTACCGTACTCGGCCATAAAGCGTATAAATAGTCCAATGACTTAGTCAT
Source organism: Magnolia changhungtana (assembly GCA_030180095.1). Lineage (NCBI taxonomy): Eukaryota > Viridiplantae > Streptophyta > Magnoliopsida > Magnoliales > Magnoliaceae > Magnolia > Magnolia changhungtana. Next base: position 1,957,894 of record JASAUF010000316.1, read on the forward strand.
TTTCACGAACTTCCCTCTGCTGACATTCGCTCTGACGATTTTATTCCGCGCAAACCTCCAACTTTGCGCGACCCCGCGCAAACCGTTTGGCTTTGCGCGAGCTTTCTGAACTTTGAGATTTTCCGCGCAAACTCCCAGACTTTGCGCGACCTCGCGCAAAGTTCCCTGTACTTAGAAAATTTTCAATACTTAGTCACTTTTCATCTTTTCTTCTGTACTTAGAAAATTTTCTTCTGTCCCTTTTCCATGGCTCGTATTAAACAAACAGCCCGTCTTGTGTCTCCTTCTAGTTCACCTTCTGATCAACCTCCTGCTAAGCGGGTAAAAACAACTTCCAGGAATCCTGCTTATTTTAAAGAACCCGTTCTCCCTACCTTTGATTTTTCTGACCGTATCAAATCTTTACCCTCTCCTATTCACAGATCTATATCTTTAGGAGATATAAAATGTCCTCCAAAACATGGAAGGGAATATGACTGGGATGAGTGGCTTAAGACCACAGCCCACATTCGTACCGACAGTGAAAGGCCGCCCCCTCGCGAAGATACTCCTCCACCTTCCCGCCCGAAGAAGACTCACCACAATAAGGCGAAAGAGTTTGCCGAAAAGATCAAAGAACATAAGAAGAAGCGGCTCCAAAACTCGTGGGATTCGGTGCGAGTTGTAGAAGGCGTCATGAAGTTCGACAACCCTCATGCAGAGGGCATGACAATCATCCCTATAAAGGTGTATCGTCATCAGTCTATGCTAGACTGTGAATCCAGAGATTGTTCCCATGGCGACAGGCTTATGTATACCGAATCATGGGCCTCAAGAGAGCCCCGCATCTTAGAAGGAACCATTCAAGCTCAGAAACCGCGACAGAATGTAGGAGAAGCTCGTCCTATGATCTTCTTGACTCCCTTCTACAGTCCTCATGATCTCTTTCCTTCTCATTTCTATGAGAGACGGTGAGAGACAACGCCGAGAGATCGAGAGCAACTCTGGAGTCAGACGAATTTCGCATTAGAGGCTTGTTAACTGCTCGTCGCTACTATTCTGAATGGGCGGAAGCTATCTTGCTGAAGCATACGAGCACTCTTGCAAAAATAGGCCTTTACGATGCAATAGAAGTAACTTCAAAATACTTCTATCGGGAACCCAACGTTCTAAAAGGCTTCCTGGAATACTGGTCGCCTACAACCAACTCCTTCCATCTTCCTTATGGAGAAATGAGCATATCTTTATGGGACCTTCACCGTATAGCTGGTCTAACAATAACAGGCAAATTCTATGATGAGTTCATTCCTACCAACAGAGAATTAGCCTTTGTATCTTCCCCGGACCGCAAGCCTTCCATCTCTGAGACCACTATAGAACTATTCAAAGAAATGGGCAAATTTCCCAACTTCCACAAAATTCCCCCTCTTCAATGGCTGGCCCATTTCTCTAGGGGTCTCAGGTATTTGCCAATCTAATCATTATTTTCCTTCTTTATATTCTTATTATTTCGCATATTAACACCCTCCACTTTCTTTGAAGGTTTCGTGACTGCCGCTCGAAAGAATTGACTAATCTCCGAGACACGATAAGAGGAAAACCAGAGTATACTTCTTTTGGAGAACTTGCAGCATTCTTGGCTTACTGGCTAAGCCTGGTTGTATTGCCCAGTTCCAAGTGGGCAGATGCTATTCGTCCTACTGTCTTTGTTGTAGCTGGCGCTTTAGCAGAGGGTCATAAATATTCTCTTGCTCCTCCTGTATTATGTTCTATTTACAGGGCCCTTGGAGAAATAGCTACCCATGTAAAAGATCCAACTCTGGGAACTTCATCTGCGCATACTTCTTGGCATTACTTTACAGGGTGGCTTGGAGTTTATTTCCCCTGGACCTTCGAAGTCTCTGAGCAAGCATATTCGCATCCTTCTCATCTTCCACTCTGGTTCTTTCAGCAAAGAGCAATGGCTAGAAGAGCATATGAGTGGGTGGCAAATAAAATTCGAGATGACGATCAGATAAACTTTTTCCAGTTCCGCCTTTATCGCTATCCCGGAGACACAGATATGGTGGACAACGAAACACTTACTGCAGCAGAGAGAGCTTTCTTCTTCTCTATTCGTTCGTGCAGTTTACCTTTGCGGGAAGGGACAAAATTCTGGAGAGAACCTTACTACCCGAGTCGTTTTGCTCGTCAATTTGGTTATGATCAAACTGTGCCACAAGACTGCGGGTTGGTTACCAGACAAATGCTATTTGTTATGGAACTGGTCCTCTTAACTGGGCCATGATATGGAAACAATTCTTTGAATAGCTGTGTTGGCTCCTCCTTCATAATTCCAGGCTGTGATCGCATAGTCCGTACATCATATAGCTGGATGCGATGGTGGGATCACCAATCATACCTGGTGAATAAATGCCTGCCAGTAGACTCTTCCATCTTTCTTCATCCACCCAGGCTGAAGGGCAGAAATTTAGAAAGCGGGATTGGCTACATTCCGGAGAAGAGCCATGCATCTCATCCAGGAGAGATTTGCAGAAAGATATCATTAGAAGATCCCATCCGTGAAATCAAGCCTATCAACACTTTGGAGGGCTGGTTTGCCCACGGAGTTCTGAGAGAATTTGAGAAATCTCGTCGGGACTCTTCAAATCAAGGTGTGGATGATGCTGCAGGTACATCTTCTCCAATTCTGCAGAGACAGTGGCGGTTCAAGAGGGACCAGCTATTGGTACTTCAATATCTCCTCCGCAACCCATTGGTCCTAGTCCATCTTCTCCGATGACTAGATCAAGAACACGTTTGCAATCATCGTCTCCTATCCCTTCGGAAAAGATCGGCCAAGCATCTGCTTCCCCTTCAGTTCAAGAGCTTGCACCGGAGAGCAGTCGACCCGTTTCTTATAAAGGGAAGCAAGTTATCGTTGAAGAAGCTGACGAAGAAATTTTGGGAGACGAAAGTTCTACTTCATCATCAGGTACAACCGAATCTTCGCAGGATGAAGATAGCGGAGATAGTGATAATGGCGGAGATAAAGATGATGACTTTGAAGAAGGAGAAGTTGATATTGGCGAAGAAGAAGAAACAGCTGCGAAAGAAGTTGAGATAGAATCTTCCCCTGCAACTGCTAAGACTCCTTCTGGCATTAATGTTCCTACTAAATCTCCTGCAGCTGAGGAAGATGAAGAGGAACCTTTAGATTATGGAGAATATGGATATTCACCAGGTAAAGGAAAATTTCATATATATATTTCTCAATTTATATTGTGACAACTATTATTTATTTAAAATCATTGCATCTCCCTTTTTTAGGTGCCCAAGTTGCAGAAACAGGTGTCATCTCTCCAGTGGCCCCTCTTGTAATATCTTCACCGAGAGCATCTGTAGCTCCGTTGGTAGTACCAAGAGTAGTTGCTCGTGAAATCATATTTTCTACAGAAACTACTGATTTACCAACTCCAGCTACTAGGGATTCTAGTACAGAAGCCAGAGCACCCTCTTTTGCTGATATGGTGGGACCTGGTCCTTCCATACCTCGGGGAGCTTCTCCTTCTCTTAGCCGTATCCCAATGACAGGTATATATATATATATGCGCTGATTTTCCTTTCTTCAAGATTATTTATTTCACAATAATATTTTGAATATCCTTCTTCTTTTGTTATAGGAACTCCTTCTTGTAGTGGTGCGGCTAGTTCTGATTCTGTGGCCACCGCTTTTGAATTGTCATCTTTTGCGAAGATACCAGTTCATAAGATGCTTATGGTGAAGCATTCTTTATTAGCAATAATCCATATCTTCAAGAATCCCGATCAGTGGCTGGATTTGGACGTTGCCATAGAGATTTTGGAGAGTTCTGCCAAGATGGCCAGGATTGACATATCTCCCTTACGGGATTCACTCTTCAAGTTTCGTGATTCTGTAATTTCTTTAGCTTCAGTGGAAAATATCATAATTGCGCCTGAAATTTTAGAATATAGAAAGCTGCTGGCTCTTTCTCAAGAACAAGTCTCTTTAACAGCTTCTTCAATTTCCAAATTTGAACAAGAACGTATGATTCTTCAAGATCAATTAAAGATTCGTGTTGATGAAAGCATAACTATTCAAGATCGCATTGTAGCTCTGAAAGAAGAAATCTCTCAGCTGGAGAAAAAGAATCATGAGCAAGCCTTAATCATTCAAGAGGTTGAAGAGAAGATGCGAGTGAATGCTAAATCTATTGATACTGAAAAATCTGCACAACTTCAGAATCAAGAAATGGTTGTTTCTTTGGAGAACAAACTTGCTGGCGTTCCTGATCAGGCGAAACTTATTCTTGAAGAAAAATCTCGACATAATGCAGCTCAAGCACAATTAAAAGAAGATTTGCTCAGATATTCAGAAGCAATGGGGATCACAGAGAATCTTTGAATCATGTAATTTTAAACATGTGATATTTGCTTTTGTGTTTCTTGGATGTAATTTATTTTGCTTGACATCTATTTCATGAGATTATTTTGAGATGTTTATGATGTTATTTTCCACCTTGCATATTGATGATATTTGTACTAATATTATCGAACTATATTTATACTTAATATAATATTTTCATTACTAATTTAATCTAATTATATCTATATTTTATATAATATTTTCTATTTATATATTTTTTACAATTTCTAAGCATTTTATATTTTGTTAGTATGGGATTTTCTAGGTGAATATTTATATTGGCGGTACTAAGTTTCAATTCAATTAGCCACACACAGTTTATGCTCATGAGTAGTGGAGCGTGCGCACACACACAGTTTAAGCTCGTGAGTAGTGGAGCATTTATGGGTCTTATGTGATGGCCACTGTAACTCTCTAGAGTTCACTTTTGGGCTTCTCACTGCCTTGAGCTCACGGTCGCGGTCCATCAGAGGGGCCCATTGACGCTACCGGACGGTGAACTGTTGGATTTACGCGCAGGGTTGGCCACGGTAACTCTCATAGAGTTCGCAGGGCTCACAAGGCTACCTTTGGGCACCAAATCTAGGGTCGCCGGTCCATCAATGAGTAGGTTTAAGCCCTTCCTCGAAATCAAACCCTAGACCTGGAGGGTCTTACGCACGGTTGGCATAAAGCTCGCACTGCGGCCCCTGTTTTCTTCGTCTGCAAGGTCGAGCCCATTCACAGGAGGGCATTTTCATCCGTTCCCGTGTATGCTGCGGAGAAGCTATACAGACGGCATGGGAATTACGGTGACTAGTCTTCGCGGATTTATGGCCTTTTAGGCTTTGAATCCTTGACTTCGTCAGCTACCCGCATGAGTGCGCACGATGGTCTTCGCGGGCTTTTTAGGGCCACTGACTCCTCGCCGCTGCCCGAATGGCGATCTTCATGGGTCTTACGTATAGTTGGCCGGCTCTTTTAGAGCTTGATCCTTTGAGAGCTTTTTTTTTTTTTTTTTTTTTTTTTTTTACAGAGCTTGATCTTTTTGATTTTGCTCAATTTTGCTCTTTTGGGATTTTGGCTTGGCTATACTGCCTCTTTGATTGATATTGATATATCCTTGTAAGGCGATAATATCTTCAAGAAGATCCATGCCTTGTAAGGCAATATAATTCTCAGCTTAGATAATATCTTCAAGAGAATCTTCAAGAATTTGTGCCTTGTAAGGCAATAATATATATATATGATCATCATCATTTGCAAATATAGTAGATATTTCCGCAATATCTTCAAGAAGATCCAAATATAGTAGATATTTCTGAAATATTTCCGAAATATCTTCAAGAAGATCCATGCCTTGTAAGGCAATAATATTCTTAGCTTAGATAATATCTTCAGGAGAATCTTCAAGAATTTGTGCCTTGTAAGGCAATATAACTTTTGCCAATATCTTCAGGAGAATCTTCAAGAATTTGTGCCTTGTAAGGCAATATAACTTTTGCCAATATCTTCTTTGATGATGATGATGATCATATATATATATTTTCCAGATTTGCTGCTTTGATAATTGATATGCTTGTAAATCTCTTCTTTACAGCTTCTTTTGTTGGCATATAGACATGATTTTATTCATTTTTGCCCCCTTTTGATCTAGAATCATTATGCTGATAATATTCTGGGTCAAAAATCCACATCTCTATCTTTAGGGATAGTATCTTTTGATGAAACGGGCGTTGACAAGTACACTAATACCCTGTCCTTCTTGATTTATAATTCTATATGCCCCATTGGAGTATACTTCTTTCACCACATATGGGCCGTCCCATTTAGGCTCAAACTTGCCCCCTGTCCGGCGAGTGACCACTATAGGTCTTTTCAACATTAACACCATATCCCATTTTTTGAAAGAACGGTATTTAACCTGTTTATCAAATGCGTGCAGATATTCGGCCGATATGATTGAACCAGATTCTTTTGTCTTCGAGACGTTTCTCATCGAGTAAGTCTAATTCTTTCAGCCTTATTTTTGCATTTTCTTCATCTGTTATAGACTGATGTACTGCTATTCGGAGTGATGCCACTTGCATTTCAATCGGGATAACTGCCTCCATGCCATAGACTAATGAATATGGTGTTGCCCCTGTTGCCGTACGATGGGTGGTTCTGTAGGCCCATAATGCCTCTTGCAACTTTTCATCCCAATCACGCTTATTGCCTGTCACTGTTTTCTTCATAATCTTGACAATTGTTTTGTTAAACGCCTCTGCTAATCCATTGGCCGGCGGATAGTAAGGTGTTGAAAAAGAATGCTGAATGCCAAACTTCTGACATAACTTTTCCATTCCTCTATTTTTAAAAGGGGTACCATTATCAGTGATGATCTTCTTCGGAATACCATGACGATATATTATAGCATGACGGATGAAATTGACCACGTCTTTTTCTTTGACATTACGCAAGGCGACTGCTTCGGTCCATTTGGAGAAATAGTCCGTTGCTGCCAGAATATACTGTTTTCTTTTAGACGAAGGAGGATTTATGGGTCCAATAACGTCGAGTCCCCAAGCTGAGAAAGGCCAAGAGGCAACAGACTGATGTAATTCTTCTGGAGGAACATGTATTATATCTCCGTGTATTTGACATTCATGACATCGCTTTGCATATTCTATTGCATCTTTAAACATAGTAGGCCAGTAATAACCCATTCGATGCACTCTATGGCATAAATTTCGACCGGCTTGATGTGCTCCACATTCGCCTGAATGTGCCTCTCGTAGCATCTGATTTGCTTCTTGCTTGTTTAAGCACCTTAACAGCATTCCATTATAAGATTTTCTATATAACACTTCGCTGCATATGATAAATTTACTTGATCTCTGTTTAATCTGCTGTCTTTGTGCATTATCTTCTGGCAAGATATTATATTTGAGATAGTCAACAAAAGGCTGACGCCAATCATCTATTGTCACCTCCAGACAAGATATAGGCAATATTTCGACAGTTTCTTTGATAACTTCCGTAGATGGCAAAAATCTTCTTTCTTCTATAGTTACCTGAAGAGGACTCCGGTTTGTGCAGGATAAAGCCGCTGCTAAACTGGCTAAAGCATCTGCTTTTGCATTCTCCGACCGCGGTATGTGTTTAATTTCCACATAATAGAATTGTTCAAGCAACTGTTGTGCCTTCCGATAATAAGGCAGGAGTTCTTCTTTCCTTACTTCAAACTCTGTTGTCAATTGATTTATAATTAATTTAGAATCTCCGAAGATATGCAATGATTTTATTTCCATTTGCTGGGCTATTTCCATTCCGACGATAAGAGCTCTGTATTCAGCTTCATTATTTGTACACGCGATACCCAACGTGAAAGAGTACGGCAATAAATCGCCCGAGGCGAAATGAATATCACTCCCGCCCCGCTCCCGATACTCGAGCAAAGCACCATCAAAATACATCTGCCAAAGATTCTGAGATTCAGCCAACATAACCTGTTCATCTGGGAATTCATCATTGATTTCTTCATTTTCTGCTATAGGATGCGCTGCGAGAAAATCTGCCATAGCTTGTCCTTTCACTGCTTTCGCAGGCTTATATGAAATAGTATATTCAGATAACAATAGCATCCACTTGGCTAGTCTCCCTGATAGCATTGGCCTGGTCATCAAGAATTTTATCGGATCTGCTCTCGAGATCAGAGTTATATCATGGGATAGACAATAATGCCTTAACTTTTGCACAGCGAATACCAATGCCAAACATTCTTTTTCAATCGGAGAATAATTGGATTCTGCCCCCATCAGTGTTCGGCTCAGATAATAAAGAGCTGTCTCTTTTAAAACCGTTTTGCGTGCCAATGAGCACCCAAAGAATTTGCAGTGGCAGATGTATATAAAATAAGTGGCTTACCTTTTCTTGGGTACATTAACAAGTAATTTGTTTTAATAATTCTTTAATTGAATCAAAGGCAATCTGGCAAGCATGATCCCATACGAATTCTGTATCTTTCTTCATTAACCGGGAAAATGGCTGACACCTTCCTGCGAGGTTTGAAATAAAACGGCGAATGTATGCCAATTTTCCTTGTAAGCTTTTTAATTCCTTCAGCGTTCTTTGGTGGTGGCATATTTTGAATAGCTTTAACTTTTCTCGGATCAATTTCGATTCCTCTATGCCGTACCACAAAGCCGAGGAATTTTGGGAAGACACTCCAAATGCACATTTAGCGGATTCATCTTTAATTGCTTCTTTATGAGTCGTCGGAAGACCGATGCGGATGTTCGCGGTGTTCTTGATGATCTCCGGATCGACTACCAAGTCATCAACATAGCATTCAACATGTTTATGCATCATATCTTGAAAGATATTTTTCATTGCCCTTTGATATGTCGCCCCCGCATTTTTGAGACCGAAAGGCATAACTTTATAACAGTAAATTCCAAGTGGCGTCCTGAAAGCCGTTGCTTCTTCATCTTCAGGCGCCATCCTGATTTGATTATAGCCTGCATACCCATCCATAAAGGACATGATAGCATATTGAGTAGTCTTTGTCAATCGATAATCTACATTATCGGAGAGGGAAATCGTCTTTTGGACATGCCTCATTCAGATCTCTGAAGTCAATACATACTCTGATTTGTCCGTTCTTCTTTTTTACCGGGACAATATTTGATATCCATTTGGGATATTTAACTTCTCTGATGAACCCAACCTTTATTAGCTTATTTACTTCTTTTTCAATTAATGGAATCAGGTCTGGGTGAAATCGTCTTTGTGCTTGCTTGACTGGTTTCTTTTCTTTGGAGATATTTAACCGATGCATTGCTACGGAGGGTTCCAGTCCCGGCATTTCTTCATATGTCCAAGCGAAGACATCTTTGTTTTCTTTGAGAAGTTGACCATATTTCTCAAATTCTTGATCTGAAAAGATCGATGTTGATGAATGTGTTCCTTGGCTCTCTGTTGTTCCCAAATTTATTTCTCGCAGCCATCTATCGTCGGTTGCCCCCGTCTTCTATTTGCTTTGGAGCGGTTTCAGGATATTCAATTATCTTAGTATCTTGCGTGGTTGAAGTCATATTAACTGATATCATGTTTACTGCTGATTCTACTCCCAATCCTTGAAATTTTCTTCGCTTTTCTTGATTAACCCCGAGTGGGATTTGAATTCCTTTCCCATTATTCAAGCCAGTGGGTTCATCACAATCAAAACCCATGTTTCTCATAATCTTCTTGCTTATTGCACTGTACTTTCTTAAATTCTGCGGTGCTAATTCTCCATGATATACATTGCTTACATTTTCACTCTTCTCTTCTGATGCAGCATGGAATTCTATCGGTTCCGGATATTTAGCACTGGCTTTGACTCGAAATGTTCTTGGAGCGGCTGTAAATGGCTTACATCTTTCGATATTGGGTAATGGCACTGTGTAATTGGACTGTAAAACTTTCAGCTGTTCTGTCGACAACAGTGTCAACGGCGGTTGTCCCGGTTGTCTCAGGCGCTTTGGTACAAAATAGAATTTCTTTCTTGCTTCTGCAGATCTAGAAGATTCTACTCTTTCTTCTTTATTTACCCTGGCATCTTTTACGATTCTCTTCCCATCATCATTTCTTATTTCTTCAAGAGAAACATTTGTAATAAAGCGGCGTCGCAAAAAAGACTCGACTCACACGTGTAGGGTTTTGCAGACCATTACTTTACACTGCACCCCATCTTTATGATTTGAAACATTGGTGTAGAGTAGAAGGTACGATATGATACTGATGTATCCATGGCCTTCCCAAGAGAAGGTTATATGTCGTCACAACATTTATAACATGACATACAACAGTAGTGATTAATTCCTCTATTTCCAATGTTACTGTGATTTTACCGAGTGCACGTTGTCCATCTTGATTAAATCCTTGTATCATCATTCCGCTGGGGCGCAAATCCGATCGGCGAAAACCCAATTTAGTAACCATGGAGAGCGGCAAAAGGTTCACCGCCGACCCATTGTCTATCATGATTCGTTTTATCTTCTTCTCACAAATATATCCTTCTATCATCAGTGGCCTGTTATGTTCTATTTCACCAATTAAATCATCTTCAGAGAAAGATATCACTGGTAGACAATTCATCTTTTCATTGTTCCTTTTATTCTTCATTTCTGCCAGTAAAGTTTCTCTGACATCGTGGTCAGATAGTGCTTGAATCAAACTCTGTCGGAATTCTTCAGACAACTTGAGTGCATCATAAATACTTAATCGTGCTGGTATACCCTTCAAATGGCTGACCACATCATAAGCCACTTTCGTCTTTGCATCTCCATTTCTATTCTTGTCTCCAGTGTTCTGTCTTTCAATCACTTCTTTCCTTATGATTCCTGCTTTTTGCTTTACCGGACTTGTTATTTGCTTTCCTGATCGCAACGTAATCATTGTTGCATTCCTCATCGACCTTCGATCTTCCTTCTCTTTCGATTCCTGAGTCTTTTCTTGTATTGACAATACATTTACTGTTGCTCTTGCATTCTTTTCTTTGCTTCCACTGGTTATTATGTCACCTCTGTTTATCATTCGCTGTATGATACATTTTAACGTATAACAATTTTCCGTCGGGTGCCCTACTAGGCGATGATATTGACAAAAGTTTCTTTCTCGAGTCCTGGTTACATCCTCAGGACGTTTCGGTTCTGGTAATTCCAAGGTACCTGCCTTTAACAATTGTTGCATCATAGGTACCACATCTTCTTTATCGAACTCGAATCCTTCATGAGAATCGAGCATTCTGAGTTTTTTTCCACCGTACCTGTCTCTTGTTTGATTCCAGCCTTCTTTTCCTTCTGGCCTTTTATCTCTTGAACCCCTCACATCTTGATTCTTTTTATCCCGGTCAATGGTATTGACGGTTGTCCTGCCAGGCATTCTTCTGACAGTTTCATGATGAAATGCCGGCATTTTGCGAGTCATTAGCTCCAATGCATGGGCTTTGGTAGCCAGATCGCGAAAAGTTCCAATATCAGCGCTAGTGAGTCCGAACGCAATTCCTGTCTCCATAGAATTCGAGACACATTTTGACTTGTTCCTTTTCTTCGGCAAGTATGCGCACGATGCCTGAGTGTCTTCCATCCTGTCTATGAATTTTTCAACGGGTTCTCCTTCTCGCTGTCGTACGAGGCTAGTTCTGTGATACTAACGTCACGTTCTGACGAGAAGAAGTTCGACATGAAAGCATCTTGCATTTCTTCCCATGTCCGTATGGACCCTGGTGTCAAATTTGAATACCACCTGAAAGCTTTGCTTGTCAATGATGACCCAAATAAGCGTAAGCAATATTGAGGTATCGTGGAAAAATTCCCCATGCTGGTGATGAAATGCATCAGGTGTTCTTCCGGCGATCCTTCCCCATTGAACTTTTGGAAATCTGGGTGTTTGAAGTTGGCTGGGAATGGAACATCCTCTACCTCTCTTGGATAGGGTGTTCGGTATCTGAAACGACCGGTATTTGCGCGCTCCCTTTCTATTCTGACCGCTTCTTCAACAACTTGTCTTACGTCATCTTGTGTTATGGCTCTTGTCACTGGAACGGATCCTCGAGATCCCATTCCCTGTGGACGGGAACCTTCAGGTTGGTTCTCTTGTCCATTTGTTGCTCCCATCATGGGCGGAGCCACTATTTGGGCTACATTATGTGCCAGAGTTGCTAGAGCTTCTCTGAGATTTCGGCATTCGTCCATCAGCACTCTTTGTGCTTCCGCCATCTGATCAACACGTTCTTCAGTAGTTGGTCTATTTCCTTGACCTGTTTCTGCCATATATACTGCGGCCTCTTGACTGTTCACCGAAGCTGTTATTGGAGTAAAATGAGAGTACGTTGACGTAACAGGGCTTGTAAAGAAAGGAGAAATTGGAGTCCTGTTTGATTCCTGTGTACTTCCCATGCTTTTGATTGATTGAGGTGATACAGCTTTAGGCGAGCTTGTTTGAGGCGATACTTGTATCGGTGATCCTATCATCAGTGCTTTACCCTTTTGTGCTTCTGTCCATTTGGTCTTTGGAGCGACCAAAGCTGGAAAATCTTGTGACGAGAACTGCGTAGCAGTTTGTTCAGGATAAATTGCCGGAGGAGCGAGCTCGGGTTTTCTTCTTGCTATGCTCCGTGTGATTGGTCCCTCAGCTCTTGGTGCAAATAATTTTGCCTTGCGATTTTTTAAGGTCTTTGCTTTTGTTCTTTTGGTCAAGACCAAAGTCCAGTTTTCATCACTCTCTTGTGGTTGAGGTGAAACGGAAATGACTCCGCTGTTATTGGAATCACTTTGCGCTTGTTTGTAGTGCTTGCTTTCGTACGCTCAGGAGTTTGGTTTAGCGCATACTCAATTACGAACCCAGTAGCGATGAATCGGAAGTTTACCTTTCTCACAGTATTAGCCATTAGCAGTGTTGTGTGATTGAATTTGAGTACCTTCAATAACAAAACATATCTGAAATTAGTACGTGAAAGACTAAGTAAACTACCTTAGAGATGAAGGGGAGGATGTTCCCACTGAGAGTCGCCATTTTGGCGTCTAATAGACGCCAAAAAATAGTGACGAGAGCCTTGCAACTTTCCCAATGTTAGTGTTAAATAAGATAATTCCCCAGCAGAGTCGCCATTTTGTTTCGACAAGGAAACAAATGTATTTGATTTAGGAGAATCATCTTATTTAAACATAACAATGAAATAATTACAAAGACGATCATCACATTTTATTGATTCTGAATTCATTTACATCCTCTGGTATCCCTTGATTCTAAGATAGCTTACAAAGAACTCATTACAAATGTCTATTATTATAGCTAAATATAATTTCGACAGCATAACGGCAATGATGTCAATCATCTCCTATGACTTAGGAGGGAATAGACAAGTTATTCAATAATCTTCAAGAGAACGGAAATTAGCATTTCGATACTATTTTGGTCATCTCCTGAAACTTAGGAGGAATACGTCTCTTCATCGATGATTCTTCCTTTTTTCTTGATCAAGAAGAACTTGAAACTTTGAGGACTCAATCATTCCAATGACATTTCGGCCCATTCTTTGTTGTCCAAGCGCCAAGAAATAGGTTTGCGCGTGGGTCGCGCAAACCTATATGCTTTGCGCGGTCCGCGCAAACCATATAAGCACTCTGTTGCTTTTTGCGCTAATCGGCGCAAACTTCAGGAGTCAATACTCCTTTTTGTGGGTCGCGCAAAGTGCAGGAGTCAATACTCACGCACTTTTCTGTCTTCTCTTTCGTCCCTTTGCTTCACCTCGAAATCTTGAACCCCTTTTGAGAGAAGGAATGGGGTATTTATAGACATTTTCACCAATGAAAATCTCAGATCTGGTCGATGTGGGACAAAAATATCATCCAACTATTTTTCATCAGATTATAGACTTTGCGCGGACGCGCGCAAACAATATGCTTTGCGCGGTCTCGCGCAAACCCTTCAATCTCGCGCAAAGTCTCCTCTGTCCAATCCGCGCACACTCTTCACTTTGCGCGGTCTTTGTGTAATCATTTCTCTTTGCGCGACCTCGCGCAAAGTGGTCTTGAAGCTGTTTTCTTTCATCTTCAAAGTGATTTCTTGATCTTTTTCTTCTTCTCTTCCTTGCTTATTTTATGCCTCAACATTTAGAAGCTTGTCAAGTTACCATTTCAATGAGCTCAAAATAATCAAAATTCGACCACTGAAGAGAGTTAAGAAGGTTAATATTCGTTAAGGAGATGAAGGAAAAATTCATGACCGACGACTGCGATCCCACTTACGTAAGCCCAAACGGTCTCAGAATACGCTAGTCAGGAATGAAAGGGCACTAAAGTACCTTTCAGTAGACCAAAAATTGACCCAATTCGACATCAAACAAGGGAGTTATGTGCGTCTCTGTTGGATGGTGCGATTTGGAAAGATTAACAATCCAAATTGCAAAATGACGATTGAAGAGTTTCGACGTGTTTTTTGGATATCTAACGGTCTCAAAATTAGCCAATTTCGGTCCCATTTAAAAGCTTGTCAAGTTACCATTCCAATGATCTCAAAATAATCTAAATTCGATCACTGAAGAGAGAGAAGGTTACTATTCGACAAGTAGATGAAGGAAAAATTCAAGACCGACGACTACGATCCCACTTAAGGATGCCTAAATGGTCTCAGAATATGATGATTCCAGTCAAGGATGAAAGAGCACTAAAGTACCTTTCATATGACCAAAAATCAACCCAATCTGACATCAAATGAGGGAGTTTGAGTGTCTCTTTTGGATCGCGTGATTTGGAAAGCCTCATAATCTAAATTGCAAAATGCTGATCGATGAGTTCCAACGTGCTTTGGGATATCAATCAGCCTCAAAATTAGCTGATTTCAGTCCCATTTGGAAGCTTGTCAAATTACCATTCCAATGAGTTAAAAATAGTCTAAATTCGACCATTAAAGAGAGGGTTACAAAGGTTACTATTCGACAAGGAGATGACGAAAAAATTCAGGACCGACAACTGCAATCTCATTTACGGATGCTGAAATGGTCTCGAAAAATGATGATTCTAGTCAGGAATGAAAGAGCACTAAAGTACCTATCAGATGACCAAAAATTGACCCAATCTGACATCAAACGAGGGAGTTATGAGCGTCTCCATTGGATCGTGCGATTTAGAAAGATTAACAATCCAAATTACAAAATGACGATTGAAGAGTTCCAACGTGCTTTTTGGATATCGAACGGTTTCGAAATTAGCCAATTTCAGTCCCATTTAGAAGCTTGTCAATTTACCATTCCAATGAGCTTAAAATAATCTAAATTCGACCATTGAAGAGAGAGTTAGAAGGTTACTATTCGACAAGGAGAAGAAGGAAAAATGCAGGATTGACGACTGCGATCCCACTTACAGATGCCCAAATGGCCTGGGAATAGGATGATTCCAGCCAGGAATGAAAGAGCACTAAAGTGCCTTTCAGATGACCATAAATCAACCCAATCTGACATCAAACGATGAAGTTATGAGCGTCTCCGTTGGATTGTACGATTTGGAAAAGTTAACAATTCAAATTGTAAAAAGACGAGCGAAGATTTCCAACGCGCTTTTGAGATATCGAACGGTCTCGGAAATAACTAATTTTGGTCCCATTTAGAAGCTTGTCAACTTACCATTCCAATGAGCTCAACATAGTCTAAATTCGACCACTGAAGAGAGAGTTACGAAGGTTACTATTCGACCAAGAGATGAAGAAAAAATTCAGGACTGACGACTACGATCTCACTTACGGATGCCGAAATGGTCTCGAAAAATGATGATTCCAGTCAGGAATGAAAGAGCACTAAAGTACCTTCTAATTGACTAAAAATTGACCAAATTTGACATCAATTGAGGGAGTTATGAGCGTCTCGTTTGGAAGGGGCAATTTGGAAAGATTAACAATCCAAATTACAAAATGACGATTGAAGAGTTCCAACGTGCTTTTTGGATATCGAACGGTCTCAAAATTTGCCAATTCCAACCCCATTTAGAAGCTTGTCAAGTTACCATTCCAATGAGTAGAAAATAATCTAAATTCAATCACTGAAGAGAGAGTTAAGAAGGTTACCTTTCGACAAGGAGATGAAGGAAAAATTCCTGACCGACGACTGCGATCCCACTTACGGATGCCCAAATGGTCCCGAAATACGATGATTCCAGTCAGGAATGAAAGGGCACTAAAGTACCTTTCAGATGACCAAAAATTGACCGAATCTGACATCAAACGAGGGAGTTATGAGGGTCTTCGTTGGATTGTGCAATTTGGAAAGATTAACCTTCCAAATTGCAAAATGACGATTGAAGAGTTCCAACGTGCTTTTTCGATATCTAACGGTCTCAAATTTAGCCAATTCTAGTTCCATTTAAAAGCTTGTTAAGTTATGATTCCAATGAGCTCAAAATAATCTAAATTTGACCACTGAATAGAGAGTTAAGAAGGTTACTGTTTGACAAGGAGAAGAAGGAAAAATTCATGACCGACGACTGCGATCCCACTTACAGATGCCCGAATTGTCCCAGAATAGGATAATTCTAGCTAGGAATGATAGAGCACTAAAGTACCTTTCAGATGACCAAAAATAAACCCAATACGACATTAAACGAGTGAGTTATAAGCGTCTCCGTTGGAATGCGCGATTTGGGAAGATTAACAATCCAAATTGCAAAATGATGAACGAAGAGTTCCGACGCGCTTTCGGGATATCGAACGGTCTCAGAAATAACCAATTTTTATCCCATTTGGAAGCTTGTCAACTTGCCATTCTAATGAGCTGAAAATAATGTAAATTCAACCACTGAAGAGAGAGTTACGAAGGTTACTATTCGACAAGGAGATGAAAGAAAAATTCAGGACCGATGACTGCGATTCCACTTACGGATGCCCAAATGGTCTCAGAAAATAATGATTCCAGTCAGGAATGAAATAGCACTAAAGTACCATTCAGATGACCAAAAATTGACCCAATTCGACATCAAACGAGGGAGTTATGAGCATCTCCGTTGGATGGTTCGATTTAGAAAGATTAACAATCCAAATTACAAAATTACGATTGGAGAGTTCCAATGTGCTTTTTGGATATCGAAGGGTCTCATTTCGAAGCTTGTCAATTACCAATCCAATGAGCTCAAAATAATCTAAATTCGACCACTGAAGAGAGAGAGAGTTAAGAAGGTACTTTCGACAAGGAGATGAAGGAAAAATTCATGACCGACGACTGGGATCCCACTTATGGATGCCCAAATGGTCTCAGAATATGATGATTCCAGTCAGGAATGAAAGAGCACGAAAGTACCTTTCAGATGACCAAAAATCAACCTAATCTGACATTAAACGGGGGAGTTATGAGTGTCTTTGTTCGATCGCGAGATTTGGAAAGATTAACTATCTAAATTGAAAAATGATGATCGAAGAGTTGCCACGTGCTTTTGGGATATCGATCGGTATCCAAATTAGCCAATTTCGGTCCCATTTGGAAGCTTGTCAAATTACCAATCCAATGAGCTCAAAATAGTCTAAATTCGACCTTTGAAGTGAGAGTTACGAAGGTTACTATTTGACAAGGAGATGAAGGAAAAATTCAGGACCGACGATGGTGATCCTAGTTATAGATGCTGAAATGATCTCAAAAAATGATGATTCTAGTTAGGAAAGAAAGAGCACTAAAGTACCTTTCATATGACCAAAAATCGACCCAATCCGACATCAAATGAGGGAGTTATGAGCATCTTCATTGGATCACGTGATTTTGAAAGATTAACAATTGAAATTACAAAATGACGATTGAAAAGTTCCAACGTGCTTCTTGTATATCAAACGGTCTCAAAATTAGCCAATTCCGGTCCCATTTGAAAGCTTGTCAAGTTGCCATTTCAATGAGCTCAAAATAATCAAAATTTGACCACTGAAGAGAGTTAAGAAGTTACTATTTGACAAGGAGATGAAGGAAAAATTCATGACCGACGACTGCGATCCCACTTACGGATGCCCAAATGGTCTCAGAATACGATGATTCCAGTCAGGAATGAAAGGGCACTAAAGTACCTTTCAGATGACAAAAAATCTACCCAATCCGACATCAAACGAGGGAGTTTTGAGCGTATCTTTTAGATGGTGCGATTTGGAAAGATTAACAATCCAAATTGTAAAATAAGGATTGAAGAGTTCCAATGTGTTTTTTGGATATCTAACGGTCTCAAATTTAGCCAATTCCGATCCCATTTAAAAGCTTTTTAAGTTACCAATACAACAAGCTACAAATAATCTAAATTCAACCACTGAAGAGAGTGTTAAGAAGGTTACTTTTCGACCAGGAGATGAAGGAAAAATTCATGACTGACGACTTTGGTCCCACTTACGGATGCTTAAATGGTCCCGGAATACGATGATTCTAGTCAGAAATGAATGGGCACAAAAGTACCTTTTAGATGACTAAAAATCGATGCAATCCGACTTCAAACGAGGGAGTTATGAGCGTCTCCATTGGATTGTGCGATTTGGAAAGATTAACAATCCAAATTGCAAAATGACGATTGAAGAGTTCCAACGTGCTTTTTGGATATCTAATGGTCTTAAATTTAGCCAATTTCAGTCCCATTTAAAAGCTTGTTAAGTTACCATTCCATTGAGCTCAAAATAATCTAAATTCGACCACTGAAGAGAGAGTTAAGAAGGTTACTATTCGACAAGGAGAAGAAGGAAAAATTCATGAACGATGACTGCGATCCCACTTACGGATGCCCGAATTGTCTAAGAATTGGATGATTCTAGCCAGGAATGAAATAGCACTAAAGTACCTTTCAGATGACCAAATATCAACCCAATATGACATCAAACGAGTGAGTTATGAGCATCTCCGTTGGATTGTGCGATTTGGGAATATTAACAATCCAAATTGCAAAATGACAAGCGACGAGTTCTAACGCACTTTCGAGATATCGAACGGTCTCGAAAATAACCAATTTTGGTCCCATTTGGAAGCTTGTCAACTTACCATTCCAATGAGCTGAAAATAATGCAAATTCGACCACTGAAGAGAGAGTTACGAAGGTTACTATTCGACAAGGAGATGAAGGAAAAATTCAGGACCAACAACTGGGATCCCACCTAGGGATGCCCAAATGGTATCAGAATATGATGATTCTAGTCAGGAATGAAAGAGACTAAAGTACCTTTCAGATGACCAAAACTCAACCCAATCCGACATCAAACGAGGGAGTTATGAGCTTCTCCGTTGGATGGTGCGATTTGGAAAGATTAACAATCCAAATTACAAAATGACAATTGAAGAGTTCTAACGTGCTTTTTTGTAACATCCCGAATTTTTTCCAACCTGGGATTAGACGTCCTTAGGCAATGGGTCGCTCCTAACACCTTATTAACTTGTCAGAACTCAATCCCACAGTCTAAAATCACTTCTTAACCCATTTCTGTCACAAATCTCACATTCACTACCTTATCCTTCACAAAGTACCTAAGTACTTTTACATTGACACTAATCTTAAAGTTTAAGTGATAAAGAACAATGCTTTAGAAATCCGTACAAAGACCCTAGTGCCACCTCAGGCAGAAATCACTCAAGATCAAAACCTTTAGAAATGAGACAAAGTAACTAAGTGTGAAACTAGATTAGCTACAAAATCCGCTTAATCCACTTTAAATATGATCTGCAAGACCCAAAACTTGTAGAATCATTGACGCTAGGTTACCCTAAAATCTAGGATTAATCTCATTACTCGACTGCTCTCGGGAGCATCCCGAAACTCCGTATCAAATCTGGACCTCACGTCAGAAGTCTGAATAACACGAAGTTAAAGACTTAGGAGCGCCTCGCTAGGTTTGACCTCCATCTCGGAAATCTAATCCAGACAGTGTCCCATGACTGTTCGCTTGAGTTCGGAGAGAGAAGTGTATGAACACTTAGATTTTTTTATAAATAAATATCTCAAATGGTAATATGAGACTTGTCACTTGCAGGTCAGTATTAAGCAACCTGACCATCAGAATCAGACCAAATTACACCCTTGGATCAGGAAAAATTTCATACACGTGTCAGTGTACTCGGAATCTCTGATCGAGTTCCGCT
Organism: Magnolia changhungtana; assembly: GCA_030180095.1. NCBI lineage: Eukaryota > Viridiplantae > Streptophyta > Magnoliopsida > Magnoliales > Magnoliaceae > Magnolia > Magnolia changhungtana. Next base: position 1,977,879 of record JASAUF010000316.1, read on the forward strand.
GACCGTTGAATTGAAACTGGTCCGCCACGCGTGATCTGGGAATCTGACTAAAATGAAAACTTAGTTATACCTAGATCCATAGTCTGTGAGCTTAAGTCTGACCTTTGGCTCAAGGGGGGCCTCCGGAAATGCTCCGTTGAGCTGAAACAGATGCCCTTTGGACAAAACTTAAGTATACCTTGTTCCCAAGTCTATTTTGGTGAGATTTTAGGCCATATAAGGACCTTAGAACCCTCTCCCTCACAGCCATACGAATTTGAGAGAAACCCTAGAGAGAGAAGAGATAAAAGAGAGAGAAAGTGTGGGAGATGTGGGAGCATCTCCCTGCCGTGCTTTCCTGCTGTTATCCATGCCTAACCACTCCATTCTCATCACTTTCCCGGCGATTTTGGCATCATTTCTAGGTAAGAAACCCTAACCCTAATCTGATTTGGGGTTTTGATAGTTGTAGGTTATGAAATAGTTGACCTATTTCAATCTATAGGCTACCAAATTGCCAAATACGAAAGCTTAGCAATTTTATCGACTCCGTTACAATTCTACGACAAAAGGTGAGGACTTTAGGTGTATAAGTTATGGATTTCAACGCTTTTAATGTTAGATAATGATAGATTCATGATCTGCGTGCAATTGCACATGTACAAAGTACTGTCTGTTTTCTGTTTCAATTAAAGATGAAGAATATGGAATTTTACATACTCTAGGTATTCGTAGAAAATACCGTATACATATAAATTTTGAAAATGTGTTTGCCATGATTATTTGTTGTATGAATATAATATATATGGATAAAATACTTAGTTGGCGAAAGGACTCCCCATAATACATGATTTGCTAATATACACTATGTATGTAGAAATAGTGTATTCTAGAAAGTACCGTATACGTATAAATTTTGGAGATGTGTTTGCCATGATTATTTGTTGTATGAATATATTATATATGTGTAAAATACTTGCTTGGCGAAAGGACTCGCCCTAATACATGTTTTGCTAATATACACTATGTATGTTGTAATAGTGTATTCTAAGTGTTTGTGAAAATGCTTGTGAGAGTAAGTGTTTGGATGATGCTGTCTTAGGTAGGTATTGAGATGAGATTCTCAACTACCTTAGAGACGTGTATGATTTCCTCCATGTGGTTGTTTACTTTAACCGTTTACTTATGAAATATATGTGTTTGTATTCTTGTTTATATAGTGCTTTTTAACATGCTTTATAACATGTTTTACAACATACTTTATGATATACTTGTTACCTTGCTTGAATTACTTTGTTTATTATTCTTTACTCCACCTGTTTTGAATAAGGATTGATTGTGTTTGTGACTATGATTATAGTCCAGACAATCGGTACCAGACTTGAATTCGTGGCTGCGATTCATTTACCACGTGGGATGTGTTTGACGAACCCGAGTCATACTTCAGTTGGCGACAGCGGTTAGGCCACGTGAAGTACTTATGCACTTCATGTCGTTCAGTTGATCGTGCGCTCGAGGTAGTCAGGCTCGTCAAGTAACCCGAGATGTCTAAGTATGTTCACCATGTTTGGACACTACTGCTTGAACCTAGGTTACCAAACTTACCAGTGGAATCCCGTTAATCATGGTACCTCAATCCGCTAAGACTCATGAGCCGGGCATGGTGGTATGGGACACCGTGGTCGAGCTGTCGGCATATGCTGGGGTCATGTGCCTCCCCATAGTGACAAGTGAGCAACCAGACTCGTGAGTTGATTATGGTAGTATGGGACATTATATTCGTGCTATCGGCCTACATTGATAAGGTGATGGGAGAGTGGTGCAACGAAGGCATGTAACAGCCCTGACAGCCCTTTGTACTGACCTCGAGCATACTCTGAATTTGCGGTGAGGCAACGAGTTTTGCCCCAGTGTATAGAGTATGAACTAGGCCTGTTTCAATTTAGTGATGAACTATTAAAGAGGTGATGGGGGAGTGGTGTAACCATTGTGCGTAACAGCCCTGACACCCTCTGCAGCGACCTAGAAACATATTATCGTATGAGATTAACTAGGACTGGAATGGATCATGTTTGGGAATGATACAAGGGAGGTACCTTAGTTTCCCAATACTGCTGTTTGAAATGGACTAATAACAACTCGGTAATCATGCTCATCATTGCATTGCATATGCCTGGAAGATGTAGAGCACTGAGGGATGGAAGTATGCTGCAAACGTAAGATGGTGTCGCACGAGGGTGGTTTAGTATGGGCATACATCATGACTACATTCATACTTGCACTAATAAGAGTATTTAGAATTGTTTGATTGTACTGCTTTATCATTACTGCTTGACTGAGTTGATAACATGTTAACCTATGCTTTATTGTTTCACTGAGTTGATCACTCACTCCCATGTTACGGGACGGTGTTCCAAACACCCACCAGACTTTGTCTGATTGTAGATGGCGATGCTACTTTTGAGGCGGAGCCGAACGTTTATGACAATGAGAATGCCTTCTCGTATATGTTATTTTTTGGCGGCTTCAAGTGAGCCATGCCTTGATCATCAGGATTACAGGGATGTTGACTAGAGGATCTTACACATTTGGTATATTTTAGAATTGTATTTGTAATTATTTAACCTGGTAACATTATCACACTCTGGAGACTCACCATAATTCATATATTTTATATATCTATCACCGTCTTCCACTTGCTATTTCACTTTTCTCTGGAGTATAATATGCCGTTTTGGCTTAATCTCACTCATGTTCAATGTACTAATACAAACAACATTCAATCATCATTCATTTTGTTGCATAAGTGATGCGTTGGAACTTAGGAGTTAAGTTTATGCTCGACCCCCAATTTTCAGGGCGTTACATTTTTGGATATTGAACAGTCTCAAAATTAGCCAATTTCGGTCCAATTTCGAAGCTTGTCAAGTTCCCAGTCCAATGAGCTCAAAATAATCTAAATTTGACCACTGAAGAGAGAGTTAAGAAGGTACTATTCGACAAGGAGATGAAGGAAAAATTCATGACCGATGACTGTGATCCCACTTATGGATGCCCAAATGGTCTTAGAATATGATGATTCTAGTTAAGAATGAAAGAGCACTAAAGTACCTTTCAGATGACCAAAAATTAACCTAATCTGACATCAAACGAGGGAGTTATGAGCGTCTCTGTTGGATGGTGCGATTTAGAAAGATTAATAATCCAAATTGGAAAATGAGGATTGAAGAGTTCCAACGTGCATTTTGGATATCGAACGGGCTCAAAATTAGCCAATTCCGCTCCCATTTAAAAGCTTGTAAAGTTATCATTCCAATGAGCTCAAAATAATCTAACTTCGACCACTAAAGAGAGAGTTAAGAAGGTTACTATTCGACAAGGAGATGAAGGAAAAATTCATGACCGATGACGGCGATCCCACTTATGGATGCCCAAATGGTCTCAGAATATGATGATTCCAGTCAGGAATGAAAGAGCACTAAAGTACCTTTCGGATGACCATAAATCAATCCAATTTGACATCAAACGAGGGAGTTAAGAGCATCTCCGTTGGATCGCGCGATTTGGAAAGCCTCACAATCCAAATTGCAAAATGACAATCGATGAGTTCCAACGTGCTTTTGGGATATCGATCGGTCTCAAAATTAGTTGATTTTGGCCCCATTTGGAAGCCTGTCAAATTACCAATCCAATGAGTTCAAAATAGTCTAAATTCGACCACTGAAGAGAGAGTTACAAAGGTTACTATTCAACAAGGAGATGAAGGAAAAATTCAGGACCAACGACAGCGATCCAGCTTACGGATGCCCAAATGGTCTAGGAAAATGATGATTCCTATCAGGAATGAAAGAGCACTAAAGTACCTTTCAGATAACCAAAAATTGAACCAATCCGACATCAAACGAGGGAGTTATGAGCTTCTTCGTTAGATGCTGCGATTCAGAAAGATTTACAATCGCAATTACAAAATGACGATTAAAGAGTTCCAAACTGCTTTTTGGATATCAAACAGTCTCAAAATTAGCCAATTCCAGTCCCATTTTGAAGCTTGTCAAGTTACCATTCCAATGAGCTCAAAATAATCTAAATTCGACCACTGAAGAGAGAGTTAAGAAGGTTACTATTCGAGAAGGAGAAGAATGAAAATTTTAGGATCGATGATTGCGATCCCACTTACAGATACCCAAATGGCCATGGAATAGGATGATTCCAGCCAGGAATAAAAGGGCACTAAAGTACCTTTCAGATGACCAAAAATGAACCCAATCTGACATCAAACGTGGGAGTTATGAGTGTGTCCATTGGATCGCGCGATTTGGAAAGATTAACAATCCAAATTGCAAAATGACGAGCAAAGTGTTCCAACGCGCTTTTGGGTTATCGAACGGTCTCAGAAATAGCCAATTTTGGTCTCATTTGGAAGCTTGTCAACTTACCATTCCAATGAGCTCAAAATAGTCTAAATTCGCCTACTAAAGAGAGAGTTATGAAGGTTAATATTCGACAAGGCGATGAAAGAAAAATTCAGGACCGACAACTGCGATCCCACTTACGGGTGCCGAAATGGTCTGAGAAAATGATGATTCCAGTTAGGAATGAAAGAGTACTAAATTACCTTTCAGATGACCAAAACTAGACCCAATCTGACATCAAACGAGGGAGTTATGAGCGTCTCCATTGGATGGTGCGATTTCGAAAGATTAACAATCCAAATTACAAAATGACGATGAAAGAGTTCCAACGAGCTTTTTGGATGTCGAACGGTCTTAAAATTAACCAATTCCACTCCCATTCAGAAGCTTGTCAAGTGACCAATCCAATGAGCTGAAAATAATTAAAATTCGACCACTGAAGAGAGAGTTAAGAAGGTTACTTTTCGACAAGGAGATGAAGGAAATATTCATGACCAGTGATTGCGATCCCACTTACGGATGCCCAAATGGTCTCGGAATATGATGATTCCTATTAGGAATGAAAGGGCACTAAAGTACCTTTTAGATGACCAAAAATCGACCCAATTCGACATCAAATGAGGGAGTTATGAGCATCTCCGTTGGATGGTGCGATTTATCAAGATTAACAATCCAAATTGCAAAATGATGATTGAAGAGTTCCAATGTGCTTTTTGGATATATAATGGTCTCATATTTAGCCAATTCCGGTCCCATTTAAAAGCTTGTCAAGTTACCATTCCAATGAGCTTAAAATAATTAAAATTGGACCACTAAAGAGAGAGTTAAGAAGGTTACTATTCGACAAGGAGAAGGAGAAATTCATGACCGACGACTGTGATCTCACTATAGATGCCCAAATGGTCTCAGAATATGATGATTCCAGTCAGGAATGAAAGAGCACTAAAGTACCTTTCAGATGGCAAAAACTCAACCCAATCTGACATCAAACGAGGGAGTTATGAGCATCTCCGTTGGATCACGCTATTTGGAAAGATTAACAATCCAAATTACAAAATGACAATTGATGATTTCCAACGTGCTTTTTGGATATCGAACGGTTTCAAAATTAGCCAATTCTAGTCCCATTTAGAAGCTTGTCAAGTTACCATTTCAATGAGCTCAAAATAATCTAAATTAGACCACTGAAGAGAGAGTTAAGAAGGTTACTATTCGACAAGGAGAAGAAGGAAAAATTCATGACCGACGACTACGATCCCACTTACAGATGCCCAAATGGTCTTAGAATAGGATGATTCTATCCTGGAATGAAAGAGCACTAAAGTACCTTTCAGATGACCAAAAACCAACACAGTCTGACATTAAACGAGGGAGTTATGAACGTCTCTGTTGGATTGCGTAATTTAGAAAGATTAATAATACAAATTGCAAAATGACGAGTGAAGAGTTCCAATGCGCTTTCAGGATATCGAACAGTCTCAGAAATAGCCAATTTTGGTCCCATTTGGAAGCTTGTCAACTTACCATTTCAATGAGCTAAAAATAATGTAAATTCATCCACTGCAAAGAGAGTTACGAATGTTACTATTCGACAAGGACATGAAGGAAAAATTCAGGACAGACGACTGCGATCCCACTTATGAATGCCCAAATGGTCTCGAAAAATGTTGATTCCAGTTAGGAATGAAAGAGCACTAAAGTACCTTTCAGATGACCAAAAATTGAACAAATTCGACATTGAGGGAGTTATGAGCGTCTCCGTTGGATGGTGCGATTTGGAAAGATTAACAATCCAAATTATAAAATGACGATTGAAGAGTTCCAACGTGCTTTCTTGGATATCGAACGGTCTCAAAATTAGCCAGTTCCGATCCCATTTCGAAGCTTGTCAAGATACCAATCCAATGAGCTCAAAATAATCTAAATTCGACCACTAAAGAGAGAGTTAAGAAGGTACTATTCGATAAGGAGATGAAGGAAAAATTCATGACCGACGACTACGATCCCACATATGGATGCCCAAATGGTCTGCGAATATGATGATTCCAGTCAATAATGAAAGAGCACTAAATTACCTTTGAGATGAACAAAAATCAAGCTAATCTGACATCAAACGAGGGATTATGAGCGTCTCTGTTGGATCGCGCTAATTGAAAAGATTAACAATCCAAATTACAAAATGACGATTGAAGAGTTCCAACATGCTTTTTGGATTCGAACGGTCTCAAAATTAGACAATTCCCGTCCCATTTAGAAGCTTGTCAAGTTACTATTCCAATGAGGTCAAAATTATCAAAATTCGACCACCGAAGAGAGAGTTAAGAAAGTTACTATTCAAAAAGGAGATGAAGTAAAAATTCAAGACCGACGACTGTGATCCCACTTACGGATGCCCAAATGGTCTCTGAATATGATGATTCTAGTCAGGAATGAGAGGGTACTAAAGTACCTTTTAGATGACCAAAAATCGACCCAATCTGACATCAAACGAGGGAGTTATGAACGTCTCCGTTGGATTGTGCAATTTGGAAAGATTAACAATCTAAATTGCAAAATGACGAGCAAAGAGTTTCAATGCGCTTTCGGGATATCGAACGGTCTCAGAAATAGCCAATTTTTGTCCCATTTGGAAGCTTGTCAACTTACCATTCCAATGAGCTAAAAATAATGTAAATTTGACCACTGAAGAGAGAGTTACGAAGGTAACTATTCGACAAGGAGATGAAGGAAAAATTGCAGACCGACGACTGTGATCCCACTTACGGATGCCCAAATGGTCTCAGAAAAAGTTAATTCCAGTCAGGAATGAAAAGGGCACTAAAGTACCTTTCAGATGACCAAAAATTGACCTAATTCAACATCAAACGAGGGAGTTATGAGCGTCTCCGTTGGATGGTGTGATTTTGAAAGATTAACAATCCAAATTACAAAATGACGATTGAAGAGTTCCAACGTGCTTTTTGGATATCGAACCGTCTCAAAATTAGCCAATTCTGGTCCCATTTCAAAGCTTGTCAAGTTACCAATCTAATGAGCTCAAAATAATCTAAATTCGACCACTGAAGAGAGAGTAAAGTAGGTACTTTCAACAAGGAGATAAAGGAAAAATTCATGACCGCCGACTGCGATCCCACTTATGGATGCCCAAATGGTCTTAGAATATGATGATTCCAGTCAGGAATGAAAGAGCACTAAAGTACCTTTCAGATGACCAAAAATTGACCCAATCCGACATTAAAACGAGGGAGTCATGAACGTCTCCATTGGATCACGCGATTTTGAAAGATTAACAATCGAAATTACAAAATGATGATTTAAAAGTTCCAACGTGCTTTTTAGATATTGAACGGTCTCAAAATTAGCCAATTCTGGTCCCATTTAGGAGCTTGTCAAGTTACCATTTCAATGACCTCAAAATAATCAAAGTTCGACCACTGAAGAGAGTTAAGAAGGTTACTATTCAACAAGGAGATAAAGGAAAAATTCATGACAGACGACTGCGATCCCACTTACGGATGCCCAAATGGTCTCAGAATACGATGATTCCAGTTAAGAATGAAAGGGCACTAAAGTACCTTTTAGATGATGAAAAATTGACCCAATCTGACATCAAACGAGGGAGTTATGAGCGTCTCTGTTGGATGGTGCGATTTGGAAAGATTAACAATCCAAATTACAAAATCATAATTGAAGAATTCCAACGGGCTTTTTGGATATCGAACGGTCTCAAAATTATCCAATTCTGGTCCCATTTTGAAGCTTGTCAAGTTACCATTCCAATGAGCTCAAAATAATCTAAATTCGACCACTGAAGAGAGAGTTAAGAAGGTTACTATTTGAGAAGGAGAAGAATGAAAATTTTAGGATCGACGATTGCGATCCCACTTACGGATACCCAAATGGCCGTGGAATAAGATGATTCCAGCCAGGAATAAAAGGGCACTAAAGTACCTTTCAGATGACCAAAAATGAACCCAATCTGACATCAAACGTGGGAGTTATGAGTGTGTCCATTGGATCGCGCGATTTGGAAAGATTAACAATCCAAATTGCAAAATGACGAGCAAAGTGTTCCAACGCGCTTTTGGGTTATCGAACGGTCTCAGAAATAGCCAATTTTGGTCCCATTTGGAAGCTTGTCAACTTACCATTCCAATGAGCTCAAAATAGTCTAAATTCGCCTACTAAAGAGAGAGTTATGAAGGTTAATATTCGACAAGGCGATGAAAGAAAAATTCAGGACCGACAACTGCGATCTCACTTACGGGTGCCGAAATGGTCTGAGAAAATGATGATTCCAGTTAGGAATGAAAGAGTACTAAATTACCTTTCAGATGACCAAAACTAGACCCAATCTGACATCAAACGAGGGAGTTATGAGCGTCTCCATTGGATGGTGCGATTTCGAAAGATTAACAATCCAAATTACAAAATGACGATGAAAGAGTTCCAACGAGCTTTTTGGATGTCGAACAGTCTTAAAATTAACCAATTCCACTCCCATTCAGAAGCTTGTCAAGTGACCAATCCAAGAGCTGAAAATAATCAAAATTCGACCACTGAAGAGAGAGTTAAGAAGGTTACTTTTCGACAAGGTGATGAAGGAAATATTCATGACCGGCGATTGCAATCCCACTTACGGATGCCCAAATGGTCTCGGAATATGATGATTCCTATTAGGAATGAAAGGGCACTAAAGTACCTTTTAGATGACCAAAAATCGACCCAATTCGACATCAAATGAGGGAGTTATGAGCATCTCCGTTGGATGGTGCGATTTATCAAGATTAACAATCCAAATTGCAAAATGATGATTGAAGAGTTCCAATGTGCTTTTTGGATATATAGTGGTCTCATATTTAGCCAATTCCGGTCCCATTTAAAAGCTTGTCAAGTTACCATTCCAATGAGCTCAAAATAATTAAAATTGGACCACTGAAGAGAGAGTTAAGAAGGTTACTATTCGACAAGGAGAAGGAGAAATTCATGACCGACAACTGTGATCTCACTATAGATGCCCAAATGGTCTCAGAATATGACGATTCCAGTCAGGAATGAAAGAGCACTAAAGTACCTTTCAGATGACAAAAACTCAACCCAATCTGACATCAAACGAGGGAGTTATGAGCGCCTCCGTTGGATCACGCTATTTGGAAAGATTAACAATCCAAATTACAAAATGACAATTGATGATTTCCAACGTGCTTTTTGGATATCGAACGGTCTCAAAATTAGCCAATTCTAGTCCCATTTAAAAGCTTGTCAAGTTACCATTTCAATGAGCTCAAAATAATCTAAATTAGACCACTGAAGAGAGAGTTAAGAAGGTTACTATTCGACAAGGAGAAGAAGGAAAAATTCATGACCGACGACTACGATCCCACTTACAGATGCCCAAATGGTCTTAGAATAGGATGATTCTATCCTGGAATGAAAGAGCACTAAAGTACCTTTCAGATGACCAAAAACTAACATAGTCTGACATTAAACGAGGGAGTTATGAACATCTCCATTGGATTGCGTAATTTAGAAAGATTAATAATCCAAATTGTAAAATGACGAGTGAAGAGTTCCAATGCGCTTTCAGGATATCGAACGGTCTCAGAAATAGCCAATTTTGGTCCCATTTGGAAGCTTGTCAACTTACCATTTCAATGAGCTAAAAATAATGTAAATTCATCCACTGCAAAGAGAGTTACGAAGGTTACTATTCGACAAGGACATGAAGGAAAAATTCAGGACAGACGACTGCGATCCCACTTATGAATGCCCAAATGGTCTCGAAAAATGTTGATTCCAGTCAGGAATGAAAGAGCACTAAAGTACCTTTCAGATGACCAAAAATTGACCAAATTCGACATTGAGGGAGTTATGAGCGTCTCCGTTGGATGGTGCGATTTGGAAAGATTAACAATCCAAATTACAAAATGACGATTGAAGAGTTCCAACCTGCTTTTTTGGATATCGAATGGTCTCAAAATTAGCCAGTTCCGATCCCATTTCGAAGCTTGTCAAGTTACCAATCCAATGAGCTCAAAATAATCTAAATTCGACCACTAAAGAGAGAGTTAAGAAGGTACTATTCGACAAGGAGATGAAGGAAAAATTCATGACCGACGACTACGATCCCACTTATGGATGCCCAAATGGTCTGCGAATATGATGATTCCAGTCAATAATGAAAGAGCACTAAAGTACCTTTGAGATGAACAAAAATCAAGCTAATCTGACATCAAACGAGGGATTATGAGCGTCTCTGTTGGATCGCGCTAATTGAAAAGATTAACAATCCAAATTACAAAATGACGATTGAAGAGTTCCAACATGCTTTTTGGATTCGAACGGTCTCAAAATTAGACAATTCCCGTCCCATTTAGAAGCTTGTCAAGTTACTATTCCAATGAGGTCAAAATTATCAAAATTCGACCACCGAAGAGAGAGTTAAGAAAGTTACTATTCAAAAAGGAGATGAAGTAAAAATTCAAGACCGACGACTGTGATCCCACTTACGGATGCCCAAATGGTCTCTGAATATGATGATTCCAGTCAGGAATGAGAGGGCACTAAAGTACCTTTCAGATGACCAAAAATCGACCCAATCTGACATCAAACGAGGGAGTTATGAACGTCTCCGTTGGATTGTGCAATTTGGAAAGATTAACAATCTAAATTGCAAAATGACGAGCGAAGAGTTCCAACGCGCTTTCGGGATATCGAACGGTCTCAGAAATAGCCAATTTTGGTCCCATTTGGAAGCTTGTCAACTTACCATTCCAATGAGCTAAAAATAATGTAAATTCGACCACTGAAGAGAGAGTTACGAAGGTTACTATTCGACAAGGAGATGAAGGAAAAGTTGCGGACCGACGACTGCGATCCCACTTACGGATGCCCAAATGGTCTCAGAAAAAGTTAATTCCAGTCAGGAATAAAAAGGGCACTAAAGTACCTTTCAGATGACCAAAAATTGACCCAATTCAACATCAAAAGAGGGAGTTGTGAGCGTCTCGGTTGCATCCAGTGATTTGGAAAGATTAACAATCCAAATTACAAAATGACGATGGAAGAGTTCCAACGTGCTTTTTGGATATCGAACGGTCTCAAAATTAGCCAATTCTGGTCCCATTTCAAAGCTTGTCAAGTTACCAATCTAATGAGCTCAAAATAATCTAAATTCGACCACTGAAGAGAGAGTAAAGTAGGTACTTTCAACAAGGAGATAAAGGAAAAATTCATGACCGACGACTGCGATCCCACTTATGGATGCCCAAATGGTCTTAGAATATGATGATTCCAGGCAGGAATGAAAGAGCACTAAAGTACCTTTCAGATGACCAAAAATTGACCCAATCCGACATTAAAACGAGGGAGTCATGAACGTCTCCATTGGATCACGCGATTTTGAAAGATTAACAATCAAAATTACAAAATGATGATTTAAAAGTTCCAACGTGCTTTTTGGATATCGAACGGTCTCAAAATTAGCCAATTCTGGTCCCATTTAGAAGCTTGTCAAGTTACCATTTCAATGACCTCAAAATAATCAAAGTTCGACCACTGAAGAGAGTTAAGAAGGTTACTATTCAACAAGGAGATAAAGGAAAAATTCATGACAGACGACTGCGATCCCACTTACGGATGCCCAAATGGTCTCAGAATACGATGATTCCAGTTAAGAATGAAAGGGCACTAAAGTACCTTTTAGATGACGAAAAATTGACCCAATCTGACATCAAACGAGGGAGTTATGAGCGTCTCCGTTGGATGGTGCGATTTGGAAAGATTAACAATCCAAATTACAAAATCATAATTGAAGAGTTCCAACGGCTTTTTGGATATCGAACGGTCTCAAAATTATCCAATTCTGGTCCCATTTAGAAGCTTGTCATGTTACAATTCTAATGAACTCAAAATAATCTAAATTCAACCACTGAAGAGAGAGTTAAGAAGGTTACTATTCGACCATGAGAAGAATGAAAAATTCAGCATAGACGACTGCGATCCCACTTTTGGATGCCCAAATGGCCTCAGAGTAGGTTGATTCTAGCCAGGAATGAAAGAGCACTAAAGTACCTTTCAGATGACCAAAAATCAACCCAATCTAACTTCAAACGAGGGAGTTATGAGCGTCTCCGTTGGATTGCACGATTTGGAAAGATTAACAATCCAAATTGTAAAATGAGGAGCGAAGAGTTCCAATGCACTTTCGGGATATCGAACAGTCTCAGAAATAGCCAATTTTAGTCGCATTTGGAAGCTTGTCAACTTACCATTCCAATGAGCTCAAAATAGTCTAAATTCGACCATTGAAGAGAGAGTTATGAAGATTACTATTCGACAACAAGTAGAATGAGAACTTCATGACCGACGATTGCGATCCCACTTTTGGATTAACAAATGGCCTCAGAATTGGATGATTCCAGCCAGGAATGAAAGAGCACTAAAGTACCTTTCAGATGACCATAAATCAACCCAATCTGACATCAAACGAGGGAGTTATGAGCATCTCCATTGGATTGTGCAATTTGGAAAGATTAACAATCCAAATTACAGAATGATGAGCGAAGAGTTCCAACGAGCTTTCAGGATATCAAACAGTCTCAGAAATAGCCAATTTTAATCCCATTTGGAAGCTTGTCAACTTACCATTCCAATGAGCTAAAAATAATGTAAATTCAACCACTGAAGAGAGAGTTACGAAGGTAACTATTCGATAAGGAGATGAAGGAAAAATTCAGGATTGACGATTGCGATCCCACTTACGGATGCCCAAATGGTCTCGGAAAACGATGATTCTGGTAAGGAATGAAAGAGCACTCAAGTACCTTTCAGATGACCAAAAATTGACCCAATTCGACATCAAACGAGGGAATTATGAGCGTCTCCATTGGATGGTGCGATTTGGAAAGATTAACAATCCAAATTACAAAATGACGATGGAAGAGTTCCAACATGCTTTTTGAATATCGAACGGTCTCAAAATTAGCCAATTCCGGTCCCATTTCGAAGCTTGTCAAGTTACCAATCCAATGAGCTCAAAATAATCTAAATTCGACCACTGAAGAGAGAGTTAAGTAGGTACTATTCAACAAGGAGATGAAGGAAAAATTCTTGACTGACAACTGCGACCCCACTTATGGATGCCCAAATGGTCTCAGAATATGATGATTCCAGTTAGGAATGAAAGAGCACTAAAGTACCTTTCAGATGACCAAAAATTGACCCAATCCAACATCAAACGAGGGAGTTATGAGCGTCTCCGTTGGATCACGGGATTTTGTAAGATTAACAATCGAAATTACCAAATGACGATTGAAAAGTTCCAACGTGCTTTTTGGATATCGAACGGTCTCAAAATTAGCCGATTCTGGTCCCATTTAGAAGCTTGTCAAGTTACCATTCCAATGAGCTCAAAATAATAAAAATTCAACCACTGAAGAGAGTTAAGAAGGTTACTATTCAACAAGGAGATGGAGGAAAAATTCATGACCGATGACTGCGATCCCACTTACGGATGCCCAAATGGTCTCGGAATACGATGATTCCAATCAGGAATGAAAGTGTAACAACTCGAAAATTTCCATACATTCGCTCGAGTACCACCTTGACCAAAAATCACTTAGGATTAATTCCTTTAGAAATTTGACAAGTTAACTAAGTGCTAAACTAGAGTAGCTATGAAATCCCTTTGAATCGCGTTAAATACGATCTACAAGACCCAAAACTTGTAGAATCATTGACGCTAGGTTACCCTAAAATCTAAGATCAAACTCATTACCCATCTACTCTCGGGATCACATTGAAACTCCGTATCAGGTCTGGACTGCACATCGGGAGTCTGAGTAATACGAGGTTAAGGACTTAGGACCGCTTCGCTGGGCTTGACAACCATCTCGGAAATCAAACCCAGACAGTGTCCCACGGCTGTTCGCTTGAGTCCGTAGCGAGGGAGTGTGAAAACACTTGTTTTCTTTACAAAATAAATATCTTGAATAGTGATTTGAGACTTGTTACTTGCAGTCAATTTGTAAGCAACCAGACCGTCAGAATCTGACCCAAATACACCCTCGGATTAGAAAAAATTTCATAAACGTTTCCATGTACTTGGAATTTCGGATCGAGGTCCGCTGACCGTTGAACTGAAACTGGTCCACCACGGGTGATCTGGGAATCCGACTGAAACGAAAACTTAACTCCACGTAGATCCAAGGTTAGTGAGCTTAAGTCTGACCTTTGGCAGAAGGAGGCCCGCCAGAAGTCCTCCATTGAGCTGAAACAAAGCCGCTTTGGTTATAACCTAAATATACCTTATCCACAAGTCTATTTCAGAGAGTTTTTAGGCTATAAAAGGACCTTAGAACCCTCTCTCTCACAACCATACGAATTTGAGAGAAACCCTAGAGAGAGAAGTGAGAAAGGAGAGAGAAAGAGTGAGAGTTGTGGGAGATCCTTCCTACCCTTTTTCCTGCCATTCTACAAGCCGATTCTTGTCGCTTTCCCGGCGATTCTGACTTCTTTTGAGGTAAGAAACCCTAACCCTAATCTGTTTTGGGGTGTGAAGGTTGTAGGTTATGTAATAGCTAACCTATTTCATTCTTTAGGATGTCAAACTACCGAATACGGAAGCTTGTCAAACCTAGTTGATTCGTTACGATTCTACAGCATAAGGTGAGGACTTTAGGTGTATAGGTTACAGTTTTCAAAGCTTTCAATGTCAGATACTGATAGATACATGATTTGCATGCAATTGCATATGTACAAAGTGCTTTCTGATTTCTGTTTTGATTAAAGACGTAGAATATGAAATTTTACATACTTTAGGTATTCGTAGAAAATACCGCACATTTATATATTTTGGAAATATGTTTGAAATGATTATTTGTTGTATGAATATATGATATATGGATAAAATACTTACTTGGTGAAAAGATTCGTCCTAATACATGTATACTAATATACACTATGTAGAAATAATGTATTGTAGAAAATACCATATATGTATATATTTTGGAAATGTGTTTGACATGATTATTTGTTATATGAATATATGATATATGGATAAAATACTTATTTGGCAAAAGAATTTGCCCTAATACAGGTTGGGCTAACATACACTAAGTATGTTGAAATAGTGTATGTTAAGTATTTGTGAAAGTGCTTGTGTGAGTAAGTGTTTGGATGATGATGCCTTATGAGGGTGTTGAGATGGGATTCTCAACTACCTTAGAGACATGTATTATTTTCTCCATGAGGTTGTTTACTTAAACCGCTTACTTGTGCAATATATGTATTGGTATTCCTATCTATGTAGTGCTTTATAACATGCTTTATAACATGCTTTATGATATGCTTACTAACATGCTTGAATTACTTTATTTATCATGCTTTACTCCACATGCTACGAATAAGGATTGATTAAGTTTGGGACTATGTCTATAGTCCAGACAATTGGTACTAGATTTAAAATCGTGGCTGAGATTCATGTCGCCACGTAAGATGTGTTTGACGAACCCGAGTCGTACTTCAGTTGGCGACAGTGGTTAGGCCACACGAAGTGCTTATGCACTTCATGTCGTTCAGTTGGTTGTGTGCTCGAGCTAGTCAGACTCGTCAAGTAACCCGATATGTCTAATGTATGTTCACCATGTTTGGTCGCTACAGCTTGAACCTAGGGTACCAAACTTACCAGTGAAATTCCATTAACCATGGTACCTCGATCCTCTAAGACTCGTGAGTCGGACATGGTGGTATGGGACACCGTGGTCAAGCTGTCGGCCTACGCTGGGGCCATGTGCCTCCCCGTAGTGACCAGTCAGTAACCAGACTCGTGAGCTGATTATGGTTGTATAGGACACTATATTCGAGCTGTCGGCCTATAATGATATTGGTGACGAGCCCTTTGTAGTGACCTCGAGCGTACTCTAAATTTGCGGTGAGGCGACGAGTTTTACCGCAGTGTATAGAGTATGAACTAGGCCTGTATCTATATAGTGATGAACCGTTAAAAGGGTGATGGGGGAGTGATGTAACCTTTGTGCATAAAAGCCTTGACAGCCTTTGCAGCGACCTAGAAAACACACCCTCATCTGTGATTAACTAGGACTGACGACCTTATAATGGATCATGTTTGGGAATGATATAGGGGAGGTACCTTAGTTTCCCAATCCTGCTGTTTGAAATGGACTAATAATAACTCGGTAATCATGCTCACCATCGCATTCCATGTGCCTGGAAGATGTGGAGCACTGAGGGATGAAAGCATGCCTCGAACGTAAGATGGTGTCGCACGAGGGTGTGTGTGATGAGGGCATACATCATGACTGCATTCATACTTGCATTAATAAGAGTAGTTAGGAATGTTTGATTTTACTGCTTTATCATTACTGCTTGACTGAATTGATAACATATTAACCTGTGCCTTATTGTTCCACTGAGTTAGCTACTCACTCCCACGTTACGGACGGTGTTGTACACACCAACCAGACTCTATCTTAGGTTTAGATGAGCTGGCGACTCAGGAGGTTGAGCCGGACTATGGCGAGAACCAGGACAAGTTTTCATTTATGCAGTATTCTGACAGCTTCGACTAGACTGTCGGATCGACGGGATTTGCTGGGATTACATCCTTAGATGTATTTTTGACCTTTTGAACATAAAATAGATATATGTATATGGTGACTCAGATGGGTTCATACTCTGGAGAATGAAATGACTTTGTTTCTTTTACATACATATATATACAGTTCAGTCTTCCGCTTGCCTTTATACAATTGATCTGGAGTATGAATTGTTGTTTTGGTATAATCTCACTCATGTTTATTACTCTAACACAGACAACATTTAATCATCATTATCTATGTTGCATAAGTGATGTGTTGGAACTCGGGAGTTGAATTATACTCGACCCCCAATTTTCAAGGCATTACAAGTTAGTATCAGAGCATGATTTTGATTAAACCGGACCTGAGTTATGTTCCCACGACGTACGCTAACACTTTGACTTAGGAGGGTGCGAGAAAAATATAGAAACAGTCCTAGGTTTTCCCGATTTCACCATTTGGGTGAAGTTATTCAAAAATAAGCGTTTTGATTGAGTTCGTACTCGATCCCGACTGCACGAGTCGATCATAAAACACTTCTAAACTGTCTATTGATGTGTCTAGATCACAATATACCTTATCCCAACAGTTAAACATCTGTAAATTCAAGTATGTGTCTGAAAGTGCCCGAAACTACCCGAAATTGAGCGAATCAGGGTTGGGGGCCTACCCACATCAATCTAGGGGTACCCAGGGTGGGACCTAGGGTTTTTTGGGGCCTAGGAGACTGGAGGACCACGCCCATGGGGAGGGACCTCAAAAACCAGAAAGTTGGTTGGCGAGGCCCTCGCCTGGTTGGTGAGGCCTCGCCAGTTTCTGGGCTGGGCCAGGCGCGCGGCTCGGGTCGATCGCCTTTGGTGGTCTAATACACCCCCTGACCTAGCTCCCGTCCCATTTCCATCTCCCAAAACCCCACCTCCTTCACAAACCTCCCCTTCAAGCCATTTTTCTCTCTTAACTTGCTGCCCTCTCTTCAAAATCGCCCTTCCAATCGTTCTCTCTGCTAATTTCGACCACAACCTACCCATTCCCATCGTCCATAGCAGTCCTTCTCTCCCTTCCCCCTCGGTTTCTCTCATTTGGACTCCCACACGCCCCTCTGAAGCTCAAAAATTGTGTGAGTTGTCTCACCCATCTTACCTCTCCATTTTCCTTCCCCATTCACTGTTCTTTGGGCCTCTACAATGCCTGTTGAGCCTCCTATCCGTGGAGAACCCACATTTCCAGCCCCTTCTCTCATTTTCCTTCATTTTCCATGGCCCTTTTTGAAGTCATTACGGCCATTTTCTCCATCTCCACCATCCTCTCTCTGATGGGCAAGAGAAAGAGTGCCGCTGATGAGGCTGGGCCTAGTCGCCCTACACGATCAAGGCAGCCGAGAGACACCGCCGCTAGCTCGAGCTTTGCTAGGGAATTTCAAGCGAAGCGGGACCTTGATCCTCGGATCCCTGCCGAATGAGCTCAGTTGGCGGCACTACCTCATGGGGTTTATGAGGACCGCAGGATTCTCTTTGATGCCTAGGTGGATGGGCGACTCTTCGGTGAATACTACTTATTCGAGCAAGTGGAGGTGGCCCATTGGGGTTTGCTATTTGAGGCCAGAGGTCGCGCCAATCCTGGTACTGTTAGAGCCTTCTACACCAACATTCATGAGCCTACACTGGAACCTTTGCAGTTTCGGCTCTTGGTTGGGGTGGATCTGTTTGTCACTGTTGATGTGAGAGTGATTACGCGGCTTATGAATATGCCTCTTGGTGATGTACATGCTAGCGAGCAGAATCTGGGGACTGTTCGTGAAAAGGATCGCCGCACACGTTACCTTTGTGGTGGCCGACTAGCTAAGTGGCAGCTGAACAAAAGCCTGCTAGCATCCCACATGTCAGATAATTTTCGCCTACTACATCATATCTTCACGTACAACCTCTACCCCAGGCACAGTAATCGCAGCCAGTGCACGCAACTCATGGTAGACTTTCTATACCAAGTGGGGTAGGGGGCGAACTTGTGCGTGCCTACATTCGTGTTGCGACAGATCTTGAATATTGTACGCTCCACCAGGAGCTCTGATTCACTTC
The DNA here is from genome assembly GCA_030180095.1 of Magnolia changhungtana. Taxonomy (NCBI): domain Eukaryota; kingdom Viridiplantae; phylum Streptophyta; class Magnoliopsida; order Magnoliales; family Magnoliaceae; genus Magnolia; species Magnolia changhungtana. The sequence continues at coordinate 1,996,944 of JASAUF010000316.1, forward strand.
CCTTCGACTGACTCATATGCAGGATTGCACGGGAGTTTGGCTACAATTTGGGGCTGGAAAGGCCAACACTGATTCACTAAATTGACTAAAGTACTCTCCATCAGATGGAACTCGGGGTGCGGCGACGACTGGCCCGACATGTGAAGAGTGAGTATGAAATGGAGAGCGAAGAAGACGAGGGTGAGGATGAGAGTGGAGCTGAAGAAGAAGAAGAGGAACCTAAGGCCCAGGATACAGAGGAGAGTTCACCTCCTGCGGCTCAGGAGCGGGGCACCGATCGGGCTACCATAGATGCACGTTTAGCCCGTCTCGAGGAGGGCTAGGCTGCCCTGCGACAAGAAGTCAGGCGGGTCCAAACTAAGCTCAGCAAGATGTCTTGTAACGCCCTGAAAATCGGGGGTCGAACATAAACTCAACTCCCGAGTTCCAGAACATCACTTATGCAACAAAATGAATGATTATTGAATGTTGACTATATTCGTGCATTGAACATGAGTGAGATTAAGCCAAAACAGCATATCATACTCCAGAGACAGTTAAATTTGCAAGTGGAAAACTGTGATAGATAGATAAAATATATAAACTATGATGAGTCTCCAGAGTGTGATAACATTTTCAGGTTAAAATAATTACAAGTATAGTTCTAAAATATACCAAATGTGAGGAAGTGTAATGTCTCCTATCCCAAGTACCATAGTCCCTTCAATACAATATCAGGTCTTCATTGACCTGCCAGAGAGATACAGATAGGAGAACTCCTATCATCATAGAAGTAGTCCGGTTCTGCTTCACAAGCATCGCCATCACCTGAAACTCAACAAATCTGGTTGGTGTGTACAACACCGTCCCGTAACGTGAGAGTGAGTAGCTAACTCAGTGGAACAATAAGGCATAAGTTATCATGTTATCAATACAGTCAAGCAGTAGTGATAAAGCAGTAAATCAAACACTCCTAGTTACTCTGATTAATGCAAGTATGAACGCAGGTATGATGGATGCCCTCACCGACATACTCCCTCATGCTACACCATCTCACGTTCGCGGCATGCTTACATCCCACAATGCTCCACATCTTCCAGGCACATGCGATGCATGATGAGCACGATTACCGAGTTTTTTAATTAATCCATTTCAAACAGCAGGATTGGGAAACTAAGGTACCTCCCTTGTATCATTCCCAAACATGATCCATTCTAGGGTCGTCAGTCCTAGTTAATATCAGACGATGGTGTGTTTTCTAGGTCACTGCAGAGGCTGCCAGGGCTGTTACGCACAAAGGTTGCACCACTCCCCCATCACCCCTTAAACGATTCATCACTATACAGAAACAGGCCTAGTTCATACTCTATATACCGCGGCAAACCCTAAGGCTCGCTGCGATTTCAGAGTATGCTCGAGGTCACTACAAAGGGCTGCCAGGGCTGTTGCTCGCATACGTTGCACCGCTCCCCCATCACCTTATCAATGTAGGCCGACAGCACGAATATAGTGTCCCATACCACCATAATCGGCTCACGAGTTTGGTTGCTCACTGGTCACTACGGGGAGGCACGTAGCCCCAGAGTAGGCCGACAGCTCGACCACGGTGTCCCATACCATCATGCCCGGCTCATGAGTCTTAGCGGATCGAGGTACCATGGTTAAAAGGGTTTTCATTGGTAAGTTTAGTACCCTAGGTTCAAGCAGTAGCGACCAAACATGGTGAACATACATTAGACAAATCGGGTTACATAACGAGCTAGGCTAGCTCGAGCGCACAACAAGTTGAACGACATGAAGTGCATAAGCACTTCGCGTGGCCAACCACTATCGCCAACCGAAGTACGACTTGAGTTCGTCGAATACATCTCACGTGGTGACATGAAACTCAACCACGATCTCCAATCTAGTACCGATTGTCTGGACTATAATCATAGCCCCAAGCACAATCAATTATCATCCATAGCATGTGGAGTAAAGCATGATAAACAAAGTAATTCAAGCATGATAAATAAAGTAATTCAAACATGCTAGTAGGCATGTTATAAGCATATTATAAAGCATGATATAAAGCATGTTGTAAAACACTACATTAATAGGAATACAAACACATGTATTGTAAGTAAGTGGTTTAGGTGATCAACCTCATGGAGGTAATCATACACGTCGCTAGGATAGTTGAGAATCCAATCTCAACACCCTCCTAAGGCATCTACACTTAAACACTTACACTAACAAGCGATTTCACAAACACTTGGAATGCACTATTTCAACATACATGACGTATGTTAGAGGAAAGTGCACTAGGGTTGTCCCTTTACCAAACTAATATTTTCTACATATACATCATATTCATACAGCAAATAAACCTGACAATCACATCAGCAAATTTTATACGTATAGGGTACCTTCTATTATACCCAATTTCAACATACATAGTGTTTACAAGGGAACTTGTAATACGGCGATTCTTTTCACCAAGCAATTAACTTATACGCACTTAATATAATTATACAACAATTAATCATGACAAACATGTCGCAAGAACATACACATATACGGTACTTCTTACAATACCGTATATCTACATACATGGCGTATATTAGTAAACATGTATTTAGGCGAACCCTTTCGCCAAATGAGTATTTTATCTATACATTATATGTCCATACAACAATTAAACATGTCAAACACATTTCCCAAAAAAATGCGTATACGGTATTTATACGAATACCTAAAGTATGTGAAATTCCAAATTCTACACTTCTAATCGAAACAGAAAACGGAAGGCACTTTGTACATGTGCAATTGTATGCAGATCATGAATCTACCATTATCTGACATTGAAAGCGTTGAAAACCGCAACTTATACACTTAAAGTCCTCACCTTGTGTCGTAGAATCGTAACGGAGACGATAGGTTTGTCTAGCTTCCATATACAGGAGTTTGGCAGCCTAAAGAACGAAACAGGTTAGCTATTTCACAACCTACAACCTATACAACTCAAATCAGATCTAGGGTTAGGGTTTCTTACCTAAAAATGGAGCTGGAATCGCCAGGAAAGCGATGAGAATCAGGCAGTGGAGCCCAAATAGCGGCAGGGAACAGCAGCAGGGAGTTCCTCCCACATCTCCCTTACTTTCTCTCTCTTTTCTCTCTCTCAAATCCAAATTCGTATGGCTGGAATGGGAGAGGGTTTAAGGTCCTTTTATAGCCTAAAAATTCCCCGAAATAGACTCAGGTTCAAGGGTTACTGCTAATATAGGTATTTCGTCACTTTTCCAGCTCAAAAGAGAGGTTCTGGTGGCCCTCCTTGAGCCAAACGTCGGACTTAAGCTCTCCACTCATGGATCTACATGGGATTACGTTTTCGACTCGATCGGATTCCCAGATCGCACGTGGCGGACCACTTTCAGTTCAACGGTCAGTGGGCCACGATCCAAAATTCCAAGTACATGTAAATGTTCCTGAAATTTTTCTTAATCCGAGGGTGTAATTTGGTCAGATTCTGACGGTCAGGTTGCTTAATACTGACGCACAAGCGAAAGGTGCCAGATCACTATTCCTGATATTTATTTTGGAATAGGAATAGTGTTTTTCACACACCCTCGCTCCGAATCGAAACGAATGGCCGTGGGACATCGGATGGACCTGATTTTTGAGATGAGTGTCAAGCCCAGTGAGGCGGTCCTAGTTCCTTAGCTTCGTGTTAATCGGACTTCCGATGTACGATCTAGACCTAATACGAAGTTTCGTTTCATTCCCGAGAGCAGCCGGGAAATGAGATTGATCCTAGATTTTGGGGTAACCTAGCGTCAATGATTCTACAAGTTTTAGGTCTTGCATATCGTATTTAAAGCGATTCAAACGGATTTCGTAGCTAATCTGGTTTCACACCTAGTTACTTTATCTCATTTCTAAAGGATTTAGTCCTAAGCGATTTCTGTCTGGGGTGGTATTTAGTCCTTTGTAGTTTGTATCTAAAGTGATCCAAGTTATACTACTTAGCTAGTTTAAGATAGTGTCTAGGGCGAAAGTGCTTCGAAAAATTGAAAGAACAAGCTAGTGAAGGGTTGAATTTGTGAAGGAAATGAGTTCAAAGGCGGCTTTAGACTTTGGGATTTGGTTCTAACAAGTTAATGAGGTATTAGGATCGACCCATTGCCTAAGGACATCTAATCCCAGGTTGGCAAAATCTGGGGCGTTACATGTCTCGCAACTTGAAGGTCATCCTGTGCTGTCTACAAGACAAGAGAACTCCTCCTCCATCGCCTGATTCGGGTGCTTAGTCATCCAAGTTGTTGTTGGTGGTTGTTTTGGTTACTGCATTAGGCGGTTTATGCTTTCATGTTGATGATGTAGTAGTTAGTAATATGTTTTAAGTATTTGATGTTGTGGATGTAATTGGTTCACATGTAATTTCTGTCATGATTCATGTAACTCTGTAGTCCATGTATTATGACAAATTTGGGTAAGTGAAAAGCATATAGCCTCTTTTGCTATGAGATGTGTGGAATACTTAAAGTGTTGTATAATGTGTTGCTATGTTTTATCTCACATACGTTACACCCTATGTTGTATAGGGCATGCCGCGACAGTATCACGGAGCACGGCACACCTATTTCTCACTGGCTCGATGGACCAGACTCATTCTGGTAGAGGTGGTCCTACGAACCGAGGGTTAAGACTCTGAACAGCCTCCTGCTGGTCCTACTGGTGGACTGTCACCTTATACACCACCGGTTCGCGAGCAGCACCAGGCATCCTCATCTACACAGCATGACCCACAGGCTGCTCCACCTCCTGATAGGTTTGAGCAGTTGATGTTGATGATGCATCAGCAGCAGATGCAGCAGCAGCACCACCACCAGCAGCTTATGGCCACTATTGCTGAGGCCTTGTCTCAGGGTGGGAGTGCGACTCCACCTCCGACATCTACACGCCCTACTAAGACTATTGAGTCTCCTGCTCAGACTGAGGCTATACCTCCACCTGCGCCTGTTGTACCCCCTACTGGAGATGTCGTTACTCGTGGCTTACTCGAGAAATTCCAGTGCTTGAGGCCTCCCACATTCACGGGTTCTCATAGACCTGAGGAGGCTGAGTTTTGGCTAGACCGCATCTCCAAGATGCTACGGATGCTGCACTGTACTGAGGTAGAGTAGGTCGAGTTGGCCACTTTCATGTTCGAGAGGGAGGCTAGTCTGTGGTGGGACAGTGTGCTGCGGTCTGTCGCAGCGGACTATGTGTGGACTTGGGCAGTATTTGAGTTACGGTTCCATGAGAAGTATTACCCGCAGACCTACAAACACGAGCGAGAGAATGAGTTTTTATAGCTCAGGCAGGGAGGCATGACTGTTATGGAGTACAAGCACCACTTTACGGAGTTGGGCCACTTTGTCCCGACCATCCTTGTTGATGAGCAGATGCGGATGCACTGTTTTTCTAGGAGTTTGCGACCTGATATATGGTCGAAGATGTGTTGTATCAGTATACCTTCTTACGCGGAGCTGGTTTACATTTCTATAATGGCCAAGCAGGATGTGGACCATTTGACATGCTCCTGTGGTGCTATAGTTACAAGGCCACGACCAGATGTTCAGAGTAGGCCTTTCCTAAGCAAGAGGCCTCGTGCTGACTCGCCTCCCAGGATCGCAGTGCCAGCGGCTCCGATGTGGTGCCCTATTGTGACCTGTATGTATTGTGGGAAACAGGGTCATTCTGCTGGGAGTTATTTTGCACGGATGAAGGATAGCGGGTTCTCTCCACCGTAGATGATTGGTCATTCACAAGCTCTATCGGCTCCACCTCTACAGACTGCCCCTGCCCATCCATCTTTCCGATCTCCTATATCACGCTTCAGGCTTCCTCAACGGCCCTTAGCTCCATAGCCGAACCGTCAGTAGCAGGCTCGAGTACATACGCTGGTTACTGAGATACCTGAGACATCGATTACGACTCCGATGGCTTTTAAGGGTATGACCCACATTCACGGTACTTCCGTCTCCTTGTTGGTGGACACTAGGTCCACTACTTCTATTATTTCATATGGGGCAGTTAAGCGTCTAGCTTTACGTACTACTCCCACGAAGGGAATGAGACTCACTACGGCTACTGGGACTTTTTCGAATGTCGCATGAGTATGTGAGGGTTGCTCCGTGGATTTGGGTAGCAGAACAGTGCTCGTCGATCTCATTGTTGCTCCACTATGGCACTACGATATTATCCTCGGTATGGACTAGCTCACTAAGATGAGGGCAGAGATAGATTGTGATACTCGAGTCGTGATGGCCTATGGATCTGACGGCATAGCTTTTACGTTTCCAGTGCAGGTCAGTTAGCCCCGCCGTGTTGAGTATTATACTGCTTTATTAGCGCCGATAGATGGTCCGACATTAGAAGCTACGCTGGTGGTTCGGGAGTTTACAGATGTGTTTAAGACGATTCCTGGTTTGCCTCCTCGGCGCGAGATCGATTTCACCATTGATCTTACGCCTGGTGCGACACCTATCTCATTGCCGACTTATCGTATGCCTCCATGTGAGATGGAGGAACTGCGGAGACAGATTGACGAGCTAGTAGATAAGGGTTTCATACGACCTAGTGTGTCTCCTTGGGGAGCACCTGTCCTATTTGTGAAGAAGAAGGACAGGACGTATGGTTATGTATTGATTACCGTAGGTTGAACCAGGTCATGGTGAAGAACAAGTATCCTTTGCCCAGGATTGATGATCTGTTTGATTAGTTGAAGGGGGCGAAGTATTTTTCGAAGATTGATCTGTAGTCAGGGTATCATCAGCTGCGTGTCAGAGATGAGGACGTGCAAAAAATGGCTTTCAGGACATGCTTTGGGCACTACGAGTTTCTAGTGATGTCGTTCGATCTTACAAACGCACCGGCCGTGTTCATGGACCTGATGAACCGGGTACTTCGGCCATTCCTATACTGATACACCATCATCTTTATTAATGACATTCTGATATACTCTATGAGTCAGGAGGAGCACGAGGAGCACCTAAGAGCAGTGTTGGATACGTTGAAGAAGACCCAGTTGTTCGCGCAGTATAAGAAGTGCGACTTCTGGCAGGAGGAAGTCAAATTCCTCGGACATGTGGTATCCAAAGATGGGATAACAGTGGACCTTGCTAAGGTAGCCGTGGTTTAGGATTGACAGCAGCCTGGCTCAATTACCGAGGTGAGGAGTTTCCTTGGTCTGGCAGGGTATTATAGACACTTTATTCAGAATTTCTCGAAGATTGCCAGGCCGTTGTCTCAGTTGACACGGAAGGATCTAAAGTTCACCTGGAATGAGAAGGCGGAAGCAGCTTTCAAGGAGCTGAAGGATAGGTTGACATCTGCCCCTGTGCTAGTATTGCCAGAGCAAGCGGTGAAGTACACGATATACACTGACGCGTCTCGCGTTGGTTTGGGTCGTGTCCTTATGCAGAAGGAGAGGGTGATTGCGTATGCCTCGAGACAATTAAGGAAGCACGAGGAGAATTACCCTACACACAACCTTGAGTTGGAAGATGTCATCTTTGCATTGAAGCTCTGGAGACATTATCTCTACGAAGAGGAGTTCGAGCTTTTCTGCGACCACAAGAGCCTTAAGTATATATTCACGCAGCAGGACTTAAATATGAGACAATGCCGATGGATGGAGACCTTGAAGGACTTCAAGTACGAGGTTTCCTACCATTCGGGTAAGGTGAACCTTGTGGCAGACGCGTTGAGCCGCAAGAAGGCTATAGTATTTGTGGCTCCGTTGATGATAGCAGAGTGGGACATAGTTGAGTTCGTGCGGGACTTCGAGGAGAGACTCACCATAGAGGAGCCATTTGAGTGTGTTGCGCACATTCGGGTGCGACCACTTGTTGATGAAAGGATCATTGAGGCCCAGAAGGGCGATGTGCGGTTGTCTGAGCTTCGAGAGCAAGCTAGCGACGCCGAGGACTCCGAGTGGAGAGTTGATTCAAATGGGGGTCTACGATTCCGTGGCCGCCTATGCATTCCTAACATACCTGACTTGAGACATGAGCTTCTCGAGTCTGTCCATGACTCGAAGCTTGCGATGTATCCTGGTAGCACGAAGATGTACCAGGATATGAGATGGTCATATTGGTGGGATAACATGAAGGCCCACATTGTTGAGTTCGTTTCTCGTTGCCTGATGTACCAGCAGGTCAAGGCAGAACATCGCCGACCTCCTGAAATGCTTCAGCCCATTCTCATAGTAGAGTGGAAGTGTGACTTCATCTCCATGGATTTCATATCAGGGTTGTCGAAGACGAGGAAGGGACATGATTCCATTTGGATGATTGTGGACCGGTTGACCAAATCAGCCCATTTCCTCCCCATCAGAGTCACGAACTCTGCAGATGAGCTGGCTAGATTGTACATCAGAGAGATCGTCCTTCTGCATGGAGTTCCTTTAGAGATTGTGTCAGATAGAGACACTCGGTTCACACTATCTTCTGGACTCGTATCCAGGAAGCGATGGGTGTGAAGTTGAAGTTCAGTACGGTGTTTCATCCTCAGACTGACGGGCAGACAGAGCGGGTGAATCAGATTCTTGAGGATATGTTGCAAGCATGTGTGTTGGACTTCAAGGACGGTTGGGATGATTGTCTTCCTTATGCAGAGTTTGCCTACAACAACAGCTTTCAGGCGAGTATTGATATAGCACCATATGAGGCCCTGTATGGTCATCCTTGCAGAGCACTGCATTGTTGGGCTAAGGTTGGCGAGCATAGTTTGATTGGCCCAGAGTTGGTACAGGCGACCTCAGAGAAGATCGACATTATCAGGCGTCGACTTCTTACAGTGCAGAGCAGGCAGAAGAGTTACGCCGATACGAGGCGGCAACCGCTTGAGTTCGAGGTCGGAGATCATGTATTCCTCCGAGTTTCCCCTATGAAGGGAGTCCTTCGGTTTGGAAAGAAGGGGAAGCTCACACCGAGGTTTATCGGTCTGTTTCAGATACTGGATCTAGTGGGTGTTGTGGCATATCGTCTCGCTTTGCCCACACCACTTGCAGCTGTACACAACGTATTTCATGTATTTATGCTGAAGAAGTATGTTCCTGATCCTTCACATATTATCAGATGGGAGTAGGTACAGCTGAGCGAGGATGCTACATATGAGCTGCGTTCGACACGTATACTTGACAGGAAGGAGAAGGTACTGCGTAGCAAGGTCATTCCACTTGTGAAGGTACTATGGACGCATCATTCAAAGGAGGAAGCTACTTAGGAGACTGAGGCCGAGGTCAGAAAGAACTACCCTCAGATTCTCGAGGATGAAATTTTTGTTTATGGGGGGGCAGATTGTAACGACTTGAAAATTTTTATACATTGGCTCGAGTACCATCTCGACCAGAAATCACTTAGGATTAAATCCTTTATAAATTTGACAAGTTAACTAACTGCTAAACTAGAGTAGCTATGAAATCCGTTTGAATCGCTTTAAATACGATCTACAAGACCCAAAACTTATATAATCATTGACGCTAGGTTACCCTAAAATCTAGAATCAAACTCATTACCCATCTGCTCTTGGGATCACATTGAAACTCCGTATCAGGTTTGGACCACACATCGGGAGTTCGAATAATATAAGGTTAAGGACTTAGGACCGCTTCACTGGGCTTGACAACCATCTTGGAAATCAAACCCAGACAGTGTCCCACGGCTGTTCGCTTGAGTCCGGAGTGAGGGAGTGTGAAAACACTTGTTTTCTTTACAAAATAAATATCTTGAATAGTGATCTGAGACTTGTTACTTGTGGTCAATTTATAAGCAACCAGACCGTCAGAATCTGATCCAAATACACCCTCGGATCAGAAAAAATTTCATAAACGTTTCTATGTACTTGGAATTTCGGATCGAGGTACGCTGACCGTTGAATTGAAACTAGTCCACCACGCGTGATCTGGGAATCTGACTGAGATGAAAACTTAACTCCACGTAGATCCAAGGTTAGTGAGCTTAAGTCCAATCTTTGGCTGAAAGAGGCCCACCAGAAGTCCTCCATTGAGTTGAAACAAAGCCGCTTTGGTTATAACCTAAGTATACCTTATCCACAAGTCTATTTCAGAGATTTTTTAGGCTATAAAAGGACCTTAGAACCCTCTCTCTCACAGCCATACGAATTTGAGAGAAACCCTAGAGAGAGAAGTGAGAAAGGAGAGAGAAAGAGTGAGAGTTGTGGGAGATCCTTCCTACCCTTTTTCCTCCCATTCTACAAGCCGATTCTTGTCGCTTTTCCGGCGATTCCAACTTTGTTTTGAGGTAAGAAACCCTAACCCTAATCTGTTTTGGGGTGTGAAGGTTGTAGGTTATGAAATAACTAACCTTTTTCATTCTCTAGGATGTCAAACTGCCGAATACGTAAGCTTAGCAAACCTAGATGATTCGTTGCAATTCTATGGTATAAGGTGAGGACTTTAGGTGTATAGATTACAGTTTTCAACGCTTTCAATGTCAGATACTGATAGATTCATGATCTGCATGCAATTGCACATGTACAAGGTGCTTTCTGATTTCTGTTTTGATTAAGACGTAGAATATGAAATTTTAAATACTTTAGGTATTCATAGAAAATACCGTATACGTATATATTTTGGAAATGTGTTTGACATGATTATTTGTTGTATGAATATATGATATATTGATAAAATACTTATTTGGTGAAAAGATTCGCCCTAATACATGTTATGCTAATATACACTATGTATGTAGAAATAGTGTATTGTAGAAAATGTTGTATATGTATATATTTTGGAAATGTGTTTGACATGATTTTTATTGTATGAATATATGATATATGGATAAAATACTTATTTAGCGAAAGGATTTGCCCTAATACAGGTTTGGCTAACATACACTAAGTATGTTGAAATAGTGTATGTTAAGTGTTTGTGAAAATGCTTGTGTGAGTAAGTGTTTGGATGATGATGCCTTAGGAGGGTGTTAAGATGGGATTCTCGACTACCTTAGAGACATGTATTATTTCCTCCATGAGGTTGTTTAATTAAACCGCTTACTTGTGCAATATATGTATTGGTATTCCTATCTATGTAGTGCTTTATAACGTGCTTTATGACGTGCTTACTAACATGCTTGAATTACTTTATTTATCATGCTTTACTCCACATGCTACGAATAAGGATTGATTGATTTTGGGACTATGTCTATAGTCCAGACAATCTGTACTAGATTTGAGATCGTGGCTGAGATTCATGTCGCCACGCAAGATGTGTTTGACGAACCCGAGTCATACTTCAATTGGCGATAGTGGTTAGGCCACACGAAGTCCTTATGCACTTCATGTCGTTCAGTTGGTTGTGCGCTCGAGCTAGTCAAACTTGTCAAGTAACCCGATATGTCTAATGTATGTTCACCATATTTGGTCGCTACTACTTGAACCTAGGGTACCAAACTTACCAGTGAAATCCCGTTAACCATGGTACCTCGATCTGCTAAGACTCATGAATCGGGCATGGTGGTATGGGACACCGTGGTGTTGTCGTCGCCTCTACGTTGGGGCCACGTGCTTCCGGTAGTGACTCGAGCCAAAGAACCGCACTCGTGAGCCGATTATGGTGGTATGAGACACTATATTCGAGCTGTCGGCCTACACTAATTGATGATGAGCCCTTTGTAGTGACCTCGAGCGTACTCTGAATTTGTGGTGAGGTGACGAGTTTTGCTGCAGTGTATAGAGTATGAACTAGGCCTGTATCTATATAGTGATGAACCGTTAAAAGGGTGATGGGGGAGTGATGTAACCTTTGTGCATAAAAGCCTTGACAGCCTTTGCAGCGACCTAGAAAACACACCCTCATCTGTGATTAACTAGGACTGACGACCTTATAATGGATCATGTTTGGGAATGATATAGGGGAGGTACCTTAGTTTCCCAATCCTGCTGTTTGAAATGGACTAATAATAACTCGGTAATCATGCTCACCATCGCATTCCATGTGCCTGGAAGATGTGGAGCACTGAGGGATGAAAGCATGCCTCGAACGTAAGATGGTGTCGCACGAGGGTGTGTGTGATGAGGGCATACATCATGACTGCATTCATACTTGCATTAATAAGAGTAGTTAGGAATGTTTGATTTTACTGCTTTATCATTACTGCTTGACTGAATTGATAACATGTTAACCTGTGCCTTATTGTTCCACTGAGTTAGCTACTCACTCCCACGTTACGGACAGTGTTGTACACACCAACCAGACTCTATCTTAGGTTTAGATGAGCTGGCGACTCAGGAGGTTGAGCCGGACTATGGCGAGAACCAGGACAAGTTTTCATTTATGCAGTATTCTGACAGCTTCGACTAGACTGTCGGATCGACGGGATTTGCTGGGATTACATCCTTAGATGTATTTTTGACCTTTTGAACATAAAATAGATATATGTATATGGTGACTCAGATGGGTTCATACTCTGGAGAATGAAATGACTTTGTTTCTTTTACATACATATATATACAGTTCAGTCTTCCGCTTACCTTTATATAATTGATTTGGAGTAGGAATTATTGTTTTAGTATAATCTCACTCATGTTTAGTGCTCTAACACAGACAACATTTAATCATCATTATCTATGTTGCATAAGCGATGCGTTGGAACTCGGGAGTTGAATTATACTCGACCCCTAATTTTCAGGGCGTTACAGAAAGGGCACTAAAGTACCTTTCAGATGACCAAAAATTGACCCAATCCGACATCAAATGAGGGCGTTATGAGCGTCTCTGTTGGATGGTGCGATTTAGAAAGATTAACAATCCAAATTACAAAATCACAATTGAAGAGTTCCAACGGGCTTTTTGGATATCGAGCATTCTCAAAATTAGCCAATTTCTATCCCATTTAGAAGCTTGTCATGTTACCATTCCAATGATCTCAAAATAATCTAAATTCGACCACTGAAGAGAGAGTTAAGAAGGTTACTATTCGACAACGAGAAGAATGAAAAATTTAGGACTGACGACTGCGATCCCACTTATGGATGCCCAAATGGCCTCATAGTAGGATGATTACAGCTAGGAATGAAAGAGCACTAAATTACCTTTCAGATGACCAAAAATCAACCCAATCTGACATCAAACGAGAGAGTTATGAGCGTCTCCATTGGATCGTGCAATTTGGAAAGATTAACAATCCAAATTGTAAAATGAAGAGCGAAGATTCCAACGCGCTTTTAGGATATCGAACGGTCTCAGAAATAGCCAATTTTGGTCCCATTTGGAAGCTTGTCAACTTACCATTCCAATGAGCTCAAAATAGTCTAAATTCGACCAATGAAGAGAGAGTTATGAAGGTTACTATTCGACAAGGAGAAGAATGAAAAATTTAGGACTGACGACTGTGATCCCACTTACGGATTCCCGAATGGCCTCGGAATAGGATGATTCCAGCCAGGAATGAGGGAGCACTAAAGTACCTTTCAGATGACCATAAATCAACCCAATCTGACATCAAATAAGGGAGTTATGAGCGTATCCATTGGATTGTGCGATTTGGAAAGATTAACAATCCAAATTGTAAAATGACGAGCAAATAGTTCCATCGCGATTTCGAGATATCGAACAGTCTCAGAAATAGCTAATTTTAGTCCTATTTGGAAGCTTGTTAATTTACCATTCCAATGAGCTCAAAATAGTTTAAATTCGCCCACTGAAGATAGAGTTACGAAGGTTACTATTCGAGAAAGCGATGAAGGAGAAATTCAGGACCAACAACTGCGATCTTCTTACGGATGCCGTAATGGTCTCGGAAAATGATGATTCTAGTTAGGAATGAAAGAGTACTAAAGTACCTTTCAGATGATGAAAAATTGACCCAATTCAAAATTAAACGAGGGAGTTAAGAGCATCTCCGTTTTATGGTGTGATTCGGAAAGATTAACAATCGAAATTACAAAATGACAATTGAAGAGTTCCAACGTGCTTTTGGATATCGAACGGTCTCAAAATCAGCCAATTCTAGTCCCATTTCGAAGCTTGTCAAGTTACCAATCCAATGAGCTCAAAATAATCTAAATTCGACCACTAAAGAGAGAGTTAAGTAGGAATTATTCGACAAGGAGATGACGGAAAAATTCATGACCGACGACTGCGATCCCACTTACGGATACCCAAATGGACTTAGAATACGATGATTCCAGTCATGAATGAAAGGGCACTAATGTACCATTCAGATGACCAAAAATTGACGCAATCCAACATCAAACGAGGGAGTTATGAGTATCTCCGTTGGATGGTACCATTTGGAAAGATTAACAATCCAAATTAGAAAATCACAATTGAAGAGTTCCAACATGCTTTTTAGATATCGAACGGTCTCAAAATTAACCAATTCTGATCCCATTTTAAAGCTTGTCATGTTACAATTCCAATGAGCTCAAAATAATCTAAATTCGACCACTGAAGAGAGAGTTAAGAAGGTCACTATTTGATAAGGAGATGAAGGAAAAATTCATGACCGATGACTGCGATCCCACTTACGGATGCCCAAATGGTCTCAGAATACGATGATTCCAGTCACGAATGAAAGGGCACTAAAGTACCTTTCAGATGACCAAAAATTAACCCAATCCGACATGAAACGAAGGAGTTATGAGTGTCTCCATTGGATGGTTGGATATTGAAAGATTAACAATCCAAATTGCAAAATGACGATTGAAGAGTTCAACGTGCTTTTTGGATATTGAATGGTCTCGAAATTAGACAATTTCATTCCCATTTAAAAGCTTGTCAAGTTACCATTCTAATGAGCTAAAAATAATCTAAATTCGGCCACTGAAGAGTGAGTTTAGAAGGTTACTATTCGACAAGGAGATGAAGGAAAAATTAATGACCGACGACTGCGATCCCACTTACGGATGCCCAAGTGGTCTCAGAATATGATGATTCTAGTCAGGAACGAAAGAGCACTAAAGTACAATTCAGATGACCAAAAATTGACCCAATCTGACATTAAATGAGGGAGTTATGAGCGTCTCCGTTGGATGGTACGATTTGGAAAGATTAATGATCCAAATTACAAAACGACGATTGAAGTGTTCCAACATGCTTTTTGGATATCGAACGGTCTCAAAATTAGCCAATTCCGATCCCATTTAAAAGCTTGTCAAGTTACCATTCCAATGAGCTCAAAATAATCTAAATTCGACCACTAAAGAGAGAGTTAAGAAGGTTACTATTCAACAAGGACATGAAGGTAAAATTCATGACCGACGACTGTGATCCCACTTACGGATGCCCAAATGGTCTCGGGATATGATGATTCCAGTCAGGAATGAAAGGGCACTAAAGTACCTTTCAGATGACCAAAATTGACCCAATCCGACATTAAACGAGGGAGTTGTGAGCGTCTCCGTTGGATGGTGTGATTTGGAAAGATTAACAATCCAATTTGCAAAATGACGATTGAAGAGTTCCAACGTGCTTTTTCGATATCTAACGGTCTCAAATTTAGCCAATTTCAGTCCCATTTAAAAGCTTGTCAAGTTTCCAATCCAATAAGCTCAAAATAATCTAAATTCGACGACTGAAGAGGGAGTTAAGAAGGTTACTATTTGACAAGGAGATGAAGGAAAAATTCATTACCGACGACTGTGATCCCACTTATGGATGCCCAAATGGTCTCATAATACGACGATTCCTATCAGGAATGAAAGAGCATTAAAGTACCTTTCAGATGACCAAAAATCAACCCAATCTGACATCAAATGAGGGAGTTATGAGTGTCCCCATTGGATCACACGATTTGGAAAGATTAACAATCCAAATTACAATATGACGATTGAAGAGTTCCAACGTGCTTTTTGGATATCGAACGGTCTCAAAATTAGCCCATTCCGGTCCCATTTAGAAGCTTGTCAAGTTACCATTCCAATGAGCTGAAAAGAATGTAAATTCGACCAATGAAGAGTGTTAAGAAGGTAACTATTCAACAATGAGAAGAATGAAAAATTCAGGACCGACAACTGCGATACCGCTTACGGATGCCGAAATGGTCTCAGAATAGGATGATTTTAGCCAGGAATGAAAGAGCACTAAAGTACCTTTCAGATGACCAAAAATCAACCCAATCCGACATCAAACGAGGGAGTTATGAGCGTCTCCTTTGGATTGCGCGATTTAGAAAGATTGACAATCTAAATTGCAAAATGATGAGCGAAGAGTTCCAATGCGTTTTCAGGATATCGAACGGTCTCAGAAATAGCCAATTTAGGTCCCAGTTGGAAGCTTATCAACTTAGCATTCCAATTAGCTAAAAATAATGTAAATTCGACCACTAAAGAGAGAGTTTCGAAGGTTACTATTCGACAAGGTGGTGAAGGAAAAATTCAGGACCGACGATTGGGATCCCACTTATGGATGCCTAAATGGTCTTAGAATATGATGATTCCAGTCAGGAATGAAAGAGCACTAAAGTTCCTTTCAGATGACCAAAAATTAACCTAATCTGACATCAAACGAGGGAGTTATGAGTGTCTTCGTCGGATCGCCTGATTTGGAAAGATTAACAGTCTAAATTACAAAATCACGATCGAAGAGTTCCAATGTGCTTTTGGGATATAGATCGGTCTCAAAATTAGCCAATTTCGGTCCCATTTGGAAGCTTGTCAAATTACCGTTCCAATGAGTTTAAAATAGTCTAAATTCGACCACTAAAGCGAGAGTTATGAAGGTTAATATTCGACAAGGAGATGAAGGAAAAATTCAGGATTGATGACTGGGATCTCACTTACGGATGCCTAAATGGTCTCAGAATATGATGATTCCAGTTAGGAATGAAACATCACTAAAGTACCTTTCAGATGACCAAAAATCAACCTAATTTGACATCAAACGAGGGAGTTATGAGTGTCTTCATCAGATCGCGTGATTTGGAAAGATTAACAGTCCAAATTACAAAATGACGATCGAAGAGTTCCAACGTGCTTTTGGGATATCGATCGGTCTGAAAATTAGCCAATTTCGGTCCCATTTGGAAGCTTGTCAAATTACCATTCCAATGAGCTTAAAATAGTCTAAATTCGACCACTGAAGCGAGTGTTATAAATGTTACTATTCGACAAGGAGATGAAGGAAAAATTCAGGACCGACGACGGTGATCCCAGTTACAGATGCTGAAATGGTCTCAGAAAATGATGATTCCAGTTTGGAATGAAAGAGAACTAAAGTACCTTTTAGATGACCAAAAATCGACCCAATCCGACATCAAACGAGGGAGTTATGAGCGTCTCCATTGGATCACACAATTTTGAAAGATTAACAATCAAAATTACAAAACGACGATTGAAAAGTTCCAACGTGCTTTTTGGATATCGAATGGTCTCAAAATTAGCCAATTTCCGTCCCATTTAGAAGCTTGTCAAGTTACCATTTCAATGAGCTCAAAATAATCAAAATTCGACCACTGAAGAGAGTTAAGAAGGTAACTATTCGACAAGGAGATGAAGGAAAAATTCATGATCGACAACTGCGATCCCACTTACAGATGCCCAAATGGTCTCAGAATACGATGATTCCAGTCAGGAATGAAAGGGCACTAAAGTACCTTTCAGTAGACCAAAAATTGACCCAATCTGACATCAAACAAGGGAGTTATGAGAGTCTCTGTTGGATTGTGTGATTTGGAAAGATTAGCAATCCAAATTGCTAAATGACGAGTGGAGAGTTCCAATGTGCTTTTTGGATAT
The DNA here is from genome assembly GCA_030180095.1 of Magnolia changhungtana. Taxonomy (NCBI): domain Eukaryota; kingdom Viridiplantae; phylum Streptophyta; class Magnoliopsida; order Magnoliales; family Magnoliaceae; genus Magnolia; species Magnolia changhungtana. Next base: position 2,014,647 of record JASAUF010000316.1, read on the forward strand.
CTAACGGTCTCAAAATTAGCCAATTCTGGTCCCATTTAAAAGCTTGTCAAGTTACCATTCCACTGAGCTGAAAATAATCTAAATTCGACCACTGAAGAGGGAGTTACAAAGGTTACTATTCGACAAGGAGATGAAGGAAAAATTTAGGACCGACGACTGCGATCCCACTTACGGATGCTGAAATGGTCTCGAAAAAGGATGATTCCAGTCAGGAATGAAAGAGCACTAAAGTAGCATTCAAATGACCAATAATCGACCCAATTCGACATCAAACGTGGGAGTTATGAGCGTCACCGTTGGATGGTGCGATTTGGAAAGATTTACAATCCAAATTATAAAATTACGATGGTGCGATTTGGAAAGAGTTCCAATGTGCTTTTTGGATATCGAACAGTCTCATTCTAAAGCTTGTCAATTACTAATCCAATGAGCTCAAAATAATCTAAATTCGACCACTGAAGAGAGAGTTAAGAAGGTACTATTCGACAAGGAGATGAAGGAAAAATTCATGACCGACGACTGCGATCCCACTTATGGATGCCCAAATGGTCTCAGAATATGATGATTCTAGTCAGGAACGAAAGAGCACTAAAGTACCTTTCAGATGACCAAAAATCAACCTAATCTGACATTAAACGGGGAGTTATGAGTGTCTCTGTTGGATCACGCGATTTGGAAAGATTAACAATCCAAATTGCAAAATGACGATCGAAGAGTTCCAACGTGCTTTTGGCATATCGATCGGTATCTAAAATAGCCAATTTTGGTCCCATTTGGAAGCTTGTTAAATTACCATTCCAATGAGCTCAAAATAGTCTAAATTCGACCACTGAAGCAACAGTTACGAAGGTTACTATTCGACAAGGAGATGAAGGAAAAATTCAGGACCGACAACGGCGATCCCAGTTACAAATGCTAAATGGTCTCGAAAAATGATGATTCCAGTTAGGAAAGAAAGAGCACTAAAGTACCTTTTAGATGACTAAAAATCGACCAAATATGACATCAAATGAGTTATGAGCGTCTCTATTGGATCACTCGATTTTGAAAGCTTAACAATCGAAATTACAAAATGATGATCGAAAAGTTCCAATGTGCTTTTTGGATATCAAACGGTCTCAAAATTAGCCAATTCTAGTCCCATTTAAAAGCTTGTCAAGTTGCCATTTCAATGAGCTCAAAATAATCAAAATTTGACCACTGAAGAGAGTTAAGAAGGTTACTATTCGATAAGTAGATGAAGGAAAAATTCATGACCGATGACTGCGATCCCACTTACGGATGCCCAAATGGTCTCAGAATATGATGATTCCAGTCAGGAATGAAAGGGCACTAAAGTACCTTTCAGATGACCAAAAATCGACCTGATTCGACATCAAACGAGGGAGTTATGAGCGTCTCCTTTGGTTGGTGCGATTTGGAAAGATTAACAATACAATTTGAAAAATGATGATTGAAGAGTTCCAACGTGCTTTTTGGATATCTAACAGTCTCAAATTTAGCCAATTCTGGTCCCATTTAAAAGCTTGTTAAGTTACCATTACAATGAGCTCAAAATAATCTAAATTCGATCACCGAAGAGAGAGTTAAGAAGGTTACTTTTCGACAAGGAGATGAAGGAAAAATTCATGACCGACTACTGCGATCCCACTTATGGATGCCTAAATGCTCCCGAAATACGACGATTCCAGTCAGGAATGAAAGGGCACTAAAGTACCTTTCAGATGACCAAAAATTGACCCAATCCGACTTCAAACGAGGGCGTTATGAGCGTCGCCATTGGATTGTGCGATTTGGAAAGATTAACAATCCAAATTACAAAATGACGATTGAAGAGTTCCAACGTGCTTTTTAGATATCTGACAGTCTCAAATTTAGCCAATTCTGGTCCCATTTAAAAGCTTGTTAAGTTACCATTCTAATGACCTCAAAATAATCTAAATTCGACCACTGAAGAGAGAGTTAAGAAGGTTACTATTCGACAAGGAGAAGAAAGAAAAATTCATGACCGACGACTGCGATCCCACTTACGAATGCCCGAATTATCTCCTAATAGGATGATTCTAGCCAGGAATGAAAGAGCACTAAAGTACCTTTCAGATGACCAAATATCAACCCAATATGACATCAAACGAGTGAGTTATGAGCGTCTCCGTTGGATTGCACGATTTGGGAATATTAACAATCCAAATTGCAAAATGACGAGCGAAGAGTTCCAACGCACTTTCGGGATATCGAAGGGTATCAGAAATAACAAATTTTGTTCCATTTGGAAGCTTGTCAATTTACCATTCCAATGAGCTGAAAATAATGCAAATTCAACCACTGAAGAGAGAGTTACGAAGGTTACTATTCGACAAGCAGATGAAGGAAAAATTCAGGACCAACGATTAGGATCCCACTTATGGATGCCCAAATGGTGTCATAATATGATGATTCCAATAAAGAATTTAAGAGAACTAAAGTACCTTTCAGATGACCAAAAATTGACCCAATCCGACATCAAACAGGGGAGTTATGAGGTTCTCCGTTGGATGGTGCGATTTGGAAAGATTAACAATCCAAATTACAAAATGATGATTGAAGAGTTCCAATGTGCTTTTTGGATATCGAACGGTCTTGAAATTAGCTAATTTCGGTCCAATTTCGAAGCGTGTCAAGTTACCAATCCAATGAGCTCAAAATAATCTAAATTCGACCATTGAAGAGAGAGTTCAGAAGGTGCTATTTGTCAAGGAGATGAAGGAAAAATTCATGACCGACGACTGCTATCCCACTTGTGGATGCCCAAATGGTCTCAGAATATGATGATTCTAGTCAGGAATGAAAGAGCACTTAAGTACCTTTCAGATGACCAAAAATCAACCTAATCTGACATAAAACGGAGGAGTTATGAGTGTATCCGTTGGATCGCGCGATTTGGAAAGATTTACAATCCAAATTGCAAAATGACGATCGAAGAGTTCCAACGTGCTTTTGGGATATCGATCGGTATCCAAATTAGCCAATTTCGGTCCCATTTGGAAGCTTGTCAAATTACCATTCCAATGATCTCAAAATAGTCTAAATTCAACCACTGAAGCGAGAGTTACGAAGGTTACTATTTGACAAGGAGATGAAGGAAAAATTCAGGACAGACGACGACGATCCCATTTACAAATGTTGAAATGGTTTCGGAAAATGATGATTCCAGTTAGGAAAGAAAGAACACTAAAGTACCTTTCAGATGACCAAAAATTGCCTATCCGACATCAAACGAGTGAGTTACGAGCATCTCCATTGGATCACGCGATTTTGAAAGATTAACAATCGAAATTACAAAATGACGATTGAAAAGTTCCAACGTGCTTTTTGGATATCGAACGGTCTCAAAATTAGCCAATTTTGGTCCCATTTAAAAGCTTGTTAAGTTGTCATTTCAATTAGCTCAAAATAATCAAAATTCGACCATTGAAGAGAGTTAAGAAGGTTACTATTCGACAAGGAGATGAAGGAAAAATTCATGACCGACGACTCCGATCCCACTTACGGATGCCCAAATGGTATCAAATAATGATGATTCCAGTCAGGAATGAAAGGGCACTAAAGTACCTTTCAGATAAACAAAAATCGATCCAATCCGACATCAAACGAGGGAGTTATGAGCGTCTTGTCGGATGGTGCGGTTTGGAAAGATTAACCAAATTGCAAAATGACAATTGAAGAGTTCCAACATGCTTTTTGAATATCGAACGGTCTCAAAATTAGCCAATTTCAATCCCATTTAAAAGCTTGTAGAGTTACCATTCCAATGAGCTTAAAATAATCCAAATTCGACCACTGAAGAGAGAGTTAAGAAGGTTACTATTTGACAAGGAGATGAAGGAAAAATTCATGACCGACGACTGCGATCCCACTTATGGATGCCCAAATGGTCTCAGAATATGATGATTCCAGTCAGCAATGAAAGAGCACTAAAGTACCTTTTGGATGACAAAAAATCAACCCAATCTACATCGAACGAGGGAGTTATGAGCGTCTCCGTTGGTTCGCACAATTTGGAAAGCCTCACAATGCAAATTGCTAAATGACGATTGATGAGTTCCAACGTGCTTTTGGGATATCGATCTGTCTTAAAATTAGCCGATTTTGGTCACATTTGGAAGCTTGACAAAGTAACAATCCAATGAGTTCAAAATAGTCTAAATTCCACCACTGAAGAGAGAGTTACAAAAGCTATTATTCGATAAGGACATGAAGGAAAAATTCAGGACTGACGACTGCGATCCCACTTACGGATGCCCAAATGGTCTCAGAAAATGATGATTCCTATCAGGAATGGAAGAGCACTAAAGTACCTTTCTGATGGCCAAAAATTGACCCAATCCGACATCGAATGGGGAGTTATGAGTGTCTCCGTTGGGTGGTGCGATTCGGAAAGATTAACAATCCACATTACAAAATGACGATTGAAGAGTTCTAACCTATTTTTTGGATATCGAACGGTTTCAAAATTAGCAAATTTCGGTCCCATTTAGAAGCTTGTCAAGTTACCATTCTAATGAGCTCAAAATAATCTAAATTTGACCACTGAAGAGAGAGTTAAGAAGGTTACTATTTGACAATGAGAAGAATGAAAAATTCAGGATCGACGACTGCGATCCCACTTACGGATGCCCAAATGGCCTCGGAATAGGATGATTCCAGCCAGGAATGAAAGAGCACTAAAGTACCTTTCAGATGACCAAAAATCAACCCAATTTGACATCAAACATGGGATTATGAGTGTCTCTGTTGGATTGCTCTATTTGGAAAGATTAACAATCCAAATTGCAAAATGACAAGCGAAGAGTTCCAACACGCTTTTGGGATAACGAACAGTCTCAGAAATAGCCAATTTGGAAGCTTGTCAAGTTAGCAAACCAATAAGCTCGTAATAATCTAAATTCGACCACTGAAGAGAGAGTTAAGAAGGTACTATTTGACAAGGAGATGAAGGAAAAATTCATAACCGACGACTGCGATCCCACTTATGGATGCCCAAATGGTCTCAGATTATGATGATTCCAGTTAGGAATGAAAGAGCACTAAAGTACCTTTCAGATGACCGAAAATCGACCCAATCCGACATCAAACGAGGGAGTTATGAGCATCTCCGTTGGATCACGCGATTTTTAAAGATTAACAGTCAAAATTATAAAATGACGATTGAAAAGTTCCAATGTGCTTTTTGGATATCGAACGGTCTCAAAATTAGTCAATTCCGGTCCCATTTAAAAGCTTGTCAAGTTACCATTTCAATGAGCACAAAATAATCAAAATTCAACCAATGAAGAGAGTTAAGAAGGTTACGAACAGTCTCAAAAATAGCCAAAATTCGACCATTTCAAAGTGCGAAGAGTTCCAATGCACTTTTGGGATATCAAACGGTCTCAGAAATAGCCAATTTTGGTCACATTTAGAAGCTTGTCAACTTACCATTCCAATGAGCTCAAAATAGTCTAAATTCGACCATTGAAGAGAGAGTTACGAAGGTTACTATTTGACAAGGAGAAGAATAAAAAATACAGGACCGACGACTGCGATCCCACTTACGGATGCCCAAATGGCCTCGGAATCAGATGATTCCAGCCAGGAATGAAAGAGCACTAAAGTACCTTTCAGATGACCATAAATCAACCCAATCTGAGATCACATGAGGGACTAATGAGCATCTCCGTTGGATTGTGCGATTTGGAAAGATTAACAATTCAAATTGCAAAATGACGAGAGAAGAGTTCTAACGCACTTTCGAGATATCAAACAGTTTCAGATATAGCCAATTTTGGTCCCATTTGGAAGCTTGTCAACTTACCATTCCAATGAGCTAAAAATCATGTAAATTTGACCACTGGAGAGAGAGTTACGAAGGTTACTATTCGACAAGGAGATGAAGGAAAAATTCGGGGCTGACTACTGCGATCCCACTTACGGATGCCAAAATGGTCTCGAAAAATGATGATTCCAGTCAGGATTGAAAGAGTAGTAAAGTACCTTTAAGATGAACAAAAATAGACCCAATCCGACATTAAGCGAGGGAGTTATGAGCGTCTTCGTTGGATGGTGCGATTTGGAAAGATTAACAATACAAATTATAAAATGATGATTGAAGAGTTCCAACGTGCTTTTTGGATATCGAACGGTCTCAAAATTAACCAATTTCGGTTCCATTTAGAAGCTTGTCAAGTTACCATTCCAATGAGCTGAAAATAATCAAAATTCGACCACTGAAGAGAGAGTTACGAAGGTTACTATTCGACAAGGAGATGAAGGAAATATCCATGACCGATGACTGCGATCTCACTTATGGATGCCCAAATGGTCTCGGAATACGATGATTCCTGTCAGGAATTAATGGGCACTAAAGTACCTTTGAGATGACCAAAAATTGACCTAATCCGACATCAAACAAGGGAGTTATGAGCGTCTCCGTTGGATGGTGTGATTTATCAAGATTAACAATCCAAATTGGAAAATGACGATTGAAGAGTTCCAACGTTCATTTTGGATATCTAACGGTCTCAAATTTAGCCAATTTCGGTCCCATTTAAAAGCTTGTCAAGTTACCATTCCAATGAGCTTAAAATAATCTAAATTCGACAATTGAAGAGAGAGTTAAGAAGGTTACTATTCGACAAGTTAATGAAGGAGAAATTCATGACCGACGACTGTGATCCCACTTATGGATGCCCAAATGGTCTTGGAATATGACGATTCCAGTCAGGAATGAAAGTGCACTAAAGTACCTTACGAAGGTTACAATTCGACAACGAGATGAAGGAAAAATTCAGGACCAACGACTGCGATCCCACTTACGGATGTCGAAATGGTCTCAGAAAATGATGATTCCAATGAAGAATGAAAGAGCACTAAAGTACCTTTTAGATGACTAAAAATTGACCTAATTCGACATCAAATGATGGAGTTATGAGCGTCTCCGTTGGATGGTGCGATTTGGAAAGATTAACAATCCAAATTACAAAATGACGATTGAAGTGTTCTAACATGCTTTTTGGATATCGAACGGTTTCAAAATTATCCAATTCTGGTCCCATTTCGAAACTTGTCAAGCTACCAATCCAATGAGCTCAAAATAATCTAAATTCGACCACTGAAGAGTGAGTTAAGAAGGTACTATTCGACAAGGAGATGATGGAAAAATTAATGACCGACGACTGCGATCCCACTTATGGTGCCCAAATGGTCAGAGAATATGATGATTCCAGTCAGGAATGAAAGAGCACTAAAGTACCTTTTAGATGAACAAAATTTAACCTAATTTGACATCAAACGAGGGAATTATGAGCGTTTCCATTGGATCGCGCTATTTGGAAAGATTAACAATCCAAATTACAAAATGACGATTGAAGAGTTCCAACGTGCTTTTTTGGATATCGAACGGTCTTAAAATTAGCCAATTCCAGTCCCATTTAGAAGCTTGTCAAGTTACCATTCCAATGATGTCAAAATTATCTAAATTCGACCATCGAAGAGAGCGTTAAGAAGGTTACTATTTGAAAAGGAGATTGAGGAAAAATTCTAGACTGACGACTGCGATCCCACTTATGGATGCCCAAATGGTCTCAGAATATGATGATTCCAGTCGGAAATGAAAGGGCACTAAAGTACCTTTCAGATGACCAAAAATCGATCCAATCTGACAACAAACGAGGGAGTTATGAACGACTCCGTTGGATTGCGCGATTTGGAAAGATTAAACATCCAAATTACAAAATGATGAACGAAGAGTTCCAACGCGCTTTCAGGATATCGAACAGTCTTAGAAATAGCCAATTTTGGTCCCATTTGGAAGCTTGTCAACTTACCATTCCAATGAGCTAAAAATAATGTAAATTCAACCACTAAAGAGAGAGTTACGAAGGTTACTATTCTACAAGGAGATGAAGGAAAAATTCAGGATTGATGACTGCAATCCCACTTACGGATGCCCAAATGGTCTCGAAAAATGATGATTCCAGTCATCAATGAAAGAGCACTAAAGTACCTTTCATATGACCAAAAATCAACCCAATTTGACATTAAACGAGGGAGTTATGAGCGTCTCTGTTGGATGGTGCGATTTGGAAAGATTAACAATCCAAATTACAACATGACGATTGAAGAGTTCCAACGTGCTTTTTGGATATAGAACGGTCTCAAAATTAGCCAATTTTGGTCCCATTTCGAAGCTTGTCAAGTTAGCAAACCAATGAGCTCATAATAATCTAAATTCAACCACTGAAGAGAGAGTTAAGAAGGTACTATTTGACAAGGAGATGAAGGAAAAATTCATGACCGACGACTGCGTTCCACTTTTGGATGCCCAAATGGTCTCAGATTATGATGATTCCAGTCAGGAATGAAAGAGCACTAAAGTACCTTTCAAATGACCGAAAATCGACCCAATCCAACATCAAACGAGGGAGTTATGAGCGTCTCCATTGGATCACGCAATTTTTAAAGATTAACAATCAAAATTATAAAATGGCAATTGAAATTTTCCAATGTGCTTTTTGGATATCGAACGGTTTTAAAATTAGCTAATTCTGATTGCCATCCCACTTACAGATGCCCAAATGGTCTCGGAATACGATGATTCCAGTCAGGAATCAAAGGGCACTAAAGTACCTTTGAGATGACCAAAAATTGACCCAATCTGACATCAAACGAGGGAGTTATGAGCGTCTTCGTTGGATGGTACGATTTGGAAAGATTAATAATCCAAATTACAAAATCACGATTGAAGAGTTCCAACCTGCTTTTTGGATATCGAACGGTCTCAAAATTACGGAATTTCAGTCCCATTTAGAAGCTTGTCAAGTTACCATTCCAATGAGCTCAAAATAATCTAAATTCAACCACTGAAGAGAGAGTTAAGAAGGTTACTATTCGACAACGAGAAGAATGAAAAATTCAGGACCGACGGCTGCGATCCCACTTACGGATGCCCAAATGGCCTCAGTGTAGGATGATTCTAGCAAGGAATGAAAGAGCACTAAAGTACCTTTCAGATGTCCAAAAATCAACCCAATATGACATCAAACGAGGTAGTTATGACCGTCTTCGTTGGATCGCGTGATTTGGAAAGACTAACAATCCAAATTGCAAAATGATGTGCGAAGAGTTCCTACGCGCTTTTGGGATATCGAACGGTCTCAGAAATATCTAATTTTGGTTGCGTTTGGAAACTTGTCAACTTACCATTCCAATGAACTCAAAATAGTCTAAATTCGACCATTGAAGAGGGAGTTACGAAGGTACCTATTCGACAAGGAGAAGAATGAAAAATTCAGGACCGACGACTGCGATCCCACTTACGGATGCCCAAATGGCCTCGGAATAGGATGATTCCAACCATGAATGAAAGAGCACTAAAGTACCTTTCAGATGACCATAAATTAACCCAATCTGACATCAAATGAGGGACTTATGAGCGTCTCCGTTGGATTGTGCGATTTAGAAAGATTAACAATCCAAATTGCAAAATGACGAGTAAAGAGTTCTAACGCGCTTTCGGGATATCAAACGGTTTCAGATATAGCCAATTTTGGTCCCATTTGGATGATTGTCAACTTACCATTCCAATGAGCTAAAAATAATGTAAATTCGAACACTGAAGAGAGAGTTACAAAGGTTACTATTCGACAAGGAGATGAAGTAAAAATTCAAGACCGACGACTGCGATCCCACTTATGGATGCCGAAATGGTCTCGAAAAATGATGATTCCACTCAGGATTGAAAGAGTAGTAAAGTATCTTTAAGATGACCAAAAATAGACCCAATCTGACATCAAACGAGGGAGTTATGAGCGTCTCCGTTGAATGGTGCGATTTGGAAAGATTAACAATCCAAATTATAAAATGATGATTGAAGAGTTCCAACGTGCTTTTTGGATATCGAACGGTCTCAAAATTAGCCAATTTCGGTCCCATTTAGAAGCTTGTCAAGTTACCATTCCAATGTGCTCAAAATAATCTAAATTCGACCAATGAAGAGAGAGTTAAGAAGGTTACTATTCGACAAGTTGATGAAGGAGAAATTCGTGACCGACGACTGTGATCCCACTTATGGATGCCCAAATGGTCTTGGAATATGACGATTCCAGTTAGGAATGAAAGAGCACTAAGGTACCTTTCAGATGACAAAAAAATTCAACCCAATCTGACATCAAACGAGGGAGTTATGAGCGTCTCCATTGGATCGCGCTATTTGGAATGATTAACAATCCAAATTACAAAATGACGATTGAAGAGTTCAAACATGCTTTTTGGATATCGAACGGTCTCAAAATTAGCCAATTCCGGTCCCATTTAAAAGCTTGTCAAGTTGTCATTCTAATGAGCTTAAAATAATCTAAATTTGACCACTGAAGAGAGAGTTAAGAAGGTTACTATTCGACAAGGAGAAGAAGGAAGAATTCATGACCGACGACAGCGATCCCACTTACGGATGCCCAAATGGTCTCAGAATAGGATGATTCTAGCCAGGAATGAAAGAGCACTAAAGTACCTTTTAGATGACCAAAAATCAACCCAATCTGACATCAAACGAGGGAGTTATGAATGTCTCCGTTGGATTGCGTGATTTGGAAAGATTAACAATCTAAATTGCAAAAGGACGAGCGAAGAGTTCCAACGCGCTTTCGTCATATCGAATGGTGTCAGAAATAACTAATTTTGGTCCCATTTGGAAGCTTGTCAACTTACCAATCCAATGAGCTAAAAATAATGTAAATTCATCCACTAAAGAGAGAGTTACGAAGGTTGCAATTCAACAACGAGATGAAGGAAAAATTTAGGACCGACGACTGCGATCCCACTTACGGATGTCGAAATGGTCTCGGAAAATGATGATTCCAATGAAGAATCAAAGGGCACTAAAGTACCTTTCAGTTGACTAAAAATCGACCTAATTCGACATCAAATGATGGAGTTATGAGAGTCTCCGTTGGATGGTGCGATTTGGAAAGATTAACAATCCAAAGTACAAAATGATGATTGAAGAGTTCTAACGTGCTTTTTGGATATCGAACGGTTTCAAAATTAGCCAATTCCGATCCCATTTCGAAGCTTATCAAGCTACCAATCCAATGAGCTCAAAATAATCTAAATTCGACCACTGAAGAGTGAGTTAAGAAGGTACTATTTGACAAGGAGATGATGGAAAAATTCATGACCGACGACTACGATCCCACTTATGGTGCCCAAATGGTCTGAGAATATGATGATTCCAGTCAAGAATGAAGGAGCACTAAAGTACCTTTTAGATGAACAAAAATCAACCTAATTTGACATCAAACGAGGGAATTATGAGCGTCTCCGTCGGATCGTGCTAATTGGAAAGATTAACAATCCAAATTACAAAATGACGATTGAAGAGTTACCAATTCCGGTCTTAAAATTAGCCAATTCCGGTCCCATTTAGAAGCTTGTCAAGTTACCATTCCAATGAGGTCAAAATTATCTAAATTCGACCACCGAAGAGAGCGTTAAGAAGGTTTCTATTTGAAAAGGAGATTGAGGAAAAATTCTAGACTGACGACTGCGATCCCACTTATGGATGCCCAAATGGTCTCAGAATATGATGATTCCAGTCGGAAATGAAAGGGCACTAAAGTACCTTTCAGATGACCAAAAATCGATCCAATCCGACATCAAACGAGGGAGTTATGAACGACTCCGTTGGATTGCGTGATTTGGAAAGATTAAACATCCAAATTGCAAAATGATGAACGAAGAGTTCCAACGCGCTTTCAGGATATCGAACAGTCTCAGAAATAGCAAATTTTGGTCCCATTTGGAAGCTTGTCAACTTACCATTCCAATGAGCTAAAAATAATGTAAATTCGACCACTAAAGAGAGAGTTACGAAGGTTACTATTCTACAAGGAGATGAAAGAAAAATTTAGGATCGACGACTGCAATCCCACCTACGGATGCCCAAATGGTCTCGAAAAATGATGATTCCAGTCATCAATGAAAGAGCACTAAAGTACCTTTCAGATGACCAAAAATCGACCCAATTTGACATCAAACAAGGGAGTTATGAGCGTCTCTGTTGGATGGTGCGATTTGGAAAGATTAACAATCCAAATTACAACATGACAATTGAAGAGTTCCAACGTGCTTTTTGGATATAGAACGGTCTCAAAATTAGCCAATTTCGGTCCCATTTCGAAGCTTGTCAAGTTCGCAAACCAATGAGCTCATAATAATCTAAATTCGACCATTGAAGAGAGAGTTAAGAAGGTACTATTTGACAAGGAGATGAAGGAAAAATTCATGACCGACGACTGCGTTCCCACTTTTGGATGCCCAAATGGTCTCAGATTATGATGATTCCGGTCAGGAATGAAAGAGCACTAAAGTACCTTTCAGATGACCGAAAATCGACCTAATCCGACATCAAACAAGGGAGTTATGATCATCTCCATTGGATCACGCAATTATTAAAGATTAACAATCAAAATTATAAAATGACGATTGAAAAGTTCCAACGTGCTTTTTGGATATTGAACGGTCTTAAAATTAGCTAATTCCGATTGCCATCCCACTTACAGATGCCCAAATGGTCTCAGAATACAATGATTCCAGTCAGGAATCAAAGGGCACTAAAGTACCTTTGAGATGACAAAAAATTGACCCAATCTGACATCAAACGAGGGAGTTATGAGCGTCTTCGTTGGATGGTGCGATTTGGAAAGATTAATAATCCAAATTACAAAATCACGATTGAAGAGTTCCAACCAGCTTTTTCGATATCGAACGGTCTCAAAATTAGCGAATTTCAGTCCCATTTAGAAGCTTGTCAAGTTACCATTCCAATGAGCTCAAAATAATCTAAATTCAACCACTGAAGAGAGAGTTAAGAAGGTTACTATTCGACAATGAGAAGAATGAAAAATTCAGGACCGACGGCTGCGATCCCACTTACGGATGCCCAAATGGCCTCCGTGTAGGATGATTCTAGCAAGGAATGAAAGAGCACTAAAGTACCTTTCAGATGTCCAAAAATCAACCCAATATGACATCAAACGAGGGAGTTATGACTGTCTTCGTTGGATCGCGTGATTTGGAAAGACTAATAATCCAAATTGCAAAATGATGAGCGAAGAGTTCCTACGCGCTTTTGGGATATCGAACGGTCTCAGAAATAGCCAATTTTGGTTGCGTTTGGAAGCTTGTCAACTTACCATTCCAATGAACTCAAAATAGTCTAAATTCGACAATTGAAGAGAGAGTTACGAAGGTTACTATTCGACAAGGAGAAGATAGAAAATTCAGGACCGATGACTGCGATCCCACTTACGGATGCCCAAATGGCCTCGGAATAGGATGATTCCAGCCAGGAATGAAAGAGCACTAAAGTACCTTTCAGATGACCATAAATCAACCCAATCTGACATCAAACGAGGGACTTATGAGCGTCTCCGTTGGATTGTGCGATTTGGAAAGATTAACAATCCAAATTGTAAAATGACGAGTGAAGAGTTCTAACGCACTTTCGGGATATCAAACAGTTTCAGATATAGCCAATTTTGGTCCCATTTGGAAGCTTGTCAACTAACCATTCCAATGAGCTAAAAATAATATAAATTCGACCACTGAAGTGAGAGTTACGAAGGTTACTATTCGACAAGGAGATGAAGGAAAAACTCAAGACCGACGACTGCGATCCCACTTACGGATGCCGAAATGGTCTCGAAAAATGATGATTCCAGTCAGGATTGAAAGAGTAGTAAAGTACCTTTCAGATGACCAAAAATAGACCCAATCTGACATCAAACGAGGGAGTTATGAGCGTCTCCGTTGAATGGTGCGATTTGGAAAGATTAACAATCCAAATTATAAAATGACGATTGAAGAGTTCCAACGTGCTTTTTGGATATCGAACTGTCTCAAAATTAGCCAATTTCAGTCCCATTTAGAAGCTTGTCAAGTTACCATTCCAATGTGCTCAAAATAATCTAAATTTGACCACTGAAGTGAGAGTTAAGAAGGTTACTATTCGACAAGTTGATGAAGGAGAAATTCATGACCGACGACTGTGATACCACTTATGGATGCCCAAATGGTCTTAGAATATGACGATTCTAGTTAGGAATGAAAGAACACTAAGGTACCTTTCAGATGACAAAAAAAATCAACCCAATCTGACATCAAACGAGGGAGTTATGAGCGTCTCCATTGGATGGCGCTATTTGGAATGATTAACAATCCAAATTACAAAATGACGATTGAAGAGTTCAAACATGCTTTTTGGATATCTAACGGTCTCAAAATTAGCCAATTCCGGTCCCATTTAGAAGCTTGTCAAGTTACCATTCTAATGAGCTTAAAACAATCTAAATTTGACCACTGAAGAGAGAGTTAAGAAGGTTACTATTCGACAAGGAGAAGAAGGAAAAATTCATGACCGACGACAGCGATCCCACTTACGGATGCCCAAATGGTCTCAGAATAGGATGATTCCAATCAGGAATCAAAGGGCACTAAAGTACCTTTCAGATGACTAAAAATTGACCCAATCTGACATCAAACGAGGGATTTATGAATGTCTCCGTTGGATTGCGCGATTTGGAAAGATTAATCATCCAAATTGCAAAATGACGAGTGAAGAGTTCCAACGCATTTTCGGGATATCGAACGGTGTCAGAAATAACGAATTTTGGTCCCATTTGGAAGCTTGTCAACTTACCAATCCAATAAGCTAAAAATAATGTAAATTCAACCACAACAGAAAGAGTTACGAAGGTTGCAATTCGACAACGAGATGAAGGAAAAATTCAGGACCGACGACTGCAATCCCACTTACGGATGTCGAAATGGTCTCGAAAAATGATGATTCCAGTCAAGAATGAAAGAGCACTAAAGTACCCTTCAGATGACTAAAAATCAACCTAATTTGACATCAAACGAGGGAGTTATGAGCGTCTCCATTGGATAGTGCGATTTGAAAAGATTAACAATCCAAATTACAAAATGACCATTGAAGAGTTCCAATGTGCTTTTTGGATATCGAATGGTCTCAAAATTAGCCAATTCTGGTCTCATTTCGAAGCTTGTCAAGCTATCAATCCAATGAGCTCAAAATAATCTAAATTCAACCACCGAAGAGTGAGTTAAGGAGGTACTATTCGACAAGGAGATGAAGGAAAAATTCATGACCGACGGCTGCGATCCCACTTATGGATGCCCAAATGGTCTGAGAATATGATGATTCCAGTTAGGAATGAAAGAGCACTAAAGTACCTTTCAGATGAACAAAAATCAACCTAATTTGACATCAAACGAGGGAGTTATGAGCGTCTCCATTGGATCGCGCTATTTGGAAAGATTAATAATCTAAATTACAAAATGACGATTGAAGAGTTCCAACGTGCTTTTTTGGATATCGAACGGTCTCAAAATTAGCCAATTCCGGTCCCATTTAGAAGCTTGTCAAGTTACCATTCCAATGAGGTCAAAATTATCTAATCGACCACCAAAGAGAGCGTTAAGAAGGTTAATATTTGAAAAGGAGATTGAGGAAAATTTTAAAACTGACGACTGCGATCCCACTTATGGATGCCCAAATGGTCTCAGAATATTATGATTCCAGTCAGAAATGAAAGGGCACTAAAGTACCTTTCAGATGACTAAAAATCGATCCAATCGGACATCAAACGAGGGAGTTATGAACAACTCCGTTGGATTGCGCGATTTGGAAAGATTAAACATCCAAATTGCAAAATGATGAACGAAGAGTTCCAACGCACTTTCGGGATATCGAACAGTCTCAGAAATAGCCAATTTTGGTCCCATTTGGAAGCTTGTGAACTTACCATTCCAATGAGCTAAAAATAATGTAAAATTGACCATTGAAGAGAGAGTTGCGAAGGTTACTATTTGACAAGGTGATGAAGGAAAAATTCAGGATCAACGACTGCAATCCCACTTACAGATGCCCAAATGGTCTCGAAAAATGATGATTCCAGTCATGAATGAAAGAGCACTAAAGTACCTTTCAGATGACCAAAAATTGACCCAATTCGACATCAAACGAGGGAGTTATGAGCGTCTACGTTGGATGGTGCGATTTGGAAAGATTAACAATCCAAATTACAAAATGATGATTGAAGAGTTCCAACGTGCTTTTTGGATATTGAACGGTCTCAAATTAGCCAATTTCGGTCCCATTTCGAAGCTTGTCAAGTTAGCAAACCAATGAGCTCATAATAATCTAAATTCGACCACTGAAGAGAGAGTTAAGAAGGTACTATTTGACAAGGAGATGAAGGAAAAATTCATGACCGACGAGTGCGTTCCCACTTATGGATGCCCAAATGGTCTCCGATTATGCTGATTCTAGTCAGGAATGAAAGAGCACTAAAGTACCTTTCTGATAACCGAAAATCAACCCAATCCGACATCAAACGAGGGAGTTATGAGCGTCTCCATTAGATCATGCAATTTTTAAAGATTAACAATCAAAATTATAAAATGACGATTGAAAAGTTCCAACGTTGGATATCGAACGGTCTCAAAATTAGCTAATTCCGGTGCCATTTAGAAGCTTGTCAAGTTACCATTTCAATGAGCTCAAAATAATCAAAATTCGACCAATGAAGAGAGTTAAGAAGGTTACTATTCGACAAGGAGATGGAGGAAAAATTCATGACTGACGACTGCCATCCCACTTACAGATGCCCAAATGGTCTCAAAATACGATGATTCCAGTCAAGAATCAAAGGGCACTAAAGTACCTTTGAGATGACCAAAAATTGACCCAATCTGACATCAAACGAGGGAGTTATGAGCGTCTTTGTTGGATGGTGCAATTTGGAAAGATTAACAATCCAAATTACAAAATGACGATTGAAGAGTTCCAACCTGCTTTTTGGATATCGAACGGTCTCAATATTAGCGAATTTCAGTCCCATTTAGAAGCTTGTCAAGTTACCATTCCAATGAGCTCAAAATAATATAAATTCGACCACTGAAGATAGAGTTAAGAAGTTAGTATTCGACAATGAGAAGAATGAAAAATTCAGGACCGACGGCTGCGATCCCACTTACGGATGCCCAAATGGCCTCAGTATAGGATGATTCCAGCAAGGAATGAAAGAGCACTAAATTACCTTTCAGATGCCCGAAAATCAACCTAATATGACATCAAACGAGGGAGTTATGACCGTCTTTGTTGGATCGCGTGATTTAGAAAGATTAACAATCCAAATTACAAAATGACGAGAGAAGAGTTCCAACGTGCTTTTGGGATATCAAATGGTCTCAGAAATAGCCAATTTTGGTCGCGTTTGGAAGCTTGTCAACTTGCCATTCCAATTAACTCAAAATAGTCTAAATTCGACCATTAAAGAGAGAGTTACAAAGGTTACTATTCGACAAGGAGAAGAATGAAAAATTCTGGACCGACGACTACGATCCCACTTACGGATGACCAAATGGCCTTGGAATAGGATGATTCCAGCCAGGAATGAAAGAGCACTAAAGTACCTTTTAGATGACCATAAATCAACCCAATCTGACATCAAACGAGGGACTTATGAGCATCTCTATTGGATTGTGTGATTTGGAAAGATTAATAATCCAAATTGTAAAATGACGAGTGAAGAGTTCTAACGCGCTTTCGGGATATCAAACGGTTTCAGATATAGCCAATTTTGGTCCCATTTAAAAGCTTGTCAACTTACCATTCCAATGAGCTAAAAATAATGTAAATTCGACCACTGAAGAGAGAGTTACGAAGGTTACTATTCGATAAGGAGATGAAGGAAAAATTCAGGACCGACGACTGCGATCCCACTTACGGATGCCGAAATGGTCTCGAAAAATGATGATTCCAGTCAGGAATGAAAGAGCACTAAAGTAGCTTGTAGATAACCAAAAATTGACCCAATTCGACATCAAATGAGGGAGTTATGAGCGTCTCCGTTGGATGGTGCGATTTGGAAAGAATGACAATCCAAATTACAAAATGACGATTGAAGAGTTCCAACATGCTTTTTGGATAACGAACGGTCTCCAAATTAGCCAATTTTGGTCTCATTTCAAAGCTTGTCAAGTTACCAATCCAATGAGCTCAAAATAATCTAAATTCGACCACTGAAGAGTGAGTTAAGAAGGTAATATTCGACAAGGAGATGAAGGAAAAATTCATGACCTATGACTGCGATCCCACTTATGGATGCCCAAATGGTCTGAGAATATGATGATTCCAGTCAGGGATGAAAGAGCACTAAAGTACCTTTCAGATGAACAAAAAATCAACCTAATCCGACATCAAATGAGGGAGTTATGAGTGTCTCCGTTGGATCGCGCAATTTGGAAAGATTAACAATCCAATTTGCAAAATGACGATCGAAGAGTTTCAACGTGCTTTTGGGATATCGATCGGTCTCAAAATTAGCCAATTTTGGTCCCATTTGGAAGCTTGTCAAATTACTATTCCAATGAGCTCAAAATAGTCTAAATTCGACCAGAGTGGTGGGGCCTATAAATACCCATCCCTGCTTCATTTGAAAGGGTTGGATTGGATTGAATTAGTTGGATAGCAAGAGAATGAGAGAGAAACAAGGCAGGAGAAGGAGGCAAGAATGTCTTTACGCCAGCCCGCGCAACCGAAGTTGATTGCGCGGACCTGTGCAACTAAATTGAAGATGGCTTTCACACCACTTTTCAATAAGATTTAGAGAAGATCCTTTGCGCAGCTCCGCGCAACGTGAATGAGAGAATTCCCATAGGCCATATGCTCGGAAATGCTGTCCGAGGAAGGGTGCGGACCCGTGCAACGGAAGGTTGCTTGCGCGGACCTGCGCAAATGGCCGGACTTTCAGAAGAAGTTCCTTCTGCTGTGCTACTGGTGATGCCCATTACAGTAGTCTTTTGAGAGATCCACACCGTTCACGGTCTTCCTCTCTGGATTTCGACCATCAATGATAGATTTTGGTCATCTGATGATGTAGCCCATCAAGATAATCGAGCTGCAACAATATCCGAACGGTCCTCTTTCGATCACTGCAGCAATCATTTGAATAAGCATGGTTGCCAAAGCTCAAGATCACTTCGATGGGTTTTTCTCCCTCTACATGATGGATGACTCAGATCAGTCCTTTGTTGCATGATGGTGGCCCACAACAAATGGACGGAGTATCTGTTTCGCAACAGAGTCGACGTACGTTGACTCTGTGATGTGTGATGGCCCACTTATCGAAGATAAATGGAAAATCTACTCCGTTCATTGAACTCAGGGTGAAAAACCATCCGGAAAGGAGTCCTTTTGGAGCGAATTCGGTATGGCCCATGAGCTTGTCTACTCCACCATCCATTTTACATTTAACGGTGAGGAAGCTGCAACAGCCTGCATGGTTTCGAAATGACACCTAGGCAAGGGTTAAATATTCCTTCTGAATACAATGAACGGTTCAGATCAGTGATTTAGATGAAGATCGGGCCACACTAAGAAAATTGCGGATAACAAGTGAGCACGCTGTGGCGTTTTGAAGAAGTTGAAGAAGAAGCTCGGGCCAGCCTTCTTTGACCAACTTTGGGAAATCTCGTGCACGGCCGGTGCACTTAGACTTCATGTACATACGATGTACATGTGAGCTCCAACATGATGTTCGTGGGAAATCTACTCCGTCCATCCGCTTTGCCATTATGTTTAACACGTTGAGATCAAGTTTAAAGCATATCCAGATATCACGCGGGCCCTAAATCATGATTTAAAGGGATGATTTGTCAGTTTGGCCATTTCGACAAGGATCTAGAAGCTGAAATTTGACGTGTACGGTTAATTCGTGGTCCCAAGGCTGCATGTAAAGTTTCGAGCTGATCGAATGGTGGAAACCCCGCAATCTTACATTTTGGGCGAGTTCTTAGGCCCATTTAGCGAGATCGCTCCACATTTCAAAGAAGACTCAAAGAATAATTATTGGGAGGATGCTCAAAGCTGATTTCTTGCCCGAGATTGGCTGATCGAATCAACAATTCCTATTAAATATCTAGAAGATGACCAAAATAGCGTCGAAATGCTGCCGAAATTTCTATCGGGCTATCTTGTCAGTTTTGATTGATTGTGCTTTGTTTTCAGAATCAAGGGAATCCGAGGATGTAAATGAACTCAGAATAAATGTGATCAATGTTCTCTCATTCTTTCTTTATTATCATTGAATAAATCCCCCAAATCAAACACATTTGTTTTCTTGTTGAAATAATGACTAAAAATTGACCCAATCTGACATCAAACGAAGGGGTTATGAGCGTCTCCGTTGGATGAGGCGATTTGAAAAGATTAACAATCCAAATTACAAAATGATGATTGAAGAGTTCCAACATACTTTTTGGATATCGAACAGTCTCAAAATTAGGTAATTCCAGTCCCATTTAGAAGCTTGTCAAGTTACCATTCCAATCAGCTCAAAATAATCTAAATTTAAGCACTGAAGAGAGAGTTAAGAATGTTACAATTCGACAACGTGAAGAATGAAAAATTCAGGAACGACGGCTGTGATCCCACTTACGGATGCCTAAATGGCCTCAGAATAGGATGATTCCAGCCAGGAATGAAAAAGCACGAAAGTACCTTTCAGATGACCAAAAATCAACCCCATCGTCTCCTTTCGATCGCGCGATTTGGAAAGATTAACAATCCAAATTGCAAAATGACAAGCGAAGAGTTCCAACATGCTTTTGGGATATCGAACGGTCTCAGAAATAGCTAATTTTGGTCCCATTTGGAAGCTTGTCAACTTACCATTCCAATGAGCTCAAAATAGTCTAAATTCGCCCACTGAAGAGAGAGTTACGAAGGTTACTATTTGACAAGGAGATGAAGGAAAAATTCAGGACTGACGACTGCGATCCCACTCACGGATGCCGAAATGGTCTCGAAAAATGATGGTTCCAGTCAAGAATGAAAGACTACTAAAGTACCTTTCAGATGACGAAAAATCGACCCAATCTGACATCAAATGAGGGAGTTATGAGCGTCTCTATTGGATGGTGCGATTTGGAAAGATTAACAATCTAAATTACAAAATGACGATTGAAGAGTTCCAACTTGCTTTTTGGATATCGAACGGTCTCAAAATTAGCCAATTCTGGTCCCATTTAGAAGCTTGTCAAGTTACCATTCCAATGATCTCAAAATAATCTAAATTTGACCACTGAAGAGAGAGTTAAGAAGGTTACTATTCAACAAGGGGGTGAAGGAAATATTCATGACCGACGACTGCGATCCCACTTACGGATGCCCAAATGGTCTCAGAATACGATGATTCCTTACAGAAATGAAAGGGCACTAAAGTACCTTTCAGAAGATAAAAAATCGACCCAATTCGACATCAAACGAGGGAGTTATGAGCGTCTCCGTTAGATGCTGCGATTTGGAAAGATTAACAATCCAAATTGCAAAATGACGATTGAAGAGTTCCAATGTGCTTTTATGGATATCTAACGGTCTCAAATTTAGCCAATTCCCGTCCCATTTAAAAGCTTGTCAAGTTACCGTTCTAATGAGCTCAAAATAATCTAAATTCGACCATTGAAGAGAGAGTTAAGAAGGTTACTATTCGACAACAAGATGAAGGAAAAGTTCATGACCGACGACTGTGATCCCACTTATAGATGCCTAAATGGTCTCAGAATATGATGATTCCAGCCAGGAATGAAAGTGCACTAAAGTACCTTTCTGAAGACAAAAAATCAACCCAATCTGACATCAAATGAGGGAGTTATGAGCGTCTCCTTTGGATGGTGCGATTTGGAAAGATTAACAATCCAAATTATAAAATGACGATTGAAGAATTCCAACGTGCTTTTTGGATATCGAACGGTCTAAAAATTAGCCAATTCCGGTCCCATTTAGAAGCTTGTCAAGTTACCATTCCAATGAGCTCAAAATAATCTAAATTCGACCACTAAAGAGAGAGTTAAGAAGGTTGATATTCGACAAGGGGAAGAATGAAAAATTCAGAACCGACGACTACGATCCCACTTACGGATGCCCAAATGGCCTCAGAGTAGGATGATTCTAGCTAGGAATGAAAGAGCACTAAAGTACCTTTCAGATGACCAATAATCAACCCAATCTGACATCAAACGAGGGTGTTATGAGCGTCTCCGTTGGAACGCGCGATTTGGAAAGATTAACAATCCAAATTGCAAAATGACGAGTGAAGAGTTCCAACACACTTTTGGGATATCGAACGGATTCAGAAATAGCCAATTTTGGTTCCACTTGGAAGCCTGTCAACTTACCATTCCAATGAGCTGAAAATAATGTAAATTCGACCACTAAAGAGAGATTTACGAAGGTTACTATTCGACAAGGAGATGAAGGAAAAATTCAGGACTGACGACTACGATGCCACTTATGGATACCCAAATGGTCTCAGAATATGATGATTCCAGTCAAGAATGAAGGAGCACTAAAGTACCTTTCAGATGACCAAAAATCAACCCAATTCAACATCAAACGAGGGAGTTATGAGCATCTTCGTTGGATGGTACGATTTGGAAAGATTAACAATCTAAATTACATAATGACAATTGAAGAGTTCCAACGTACTTTTTGGATATCGAACGGTCTCAAAATTAGCCAATTCTGGTCCCATTTTGAAGCTTGTCAAGTTACCAATCCAATGAGCTCAAAATAATCTAAATTCAACCACTGAAGAGAGAGTTAAGAAGGTACTATTCGACAAGGAGATAAAGGAAAAATTCATGACCGACGACTACGATCCCACTTATGGATGCCCAAATGGTTTGAGAATATGATGATTCTAGTTAGGAATGAAAGAGCAGTAAAGTACCTTTCAGATGACTAAAAATCATCCTAATCTGACATCAAATGAGGGAGTTATGACTCTCCGTTGGATCGCGCAATTTGGAAGATTAACAATCCAAATTTCAAAATGACAATCGAAGAGTTCCAACGTGCTTTTGGGATATCGATCGTTCTCAAAATTAGCCAATTTCGGTCCCATTTGGAAGCTTGTCAAATTACCATTCCAATGAGCTCAAAATAGTCTAAATTCGACCACTGAAGCGAGAGTTATGAAGGCTACTTTTCAACAAGGAGATGAAAGAAAAATTCAGGACCGACAACTGCGATCCCACTTACGGATGCCCAAATGGTCTCGGAAAATGATGATTCCAGTCAGGAATAAAAGAGCACTAAAGTACCTTTCAGATGAGCAAAAATTGACCCAATTCAACATCAAATGAGGGAGTTATGAGCATCTCCGTTGGATGGTGCGATTCAGAAAGATTAATAATCCAAATTACAAAATGACGATTGAAGAGTTTCAACGTGCTTTTTGGATATCGAACGGTCTCAAAATTAGCCAATTCCGGTCCCATTTCAAAGCCTTTCAACTTACCAATCCAATGAGCTCAAAATAATCTAAATTTGATCACTGAAGAGATAGTTAAGTAGGTACTATTCGATAAGGAGATGAAGGAAAAATTCACGACCAACGACTGCGATCCAACTTATGGATGCCCAAATGGTCTGAGAATATGATGATTCCTGTCAAGAATGAAAGAGCACTAAAGTACCTTTCAAATGACCAAAGATCGACCCAATCCGACATCAAAGGAGGGAGTTATGAGCGTCTCCATTGGATCACGTGATTTTGAAAGATTAACAATCGAAGTTACAAAATGACGATTGAAAAGTTCCAACGTGCTTTTTAGGTATCGAACATCTCAAAATTAGCCAATTCTAATCCCATTTAGAAGCTTGTCAAGTTACCATTTCAATGAGCTTAAAATAATCAAAATTAGGCCACTGAAGAGAGTTAAGAAGGTTACTATTCGACAAGGAGATGAAGGAAAAATTAGTGACCGATGACTGCGGTCCCACTTACGGATGCCCAAATGGTCTCAAAATACGATGATTCCAGTTAAGAATGAAAGGGCACTAAAGTACCTTTCAGATGACCAAAAATTGACCCAATCCGACATCAAACGAGGGAGTTATGTGCATCTCTGTTGGATGGTGCGATTTGGAAAGATTGTAACGCCTTGAAAATCGGGGGTCGAGTAGCAACTCAACACCCGAGTTCCAAAACATCACTTATGCAACATAAATGCTTATGATTGAATGTTGTCTATGATAGTGCAATAATCATGAGTGAGATTATACCAAAACGAAGAATAAAAACTCCATAATCATGACCGAAGAATAAAAGATGTATATACATGTATAGATAGTAAAAAAAACTCCATAATCGGTCTCCAGAGTATGAACACCTCACTGAGTCACCATATACATGTATTTATTTCAAAAGTCAAAATGCCAAAAATGGTACAACTAGAATGGTACACCCTGTAGTCCCATCATCTGAATGGCCTAAGCGTAGCCTCTAGAGAACTACATGTAGGAGAACTCATCCTGATCATCATAGTAATCAGGCTCAGCCTCCTACGTCGCGTCAATACCTGCATCTAAGACAGGGTCTGGTGGGTATCCAGAACACTGTCCCGTAACGTGGGAGTAGTAGCTAACTCAGTGGAACAATAAATCACAGGTTAACATGTTATCAATTCAGTCAAGTAGTAATGATAAAGCAATACAATAACATTCCTAAGTACTGTAATTAATGCAAGGATGAGATGCGATAATGATGCATGCCCTTGCCAACATACTCCCTCATACGACACCATCTTACATCCATGACATGCTTTCATCCCTCAGTGCTCCACATCTTCCAGGCACATGCAGTGTGATATGAACATGATTACCGAGTTGTTATTAGTCCTTTTCATATAGCAGGATTGGGAAACTAAGGTACCTTCCTTATATCATTCCCAAACAATGATACATTCTATGGTCATCAGTCCTAGATAATCTCATATGATGATGCAGTTCTAGGTCACTGTAAAGGGCTGTCAGGGCTGTTACATGCCCTCGTTGCACTGCTCCCCCATCACCTTATCAATACAGGCTTAGTTTATACTCTGTTACTACGGGAACGCTCATCGTCTCTTCATAGATTTAGAGTATACTCGAGGTCACTACAAAGGGCTCATCACCAATCAGTGTGGGCCGACAGCTCGAATACAGTGTCCCATACCACCGTATTTGGCTCACGAGTCTAGGTTGCTCATTCGTCACTACGGGGAGGCACGTGGCCCCAGCGTAAGCCGAAAACTCAACCACGGTGTCCCATACCACCATGCTCGGCTCATGAGTCTTAGCGGATCGAGTTACCAAGGTTAACGGGGTTATACTGGTAAGTTTGGTAACTTTGGTTCAAGCAGTAGTGTCCAAACATGGTGAACATACATTAGACAGATCAAGTTACTTGACGAGCAGACTAGCACAAGTGCACAACCAGCCAAACGACAAGAAGTGCATAAGCACTTCGCATGGCCTAACCACTATCGCCAACTGAAGTACGACTTGGGTTTGCAAACACATCCTACGTGGCGAATCAATCTCAACCACAATTTTAAGTCTGTTACCGATTGTCTGGACTATGATCATAGCCCCAATCACAATCAATCCTTAACCAGAAGCATGTAGAGTAAAGAAGAATAAACAAAGTAATTCAAGCATGTTAACAAGCATGTCATAAAGCATGTTATAAAGCACAATATAAACAGGAAATACAAACACATATATTACATAGTAAGTGGTTAAATGAAATAACCAACATAGAGGAAATCATATACATCTCTAAGTTAGTTGAGAATCCTATCTCAACACCTACCTAAAGCACAATCATCTAAGCACTTACTCTTACAAGCATTTTTACAAACACTTAGAATATACTTATTAACATACATAACGTATATTAGCAAAAACCTGTATTAAGGCGAATTCTTTTACCAAGCAAGTATTGTACTTATATATAACATGTACATATAGTAATTTATCATGGCAAACATACTTTCACAATTTATACGTTTACGGTATTTTCTACAAATATACAGAATACACTATACGCCATAATTCACATATGTAATTAAAACGCAAAATGAACATCGCATTGTACATGTGAAATCTCATCCAGATCATGAATCTATCATTATCTGACATTGAAAGCTTTGTAAACCGTAACCTATATGTCTAAAGTCCACACCTTACACCGTAGAAACGAGTAACGGACTCAGTTAAACATCGTCTTAATCACTGACAGAACGGCAACCTAAGACATGAACTAGGTTAGCTATTTCATCACTTGCAACAATTATAACCCTAGAACAGATTAGGGTTAGGGTTTCTTACCTATAAACAAAGCCGGAATCGTCGAAAAAGCGATTAGATCGGAGTAGTTAAGCACGTAGGATAGTAGGGTAGAGTATCAGGAAGAATCCCTCACTTATCTCACACTTTCTCTCTCTTTTCTCTCTTCTCTCTCATAGGTTTTCTCAAAATCGTATGGTGAGAATGAGAGAGGGTTTAAGGTCCTTATATAGGCATAAAACTCTCCAAAACAGACTCAAGATCAAGGTATACTTAGGTTATGTCCAAAGTGGATTTGTTCCAGCTCAACGGAGCACTTCTGGAGCCCCTCTTGAGCCAAAGGTCAGACTTAAGCTCACTAACTATGGATCTAGGTCGAGTTAAGTTTTTATTCCAAATGGGTTCCTAGATCACACGTGGCGGACCAGTTTCATTTCAACGGTCACAGAAAGATCAGGGTTACAAGTACACAGACTTATATGAGAAATGTTTCCTAATCCAATTGTGTATTTGGGTCAGATTCCGACGGTCTGATTGCTTATATTTGGCCCGCAAACATCAAGTCTCAGATTACTTAAATTTAATTAATTTCTAAAGAAAACCAGGATTTCTCACACTCCTCGCTCTGGGCTCAAGCGAATAGCCCTGGAATATATCGAGTTTCGACTTCCGAGATGGTTGTCAAGCCCAGCGAGGCGGTCCTAATTCTATAACCTCGTATCATTTGGACTTTCGATGTGCGGTCCAGATCTGATACAGAGATTCAATGTGCTCTCGAGAGCAGTCGGGTAATGAGTTTGATCCTAGATTTTAGGGTAACCTAGTGTCAATGATTCTACAAGTTTTAGGTCTTGCAGATCATATTTAAAGCGATTCAAGTGGATTTTATGGCTAATCTAGTTTAACACTTAGTTAACTTTATCTAATTTCTAAAGGATTTGATCCTAAGTGATTTCTACCTGAGGTGATACTCGTGCCCTTGTACGAAATTTTCTGAGTCGTTACAATCTACCCCTTTTAATGAAAAAATTCATCCTCGAAATTAGTATATTTTCATACTCCTCGAGAAGCTGAGGGTAGTTCTTTTGGATCTTGGCTTCAGTCTCCCAGGTAGCTTCCTCCTTTGTATGATGCGTCCACAGTACCTTCACGAGTGGAATCACCTTACTGCGCAACACCTGCTCCTTCCTGTCTAGGATACGTGTCGGACGCAGTACTTATGTAGCATCATCACTCAACTGCACCTGCACCCAATGGATGATGTGTGAAGGATCAGGGACGTATTTCTTCAGCATAGATACATGAAATACGTTGTGCACACCTGCAAGTGGTGTAGGCAAAGCGAGACGATATGCCACCGCACCCACTCGATCAAGTATCTGAAACGGCCTAATAAACCGCGGCGTAAGCTTCCCCTTCTTCCCAAATCGAAGGACTCCCTTCATAGGAAAAACTCTGAGGAATACATGGTCTCCAACCTCAAACTCAAGTGGTCTTCGTCTCGTATCGGCATAACTCTTTTGTCTACTCTGTGCTGTAAGAAGCCGACGCCTGATAATGTCGATCTTCTCTGAGGTCGCCTGTACTAACTCTGGGCTAAGCAAACTGTGCTCGCCGACCTCTGCCAGCAATGCGGTGCTCTGCAAGAGCGCCCATACAAGGCCTCATAAGGAGCCATGCCAATACTTGCCTGAAAACTATTGTTGTAGGCGAACTCTACGTACGGGAGGCAGTCATCCCAACTGTCCTTAAAGTCCAAAACACAAGCCCGTAGCATATCTTCTAAAATCTGATTCACCCATTTTGTCTACCCATCGGTCTGAGGGTGAAATGCGGTACTGAACTTTAACTTCACACCCATCGCTTCCTAGATACGAGTCCAGAAGATAGAAGTAAATCGCTTGTCACGGTCAGACACAATCTCCAAGGGAACTCCATGCAAACGAACTATTTCTTTGATGTACAATTTAGCCAAGTCGTCTGCAGAGTTCGTCACTCTAATAAGGAGAAAATGAGCCGATTTGGTCAACCGGTCCACGATCACCCAAATAGAATCATAACCCTTTCTTGTCTTCGGCAGCCCTGAGATGAAGTCCATAGAGATAAAGTCCCACTTCCATTCAGCGATGCTCAGCCTTGACCTGCTGACACGTGAGACAACGTGAAACATACTCTGCGATATGGACCTTTATATTGTCCCACCAATACAATCTCTTCATATCCTGATACATCTTCGTGCTACTAGGATGCATCGCAAGCTTCGAATTATGAGCTGTCTCGAGAAGCTCCTGTCTCAAGTCATGAATATCGAGGATGCATAAGCGGCCATGGTATCGTAGGCCCCCATTTGTTCCAACTCTCCACTCGGAGTCCACATTATCCCTAGCTTGCCACAAATCTCAGATAACCGCTCGTCGCCCTTCTGGGCCTCAATAATCCGGTCATCAATAAGCGGTCGCACCCGAACGTGTGCGACACACTCGAATGGCTCCTCCACTATGAGTTTCTGCTTGAAGTCGCGCACGAACTCAACATATTCCACTCTTCAATCATCAATGGAGCCGCAAATATGATCGCCTTCTTGCGGCTCAATGTGTCTGCCACAAGGTTGGACTTACCAGGATGGTAGGAAACCTTGAACTTAAAGTCCTTCAAGGTCTCCATCCATCGGTGCTGCCTCATATTCAAGTTCCGCTGAGTGAATATATACTTAAGGCTCTTGTGGTCGCAGAAAAGCTTAAACTCCTCTCTGTAGAGGTAATGTCTCCAGAGCTTCAATGCGAATATGACCGCTACTAACTCAAAGTCGTGCATAGGGTAATTCTCCTCATGCTTCCTTAATTGTCTCGAGGCATACACAATCACCCTGTCCTTCTGCATAAGGACACAACCCAAACCAACGTGAGATGTGTCAGTATATATAGTGTACTTAACCCCTTGCTTTGGCAATACTAGCACAGGGGCGGACGTCATCCTATCCTTCAGCTCCTAAAAAGCTGCTTCCACCTTCTCATTCCAGGTGAACTTCAAATCCTTCCATGTCAACTGAGACAATGGTCTGGCTATCTTTAAGAAGTCCCGGATGAATCGTCGATAATAACTCGTCAGGCCTAAAAAACTCCTAACCTCAGTGACTGAACCAGGTTGTTTCCAGTCCTCCACTGCGGCTACCTTAGCCAGGTCCACTGTTATCCCTTCCTTGGACACTACATATCCTATGAACTTGACTTCCTCCTGACAGAAGTCGCATTTCTTATACTGCGCGAATAACTGGTTATTCCTCAGAGTATCAAGGACTGCATGTAAGTGTTCCTCATACTCTTCCTGACTTGTAGAGTACACCAGGATGTCATCGATAAACATGATGATGAATCGGTATAGGAATGGCCGAAATACCTGGTTCATCAGGTCCATGAACACGGCCGGTGCGTTCGTAATACCGAACGACATCACAAGGAACTCGTAATGCCCAAAACAGGTCCTGAAAGCCATCTTTTGCACGTCTTCATCCCTGACGCGCAACTGATGATACCCTAACTGTAAATCGATCTTCGAAAATACTTTGCCCCCCTCAACTGATCAAACAAGTCGTCTATCCTGGGCAACGGATATTTGTTCTTCATGGTCAATTGGTTCAAGCTACGGTAATCAATACATAACCGTAGCGACATTGGTTCATTGGTTCAAGCATCCTTCTTCTTGACAAACAACACAGGTGCTCCTCAAGGAGACATACTGGGTCGTATAAAACCCTTCTCTGTGAGCTCTTCAATCTATTTCCTCAGCTCTTCCATCTCACATGGAGGCATCCGGTACATAGGTAATGAAATGGGGGTCGCACCGGGTACAAGGTCAATAGTGAAATCAATCTCGCGCCGAGGAGGCAAACCAGAAATCATCCTGAACACATCCTCAAATTCCTAAACTACTGGCATGTCTCCTAATGTCGGCCCCCCAACATGCTCAGGTAAAGCGGCATAACACTCAACACGACATGGCCAACTAACTTGCACTGGAAACGTGAAGACCGTGTTATCTGGTCCGCTAGCTGTCACGACCCGATTATCGCAATCAATCTCTGCCTTCATCTTGGTGAGCCAGTCCATACCGAAGATAATGTTATAAGGGAGCGACAATGAGGTCAACGAATACCGTACTGCTACCCAAATCGACGTAGCAAACCTCACACACCCGTGTGATATCCGAGAACGTCCCCGTAGCAGTAGTGAGTCTCACTCCCCTCGTGGGAGTAGTATGTAAAGCTAAACGTTTAACTGCCACATATGATATGATGGATGTAGTGGACCCAGTGTCCACCAATAAAAAGATAGGAGTACCTTAAACATGTGCAGTGACCTCGAAGGCCATAGGTGCTGTCTCCGGCTCTTCTGCTGTGAGCGCATGAACACGTGCCTGTTGTGGTCGGTTGGGCTGAGGCATCATAGGTCGTTGTGGTGTCCTAAAGCGAGGTGCAGGTGGTCTAAAGAATGAATGTGCAGGTGCAATCCGTAGTGGAGCCGATAAGGCCTGAGGGCGAGGATGATCAATCTTCTGCGGTAGTGCAAACCCACTGTCTCTCATCCAGGCAAAACAACTCTCTGCAGGGTGACCCGATCTCCCGCAGTAAGTACAGGTCACACCTGGACGCCGCATCGGAACTACTGGCGCCGCAATCCTAGGAGGAGAGTCCACACAAGGCCTCTTGCAAAGGAACGACTTGTTCTAGACATCTGGTCGTGGCCTAGGAACCATAGGGCCACGAGCACGTGTCAGTCGCTCTACGTCCTGCTCTGCACGTATAGACATATGAACTAATTCGGCATAGGAGGGTATGCTGACACGGCACATCTTCGACCGAATAGCAGGTTGCAAGCCCTTAGAAAAACGTCATATCCGATTTACTCATCAGCGAGTATCATAGGGACGTATTTGCCCAGCTCAGTAAATCAATGCTCGTACTCAGTAACTGTCATGCCTCCTTGCCTGAGGCCCAAGAACTCATTCTCCCTCTCATGTCGGTAGGTCAGAGGGTAGTACTTCTCATGAAAACGAAACTCGAAGGCTGCCCAGGTCCATTCGTAGCCAACTGTGACTGTCTATAGGACACCATCCACCACATACTGGCCTCCTTCTCAAATATAAATGTGGCCAACTCCACCTACTCTGTCTCGGTGCAATGTAGCATCCGTAGCATCTTCGAGATGCAGTCTAACCAATATTTAGCCTCCTCGGGCCTGTGAGAACCTATAAAAGTAGGAGGCCTCAAGCGTTGGAATCGCTCGAGAAGGCCATTAGTACCCAAATGCCCCTAGGGTATGCAGTAGGTGCAGGCGGAGGCACATCCTCAGCCTGAGCAAAGGCTCTCTAGTCTCAGTAGGACGTGTAGACGGTACAGGTGGAGTCGCACTCCCACCCTGAGATAAGGCCCTGTAATAGTGGCCAATAGCTACTGCTGTTGCTGTTGATGTTGCACCTGTTGCTATTGGTGCTACACCTACTGCTGGTGCATCATCATCAATAACTGCTCCAACCTATCCACAGGCGGGGCAGGCTGAGGCACATACTACGTCGAGAAAGACGCATGGTTCTGCTCGCGAACCGTATAAGGTGGTAGTCTAGCTGTAGGACCCGTGGAAGGCTGAGACGTAGGTATGGTCTCACGATCTGAGCCCAACCCGGGGTCCGTATGACCATCTCTGTGGGAAGGAGCCTAATCCATCGTATCCGTGAGTGCGAGGTGTGCCGTGCTCTGCATATATTTCTGTGGCATGCCCTATATAACATAGGATGCAACGCATGTAAGATGAAGCATAGCAACACAATACTCAAGCACTTAAGCATTCCACACACTTCATATTAAAAGAGGCTGCATGCATTTCATTTACCAAAATTATCACAATACATGAAATACAGAGTTACATGAATCATGACAGTAAATGCATGTGAGCTATTACAACCAAAGCTTCAACATCTAACACATTCTACCAACTACTACACCCATCAACATGAAAACATAAACATCATAAGACAGCAACCAAAACAAACTACAAGGCAACAGTATGGATGTCTAGGCATCCGAGTCTGGCAATGGAGAAGGGGCACCCTTATCCTTCAAGCATCACATGATAGTTTTCAACGCGCGAGTTACTTTCTTGAACTTGTGCTTCACAAGGGCCCGAAGATCCATGACGTCCTGTCGCAGGATAGCCTGACCCTGTCATAGCTCAGTATGATCCTCCTCCAGTCGAGCAATACGAGCATCCCAAGCAGCCCGATCAGTGCCCTGTGCTGGTGCCGTAGGAGGGGAGCTCTCCTCAGTATCTTGGGCCTCCTCTTCCTCTTCTTCCTGTTCCTCTTCTATTTTAGCCCCATCTTCTTCCTCACTCTCTTCTCTCTCGCTCTCCATCTCATCATCGCTCTCCTCGAGTTGAGCCCGGTGTCGCCGTGGCCCGATATTCATCGAGTTGATGGTAGTCTCATCGATATGATGAACCGACACCGGCATCTCTGCCCCAAGAATGTAGTCAAACTGATGTGCAATCTTGCATATGAGTCGGCCGAAAGGGAGCGAATCAATTCTTCTAGCGGAGCATGCAGTATTGATTATCTGTCACAACACGAATGTAAGCACGCACAGGTTCGCTCTCTGCCCCACCTGATACAGGAAATCTACCATAAGGCACGGACACTCACTGCGATTACTCCACCTAGGGTAGACATTGAATGTGAAGATGTGATGGAGTAAACGAAAGTCGTTAGACATATCAGTCGCTAGAAGACTTTTGTTCGGTTGCCACTCGACCAGTCGACCACCACAATGGAAACGTGTGCGACGATCCCTTTCACGCACAGTCCTCAGATTCTGTTCGCTAGCATGTACCTCGACAAGAGGCACATTCAGAAGCAATCTGACATCGATAGTGGCCAACTGATCCCTTCCACATGGAATCTTGAACTGCAAGGGTTCGAGCGTAGGCTCATGAATGTTGGCATAGAAAGCTCGTAAGACCTCGCATTGGCGCGATACTCACCATCAAATAGTGGACCCCAATGGGCTTCTTCCAGGAACTCGAATAATAGGTACTCTCCAAAAAGCCGCCCATCCACTTGAGCTTCAAAGAGGACCCTACAGCCCTCATACACTCCATGGGGCAGCTCCGCCAACAGAACCCGTTCAGCAGGAATCTGGGGATCAAGATCCCGCTTCATCCAAAACTCTCGAGCGATGCTTGTGCTAGCGGCGGTGCCTCTCGGCCTCCTTGAACGCATAGGGTGGGTAGGCCTAACTTCATCCACGACCCCCTTTCTCTTTCCCATGAGAGAAAGGACGGTGGAAATGGAGAAAACGGCCGAAATGAACTCAAAGAAGGCTATAGAAGTGGAGAAAAAGGGGAAATGGGGGCTGGAGTTTTGGTTCTCCATGAGTTTGAACCTTAACAGGGATTGTAAAGACCGCAAAAGACAGTGTTTGAAGAAAGGAAATGAAGAAATAAGATGGGTTGAGAGCTTACATGGTTTTGAGCTTCAAATGAGAGGGTGTGGGCGCTCAAATGAGGAAAAACGGAAATGGTAGAGGGTAGGTGCTGCTGTGAACGATGGAGGGGTGTGGGTTTTAACAGAAATTAGTGGAATAGGCGATTGGAGGGGAGGTTTGAGAGAGAAAACTGAATTTTGGAAGGAAAGGGAGAGCTTGGAGGGATTTTTGTGAAGGAAGTGTGCATTTGGGGTGGTTTTAAACCACGACCCCTATACCAGTGGGCCACCCTAGGCCCCAAAGTGCGTCGGCCCACACGGCCTGCCCGGCCGGGCCCGATAACTAGCGAGGCCTTGTCGACCTGGCGAGGTCCTCGCCACTCCCTAGACTAGCCAGCAATGCCTCGCCATATGGGTGAGGTCCTCGTGACCTCTATGCCCTAAAATGATGTGGGTCCCACCCTAGGTCCCTCTAGATAAGCGTGGGTAGGCCCACGACCCCGTTTTGTGTCATTTCAGGCAGTTTTTGGGATGTTTCTAATAGATAGCTATACATACCAATTTCTAACGGCTGGGATGGGGTGAATTATGATCTAAACCCATCGTTTGATGGTCTAGAAGTGTTTTGGGGTCAACTCGTGTGATCTCGGTTGAGTACAGACTCAAATAAAATGACCAATTTGAGTGAACTTCGCCAATTGGCGAAATCGGGACACCTAGGACTGTTTTCTACATTTTCTCGCACCCTCCTATGTTGATATGCATCAGCGTACGTCGTGTGACCATAACCCAGGTCTGGTTTAATCCAAATCATGCTCTGATACCAACTTATAACGCCCTGAAAATTGGGAGTCGGGTAGAAACTCAACACCCAAGTTCCAAAACATCACTTATGCAACATAAATGCTTATGATTGAATGTTATCTGTGATAGTGTAATAATCATGAGTGAGATTATACCAAAATAGTAATTCATACTCCAGATCAAGTTATAAAATGCAAGCGAAAGACTAAAAGATGTATATACATGTATAAAAGGCTAAAAAAATGCCATAATTGGTCTCCAGAGTATGAACACCTTACTGAGTCACTATATACATGTATTTGTTTCAAAAGTCAAAATGCCAAAAATGGTACAACTAGAATGGTACACCTTGTAGCCTCGTCATCTGAATGGCCTAAGCATAACCTCCAGAGAACTGCATGTAGGAGAACTCATCCTGATCATCATAGTAATTATGCTCAGCCTCCTGCATCTCATCAATACCTGCATCTAAGACAGGGCCTAGTGGGTGTCCAGAACATCGTCCCGTAATGTGGGAGTGAGTAGCTAACTCAGTAGAACAATAAAGCACAGGTTAACATGTTATCAATTCAGTCAAGCAGTAATTCATACTCCAGATCAAGTTATAAAATGCAAGCGAAAGACTAAAAGATGTATATACATGTATAAAAGGCTAAAAAAATGCCATAATTGGTTCCAGAGTA
Source organism: Magnolia changhungtana (assembly GCA_030180095.1). Taxonomy (NCBI): domain Eukaryota; kingdom Viridiplantae; phylum Streptophyta; class Magnoliopsida; order Magnoliales; family Magnoliaceae; genus Magnolia; species Magnolia changhungtana. Next base: position 2,049,822 of record JASAUF010000316.1, read on the forward strand.
TGAACACCTTACTGAGTCACTATATACATGTATTTGTTTCAAAAGTCAAAATGCCAAAAATGGTACAACTAGAATGGTACACCTTGTAGCCTCGTCATCTGAATGGCCTAAGCAAAACCTCCAGAGAACTGCATGTAGGAGAACTCATCCTGATCATCATAGTAATCAGGCTCAGCCTCCTACGTCGCGTCAATACCTGCATCTAAGACAGGGTCTGGTGGGTATCCAGAACACCGTCCCGTAACGTGGGAGTAGTAGCTAACTCAGTGGAACAATAAATCACAGGTTAACATGTTATCAATTCAGTCAAGTAGTAATGATAAAGCAATACAATAACATTCCTAAGTACTGTAATTAATGCAAGGATGAGATGCGATAATGATGCATGCCCTTGCCAACATACTCCCTCATACGACACCATCTTACATCCATGACATGCTTTCATCCCTCAGTGCTCCACATCTTCCAGGCACATGCAGTGTGATATGAACATGATTACCGAGTTGTTATTAGTCCTTTTCATATAGCAGGATTTGGAAACTAAGGTACCTTCCTTATATCATTCCCAAACAATGATACATTCTATGGTCATCAGTCCTAGATAATCTCATATGATGATGCAGTTCTAGGTCCTTGAAGGGTCACATTACATGCCCTCGTTGCACTGCTCTCCCATCACCTTATCAATACAGGCTTAGTTTATACTCTGTTACTACGGGAACGCTCATCGTCTCTTCACAGATTTAGAGTATACTCGAGGTCACTACAAAGGGCTCATCACCAATCAGTGTAGGCCGACAGCTTGAATACAGTGTCCCATACCACCATATTTGGCTCACGAGTCTAGGTTGCTCATTGGTCACTACGGGGAGGCACGTGGCCCCAGCGTAAGCCGAAAACTCGACCACGGTGTCCCATACCACCATGCTCAACTCATGAGTCTTAGCGGATCGAGTTACCAAGGTTAACGGGGTTATACTGGTAAGTTTGGTACCTTTGGTTCAAGCAGTAGTGTCCAAACATGGTGAACATACATTAGACAAATCAAGTTACTTGACGAGCCAGACTAGCACAAGTGCACAACCAGCCGAACGACAAGAAGTGCATAAGCACTTCGCATGGCCTAACCACTATCGCCAACTGAAGTACGACTTGGGTTTGCAAACACATCCTACGTGGCGAATCAATCTCAACCACGATTTCAAGTCTGTTACCGATTGTCTGGACTATGATCATAGCCCCAATCACAATCAATCCTTAACCAGAAGCATGTAGAGTAAAGCAGAATAAACAAAGTAATTCAAGCATGTTAACAAGTATGTCATAAAGCATGTTATAAAGCACAATATAAACAGGAAATATAAACACATATATTGCATAGTAAGCGGTTAAATGAAACAACCAACATGGAGGAAATCATATAAATCTCGAAGTTAGTTGAGAATCCTATTCAACACCTACCTAAAGCACAATCATCTAAGCACTTACTCTTACAAGTTTTTTTACAAACACTTAGAATACACTTATTAACATACATAACGTATATTAGTAAGAACATGTATTAAGGCGAATTCTTTCACCGAGCAAGTATTACACTTATATATAACATGTACATACAGTAATTTATCCTGGCAAACATACTTTCATAATTTATACGTATACGGTATTTTTTACAAATATACAAAATACATTATACGCCATAATTTGCATACGTAACTAAAACGCAAAATGAACATCGCATTGTAGATATGAAATCGCATCCAGATCATGAATATATCATTATCTGACATTGAAAGCTTTGAAAACCGTAACCTATACATCTAAAATCCGCACCTTACGCCGTAGAAATTAGTAACGGACTCAGATAAACACCAAGTCTTAATCACTGGCAGAACGGCAACCTAAGACATGAACTAGGTTAGCTATTTCATCACTTGCAATAATCATAACCTAGAATGGATTAGGGTTAGGGTTTCTTACCTAGAAACGAAGTCGGAATCAATGGAAAAATGATTAGATTGGAGTAGTTAAGCACGTAGGATAGTAGGGTAGGGTATCAGGAAGAATCCCTCACTTGTCTCACACTTTCTCTCTCTTTTCTCTTCTCTCTCCTAGGTTTTCTCAAATTCGTATGGTGAGAATGAGAGAGGGTTTAAGGTCCTTATATAGGCCTAAAACTCTCTAAAACAAACTAAGGATCAAGGTATACTTAGGTTATGTCTAAAGCAGATCTGTTCCAGCTCAACGGAGCACTTCTGGAGACCCCCTTGAGCCAAAGGTCTGACTTAAGCTCACTGACTATGGATCTAGGTCGAGTTAAGTTTTCATTTCAAATCGGTTCCCAGATCACACGTGGCGGACCAGTTTCATTTCAATGGTCACAGAAACTCGATCAGGGTTACAAGTACATAGACTTATATGGGAAATGTTTCCTAATCTGAGGGTGTATTTAGGTCAGATTCTGACACTCTGATTGCTTATATTTGGCCCGCAAACATCAAGTCTCAGATTACTTAAATTTAATTAATTTCTAAAGAAAACCAACTTTTAGCGAATAGCCCCGGAATACTATATGGTTTTGACTGCCGAGATGGTTGTCAAGCCCAGGAGGCGGTCCTAATTCTATAACCTCGTATCATTCGGACTTTCGATGTACGGTCCAGATCTGATACAGAGATTCAATGTACTCCTGAGAGCAGTCGGGTAATGAGTTTGATCCTAGATTTTAGGGTAACCTAGCGTCAATGATTCTACAAGTTTTGGGTCTTGCAGATCATATTTAAAGTGATTCAAGCGAATTTCATAGCTAATCTAGTTTAGCACTTCGTTAAATTTGTCTAATTTCTAAAGGATTTAATCCTAAGTGATTTCTGCCTGAGGTGATACTCCGGCCATTGTACGGAATTTTCTGAGTCGTTACAAAGATTAACAATCCAAATTACAAAATCACAATTGAAGAGTTCCAACATGCTTTTTGAATATCGAACGGTCTTAAAATTAGTCAATTCCGGTCCCATTTAGAAGCTTGTCATGTTACCATTCCAATGAGCTCAAAATAATCTAAATTCGACCACTGAAGAGACAGTTAAGAAGGTTACTATTTGACAACAAGAAGAATGAAAAATTCAGGACCGACGACTGCGATCCCACTTACGGATGCCCAAATAGCCTCAGAGTAGGATGATTCCAGCCAGGAATGAAAGAGCACTAAAGTACCTTTCAGATGACCAAAAATCGACCCAATCGTACATCAAAAGAGGGAGTTACGAGCATATCCGTTGGATCGCACGATTTAGAAAGATTAAGAATCCAAATTGTAAAATGACGATCGAAGAGTTCCAATGTGCTTTTGGGATATTGTACAGTTTCAAAATTACCCAATTTTGGTCTCATTTAGAACCTTGCCAAGTTACCATTCCAATGAGCTCAAAATAGTCTAAATTTGACCACTGAAGAGAGAGTTGCGAAGGTTACTATTCGATAAGGAGAAGAATGAAAAATTCAGGACTGACGACTGCGATCCCACTTACGGATGCCCAAATGGCCTCAGAATAGGATGATTCCAGCCAGGAATGAAAGAGCACTAAAGTACCTTTTAAATTACCATAAATCAACCCAATCTGACATCAAACGAGGTAGTTATGAGCGTCTCCATCGGATTGTGCGATTTGGAAAGATTAACAATCCAAATTACAAAATGACAAGCAAAGGGTTCCAATGCGCTTTTGGGATATCGAACGGTCTCAGAGATAGCTAATTTTAGTCTCATTTGGAAGCTTGTCAACTTACCATTCCAATGAGCTCAAAATAGTCTAAATTCAACCACTAAAGAGAGAGTTATAAAGGTTACTATTCGACTGGGAGATGAAGGAAAAATTCTGGACCGACGACTACGATCCCACTTACGAATGCCAAAATGGCCTCGAAAAATGATGATTCCAGTCAGGAATGTCCTAGTCATTTTGAATGGTAGAAATCATAGTTTTCTATGGTATTGGCCCTCTTAATTATTGGATTGGCTTCATTTTTTGGCTCAACGCCTAAAATGAGCTGAGGAGTAAGACGGACGATGTGGATTTGATTTATACATCAAGGTGGGGCCTCACAAACAACCTACCCATTGTCATATGCAATGGTTAACCATATCTCATATCAAGCATGCAGATGATGCGTATGGGCATGTATCATGATGTTGTGCTATCGCATACTCATAATTGGCATCGATAATCGGCCTATATACAAGGCGGGGTCCATAGATGGACAACCACTCTAAACCATACTATCCTAAGGCTCACTAGATGCCCTAGGGGTTTCAAACAAGTCGTGGTGGACTCCAAGATTAAAGCAATCTTACTCGCAACCAATGGGGGCCTAATATTTTGGGTTAGCCCAAAAGAATAGATGGATCATGGAATATTAATGGGGCCCAATAATTAGGGTCAATCTCACTTAGAGAATGATGAGAATGGGCCTGAGGGAAGATCACAATGTGGACATTTAACCATCATTGCCCATCAATGTGGACATTTAACTAACATCGCTCCCAAGGAGTGGCCCACATAGAGCCTAACATATCGTGGGCCCATGGCCTCACACAAGGGTCTCATACACAACATAATGCGCCTTACACAAGGGCTTAATATACATCACAATGGGCCTCCCTCAAGGGTCTAATATGCATCACATTGGGCACCATATGGGCCTCAAATACATCTTCTTGGGCCACATCAATAGTCCACAAATATATCACATTGGCCTCATCAAATGGGCCACAAATACATCTCATTAGGCCTCATCAATACATCATATTAAGGTGGGCCCTGTACATTACAAATGGGCCACAAATACATCACAATGAGCCTCATACCTGGGCCTCACGGACATCTCATTAGGCCTTAAACAAGGGTCATATATGCATCACATTGGGCCACACCACATGGGCCACATATACATTAAGGTAGTCCCCATGATCTGGACGGCCTGGATATCTCAGATGGCTGGACGGTTTGGATATAACGTATACCTCAAGGTGGGCCCCACCGTAAAAAAGGCTGGATGGCTAGAATATAACACATACATCGCATGGGTTCTACTGTTCATATTTGGACAGTGGACAGCATGGATGAACACATGCATCATGATAGGACCCACTGTCCAAATCATGGTGGGCCACGTCTAAAAAAATGGATGGACGGCTTGGAATAAAACACATATATTATGGTTGGCCCCTCTCTACACCATCCAAAAATGGATGGTATGGATATAGAATACTTACATCAAGGTAGGGCCCACACATGAGGATGCAAGGCATCCACCAAGGTGTGCCCCACGTCTGTGCAGATGGACGACAAGGGAAAACACATACATCGTGGCAGCCCACAGAGCTTTATCGACGTCAATTAGTAGTAAGGCTACTGGGACCCACGATCCTTGTCCCAATGGACTGACGGCTGGGATATAAAACACATATATCAAAGGTGGGTCCCACCCCACACGTGCTGCACGTGCGGGTGGGTCCCTCCCACCAGAAAAATGGACGGACGGGGTGGATATAACATATATCTCATGATCGAGCCCACCGTCCCAGCCCATGGATGGTGGTGATATAGAATATATACACCAAGGTGGGTCCCACGTCCTAAAATAGAGGGATGCCTGGATAAACACATATATCATGGTGCCCACGGAGCTTACTGAGGTCTGTACAGCAGCTACATGCTGCTGGACGGTTGGATCTAACAGATGCATTACGATGGAGGCCCACCGTCCAGTAGTTGGATAGTGAGGATGAGGCCATACATCAAGGTGGGTCCACATGTATGGGACCCACCATCTTGGATCAGCTAATATTTTTTTTTCCTCTTCATCTAGGCTTGTCCAGGCGTACAGGCAATAAGCCCGTCGGCTGGACAATCTAACAAGTTGGGCCTCACAGGAAGACGACATGGATATAACATATCATGGTGGACCACACACATACATCAGGTGGGCCACACCTCAGTATCATCATCACCATACAAAAAGGAAGAGAGAGAGAGAGAGAGAGAGAGAGAGATGGCGAAGATGGGAGGAACTCCGCCAGTATGAGCTCCTTCATGTACATGCATACATCAAGATGGGTCCCATACATGCATGGGCCCTTTCATTAGAAAATCTGAGGTGGGGATGCCATCCCCACCATGCAATCAAGGTCTAGATGACCTATCAATGATCTAGATCAAGTAATACATTATGATCGGGTCCATGGAGAATGGCCCCATTATGGCTTGTGCATGCAACCAAGGTGGGCTATTGGCCACACCTAAGGGGTAAAATAGGATCTCCACCATTGATTGGTGGGTCCTACATGCCCCAAATAAGAATGTCTAGAGATCCAAGTAAAAAGAAAAGAAATCAGATTTTAGAAAGGCACCCACTTGGAATCTTCTTCTCCTTCTTCTACCCTTGGGTCGTCTAGCTTCAAGGGAAGTGTTTTAATAGTTGAGATGAGGTTTGGAGGGTTGGATATGGGGATTAGGGAGCTTAAGGTTGCTGGATTTTTCTTTGGGATGGGTCTTTCTCTAACTAGAAATGGAGGAATGAGGAAGAAAGAGAGAGAGAAAGAGGGAGTTGTAGTGGTGTAATGATGGGTTTGTAAGGCTATAATTAGTTTGGGGAAGAGAGGGCATCATTTCATGTAAGAGCATGCCTAGCATGCATGGGGCTAGGGTGGCTAGGGTAGGTAGGTAGGTAGGGTGAGGTCATCCTCATAGCCTAGGGAAATGTGCAATCTGGGTAGATGGGTCCCACATTCACGCGACCAATGGCCGTAATCAGGCGCAACCCATAACTTATGATGTAAACGTCGAATCGGCACACGAGACGTGGCATCGGAACCACAGCAAGGACGCGTTCGCAATGGCACGGGTCTCGGGTCAAGACAGCTCGGGATTATAAGATATAACTTAGGGTCATGTGCAAATGCAATCTATAGGCTGCCGGTCACCAAAATTCGATCAGGATGACCACAGAACCCTACGGAACGGAACGATCACTAGGACATGGGCCTGACAGCTCTCCCCTCCAAATAAACATTTCTTCCTCGAAATTTACTATCACTCAGAATAAATAAAGGGAAGGGAAAGCATGACATCATGAGCATATATATATATATATATATATATATAACAATTTGAAAGTGACTTGGTTGGCCAATTAACGTGAGTGTTGAGTCAGTTAGACTATAGAGCCTGATAGGAAGATCATTTCAAGCGTCTGCCTCAACCGGATGTGTGGAAGCTCGCCACATGTAAATCTGAGCCTCACATCCCTTGTCCCAAATCACCAGGTATACTAAAACCCTTAACAAACTTAGAATATCATAGGGTTTTTACGATAAGAAAACGTTTTCAAAATAGGAAAATTCTATAAGTTTTCTTGCCTTGTCGATTTCATCGATACACATCTCGATATGATCGACCTGCGCTGTCGAGTCCTCGATGCTCCATCGATACCATCGAAAAGAGGACCAAATATGTCCAACAACTTTATACATATCTGGACGGAATTATCTATGTATCGATACATCTATCGATATCAGCGATATTCAAATCTCGAGTCTATCGGAAGTGACTCGAAAATATTGACAAGTAGAATTCCAACACCCCTGTTTTTTATTAAAGATATCATATAAACATCGATATATCGAAGCCTCCTTGATACCAACGAAATTCAAACCTCAATGATATCGGTAGGCCTTCGATGATATCGGTCCTGGGAGCCAAGTTCTCCAACAAAATATTTCAGGGTGATTTATCTATGATCGAGGGTCACTCGATAGAATCGATATTCAAATATCGATGATTTCGATGCCGTATCGATTGCATCGAACATAGACATAAACTATCCAGCAAGCTTTATGAAAAATTCTTTTAATTTATCGATGCATTGACATAGTTATCGATATCATCGACATTCAAATTCCGATGATCTCGAAGGTCCCTCGATCACTCATGAAAACCTAAAATATTTCAAGTCAAGTCTCTCCCATTTTTTAAGTGTCGATGGATCGAATCTCTCATCGATGGAATCAGAGTTTGAAATCTGATGACATCGACAATCGTTTCGATTCATTGACTAGCTGGCAAAAGGTTTCAAAAGCGTATGACATTGAGTTCGAGTCATCGAGTAGACCATTGATGCTATCTAGAGTATACGCTCGATGATATCGAACCTGCTCGATGATATCGAACTCTGTTATTAATGTGATCGTTTTATATCTGTTGGAACCTTTTGCCTATATAAAGAGGACTTGTTTATTGTTGCTATGAGAGAAAGAAGACAGAGCTTTTGAGTGTTTAACCTTAGATCTTATATCCAAAGCCCTTTCTCTCAAGGGAGTTCATCCTCCAATCCACCCTCACCATTGATATTTAATAGAGTGGATTGGGGAATGAACTTTCGCATTCAAGGATCCTCCAACTACTACCTTAATGAAAAATCATGAAGCTGGGACGCCTTGAATGCGTAGATGATTGAAATCGCTTTATCTTCCTTATAGGAAAATCTTTTGAGAGTAGGATTTCATCATAACCTTGACCCAACCTGTCGTCATGCATTAGTACATCTTTTGAGTTGCGGATCAAGGAGACCGAAGACTCTTTATCAACAAAGGAGGAGATCTTTGTCAACGTGCTTAATGGGACTCATCATTTGTAAGTACCGAGAGTCTAGAGGACACTTGTAACCATTCCTTTTTAGGATTGTGTCTTAGGTGTTTCTCACCCCTTTAAGCCCTTGTAGGAGGCCTCCGGTGGGAGTGTACGTGGTGAGTGTGTTGTGTGGACCCTTGCTCTATATAGAGCATAAACATCTAGTTGAAGGTGAACCAGTCAAAACCTTAGGTTTTAGGTGAACCCCGTGAGACCTCGGGTTTGGGGTAAACCGCGTAAAACCTCTATTAGGGTCTTATGGAAGATCCTTGGCCAGTGTGCCTAAAAGTAGGTGCATTGTGTTGACCCTTGCTCATAAGAGCATAAACAGTCAGCCTCAGTATAGGTTGTAAAGGTTGAAGGTGAACCTAATTTAAAACCTTAGGTTTGAGGTGAACTACTGTGAAACCTCCTTAGTGAAATCCGGTACACTGAAGGGTTGAGTGCGTCTGCCAGGAGTGGAGTAGACTAATCATCTAACCACTATAAAAATGACTGTGTTTGAGATTGTCATTCTTCTTCTTGTGTGATTTACTTTAATATTTTCATATCTAAATATCTGAGATCACACCTCACACATATACACAGTCATATCCATCATAAACTAGTTTGTATATCATTCACCTCTCAAATAGTTTGTGTTGGATCCTCTACCGTGCTTGGAAGCCAGTAGAGTTACTTTTGAGTAATCCTAATATATACTTGCTGATTAGAATTAGTGTAATAGGATTTTAAATAAACTATAAAACCTTTAAAAGTCCTATTCACCCTCCTCCAGGACATATTAGCATATTCGTACTTCAATTAAAGTGGTCTCCACTGCTATTTCATTTGGTATTAGAGTGGGTCTCTCTTTAAGGGCTTCATCGCCTAGAGAGTGATCTTAACTGAAGTTCGGAATATGGCCAAAGGAGAGCGCTCATCGGTCACTAGGCCTCTAGTATTTGATGGCTCAAATTATGCATACTGGAAGGCTAGGATGCATTACTTTCTGAGATCTTTGGATCATGATATTTGGGATATAGTTGAAAGTGAATATGTGTCACCAACTGAACAAATTGTACTTGACAGTGGCACAACCATCACAAAACCCAAACTCAAAGAAAAGTGGATAGCGTTCGATAAAGAAAAACAGACTGCTGAAGCAAAAGCTATGAATGTCATCTATCGTGCTGTGTCCCAAGACATCTGCAATCAAATAAGTATGTGTGGGACAACCAAGGAATCATGGGATCTATTAGAAACAACCCATGAAGGCACAAGCACTGTGAAGAGGTCCAAACTATAACTTCTGACTTTATAGTTCGAAAGTCTCAGAATGGAAGAGCATAAAACCTTTATGGAGTTTTTCACAAAATTGAATATCATCTGTAACTCCATAGGTGGATTGGGAGAAAAAGTTCCGGTTCTAAAAATCTATAGGAAAATACTTAGATCACTGCCGGAACGGTTTAATCCTAAGGTAACAACAATTGCAGAGTGTAGGAACATAGACGAAATGAAAGTAGAAGAACTGGTAGGTTCCTTACAAACTTTTGAACCACACTTCAAACAAACCCAAAAATTCAAAACAATTATCCTAAAAACTTCTAAGAAAACAACAAACGAGGACAGTGAAAGTGAAAGAGAAGATTAAGATGAGGAAGTGGCTTTGCTGGCATAACGATTCAGGAAATTCTTTCTGAAGAATCGTGGCCAGCCTTCTAGAGGAAGAAAGGTGAACAACAAAACTTCCATAGGCAAATTTGGTAAAAGGACCAAGGAAACATAATGCTATGCCTGTCTGGAGTATGAACACCTGTCAATCGAATGCCCAAACAGAAAAACTAAGGGCAAGGGAATGGCTACCACGTGGGATGATACTGAAGAGTCAAATTCAGAATCTAGTGACTCAAAAAGCGATGGAGATAAAAAATCATTGAAAATTCTCATGGTCTCCACTGCTTCAATCATTCTCACAGAATCTGAAAACAAGGAAGAACAACAAGCCACTGAATCATTTCCATATGATAATGAGAAAACTGGAGAAGAAGAAGAAGAAGAAAAGGATAAACTACAAGATGCTTATAATCAACTCTACATTCATAGCATGAATATCCTTAAAAGACTCGGAATAGCAGAGAACAAAAGTAAGTTGCTGCAAAAAGATTTAGATAAAACATTGGAAATCAACACACAATTAATAAATGATATGCAGTAATATCATACGGATAATGATAGACTTGAACGAATTAATACCCTTCTTGAAAATGAGCTTGAGAAATTGAACAAACAGGTAGAGATCTTAAAAGACGAAATCATGCTCATTCAAAATGAAAAACATACAATCATGTTTGACTTAGAGGAATCTCGAAAGATCGCTTAGATAAATTATAAGTTTTCCCAGAGTGGTGAAAAATTAGAAAAACTCTTAGGGATGGGAAGACCTGGAAAGGACAAGAGCGGTCTAGGATATGAAAAATTGAAATCAAAATCTCGGAATGCAGCACCAATAACTGAAAGATCTGCTACTTCAGGAAGTAACACAAGAACTTCTCTAGTCTGTCATTTGTGTGGTGATTCTGGTCATTATAAGTTCGAATGCATGACATTTAAGAGGACTCAACATAACTCTGGTCAGAAATTCAAACCAACTAGAGAAATGCCGAATTTCAAGGGTCCACTTAGAAATATAGATAGAAGAAATACACATCCATCACCACCTAAAATGAAAGACAGGATAAGGGAATCATATGATCAAGAGGGTAAGATAGACATGGATACTAAATCTACCATAGTAAAGAAATCTGTCTCTAAATGAGTAGTAAAAGAAAAACTGAATTGTCTAATGACTAATTTACATATACCCTGAAATATCAAGCATAAAAGGACAAGTCCAGATCATGCATCGAGATCTGGATGTTTAGTGAAATGATGCAATTTTGCTGAGCTTCAAATAAGATATCTGAGGTTTTTCACCTCCATCTTTTGTATATAAACATTCAAATGTTTATAATTTTGATGTGTACAGAAATTGTATATGGTTTTGCTGAGTATACTATTGATCCATAGAAATAGTAAAAGTATACTTGAAGGGTTGTCTGAAAGCTGAAAATGAAAATTATTCATCTTCGATATGTCATTCTCGATTAATCGATCATGGGTCTATATCATCGACATCTCTTCAGAATGTGGAAAGTCACATGATCGAGACTGTAAGTGCTATAGTTTATATCCCTTTCTGTTGTCAAATTTGTGGTGCCAAAGACACTGGTATGTAACTTGCTATGTGAAGCTCCACTCAAGATCAACCTTGATGAACAAGCAATGCTCACAAGTGTAAAGTACAAAGATCCACTCAAGATCAACTTTGATGAACAAGTAATGCTCACAAGTATAAAGAAGAATGTTCTACTCAAGTTCAACTGTGATTGACAAGTATTGCTCTCAAGTCAAGACATTGCAAGATATCAAGAAGCTTATAAGTTCGATCGTAAAGAACTCAAGATACTTTCAAGGATTAGCTACAACAAGACTTCAAGGTTTACTACTTTCAAAGGTCACTTGTCCTTAAGTTTCAATGTCCTTACTTCATGATTAAGGTTTGACTGACCTTAGGATGACCTTTAGAGTAGGCCATTTTAGATACGTAAGTCATATGTTTGATTTACGTGAGTTTGGTCAGTTCTAAGACTAGTCCTAGAGTTTTTTCGACTAGTCCTAGTACTGCTTCGACCTGTCTAAGAAATTTCTGGATCAGTCGTAAGTTTGTTACAAAATTCAGATATTTTTCTGTTAGGCTTCGACTAGTCCTGGGGTATGTTCGACTAGTCGAAGGAACAGTGTCGACTGCATCTAAGACTAGTCGTAGACCTATGACTAAAAATCCAGCGCTGATCTTCGGATTCTACGACCAGTCGAAGGAGACCTACGACCAGTCGAAGGATACCTTCGACCAGTTGTGAAACGGTTAAATCTTATCACGCCCGAATTTTCAAATATCTGTTGGTTCTACGACCAGTCGAAGAGCTCCTTAGACCAGTCGAAGACGTGATTTGCTCACCTATAAATAGAGCACGAATCTCAGAAGAATTTAATTAATTCAAGCTAATTTAATTCGGCCTTCTGAGAGATAGTTCTGTGCTCCATCAAAGCTAAGTGTGCTTACTTAATATTTTCTTTCTTTAGCTTTATTTGATTGATTTTGTTTCTAGCATTCCAATCTAATATGAAAAGAGGAATTGTTGTTTTCCTTCTTTTGGAATCAAAATTAATTAAAGCTAGCCCGTTATTTTTAATTTAAAATCTATTAGAACCTGGAACCATTATAAAGTGAGTATTGGACATTGATCTTGGACATTCAAATCTCTACTCGAATTTGGTTCTTCCGGGCTGCTACAACGAAGGAGATAATTAGGTATTTTACATTTGTTGTAAATTCTGTTTGGTTTTCTTTTAAGATTTGCCAGAAAATCTCATTGTATTGGTTATCTGAGAGAGCTAGAAAACTTAGAACTGGGGTTTTTTTTTAATTGTGTAAGCCCACAGATAAAGACACAATTGTGAAGGTTTTTAGGTGAACCTAGGAAAACCTATTTTTGTTAGTGAACGCTAATATCCCCTGTGTGATGATATTAGGAGTGGAGTAGCTATGTGGCTGTTGTTGAACAGTTGGTGTACACACAGGCGAACCACTATAATCCCTTGTGTTTTGTGGTTGTTTGATTTTCATTTTATATCTTTAATTATTCAGTGTAGGATGTATATGTAGAGGTGAATGTTGTAATCATTTCGTTTCAAGCTCATTGGTGAATGCTGTAATAGTTAGATCTATATTTCTGCAATTTATCGCTTACTATTACTTTATTGGTTTGAGCTTCTGTTTTTATATTTGTTCTAAAAATAAGGTTGTCCTACCATAAACCTTGGTTTTTCGTGTAAGGTTGTCCTTAGAACAATTTTTGATTGCTTTCCATTTCTATACTACAATTTAAGATTAGTGATTTAAATTATTATTCTTTATTCTACTGTATCTTTTATTTAAATTTAGCATAATCCTATTCAAACCCCCCCCCCCTCTAGTACATATAGCTTGGCCATTTCAAGTGGTATCAGAGCATAATAGCTCATTCTTATTGCTTTATATTTAGATTTATTTCATGAGCTAACAATCTAAGCTATTCATATATAATATGTCAAATTTTGATAGCCTATCAGTCACTAGGCCTCCACCTTTTGATGGCTCCAATTATGCCTATTGGAAAGCCAGGATGAGGATCTTCCTCAAATCCATGGATGAAAGTGTGTGGCTAGCCATAGTGAATGATTGGACCCCTCCTACCACTGAAGTAACTGGTGTTGATGGTTCAAAAACAACAAAAATGACGGCTTATTTTTCTTGGACCACACTTCAGAAAAGTGAGAGTAGTGCAAATGCGAAAGCACTAATGCAATTACATGTGCACTATCACCGGATGAATTCAAAAGAATTATATCTCGTGATTCTGCAAAACAAGCTTGGGATATATTGGAAATGACACACGAGGGTACATCAATTGTCAAGAAATCTAAGATACAAATCCTCACAACTAAATTTGAGGAAATACGTATGGAAGAAAATGAAATATTCATGGACTTCTATACCAGATTGAATGACATTGTAAACTCTATGTAGGGTCTAGGTGATAAAATCCCGGAAAGCAAGATATGTGCTAAAATACTACGCTCACTTCCTGAACGGTTCAATTCTAAAGTAACCGCAATCTAGGAACTTCGTGATATGGATAATATGAAGGTTGAGGAATTAGTTGGATCTTTACAGACTTATGAGTTAAACTTTAAAGCTCCTAAAAGCAAATCCATTACTCTCAAATCTACTAAAGGTATTTCTCAAGAAAACTTGGATTCAGAAAATTCTAAAGACGATATGGCTCTTTTAGCAAAGAAATTTTATAAGATTTTCAAAAGCAAGAAAAGGGTAGATCTTCAAAAATCAAATGGTAAGAAAGTATCTAAACCTAGATCCAAAAATTGGAAGTCTTTGAAAGATAGTCAATGTTACAACTGCCAAGAGTATGGTCACTTAGCAAACAAATGTTCTAAAAAGGACAAACCAAAAAGAAAGGGTATGTTGGCTACATGCGATGAATCATCTGATTCTAAAGCTTCCTCTGAATCAGAAGATTCTGAAACTGAGTCGGGCAATGAAGTTAAAGCCCTTATGACTCTAGCCAAATTCACATTCTCAGATAATGATTCAACAAGTAAAGAAAATTTGAACAGTGAATATGAAAATGAAGAAGATCTTCAAGATGCTTATAACGCCCTATATAAGGAAAGTTATAAAATTGCTGTCAAACTTAAACTTCAAAAGGAAAAAAAATTTAAACTCAAAGAATGTTTTGAATAACTTGTTTTAGAAAAATCTCAAATTTCAGATTGTTTTGAAAAACAAAATGCGATTTAGAATTCAAAACCTCCCAGATTGAAAATCTGAAATCTGAAAATAAGAAACTCAAAAATGAAGTATCTTCTCTTCTAAGTTTAAAGGACACATGGAGATATGCCCAAGGTGATCCAAAGTTAGAAAAATTATTATCCAGATTAAGAAAATGTGGAGATCGATCCGGGTTGGGCTATGACAAGAATATATCTTCTAAATAAAAGTATACTTCTCCCAAGTTTGTGAAAGGAGAGTCCTCAAACTCAAAAGGGAAAAGTACTTACCAAGGTTTTTCTAAATCTTTTTAAAAACCTAAAAGTAGCCATGTTAATTTTAAAAATTAGAACCGAAACCCTCTTGCTAAAAAGATAGTTGATTTACTCAAGGAGCTCTTAAAATCTAACTCAATAGGTCATTCTTACAACATCAGATAGAAGATGACCAACTATACTCCTTAACCCAAAATAGTTCTGAAATGGGTTCTTAAAGTTGTCTGCTTGGTTGCTCACACTGCTTTCAAAGCAACAAGTCATTCAAAGTGGTACCTAGATAGTGGATTCTCCAGGCACATGACTAGTGATAAAAGTTTGTTCACCGATCTTAAAGACATGACTGATGGTTCATTCACATTTGGTGATGGCAGCAACTGCAGGATTATGGGCCAAGGTACGGTTCATCTCTATAACCTTCCTTTGTTTAAAAATGTTTTATATGTAGAAGGTTTGAAACATAACTTGCTTAGCATATCTCAAATTTGCGATAATAACCATAGTGTACGATTTTCTAATCAAAACTATGAGATTTTAAACAGCAAGGGTTCAGTAATACTAACTGGATGTAGAACCTTTGAAAACTGCTATACTGTTAGCGAATCCAGCTCATCTAATCCATCATGTTGCATGATCCATACAGATGAGACTGATTTATGGCATAAATGTCTTAGACATGTACACTACTGAAATCTATATAGATTGAGGAAATAGGACCTTATAAGAGGTTTACCCAAATTACAAAAATTAGATAAAATATGTAGTGAATGCTAGATTGGCAAACAAACAAGGAACTCACACAAAAAGGTGAATTCCAATATCACATTAAGACCACTCGAGCTTCTCCACATGGATCTAGTAGGACCTATCAGGACGGAAAGTCAAGGTGACAAAAAATATATCTTGGTAATTGTAGATGACTTTACCAGATATACTTGGGTAATCTTCTTAAGGGATAAATCTGAAACCTTTGAAGAAGTAAGAAAAGTTCTCAAAAGGATTCAAATTGAAAAAGGTTCTCAAATCAGTAAGATTCGTAGTGATCATGGATCTAAATTTAAGAATAGCAGTTTTGAGAAGTTCTGTAACGACCAGGGAATATTACATGAATTTTCAGCACCCAAAACTCCACAACAAAAGGGTATAGTGGAAAGGAAAAACAGAGTACTTCAAGAAATGGCTAATGTCATGTTGAATAACATGAAGCTCTCTGAGAATCTTTGGGCTAAAGCAGTCAATACAGCTTGCTATATTATTAATAGAGTTTATACTAGTAAAAGTAATAATAAAACAGCTTATGAAATGTGGTTCGATAGAAAGCCTACTGTCAAATAATTTTGAATTTTTGGCAGCAAGTGCTATATTTTATGAGATTGTGAAAATCTGGGAAAATTTGATACGAAGAGTGATGAAGGGATATTTTTAGGATATTCTTTAAACAGTCGTGCTTATAGAGTACTGAACAAAATGACCAGTGTGATTCAAGAGTCCATTAATGTGGTCATTGATGATCACTTAAACACACCAGTCTCAAGTTCAGTTAATGATGAAATTCTTGTAACAGATAAACCTGATACTTCATCTAACCAGACTAATTCTGAACTAAGGATTGTTAAAGATCATCCAACTACACAGATTCTTGGAAACCCTCTCACTGGTGTACGTACTCGTAGAAAACTTGAGGATATATGTAACTACACATGTTTTACATCCTACATAGAACCATCTAACGTAAAAGAAGCTCTTGCTGATGAAAACTGGATTGCTGCAATGCAAGAAGAGCTTAACCAATTTATGAGTAATGATGTTTGGTATCTCGTACCTTGACCTAAAGATAAACACATCATTGGAACCAAATGGATTTTCAAAAATAAGTCTGATGAGCTTGGTAATATAATTAGAAATAAGGCTAGGTTAGTGGTTCAAGGTTACACTCAAATTGAAGGCATTAACTATGATGAAACCTTTGCACTAGTAGCCCGTCTTGAACCAATTAGACTCTTTATATCCATTGTATGTTTTAGAAAGTTCAAGATTTACTAAATGGATGTAAAAAGTGTGTTTTTAAATGGCGATTTGCATGAGGAAGTCTATGTTGAACAACCAATGGATTTTGAAGACCCCAAGAATGGCAATCATGTTTTTCGACTTAAAAAGGCACTTTACGGTTTAAAATAAGCTCCAAGGGCATGGTACGAGAAACTAACAAAGTTTCTATTAAGCCATAATTTTCAAATGGGATGCGTTGATAAAACTCTGTTTATTAGAAAACATAATGAGCACATCTTATTAGTACAAATCTATGTTGATGATATCATTTATGGATCTACCTGTACTGACATGACTATTGAGTTTGCAGATTTGATGAAATCTCGGTTTGAAATGAGCATGGTTAGGAAATTGAATTATTTCCTTAGGTTGCAAGTAAAGCAACAACCTGATGGAATGTTCATATCTCAATCTAAGTATGCTATGAATCTAATTAAGAGATTTGAATTTGAGAATGGTAAGAATTTCGATACTCCTATGAGTATAACTTTGAAACTCTCAAAAGATTCTGCAGGTAAAAATGTAGATCCGAAATTATATCAAAGTATGATTGGTAGTTTATTATATTTAACTGCTAGCAGACCTAATATTTCTCTAAGTGTTGGTATTTGCGCTAGATATCAATCTAATCCAAAAGAATCGCACTTGACTGCCGTCAAGTGGATTATTAGATATGTTGCAAGTACTGTTAATCTCAGTCTCTGGTAACCTCATGAGACTAATGTTCAATTAACTGGATACTCGGATGCTAACTAGGCTGGTAATCTAGATGATAGAAAATCTACCAGCGGTGGTTGCTTTTGTATCGAAAATTGTTTAGTTTCCTGGTTTAGCAAGAAATAAAATTCTATATCACTTTCTATAGCTAAAGCAGAGTATATCGCAGCTGGTAATGCATGTACGCAGCTTGTTTGGATGCAACGAATGCTAAGTGATTATGGAATTAAACAGGATTCTATGTTATTACATTGTGATAATTCCGGTGCCATAAATATTTCGAAAAATCCTATTCAGCATTCTCGTACTAAGCATATTGACATTAGATTTTATTATATTAGGAAATTAGTAGAAGAAAAAGTTATATCTTTGAAATATATCCCTACCGAGGATCAATGAGCTGACACTTTCACTAAACCGCTCGACAAAAGAAGGTTTAATAAAATGAAATTTGATCTTGGCATGTGCATTTTAAAATGATTATTTATGCCAACTTGTATCATAGTGTATATATTTGCTAGTTTGAATTTCAATTTTTGGTCATTATGCAAGAAATCTGAATTTTTGGCCGGTACTCGACCAGTCGTAAATCATACATATCCACGACCAGCCGTAGATCGCGGTAAATTACTTAAAAATTGGGGATTTCACTTTCTTCCTCATTCTGTTTTCACTCTCTAAGGAGCTGAGCCTCGACTAGTCGAACCCATTGTTACATTTCTTCAAGGTTAGTGCTCCATTTACATTTTTCTTGTAGATCTGTGTCTAGATTGCCTTCATTTCTCTCTTGAAGCTTTCTATTTTGGATTTCGTTGTGATTTGAGGTTTTTCATTTGCAAAATCTGTTTTGAGCAAACACTCTTCTTAAATCTTTGTAACTTCTTCTTTTCTTGAAATCTTTATTGAAAATGGCTTCTAGAGGAAAGAAAACAACAACCTGTGGTCCATCTTCTTCTTCCAGATAAACCCCGATTTCTAAATGGCATCTTTAGCCTCCCGATGATGATCCATCTTATGTTCGAGACATCAGATTACGCAATGTTATTTTTGAACTCCCTATTTTCATTGATCATGTTACACCTTTTGACATCCTTCCTATGCTTAAATCTGTAGGTTGGGATAACTTATTACATTGGGGTGGGCCAGCATACCGATCCATTGCCCAACCCATGTTTCGAGTTAACATTTAAAATATCTACTAGAGAAGGGCCTTTTGACGTTGAACGTCATTTAATTTCTGCTCTTATGGACATTCCAGTGAATGATAAGGGTATTCCTATCCATAATTTGACTAATAAACCCTCATTTTTTGAAAAACATATGCTCACTAGAGACTTGTACAATATGGATGTTCGTTGGACTCATAAAAGGAATGCGCTTCCCACAAGGTATTTGTTACCTAAATACAGAGTTCTCCATAAAATCTTTGTGTCTAATCTGTATCCTCGTTCGAGTAATAAAACTGATTTGACATCATATATGGTTCGTGTTATTCATGCTATTGTCAATGGTACTTAGATTTGTTTACCATCCTTAATCTGTCATTTCATTCTTCAGTTTCGTCTCCATCCGGGTCACAGTGATATTCCTTTTGCCTATTTGATGACTGTGTTGGCTAAACATATGTCAGTCGATATACCGGTTGGAAAGGCACCTATCCATCATCTAATTTTCAACAATTCTAATATCAATAAGATGAAGATGGATTTTCATCTTAACCAAGGTGGTGGTAGTGGTCATGCTGAACATGAGGGAGAAGCTAGTGATCTTCCTTCTGATGACATAAATATGGATGACATGTTTGAAGAACTTGAATTTGATTCTACGAATGATTTAGATTTTGTACCATCTGATGTTGATGCACATCTGAGTGCATTGGAGGATAAAGTTGATAATATAAATGTTAAGATGGAAAACATGTCTATTGCTCATGATTTACAATTCAAAATAAGGGGATGCATAAACTTGATCCATCTATCCCTGCTCCTTCTTCTGGTTCAGATTAGTGTTTAAGTTGTTTAAGTTATAATAACTTTACCACTATAGTGTTATCTTTGCTTAAACTCAGTATTTGATTTCTGTGAGTTCATTATGCTTTTATCTCATCTATCTGTTCTTGTTTTCCTTTATCCTCTTATGACAAAAAGGGGGAGAATGGATATGTTTCACTTCTTTGGATATGTTTTATTCAGGGGGAGTTTTGTATGTCTTATAATGACATGTATGGAGAATGGATATGTTGACTATTTGCATATTTACAGGTTCATATTAATTGTGCCAATTGTTAACAACTGGTGCATGATTCGTTACTCAGATATTCTGTGTTTTGTAAACATATCTTGGTAGTGTGTTTTGTCACAAATTTGACAAAGGGGGAGATTGTAAGTGCTATAGTTTATATCCCTTGCTGTTGTCAAATTTGTGGTGCCAAAGACACTGGTATGTAACTTGCTATATGAAGCTCCACTCAAGATCAACCTTGATGAACAAGCAATGCTCACAAGTGTAAAGTACAAAGATCTACTCAAGATCAACTTTGATGAACAGACATTGCTCACAAGTATAAAGAAGAATGTTCTACACAAGTTCAACTGTGATTGACAAGTATTGCTCTCAAGTCAAGACATTGCAAGATATCAAGAAGCTTATAAGTTCGATCGTAAAGAACTCAAGATACTTTCAAGGATTAGCTACAATAAGACTTCAAGGTTTACTACTTTCAAAGGTCACTTGTCCTTAAGTTTCAATGTCCTTACTTCACGATTAAGGTTTGAATGACCTTAGGTTGACCTTTAGAGTAGGCCATTTTAGATACATAAGTCATATATTTGATTTACGTGAGTTTGGTCAGTTCTAAGACTAGTCCTATCACTGCTTCGACCTGTCTAAGAAATTCCTGGATCAGTCGTAAGTTTATTGCAAAATTTGGATATTTTTCTTTTAGGCTTCGACTAGTCCTGGGGTATGTTCGACTAGCCGAAGGAACAGTGTCGACTGCATCTAAGACCAGTCGTAGACCTACGACTCAAAATCCAGCGCTGATCTTCGGATCCTACGACCAGTCGAAGGATACCTTCGACCAGTCATGAAACGGTCAAATCTTATCGCGCCCAAATTTTCAAATATCTGTTGGTTCTACGACCAGTCGAAGAGCTCCTTATACCAGTCGAAGACGTGATTTGCTCACCTATAAATAGAGCATGAATCTTAGAAGAATTTAATTAATTCAAGCTAATTTAATTCGGCCTTCTGAGAGATAGTTTTGTGCTCCATCAAAGCTAAGTGTGCTTACTTAATATTCTCTTTCTTTAACTTTATTTGATTGATTTTGTTTCTAGCATTCCAATCTAATATGAAAAGAGGAATTGTTGTTTTCCTTCTTTTGAAATCAAAATCAATTAAAGCTAGCCCGTTGTTTTTAATTTAAAATCTATTAGAACCTGGAACCATTATAAAGTGAGTATTGGACATTGATCTTGGACATTCAAATCTCTACTCGAATTTGGTTCTTCCGGGCTGCTACAACGAAGGAGATAATCAGGTATTTTACATTTGTTGTAAATTTTGTTTGGTTTTCTTTTGAGATTTGCCAGAAAAATCTCATTGTATTGGTTATCTGAGGAGAGCCAAAAAACTCAGAAGTGGGGTTTTTTTAATTGTGTAAGCCCACAGATAAAGACACAATTGTGAAGGTTTTTAGGTGAACCTAGGAAAACCTATTTTTGTTAGTGAACGCTAATATCCCCTATGTGAGGATATTAGGAGTGGAGTAGTTGTGTGGCTGTTGTTGAATAGTTGGTGTGCACACAGGCGAACCACTATAATCCCTTGTGTTTTGTAGTTGTTTGATTTTCATTTTATATCTTTAATTATTTAGTGTGGGATGTATATGTGGATGTGAATATTGTAATCATTTCGTTTCAAGCTCAGTGGTGAATGCTGCAATAGTTAGATCTATATTTCTACAATTTATCGCTTACTATTACTTTATTAATTTGAGCTTCTATTTTTATATTTGTTCTAGAAATAAGGTTGTTCTACCATAAAACTTTGTAAGGTTGTCCTTAGAACAATTTTTTATTGCTTTCCATTCCTATACTGCAATTCAAGATTGGTGATTTAAATTATTATTCTTTATTCCACTGTATCTTTTATTTAAATTTAGCATAGTCCTATTCACCCCCCCCCTAGGACATATAGCTTGGCCATTTCAGAGACTACTATCGAAGCTCTTGTCAATAACATTGAATGAGGATCATCGATATAATCGAAAGCAAGTTCGATAAAATCGAAGTCTAGCGCATGATAAAAGGATGTCGAACGGAAAAATCTTATTTTTCTAGAAAAAGATTTCTGTTTTTTTTTTCTGCTCGAATCCTCGGTTAGAAGACCATTGGTTGGTCCCAGAAGCTTCTCAAAAAATGGGTATTATCCTTCCGTTCCTTCCATTTTAGACACTATCTCACTTTTGGTCGGGTATTTTACGTTTCTTTAAAAGAAGAATTTTGTCCTCTTTCCCAAAGTTTTTAAACCCACTTTTTGTCCAGATGGGAAAAGATAAGGAAAAAGTGTCAGGTCCAGGTGAGTCTTCAAGATCCACCCGACAAAAAGTGCTCACTTCAAAAGAAAGGATGAGGGGCCTGGAACGTGGGACCCCCACAAGGCAACGCTCGAGGCATGGCGAGTCCCAGTTTGAGGCAGAGATTCCGCCTCCGCTTAGAGCAACATCACGTCCACCGAAATACGTGGGTAGGAAGCTCATTGTAACGCCCTGAAAATCGGGGGTCGAGTAGTGACTCAACTCTCGAGTTCCAGAACATCACTTATGCAACAAAATGAATGATGATTGAATGTTGACTGTATTAGAGTAGTGAACATGAGTGAGATTAAGCCAAAACGACATATCATACTCCAGAGACAGCTAAAGTTGCAAGCGGAAGACTGTAATAGATAGACAAAATATATAAACTATGATGAGTCTCCAGAGTGTGATAACATTTCCAGGTTAAATAATTACAAGGACAATTCTAAAATATACCTAATGTGATGACGTGTAAAGTCTCCCATCCCAAATACCATAGCCCCGTCAGTACAATACCAGGTCTTCATAGACCTGTCAGAGAGATACAGATAGGAGAACTCCTCCTCATCACCATAGAAGTAGTCCGGCTCTGCTTCACAAGCATCGCCATCACCTGAAACTCAACAAATCTGTTTGGTGTGTACAACACCGTCCCGTAACGTGGGAGTGAGTAGCTAACTCAGTGGAACGATAAGACATAAGTTATCATGTTATCAATACAGTCAAGCAGTAATGATAAAGCAAGAATCAAACACTCCTAGTTACTCGATTAATGCAAGTATGAATGCAGTATGATGGATGCCCTCTCCGACATACTCCCTCAAGCGACAACATCTCACGTTCGCGCATGCTTACATCCCACAAGTGCTCCACATCTTCCGGGCACATGCGATGCATGATGAGTATGATTACCGAGTTTTTAATTAGTTCGTTTCAAACAAAGCAGATTGGGAAACTAAGGTACCTCCCTTGTATCATATCCAAACATGATCCAATCTAGGGTCGTCATCCTAGTTAATATCGACGATGGTGTGTTTTCTAGGTCACTGCAGAGGTCGCTGTGGTCATTACGCACAAAGGTTGCACCACTCCCCCATCACCCCTTAAACGATTCATCACGATACAACTATACGTAAACAGCCTAGTTCATACTCTATATATCGCGGCGAACCCTAAGGCACGCCGCAACTTCGAGTATGCTCGCGGTCACTACAAAGGCACGCTGTGGTCAGTACACACAAAGATTGCACCACTCCCCATCACCTTATCAATGTAGGCCGACGGCGCGAATATAGTGTCTCATACCACCATAATCGGCTCACGAGTAGAGTTGCTCACTTTGGTCACTACGGGAGGCACGCAGCCCCAACAGAGGCCGACGGCTCGACCACGGTGTCCCATACCACCATGCCCGGCTCATGAGTCTTAGCGGATCGAGGTACCATGGTTAACGGGATTTTCACTGGTAAGTTTGGTACCCTAGGTTCAAGCAGTAGCGACCAAACATGGTGAACATACATTAGACAAATCGGGTTACATGACGAGCTCGGCTAGCTCGAGCGCACAACAAGTTGAACGACATGAAGTGCATAAGCACTTCGCGTGGCCAACCACTATCGCCAACCGAAGTACGACTCGAGTTCGTCGAACACATCTCACGTGGTGACATGAAACTCAACCACGATCTCCAATCTAGTACCGATTGTCTGGACTATAATCATAGCCCCAAGCACGATCAAGTGTCATCCATAGCATGTAGAGTAAAGCATGATAGACAACGTAATTCAAGCATGATAATTAAAGTAATTCAAACATGCAAGTAGGCATGTTAACAGCATATTATAAAGCATGATATAAAGCATGTTGTAAAACACTACATTAATAGGAATACAAACACATGTATTGTAAGTAAGTGGTTTAAGTGATCAACCTCATGGAGGTAATCATACACGTCGCTAGGGTAGTTGAGAATCCAATCTCAACATCCTCCTAAGGCATCAACATTCAAACACTTGCTCACACAAGCATTTTCACAAACACTTAAGTACACTAGTACAACATACATGGCGTATGCTAGGGAAGTGTGTACTAGGGTTGTCCCTTTGCCAAACTAGTATTTTATACATATACATCATATTCATACAGCAATTAAACATGTCAATCACATCAGCAACTTTTATACGTATAGGGTACTTCCACGTATACCCAATTTTGACATACATAGTGTTTACAAAGGAACATAGACCTCGGCGATCCCTTTCGCCAAGCTAGTATTTTAATCATGTATTGTATAATTATACATTAAATACATATGTCAAACATTATTCCAAAAGAAATACGTATACGGTATTTCTACAATACGTAATTTCAACATACGCCGCATTTACAAGTAAACATATATTTTGGCGATTCCTTTCACCAAACTAGTATTTTATTCATATGTTATATAATTATACATTAAATAAACATGTCAAGCATTTATCCAAAAAAAATACGTATACGGTATTTCTACGTATACCTAGAATATGTGAAATTCCATATTTCACACCGTTAATCAAAACAGGAAACGGAAAGCACTTTGTACATGTGCAATTGCAAGCAGATCATGAATCTACCATTATCTGACATTGAAAGCGTTGAAAACCGTAACTTATAAGCTTAAAGTCCTCACCTTTGCCTTTGGAAACGGAACGAATCAGCAAGGGTAAAAGAACTTCCGTTTACGGGCGATTTCTAGCTTAAAGAGCGGAATCGGTTAGTCGGTACACATCCTACATCGATTCCACCTCAAATCAGACCTAGGGTTAGGGTTTCTTACCTTCAAATGAGGTGAAATACGCCGGGAAAATGTCTAGAATAGAGAGGTGTAGGCCGTGTAGCAAGCCAAAGCAGGAGGAGGAAGATCGGCAACGATCTCCAAGTCTTTCTCTCTCTTTTCTCTCTCTCCCTCTAGGGTTTTCTTCAAAATTCGTATGGCTGTGAGAGGGGCTGTTCTAAGCTCCTTTTATAGCCTCAAACATTACGAAAATAGACTCAGATTCATGGGGTACTGCCTATATAGGATTTTCGCCGCTTCTCCAGCTCAAAAGGGAAGTTCTGGTAGCCCTCCTTGAACCAAACGTCAGACTTAAGCTCACCATCGATGGATCTACGTGGGATTACGTTTTTGACTCGATCGGATTCCCAGATCGCACGTGGCAGACCACTTTCAGTTCGACGGTCAGTGGGCCACGATCAGAAATTCCAAGTACATGTAAATGTTCCTGAAATTTTTCTTAATCCGAGGGTGTAATTTGGTCCGATTCGATGGTCGTTGCTTATCTTGACGCGTCAACGAACGATGCCAGATCACTATTCCAGATATTTATTTTGACATATGAATAGTATTTTTCACACTACCTCGCTCCGAATCGAAACGAATGACCGTGGGACATCGGATGGAGCTGATTTTTGAGATGATTGTTAAGTCCAGTGGGGCGGTCCTAGTTCCTTAGCTTCGGGTTAATCGGACTCCCGATGTGCGATCTAAACCTAATACGAAGTTTCGTTTCATTCCCGAGAGCAGACGGGAAATGAGTTTGGTTCTAAACTTTAGGGTAACCTAGCGCCAATGATTCTGCAAGTTTTGGGTCTTGCAGAACGTATTTAAAGCGATTCGAACGGATTTCGTAGCTAATCTGGTTTCACACCTAGTTACTTTGTCTCATTTCTAAAGGATTTAGTCCTAAGTGAATTCGGTCGAGGTGGTACTCAGGCCTTTGGAGTTTGTATATAAAGTGATCCAAGTTATACTACTTAGCTAGTTTAAGATAGTGTCTAGGGTGAAAGTTATTAGAAAAATTGGAAGATCAAGGTAATGAAGGGTGAGGTTTGTGAAGGAAATGAGTTCAAAGGCGGCTTTAGACTTTGGGATTCAGTTCTGACAAGTTAATGAGGTATTACAATCGACCCATTGCCTAAGGTCATCTAATCCCAGGTTGGCAAAAATCCGGGGCGTTACACTCATCCACGAGAGAAAGGTAGACAGGGATTGTCTAAAGTCGTACAATCTTGAATCCCTCTTTGTTGTGATCGATTGGTTACCTGTCCTCGATTTTGGTGGGCCATGCCAACTCGAACGAACACGCAACTTTCTTGCTGCATGTCACTCACCCATGTCTGATCCTCCTTCGATCATGGTTGATATGGATGGTGATGATGTGCTGATCACTCCTGCTATAATGGCAAATATCCTTGGACTGACAATGGCATCAGAAGATCTCCCTGAATTAGACCTTGAAAATATGGAAGTTTGGTCTATGGTTACTAAGTTTTTATGCAATGGCAGGGACATCTTGTGGTATAAGGGAATGCTTTGAAATCTAGGTACATGGAACTAAGATTTTAAATTTTGTACGGTATCTTCACCACAAATATATTTTCCAGAAGTACCAACTAGTCCGATCCACCAATTTTATGACCATGATAGTGTATTCAATTGCCAGGGGGATAAAGATTTGCCTTCCAACTTTGCTTGTCTATCAGTTGGTAAATATTGTCCATACAACCAGGGATCTTCATCTACCCTATCCCTGGATCATACACATGGTTTGTAACACCATTGGCTTCCCAACAACCAGTGATCTCGTACTTCCTCTCTAAACCTTCACCAAAAGTAACATACGAAGGATGGACTTGACGTTTCATGAGTATTATGAGGATCCAGAGGAAGATATTCACGAAGTTGCTGCTGGAGGAGATGGTGGTGCAGGAGATGCTCCCATGGAAGGGACTGAGGGGGCTGGGCATGAACAGTCTGTGTCGCATCAAGCACCATCCACATCAGGAGATGGGCATGCAAAGAAATTTAAGCTTCATCAAGACAGGATTGGCGCCATTCAGTGTGATTTCTCTTAACGTAGGGAGTCAATGAACGAGAGGCTTACTATCCTGGAACGGTTGGTTCAGGGAGTGCAGCAGACCATCCAACAGTTGGTGGATCTGATGACCTGTCGACGGGACGACACGGCACCATCCCACTCGTGCTATCACATAAACCCCACTCTTATTTCTACGTACGAATATTAGTATCTTTTTGAATGTTCTACACCTTCATGAGTGTATGTGATAACTCACTAATCTGGAGAATCTGATGTTTTTTTGTATGGTAATTATATATGTCCATGGTTGGACTGAACATATTTTTTTTTGGCTTGGTTCTGTTGGGATACACTGTTAATCTACTACTATCTGTGGCAGTACGTGTTTTGGATAGTTGGATAATATTTGCATATGGCTGAATATAATTCACACTTTTACTGCCATACTTATGTTTTAAGATTCCTTGGTTTATCTAGTTTCTGATATAGAATGCATGTGATTCTTTTAATGAATATTCTAACTGTTATATCACTGCATATCTGCTATGCATATATATATATATATATATATATATATATATATATATATATTCACTGTAAATGATGTCTGATCAAGTAAACCGTTTGACTACTATACATCTATCTGTTATATGCATATTCCTCTGAATGATGGTTCTCCCAAATACTTCAAGCTTCAGTCAATATCAACTGCTATATCTTTGTCAAAGATTGACAAAAAGGGGGAGAACAGTTCAAACACCCCGGGAGGAAGAACGGAAAATTGTTTATCTGCTTGAATGATGTTACAGGTGTTAGGGAGAGCACCTGCATCAAGTAAGGGGGAGCTTACAGTTAGGGTGAGCAGATACTGGGCCGTGTACATGGGTTCAATAGAAATTGTAAAATTGTGTAAAATGCATGTACACACAATTTAGGATGTGTTTGTCCAGTGCTCTAGGGTGTTTTGGGATTTTATCACGTAATTGACAAAGGGGGAGATTGAAAGTGCCTTGATTTGTCAATTAGCGTGAGTGTTGAGTCAGTAGACTACAGAGCCTGATAGGAAGATCATTTCAAGCGTCTGCCTCAACCGGATGTGTGCAAGCTCGCCATAGGTAAATCTGAGCCTCACATCCCTTGTCCCAAAAGCCTTAAAAAATGTTAGAATTCAAGGGTTTTTAGGGTAAGAAAACATTTTCAAAATAGGAGAATTCTTTAAGTTTTCTTTTCTTGTTGATTTTATCGATACATATCTCGATATGATCGACCTGTACTGTCGAGTCCTCAATGCTCCATCGATACCATCGAAAAGAGGACCAAATATGTCTAACAACCTTATACATATCTGGACGGAATTATCGATGTATTGATACATCTATCGATATCATCGATATTCAAATCTTAAGTCTATCGGAAGTGACTCGATAATATCGACAAGCAGAATTCCGGGGCCCTATTTTTTCTTAAAGATATCATATAAGCATCAATATATCAAAGCCTCCTTGATACTATTGAAATTCAAATCTCGATGATATCGGTAGGCCTTCGATGATATCGGTCTTGGGCGCCAAGTTCTATAGCAAAATATTTTAGGGTGATTTATCTATGATCGGAGGTCATTCAATAGAATCGATATTCAAATATCAATGATATCGATACCGTATCGATTGCATTGAACATGGACATAAACTGTCCAGAAAGCTTTATGAAAATCCTTTTGATTTATCGATGCATCGACACAGCTATCGATATCATCGACATTCAAATTTCGATGATCTCGAAGGTCCCTCGATCACTCATGAAAACTTAAAATATTTCAAGCTAAGTCTCTCTCATTTTTCAAGTGTCGATGGATCGAATCTCTCATCGATAGAATCGGAGTTCGAAATTCGATGACATCGACAATTGTTTTGATTCATCGACCAGCTGGCAAAAGGTTTCAAAAACATATGACATTGAGTTTGAGTCATCAAGCGGACCATCGATGCTATCGAGAGTAAATGCTCAATGATATCGAACCTACTCGATGATATCAAACTCTGTCATAAATGTGACCGTTTTATATCCGTTGGAACCTTTTGCCTATATAAAGAGGACTTGTCTATTGTTGCTGTGAGATAAAGAAGAGAGAGCTTTTGAGTGTTTAACCTTAGATCTTATACCTAAAGCCCTTTCTCTCAAGGGAGTTCATCCTTCAATCCACCCTCACCATTGATATTCAATAGAGTGGATTGGAGAATGAACTTTCATATTTAAGGATCCTTCAGCTACTACCTTAATGGCAAATCATGAAGCTGGGATGCCTTAAATGCATAAATGATTGAAATCTCTCTATCTTCCTTATAGGAAAATCTTTTGAGAGTAGGATTTCATCATAACCTTGACCCAACCCGTCGCCATGCATTGGTACATCTTTTGAGTCGTGGATCAAGGAGAGCGAAGACTCTTCATGAACAAAGGAGGAGATCTTCGTCAACGTGCTTAATGGGACTTATCCACTTATTATAAGTATCTAGAGTCCAAAGGACACTTGTGATCATTTCTCTTTTAGGATTGGGACTTAAGTGTTTTTCACCCC
This sequence comes from Magnolia changhungtana, assembly GCA_030180095.1. NCBI lineage: Eukaryota > Viridiplantae > Streptophyta > Magnoliopsida > Magnoliales > Magnoliaceae > Magnolia > Magnolia changhungtana. Next base: position 2,079,987 of record JASAUF010000316.1, read on the forward strand.
TTCAAGCCCTCGTAGGAGGTCTCCGGTGGGAGTGTACGTGGTGGGTGCATTGTGTGGACCCTTGCTCTGTAGAGAGCATAAACATTTGGTTGAAGGTAAACCAGTCAAAACCTTAGGTTTGAGGTGAACCGTGTGAAACCTTGGGTTTGGGGTAAACCGCGTAAAACCTCCGTTAGGGTCTTATGGAAGATCCTTCACCAGTGTACCTAAAAGTCGATGCATTGAGTTGACCCTTGCTCATGAGAGTATAAACAGTCAGCCTTAGTGTAGGTTGTAAAGGTTGAAGGTGAACTTGATTTAAAACCTTCGGTTTGAGGTGAACCGCTGTAAAATCTCCTTAGTGAAATCCGGTACACTCAAGGGTTGAGTGCGTCGGTGGGGAGTGGAGTAAACTAATCGTCGAACCACTATAAAAATGACTGTGTTTGATATTGTCATTCTTCTGCTTGTGTGATTTACTTTAATATTTTCATATCTAAATATCTGAGATCACACCTCACATACATATACAGCCATATCCATCATAAACTAGTTTGCATATCATTCACTTCTCAAATAGTTTGTGATTGGATCCTCTACTGGGCTTGGAAGCCAGTAGAGTTATTTTTGAGTAATCCTAATATATGCTTGCTGATTAGGATTAGTGTAATAGAATTTTAAATAAACCATAAAACCTTTAAAAGTCCTATTCACCCTCCTCTAGAACATATTGGCATATTCCTACTTCAACTAAAGCGGTCTCCATCGCTATTTCACAATCAGTGTAATAGAAGGCATAATACAATCAATCCACAAACAAATGGGGATAGTTCTCTTTAATCTTAGCCTCGCACTCCCAAGATGCCTCCTTAACAAAATGATGACCCCACCGAACCTTCACCAGAGGAATGACCTTGGTCTAGAGGACCTGCTCCTTCCGATCAAGGATACAAATCTGTTGCTCAATGTAGGAAGCATCCTCACGGACCTCAAGAGGCTGCCAATTAATCACGAGAACAATGTCTGACACACACTTCTTCAGCATAGAAACATGGAAAACGTTGTGGATGCTAGATAACTCAAGAGGTAAGGCGAGCCTATAGGCCCCGACGCCAACGTGCCCAGTGATCTTGAAAGGTCTAATAAACCACGGGGCAAGTTTGCCTTTCACTCCAAATCGAACAATGCCCTTCATGGGTGATACCTTGAGATACACTCTGTCCCCAACAACGAACTCCAAGGGATGACACCGACGATCAGCAAAACTCTCCTGACGGCTTTGAGCAGTGCGCATCCTCTGCTTGATGATTTCTATAACCTCTGATGTTTGCTGCAAAAGCTCGAGGCCTAAGAGACGGTGCTCTCCAACCTCGGCCCAACAACTGTGGGTGTAACGCCCTGAAAATCGAGGGTCGAACATAGACTCAACTCCCAAGTTCCAACGCATCACTTATGCAACATAGATAATGATGATTTAATGTTATCCGTGTTAGTGCATTAAAGATGAATGGGATTAAGCCAAAACAACATATTATACTCCAGAGACAGTTAAATTACGCAAGTGGAAGATTGTGATAGATATATAAAATATATAAACTGTTGCAAGTCTCCAGAGTGTGAACATGTTACCAAGTTAAATATATCAATGTATACCCCAAAAATGAACAAAATGAATATACAAGGGTGTTCCAAAAGAGCAAACTAAAGTGTAATGGCATCTAATCAGTAACCTTATAACCCCATCGATCAGAAGATGGTCTACATAGACCCGCCTGATAGCTGCATAAAGGAGGAACCCTCCTAATCATCATAAAAGTCCGGCTTCACTTGACAAGCATCGCCATCATCTGAAACTCAAATAGGGTCTGGTTGGTGTGTACACACCGTCACGTAACGTGGGAGTGAGTGATCAACTCAGTGGAATAATAAAGGAGAGGTTAACATGTTATCAATTCAGTCAAACAGTAATGATAAAGCAGTAAATCACACATTCCTAAGTACTCTTGTTCATGCAAGAATGGTATGAATGTATGATGCATGCCCTTGCCTACACTCCCTTAGCGACTTCATCTCACGTTCGCGCATGAACAACACTGCCTCAGTGCCTGACCTGCTACGCCTGAACGCACGCGTAATGCGGTGCATGTATATGATTACCAAGTTCTTATTAGTCCTTTTCATACAGTAGGGTTGAGAAACTAAGGTACCTCCCTTATATCAATACCCAAATAATGATCCATTCTAGGGTCATCAATCCTAGTAAATCTAATACGAAGTTGCGGTTCTAGGTCACTACCACCAATGCTCTACCAACTGGCAGTCTATTTTTGAAGACACGTCACCAACCTGACTAGGAACCACAGCCAGGCTGCGATGGGGTAGGCCTAGCTTATACTCTTGTTGCTACGGAAGGCTCGTTGCCTCAACGTAGTCTCAGAGTATGCTCGAGGTCACTACAAAGGGCATGTCTAGGGCTACCAGGGCTGTTGCATAGAATCGTTACACCACTCCCCCATCACCCATCACGGCTTCATATCAAAACATTGTAGGCCGACAGCTCGAATACAGTGTCCATACCACCGTATTTGACTCACGAGTCTAGGTTGCTCACTGGTCACTACGGGGAGGCTCGTTGCCCCATTATAGGCCAACAGCTCGACCACGGTGTCCTATACCACCATGCCCAGCTCATAAGTCTTAGCAGATCGAGGTACCACGGTTAACAGGGTTTTCACTGGTGGGTTTGGTACCTTAGGTTCAAGCAGTAGCGTCCAAACATGGTGAACATACATAGGGCCAATCGGGTTACTTGACGAGCTCGACTAACACGAGCACACATTGTATCAATCGATATGAAGTGCATAAGCACCTCATGTGGCCTAACCACTGCCGACGACTAACACACGACTCGGGTTTGTCAAACACGTCTTTCGTGGCAAATGAATCTCAGCCACGACTTCAAGCCTGTTACCGATTGCCTGGACTATAACATAGCCCCAACCACATTCAATCCTTAGCCAGAAAGCATGTATAGTAGTCTAAGCAGAATTAACAAAGTAATTCGAACATGTTAATAAGCATGTTATAAAGCACAATATAAACAGGAAATACAAACACATACATTTCATAAGGAAGCGACTAAACTAATCAACTTGCATAGAGGAAATTATATACATTATTAAGGTAGTTGAGAATCCTATCTCAACACCTACCTAAAACACTATCATCTAAGTACTTACTCATACAAGCATTTTCACAAACACTTAGACTACACTTATTTAACATACGTAATATACATTAGCCAAAACATGTATTAGGGTGAATCTTTTCGCCGAGTAAGTATTACACATATATATAGTATATACACACAGTAATTTATCATGGCAAACACACTTCCATATTTTATACGTATACAGTATTTTCTACAAATATACAGAATACACTAAACGTCATAATTTGCATATGTAACTATAATGCAAAACGAACATCGCATTTTGTATGTGAAATAACACTCAGATCATGAATCTATCATTATCTAACATTGAAAGCATTGAAAACCATAACCTAAGCATCTATAGTGCGCACCTTACGCCGATAAACGTGTAACGGACTCAGTTTAAACACCAAGTCTTTATCAATGGCAGAACGACAACCTATGGCATGAAATAGGTTAGCTATTTCATCACTTACACTAATTGGATCTCTAGGACTGATTAGGGTTAGGATTTCTTACCCGAAAATGGAATCAGAATCGCCGGAAAAGCGATACGGTAGAGATGGATCGGCACGTAGAATAGTAAGATAGAGCAACAGGAATCTCCTCCCACTTGTCTCACACTTTCTCTCTCTTTACTCTCTTCTCTCTCCTAGGGTTTTCTCAAATTCGTATGGAGTGAATGAGAGAGGATTTAAGGTCCTTATGTAGGCCTAAACTTGATGGAAATGGCCCTAGGGCCAAGGTGTACTTAGGTTATGTCCAAAGGGAGACTGTTCCGTCTCAATGAAGCAGTTCCGGAGCCCCACTTGAGCCAAAGGTCAGACTTAAGCTCACAGACCTTGGATCTAGGTCAAGTTAAGCTTTCATTCCAGTCGGGTTCCCAGATCACACGTGGCGAACCAGTTTCAATTCAATGGTCACCGAAACTCGATCAGGTTTACAAGTACACGGACATATATGGGAAATGTTCCCTAATCCGAGGGTGTATTTAGGTCAGATTCCGACGGTCAGATTGCTTATATCAGGCCTGCAAGCAATAGGTCTCAGATTACTTAAATTAGATTTAATTTCTAATGAAATCTACATTTTCTCACACTTTTCGCTCCATGCTCAAGTGAATATCCCCGGGACACTATCTGGAGTTGATTTTCGAGATGGTTGTCAAGCCCAGTAAGGCGGTCCTAAACGCTTAATCTTGTGGTCATCGGACTTTCGACATGCGGTCCAGATCCGATACAGAGTTTCAATGTGCTCTTGAGAGCAATTGGGTAATGAGATTGATCCTAGATTTCAGGGTAACCTAGTGTCGATGATTCTACAAGTTTTGAGTCTTGCAGATCATATTTAAAGTGATTCAAGCGAATTTCACAGCTAATCTAGTTTAACACTTAGTTAAACTTATCTAATTTCTAAAGGATTTGAGGTTTGAAAGGTTCATAAGGGGTTAGGATCTACCCCTTGCCTAAGGACATCTAACTCCAGGTTGGCAAAAATCTGGGGCGTTACAATCTACCCCCCTTAAAAATAATTTCGTCCTCGAAATTGCCTAAGGGTAGTAAGTAAAGATTTTATTATTCCTCTTGCTCAAGTTCTACTAATTTCAAGTTTATATGCGTGGTATGACGTATATTATCTATGTTAGTCTGGCCCATATTAGTCTACCTCCCTTAAAACTGTTTCACTCTAAAACTGGCTAAGGTTTCTATTGGGTTCGTATTCAACAAGCACATTTGGGAATACTCTGACCTTATGTGTATCTTGGATCAATTATCTTCGATCCTGGGCCAGTGGAGCAAGGGTCCACCACACTTTCGTTGCACTACTCTAATCAAAGAGGTGTATTAGCCAACCTAATAAGATTGGGCTCATAATATTCTACGCCCCTTAAAAATTGTTTCTACTCTCAAGGCTCAAGGATCTACGCCCTTATTTGTATGTCGGAACAAGGTATAATTTAGGACCTTTCCTTGACATGAAATGGAAAACGATCTCTCAGTACATTAGTCTTCCTCCCATTGATGATGTGTGCTATGACATTAGTACCTATGGTTATAGAAAGGAGCTAAAAATGATGGGTATTGTGGTTGATTTCAGGGACAAGTGTGAATTTGTGGCAGGATGCCTAATTCTACCAAAGAAGGACTTTTGCCATAGTCCCGACTTACCTTATTTAATCATGTCTAGCTTAACAGGCAGGCTATGTTTCTAAGTTCATAGGCACAATATGTATGCCAGAATGGTCTATAATTCAGGACCTAATTCCTAACTGTCTATTGCCCATTTGAGAATTTTCTTGGGCCTAAAAAGGGAAATCTCTATTGGCTATATATTCTTAACACTGCTCAAAGACGAAGTAATAAACTTTGGTTATAAGTGGTCAAGCCAACACGGAAGGAAAGTTTTGTAGTGGGTCTGAGCTGGATACACAAGCCGTCTACCTAGCTATGACAGAAATTTTGTAGTATCAGTTCTTAATCCTAGTTGATCCCGATCTTCTGCTTGATTAGAGCATTGAGTTCATTGGTAACTACCAGGATTGAGAATTCGATTCAAACCGTGAATACTTTGCTTATATATATAGTTTCTCTACTCCGTGTTCCCGATTGTAATAAGTCCATGAGAAGGTAATTCTAAGGGGTATATTACCTAACATTAAATCCAAGGAATATATAAATTTTCTCTGAGCGTGAATAATTTCTGAATCAGACAAGCTTCCTAAGAGTTACTAAAGAAGCCTATAAGTATTAAGGGAATTTAATGAAAGAATGAGCTTTCACTTCAACCTAATCAAGCCGACTAACTAAGTCTATCGGTCTTTGACATTCCCTAGTGGAACCAGTAGCCTAGTCTTAATTTTAAGAGTAGCGGTAATCCAATTGGGGTGATTATGAAGAAAATTATGAAAAACATGGGTTTTGATTATGAAGAACTTACCGGTCTAAATCATGGAAGAGGAATTCAAATCCCCATTGGGGTGAATCAGGAAAAGAGGATGAAGTCTCAAGGACTAGGGGCAGAATCATCGGTGAACACAGTCACAGTCATGCAGTCATCAGAAAAGAATCCTAAGATAGTTGAACACCCTAAAATGGCCCCAAAACAAATAGAAGACGGGGGGCAACCGATGATAGATCATTTGCGAGAAGTAAATCTGGGTACAAAAGAAGAACCAAGGAACACATTTATTAGCGTCGGTCTTTCTAAACAAGAGTCCGAGGAATATTTGCAGCTTCTCAAAGAGAATAGAGATGTTTTTGCTTGGACATATGCAGAGATGCCCTACTTGGAACCTTCAATAGCGATGCACCAATTAAATATATCTAAAGAGAAAAGACCAGTCAAGCAGGCGCAAAGACGATTCCATCCAGACTTAGTTCCTCTGACAGAAGAAGAAGTGAATAAATTAATAAAGGTGAGATTATCAGGGAGGTCAAATATCCTAAGTGGATATCAAACATCGTCCCCGTGAAAAAGAAAAACGGGCAAGTCAGGGTATACGTTGACTTCAGAGATTTGAATGAAGTCTGTCCGAAAGATGATTTTCCTCTCCCGATAACTTAATTACTAATGATAGTACAACTCAGTATGCTATTATGTCCTTTATAGATGGCTATGCAGGATACAATCAGATTAGAATGACACCTGAAGATGAAGAAGCAACGGCGTTCAGGACATCATTGGGAAATTATTATTATAAAGTTATGTCGTTTGGTCTCAAAAATACGAGGGCAACATATCAGAGGGAAATGAAGAATATTTTCCAAGATATGATGGAAAAGCATGTTGAATGTTATGTTGATGACTTGGTGATCAGATTAGGAAATCATCAGAAACACCGCGAACATTTGGCCTCAGTTTTTCACCGACTTAGAAAGAAACAGCTAAAGATGAATCCAGCCAAATGCGCTTCTTCTTGGTTTTGTTGTCCGGCATAGAGGCATTGAAATTGATATAGGGAAAGTCTGTGCCATTCAAAATATGCAGTCATCAAAAACACTCAAAGAATTGAAAAGTTTGCAAGGAAAATTGGCATACATTCGCTGCTTCATTTTAAATTTAGCAGGAAGATGTCAGTCATTTTCCCATCTGATGAAGAAAGATACAGAATTTGTATGGGACCAAGCTTGCCAGAAAGTGTTTGACTCAATCAAAGATTTATTGAAAAAGTCGCTGGTATTGTCAGCTCCAATAAAAGGGAAGCCATTGATTTTATATATCTCTGCGGCAGAGGGTTCTTTAGGAGCCTTATTGGCTCAGGTGAAAGAAACAAGAAAAGAAACTACTCTTTATTATTTAAGCCGAACTCTGATGGGTGTAGAATGCAACTATTCTCCAATTGCAAAAGAATGTCTGGCGTTGTTATTTACAGTACAGAACTTAAGACATTATTGTCTCTCTCACAGCATAACTTTGATCTCAAGAGCAAACCCTATAAAGTTTTTGATGACAAGGCCAATATTGTCTGGAAGATTAGCCAAATGGATGTTGTTACTTTCAGAATATGACATTATGTATGAGCCAGCGAAAGCAATAAAAGGACAAGCGGTGGCAGATTTTCTTGTAACACATCCTGTAACAGAATACGAATTGTTAATGACGACTTCCCGGATGAACAAGTCATGTTGTCTGAAGCACAAAGCCCATGGCAGATGTATTTTGACGGCGCCGCTCAAGCATCAGGAGCGGGGGCAGGGATAATATTCATCACTCCTCAAGGCGACTTGCTACCGTACTCCTTCATGTTGAGTGCCACATGCACGAATAATGAGGCTGAGTACAGAGCTCTCATTATTGGAATGGAAATGACTTAAGAAATGAAGATAAGAACGCTGCATATTTTTGGGGATTCTAAATTGATTATAAACCAATTGACAACTGAATTTAAGGTAAGGAAGCAAGAACTTTTACCATATTGTCGGAGAGCACAACAATTACTGGAACAATTCTGTCATGTGGAAGTTAAGCATATACCGCGATCTAAGAATGCAAGAGCAAACGCTTTGGCCAGCCTGGCAGCAGCTCTGTCCTGCCCATATAGAAGCCCTCTCCAAATAACTATAGAAGAGAGAAGATTTTTACCATCTTCAGAGATCATTGAAGAAGTCATTGAAACCCTTCCTGTATCGTGTTTAGAGATAACGACAAACGATTGGCATCAGCCTTTCATCGATTATCTCAAATACAACATCCTGCCAGAAGAGCCAGTACAGAAATAGAAAGTTAAACAACGGTCAAGCAGATTCATCATATGCAGTGAAATATTGTACAGAAGATCTTATAATGGAATACCACAACGGTGTTTAGACGAACAAGAAGCAAATCAGATGCTATAGGAAGCACATTCTGGGGAATGTGGGGCGCATCAAGCAGGACGAAACTTATTCCATCGAATACATCGAATGGGATATTATTGGCCTACTATGTTCAAAGATGCAATAAGTTATGCAAAGTGGTGTCATGAATGTCAGATTCATGGAGATGTTATATACGTCCCCTCGGAAGACTTATATGTTGAGGGTCGGATATTGCATATTAGACCCTGATTAGTACCTAATTTTATATACATGATAGTGCTTAATGTCATATGTTGATGGTATTTTGCTGCAGGATGCAATTATGAGCATGGATTGAAAAAAGAGAGCTTTAAGCATGGATTTAACACTCTGATGACACCAAAGGCAATGGACGGACTCCAGGGGCTGAGATCGACAGAGTTGCGCGCCAGAGATCGAAGAAAACCAAGAAACTGAAGCTTAAGTGGCCCGAAATTGGTCCATAATGCAAGATCACAGGGCTCCCACCATCTGATCGGCTCCAAACTTCAGATATGGCTTGAGGACTCTAAATTAACCGTACATGTCGAATTTCAGCTAGTGAATCCGTCTGGAAGTGGCCCAATGAGCAAATCAGCCCCGTAATTCTTTAAGTGGGGCCCACCTGATATCTGGATATGCAGAAAGTTTGTCTCAACCGCTTATATTTGATGGGAAAGTGGATGGACGGAGCAGATATCTCAAAAACATCTATGTGGGACCCACATGTACAGAACATGTGTACGGTGTACAAGTGCACCGGGTGTGCACCTAACAACTCAACAGTCGGTCAGCGGCGCTGACCGACTTGCCTTCTTAAGATTTTAAAAACGGAAATTTCCGTTCTCTGTGTCGCAACCGAACCCATCGGTTTCGGTTGTGGGCCCCACTCATCTCATGTTTCACTGATCTGGACCATCCATGAGACTCACAAAGTCCCTCTCATTCGGTCCTAGGTGGAGGTATTCCCAAATACAACGCATATCAAATCCCAGCCGCTCAAAAAGACAACGGACGGTGGCTTTACAGATTTCGTGGGCCACATCAAAGGATATCCAAAATACCCTTTTCTAACCGAAATTTTGAGTAGAAGATAATGCACGGCGTGGATTTTTCAAAACATCAGTCAAATGGGACCCACCAGCTTCAACAGCGGAAGAAGATCCGCAGCTCTGCTCGCACATCCGAGGAAACCGGCCGCGGTGGGCCAGTTTTGTGATCTCGATCACGATCGGTTGGAAGATCTAAACCATTCAAACGCACCAACAGGGGGCCGTGATCATCACCATGAAGGCCAAATTAAAGAAATCATGGTCGTTCGTCCCAAACCAGACCAAAAGGCTAACTGTTTTGCGCGTAAGTGACTGACGTCCGCACCGACTCCAGCTATACACGTAGTGCGGAAAACCTCCGCACTGACTCCTCTTTAGCAGCGGACCTCCCATCCAACGTTCTTCATGCTATAAAAGAGAAGCTTAGAGAGAGAGAGGGGATCCGATTTTTGGGGCATCCCGATCCGACGGCAGTGAAGAAGAGAGACAGGGAAAGACAGAGAGATAATTTTATGTTTTTTTGCTGTATTCTTTTCTTTCTTTGATTATTAAGAAATCCAGCCAATCATGGTTGGCTAAACCCCTTAGCTAGGGCTAAGGGGTGAAGCTTGTAGTATGATGGGATTTTACGGCTTGGATCATATACATTGAACTACTTCTCCATTAGTTGATTATAAGAAATTACATATAGTTTTTAATGATTTTTTGTGACTGTAATTACAATTAATCTGTGATGGCTTTATGTAATTCCTTTATTTTTATCTTGATGTTTAGGAAATCCTGTTATTCATCATTGCCCCTTGGACATGGTTGGATGACAGAACTTTTTCTAACATTCATCCATTGTTGATTGGTTGTGGATTGGCTTCATTTTGTTGTTTACTTTGTCTCATGGGCATGGTTTTGTGATGAAATTGATTCTGAGTCTCACACCTTTCATCTCCTTGAAAATTTAATTAAAAAGTAGTTCAATTCCAGTTGAGGTCGTAAATCAAGCGTAATCTCCCTAATCTCTACAAGTGGATCCCCTGAATCCCTAGTTCCCTTCTCTGAATTCTTAAATTTAGCTTAATAATTCACCATTATTCCTCAAAACACAATTGGTTTAGATTTCATCTTAGTCTAGTTCTAGATCTGTTTATTTTCAGGATACGTACAGGTTTCAGTCCCTGTGGATTCGACCTCGGTCTTACCGAGTTTTTACTACATCACAACCCTATACTTGGGGAGTGAACAAGTTTTTGGCGCCGTTGCCGGGGACTGACGGCTACGTTTCCTGAAGATAACTGGTTTTAGGATTAGTTTGAGATTAGGACTTTTTTTTATTCTTAGGATTTCCTAATTCAGGTTTTTCTTAAATTTATAGAAATTTTATATTTAAAGTAACTTTCTATTTTTAGATGGTTTTCCCTTTTTAGAAACTAACCCAACTTTCTTATTTTGTAGGATTCTGAGATAGGTTTCTAAATTGGTAATTTCTCTCTTAATTTTTTTCCCTGCTATTTCTAGATTAGGATTCCTTTTTAGTAAGTTTCTAATTCTAACTCTTTTAGAATCCAATTTTCTTTCCTATTTTATTTTTTAGAAACTAACTTTCTTATTTTGTAGGCTCATTAGAAATTTCTAATTCGGTAAGCTCTTTCTAAATTCTACTTTCTATTTTTAGAATTTCCGTTACTAACTTACTTTTTAGTTTAAGAACTTTCCTCTTTTGTTTTAGAAATTTTATACTCTTTTAGGAATTTCTCTTTTTCTAAATTAGAAACCAGTTTACTGCTATTTCTCTTCTTAGGATTTTCTAATTTTAGGTTAGAATTTCTCTACTTTCTATTTTTAGAACTTTTCTATTTCTAGGTTTTCATTTATTTTAGAAATTCTTTCTTTTTTAGAAACTCACATTACTTTCTATTTTAGGATTAGGATTTCTAATTTAGAAATTTCTAACTCTAGGTTTAGAACCTTCCTCTTTTGTTTTTAGAAACTAGGTTAGTTATTTTCCTTTTTATAGACTCTTTCTAATTTTAGAAACTAACTCATTCTTCCTTTATTTTTTTTAAGAAACTTTCTAATTTCTATTTTTAGGAACTAATCTCTTTTTGGTTTCTTTTTACAGGTTCTTAATTTAGGGACTCCAAATTTGGTAACTTCCTTCCAACCCTCTTTTTCTTTTTAGATTCTTATTTCCCTTCATAGGATTAGGTTTTGAATTTGATTGAGGGCTGTGAGTGTTTCATGCCCAAGTGGGCTCGTGACAACACTCGACGTCTCTTGACTGAAGGAGGATTAGTTGAGGGGTTAACTGTCCATCGCAGGACTAGACACCGCTCGAATTCCCCTGAGTTAATTGAGGATATGGCTGAAGAGCAACCTCGTCTACCCCAACCTAGGGTAGAAGATGTCCAGGATGAGAATGAGGTGCATCAAGCACCCCGCCTCGTACCTTACGAGATTACTTACAACCGGCGGGGGTGAGTACGCCCTCATGCATGGTTTTTCAGGAGAATGCAGGACATATGGATATCAAGCCAGGAGTGATCCAACTCCTTCCTAAATTTCATGGGCTTGAGTCAGAGAATCCATATCTACATCTGAAAGAGTTCGATGAGATCATGACTACCCTATACTTTCCTAACGTGTCTGATGACACGGTTAGGTTAAAACTCTTTCCTTTTCTTTGAAAGAGAAAGCCAAGACGTGGTTACATTCATTACGTCCTCAATCTATTGGCAGATGGAATGACATGACAAGGGAGTTCATTAAAAAGTTTTTTCCATATCATAAGACGAACACCCTTAGGAAGTCGATCATGAACTTCGCCCAAAGGGAAGATGAAACATTCTTCCAATGTTGGGAGCGGTTCAAAGATCTGGTCAGTTCATGCCCACAACATGGTTTTGAAACGTGGCGCATCACAAATTTTTTCTATGATGGACTGACGTCTCCCATGCGCCAATTAGTTGAGACAATGTGTAATGGGGAGTTTATGAATAAAGGTGTCGATGAAGTGTGGGACTACTTTGATAAACTTACTGAGAACACACAAACATGGGACATCTCCCCTAGACCGAGTACTACGCTTAGGCCGACTCATTCCAAAGAAAAAGGTGGAATGTACCTCCTGAAAGAGGATGATGATATTAACGCCAAGGTAGCCAATCTCACTCGAAAACTCGAGGCCATGAAATTAAAGAAGGATAAGGCCAAGGAAATTATTTGTAGTATTTGTGGTTGCAACATTCACACTACTGAGAATTGCCCAAAAACTTGTTCACTCCCCAAGTATAGGGTTGTGATGTAGTAAAAACTCGGTAAGACCGAGGTCGAATCCACAGGGACTGAAACCTGAACGTATCCTGAAAATAAACAGATCTAGAACTAGACTAAGATGAAATCTAAACCAATTGTGTTTTGAGGAATAATGGTGAATTATTAAGCTAAATTTAAGAATTCAGAGAAGGGAACTAGGGATTCAGGGGATCCACTTGTAGAGATCAGGGAGATTACGCTTGATTTACGACCTCAACTGGAATTGAACTGCTTTTTAATTAAATTTTCAAGGAGATGAAAGGTGTGAGACTCAGAATCAATTTCATCACAAAACCATGCCCATGAGACAAAGTAAACAACAAAACGAAGCCAATCCACAACTAATCAACAATGGATGAATGTTAGAAAAAGTTCTGTCATCCAACCATGTCCAAGGGGCAATGATGAATAACAGGATTTCCTAAACATCAAGATAAAAATAAAGGAATTACATAAAGCTATCACAGATTAATTGTAATTACAATACAAAAATCATTAAAAACTATATGTAATTTCTTATAATCAACTAATGGAGAAGTAGTTCAATGTATATGATCCAAGCCGTAAAATCCCATCACACTACAAGCTTCACCCCTTAGCCCTAGCTAAGGGGTTTAGCCAACCATGATTGGCTGGATTTCTTAATAATCAAAGAAAGAAAAGAATACAGCAAAAAAACATAAAATTATCTCTCTGTCATTCCCTGTCTCTCTTCTTCACTGCCGTCGGATCGGGATGCCCCAAAAATCGGATCCCCTCTCTCTCTCTAAGCTTCTCTTTTATAGCATGAAGAACGTTGGATGGGAGGTCCGCTGCTAAAGAGGAGTCAGTGCGGAGGTTTTCCGCACTACTTGTATAGCTGGAGTCGGTGCGGACGTCAGTCACTTACGTGCAAAACAGTTAGCCTTTTGGTCTGGTTTGGGACGAACGACCATGATTTCTTTAATTTGGCCTTCATGGTGATGATCACGGCCCCCTGTTGGTGCGTTTGAATGGTTTAGATCTTCCAACCGATCGTGATTGAGATCACAAAACTGGCCCACCGCGGCCGGTTTCCTCGGATGTGCGAGCAGAGCTGCGGATCTTCTTCCGCTGTTGAAGCTGGTGGGTCCCATTTGACTGATGTTTTGAAAAATCCACGCCGTGCATTATCTTCTACTCAAAATTTCGGTTAGAAAAGGGTATTTTGGATATCCTTTGATGTGGCCCACGAAATCTGTAAAGCCACCGTCCGTTGTCTTTTTGAGCGGCTGGGATTTGATATGCGTTGTATTTGGGAATACCTCCACCTAGGACTGAATGAGAGGGACTTTGTGAGTCTCATGGATGGTCCAGATCAGTGAAACATGAGATGAGTGGGGCCCACAACCGAAACCGATGGGTTCAGTTGCGACACAGAGAACAGAAATTTCCATTTTTTAAATCTTAAGAAGGTAAGTCGGTCAGCGCCGCTGACCGACTGTTGAGTTGTTAGGTGCACACCCGGTGCACTTGTACACCGTACACATGTTCTGTACATGTGGGTCCCACATAGATGTTTTTGAGATATCTGCTCCGTCCATCCACTTTCCCATCAAATATAAGCGGTTGAGACAAACTTTCTGGCATATCCAGATATCAGGTGGGCCCCACTTAAAGAATTACGGGGCTGATTTGCTCATTGGGCCACTTCCAGATCGATTCACTAGCTGAAATTTGACATGTACGGTTAATTTAGAGTCCTCAAGCCATATCTAAAGTTTGGAGCCGATCAGATGGTGGGAACCCTGTGATCTTGCATTATGGACCAATTTCGGGCCACTTAAGCTTCAGTTTCTTGGTTTTCTTCGATCTCTGGCGTGCAACTCTGTCGATCTCAGCCCCTGGAGTCCGTCCATTGCCTTTAGTGTTATCAGAGCGTTAAATCTATGCTTAAAGCTCTCTTTTTTCAATCCACGCTCATAATTGCATCCTGCAGCAAAATACCATCAACATATGACATTAAGCACTATCATGTATATAAAATTAGGTACTAATCAGGGTCTAATATGCAATATCTGACCCTCAACATTACATCAGTCAGTTACCTCTTGGCCTTTCTCAGTCTGGGGACTTGACGTCATTGGTCCTATAAATTCGCCTTCGTCTAAAGGAAAGCAGTATATCTTGGCAGCAACAGACTATTTTTCCAAGTGGACAGAGGTAGTTGCTATGCGTAATGTCAAAGAAAAGGACATGGTGAATTTCATTCGGCACGCGATAATATACCGTCACGGTATTTCGAAGAAAATTGTTACGGATTATGGTACGCCCTTAAAAAACAGAGGCATGAAAAAGCTATGTCAGAAATTCAACATTCGTCATTCGTTTTGAACACCTTATTATCCACCGGCCAATGGTTTAGTGGAGGCGTTTAATAAAATGATAATCAAGATAATGAAGAAAACAGTGACAGGGAATCGACGTGATTGGGATGAAAGATTAGAAGAAACATTATGGGCATACAGGACCACTCACTAGACAGCAACAAAAGCAACACCGTATTCATTGGTTTATGGTGTAGAAGGAGTGATCTCAATTGAAATGCAAGTAACGTCACTTAGAGTGGCAGTACATCAGTCTATAACTGTAACGCCCTGAAAATCGGGGGTCGAGCATAAACTCAACTCCCGAGTTCCAGAACATCACTTATGCAACAAAATGAATGATGATTGAATGTTGACTGTATTCGTGCATTGAACATGAGTGAGATTAAGCCAAAACAGCATATCATACTCCAGAGACAGTTAATTTTGCAAGCGGAAGACTATGATAGATAGATAAAATATATAAACTATGATGAGTCTCCAGAGTGTGATAACATTACCAGGTTAAATAAATACAAGTACAGTTCTAAAATATACCAAATATGTAAGTTTAATGTCTTCTATCCCCAGTACCACAGCCCCGTCAATACAGTACCAGGTCTTCAGAGACCCGTCAGAGGGTTACATGATAGGAGAACTCCTCCTCATCACCATAGAAGTAGTCCGGCTCTGCTTCATAAGCATCGCCCCATCTGAAATTCAACAAAACTGTTTGGTGTGTACAACACCGTCCCGTAACGTGGGAGTGAGTAGCTAACTCAGTGGAACAATAAAGCATAAGTTAACAAGTTATCGATGCAGTCAAGCAGTAATGATAAATCAGTAAATCAAGCGCTCCTAGTTACTCTGATTAATGCAAGTATGATGGATGCCCTCTCCGACATACTCCCTCATGCGACACCATCTCACATTCGCGCATGCTTACATCCCACAGTGCTCCACATCTTCCAGGCACATGCGATGCATGATGAGCATGATTACCGAGTTTTTAATTAGTCCATTTCAAACAGCAGGATTGGGAAACTAAGGTATCTCCCTTGTATCATTCCCAAACATGATCCATTCTAGGGTCGTCAGTCCTAGTTAATATCAGACGATGGTGTATTTTCTAGGTCATCGCAGAGGTCGCAGTGCCGAGAACATTACGCACAAAAGGTTGCACCACTCCCCATCACCCCTTAAACGATTCATTACTATACGTAAACAGCCTAGTTCATATTCTATATATCGCGGCGAACCCTAAGGCACGCCGCAACTTGAGAATATGCTCACGGTCACTACAAAGGGTCGCTGTGGAAGCATTACGCACAAAGGTTGCACCACTCTCCCATCACCTTATCAATGTAGGCCGACAGCGCGAATATAGTGTCCCATACCACCATAATCGGCTCATGAGTTAAGTTGCTCACTGGTCACTACGGGGAGGCACGTAGCCCCAGCGTAGGCCGACAGCTCGACCACGGTGTCCCATACCACCATGCCCGGCTCATGAGTCTTAGCGGATCGAGGTACCATGGTTAAAAGGGATTCCACTGGTAAGTTTGGTACCCTAAGTTCAAGCATTAGTGACCAAACATGGTGAACATACATAAGACAGATCGGGTTGCCTGACGAGCTCAGCTAGCCCGAGCGCACAACAAGTTAAACGACATGAAGTGCATAAGCACTTCGCGTGGCCAACCACTATCGCCAACCGAAGTACGACTCGAGTTCGTCGAACACATCTCACGTGGCAAATGAATCACAGCCACGAATTCAATTCTGGTACCGATTGTCTGGACTATAAATATAGCCCCAAACACAATCACTTGTCATCCTTAGCATATGGAGTAAAGCATGATAGACAAAGTAATTCAAGCATGATAAATAAAGTAATTCAAACATGCTAGTAGGCATGTTATAAGCATATTATAGAGCATGATATAAAGCATGTTGTAAGAACAACACAAGCATGAGTTTGTATATATTCAATTCCTAATCACATAGCTATTCAAGGAAATCATACACATAGTTAAAGGAGTCGAGAATCATACCTCGACACCCTTAAATATTATAATTTACTAACTACTACTCATTCAGACATTTCAACAAACACTTTAAAATACAGGAATCAACATACATGACATATGTTGATCACAGGGGTATAAGGCCAAATCCTTTCACTAGGGAGTTACCCCAATCATAACATGCATACACCCATGACGGATAGTCATGGCAAGCAGGAAACCAAATTCCATATTCATTCAGTCATTTCCACAAACACTTGGGCCACACATTTTAGCATACATAGTGTGTATTGGCCGTGGCGTGATTTAGGGTAAATCCTTTCGTCAAAGGGGTATTGCCAATACAACAATCAATTATCCATGACAATTAGTCATGGCGAGCACGAATGAGAATTCTATACTCATTCAGTCATTTTCACAACACTTAGAATACACTATTACAACATACATGGTGTATGTTAGCAAAACATGTATTAGGGCTATCCTTTAGCCAAGTGAGTATTTTATCCATGTATAATATATTACTACAACAAATAATCATGATAAATACATCTCCAAAATTTATACGTATACAGTATTTTCTAGAATACGCATTTTCAACATACATAGTGCATACAAGCAAACATGTATTACGGCAATTCCCTTCGCCAAGAAAATATTTTATATGCACATAATATATTTATACGACAATTAATCATGACAAACACATCGCTAAAATATACATGTATACGGTACTTCTTACAATACCGTATTTCTACATACATAGTGTTTATTAGTAAACATGTATTTAGGCGAATCCTTTCGCCAAATAAGTATTTTATCCATACGTCATATATCCATACGACAAATAAACATGTCAAACACATTTCCATAAAAAATACGTATACGGTATTTTATACGAATACTTAGAGTATGTGAAATTCCAAATTCTACAATTCTAATCGAAACAGAAAACGGAAGGCACTTTGTACATGTGCAATTGCATGCAAATCATGAATCTACCATTATCTGACATTGAAAGCATTGAAAACCGCAACTTATACACTTAAAGTCCTCACCTTTGCCTTTGGAAATGAAACGAATCAGCAAGGGTAGTAGAACTTCCGTATACGGGAGATTTCTAGCCTAAAGAGCGGAATCGGTTAGTCGTTACACAACCCACATCGATCCCACCTCAAATCAGACCTAGGGTTAGGGTTTCTTACCTTCAAATGGGATGGAAACCGCCGGGAAAGCGCCTAGAACAGGGCGGTGTAGGCCGAATAGCGGCAGGGAACAGTAGTAGGGAATTTCTCCCACATCTCCCTCACATTCTCTCTTTTCTCTCTCTCAAATCCAAATTCGTATGGCTGGAATGGGAGAGGGTTTAAGGTCCTTTTATAGCCTAAAATATTCTGAAAATAGACTCAGGTTCAAGGGTTACTGCTAATATAGGATATTCGTCACTTTTCCAGCTCAAAAGAGAGGTTCTGGTAGCCCTCCTTGAGCCAAACGTCAGACTTAAGCTCACCATCGATGGATCTACGTGGGATTACGTTTTTGACTTGATCGGATTCCCAGATCGCACGTGGCGGACCACTTTCAGTTCGACGGTCAGTAGGCCACGATCAGAAATTCCAAGTACATGTAAATGTTCCTGAAATTTTTCTTAATCCGAGGGTATAATTTGGTCTGATTCTGACGATCAGGTTGCTTAATACTGACGCGTCAATGAATGATGCCAGATCACTATTTCAGATATTTATTTTGGAATGGGAATAGTGTTTTTCACACACCCTCGCTCCGGATCGAAGCGAATGGCCGTGGAACATCGGATGGAGCTGATTTTTGAGATGATTGTTAAGCCCAGTGGGGCGGTCCTAGTTCCTTAGCTTCGGGTTAATCGGACTCTCGATGTGCGATCTAGACCTAATACGAAGTTTTGTTTCATTCCCGAGAGCAGACGGGAAATGAGTTTGGTTCTAAACTTTAGGGTAACCTAGCGTCAATGATTCTGTAACTTTTGGGTCTTGCAGATCGTATTTAAAGCGATCCTAACGGATTTCATGGCTAATCGAG
Organism: Magnolia changhungtana; assembly: GCA_030180095.1. Classification (NCBI taxonomy): domain Eukaryota; kingdom Viridiplantae; phylum Streptophyta; class Magnoliopsida; order Magnoliales; family Magnoliaceae; genus Magnolia; species Magnolia changhungtana. Next base: position 2,099,262 of record JASAUF010000316.1, read on the forward strand.
TTTAGTACTTAGTTAACTTTGTTAAATTTCTAAAGAATTTAATCCTAAGTGATTTTCATCTGAGGTGGAACTTAGTCCATTGTAGTTTGTATATAAAGTGATCCAAGTTATACTACTTAGCTAGTTTAAGATAGTGTCTAGGGCGAAGGTGCTTTGAAAAATTGAAAGCACAAGGTAGTGAAGGGTGGGATTTGTGAAGAAAATGGTTTAAGGAGCGATTTGAGGCTTTAATTGAGCGTTTAAGAAGTTAAACCTGTGTTAGGATTGATCCATTGCCTAAGGACGTCTAATCCCAGATTGGCAAAAATCCGGGGCGTTACAATAACAGTGGATGAAAATGCAAAAATAAGGCTGAAAGAGCTAGATTTGCTCGATGAGAAACGCCTGGCTGCCTAACAGCGATTATAATCATACCAAGTAAGAATATCAGCCGCCTTCGATAAACATGTTAAATATCGCTCTTTCAAAAAAGGGGATATCGTGCTAATGCTAAAAAGACCCATAGTGGTCACTCGGCGAACAGGGGGCAAATTCGAGCCTAAATGGGATGGACCTTATATAATAAAGAAGTATATTCCAATGGTACATATAGAGTGGTGAATCAAGATGGGCAAGGTATAAGTATACCGGTCAATGCTCGCTTCATAAAGAGATATCATCCCTGAAGACTTTACTGATTTTGATCAAGAATATTATCAGCATAATGATTCTGTATCAAAAGGGGGTAAGAATGGACATGACCATGACAATGTATTGACAGATGAATAAATAAAGAAGAAGTTCACAGGCATATCAAGATAATATATCGACAAGTATCATGAAAATAAAGTGAACATCGTCAGACTAAGAGAGCTCTGATCAAGCAAACTGTAAAACTCTGCCAAAATTGATATCGTCACTAAGTTGATATATTACAAATAATATAAATGGATCTTCTTGAAGACATACATTAGCAGAAGCAGTGACGTATCACCTCAGTCAAAGATGTTTATCAGTCTCACAGCAGTAATGATCACACCTATTATTGTCTTTTGAGGCATTTTAAGGTAGTCTAGTCAAACCCTAAAAGGCCAAGCCTTAAAAAAGGGTTGGCTACGCATAAGACCTATTATTTTCGCCATTCAGGTAGCGGCAAGAAGCCAGTGACCCTAAAAAGCCTGTCAAGGCCATCGTATGCATACCTATGGGGGCAACTGACGAAGCTAACGACTAAAAGCCTGAAAGGCTAAAAGTCCTCAATGGCCAGTCATGCGTAATACCGATGCCGTCTGTATAGCTTTCTGGCAGCGTCACGGGGAACGGAGGAAAATGCCCTCCCGTGATGGGCTCGACCTTGCAGACGAAGAAAAAGCGGGCCATAGTGTGAGCTCTTTCGCCATGTCCATAGATAGGCCAACCATGCATAAGACCCCTCAGATCTTTGGCTCAATTTCAATACTAACTCATGAAGAAGGGCTTAAACCAACTCATTGACAAACTGGCAGCCCGGGATTTGGTAACCTAAAGGTCGCTTTATAAGCTCTGTGAACTCTAGACAGTTACTATAGCCAACCCTGTGCGTAATTCCAACCGAGTTCACAGCCCCGGTAGCTTCACTAGGCCCCTCTGATGGACCGCAGTTTGTGAACTCCCTAAGTAGTGAGAAGTCTGGCAAACTCCTAAGAGTTACAGAGACCATCACGTAAGACCACTCGACTCCACTACGCAAGAGTCTAAGAAACTGCGTATGCTCCACTACTCAAGAGCTTAAACTATGTGTGACTAACTAAATTGAAATTTAGTACCGCCAATTAAGATAGGGATCATTTAGGAAGTTCTTTACTAACAAAGCATAAAAGGATAAAGCAGTAATCAAAATGAACATTATATTCACAGTAGCAAAATACAATGTATTAAAGTTATACATTTCAGAATTCCCCTGTAATGCCCAGTACTTCTAAATATTATTGCAAACTTCCTTGAAAATTAACTTGAGCAGTTGCATGTTCCAGTCTGGTAGTCGAAATCATTCTTGCAGGATCTGGGATGCCAGCTAACTTTTCCTCCAAAGAAGCAATCAATTCTTCATTCTTAATCAGTTCGGATCTTTCAGAATCCACAGAGTGAAAGCTACAATCTATCTGTTCTTGCATTCTCTCAATGTTCAGATCCTCCTATGAACTTTGCTTCTCTAGTTGAGCTATTTCTTGCTTCAGGAGAGAAATGCGATCTTGGATAACTGTTTTATTATCAACAAGGGTCTTCGGTTGCTCGTGCAGAGATAAGTGTTCTTGATCATGACGAGACACAATCGGAGCAAGCTGAGAAACTCTCTTTAGAACATGCAAGCTGCTTCTTGTATTCTAAAAGTTCAGGAGGAGTGATCATTTCTTCAGCTAATGAAAGAGCAATTATTGAATTATGAAACCTTAGAAGAGCATCACGTATAGAGGAAACATCAACTTTGGCCATTCGTGCTGCACTATCCAGGACATCCAAAGCAGCAGTCAGATCGGACTATTGATCAGGATTCTTGAATATCTCAATAATCACCAATATGGAGTTTCTGATCAGCGCCAATTTGTAGCCAGAAATCTTCTCGAGTGATGGCGCGTTCAGTGAAATGCTAATAGAGCCGAAACTTGCTGCACCGCTTTGAGGTAAATTTCCTATTAAGAAATATAAAGTTATGGTAGAAGTTTTGTGTAGGTAATCTAAAAAAGTGTAGACAAGGAAAAGGAAATACCTTCCACTAGTATTGGAGTAGTGGGCAGTTACGTCTCTCCAGCAAGGGAAGGATTAGGTAGTACCATCTTAGCGAAAGATGGAGCCCTAGCTTCAGTACTCGAATTGACGGTGGTAGAGATGGGTAGCACAGTTGATTCCACCGAAAAAACTGTTCGCATCCAACACTTGAAGCAATAATGGCAGGAGTGGGTAAATCAGTTCACCCCTCTAGAAAAGCAATCCCGTGTGCCACTGCTCACAGAGGCATCGATGATTTGGTGAGGTTGTTGGTGCAACATGGGGCAAATCCAGAGGAGAAGCACTATCTGCCTCCATATTTGCAACACGATCGCCTGAAATAAGATGCATAAGACAAGAAATAAAGAAAGACAAAAGCAAATAATAGTATTAAGACTTCCTTACATGGTGAATTTCCATATTCCCCATAGTCCAGTGGTTCTTCTTCTTCCCTTGCCACAGAAGAAGTCTTTGCAAGAATGACTTCAGAAGTTGAAAGAATATGTCCCTCATTAATGGGAATATCTTTCGCGACTATATCATCTTCGACACTGATAGCCACTTCTCCCTCCTCATAATCATCCTCCTGACCCTCTCCTCCTACATTACTTTCCTCGGAGGAAGTATATTGCAAGTGTTATTATTTATAGCCCCTTTTGCTATCAAATATATGGTGTCAAAGACACTGTTATGAAGCTTGCATATGTGAAGATCAAAGCGCTACTTAAGATCAACTTTAATGGACAAGCACTGTTCACAAGTGAAGATTCGAGGAAGTGAGTTAGTTCGACTTAATTCAAAGACAAGGATAATGCAAGAAGCTTTCAAGTTCAATCTCAAGATCTCAAGAAGCTTTCAAGTTTGAACTACATCAAGACTTCAAGCTTCACTACTTTCAAGGTCACTTGTCCTTAAGTTTCAATGTCCTTACTTCACTATTGAGGTATGACTGACCGTAGGATTGACCTTTAGAGTAGCCCATTTTGGATACATAATTCATATATTACATATAAGAGAGGTTGGCCTGTTCTAAGACTAGTCCTGGACTTTGTTCGACTAGTCCTAGCACTGCTTCGACCTGTCTAAAGATTTCCTGGATCAGTCGTAAGTTTGTTGTAAAATTCAAAAATTTTCTGTTAGGCTTCGACTAGTCCTGGGGACTGTTCGACTAGTCGTAGGAACAATGTCGACTAGTTCTTCGATCAGTCGTAGACCTTCGACTCAAACAACAGCGATGATTTGTACTTAGCTTCGACCCGTCGTGTGTGACCTTCAACCAGTCGAAGGTGCCCTACGACCAGTCGAAGGTGCCCTACGACCAGTCGTGAAACCGTCTTATCTTATCGCGCCTGAATTTTCAAATATCTGTTCGATCTTCGACCAATCGTAGTGTCTTAAGACCAGTCGAAGACGTGATTTATTCACACTATAAATAGAGCACGAATCTTAGAATAAAATACACCATTCAAGCTAATTTAATTTAGCCTTCTGAGAGATTAATCTGTGCTCTGTTTAAGCTAAGTGTGCTTATTTAATATTCTTTTTCTTTAGCTTTGTTAATTGATTTTGTTTCTTGCATTCCAATCTAATCTATAAAGAGGAAGTATTATTTTCCTTTTACTGGAATCAAAATTAATTTAAGCTAGCCCATTTGTTTTAATTTAAAATCTATTAGAAATTAGAACCATTATATGGTGAGTATTGGACATTGAACTTTGACATTTAAATCTCTACTCCGACTTGGTTCTTCTGGGCTGCTACAACAAAGAAGAAAAATAGGTATTTTACAATTTGTGTAATTTACTTTATTTAGTTTTATTTGAGGTTAAGCCAGAAAAATCTCATTGTATTGGTTATCTGAGGAGAGCTTGAAAACTCAAAAGTGAGGGTTTTTGAATTGTGTAAGCCCTTTGAAAAAAGACACAACTGTGAAGGTTTTTGGTGAACCTGTGAAAACCTACTTGATAGTGAACGCTAATATCCCCTGTGTGAGGATATTAGAGTGGAGTAGCATTATGTGTGGCTGTTGTTGAACAGTTGGTGTACACACAGGTGAACCACTATAACTCCTTGTGTTGTGTGGAAGTGTGCTTTATTTTCCTATCTTTGATATTCTTTTGTGGAATGTATGTGGATGTGAATGTTGTAATCATTTTAATTTCAAGCTCAGTGGGAAATGTTGTAATAGTTTAGATTTAAATTTCTGCAATTTATTTTAAGCTATTCCTTTATTTGTTTGAGCTTTAGATTCTCTAAATTATTCTATTAAGGTTGCCCTGCCATTTCTATGGTGCATGGTTGTCCCTAGAACAATCAATATTTGAGATTACATTCTATTCCTCTGTTTAGTTTCAATTTGTTTATTCCTCGAAAGTTTGAGTTCTTGATACAAAGACCTTTCTAGAAATCAGGTTGTCCTACCATAAACTTTGGTTTTTGATGTAAGGTTGTCCTTAGAACAACTTTTGTATCAATCTCTCAATACTTGTTTATTGAGGTTGCTATTCATTTCAGAATTGTGAATTGATTTACTTTATTTGGCTATCTTGTTATTTAAATTCCACTATAATTATTTTAAATTTAGCATAGTCCTATTCACCCCCCCCCCCTCTTTAGGACATATAGCTTGACCGTTTCAAGTGGTATCAAAGCCTAATAGCTCGCTCTTATTGCTTTTTTCTTGGATTTACTTCCTAAGCTAACGATCTTAGCTTTATATAAGATGTCAAATTTTGATAGCCTTTCAGTCACTAGGCCTCCACCTTTCGATGGCACCAATTATCCCTATTGGAAAGCCAGGATGAGGATCTTCCTCAAATCCATGGATGAAAATGTGTTGCTAGCCACAGTGAATGAATGGACCCCTCCTACCATTGAAGTGACTGGTGTTGATGGTTCAAAAACCACAAAAATAACAGCTTATTTTTCTTGGACCACACTTCAAAAAAGTGAGAGTAGTGCAAATGCTAAAGCACTAAATGCAATTACATGTGCACTATCATCGGATGAATTTAAAAGAATTATATCCTATGATTCTGTAAAACAAGCTTGGGATATATTAGAAATGACACACGAGGGTACATTAATTGTCAAAAAATCTAAAGTCCAACTCCTCACAACCAAATTTGAAGAAATTCATATGGAGGAAAATGAAATGTTTATAGACTTTTACATAAGATTAAATGACATTGTAAACTCAATGTGGGGTCTTGGCGATAAAATCCCAAAAAGTAAAGTGTGTGCAAAGATACTACACTCGCTTCCTGAACGGTTCAACTCTAAAGTAACTGCGATCCAGGAACTTCGTGATACGGACAATATGAGGGTTGAAGAACTAGTTGGTTCTTTACAAACCTATGAGTTAAACTTTAAAGCTCCTAAAGGTAAATTTATAGCACTTAAATCTTCTAAAATTGTTTCTGAAGAAAACTCTGATTCTGAAGATGATATGACTCTTTTAGCAAAGAAGTTTTATAAGATTTTCAAAAGTAAGAAAAGGGTTGATCTTCAACAATCGAATGATAAAAAGAAATTTAGACCCAAAACTCGAAAATCTTTGAAAGACAGTCAGTGTTACAACTGCCATGAATATGGGCATTTAGCAAACAAATGTCCTAAAAAGGGCAAACCCAAAAGGAAGGGTTTGTTGGCTACTTGGGATAAATCATCTGAGTCTGAAACTACTTCTAATTCAGAAGATTCTAAAACCGTGTTGGGCAATGAAGTTAAGGCCCTTATGACTCTAGCCAAGTTCACTTTTTCAGATCACGATGATTCAACTAGTGAAGAAAATCTGAATAGTGATTATGAAAATGAAGAAGATCTTCAAGATGCTTACAATGCCCTATACAAGGAAAGTTGTAAAATTGTTGTGAAGGTTAAACTTCAAAAAGAAAAGTTTTTTAAACTCAAAGAATGCTTCGACTTACTTGTTTTAGAAAAATCTCAAATTTTAGATAGTTTTGAAAAATTAAAATGTGATTTGGAATTCAAAACCTCCCTGATTGAAGATTTGAAATCTGAAATTGAGAAACTCAAGAATGAAGTATCTTCTCTTCTGAGTTTGAAGGATACATGGAGGTATGCCCAAGGAGATCCAAAGTTAAAAAAACTTTTATCCAGATTTAGAAAATGTGCGATCGATCCAGGTTGGGTTATGATAAAAACATACCTCATAGACAGAAGAGTACTCCTCCCAACTTTGTGAAAGGAGAAGCCTCAAACTCAAAAGAAAAAAGTACTTGTCAAGGTTTTTCTAAAAATACACAAACTTGTCAAAAACCTAAATGTAGCTATATCAATTTCAAAAATCAGAATAGAAACCCACTGGCTAAAAAAATAGTTGATTTACTCAAGGAGCTCTTAAAATCTAATTCAGTAGGTCATTCCCACAACTATAAACAGAAGAAGACCAACTATGTTCCTAAACCCGGAACAGTTCTGAAATGGGTTCCTAAAGTCACTTGTTTGGTTACTCACACTGCTTTCAAAGCTACAAGCCATTCTAAATGGTACCTAGACAGTGGATGTTCAAGGCATATGAAAGGTGATAAAGGTCTATTCACCGATCTCAAGACATGACTGATGGTTCAGTCACATTTGGTGATGGCAGCAACTGCAAGATTATGGGCCAAGGTATGGTTCAACTTTATAACCTTCCTTTATTCAAAAATATGTTATATGTAGAAGATCTAAAACATAACTTGCTTAGCATTTCTCAAATACGCGATAATAACTATAGTGTACGGTTTTTTAATTAAAGCTGTGAGATTCTAAATAACAAAGGCTCAGTAATATTAACTGGATGAAGAACGTCTGAAAACTGTTATATTGTAAGCGAATCCAGCTCATATAATCAATTGTGTTACATGGTCCATATAGACGAGACTGATTTGTGGTACAAACGTCTTAGACATGTACACTACCGAAATCTATATAGATTGAGCAAACAAGAACTTATAAGAGGTCTACCCAAACTTCAAAAATTGGATAAAATATGTGGTGAATGTCAGATTGGCAAACAAATAAGGAACTCACACAAAAAGGTGAATTCCAATACCACATCAAGACCACTTGAGCTTCTTCATATGGATCTTGTAGGTCCTACAAGGATAGAAAGTCGAGGTGGTAAAAGATATATCTTGGTAATAGTGGATGATTTTACCAGATATACATGGGTTGTCTTCTTAAGGGACAAATTAAAAACCCTTGAAGAAGTGAAAAAGGTTCTAAAAAGGATTCAAACTAAAAAGTGTTGTCAAGTTAGTAAGATTCGTAGTGATCATGGATCTGAATTTGAGAATAGTGGTTTTGAGAAGTTCTGTAGCGACCAGGGAATATTACATGAATTCTCAGCGCCCAAAACTCCTCAACAAAATGGTATTGTTGAAAGAAAAAATAGAGTGCTTCAAGAAATGGCTAATGTCATGTTGAATAGTATGAAACTCTCTAAGAATCTTTGGGCTGAAGCAGTCAATACAGTTTGCTACATCATTAACCAGGTTTACACTAGTAAAGGTAATAATAAAATGGCATACGAAATGTGGTTTGATAAAAAGCCTACTGTCAAATACTTTCAAGTTTTTGGCAGCAAGTGCTATATTTTACGAGATCGTGAAAATCTAGGAAAGTTTGATACAAAGAGTGATGAAGGGATCTTTTTAGGATACTCTTTAAACAATCGAGCTTATAGGGTTTTGAACAAAAGGACCGGTGTGATTCAAGAGTCCATCAATGTGGTCATTGATGATCACTTGAACACACCAGTCTCAAGTTCAGATAATGATGAAGTTTTGTAATTGATAAATCTGATACTTCATCTAATCAGACTGATTCTGATCTGAGGACTGTTAAAGATCATCCAACCACACAGATTCTTGGAAACCCTCTCACTGGTATTCATACCCATAGACAACTTGAGGATATAGATAATTACGTATGTTTTACATCCCAGATAGAACCATCTAATCTAAAAGAAGCTCTTACTGATGAAAACTGGATTGTTGCAATGCAAGAAGAACTTAATCAATTTGTTCAAAATGATGTTGGTATCTTATTCCTAGACTTAAAGATAAACATATTATTGGAACAAAGTAGATTTTTAAAAATATGTCTGACGAGCTTGGGAATATTATTCGAAATAAAGCAAGATTAGCTGTACAAGGGTACACTCAAATTGAAGGTATTGATTATGATGAAACCTTTGCCCCAGTTGCTGGTCTTGAATTAATCAGACTTTTTATATCCATGTCATGCTTTAAAAAGTTTAAATTTTTTTAAATGGATGTAAAGAGTGCCTTTTTAAATGATGATTTACATGAAGAAGTTTATGTTGAACAACCTACAGGATTTGAAGATCTTAAGTTTACTGATCATGTATACCGTCTTAAAAAAGCTCTCTATGGTCTAAAACAAGCTCCCAGAGCATGGTATGAGAAATTGACTAAGTTTTTACTTTGTCATAACTTTCAGATGAGAAGTGTTAATAAAACATTGTTTGTTAAGAAACATAATGAAGATTTCTTAATGGTTCAAATCTAAGTAGATGATATCATTTATGGATCTACTTGTACTAACATGACTATTGAGTTTGCAGATTTGATGAAATCTTAATTTGAAATGAGCATGGTTGGGGAATTGAATTACTTCCTTGGGTTACAAATAAAATAACGACCTGATGGAATATTCATCTCTCAATCTAAATATGTTATGAATTTGATTAAGATATTTGGATTTGAGAATGGTAAGAATTTTGATACTCCTACGAGTACAACTTTGAAACTCTCAAAAGATTCTGCAGGTAAGAATGTGGATCCAAAATTATATCGGAGTATGATTGGTAGTTTATTGTATTTAACTGCTAGTAGACCTGATATTGCTCTAAGTGTTGGTATTTGCGCTAGATATCAGTCTGAACCTAAAGAATCGCATTTGATTGCGGTAAAACGGATTATACGCTATGTTGCTAGTACTGTTAATCTCAGTTTATGGTATCCGCATGAGACTAGTATTCAATTAGCTAGGTACTCGGATGCTGACTGGGCTGGTAATCTTGATGATAGAAAATCAACCAGTGGTGGTTATTTTTATATTGGAAACTGTTTAGTTTCTTGGCTTAGTAAGAAACAAAGTTCTATATCACTTTCAACAGCTGAAGCTGAATATGTCGCAGCTGGTAATGCTTGTACATAGCTTGTTTGGATTAAACGTATACTAAGTGATTATGGAATTAAACAGGATTCTATGTTATTATATTGTGATAATACCAGTGCCATAAATATTTTGAAAAATCCAATTCAGCATTCTCGTACGAAGCATATTGATATTAGATTTCATTATATTCGAGATTTAGTAGAAGAAAAGGTAATATTATTGGAATATATCCCTACCGAGAATCAACGTGCTAATATTTTCACTAAACCGCTCGACAAAAGAAGGTTTAACAAAATGAAATTTGATCTTGGCATGTGCATTCTAAAATGATTATTTATGCCTATTTGTATCATAATATATATATTTTCTAGATTAAAATTTCAATTTTTTGAAATATGCATGAAAATCTGATTTTTTTGGTGATACTCGACCAGTCGAGGATTTCCTTGACCTGTCGTAGCACGACCGGTTGAAAAAAACCCTCGACTACTTGTAGATCGCAGTAATTGACTTATATTTGGGGGAAATCACTTTCTTCCTCATTTATTGTTTCCTCTCCGACTAGCCGACGCTCAACCAGTCGAACATACCTTCCAAATCCTTCAAGGTTAGTGCATCATTTTCTTATTTCTTGTGGATTTGTGTCTAGATTACGTCTATTTTCCTCTTGAAGTTGTCTATTTCTTATTTCATTGTGATTTGGGGTTTGTCTATTGAAAAATCTGTTTCGAGAAAATCATCTTCTCAAACCTTTGCAACTCTTTATTTTCTTGAAATCTTTGTTGCAAATGGCATCTAGAGGGAGAAAAGCAACATCCCGTGGTCCGTCTTCTTCTTTCACATCAGCCCCTCTCACTAAGCGTCATCTTCGGCCTCCCAATGATGATCCATCTTATGTTCAGGACATCAGATTACGTAATGTTATTATTGAAATCCTGTTGATGTTAATCATGTTACTCCCTTTGATATCCTTCCTATGCTTCAAGCTGTAAGTTAGGATAACTTATTACATTGGGGTGGGCCAACATACCGGTCCATTGTACAGTCCATGTTCGCATGTATATGTAATTTTTCATTGGAGAATTTAACTTTTAAAATAGCCACTAGAGAAGGACCATTTGACATTGATCGTCATTTGATTTCAGCTCTTATGGATATTCCTATAAATGATGAGGGGATTCCTATCCATAATTTATCTGATAAACCCTCAGAAACTGAAAAATGTCTCCTCACTAAAGATTTATGCAATTTGAATGCTCAATGGACTCATAAAGGGAATGCGCTTCCCTCAAGGTATTTGTTACCCAAATACAAAGTTCTTCACAAAATCTTTGTGTCTAACTTATATCCTCGATCGGGTAATAAATCTGAACTGACTTCCTTCATGGTTCGTGTTCTTCATGCAGTTGCCAGTGGTAAGTCTATTTGTTTACCACCCTTGATTTGTCACTTCATTCTTAATTTTCATTTCCATCCTGGTCACAGTGACATTCATTTTGCTTATTTGATGACTGTGTTGGCTACTCATATGTTAGTCGATATGCTGGTTGGTGAAGCCCCTATCCATCATCTGATATTTAATAATTCTAACTTAAATAAGATGAAGCTGGAAATGCTTCCAGGTCAAGGTGATGGTGTTGGCAATGCTGAAGCTGATCATGAGGAAGATGCTACTAATCTTCCTCCTGGTGATATTAATATGGATGATATCTTTGAAGAACTTGGTTCTGATTCTCTGAATGATCCAGATTATGAGCCTTCTGACTTTGATGCATGTCTGCATGCATTGGAAGATAAGGTTGAGAATATAAATGTTAGGATAGAAAACATGTTTATTGCTAATAATTTACATTTCAAGTATATGCAGAAATATCTTAAACGCTTGAATAAGGGGATGCAGAAACTTGATCCGTCTATCCCTGCTCCATCTGGATCTGATTAGTTTTTAAGTTATCTAATTTGTAATAACTTTACTACTATTGTGCTAGTTTTGCTTTAACTCTGTTTATGAATTATGTGAGTTGCTAATGCTATTATGTCATATCTTATCTTGTTATCTCTCTAATTTATTCTCCTTAGTCTATCTGTTCTGTGTTTCCTTTGTCCTCTTATGGCAAAAGGGGGGAGAATGGATATGTCTTGCTTGGACATGTCTTATATGTATGGAGAATGGATATGTTTTATGTATTCAGGGGGAGTTTCGTACAGATGTGGACTATTGAATACTGATTTGCAGGTTCATGTTACTGTGCCAGTTGATAACAACTGGTGCATGATTTGTTAATCAGATATTCTGTGTTCTGTAACAAATCTTGGAAGTGTGTTTTGTCACTAATTTGACAAAGGGGGAGATTGTAAGTGTTATTGTTTATAGCCCCTTTTATTGTCAAATTTATGGTGCCAAAGACACTGTTATGAAGCTTGTATATGTGAAGATCAAAGCGCTACTCAAGATCAACTTTAATGGACAAGCACTGCTCACAAGTCAAGACTCGAGGAAGTGAGTTTGTTTGACTTAATTCAAAGACAAGGATAATGTAAGAAGCTTTCAAGTTTAATCTCAAGATCTCAAGAAGCTTTCAAGTTTGAACTACATTAAGACTTCAAGCTTCACTACTTTCAAGGTCACTTGTCCTTAAGTTTCAATGTCCTTACTTCACTATTGAGGTATGACTGACCGTAGGATTGACCTTTAGAGTAGCCCATTTTAGATATATAATTCATATATTACATATAAGAGAGTTTGGCCTGTTCTAAGACTAGTCCTGAACTTTGTTCGACTAGTCCTAGTGCTGCTTCGACCTGTCTAAAGATTTCCTGGATCAGTCATAAGTTTGTTGTAAAATTCAAAAATTTTCTGTTAGGCTTCGATTAGTCCTGGGGACTGTTCAACTAGTCGTAGGAACAATGTCGACTGGTTCTTCGATCAGTCGTAGACCTTTGACTCAAAAAATAGCGATGATTTGCACTTAGCTTCGACTAGTCATGTGTGACCTTCGACCAATCGAAGGTGCCTTATGACCAGTTGAAGGTGCCCTACGACCAGTCGTGAAACCGTTTTATCTTATCGTGCCTGAATTTTTAAATATCTGTTGGATCTTCGACCAGTCATAGTGTCTTAAGACCAGTCAAAGATGTGATTTATTCACATTATAAATAGAGCATAAATCTCAGAATAAAATACACCATTCCAGCTAATTTAATTCAGCCTTCTGAGAGATTAATCTGTGCTCTATTTAAGCTAAGTGTGCTTATTTAATATTCTTTTTCTTTAGCTTTGTTAATTGATTTTGTTTCTTGCATTCCAATCTAATCTGTAAAGAGGAAGTATTATTTTCCTTTTACTGGAATCAAAATCAATTCAAGCTAGCCCATTTGTTTTAATTTAAAATCTATTAGAAATTAGAACCATTATATAGTGAGTATTGGACATTGAACTTTGACATTCAAATCTCTATTCTGACTTGGTTCTTCTGGGCTGCTACAACAAAGAAGAAAAAAAGGTATTTTACAATTTGTGTAATTTACTTTATTTGGTTTTATTTGAGGTTAAGCCAGAAAAATCTAATTGTATTGGTTATCTGAGGAGAGCTAGAAAACTCAGAAGTGAGGGTTTTTGAATTGTTTAAGCCCTTTGAAAAAAGACACAATTGTGAAGGTTTTTGGTGAACCTGTGAAAACCTACTTTATAGTGAGCGCTAATGTCCCCTGTGTGAGGATATTAGGAGTGGAGTAGCATTCTGTGTGGCTATTGTTGAATAGTTGGTGTACACACAGGTGAACCACTATAACTCCTTGTGTTGTGTGGAAGTGTGCTTTATTTTCCTATCTTTGATATTCTTTTATGGAATGTATGTGGATGTGAATGTTGTAATCATTTTAATTTCAAGCTCAGTGGGGAATGTTGTAATAGTTTAGATTTAAATTTCTGCAATTTATTTCAAGCTATTCCTTTATTTATTTAAGCTTTAGATTCTCTAAATTGTTCTAGTAAGGTTGCCCTACCATTTCTGTGGTGCATGGTTGTCCTTAGAACAATCAATATTTGAGATTACATTCTATTCCTCTGTTTAGTTTCAATTTGTTTATTCCTCGAAAGTTTGAGTTCTTGATACAAAGACCTTTCTAGAAATCAGGTTGTCCTACCATAAACTTTGGTTTTTGGTGTAAGGTTGTCCTTAGAACAACTTTTGTATCAATCTCTCAATACTTGTTTATTGAGGTTGCTATTCATTTCAGAATTGTGAATTGATTTACTTTATTTGGCTATCTTGTTATTTAAATTCTACTATAATTATTTTAAATTTGGCATAGTCCTATTCACCCCGCCCCCCCTCTAGGACATATAGCTTGGCCATTTCATATATCCAGACGAAGAAGTTGATTCTTCTCCAACAGTGTCTTCTGTGCTTGATTCCTTGACAACAACCTACTTTCCTTTAGAGGGAATAGATTGAGAGCTTTTTGGCTAAATATCTGTAGCAGCTGAAACCGGAGGAGTAATAGTAGTAGTCTCTCCCTGTGGAGAAGCTTGAGCACGTGTACGAGACCTCGTCATCGAAGAAGAAGTTGGTTGTTGATGAGGAATGCCAGTCCTAGAGACAGGAGAAGAAGTTGACCGCAGTCGAGAAGGATTGATCTTAGAAACGGGAGAAGAAATTGGTTGTTACTGAGGATGAATAGAAGAAGAGGGTTGATCCTGAGGATTGGCAATATCATCTAGTTGAAAGAGAGCCTCTTCTGCAGTTCTTCGTTGTGGACGATGGAGAGGGATTTGTTCAAATTAGTGAATATCACCATATGTCGTCCATCCTTTAAGGGTATTATCGGGTTTTATTTCACGAATAGGTTCATCCATGGAAATCTGAATATTATGATGACCGGTAGTGTGGGCATGACTGGTCTCTACGATAAAACTAACTCTCGCTTCGATGATGCGACCCTTAAGCACGGGAGGTGGAAGCCATACGTGCCTAGACACTAGCAATCTTTTTCTGACCAGGTATGACTAGTGTACCCACCACCTCATATGGTTGTATGATGCTCTCGGGGTACGATCACACCCTAGAATGATGAATGAAGAATTAGCTCGACCCAATAATTGCTCCAAATCATCGCCCAGTTAAAAGGGTCGGTCCCGTAACTTCGCATTCTGCGAGTCACTAGTCCGCAATCTTCTGGCACAGCCTGATCAAAACCAAATTGATGGGCAAAGCGACTAGGGTAATACGGCTCTCGCCAGAATTCGGTCCCTTCTCTCAGTGGAAGACTGCACGATCTAATTGATATAAAGAATCCCCTCTTTGCTGGAGAGAGCAATTCTATGTCTACCTTCTCTGTATCTACAATGTAACGAGGTAGGCCGAAGTAGAAATAGTTTATCTTATCATTCGAGGAAATGGCATCTTTTGCCCAGTCGTAGGATCTCTTTGCCATAGATCTCTTTTGGAAGAAGTGAAGAGGAACTCTGGAAGGGTGGACATAGGCTTTTTCTGGTACTTCAAAAGTCCAGGGGAAGTAGACGCCAAGCCAACTTAGGAAATAATGCTATGACATGTAAGTTGAGGCAGAACCGACAAAGGGACTTTTTATATGGCATGCAATCTCTCTGAAACCTCTATAGATTGAACAAAGAACGGGCGGAGCAAGAGAATACTTGGTTCCCTCGGCCATGACACCTACAACAACAAATAGTGAAGGACGAATAACATCTGCCGATTTAGAATTGGGGAAGACCACCACACTTAGCCAGTATGCGATGAATGCTGCCAGTTCCCCATAGACAAAGTATTCAGCATGGCCTCTTATACTCTTTCGGAGATGTCCGAGTTCTCGTGAATGACTGTCGGTAAACCTAAAGTGATAGGTAAATGAAATTATAATTATGTATAGATATATCAAGTCGTCATAAAGAGAGATTGAAGAAGAAAGAAATTACTTGAAAGCTCTGCTGAAGTGAGCTAGCCACTCCATGGGAGGAATCTTGTGGATATTTGGGAATTTTGACATCTCCCTGAAGAGTTCAGTAGTCGATTCTGAAATAGAGGGGACACAATCAGGAGAGGAGACGAAAGTGAATTCCTCATTAGTGGGAACAAACTCATCAAGGAATTTGCTGGTTATTGATAAACTGTAAATCCTGTGAATATCCGAAAGCGTAATATTCATTTCTCCCTCAGGAAGATGGAAGGAATTGGTGAAAGGGCACCAATAGTTGAGGAATGCCTTCAAAATAGAAGGTTCTTTGCAGAAAGGATATGATGTAGCTTCTATCGCGTGGAGAATGCCAATCTTCAACAACGTCATAGCCTGCTTCGCCAGAACCGCGGTAGCCCACTCAGAATAGTAGTTGTGAGGAGTCAGAAGAACCCTTGTCCTAAATTCCTCCGGACTCCAAATGAAAGGGCGATGACTGAAACGTTGCCTGAGTGTCTCATAAAAGAAAGTTGGATAGAGACTATGAACATCATAGGAGGGAACAAGGAATATCATGGGATGAATATCGCCTATTTTCTGTCGAGGTCTTGGTGGTTGCAAAATTCCTTCTAATAGTCTTGGCTCCTTGAACGACCAAGACTTTATGTAGGCTAATCTTTCCACAATGAGGTGATCCCTGGGTTCGTAGACCAACATAGAGTGATGGCGGTGAATGTTGATCGAAATTTTAATGATACCTTATTTATAGGGGTTGTCAAATTGAATGACACCCTGAACAACCTGGATAGACTCCCAAGAATTGTGGAGTTTCTTCCTATTATGCTCCTTAATCTTCTCTTGAAACTCTTGGGCTTTGTTTCGACGATGCTTCTTGGGTCTGGAAGGAGGCGGGGTATCTTCTCTAGTAGGCGACCGTTGATTGATTGTCTAATAATGTGATATTGTCTTCAACCATTCATCTTAATCGTACTCATGACCATGCCTTGGAGGCATTTTCAGATCGCCCATGGCAATAGCCCTATGGATGGGAGATGATAATGACTCGATACGTGCAGTGAAGTCAAATGTGGGGAGTATTGGTTCTTTTATGTAAGTGGGACGTCTGGCAGTCATCTTGAAGTGCTTACGCGGAGCTTGAGTTGGAGAGGATGGTGATTCTGTTACTTGAGGAGTTGCCATCGGATGAGCTTCAATGTTTGGCAGCTCTCGGTGTGAGGGTTGATTAGAAGGAGGATCTACAGCAATGAAGGTTCTTTTAGTTCGAGCCATGGCGAAAATGAAGAAAGCTAGTTAAAGTTCAAAGAGATTTGCTAAAGCAGCGGTTACACGGGTCATCCAACGAACTGAGTGTTGCGTGGGCAGCGCAACAGTCCAAGACCTTACGCAAACAAAAATTCATTGTGCGGGTCGTGCAACAACTGACGGTTAAGCGAGTAGAAGGTACGGAGACAGAGCTTCGCTGCTGAATGGTGGAATGAGGAAATGAGAAGAGATAGACTATTTATAGGAGTTTGGGTCGAGTATCGGACTCGAGTAGGCGTTGCGCGCGTCGCGCAACGGCCTTAAAGAACAACAGAAAAGAATTGATCCTGATTCTTTGGTTCAGAAGAACAAAGAACGGATCAAGGGGGCATCTGTCGGAGCATAAAAAATCATAAAGAGCAGAAGGATTTAAGATTGGAAAAATTGGATATAGAGTGAAAGGGACGAATAGAAGAACAGTTTAGACAGTTGCGCGAGTCCCACAACCAGGAGACATCATTGCACGGACCGCACAACCAAGAAGCTCGGTTGTGCGGATAGCGTGACCAGGAAGCACAATTGCGCGGATCGCATAACCAGGAAGTCCCGTTACGCAGATCGCGCAATCAACAAAAGAAAAGCGTTATGATTAATGGTCTCCTCTAAAGCAAAGTGGGTCCAATGACACGAAAATTAAGGATTGGCATGTGTGAAGAACCTATAAATACCCCATTCCCCCTCTCATTTGGGGATCAAAGATTTCAGAGAGCAGAGAGAAGTATCGGTTGCACGGATCGAGCAACGTACCTATCGGTTGCGCGGATAGCGTAAGGAGTTTATCGGTTGCACGGATCGTGTAATACATCTATTGGTTACGCGGGTCGCGCAACTAAATCATGATTCAATCAAGTATGGTATTAGAATTGTAGGGAGCATTCAAATCCAGCCTTCATCTCTACAAGCTCTTCTTTGGAAAGAAGTTCCTCCTAAGTACTAGGAGATGATCAAAATAGCGCCGGAATGCTGTCGAAATCTCTATCTCCTTGAAGATTGACTGATCAATTTAGCAATTCCTCCTAAGTGTTAGGAGATGGCTAAAATAGCGTCAAGATACTGCCGGATTAAAGATTTTATATATAAAACTTACTAATTGTATCTTGTTATTTTTTATCTATCTTAGAATCAAGGGATATTAAAGGGATGTAAATGAATTCAGCAATAATAATATGATGATTGATCCATGTTCATTCTCTTTGTTATACTCAAATAAGATAATCTCCCAAATAGAATGCATTTGTTTTCTTGTCGAAACAACGTGCTTCCACTTCCACATCTGGACGTTCAACGCCTGCAATGGACCAAGGGGTCTCTGATGATCATCCTTGACACGCTGGCATTTGTCACACTCGGCCACAAAACTAGTGATATGGAGCTTCATCCCTACCCAAAAATACTGATGACTCATATCACAATACATCTTCATCGAGCCAGGGTGGATAGAAAACCACGATCGATGTGCCTCGGTCATAAGATCTCTGCGCAACTCTGAAACATCCGAGACACATAACCGGCCTCTGAAGCGAAGTCCACCATCAGAACCAATCTGCCAATCTGTCTAACTCTCAGATGCTGCCTCTGTTAAATAACTCTGCAATGACTCATCTGCCTATTGAGCCTCCATCACCCTTGCGACAAGAGAGGGTTGAATCGACTGGCTCGATAACTCCATAATAGAAGACTATAAGCTAAACTCGAAGTCGAATGTTGACACATCCTCAAGTATCTTCCACTCCTGAATCATCATGTACGCCACCAGGCCTCGTGGCTGACGGCTAAGGGCATTCGTCACCACGTTTGCCTTGCCCAGGTGGTACTAAAGATCAAAATCACAATCCTTCAGGAGCTCCATCCAACGTCTCTGCCTCATGTTCAACTCAGACTGAGAGAATAGATACTTCAAACTCTTATGGTCGGAGAAGAGCTCGAACCTGACCCCATAAAGATAATGCCTCCACACCTTCAGTGCAAATATAACTGCTACCAGCTCCAAATCATGCGTGGGGTAGTTCATCTCATGGACCTTGAGCTAGCGAGACACATAAGTCACCAGTATCCTATGCCGCATCAGGACAACACCAAAACCAACTTGTGAAGTATTGATAAATACAACAAAGTCATCACTCCCAGAGGGAAGAGTGAGGACAGGAGCGGACGTGAGGCGGTCCTTCAGCTCCACAAATGCTCACTCGAAAACGTCACTCCACACAAACTCTATGCCCTTCCAGGTCAACCTAGTCAGTGGTGCTTTGATACAGGAGAATACCTCGATAAACCGTCGATAATATCCTGCCAAGCCAAGAAAATTGTAGATATCGGACATGTTCATGGGTTGTCCCCACTGATGCACTGCATTAATCTTCAAGGGGTCCACAGTGACACCCTCCCTCATCACTACGTGACAGAAGAACATCACCTCCTCCTACCAAAACTCGCACTTGTCCAGCTTCGCATACAGCTGGTAGGCGCGGAGTGTCTACAATGCAATCTCTAAATGTTGCTCATAGTCCTTGCGGGTCCTCGAATAAATCAGAATATCATCAATGAAGACCACAACAAACTGATCCAGATAAGGCCGAAAACCCTCGTTCATTAACTGTATGAAGACTGCGGGCGCATTGGTCAGTCCGAAGGACATGACCTGAAACTCAAAGTGACCATAGCGCGTCCTGAAAGCTGTCTTTGGGATGTCCTCCTCTCGAACTCGAATCTGATGATAACCGGAATGCAGGTCAATCTTCGAGAAGAACTGTGCACCCTTCAACTGATCAAACAAATCATCTATCCTCGGGAGCGGACACTTGTTCTTAATTGTGACCCGATTGAGCTCGTGATAATCCCGTAGAGCCTTAACGAGCTATCTTTCTTCCTGACGAACAGTAATGATGCTCCCCATAGCGAACTACTCAGATGAATGAATCCCAACTCTTACAACTCGTCCAACTGCTGCTGTAACCCCCATAACTCCATTGGTGCCAAACGATACGGGGCCTTCGAGATAGGCATGGTACCAAGCACAAGATCAATCTGAAACTCAATATGCCGGCGTGGAGGCAATCCCGAAATCTCTTGAAACACATCGGAGAAATCGCAAACCATTGGCAACTACTCAATGCCCACTATGACAGGCTCCTATACTGCACATGATATCAAACAAGATAACGACTCTCCTTTGGGATCGACAACGAACTGAAACTGTGGTAAGCTAGGTATACGGAACGTGACTGTCCTCGCGGAGTAGTCCAAGACAGCGTGGTACTCAGCAAGCCAATCTATGCCTAAGATAACGTCGAACTCTGACATCAGCAATACGAACAAATTAACGGGCAGGAAGGTCTCCTCAATGAAGAAGGGGCGAGACAAACACCATCGGCCTAGCACTATAGTCTTCCCCAAGGGCATCGATACGGTCAATCCCTCATAGTTAGACTCTGTCAACAATCTAGTCGAACGATAGAAATCCTCGGACATGAAAGAATGAGATTCACCAGAATCGAACAGAACTTGAGCATGTATGAAGAGACAGGAAGAATGCCCTCAATGACTCCTCCAGAGGACTGCGGGTCCTGTTGAGCTGCATAGAATCTAGCCAAAACTTGATGGGGAGGTGCCTATCCCCTCTGAGGTCTTTACTGCTACTGTGGCCGAAACTGTTGCCTCGGCTGTTGTGCTCTAGGTGGCTAGTGATGTTGCTGCTGATGTGGGGATGTCGGTGGTAGGGGTTGTTGTCACTGCTGCTGTGGTGGAAGCGACTGTGGTGCTCTCAGCGACCACTTCTGCTGCTGTGGTGGAAGCGACTGTGGTGCTCTCAGCGACCACTTCTGCTGCTACGGGCGGGGACACTCCCACCTACGGTGTCCTATCCCACAACATTTATAACAAACACTGGGGAGCTGCCTCTAAGGTAGTGCTAGAGGTGCCGCTAGTGCTACTAGTGCTGCTGTAACGCCCTGAAAATCGGGGGTCGAGTATAACTCAACTCCCGAGTTCCAACGCATCACTTATGCAACATAAATAATGCTAATTAAATGTTGTCTGTGTTAGAGCAATAAACATGAGTGAGATTATACCAAAACAGTAATTCATACTCCAGATCATTTGCATAAAGGCAAGCGGAAGACTGAACTGTATATACATGTATGTAAAGAAGCAAAAATCATTTCATTCTCTAGAGTAGGAATCTGTCTGAGTCACCATATACATATGTTTTCTTTATGATCAAAATGTCAAAAATAAACTAAGGAGTGATCCCTGCAAATCCCGCCAATCCGGCAGCCTAGTCGAAGCCCCCAGAGTACTGCATATATGAGAACTCCTCCTGGTCCTATCATAATCAGGGTCCGCCTCCTGAATCGTTGGCTCACCTAAACCTGAGACAGAGTCTGGTTAGTGTGCGCAACACCATCCCGTAACGTGGGAGTGAGTAGCTAACTCAGTGGAACAATAAAGTATAGGTTAACATGTTATCAATACAGTCAAGCAGTAATGATAAAGTAGTAAAATCAAACACTCTTAATTACTCTTATTAATGCAAGTATGAATGCAGGTATGATGGATGCCCTCACCACACCCTCCCTCGTGCGACACCATCTCACGTTCGTGGCATGCTTTCATCCCTCAGTGCTCCACATCTTCCAAGCACATGCAATGCATGATGAGCATGATTACCGAGTTTTTAATTAGTCCATTTCAAACAGCAGGATTGGAAAACTAAGGTACCTCCCTTGTATCATTCCCAAACATAATCCATTCTAGGGTCGTCAGTCTTAGTTAATATCAGACGATGGTGTATTTTCTAGGTCACTGCAAAGGCTGTCAGGGCTATTATGCACAAAGGTTACACCACTCCCCCATCACCTCTTAAAGGATTCGTCACTATATAGAAACAGGCCTAGTTCATACTCTATATAACGCGGCAAAACTCTAAGGTTCACTGCGATTTCAGAGTATGCTCGTGGTCACTACAAAGGGCTACCAGGGCCGTTGCTTGCTTTCGTTACATCACTTCCCCATCACCTTATCAATGTAGGCCGACATCACGAATATAGTGTCTCACACCACCATAATCGACTCACGAGTCTGGTTGCTCACTGGTCACTATGGGGAGGCACGTGGCCCCAGCGTAGGCCGACAGCTCGACCACAGTGTCCCATACCACCATGCCCAGCTCATGAGTCTTAGCGGATCGAGGTACCATGGTTAAAAGGGATCTCACTGGTAAGTTTGGTACCCTAGGTTCTGGCAATAGCGACCAAATATGGTGAACATACATTAGACACATCGGGTTACTTGACGGGCCTGACTAAATCGAGCGCACAATCAATTAGACGACATGAAGTGCATAAGCACTTCGCGTGGCCTGACCACTGTCGCCAACTGACATACAACTCAGGTTCGTCAAACGCATCTCACGTGGCGACATGAACCTCAGCCACGATCTCAAATCTGGTACCGATTGTATGGACTATAGACATAGTCCCAAACTCAGTCAATTCCCATCCATAGCATGTAGAGTAAAGCATGATAAATAAAGTAGTTCAAGCATGCTAGTAGGCATGTTGTAAGGCATATTATAAAGCATGATATAAAGCATGTTGTAAAGCACTGCATCAATAGGAACACAAACACATGTATTGCAAGTAAGCGGTTTAAGTGATCAACCTCATGGAGGTAATCATACATGTTGCTAGGGTAGTTGAGAATCCAATCTCAACACCCTCAGACATCTACATCCAAATACTTACTCACCCTAGCATTTCCACAAACACTTCACATACACTAATTCAACATACATAGCGTATGTTAACAAACATGTGTTAGGGCGAGTCCTTTCGCCAAGAAAATATTTTATGCGCACATACTATATTTATATAACAATTAATCAGGGTAAACACATCGCTAAAATATACATGTATACGGTACTTCTTACAATACCGTATTTCTACATACATAGTGTATATTAGTAAACATGTATTTAGGCGAATCCTTTCGCCAAATAAGTATTTTATCCATATATCATATATCCATACGACAAATAAACATGTCAAACACATTTCCAAAAAAAATATGTATATGGTATTTTATACGAATACCTAGAATATGTGAAATTTCATATTCTACAATTTTAATCAAAACAGAAAACGGAAAGCACTTTGTACATGTATAATTGCATGCATATCATGAATCTATCATTATCTGACATTGAAAGCATTGAAAACCGTAACCTATACACCTACAGTCCTCACCTTGCTCCTTGGAATCTCAACGGATTGGCAAGGTTTGATGAGCTTCCGTATTCGGGAGTTTTCTAGCCTAAAGAGTGAAATCGGTTAGCTATTTCATAACCTGTAGCCTATACACCTCAAAATATATCTAGGGTTAGGGTTTATTACCTTAAAACGGAGTCGGTATCGCCGAAAATGCGTCAAGGAAGGGGTGGTGCAGCCCGTATGGTGATGGGAAACAGTAGGAGGGAGTTTCTCCCACCACTCTCAAGCTTTCTCTCTCTTTTTCTCTCTTTTCCTTAGGGTTTTATCCCAAATTCGTATGGCTGTGAGAGAGGCTGCCCTAAGGTCCTTATATTGCCTAAAAACTCTCTGGAATAGACTTATGTTCAAGGTTTACTTATATTATAATCAATTCGGCATTGTTTCAGCTCAAAAGAGGATTTCTGGCGGCCCTCCTCGAGCCAATAGTCAGACTTAAGCTCACTAACCCTGGATCTATGTGGAGTTATGATTTTATCTCAGTCGAATTCCCAGATCACGCGTGGCGGACCAGTTTCATCTCAACGGTCAGTCGGCCTTGATCCGAAATTTCAAGTACATGTAAATATTCCTGAAATTTTTTCTAATCCGAGGGTGTATTTGGGTCAAATTCTGACGGTCTGGTTGCTTATAAATTGATCGCAAGTTTCAAGTCTCAGATCAGTATTCCAGATATTTATTTTATAAAGGAATAGTGTATTTTCACACTCCTTCGCTCCGGGCTCAAGCGAACAGTCGTGGGACACTGTCTGGGGCTGATTTCCGAGATGGTTGTCAAGCCCAGCGAGGCGGTCTTAATTCCTTAACTTCATATTATTCGGACTCCCAATGTGCGGTCTAGACCTGTGTAATGCCCTGAAATTCGGGGGTCGAGTATGAACTCAACTTCCGAGTTCCAACGCATCACTTATGCAACATACACAATGATGGTTAAATGTTGTCTGAGTTAGCGCAATAAACATGAATGAGATTATACCAAAACAGTAATTCATACTCCAGTTCAATTGTATAAAGGTAAGCGGAAGAATGAAATTTTATATTAAAATATGTAGAGTATCAAAATTTTGTGAACTTCAGAGTATGAGTACTAACTGAGTACCAATATACATGTATCGTTTCTAAGTCAAAAATCAAAAGACAACTCTGTAAATAAACCCTGGAATCCCCGTGATGCAGTCGGCCTAAGCATAGCCGTCAGAGTACTGCATAAAGGAGAACTCCTCCTGATCCTCCTCGAAGTCGAGCTCCGGCTCCTGAACAGAGGCGCCATCTACACCTGCGACAGAGTCTGGTGGGTGTTGCAAACACCGTCCCGTAACGTGGGAGTGAGTAGCTAACTCAGTGGAACAATAAAGCATAGGTTAACATGTTATCAAATCAATCAAGCAGTAATGATAACGCAGTACAATTCAAACATTTCTAACTACTCTTGTTAAATGCAAAAATGATATGACATGATGCTGTATGCCCTTGCCAAACCGCCCTCAAGCGACATCATCTTACGTTCGCGAATGCTAACTCCTTCAGTGCGCCACATCTATAAAGCACATGCGGTGCGATGATGCTCATGATTACCAAGTTTTTATTAATCCATTTCAACCAGCAGTATTGGGAAACTAAGGTACCTCCCTTGTATCATTCCCAAACATGATCCATTCTAGGGTCGTCAATCCTAGCTAATCTCATACGATATTATGGTTTGAGAAGCGTAGTGAAGGCATCGCAAAGAGCTCGTCACCCGTCAGCACGGATATAGATCTCACCGTATGCGGCTCAATTGGCCGTCACTCAAGTACATATCTCACCGTACTTGGCTCAATCACTAGCCGTCACTCAAGTATGGTCTCACCGTACTCGGCTCAACTCATACTCTAGTTCTTGTGAAAGACTCGTCGCCAATCACGGACACTTGGAGTATACTCGAAGATACTACGGAGGACTCGTCGCCCGTCAAGACGAGCATGGTCTCACCGTACTCGGCTCTCGCCGTAAGTATCGACAAACTCGAATATAGTGTCCCATACCACCATAATCGGCTCACGAGTTTGGTTGCGCAATGGTCACTACGGGGAGGCACATGGCCCCAGCGTAGGCCGACAGCTCGACCACGGTGTCCCATACCACCATGCCCGGCTCATGCGTCTTAGCGGATCGAGGTACCATGGTTAACGAGATCGCCACTGGTAAGTTTGGTAACCTAGGTTCAAGCAGTAGCGACCAAACATGGTGAACATACATATACACATATCGGTTTGCTTGACGAGCCTGACTAGCTCGAGCGCACCACAAGTTGAGCGATATGGAGCGCAAAAGCACTCCGTGTGGCCAACCACTATCGCCAACCGAAGTACGACTCGGGTTCGCCAGTCACGTCTGTTGTGGCGATATGAATCTCAGCCACAACCGCAAGTCTGGTACCGAATGTTTGGACTATAGACATAGTCCCAAACTCAAACAGTTTTCATCAATAACATGTGGAGTAAAGCATGATAAACAATGAATACAAGCATGTTAGCAGGCATATTATAAAGCATGAAGTAAAGCATGTTATAAAGCATGTTGTAAAGCATGTTGTAAAGCATGTTATAAAGCACTATACACATAGGGATACAATTACATACGCATCACAAGTGAGTGGTTATAGCGAACCACCGCATAGAGGGGACCCTACATGTCTCTAAGGGAGTCGGGAATTCCATATCAGCGTCTATCTAAGGCACTAACACCCAAGCTTCTACGCACACAAGCATGTACACCAAACACTTAGAGTGTGCGATTCCAACATACATAACGTATGTTAACAATTGCGGATTAGGGCTATTCTTTTGCCAAGCGGTTAATTTACCCGCGTATATCATAATCATACAACAAATAATCATGATAATTACATTTCCAAATTTTATACATATGCGGTATTTCTAGAATACGCAATTTCAACATACTTGACATTTACAAGGGAACATGTATTTTGGCGATTCCTTTCGCCAAAATAGTATTTTATACATATATTGTATAATCATACATTAAATAAACATGTCATACATTTTCCCAAAAAAAATACATATACGGTATTTCTAGAATATACAATTTCAACATACGTAGCATTTACACATGAACATGTATTTCAGCAATTCCTTTCACCAAATTAGTATTTTATCCATATATCATATAATAATACATTAAATAAACATGTCAAACGTTTTTCCAAAAAAAAAACGTATACGGTATTTCTACGTATACTTAGAGTATGTGAAATTCCAATTTCTACAACGTTATCGAAAAAGGAAACAGAAAGCACTTTGTACATGTGCAATTGCAAGCAGATCATGAATCTACCATTATCTGACATTGAAAGCGTTGAAAACCGTAACTTATACACTTAAAGTCCTCACCTTTGCCTTTTGAAACTCAACGAATCAGCAAGGGTAGTAGAACTTCCGTATACGGGAGTTTTCTAGCCTAAAGAGCGGAATTCGTTAGTTGTTACATAGCCTACAACGATCCTACCAAAATTCAGACCTAGGGTTAGGGTTTCTTACCTTCAAATGAGATGGATACCGCCAGGAAAGCACCTAGAACAGGGCGGTGTAGGCCGTGTAACAATCCAAAGCAATAGGAGGAAAATCGGCAACAAATTCCAAGCCTTTTTCTCTCTTTTCTCTCTCTCTCCCTCTAGGGTTAAAATCCCAAATTCGTATGGCTGTGAGAGGGGCTGTTCTAAGCCCCTTTTATAGCCAAAAACATTCTGAAATTAGACTCTGGTTCAAGGGGTACTGCTAATATAGGATATTCGTCACTTTTCCAGCTCAAAAGGGAGGTTCTGGTGGCCCTCCTTGAACCAAACGTCAGACTTAAGCTCACCATCTATGGATCTACGTGGGATTACGTTTTTGACTCGATCGGATTCCCAGATCACACGTGGCGGACCACTTTCAGTTCGACGGTCAGCGCGCCACGATCAGAAATTCCAAGTACATGTAAATGTTCCTGAAATTTTTCTTAATCCGAGGGTGTCATTTGGTCTGATTCTGATAGTCGGGTTGCTTAATACTGACGCGTCAACGAATGATGCCAGATCACTATTTCAGATATTTATTTTGGAATGGGAATAGTGTTTTTCACACACCCTCGCTCCGGATCGAAGCGAATGGCCATGGAACATCGGATGGAGCTGATTTTTGAGATGATTGTCAAGTCCAGTGAGGCGGTCCTAGTTCCTTAGCTTCGTGTTAATCGGACTTCCGATGTGCAATCTAGACCTAATACGAAGTTTCGTTTCATTCCCGAGAGCAGACGGGAAATGAGTTTGGTTCGAAACTTTAGGGTAACCTAGCGTCAATGATTCTGCAACTTTTGGGTCTTGCAGATCATATTTAAAGCGATTCTAACGGATTTCATGACTAATCGAGTTTCGTATTTAGTTAACTTTGTTAAATTTCTAAAGTATTTAATCGTACGTGATTTCTGGTCGAGGTGGTACTCGACCCAATGTACGGAAATTTTCGGGTCGTTACAATCTACCCCCCTTAAACAAAAAAATTTCGTCCTCGAAATTTATACCTTTTCGTATTCCTCGAGAAGCTGAGGGTAGTTCTTCCTGACCTCGGCCTCAGTCTCCCAGGTAGCTTCCTCTTCGGAATGATATGTCCAAAGCACCTTCACAAGTGGGATGACCTTGCTACGTAGTACCTACTCCATCCTATCAAGGATACGCGTCGGGCACAGCTCGTACGTAGCATCCTCACTCAACTGTACCTGCTCCCATCTGATGATATGCGAAGGATCAGGAACGTACTTCTTCAGCATAGATACATGAAATACGTTGTGTACGGAAGCAAGTGGTGTAGGCAAGGCGAGACGATATGCCACATCACCCACTCGATCCAGTATCTGAAATAGACCAATAAACCTCGGTGTGAGCTTCCCCTTCTTCCCGAACCGAAGGACTCCCTTCATAGGGGAAACCCGAAGGAACACATGATCCCCGACCTCGAACTCCAGCGGTCGCCACCTTGTATCGGCGTAACTCTTCTGCCTGCTCTGCGCTGTGAATAATCGACGCCTGATAATGTCTACCTTCTCTGTAGTCGCCTGTACCAACTCCGGGCCAATCAGACTACGCTCTCCAACCTCTGCCCAACAGTGCGGTGCCCTATAAGGTCGACCATATAGAGCCTCATATGGGGCCATGCCAATAGTCGCCTGGAAGCTGTTGTTGTAGGCGAACTCTGCGTACGGAAGACAGTCATCCCAGCTGTCCTTGAAGTTCAACACACATGCTCGCAACATATCCTCCAGACCGGTTCACCCGCTCGTCCGCCCATCGCCCGAGGATGAACGCAGCTGTATCGAACTTCAACTTCACACCCATCGCCTCCTGGATACGAGTCCA
The DNA here is from genome assembly GCA_030180095.1 of Magnolia changhungtana. Taxonomy (NCBI): domain Eukaryota; kingdom Viridiplantae; phylum Streptophyta; class Magnoliopsida; order Magnoliales; family Magnoliaceae; genus Magnolia; species Magnolia changhungtana. The sequence goes on from JASAUF010000316.1 coordinate 2,128,032, forward strand.
GAAGATGGATGTGAACCGCGTGTCTCTGTCCGACACGATCTCCAAAGGAACCCCGTGCAGATGGATGATTTCCCTGATGTACAATCTAGCCAGCTCGTCTGCAGAGTTCGTAACCCTAATAGGGAGGAAATGGGCCGATTTGGTCAACCGGTCCACAATCACTCAAATGGAATCGTGCCCCTTCCTCGTCTTCGGCAACCCTGATATAAAGTCCATGGAGATGAAGTCCCACTTCCACTCCGCTATAGGCATGGGCTGAAGTAGTCCAGGAGGTCGGCGATGTTCTGCCTTGACCTGTTGGCACGTCAAACATCGAGACACATACTCAGTAATGTGGGCCTTCATGTTATCCCACCAATACGTCCGTCTCATATCCTGGTACATCTTCGTGCTACTAGGATGCATCGCAAACTTCGAGTTATGGGCAGACTCGAGAAGCTCGCGTCTCAAGTCAGGCACATCTGGAACACATATGCGGCCACGGAATCGTAAACCCCCATCAGAACCAACTCTCCACTCGGAGTCCACGGCGTCGCTAGCCTGCTCTCGAAGCTCAGACAGCCGTATATCGCCCTCCTGGGCCTCAACAATCCTGTCGTCAATAAGTGGTCGCACCCGAATGTGCGCAACACACTCAAATGGCTCCTCGACAGTGAGTCTCTGCTCGAAGTCCCGCACAAACTCCATCATGTCCCACTCGGCTATCATCAGCGGTGCCGCAAATGCAATTGCCTTCTTGCGGCTCAACGCGTCTGCCATAAGGTTCGCCTTGCCAGGATGGTAGGAAACCTCGAACTTGAAGTCCTTCAAGGTCTCCATCCATCGTACTGTCTCATATTCAAATCCATTTGTGTGAATATGTATTTAAGGCACTTGTGGTCGCAGAAAAGCTCGAACTCCTCACCATAGAGGTAATGTCTCCGAGCTTCAATGCAAAGATGATTTGCCAACTCCGGGTCATGTGTAGGGTAATTCTCCTCGTGCTTCCTTAATTGTCTCGAGGCATACGAAATCACCCTATCCTTCTGCATCAGCACACAACCCAAACCAACGCGAGACGCATCAGTATACACCGTGTATTTCACCCCTTGCTCTGGCAATACTAGCATAGGGGCGGACGTCAACTTGTCCTTCAGCTCCTTAAAAGCTGCCTCCGCCTTCTCATTCCAAGCGAACTTCAGGTCCTTTTGAGTCAGCTGAGACAATGGCCTGGCGATCTTCGAGAAATCCCGAATGAAACGTTTGTAGTACCCAGCCAGACCAAGGAAACTCCTCACCTCAGTAACCGATTCAGGCTGCTGCCAATCCTAAACCGCAGCTACCTTAGCAAGGTCCACTGCTATCCCATCCTTGGACACTACATGTCCCAGGAACTTGACTTCCTCCTGCCAGAAGTCGCACTTCTTGTATTGTGCAAACAACTGGTTCTTCTTCACTGTATCCAATACCGCTCGCAAGTGCTCCTCGTGCTCCTCCCGACTCGTGGAGTATATCAAGATGTCATCGATAAAGACGATGACGAATCGGTAAAGGAAGGGCCGAAATACCCGGTTCATCAGATCCATGAACACGGCTGGTGCATTCGTCAGACCGAACGACATCACCAAGAACTCATAGTGCCCAAAGCACGTCCTGAAGGCTGTCTTCTGCACATCCTCCTCTCTCACGCGCAGCAGGTGGTACCCTGACTGAAGGTCAATCTTCAAGAAATACTTCGCCCCCCTCAACTAATCGAACAGATCATCAATCCTGGGCAAAGGATACTTGTTCTTCACCGTGACCTGGTTCAACCTACGGTAATCAATACACAACCGTAGCGACCCGTCCTTCTTCTTCACGAACAACACAGGTGCTCCCCAAGGAGACACACTAGGTCGAATAAAACCTTTCTCTACAAGTTCGTCAATCTGTTTCCGCAGCTCCTCCATCTCACATGGAGGCATACGATAAGTCGGCAACGAGATGGGCGTCGCACCAGGCGTAAGGTCAATCGTAAAATCAATCTCACGCCGAGGAGGTAAACCAGGGATAGTCTCAAACACGCCTGCAAATTCTCGAACCACCGGCGTACCATCTACTGTCGGACCATCAATCGGCACAAGTAAAGCAGCATAACAATCAACACGGCAGGGCCAACTGACCTGCACTGGGAACGTGAAAGCTGTGCCGTCAGGTCCATAGGCAGTCACGATCCGAGTATCGCAATCTATCTCCGCCCTCATCCTGGTGAGCCAATCCATACCAAGGATAACGTCGTAGTGCCATAGTGGAGCAACAATGAGGTCGACGAGCACTGTGCTGCTACCCAAAACTACCGAGCAACCCTCGCATAATCGTGTGACATCCGAACAGGTCCCGGTAGCCGTAGTGAGTCTCATTCCCTTAGTGGGAATCGCATACAAAGATAGGCGTTTCACCGCCCCACAAGAAACAATAGAAGTGGTGGACCCAGTGTCTACCAATAAAGAAACAAGAGTGTCATGAATAAAAGCCGTTGGAGCTGAAACCGACGTCTCAGGTGCCTCAGCCACAAGCGTTTGAACGCGAGCCTGCTGCTGGCGGTTCGGCTGAGGAGCCAAGGGTCGCTGTGGCGGCCTGAAGGACGGCACGGGAGGTCGGAAAGAAGGATGTGCAGGAACGGTCTGTAGTGGCGGAGCTGATATGGCCTGTGGATAAGGGCGACCCAATCTCTGCGGTGCGCAAATCCGCTAGCCCTCATGCGCGAGAAGCAGCTCTCAGCAGGGTGTCCAGGTTTCCCGCAAAACGTGCAGGTCACCAACGGGCGTCTCATAGGAATAACTGGCGCTGCGGCCCTGGGGGGAGAATCAGCCCGAGGCCTCTTGCCTAAGATAGGCCTGCTCTGTAAATCCAGTCGTGGTCTCGCAACCATAGTACCACGTGATCTAGCCAAACGGTCCACATCCTGCTCGGCCGTCATAGACATGTGGACCAACGCCGCATATGTAGGAATACTGTGGCAGCATATCCTCGACCGTATCTCCGGTCGCAAACCTAAGGAGAAACGACACATCCGCATCTGCTCATCCACGAGTATAGTCGGGACAAAGCGGCCCAACTCCATGAAGCGGTGCTCGTACTCCGTGATCGTCATGCCTCCCTACCTGAGGCGCAGAAACTCTTCCTCTCGCTCATGCCGATAAGTCTGCGGGTAGTACTTCTCGTGGAACCGAGACTCAAAGGCCTCCCGGGTCTACACGAAATCTAATGCGACGGTGCGCAGCACACTGTCCCACCATAAACTGGCCTCCCTCTAAAACATGAATGCGGCCAGCTCCACCTGCTCTGCCTCTGAGCAATGTAGCATCCGAAGCATCTTAGAGATGCGGTCAAGCCAGAACTCTGCCTCCTCGGGTCTGTGAGAACCCATAAATGAGGGAGGCCTCAAGCGCTGAAATCGCTCGAGTAAACCACGAGTACTGACCTCACCAGTAGGGGGTGCGACGGGTGGGGGCAGAGGCACATCCTCAACCTGAGCAGGAGGCCCAGAATGCTCATCAGGGTGTGCAGATGTCGTAGGTGGAGTCGCACTACCACCACGGGACAAGGCCTCAGCGATAGTGGCCATAAGCTGCTGGTGCTGCTGCTGCTGCTGCATCTGCTGCTGATGCATCATCATCATCAGCTGCTCAAACCTATCAGTCGACGGAGCAGCCTGAGAGTCATGCTGCGCAGAAGAAGACGGCCGATACTGCTCACGGACCGGGGGCGTATAAGGTGGCTGTCCACCGATAGGACCAGCAGGAGGCTGATCAGAACCTAACCCACGGTCCGCAGGACCGCTACTACCAGAAGGAGTCTGGTCCATAGAGCCAGTCAGATGGACATGTGCCATGCTCCGCGTATACTGTCGCGGCATGTCCTATACAACATAGGGTACAACATTTGTGAGATACAACATAATACACTCCATAAAGCACTTAAGCATTCCACACATCATCAAAACAAAAGAGGCTATATGCTTTTCATTTACCCAAAATTGTCATAATACATGGAAGACAGAGTTACATGAATCACGACAGAATTCACATCATAGCCATTACATCCACTACATCAAACACCCAAAACATGTTACTATCTACTACTTCATCTACATGAAAGCATAAACCACCTATCGCGGTAACCAAAGCAAACACAACTCATAACAACATGGATGACTAAGCATCCGAAGTAGGCGGTGGAGGAGGTGCATTCTTATCCTGCGCATAGCACAGGATGGCCTTCAACGTAAGGGACATCTTCTTGAAACTCTTCTTCATGTAGGCTTCATTCTCTTCAAGCTTGGTTCGAACTTGACCAATCTCAGCCCGAACTTGTCCAACTTCTTGTTGCAGGGCGGCTTGCCCCTCCTCAAGATGGGCCAATCGCGCATCAAAAGCATCTCGATCCACACCCTGCTCCTGAGCCGCAGGAGGTGAACTTCCCTCGGTATCCTGAGCCTCAGAATCTTCTTCCTGTATGTCATCACCACGCTCCTCATCACTCTCAGTCTGGAGGTCAACACTCTCCTCGCCGGCGCTATCCGACTCATCTCCAGACTCGTCGAGTCGTGCTTGCCGCTGTTGATGGCCGATCTTCATATTCCTGAGTGTCGCTTCACTTATGACCCGGACTGGTGCAAGATCCTCCATATTCAATCTGTAGCCTACATCACGAGCCATCCTGCAGATCAGGCGGCCAAATGGGAGCGAAAGATCGTTCCTGGCAGAACGAACAACATGAACTATCCGGGATAGGATAAATGTGGGCAGGCATATGTTGTCCCCACGTCCCATCTTATACAGAAAGTCCACCATCAACCTAGTACATTCCGTGCGGTTACCCCACCGTGGGTATACATTGTATGTGAAAATGTGATGGAGTAAATGGAAGTCTTCGGTCATCTTTGTCGCCGCAATACAATTTCCTCACTTCCAAGTAACCCGGTGACAACAGAGAAATCACGTGCGAAGATCCCTTTCCCACGCACTTCTAGAGAAGTCATCACTAGGATGCACTTGACCAAGCGGGATCTTCGTGATTCGAACCACCTCATCCACAGTGATTGTGCGCCTTATGCCCCTCATAGATACAGTAAACTGAAGAGCCTCTACTGATGAGTCCACAATGTGAGCATAGAAAGCGCGAACCGTGTGCTCACATGCGGGGGACTCGCCTTCAAAAATAGAATTCCATCCGATATCCACCAAGTGGTCCATCATCGGGTGTAGGCCAAACATTCTTTCATCCACATGAGCTTCAAACACAACCTTACGGCCCGCGAAGCGCCCATATTCAATGCCTATCGGATAAGCATTTACGGCGGGATGGTCAGGATCCAGTCTCGCTTCGACCTAAACTCCCGCACGGTGCTTGTGCCGGCCTCAACGTCTGATCTTCTTCGGGAATGGGCTGGCCTACTTGGGCCGGCGTCATCGGCCGCGGTTTTCCTCTTTCCCATGAAAGATAGGATGGAGGAAATGGAGAAAATGGTAGCCACCACACCAAGGAGATCCATGGAAAATTGCCAAAATGGGGGAACAAGGGGCTGATCTCTTTGATCCTCCACAAACAACAATCCAATGGGTGTGGAAGGAGCACTAGAGGTAGGAAATGAAGAAGAAACAAGAAAAGAATGGAATGGGTTAGTAGATTACCCGATTTTTAGCTCCAAGGAGGGGTATAAGAGCTCCAACTTGTGAAAATGGGGAAAGGAGGAAGCTAGGACTGTTGTGGAAGGTAGGGGTGTGTGTGTTATGGAAGGAAATGGGAGATTTGAAGGTTTGGAGGGATGGGTTTTAGAGAAAAATCAGAAATGGGGGTGGAGGTGCTTGAAAAAGGAAGAAATGAGGGAGAAGGGTGCTCCAGCCCCTTAAATCCCAACCTATTTGCAATTTGGCACGTGCCAGGGGTTAGAGGGGGTCAGGCCGACCGATCCCACGCTTGGAATTTCGCCGGAAAAGCGACCGGACCGCGGTCCGCCGCCGGTGCCGCGGCGCCGCCGCGGTCGGACTTGGCCGGAACCGCGCCGCCGCGGTGGGGCTCTGTTTGCCACGTGTCCAGGGTGCCAAATGCACCCTGGTTCAGTCTGGGGGGTTAGGGGATTTACGTGGAGGGGCCCCCGACTCAGTTTAGTGCCAGAACGGTTAGTTCCGGTAAATTTCTGATCTAATCTGATTTTTCCTGATTTTTAACGACTAATTTTTGGTGGATTGTGACCTAAACACATCAATAGATGGTCTAGGAGTGACTTGGGGTCCGTAAGTGCGGTCGGGATCGAGTACGAACTCGATCAAACTGTCCATTTGCAATGAACTTCGCCGAACGGTGAAATCGGGAGACCCTAAGACTGTTGCTACGTTTTACGCACCCTCCTAAGTATAATGCGTTAGCGTACGTAGTGGGGACATAACTCAAGTCCGGTTTAATCAAAATCATGCTCTGATACCAACTAGTAACGCCCTAAAATTCGAGGGTCGAGTATGAACTCAACTTCCGAGTTCCAACGCATCACTTATGCAAAACATACACAATGATGGTTAAATGTTGTCTGAGTTAGCGCAATAAACATGAATGAGATTATACCAAAACAGTAATTCATACTCTAGTTCAATTGTATAAAGGCAAGCGGAAGATTGAAATTTTATATTAAAATATGTAGAGTATCAAAATTTTGTGAACTTCAGAGTATGAGTACTAACTGAGTACCAATATACATGTATCGTTTCTAAGTCAAAAATCAAAAGACAACTCTGTAAATAAACCCTGGAATCCCCGCGATGCAGTCGGCCTAAGCATAGCCGTCAGAGTACTGCATAAAGGAGAACTCCTCCTGATCCTCCTCAAAGTCGAGCTCCGGCTCCTGAACAGAGGCACCATCTACACCTGCGACAGAGTCTGGTGGGTGTTGCAAACACCGTCCCGTAACGTGGGAGTGAGTAGCTAACTCAGTGGAACAATAAAGCATAGGTTAACATGTTATCAAATCAATTAAGCAGTAATGATAACGCAGTACAATTCAAACATTTCTAACTACTCTTGTTAAATGCAAAAATGATATGACATGATGCTGTATGCCCTTATCAAATCAATTAAGCAGTAATGATAACGCAGTACAATTCAAACATTTCTAACTACTCTTGTTAAATGTAAAAATGATATGACATGATGCTGTATGCCCTTGCCAAACCGCCCTCAAGCGACATCATCTTACGTTCGTGAATGCTAACTCCCTCAGTGCGCCACATCTACAAAGCACATGCGGTGCGATGATGCTCATGATTACCAAGTTTTTATTAATCCATTTCAACCAGCAGTATTGGGAAACTAAGGTACCTCCCTTGTATCATTCCCAAACATGATCCATTCTAGGGTCGTCAATCCTAGCTAATCTCATACGATATTATGGTTTGAGAATCGTAATGAAGGCATCGCAAAGGGCTCGTCACCCGTCAGCGCGGATACAGATCTCACCGTATGCGGCTCAATTGTTAGCCGTCAGCTCAAGTACATATCTCACCGTACTTGGCTCAATCACTAGCCGTCAGCTCAAGTACAGGTCTCACCATACTCGGCTCAACTCATACTCTAGTTACTGTGAAAGACTCGTCGTCAATCACAGACACTTGGAGTATACTCGAAGATACTACGGAGGACTCGTCGCCCGTCAGCACGAGCACAGGTCTCACCATACTCGGCTCTCGCCGTAAGTATCGACAGCTCGAATATAGTGTCCCATACCACCATAATCGGCTCACGAGTTTGGTTGCGCAATGGTCACTACGAGGAGGCACATGACCCCAACGTAGGCCGACAGCTCGACCACGGTGTCCCATACCACCATGCCCGGCTCATGCGTCTTAGCAGATCGAGGTACCATGGTTAACGGGATCGTCACTGGTAAGTTTGGTACCCTAGGTTCAAGCAGTAGCGACCAAACATGGTGAACATACATATACACATATCAGTTTGCTTGACGAGCCTGAGTAGCTCGAACGCACCACAAGTTGAGCGATATGGAGCGCAAAAGCACTCCGTGTGGCCAACCACTATCGCCAACCGAAGTACGACTTGGGTTCGCCAGTCACGTCTGTTGTGGCGATATGAATCTCAGCCACAACCGCAAGTCTGGTACCGAATGTTTGGACTATAGACATAGTCCCAAACTCAAACAGTTTTCATTAATAACATGTGGAGTAAAGCATGATAAACAATGAATACAAGCATGTTAGCAGGCATATTATAAAGCATGAAGTAAAGCATGTTATAAAGCATGTTATAAAGCATGTTGTAAAGCATGTTGTAAAGCATGTTATAAAGCACTATACACATAGGGATACAATTACATACGCATCACAAGTGAGTGGTTATAGCGAACCACCGCATAGAGGAGACCCTACATGTCTCTAAGGGAGTCGGGAATTCCATATCAGCGTCTATCTAAGACACTAACACCCAAGCTTCTACGCACACAAGCATGTACACCAAACACTTAGAGTGTGCGATTCCAACATACATAACATATGTTAGCAATTGCGGATTAGGGATATTCTTTTGCCAAGCGGTTAATTTACCCGCGTATATCATAATCATACAACAAATAATCATGACAATTACATTTCCAAATTTTACACATATGCGGTATTTCTAGAATACGCAATTTCAACATACTTGACATTTACAAGGGAACATGTATTTTGGCGATTCCTTTCGCCAAACTAATATTTTATACATATATTGTATAATCATACATTAAATAAACATGTCATACATTTTTCCAAAAAAAATACATATACGGTATTTCTAGAATATACAATTTCAACATACGTAGCATTTACACATGAACATGTATTTCAGCAATTCCTTTCACCAAATTAGTATTTTATCCATATATCATATAATAATACATTAAATAAACATGTCAAACATTTTTCCAAAAAAAAATACGTATACGGTATTTCTACGTATACTTAGAGTATGTGAAATTCCAATTTCTACAACGTTAATCGAAACAGGAAACGGAAAGCACTTTGTACATGTGCAATTGCAAGCAGATCATGAATCTACCATTATCTGACATTGAAAGCGTTGAAAACCGTAACTTATACACTTAAAGTCCTCACCTTTGCCTTTTGAAACTCAACGAATCAGCAAGGGTAGTAGAACTTCCGTATACGGGAGTTTTCTAGCCTAAAGAGCGGAATCCGTTAGTTGTTACATAGCCTACAATGATCCTACCAAAATTCAGACCTAGGGTTAGGGTTTCTTACCTTCAAATGGGATGGATACCGCCGGGAAAGCGCCTAGAATAGGGCGGTGTAGGCCGTGTAACAATCCAAAGCAGTAGGAGGAAAATCGGCAACAAACTCCAAGCCTTTCTCTCTCTTTTCTCTCTCTCCCTCTAGGGTTAAAATCCCAAATTCGTATGGCTGTGAGAGGGGCTGTTCTAAGCCCCTTTTATAGCCAAAAACATTTCGAAATTAGACTCTGGTTCAAGGGGTACTGCTAATATAGGATATTCGTCACTTTTCTAGCTCAAAAGGGAGGTTCTGGTGGCCCTCCTTGAACCAAACGTCAGACTTAAGCTCACCATCTATGGATCTACGTGAGATTACGTTTTTGACTCGATCGGATTCCCAGATCGCACGTGGCGGATCACTTTCAGTTCGACGGTCAGCGGGCCATGATCAGAAATTCCAAGTACATGTAAATGTTCCTGAAATTTTTCTTAATCTGAGGGTGTAATTTGGTTTGATTCTGACGGTCAGGTTTCTTAATACTGACGCGTCAACGAATGATGCCAAATCACTATTCCAGATATTTATTTTGGAATGGGAATAGTGTTTTTCACACACCCTCGCTCCGGATCGAAGCGAATGGCCATGGAACATCGGATGGAGCTGATTTTTGAGATGATTGTCAAGTCCAGTGAGGCGGTCCTAGTTCCTTAGCTTCGTGTTAATCGGACTTCCGATGTGTGATCTAGACCTAATACGAAGTTTCGTTTCATTCCCGAGAGCAGACGGGAAATGAGTTTAGTTCGAAACTTTAGGGTAACCTAGCGTCAATGATTCTGCAACTTTTGGGTCTTGCAGATCATATTTAAAGCGATCCTAATGGATTTCATGACTAATCGAGTTTCGTATTTAGTTAACTTTGTTAAATTTCTAAAGTATTTAATCGTACGTGATTTCTGGTCGAGGTGGTACTCGACCCAATGTACGGAAATTTTCGGGTCGTGATACGGAGTTTCAATGTGGTCCCGAGAGTAGTCAGGTAATGAGTTTGATCCTAGGTTTTTGGGTAACCTAGCGTCAAGGATCCTACGAGTTTTGGGTCTTGCAGATCGTATTTAAAGCGATTCAATTGGATTTCATGGCTAATTTAGTTTAGCACTAGTTTGTCAAATTTCTAAAGGATTTAATCTTAAGTGATTTCTGGTCGAGGTGGTACTCAAGCCATAGTACGGAAAATTACGAGTCGTTACAGCTGCTGTCGGTGCTACTACTAGAAACCACCGAAGGGAGCCCTCCTCCTCTGGTCCCTCCTCTGACCCCGATCGCTCTGAGTGTTAGCCCACTCAGTCTTATAAATATGTGCTCTCCGCATAACCTCCTCAAAAGTTAGGAGCTCATGCCCAATAACACGGCCTCGGAGACCGCTAGGCAAGCTGTTCTCGAAACGGCAGGCCTTTCGCTCCTCATTGTCGATCAGGTATGGCGCGAACCAGGATAGTGCTACAAAACGAGCCACGTACTGAGCCACCTTCATGTCTCCCTGCACTAGGGTCTCGAACTCCAACCCTCGCTGCCGTCGAACATGGTCGGGGAAGTACTGTTGGTCAAACTGGTCAATGAAATCCTCCTATGTCCAGATGAAGTCAGCTCCTACGGTGCGAGCAAGGAGGTCCACAGTGCTTGGCCTCACCCTCAAGAATATACACTGCCAGTGTGACCCGCTGCTAGGTCATGCATCTCAATGTCTCGAACATCTTCTCCACTTAGGAGCACCATCTCTCTGTTGCGGTCGAATCGGGCTAACCCTGGAATCATGGGGGATCGAGCCGAAGGAAGCCTCATAATAAGGTGCTCGCGCGCTCGTGTTCCGCTTGCTCTAGAGTCTCGGTGGGACGCCTGCCCTGCCCCTAAAGGGCGATGGTCAAAGCCTGGATCATCTGCCGCAACTGACCGGCATCATCTAACATTGTATGGGCTACTTCGGTCCCTGATGAAGGTGCCGGATCTGCAGGAGCCTTGGGTGCAGGAATAGGATGCTCAGGCGGGGGAACGGGAACTGCGGGAAGCAGAATAAGAACCTCTGGCAGAAGAACGGGATCCTCAAGTGGTGGAGCAGGGGCTGCTCGGGTTACTCAGGCACCTCGTGTGCCTCGGGTACCACATGTACCTCGTGTGCCTAGTCTAGGCGGCATGGTCTAAAGGAAATAACAAAGGTCTCTATCAACCTTGGGAACTGTAAGACCTGTATCCTAGTTCGTACTGTTCCGACGAATCCCGCGATCCTTTCCGTCGAAGTCTGGTAATCCACGACCGATAACAGATGTTTACGATCGACCCTAAGTCGTATCTTATAGAATTGAGTCGGCTTAATCCGAGACTTGTATCATTACGACCGCACCATCGCCGCTGTTCCAACGCCGTGACTCACGCACCGATCCGATACCCTGACCAGAAGATGTAGGCCGGCGTTTAATTTGAAGAAAACGCTGCACGTTGCGATCCCAAGAGAATCTCTACAACATGTCTCATCAATCAATTAATCAATCCATCAATCAATTACATCATGTCAAGTACAAAAGCCACACATGCTTTCTTTCTCCACAAGTTAAGCAACCACCAAAGTCAACCCATCTCTCACCTCACCCATCACTCACCTCCCATCCATCACTCCTTACAACTCTCTCTCTCTCTCTCTCTCTCTCTCTCTCTCTCTCTTTCTCTACACACATTTCCAAGCAAACAAAAGAGAGAAAAATGTGGACATCCAAGCATCCCAAGTGTGAGAAAAAGTGATTTTTTTGTGTGGCCCAGTTCCCATCCCAAAATCCCTCATCCTAGCCATCCATTCCTCATCATCCACCATCAAAGTGGAGCACAAGGAGATCGGCTTTCCAATGGAGCAAGAAGATCGAACGGTGGGTGTTCCTATAGGCTAGATTTTCATATTTTTATGATGGACCAAGTGAGGCCTACCGATCAATGGTATGGATCTCACTTTAGACCCTAAGATGTGGTCGATGGCCCACCTTGATTATCAATATCATTCCATGAGGGCCATTCTCCATGGACCCCATCATGATGTTTACTTTCCTAGCTTGAATAGGAGTCATCGGGACCGTCTATTTTAGTGGAGAAGAAATCTCCACTGTTGGATTTTGATTTAATGGGCCCACATACATTGGGACCCACTTGATGTATGTTATAGATCATGAAAGGGAGGGCCCATAGTACTTGGGTCCCTCCATCACTCGGTCTTCCATCTCTCTCTTTCTCTTCCTTTCTCTTTCATTATTTTGATGTGATGATATGGCAATGTGGCTCACTTGGATGGACCCCACCATGAGCCATGTGTTTTATCCAAGCCATTCGTAGGTTGGGCCCACTTGATATATGTATTGTACCCACACCATCCACCATCTTGTGGCCCACTTGAGCAAGGCCCACCTTACACACGTGGGGTGCCCAAATCGTCCAGCGTCCAGGGACGCTGGACGTTCAAATGAAAACACAAATATTACCTTGATTCATGCATTTGGGTGAGCCACTCACACGGGCCTCACCTTGATGTATAGTTCTAATCCACGCCGTCTATTCCTTTTCCCGACACATTTTAGGCGTTAAGCCGAAAGATGGAGGCAATCCAAGGTTCTAGTAGGCTATAGCTTAGAAAACAATGATTTTCACCGTTTAAATTTACTTAAATTTTTCTACACTCGAAATATGCCCAATATTGGGCTTGATGGAATGCTTATGGAGTGTAGAGTACATTGGGCGGGGTGGATTCCCCTGAAGCGGGCCCTACACTCTAAAAACCATAAAAATAGGGTTTAAAAAAAAACACAATAGCAGCAGCTATTGCTGCTACCATTGTCAGAGCGCATAGGCACTGCAAGCATGACTGAGCAGGGCCCCACGGGTCCCCTGTTGTGTGCCCCACCATGATGTATATTTGTCATCCAACCAGTTCATATGGTGGGCCACTTCTAGCAGTGGGCCTCCTCCAAATTTTAGCTCCATCCAAGACTCGGGTGGCCCACATCACAGGAAACAGTGTGAATTAAACCATTTACCATTGAAACTCTTTTTGGGCCCACGAAAGTTTAGGATAAACCTGAAATTTGTTTTTACCCTTCATCTAGGTCTGCGTGACCTTATCAATGGGTCGGATGGCCTATAAACATTCAGGTGGGCCCCACGTGGGACCACAATGATGAATGTGTCTCATTCCACCGTCCGCCTAGACGGTGGTGGCCACTGTGATGTATTTATTTATCCCCACCATCCAGGGGACGGTGGGTGCATGCGTGTGTGCGCGCGTGTGTGTATGCGTGTGTGTGTGGCTGTGTGTGTATGCATGTGTGTGTGGCTGTATGTGTGTGTATATATATATATATATATATTATTGTATATTATATATATATATATATATATATTATGTAATATGTATACCTGATGGTGGGCCTTCATGGGACCCACCATGATGCATGTGTTGCATCCAAGCTGTCCATCTATTTTGCAAGCTCATTTCATGGCATGAGCTAAAGAATGAGTCTGATCCATAGCTCATATGGACACCTACCATGATATAGATATATATATATATATATAAGGCCCAAGTGATTAGGCCCATCTTGTCATATTTATGGCCCGTTGTTGAGGCCCACCTTGATGTGTATGAGGCCGTTGTTGAGGTCCACCTTGTTGTGAATGTAAGGCCCACGTTAAGAGGCCCATTGTGATGTATTAGGGCCCATGGGTTAAGACCCACTGTGATATATTCTCAACCCATGTGATGAGGCCCATCTTGATGTAGTTATGGCCCATCCATTAAGACCCATTGTGATGTATTAGGGCCCACGGGTTAAGGCCCATTGTGATATATTTGGAGCACATGGGTTGAGGCCCATTGTGATGTATTAGGGCCCATGGGTTGAGGCCCATTGTGATGTATTTGGGGCCTATGGGTTGAGGCCCATTGTGATGTATTAGGGCCCATGGGTTGAGGCCCATTTGATGTATTTGAGGCCCATGGTTTGAGGCCCAATGTGATGTATACAAGGTCTATTGCATTGTGTGATTCCACCATGGGTTATGTAATGATAGTTATGGTGGGCCATGCCTTGGGAGCAATGTTGGTTTGACGTCCATATTGTAAGAATAATGTTGGTTAAATGTCCGCATTATGACTCTCTCTAGGGCCCATTGATAGGCTCATACTTGTTGTGTGTAGGCCGTCTAGGCCCATCTGCATTGTAAAGATAGTTCATTACTTTATAACCTACTTAGTATAGTTCCATGACTCATGTCATATGCATCATATGTATGCTTGATATGAGTAGTGACTGATCATTGCATACGCCATTGGGCAGACTATTTACGGGACTCCTTATGAGATGGAGTGCCCACATTATCGCACCGTACGCGCAGGATTGCTGCATGACTAGAGAGTGTGACTCATGCATCTCGCATTTGTGTGACTTGATCATTGTACGCCCTAGCGACATCACGGCCGTGACATCCACAGGCACATCGTAGATGGCTAGATGGGACACCAGAAATATTTGGTTCTAGCACTGTGGGCACTTAGGATGTCCTTGGATGAAAATTCCAGAACCTCTGAGGCCAGGAGGAGCCCCAACGTCTAGACCGAGTGGAACATGAGTGCCCGAGTGCCGAATACCAGTAGGCCACGTCTCTCACTGTGTCATGGTCGGTTGGGAGGGGGTGTGACCTTATCCGCCCGAGTGAGGGGACTATAAGCTAGGCTGAGTATGACTAGCTTGTAAATGGGTCCGCTATCGACGAGCCAGATAGGTATTGGCAGACTACTGGTTAGGCGGATAGTGAGGTCTATTCTGCTCACTGAGCTGTGCAACTAGGGAGGAGGCAGTCAGTGTTGAGTGTAATAGACCCCGGTGATTTCCCCATAGAGCAACCGTACTGATATGTGGACTTATTGAGCAAGAATTGCATATCCATTCATTCATTCATTCACTATCCACTCGGGCTGGTGGTGTTAACTATTTGTTACGTGTACCATCGCATGGCCAGGATTTCAGTTGGGCGCGCGACTAACCTGAGATCAGGAGTTTACCACATTATGTTCGACTATCCAAATTTAGGTGTGGGACTGGTTTGGATAGAAGTCCCTTGTGATGGACCCCATAGCCTGTGATACTTCGTACTATCATCCCAACTTCACATTCCTGCATGGTCATTCATTCACACCGCATATCATTGCATCCACAGTACTTAGTATTTTGGGTTACTATGTTTTTGACCTTATATGGCATAGATGAGATTGATAGTATCCGTGGCTCGTCAGGATTTGCATATTGCATTGCATCCTCAGCATCTGTTATTGTCTTATTATATTTTGCATCACATAGCTTTGGTACATCTGATAACACTCATGGACTTACCAGTATATTTCCGCTTAATCTGATATTGTATGATTCATGATCATGTTAGTATTTCTGCTTATTCCAATGATATATGATTTATGGGCTTTATGGTATACTTGGCACTTACCTTACACACACTCTCACCACCCTCTAAGCTTTTGTAAGCTTATACATGATAGATGCGTGCAGGTGGCGTTAGGTTGTAGCAGCGTTGAGCTTGGAGCGTGCAGCTGTCCTCTAGAGCTTTAATTTCGATATATGTATTTCGCTTTCAGCATTGTATTCAAATGATTATATTAGTGGATATGTGATGATGATGTTGCCTTTATGATTTGGGTATGCTAATGATTATGCTCCATTACAAAAAAAAATTATACTGAAAATCCTCCTTGTAGGACCCCAGGATTGGAATCTGGCGTATGGGCACTGAGAGCCGAGAATGGGATACTACGGAGGATGTCGGCGCTAGATTCGGCGATCGAAAATTTTGTGAACCCAGTTTCCGAGTTTGGGGCGTGACAGGAACTTTCGAAGGCTCAGACATTAGGGAACCAATTCAGAAAGATATGCACCAAGGACCTACTCGTCATAAGCTCGTAGTAGACTTGTGATATTGTCCTTAGTTATTACCAAGTTATGCTCTGATACCAACACCTGACACGCCCCAAACTCAGAAATTGTGCTCACAAAATTCTCGATCGCCGAATCCAGCGTCGACAACCTCCGTAGTACCCCATTCTTAGATTCCGGCACCCATATACCAGGTTCCGATCCTGGGATCCTACAAGGAGGATTTTAAACATGAATTCATTTCATAATAACCAAAACCCACAAATAATTAGCACAAGAACACCATCACAAAATCCACTATGATAAAAAACTTTCAAGTACAAGGCGCATAAAGGGAAATACAATGGTGATAATAACCAAAATACTCCTGAATCTCTATGACACGCTCCTGCTCCTGCTCAACTACGACTGCGTCCTCGCATCACCTCACGCATCTATCGTGCATAAGCTCATAGAAAGCTTAAATGGTGGTGAAAGTGTGTGTGCAATATAAGCGTGCTCAGAAAGTAATATCAAAGTAATGCAGAATACGCTGGCAAATTCATGAATAATTTAGTCGTACTAAGGCTATGCGATGTAAGGCATGAATTCTATCGGCCATACTAGGACTATGATGCGATGCAAAGCATAAATGCTATCAACCATACTAAGGTCATGCGATGCGACATGCAACTCAAGCATTCCAATCCTCTTCGGAATCCATATAATCATACATCTCATCTCTGGGATAACACCGGAGTCTATTACACTCTATGCCAGCTTGTCGCCCTTATACAAATGTACAACTGGGTAAGTGAAAGAGACCTCACTATCCCCCTGCCAATATCGGGCCCGACTTATCAATAGCGGACCCATTCCTCAAGCTAGTCAAACTCAACCAAGATATTGCCCCCTCACTCAGGCGGGTAAGATCACACCCCCTTCCAACCGACCACGACATAGTGGGAGACGCGACCTCCTGGTATTCGGCCCTAATGCGCTCATACATCCACTCAGTCTAAGCATTGGAGCATCGTCCATGGTACCATAAGCGTTTGGGGACTTTCACCCTAGGACATCTTACGCACCCCCGTGCTTAAATAGAATTTTCGGTATCCAATCCTACCATCTGCACTATAACTGCGGAGGCTACAACCCTGATGTCGCTAGGGTGAACAGTAATCATAATCACACAATGTAAAATGCATGAGTCACATAGCCCAGTCATGCATCAATCATGTGCATGTCGTGCGCTCATGTGGGACAACTCCGCCTATCAAAGAGTCTTATGAATAACCTGTTAAATGTCATATGTGGTGGTTAACCACATCTCATATCAAGCATGCAGATGATGCGTATGGTCATGTATCATGATGCTGTGATATTGCGTACTCATAATCGGCATCGATAATCGACCTATATACAAGGCAAGGTCCATAGATGGACAACCGCTCAAAACCATACTATCCTAAGGCCCACTAGATGCCCTAGGGGGTTCAAACAAGTCCTAGATGGACTTCAATATTAAAATAATCTTACTCGCAACCAATGGGGGCCCAATAACCTAAAAGAATAGATGGATCATGCAATATCAATGGGGCCCAATAATTAGGGTCAATCTCACTTAGAGAATGATGAGAATGGGCCCAAGGGAAGGTCACAATGTGGACATTTAACCATCATTGCCCATCAATGTGGACATTTAACCAACATCGCTCCCAAGAAGTGGCCCACATAGAGCCTAACATATAGTGGGCCCATGGCCTCACACAAGGGTCTCATATACAACATAATGGGCCTTAAATAAGGGCTTAATATACATCACAATGGGCCTCCCTCAAGGTTCTAATATGCATCACATTGGGCTTCACCATATGGGCCTCAAATACATCTCATTGGGCCTCATCCGTAGGCCACAAATATATCGCATTGGGCCTCATCAAATGGGCCGCAAATACATCTCATTAGGCCTCATCAATACATCATATTAAGGTGGACCCTGTACATTCCAAATGGGCCACAAATACATCACATTGGGTTGAAAGTGCCCTGATTTGTCAATTAGCGTGAGTGTTGAGTCAGCAATACGCGTCAGCCCCATAGGAAGATCATTTATGCATTTGCCTCAACTGGATGTGCGCCTCGAACTCGTCAAGGGTAAACTTAGCCTCGCATCTCATGTCTCAAAACACTAGGTATATAAAAACCTTAAAAATGGTTAGAACAACATAGGGTTTAAGGTGTGAAAACTGTTTTGCAAAATAAGGAAAATCTTTAAGTTTTTAGCCTTTGTTGATTTATCGATAAGTTCTTCGATGAAATCGGACTCTGTTATCAATATCCTCGATACTCATTCGATGTTATCAAAATGAGGACTTCAGATGTCCAGCAATCAAAATGAATCTTGGACTGAATTCTTGATGAATCGATGACAGGCTCAATATCATCGACTTTCGAATCTCGAGTTCATCGAAACTGCTCGATAAAATCGACATCTGGTCAGTTTGTGTCCAATAAGCAGTTAAGGAAAATCATGTGATTTTTTATGTCTCGAAGAGAGCCTCGATATCTTCAAAATTCAAACCACGATGATATCGATGGACCTTCGATGATATCGGATTGGGACACAAATCTAGCCACCAAGAGTTCATGTAAATTCTTTTAAATGTTCAAGGTATCGAGAATCACTCGATGATATCAATATTTAAAAGATCGATCATATCGAGACCAGGTCGATGTAATCGAATTGGGACACAAAACTGTCCAACAAGTTTATAGGAAAATTCCTTGAAAATATCGATGAATCGAAACTGGTATCGATATCATCGATATTCAAAACCAGATGATATTGAGGAATGGTCGATCATATCGATGCATGTTCAGTTCCAAAGGCAAGTCTACTCTCAGGTTTTCAAATGTCGAGGAATTGAACCATGGGTCGATGAAATCGGAGTTCGAAATTCGATGACATTGAAGCATGTTCGATATCCTCGATCAGTTGGAAAAATGGTTCAAAAGCGTTTGACAGATTGATTTTGTGTCATCGAGTGGCCATTCGACGTTATCGAGTGTATATGCTCGATGATATCGAACTCTGTCAAAAAATATGACTGTTTTATTTTCGTGGTAACTTTTTTGCTTATTTAATGAGAGCTTGCCTGAGGTTGTTGGTAAAGAAAAATAGATGGAGATTTTGAGTGTTTAATTCAGATCACCTACCCTAAGTCCTTTACTCTTATGAGAGTTCATTCCTTAATCCAACCTCATCATTAATATTCAACAGAGTAGATTGGTGAATGAACTTCCGCATTCAAGGATCCTTCAGCTACCACCTTAATGGCAAATCATTGAGCTGAGATTCTTTGAATGCATGGATCATGGTATTACTCTGTCACTCCAATGATTAATCATTTAATAGAGTAATTACCAACATAACCTTGACCTAACTCGTCGCCTTACATTGGAGCATCATAAGTGTTGCGGATCAAGGGAGCTGAAGATTCTTCATCAACAAAGGAGGAGATCTTCATCAACGTACTTAATGGGGCTCATCTACTTATCTGTAAGTCATTAGAGTCCAGAGACCCTGCTGATCATTCCTTCGTATAGGATTAGGTCACATGTGATTCTCACCCCTTTCAAGTCCTCATAGGAGGCCTCCAACGGGAGAATACGTATGGGTGTTGTGTGTTGACCCTTGCTCTTGGTGAGGATAAACTTATGTCTTAGTGTAGGTCCTTGGCCTGTGTGGCCTAAAACACCGAGTGTTGTGTGTTGACCCTTGCTCTTAGTGAGCATAAACTTAGGTCCTTAGTGTTAGTCCTTGTCCTGTGTGGCCTAAAACCCTAGGTGTTGTGTGTTGACCTTGCTCTTGGTGTGCATAAACTTGGGTCCTTAGTGTAGGTCATTGGCCTATGTGGCCTAAAACCCTAGGTGTTGTGTGTTAACCTTTGCTCTTGTATAGGGCATAAACTTTAGGTTCCTTGTGTGAATCCTTAGCCTGTGTGGCCTAAAACCTGGGTGTTATGTGTTGACTCTTGCTCCTGTGTGGGGCATAAACTTGTATCTCATGGAGACACATCTAGGTTCCTTATGTAGGTCCTAGAGTCGACCTTGTGTAGGTTGTGAAGGTTAGAGGTGAACCTGATTTAAAACCTCCGTTAGTGAGATCAAGTACACTCAAGGGCTGAGTGCATCCACCGGAAGTGGAGTAAACACATAGTCAAACCAGTGTTTGGGATTGCTATTTACTTTTAATACTTCTGTGATTTCTCTGAATGTTTCCATAATTTTTATCTAGAACTAATTAGAATCACATCTTACACACAGTCACATCCATCATGAACTATGTTCCTCATCTTGTTTATGTTTTCAATAGTCTTATGATTGGATCCTCTATTTAGCTAGGAAGCCATTAGAGTTACATTGAAGAAATCTTGATATTTGCATATTAATTCAAGACAGGGTTGATAGGTTTTAAATCATCATAAAAGTTTTAAAAAGTCCTATTCACCCCCCCTCTAGGACACCTTGGCATATTCCCACTTCTACGAAAGTGGTCATTACAGCAATTTCATTTGGTATCAGAGCGGGTCTCTCTTTAGGGCTTCACCGCCTAGAGAGTGATCTTGACTGAAGTTAGTAATATGGCCAAAGGTAAGGGCTCATCTGTAACTAGATCTCCTATATTTAATGGATCAAATTATGTGTACTGGAAGGCTAGGATGCATTACTTTCTGAGAACTTTGGATCATGATGTTTGGGACATTGTTGAAAAAGGATATGTGTCATCAACTGAACAAATAGTACTTGAAAATGGCACAACTATTACCAAACCAAAATCCAAAGAAATGTGGACAGCATTCGATAAAGAAAAACAAACTTCTGAAGCTAAAGCAATGAATGCTATCTATTGCGATGTATCCCAAGAAGTCTTCAATCAAATCAGTATGTGTGGAACAGTTAAAGAAGTATGAGACTTGTTGGAAACAACTCATGAGGGAACCAGCATAGTGAAAAGATCCAAACCGCATCTTCTAACATCACAGTTTGAAAGTCTCAGAATGGAAGAGCATGAGACCTTCATGGAGTTCTTCACAAAACTGAACATCATCTACAACTCCATGGGTGGATTAGGAGAAAAATTTTAGGTCCCAAAAATTTGTAGGAAAATTCTAAGATCCTTTCCGGAACAGTTCAACTCAAAAGTTACAACCATTGAAGAATGTAGAAACTTGGATGAAATGAAAGTAGAAGAACTAGTCGGTTTCCTACAAACATTTAAACTACACTTCAAGCAAACTCTTAAAACCAAGAATATTGTTCTCAAAACCTCAAAACACACTACTAATGAGGAAGAGGAAAGTGAAAAGGATAATGAGGATGAGGAAGTGGCTATCTTAGCTCAAAGGTTCAAAAGATTTTTCAACAAAAATCGTGGTCGATTATTCAGAGGCAAACAGATGGACAATAAGCATAATATAGGCAAGCCTTCCAAAAAGTCCAGAGAACCTCAGTGTTACAACTGTAGGAAATTTGGACATTTGTCCACTGAATGCCCCAACAGAAAAGCCAAAGAAAAGGCCATGGCTGCAACCTGGGATGACACTGAAGATTCAAACTCTGAACTCAGCGATTCAGAAAGTCATGGAGACCAAAAATCCTTGAAAATACTCATGGCCTCCACATCTACAGACATTCCAGTGATACTTGAGGAAATTAATGAACCTTGGATTAAAGAAACATTTCCATCAGATGATGAGAAAGAAGAAGAAGAGGAACAGAAGGATAAATTATAGGATGCCTACAATCATCTTTATATACATAGTATCCATATCCTTAAAAGACTTGGGTGAATAAAACTAAAAATAAATTGCTGCAAATGGATCTTGATAAAACTTTAGAAATCAATACTCACCTTATCAATGATCTTCAGTAATACCACTCTGAAAATGATAAGCTGGAAAGAATCAATTTATCCCTCGAATTTGAATCTTTAAAACTGGCTAAACAGATTGAACTATTGGAAGATATAAATATGCATCTTAAGAATGAGAACCGCACACTTAGGTTTGATGCAGAACAATCTTGGAAGTCTATTGAACTAAATTACAAATTCTCCCAAAGTAGTGAAAAATTAGAAAAACTCTTAGGGATGGGAAGACCTGAAAAAGACGAGTGGATTAGGATATGAAAAATTCAAACCAAGTTCCAAAAATGCAGCACCAATGATTGAGAAATTAGTTGCATCAGGAAGAAAAACAAAAGCTACTTCTATCTGTCATTCATGTGGAGACTTAAGCCATTTTAAATTTGAATGTATTGCTCCTAGGTGG
The DNA here is from genome assembly GCA_030180095.1 of Magnolia changhungtana. Classification (NCBI taxonomy): domain Eukaryota; kingdom Viridiplantae; phylum Streptophyta; class Magnoliopsida; order Magnoliales; family Magnoliaceae; genus Magnolia; species Magnolia changhungtana. Next base: position 2,150,553 of record JASAUF010000316.1, read on the forward strand.
ACTCCATCTAATTCCGGTCCGAACCATATTAGTAAAGACAGACAAACCAGAAAAACAGTACAAAATGCCAAGAGTCCACTAAATAATATGGTAAAAGGTACAACACATCCATCTCCACCTAGAATGACTAAGAGAATGGAGGATCTATTGAATGAAGTGGCTAACCTGATTCAGAAAACAAATGATCTAATAAAACAAGGAAAAATGATTCAGTTACCTAATGTACCTAGACATGTTCTTTACAAATCCTCAAGAAAACCTTTTCACAACATGTGTAGTGAAAGAAAAGAAAAATTGTCTTGTTACTCACTCAAATAATTCAATAAGCAATAGTACTAAATGGTATCTAGACAACGGGTGCTCAAGACATGCCATGGGTGACAAATCCCTTCTCTCAAATTACTCAAATCTTGATGATGGGATAGTCACTTATGGTGATGGTAGCACCGCTGAGCTAGTAGGGTGTGGAACCATAGAAGGAATGGAGATGCTAAAAAATGAGAATGCTTTTTACATAAAAGGACTAACTCACAATCTTTTAAGCATCTCTCAAATATGTGACAACGAACATGTGGTTACTTTTCACAAACTAAAGTGCAAGATCCTGGACTTATCAGGAAAATTCGTTATGGAGGGTCTTCATACCAGTGACCATTATTATGTCATCAAAGGCAATGGAAAGGTTGATCCGTATGCTTTGTACAAATTGAGCATGGAAAACATGTCTAGGCTATAGCATCTAAGTTTGGATGAATACATGTAAATGATGCACCTAGATATTTGAAAATTCGGGTGATAAGATTTGACCATTTCACGACTGGTCGAAGGTATCCTTCGACTGGTCATAAGTTTCCTTCGACTGGTCATAGGTTTCCTTCGACTGGTTGTAGGATCCGAATTTCAGCGTTGGACTTTGAGTCATAGGTTTACGACTGGTCTTAGATGCAGTCGACACTGTTCCTTCGACTAGTCGAATAGACCCCAAGACTAGTCGAAGCCTAACAGAAAATATTTAAATTTTGTAACAAACTTACGACTGATCTAGGAATTTCTTAGACAGGTCGAAGCAGTGCTAGGACTAGTCGAACAAAGTGTAGGACTAGTCTTAGAACTGACCAAACACACGTAAATCAAACATATGACTTATATATCCAAAATGGCCTACTCTAAAGGTCAACCTATGGTCAGTCAAACCTCAATCTTGAAGTAAGGACATTAAAACTTAAGGACAAGTGACCTTTGAAAGTAGTAAACCTTGAAGTCTTGTTGTAGTTAATCCTTGAAAGTATCTTGAGTTCTTTACGATCGAACTTATAAGCTTCTTGACATCTTACAATGTCTTGACTTGAGAGCAATACTTGTCAATCAAAGTTGAACTTGAGTAGAACTTTCTTCTTTACACTTGTGAGCATTACTTGTTCATCAAGGTTGATCTTGAGTAGAGCTTCACATAGCAAGTTACATACCAGTGTCTTTGGCACAACAAATTTGACAACAGAAAGGGATATAAATTATAGCACTTACAATCTCCCCCTTTGTCAAATTAGTGACAAAACACACTACCAAGATATGTTTATAGAACACTGAATATCTAAGTAACAAATCATGCATAAAATACAGAATATCTGAGTAACGAATCATGCACCAGTTGTCATCAACTGACACAGTTAATATGAACCTACAAAAATGCAAAATTCAACATATCCATTCTTCATACATGTCTTTATAAGACATACAAAACTCCCCCTGAATAAAACATATCCAAATGAGTGAAACATATCCATTCTCCCCCCTTTTGTCATAAGAGGACAAAGGAAAACAAGGAACAGATAGATAAGATAAGAGATAAAAGCATAAATAACTCACAGAAATCAAATACGGAGTTTAACCAAAGCTAACACCAAAGTAGTAAAGTTATTACAACTTGAACAACTTAAACACTAATCTGAACCAGAAGAAGGAGCAGGTATAGATGGATCAAGTTTATGCATCCCCTTGTTCAAGCGCCTAAGATATTTGCGCATGTACTTGAATTGTAAATAATGAGCAACAGACATGTTTTCCATCTTAACATTTATATTATCAACTTTATCTTCCAATGCACTCAAACATGCATCAACATCAGATGGTACAAAATATGAATCATTCGTAGAATCGGATTCAAGTTATTCAAAGATGTCATCCATATTTATGTCATCAGGAGGAAGATCACCAGCTTCTCCCTCGTGTTCAACATGACCACCACCACCACCTTGGTCAAGATGAAAATTCAGCTTCATCCATAAACCTATCCATCATTTGATTTTCAGATAGAATTGTTGAAAATCAGATGATGGATAGGTGCCTCTTCAACCGGCATATCGACTAACATATGTGTAGCCAAGACAGTCATCAAATAGGCAAAAGGAATGTCACTGTGACCCAGATGGAGTCTACACTGAAGAATGAAATGACAGATTAAGGATGGTAAACAAATCTGAGTACCACTGACAACAACATGAATAACATGAACCATATATGGAGTCAAATCGGTTTTATTACCCGAACAAGGATACAGATTAGACACAAAGATTTTGTGGAAAACTCTGTATTTAGGTAACAAATACCTTACGGGAAGCACATTCCCATTATGTGTCCATTGAACATCCACGTTGCACAAGTATCTAGTGAGCATACGTTTTTTAGAAACTGAGGGTTTATCAGTCAAATTATGGATAGGAATACCCTCATCATTCACTGGAATGTCCATAAGAGCTGAAATCAAATGACGATCAATGTCAAAAGGCCCTTCTCTAGTAGATATTTTAAATGTTAACTCATCCAATGAAAAAGCACTAATACATGCAAACATGGATTGGGCAATGGACCGGTATGCTGGCCCACCCCAATATAATAAGTTATCCCAACCTACAGATTTAATCATACGAAGGATGTCAAAAGGTGCAACATGATAAATGAAAACAGGGTGTTCAACTGTAACACCCCGTACTTTCAAGTACTTGTGTGTTACCATAAACACTTAGCCTTGTTGAGTCATTCATCCACGAATCAAACTAAATGACTGTCTAGCGATAAAATCAATATTTAGATTTCCTCTTAGACAATCTTTTAGACTCATGAGAATAGTGTAAAGTGATTTCGAACAATTTATGTGTTGAACCTCATAATCTGACCATTGAGATTGAAAATAAATCATTGGGTTGGAGATTAATCATTAGATTAGACCTCACATCATATGACAAAAGATCTGACCATAAAAACCAGTTAGTAGGTTCATTTAAATGCTTTAAAAAGCTCCTATATCATGATGATCAGTTTTGAACAATTTAACCATTCAAACTCGTAACCATCTAGCTTTGAACTCAATTGTACATTAATCTAACCATCGAGAATATTTTTCATCCATCGACTAGACCATCCATCTGTTACGTTTCAAGATGGACCATCACACCACCCGACGGACCTACATTTGTGGATTTGATCTCTTTTATGAACAAACTAAACCATCCATTGTTAACAGATCATAAGATCCACCATTCATCGTGCTCTTAATAGCCTAATGATCAAACCACATGACCCAGTTTAGGTATGACCACTTGAAGATTGTGAACCCATAGATCGAAGCATGCATCACTAGTTTCGGGACCCAAATCAATAGATCCACTGATCATCGAGTCTATATAATCCCATTGGGCAAGTTGGCCATTAGATTACACTATTAGGACATCTACATATAAATCTAACCAACAGATTTCAGTTAAATGGACCATTGGACCCGTTAAGGTCGGTTTTAGTCACATTTGATAGCGATCCGACTATTAAAACATTCAAAATGACCCCTTGGATATATAAATGGATATATATGGCCCACTTAGGCTTTAGATCTGCCTGACACTTCGCCAAAGGCTCTGGTTAGGCCCTCCAAATGGAATGGTCAGTGTGGATCTATCAATTACATCATGGTGGACCTTACATTAGTGTGCGTGTGCACCAGGAGCAGTGCACCCGCGGTGCACTGGAATGTACAGCTAGCCAATCAGGTGTTGACCCGAGCAAGACCGAAAAGGAGATTTTTATCTCCCTATTTCCCGCATGGAGGCATTTCAAATGAACCGTCACCGTTTGTTCGAGATTGGGCCCACTATCTTTGGCCGTATGGGAGATCCAATCTGTACATCTGATAGAGCGATCGAAACCTACCAAAACCATATGAAAACTCACGTGCAAGACCCCATACACTCACACGATCTCAACCACGAAACAAGCCGCGTGCGGTGGTTTTTCCGTAAATGGAAATCCGCTACAGTGAGAGCTAGCAATCCGTGTGGATTTTTCCTCCTCTCTCTATCCTAGCCATCCATTCAGAGCAATCTCAGCCCTCTAAACAACCCTTGGATTAGTGTTTTCGTAGCCAATGAAAAGGTGAAAAGAGTCCTTTTCCGTTCGTGCGCTAGCACAATCCCAGCCTCCCATCCGTTGCTCAAGACTCCTCTGAACCGATCCAAACTGTCCATTGGGATAGCCCTTAATGTAAGGAAACCTTAAAGATCCCATTGGAATGCTCTCCCCTCCCATTCTTGCGGCTGTGGTCGAAAATCCATTGTTTCTTCCCAAACTCGAACCCACTGAGAAAACTTGTCTGGAACTCTGAGTTCTTGCATCCTCAAGCTTCAGTGCAATGATTCAGACCATCCAGAAACTCCATTTTGAAGAAATACTCGCTAAGTCGAAACCTGCCATTGAAGAGAGTCTTCTTCTTCGTCCTTTTTGCACCACCACATGTTCTGGTGGGAGCTTTAAACTGAAATTCAATCCATCCAGAAAGAGGCCTACATGGTATGCATCTAAACGTCATTCATCAAGCCAATATAAAACCTTCAGTAGTTACCCCAATCCAAAAGGAAATCGAGAGAGGAGCCAATGTTGAGTCATTGTCTCGCTGGGACTGCGTCGGGTCGATTTTGATGAGTCCATTACTGGACCAGAGAAGACAGAAAGAGAAATGGGGAGAAAGAGAAAGCAAGAAGATCAGAGAGAGAGAGAGAGTGAAAGAAGGAGAGAGACAGCCAGCCGCTGGAATGAAATTCCAACTGCTGTTGCGGCCCAACTCAGTCCTAACTAGAGTCGAGTCTGAACCGGACCTGACCATCCATTCACTGAGAAGGAGAAGAAGAGAGAAAGGGAGAGAGAGAGTAAGCTCCTTCTACCTCAACAGCCCCATCTCAACTCAGTGGCGAGTTATCTCACCCAGCCTCCCATTTCATCACTTAAACCAGGCCCGCTCCGCTCCAAACTCGCTGGAACTTATCCCGATCAGCTGAACTGAGTTTGCGGACGAGTTTCCCTCTCAACCAGGCGTGTTGCGAAGCTGATTTCGGACCAAGTCAGACCGTTTTTCCTGAACCAGCCGCCTACAAGTGACGCAGCCAAACACCGAGTCATAAAGGTGCTGACTCAGTTCAGACCTGGAACGAGTCCTAAGTCTAACCTTCTCTTCACCGTTAGTTTGAACCGACTCCAGCACAGGTATCGTAAATAAACCCCACTCGTTCAGAATAGCCTTGCACTCAACATGCTGTTGATTTGACTCGGTAAACAACCGACTAAGATTTTATTCATCTTACTTTCAACTAGTGCTTTGAGTGTCTAAGAAGTTGGGTGGAAATACAATCAAACCCATAGACTGAATGGTTCAAGGACCAACAACAGGTATTACCCCTCATCCCCACCATCTTACAAATTAGGCGGAATTGACTCATCCAGTTTTCCCATCTGAGTCGACTTGATTACGACTCACTGATGCCTAGTGACATTCTATCCAGGTACTACCTAAAATCGTCTGCCTTGAAGGACATCATTTCCTTCAATCAGTCCAAATAAGAATGTTACAATCGAAGAAGATACCACCCAAGGTGAAGATCACCCTTCAAGCTTCTCCTACATCATGATGGTTATCTTAGTTCATTTATTTCACTAATTGCTTAATTTAATATTAGTAGAAGATGATGATAATGTTAGTTCCATTCGTATCATTCTTCATAGATGATTGATGGCCAGATTTAGAATTCAAGTATGATATCAAATATTCCTATTCTGGTTTGAATTGAACACTTTATATATGCAAGTACTCTTGATATCGCACGTGGCTTGTCTTACCACTTTTGATTTCTTCACGGTGTATTTAAAGGTCCTCGAATTAGTGGCCATTTGCGTAATAGATTAAATGAAATCATCTGGTGAACTTGTCATCTTTTGGATCATTTGTTGCCTAAGTGGCTTTTGAGATATTTCCTTTTTATCACATCCTTGAGGTGAATTTGTTTGCCCTATGCGGCTTGATATAATATTTGCCCTAAGTGACTTTAAGGAACCATCTTCATATAACCTTACAATGATAAGTCTCACTTGTAGAACTATAATTGGCCACTAGTTGTGTAGGTTACCTTTAAACACCCTATTTGCTAGCCTCATAAGCCAGGGATGGTGGAATGAGACACTATGCCTGAGCTGTCGGCCTATGCTGGGTTACAAACCCCCCATAGTGACCTTTGAGCTTTCTTAAAGTGATTATTTGAAATTGGAATAATATTGGTTGGGCTAATCATGCATTTTCATGGCATATATTATTACGGTCTTTTCCGGGTGGTTAGTTCTCCTCGGGCATACCTTTGCGTATTTTTCCGGGTGACTAATCATCCTTTGGCGATCTAGGTATTATTACGGTCTTTTCCGGGTGGTTAGTTCTCCTTGGGCGTACCTTTGCGTACTTTTCTGGGTGACTAATCCTCCTTCGGCGATATATGTATTATTACGGTCTTTTCCGGGTGGTTAGTTCTCCTTGGGTGTACCTTTGAGTATTTTTTTCGGGTGACTAACTCTCCTTAGGCGATCTATATATTATTATGGTCTTTTCCGGGTGGGTAGTTCTCTTTGGGCATACCTTTGAGTATTTTTACGGGCGGCTAGTTCTCCTTGGATGACTTTTTACCAGCTGGATATACATCCCCAGGTCTGTGAGCATGTGCATATACTCATGCATTTAAACAAGTTTATTTTGTATGATTATGTAATGAATGTGTATTTGTTGAACCTTACCTGATTTCCATGATAATCATTGTGTAATATTTGTTATACACTGTCTCTGATAACTATGCTTAATTATCTTGATGCTGTGATAAGTCTTGGGGGTTGTACCTCACTGGATAGCCATTGACGCTATCAAACCGTACTCAGTGTGCAGGAGACGCAGGTGATGTGTATGCTTGTGTTCAGGTGCAATGGGAGGAGCCAGACTACCTTGCGATTCTCTATCATCGAACTACATTTGTGCTTAATTTGTACTGTCATGTTCTGTAAAAGTTAAGATATTGGTTTGTATAAGTTTTTGGGTAACCACTTGAAAACTTGGTTATGTATGTTTGGACTCCTTCCTATACTTGCTCAATTCTGCTAGTTTATTAACTCTGATAAAAAGGAAAAAAAATGTACGTGAAAATTCGGAATGTTTTAAAGGTTAACACTCGGGTTTTTTGGAAAACGAGTAGTGTACTCGGGTTCCGGGAGCCAGGGTGTTACATTAACAATAACATTGCGTAATCTGATGTCCCGAACATAAGATGGATCATCATCGGGAGGCCAAAGATGACATTTAGAAATCAGGGCTGATCTGGAAGAAGAAGATGGACCATGGGTTGTTGTTTTCTTTCCTCTAGAAGCCATTTGCACTAAAGATTTCAAAAAAAGAAGAAGTTGCAAAGGTTTGAGAAGAGAGTTTGCTCAAATCAGAATTTTCAAAAGAAAAACCTCAAATCACAACAAAATCCAAAATAGAAAGCTCTAAGAGAGAAAAGGAAGCAATCTAGACACAGATCTGTAAGAAAAACGTAAATGCAGCACTAACCTTGAAGAAATGTAACAATGAGTTCGACTAGTCGAGGCTCGGCTCCTTAGAGAGTGAAAACGGAATGAGGAAGAAAGTGAAATCCCCAATTTTTAAGTGATTCACCGCGATCTACGACTAGTCGTGGATATGCACGACCGGTCGAAGTACGACTGGTCGTGTATACTTACGACTGGTCGGGTACTGGCCAAAAATTCAGATTTCTTGCATAATGACCAAAAAAATAGAAATTCAAACTAGCAAATATATACACTATGATACAAGTAGGCATAAACAATCATTTTAAAATGCACATGCCAAGATCAAATTTCATCTTGTTAAACCTGCTTTTGTCGAGCGGTTTAGTGAAAATGTCAGCTCATTGATCCTCGGTAGGGATATATTCCAGAGATATAACTTTTTCTTCTACTAATTCCCTAATATAATGAAATCTAATGTTAATATGCTTAGTACGAGAATGCTGAATAGGATTTTTTGAAATATTTATGGCACTGGAATTATCACAATGTAATAGCATAGAATCCTATTTAATTCCATAATCACTTAGCATTCGTTGCATCCAAACAAGCTGCGTACATGCATTACCAGCTGCGATATACTCAGCTTTAGCTGTTGAAAGTGATATAGAATTTTGTTTCTTACTAAACCAGGAAACTAAGCAATTTCTGATATAAAAGCAACCACCACTGGTTGATTTTTTATCATCTAGATTACCAGCCCAGTCAGCATCCGAGTATCCAGTTAATTGAACATTAGTCTCATGAGGATACCAGAGACCGAGATTAACAGTACTTGCAACATATCTAATAATCCGCTTGACAGCAGTCAAGTGTGATTCTTTTGGATCAGATTGATATCTTGCGCAAATACCAACACTTAGAGAAATATCAGGTCTACTAGCAGTTAAATATAGTAAACTACCAATCATACTTCGATATAATTTCGGATCTACATTTTTACCTGTAAAATCTTTTGAGAGTTTCAAAGTTGTACTCATAGGAGTATCGAAATTCTTACCATTCTCAAATCCAAATCTCTTAATTAGATTCATAGCATACTTAGATTAAGATATGAACATTCCATCAGGTTGTTGCTTTACTTGCAACCCAAGGATATAATTCAATTCCCCAACCATGCTCATTTCAAACTGAGATTTCATCAAATCTGCAAACTTAATAGTCATGTCAGTACAAGTAGATCCATAAATGATATCATCAACATAAATTTGTACTAATAAGATGTGCTCATTATGTTTTCTAATAAACAAAGTTTTATCAACACATTCCATTTAAAAATTATGGCTTAATAAAAACTTTGTTTGTTTCTCGTACCATGCCCTAGGAGCTTGTTTTAAACCATAAAGTGCCTTTTTTAAGTCGATAAACATGATCGACATTCTTGGGGTCTTCAAAACCCACTGGTTGTTCAACATAGACTTCCTCATGCAAATCGCCATTTAAAAACTCACTTTTTACATCCATTTGGTAAATCTTGAACTTTCTAAAACATGCAATAGATATAAAGAGTCTAATTGATTCAAGATGGGTTACTGGTGCAAAGGTTTCATCATAGTCAATACCTTCAATTTGAATGTAACCTTGTACCACTAACCTAGCCTTATTTCTAATTATATTACCAAGCTCATCAGACTTATTTTTGAAAATCCATTTGGTTCCAATGATATGTTTATCTTTAGGTCTAGGTACGAGATACCAAACATCATTTTTCACAAATTGGTTAAGCTCTTCTTGCATCGCAACAATCCAGTTTTCATCAATAAGAGCTTCTTTTACATTAGATGGTTCTATCTGGGATGTAAAACATGCGTAATTACATATATCCTCAAGTTGTCTACGAGTACGAACACCAGTGAGAGGGTTTCCAAGAATCTGTGTAGTTGGATGATCTTTAACAGTCTTTAGTTCAGAATCAGTCTGATTAGATAAAGTATCAGGTTTATCAATTACAAGAATTTCATCATTATCTGAACTTGAGACTAGTGTGTTTAAGTGATCATCAATGACCACATTGATGGACTCTTGAATCACACCGGTCCTTTTATTCAGTACCCTATAAGCATGACTGTTTAAAGAATATCCTAAAAATATCCCTTCATCACTCTTCGTATCAAACTTTCCCAGATTTTCACAATCTCGTAAAATATAGCACTTGCTGCCAAAAATTCGAAAGTATTTGATAGTAGGTTTTATATCGAACCACATTTCATAAGCCATTCTATTATTACTTTCACTAGTGTAAACCTGATTAATAATATAGCAAGCTGTATTGACTGCTTCAGCCCAAAGATTCTTAGAGAGCTTCATGCTATTCAACATGACATTAGCCATTTCTTGAAGTACTCTATTTTTCCTTTCCACTATACCATTTTGTTGTGGAGTTTTGGGTACTGAGAATTCATGTAATATTCCCTGGTCGTTACAGAACATCTCAAAACCGCTATTCTCAAATTTAAATCCATGATCACTATGAATCTTACTGATTTGAGAACCTTTTTCAGTTTGAATCCTTTTGAGAAATTTTCTTACTTCTTCAAGGGTTTCAGATTTGTCCCTTAAGAAGATTACCCAAGTATATTTGGTAAAGTCATCTACAATTACCAAGATATATTTTTTACCACCTCGACTTTCCATCCTGGTAGGTCCTACTAGATCCATATGAAGAAGCTCGAGTGGTCTTAATGTGGTATTGGAATTCACCTTTTTATGTGAGTTCCTTGTTTGTTTGCCAATCTGGCATTCACCACATATTTTATCTAATTTTTGTAATTTGGGTAAACCTCTTATAAGTTCCCTTTTGCTCAATCTATATAGATTTCGGTAGTGTACATGTCCAAGACGTTTGTGCCATAAATCAGTCTCGTCTGTATGGACCATGTAATATGATTAATTAGATGAGCTGGATTCTCTAACAATATAGCAGTTTTCAGAGGTTCTACGTCTAGTTAGTATTACTGAACCCTTGTTGTTTAGAATCTTACAGCTTTGATTAGAAAATCGTACACTATGGTTATTATCGCATATTTAAGATATTCTAAGCAAGTTATGTTTCAAACCTTTTACATATAAAACATTTTTGAACAAAGGAAGGTTATAGAGACAAACCGTACCTTGGCCCTTAATCTTGCAGTTGCTACCATCACCAAATGTGATTGAACCATCAGTCATGTCTTTGAGATTGATGAACAAACCTTTATCACCAGTCATATGCCTGGAGCATCCACTATCTAGGTAGCACTTTAAATGGCTTGTTGCTTTGAAAGCGGTGTGAACAACCAAGCAGGCAACTTTAGGATCCCATTTCAGAACTGTTTTGGGTTTAGGAGTATAGTTGGTCTTCTTCTATCTATTGTTGTAAGAATGACCTACTGAGTTAGATTTTAAGAGCTCCTTAAGTAAATCAACTTTCTTTTCAGCAAAAGGGTTTCAGTTATGATTTTTAAAATTAACATGGCTGCTTTTAGGTTTTTGAAAAGTTTTAGAGAAACCTTCGTAAGTACTTTTCCCTTTTGAGTTTGAGGACTCTCCTTTCACAAACTTGGGAGAAGTATACTTTTATTTAGAAGATATATTCTTATCATAGCCCAACCCGGATCGATCACCACATTTTCTTGATCCGGATAATAATTTTTCTAACTTTGGATCACCTTGGGCATATCTCCATGTGTCCTTTAAACTCAGAAGAGAAGATACTTCATTTTTAAGTTTCTCATTTTCAGATTTTCAGATTTTCAATCAGGGAGGTTTTGAATTCTAAATCGCATTTTGATTTTTCAAAATAATCTGAAATTTAGGATTTTTTAAAAACAAGTGATTCAAAACATTCTTTGAGTTTAAAAAATTTTTCCTTTTGAAGTTTAAGTTTGACAACAATTTTACAACTTTCCTTGTACAGGGCGTTATATGTATCTTGAAGATCTTCTTCATTTTCACATTCACTGTTCAAATTTTCTTCACTTGTTGAATCATTATTTGAGAATGTGAATTTGGCTAGAGTCATAAGGGCTTTAACTTCATTGACTGACTCAGCTTCAGAATCTTCTGATTCAGAAGAAGCTTCAGAATCAGATGATTCATCCCATGCAGCCAACATAGCTTTTCTATTTGGTTTGTCCTTTTTAAGACATTTGTTTGCTAAGTGTCCATACTCTTGGCAGTTGTAACTTTGACTATCTTTCAAAGACTTCCAATTTTTGGATCTAGGTTTAGATCTTTTCTTATTGTTTGATTTTTGAAGATCTACCCTTTTCTTGCTTTTGAAAATCTTGTAAAATTTCTTTGCTAAAAGAACCATATCGTCTTCAGAATTTTCTGAATCTGAGTTTTCTTGAGAAATACCTTTAGTAGATTTATGAGAAATGGATTTACTTTTAGGAGCTTTAAAGTTTAACTCATAAGTCTGTAAAGATCCAACTAATTCCTCAACCTTCATATTATCCATATCACGAAGTTCCTGGATTGCGGTTACTTTAGAATTGAACCATTCAAGAAGTGAGCGTAGTATTTTAGCACATATCTTGTGTTTCAAGATTTTATTGCCTAGACCCCACATAGAGTTTACAATGTCATTCAATCTGGTATAGAAGTCCATGAATATTTCATTTTCTTCCATACGTATTTCCTCAAATTTAGTTGTGAGGATTTGTATCTTAGATTTCTTGACAATTGATGTACCCTCGTGTGTCATTTCCAATATATCCCAAGCTTGTTTTGCAGAATCATAGGATATAATTCTTTTGAATTCATTCGGTAATAGTGCACATGTAATTGCATTTAGTACTTTAGCATTTGCACTACTCTCATTTTTCTGAAGTGTGGTCTAAGAAAAATAAGCCGTTATTTTTATGGTTTTTGAACCATCAACACCAGTTACTTCAGTGGTAGGAGGGGTCCAACCATTCACTGTGGTTAGCCACACACTTTCATCCATGGATTTGAGGAAGATCCTCATCCTGGCTTTCCAATAGGCATAATTGGAGCCATCGAAAGGTGAAGGCCTAGTGACTGATAGGCTATTAAAATTTGACATATTATATATATATATATATATATATATATATTTATATATAGCTTAGATCGTTAGCTCAGGAAATAAATCTAAATATAAAGCAATAAGAATGAGCTATTAGGTTTTGATACCACTTGAAATGCCCAAGCCATATATCTTAGGGGGGGGGGGGGGGTGGTGTGAATAGGACTATGCCAAATTTAAATAAAAGATATAGCCGAATAAAGAATAAGAATTTAAACCACTAAACTTGAATTGCAGTATAGGAATGGAAAGCAATAAAAAATTGTTCTAAGGACAACCTTACACCAAAAACCAAAGTTTGTAGTAGGACAACCTTATTTCTAGAACAAATATAAAAACAGAAGCTCAAACCAATAAAGTAATAGTAAGCGAGAAATTATAGAAATATAAATCTATCTATTACAACATTCACCACTGAGCTTGAATTAAAATGATTACAACATTCACATCCACATATACATCCCACTTTGAATAATTAAAGATATGAAGTGAAAATCAAACAACCACAAAACACAGGGGATTATAGTGGTTCGCCTGTGTGTACACCAACTGTTCAACAACAGCCACACAGCTACTCCACTCTTAATATCCTCACACAAGGGATATTAGCGTTCACTAACAAAAATAGGTTTTCCCAGGTTCATCTAAAAACCTTCACAATTGTGTCTTTATCTGTGGGCTTACACAATAAAAAAAAAAAACCCCTCACTTCTGAGTTTTCTGGCTTTCCTCAGATAATCAATACAATGAGATTTTTCTGGCAAATCTCAAAAGAAAACCAAACAGAATTTACAACAAATGTAAAATACCTGATTATCTCCTTCGTTGTAGCAGCCCGGAAGAACCAAATTATAGTAGAGATTTGAATGTCCAAGATCAACGTCCAATACTCACTTTATAATGGTTCTAGGTTCTAATATATTTTAAATTAAAAACAATAGTCTAGCTTTAATTGATTTTGATTCCAAAAGAAGGAAAACAACAATTCCTCTTTTCATATAAGATTGGAATGTTAGAAACAAAATCAATCCAATAAATAAGCAAACTTAGCTAAAGAAATAGAATATTAAATAAGAACACTTAGCTTTAATGGAGCACATAACTATCTCTCAGAAGGCTGAATTAGATTAGCTTGAATTAATTAAATTCTTCTGAGATTAGTGCTCTATCTATAGGTGAGCAAATCACGTCTTCGACTGGTCTAAGGAGTTCTTCGACTAGTCGTAGAACCAACAGATATTTGAAAATTCAGGCACGATAAGATTTGACCGTTTCACGACTGGTCGAAGGTATCCTTCGACTGGTCGTAGGTCTCCTTTGACTGGTTATAGGTTTCCTTCGACTGGTCGTAGGATCCGAATTTCAGCGCTGGACTTTGAGTTGTAGGTTTACGACTGGTCTTAGATGCAGTCGACACTGTTCCTTCGACTAGTTGAACAGACCCCAGGACTAGTCGAAGCCTAACAGAAAATATCCAAATTATGTAACAAACCTATGATTAATCCAGGAATTTCTTAGACAGGTCGAAGCAGTGCTAGGACTAGTCGAACAAAGTGTAGGACTAGTCTTAGAACTGACCAAACACACATAAATCAAACATATGACTTATGTATCCAAAATGGCCTACTCTAAAGGTCAACCTAAGGTCAGTCAAACCTTAATCATGAATAAGGACTTTGAAACTTAAGGACAAGTGACCTTTGAAAGTAGTAAACCTTGAAGTCTTGTGGTAGCTAATCCTTGAAAGTATCTTGAGTTCTTTACGATCAAACTTGTAAGCTTCTTGACATCTTGCAATGTCTTGACTTGAGAGCAATACTTGTCAATCACAGTTGAACTTAAGTAGAACTTTCTTCTTTACACTTGTGAGCATGGCTTGTTCATCAAGGTTGATCTTGAGTAGAGCTTCACATAGCAAGTTACATACCAGTGTCTTTGGCACCACAAATTTGATAATAGAAAGGGATATAAACTATAACACTTACATTCACCCCAACCATCGGATAGTGTTAAAGGCTAGACCATTATAATGTCCCACAAGATAAGAGCGCGAAACGCAAGAAATGCTCAAACAAATCTGCCTTCGCCAGGAGTCAGAGGGCCGATAACACGCAATGCAGCTAAGAAGCATCCCGAACTCACTCCTCCTGAGATATATTCTAAACGGGTAGCTCCACAGTTAGTCTCACGCGACTTTCAAACTTTGGTTGCTCCAAAGGCCAAATGGACGAAAGAACTGAAAGGTAAAGAACTAATGACAAGTTCACCGATATCTATGTCCCCTAGGACAAGCTCGTCAATGTCTGTATCACCCCAATCAGTGGACAATACCAGAAGTACAGAGAAGTCAAAAGGGACCTGATCTTTTCCTCTCTTCATGAGTCCCATTACGTCTACATTTTCTCATCCCACTCCAGCTACCGCTTCATCAAAGAGTGGAGAAGATACCGTATATGTGACTGAGATGAATCAAGGCAATATGCCGACTGCGGAAGATCATATCAATGAGATGGTAGAAGCACAAAGAATACTAATGGAAGAGTGCAGACACCTCAGGGAAGCTCTGGCAACTCATGCACATAACGTAACTTAGATGGCAACTCCATCAATGAATGGATAAGAAAATCAGCCTGAGGGCTCTCATCCACAAGGGATAGGATCGCGAGGGTCTGTTCCAGTCGCGAGAGCTATAACACAAGATGATATAGGACAAGTTGTTAAAGAAACTGTGAGAATAGAAAGGGAGCATGAAAATACTAGCCGCTTCAGATACTGTACGCCATATTCAAGGGAAGTAGAGGATGTTCCATTTTCAGCCAATTTTAAGCATCCAGATTTTCAGAAATTTAATGGGAGAGGATCACCAGAAGAGCACCTGATGCACTTCTTTACCAGCATGGGAAATTTTTTTACAATACCCCAATATTGCTTGAGATTGTTTGGGTCATCATTAATGCATAAGGTCTTCTAGTGGTATTCTAGCTTGACTTCTGGATCAATGTGTACTTGGGAGCAGATGCAGGATGCCTTTATGTCCAACTTCTTCTCTTCCGAACGTGATGTTAGTATTACGGAGTTGGCCTCCGAACGACAGAGAGAAAGTGAGCCAATAGAAAAGTTCATAGACAAATGGAAAACATTGGGAGCCTCGTGAAGATAGTTGCCAGAAGAAAAGGAACAGGTCAAAATGTGTCTGAATTCTATGAAAACGGGAATTGCATTTGGACTCACCAGCGCCGATATCAGAACATTCTATGATCTAGCCAGCAAGGCTCATGCTTTGGAATTAATGACTCCAAAAATGCCAGCATTCCACCACGAGACAGCTAGGAGGGTACTCGGCAGGATAAGTGTGAATACTGTCGACCGTGATAAGAAGAGCAAGGATGCAAGGGACTTAAGGGACAAGAAGCCAGAACGAAGAGAGGGATGAAACTAGTCAAGAAATAGATACAATGGAAAAAGACCCAGAATGCTTAACTCTTATGAAGGGTTTGACTTCGAGAAAGAAGATGTTGTTTTTACGATGAAACAGCTGCTAAAAGCTGGTACGATAGAATTACTAGAACCCAAGTACCCCGAAGATGTGACAAAAAATAGGTAAAAGGATTTTTGCTGTTATCATCGCCTGGTAGGGCATCCGACGGAGATTTGCTACACGTTGAAGTGTATAATACAACGAATGATAGACAAGGGTGAAATAGTAACTGGTGAAGGAAAAGAGAAGAGCACGAGGGCAACAGTAAACATGCTAACGATCCAGGAAAAGGCTCGGGCAGTAAAAGAGAAAGAAGACAGAAAGATGACAAAGAAAGTAACAGTTATTACGTTGCGATCGGGAAAGAAAATGACGGGCCCTGAGAAGCAAAAGACAGGGATCATAGGGAAAGAAGTCGTTGAAAAGCATAATAATGGTGATGAAAATGAAAAGAGGGGTGAAACAACAAAGGTAACTTATGACGTGGTTAGTCATTTGAAGGGAATACCAGCACGAGTAAATATCTATAATGCACTCAAGTTATCAGCGGAGTTCCGACAGAGCTTAGTCCAAGCATTGTCTGATCATAATGTTAGAGAAACTTTACTGACAGAGATGAGACATGAAGAGCACGATGGACAAGCGCATTGCCTACTAGTTGTCTCATTCTCCGATGATGATTTGATTTGCAAGGTAGAACATAACAGACCATTAATGATAGAAGGTCATATCTATAGAAAAAAGGTTAAACGGATTATGATAGACAATGGATCTGCAGTAAATCTCTTACCACTCTTGATGATAAGTACGCTGGGCTATCACCGTTCTGATCTACGCCCCAGTGGAATGATGATACATGGCTTCAATCAAGATGGGCAATGCACGCTTGGTAAGATTGCAGTGATGTTAGAGATAGGAGAATTGACGACCAATGTCATATGTCACGTTATAAATGCCGTGACAACATACAATCTTCTCCTGGGAAGGCCGTGGATACATCAGTACAATATTGTACCCTCTACTTTGCACCAATGCTTCAAATACTATAAAGACGGAATACAGTATAAGGTGATGGCAGATGCAAAACCATATACAGAGGCTGACTCTTTCTTTACGGATGCAAGCTATTACAAAGGGTTTGCTGTAAAAGAGAGAGATAATGATGAAAGAAGAATCCTAGAAGATATCCAAGTGAACAATGTCCGAGAAGAAAGGGCAGAATCTTCTAGGACTGCAAAAGTAAAGAAGAAGTTTTATTTTGTACCAAAGCACCTGAGACAACCGGGGCAACCGCCACTAACCTTATTATCACCGGATCAGCTAAAAAATTTGCAATCTAATTATATAATGTCACTGCCAAATGTTGAAAGGTGTAAGCCATTTTCAGCCGCTCCAAGAAGATTCCAAGTCAAGGCTAGAACAAAATACCCTGAGTCAATAAAATTTTATGCCGTAGTGAAAACAGAGCCAAAAGAAGAAATCGGGAATAATGTATACCACGGTAGGTTGACACCACAAAATTTGGAAAAATACAGTTCAGTGAGCAAGAAGATCATGAGAAACATGAGTTTTGATTGCAAAAAACCCACTGGGTTAAATCAAGGAGGAATTCAAATCCCTCTTGGAATTAATCAAGAAAAGTGAAGAAAATTCCAAGGACTGGGGGCAGAATCATCAGTAAATATGACTACAACCACGCAAGTAGCAGAAGAGGACCCCAAAGAGATCAAGTATCCTGAAACGGCTCCGAGGCTAATGGAAGACGGGGGGTAGCCAACAATAGACTGTTTGCGAGAAAGAAACTTGGGCACAGAAGAAGAACCGAGGAACACATTTATCAGTGTCAGTCTTTCTGAAAAGGAAGCTGAGAAATATGTCCAACTTCTTAAAGAAAATAAAGACGTCTTCGCTTGGACTTATGCAGAGATGCCAGGTTTAGAGCCATTTGTAGCAATCCATCGATTAAATATCTTTAAAGAGAAAAGGTCAGTTAAACAAGTGCAAAGATGATTCCATCTAGACTTAGTTACATTGATTAAGGAAGAGGTTAACAAGCTGATAAAAGTTGGGTTTATTAGAGAAGTCAAATATCCTAGGTGGATATCGAACATTGTCCCTGTAAAGAAGAAAAATGGACAAGTCAGGGTGTGCATTGACTTCAGGGATCTAAACGAGGCTTGTCCGAAAGATGATTTTCCTCTCCCAATAACAGAGTTACTAATTGATAGTACGACTCAGTATGTTATTATGTCCTTCATGGATGGCTACGTAGGGTATAATCAGATTAGAATGGCACTTGAAGATGAAGAAGCAACAGCATTCAGGACGCCACTTAGAATTTATTGCTATAAGGTTATGTCGTTCGGTCTTAAAAATGCTGGAGCGACATATCAAAGGGCAATGCAAAATATCTTCCAAGATATGATGCATAAACATGTAGAGTGTTACGTGGATGACTTGGTAGTCAGGTCAGGAGATCATCAGAAGCACCGCGAACACTTGACATCGGTTTTCCGCCGATTGAGAAAGAAGCAGTTAAAAATGAATCCAACTAAATGTGCATTCAGGGTGTCGTCGGGTAAATTTCTCAGTTTCGTTATACGGCATAGGGGTATCGAGATCAACCCCTAGAAAGTTAAAGTCATTCAAAAAATGCTTGCACCAACAACACTGAAAGAATTGAAAAGTTCACAAGGAAAACTGGCGTACATTCACCGTTTTATTTCAAATCTGGCAGGAAGATGTCAACCATTCTCATATTTAATGAAGAAAGATACAGAGTTCGTATGGGATCAAGCCTGTCAGAATGCATTTAATTCGATAAAGGAATTGCTGAAGCAATCTCCAGTACTGATAGCTCCAATAAAAGGAAAGCCACTTATTTTATATATATCTGTAGCTGAGAATTCTTTGGGTGCTTTGTTGGCTCAGGTAAATGAAGAAGAAAAAGAGACTGCTCTTTATTATCTAAGTCGGACGTTGGTAGGCGCGAAATGCAACTACTCTTCGATCGAGAAGGACTGTTTAGCATTGATATTGGCAACTCAAAAGCTGAGACATTATTGCCCCTCCCACGACATAACTTTGATCTCAAGAGCAGATCCGATAAAAATTTTAATGACAAGGTCGATGTTGTCCGGAAGATTGGCCAAATGGATGCTGTTACTTTCAGAGTACACTATTACTTATGAACCAGCAAAAGTAGTAAAAGGACAAGCAGTGGCGGATTTCCTCGTGGCACACCCTGTAGCAGAATGAGAGACAATCAGTGATGATTTTCCAGATGACCACATTATGCTGGCCAAGTCACAAAGCCCATGGCAGATGTATTTTAATGGTGTCACGCGAGCATCAGGAACGGGGACAGGGCTAATATTTATTACTCCTCAAGGTGATTTGTTACCGTATTCCTTCACATTAGGCACTCATGCACGAACAATGAGGTCGAGTATGAGGCCCTCATTATTGGAATGGAGATGGCTCAACAGATGAAAATAAAAATGTTGCATATCTTCAGAGATTCCAAATTAATTATAAATCAATTGACAACTGAATTCGAGGTAAGAAAGCAGGAACTCCTGCCCTATTGCCGAAAAGCACAACAGTTGTTAGAACAATTTTGTCATGTAGAAATCAAGCATATACTGTAATTTGAAAATGCAAAAGCGGATGCTTTGGCTAGTTTGGCGGCAGCCCTGTCCTGCCCTAATCAAAGCACTCTCCAAGTAACTATCGAAGAAAGAAGATTCTACCATCTTTAGAGGTCATCAAAGAAGTCATCGATACGCTTCCGGTATCATGGTTAGAAATAATGACAGATGATTGGCGTTAACCTTTTGTTGATTATCTCAAATATAATATCCTGCCACAAGGTCAAGTACATAAGCAGCAAATCAAGCAACGGTCAAGCAGATTCATCATATGCAATAAAGTATTATATAGAAGATCTTACAATGGAGTGTTGCTACGTTGTTTAGACAAACAAGAATCAAGCCAAACATTGAGGGAAGCGCACTCCGGTGAATGCAGAGCACATCAGGTTGGCCGAAATCTATTTCACAGAATACATCAAATGGGTTATTATTGGCCCACCATGTTTAAAGACGCAATAGATTATGCAAAACGGTGCCATGAATGTCAAATTCAAGGAGATCTATTTCACAGAATACATCGAATGGGTTATTATTGGCCCACCATGTTCAAAGACGCAATAGATTATGCAAAACGGTGCCATGAATGTCAAATTCATGGAGATATTATACACGTTCCTCCAGAAGATCTACATCAGTCTGTCGCCTCTTGGCCCTTCTTCGCTTAGGGGCTTGATGTAATTGGTCCTATAAATCCACCTTCGTCCAAAGGAAAGCAATATATCCTAGCAGCAACTGATTATTTCTCTAAATGGACTGAAGTAGTTGCTTTACGCAATGTTAAAGAAAAAGATGTGGTTAATTTCATCAGGCACGCCATAATATACCGTCATGGTATTTTAAAGAAAATTGTTACAGATAATGGCACCCCTTTCAAAAACAGAGGCATGAAAAAGTTATGTCAAAAATTCAGCATTCGACATTCGTTCTCAACACCTTACTATCCACTAGCCAATGGATTAGCGGAAGCGTTTAATAAAACAATAGTCAAAATACTGAAGAAAACAGTGATGGGGAATAAACGTGATTGGGACGAGAAGTTACAAGAAGCATTATGGGCATACAGAACCACTCATCGAACAGCAGCAAGAGCGACACCATATTCACTGGTCTATAGTGTAGAGGCAGTTATCCCAATCAAAATACAAGTAACATCGCTCAGAGTGGCAGTACATCAGTCCATAACAGATGATGAGAATGCAAAAATAAGGCTGAAAGAGCTAGATTTGCTAGGTAAGAAATGCCTGGCAGCCCAGCAGCGACTACAATCATATCAGGACAGGATATCGTTTGCTTTTGATAAGCGAGTTAAATACCACTCTTTCAAAAAGGGAGACATGGTGCTAATGTTGAAAAGACCTATAATGTTCACACGTCGAACATGGGGTAAATTCGAGCCTAAGTGGGATGGGCCATATATAATAAAGGAAGTATACTCCAATGGGGCATACAGAGTTGTAAATCAAGATGGACAAGGCATCAGTATACCGGTCAATGCTCACTTCGTCAAAAGATATCGTCCCTAAAGACGCTCCTGATTTTGATCCAGAATATTATTGGCATAATGATTTTACATCAAAAGGGGGCAATGGGAAAGACAACAAATAAATAAAGAAGAAATTCGTAAACACATCAAGACTATATATCCATAAGCATTGCATCATCAAGCAAGCTCTACAGAACTCTGTTGAAATTGGTATCATCACCAAGATAATATATTACGAATAGCATAGATGGATACCCTTGAAGATATTAGCAAGGGTGATGACATATCAATCTCAGTCAGAGATAGTTATCATTCTCGCAACAACGATGGTCACATCTACTATTATATATCAAGACATTTTTAAGGCAGTCAAGGGCCAAATCCTAAAAGGGCCAAATCCTAAAAAGGGCCAAATCCCAAAGAAAGAGCCAAATCCTAAAAAGGATCAAGCTCTAAAAAAAGGGCTAGAAGCTTTAAAAGGATCAGGCTCTAAAAGGACCAGAAGCTCTAAGAGGGCCAGCTACGCATAAGACCTATCAAGATCGTCATTCGGGCAGCGACAAGAAGCCAATGGCCCTAAAAAGCCTGTGAAGGCCATCATACGCATACTCATGCGAGCAGCTGACGGAGCCAATGACTAAAAAGCCAAAAAGTCCTCAACGACCAGTCGCGCGTAACCCCCATGCCATGTGTATAGCTTTCTGGCAACGTCACGGGGAACGGAGAAAAATGCCCTCCCGTGAATGGGATCGACCTTGCAGACGAAGAAAATGATGGCCGTAGTGTGAGCTTTAGATAGGCCAACCGTGTGTAAGACCCCCCAGATCTATGGTTTGATTCTAGTACTAACTCATGAGGAAGGGTTTAAACCTACTCATTGATGGACTGACGGCCCTAGGTTTGGTACCCCAAAGGTAGACTTGCAAGCTCTGTGAACTCTAGAGAGTTACCACGGCCAACCCTATGTGTAAAACCAACCGAGTTCACTGCCCCGGTAGCTTCACTGGGCCCCTCTAATGGATCGCGGTTTGTGAACTCCCTAGGCAGTGAGAAGTCCAGCGAACTCTTAAGAGTTACAGAGACCATCACATGAGACCCAGCTCCACTACTCAAGAGCTTAAACTGTGTGTGCTCCACTACTCAAGAGCTTAAACTGCTGTGGTTAACTAAACTAAAACATAGTACTGCCAATTAAGAATAAGGATCTTCTAGGAAATCCCTACTAACGAGGCATAAAAGGATATAAATAAATACATAATATAATACCAAAATAAAATAAAAGGAGCATAATGCATCATAAGCATATTAGTCAGAAGATCACATAAGTAAGACAAAGCATCATGATCTAAATGTCATAAGTTACTTACAATTTTGAAAGCATGAACAAGTAGTAAAATATATCAAAGTTATACATTTTACAGCTCTCCTGTGATACCTAATGCTTCCAAGTATCGTTGCAAATTATCCTGAAGATTAACTTGAGCAGCAACATTCTCTAGTCTAGCATTAAAATCGGTCGGGCAGGATCGGGAACACCAGTTAGCTTTTCTTCTAAAGAGATGATCATCTTTTCATTCTTCACCAATTCGGATCTCTCAGAGTCCACGGAGTGACAGGTGCATTCTATCTTCTCCTGGACTCTTTCAATATTTAACTCTATCTCCGAACTCTGCCTTTCTAATTGTGAAATTCCTTGCTTCAAGACTGTTATGCGATCCTGAACAGATGTTTTCTCATTAACAAAAGTCTTCAATTGATCTTGAAAAGACGATTCTTCTTGATCATGGCAAGAGATAAGATGAGCACGTTGAGAAACTCTCTCCTTGGAATACGCGAGCTGCTTCCTATACTCCAGGATTTTGGGAGGAATAGTCGTAGTTGCAGCTGATGACATAGCAGTTATCGAATTATAAAACCTTAAGAAAGCATCACGCACGGAGGAAACATCAACTCTAGTCATTCGAGAAGCGTTGTCCAAGACATCTAGAGCGACGGCTAAATCAGACCATTGATCGGGATCTTTGAAAATTTCGACGATAGCCAGTATCGAATTCCTGATTAAGGCTAATTTATGAGCAGAGATCTTCTCAAATAATGACGCATTCAATGAAGTGCCGATAGAACCAGAGCTGGTTGCACCGCTCAGAGGTAAGTTCCCTATTAAGGAATGAAATGTAAAAAGTTATAGTGAAAGTTTTATGCACAGGTAATAAGAAAAGTATGAACAAGAAAAAGAATATAGTTTTTGCTGGTACCAAAGCGGCAAATGGTTGTGTCTCTCTGACAAGAAAAGGATCAGGTTCTATCATCTCTGCAAAGGACGGAGCCCTATTTTCGGCACTCAGAGTGACAGTAGTAGGAATGGGAAGATTAGCTAGTCCTGCTGGAGAAGCTATTCCACGTTCAACACTTGGGACGGTAGTAGTAGGGATGAGCGAGTCAGTTGGTTCCTCTGGAAAAGCGATCTCGCAAGCCATTAATCACGGAGGTATGGGGAATCTTGGTGAAGCTGATGGTGTGACAGGAGGTCGGTTTAGAGGAGAAGCGCTATTCGCCTCCGTA
Source organism: Magnolia changhungtana (assembly GCA_030180095.1). Taxonomy (NCBI): domain Eukaryota; kingdom Viridiplantae; phylum Streptophyta; class Magnoliopsida; order Magnoliales; family Magnoliaceae; genus Magnolia; species Magnolia changhungtana. Next base: position 2,174,678 of record JASAUF010000316.1, read on the forward strand.
TTCGTAGCATGATCACCTGAAATAAAACGTGTGAGATAAGAAAGAAAGGAGGAACAAAAGTAAATAGCGATACAAAATTCTCTTACGCGGCAAATATCCGTATTCTCCATAATCAAGGGGTTCTTCCTCTTCCCTCGCTACAGGAGAAGTCTTTGCAAGAATGACATCAGAAGCTAAAGGAATATGTCCCTCATCAGCAGGAATGTGTTCCTCAATTGTATCATCTTCACCACTGACATCCACTTCTCCCTCCTCGTAAGAGTTTTCTTGATTCTCCCCTCTTACTTCGCTTTCATAAGAAGAAGTGTGCTCAGACGAAGAAGTCGAATCTTCACCAATAGTATCTTCTGTGCTCGAATTTTCGAACATCTTGTTTGCCTTTAAAAGGAAGAGATTGGGAATCTTCCAGTGGAGTATCCGCAGTAACTTGAACTGGAACAGTAGCAGCAGTAGCCTCTCCCTGCGGAGAAGCTTGAGCGCGTGTTCAGGATCTTGTCAATGGCGAAGAAGCTGGCTGCGGTGGGAGGTGAACAGCCTTGGATATGGGAGAAGAAGCCGGTTGTTGCTGAGGGTGAGTAGAAGAAGAAGGCTAATCAGGAGGACTGGCATTAATCCCTGGTTGATGGGAAGACTATTCTACAACCTCTTCTCTGTGTGGTCGATGAATGGGAATCTGTTCAAAGTCACGAGTGTCGCCGTATGCTGTCCAGCCTTCAAGAGTGTTATCTGGTTTTATCTCACGAATGGGCTTATCTACCGAGATCATGATACGATGATGACCACCGGAGGGAGCATGATTGGTCTCCGTAATGAAACCGACTCTCGCTTCAATAGTGCGACCATTAAGCCCGTGAGGAGGAAGCCATACTGGCTTAGACACTTATAAACTTTTTCGGACCAGGTACGACTGGTGCACCCACCATCTCATGTGATTGTACGATGCTCGTGGGGTACAATCACATCCTAGGGATGATGAAGGAAGAATTAGCCCGACCCAATAATTGCTTTCAGATCATCACCTAGTTAAATGGGCTAGTCCCGTAACTTCGCATTCTCCGAGTCACTAGCCCACAGTCTTCTGGAACTGCCTGGTCAAAACTGAATTGGCGTGTGAAGTGACTTGGATAATATGGTTCTCACCAGAACTCGGTCCCTTCCCTCAGTGGAAGACTGCATGATTTGATGGATACGAAAAATCCTCTTTCTGTTGAAGAGAGTGAGTCTGTGTTCGCCTTTTCAGTATCTACAATGTAATGAGGTAAGTCAAAGTGGAAGTAGTTTATCTTGGCATCAGAAGAAATGGCATCCTTGGCCTAGTCGTAAGATCTTTTGGCCATAGATCTCTTTTAGAAAAAATAAAGAGAAACTTTGGAAGGGTGAACGTAAGCTTTTTCTGGAACTTCGAAAGTCCAAGGAAAGTAGATGTCATGCCAACCCAGAAAATAATGCCACGGTATGTAAGTTGAAGCAGAACTGACAGAAGGGCTTTTCACGTGGCATGAGATTTCTCCTAAACCTCTATAGATTGAACAGAGGACAGGCAGAGTAAGAGAAAATCTCATTCCTTCGGCCATGGCACCTGCGACTACAAACACCGAAGGGCGAATAACATCCGCTGATTTAGAACTAGGGAAGACCACCACGCTTAGCCAGTATGCGATGAATGTTGCGAGTTCCCCACAAGAAGAATATTAGCACGACCTTTTATACCCTTTCTGAGGAGCTCAAGCTCTCGTGATGGATTGCCATTGAATCTAAAAAGGTAAGCAAATGAAATCAAGATTATATACATACACATTCAGTTGTGATAAAAAGAGATTAGAGAAGAAAGGAATTACTTTAGAGCTTGGCTGAAAGTGCGCCAGCCATTGCATGGGATGAATCTTGTGGATATTTGGGAATTTCGACATTTCTTTGAAAAGTTCGATTGTTGACTCTGAAGTGGAAGGGATGCGATTGGGAGACGAGATAAAAGTGAATTCTTCATTGGTGGGAATGAATTCATCAAAGAATTTTCCAGTTATGGGTAGGCCAGTAATCCTGTAAATATCTCATAGCGTGATGCTCATTTCATCTTCAGGGAGATGGAAAGAATTGGTGGAAGGGCACCAATAGTTGAGGAATGCTTCAAAATAGAAGGTTCTTTGCAAAAAGGATACGACGTTGCTTCTACCGCAAGAAAGACACTGATGTTTGACAAGATCTTAGCGTGTTTCGCCAAAACTGTAGTAGCCCACTTAGAATAGTAATTCCAGGGAGTTAGAAAACCTCTGGCTCTGAATTCTTCTGGGCTCCAGATAAGGGGACGGTGGCTAAAGCGCTACTTGAGGGTCTCATAAAAGCATGTGGGATATAGACTATGAACGTCGTAAGAGGGGAGGAGAAAAATCATGGAATGAATGTTGCCTATCTACTGTCTCGATCTCGATGGCTGCAGGATCCCTTCTACTAATTTGGGTTCCTTAAAAGACCAAGACTCCGTGTAAGCCAATCTTTCTGCAGTTAGGTAATCCCTGGGTTCGCAGATCCGCATGGGGTGATGGCGATGAATGCTGATTGGAAGTGCGATAACACCCTACCTATATGGGTTGTCAAATTTTATGAAACCCTGGATTTCACGGACTGATTCCTAGGAGTTGTTGAGCTTCTTCCTATTATGCTCCTTAATCTTCTCCTGAAACTCTTGGGCCTTGTTTCGGCGATGCTTCTTGAGCCTAGAAGGAGGAGGGGTATCTTCTCTAACAGGTGGCCTTTGACTAATCGTTTGATAGTGCACTGTTGTCTTCAGCCATTCATCCCAATCATAGTCGCGGTCGTGCCTTGGAGGCATTATCAGGTCACCAATAACAATGGCCCTGTGAATGGGGGAGGATAATGATTTAATGCGTGAGATAAAGTCAAAAGTGGGGAGTACGGGCTCTTTTATGTAGGCGGGACGTCTAGCAGTAGTTTTGAAATGCTTAGACGAAGGTTGAGCTGGAGAAGATGGTTATCCTGCTGCCTGAGGAGTTGTGGTCTGATAAGCTTTAGTGTTGGGCAGCTCTTGATGGGATGGTTGATTAGAAGGAGGGTTGATGGTGACAAAAGTCCTCTTGGTTGGAGCCATGATAAAGGAAATAAGCTAAGTTCGGGAGATTTGCTGAGATGAAAGTTGCGCGGGTCGCGTAACAAAATTGGAAGTTGTGCGAATCGCGCAATGGAATTGATGTTGCGTGGGTAGCGTAACAGCTTAGAGCCTTGTGCAACGAAGGATTAGTTGCGTGGGTCACGCAACAAGTGTCAGTTGCGTGAGAAGGAAAAATTTTGCTAGAGCTCCGCTGCCAAAATCGTGAACTGCAGAAATAGATTAAGTCCCACTATTTATAAGAAATTGGGGCGAGTACGGTACTCGGGCTCCCGTTGCGCGATTCGCGCAACCAGGTGAAGAAAAAGATAGAAAATTGTGGATTGATCCTGATTCTTCGATTCAAGAGAACAAAGAACGGATCAAGGGGGCATCCGACTCTGCTGGGGACTTTATTATTCGATGGTAACTTAGAAAATATTCAAGAGAACATTTATCACTTTTTGGCGTCTGTGAAGATGCCAAAATGGTGACTCTCAACGGGAACATCCTCCCCTTCATCTCTGAAAATAAAGTACGATTTTATTTAATAAATTAACTAACACTCTGTTCTGATGTACCGCAGCGATCTTTCTCCTGACTAATATAGTTGTCTACTTCACATCCAATAGACTTCCACCAAAAAGTATAAGAGAATATCAAAATCCGTTATGATCAAAGACAGATAATGCTAAATAATGTCGAAAGTAATTTCTGCTTCATTAGTAGCGTAACAAAAGAATGAAGAACGGATGATAGTGTGTTGAAGGTGTAGAGTACTGCGCGAATGGGGACAATGATGATTCGATCAAGCTGATGACAATGTCTGAGATTTGGTGAAAAGAATATCATCCTACCGAGTACAAATAACAGTACATTCGAATGACTACCTTGAACAACAGTAACCCTTAAGAAAAGCTTCAGATGAGAGAGAACCCTGGGGGCATCGTCACAACTCGACAGAGTAAAGATCAAGTTAAATTTGCAATTTGTGAAGGGTCTCAAACTCTCATATGAATCAGCTGCCTAAAGGTTTTAAGAGAGTAGCAGTAGATACTGCAAAAGAAAGAAAGCAAAATAAAGGATTGTCAAAGGTATACAGTTGAAATTCTGCTAAAGAAAGCATCGGCGATTCTACAAATAAGAAAGTAAATAAAGGGTTCAGTCAATTCAAAAACTATGAAATATACATTTGAAGAAGACGACATACTCCTTATGATTGGTAGTTGTGGAGAAAATCAAATTGCCATAGTTAAAGTATTGAAAGAAATAAAACAAAGAAGAAAAAAAGAACAGGTAAGAAGAAAGCAAGACAACGTGTTGACTCAGAAGATTCACAGACTTAGAAGATTCATAGCACAATTATTTAGGGGGGCAGACAAGGGCATGCAAAATACATTATCCTTGAAGATAAACTATAATTTTGATGCTTCCAAATCAAAAGTCGAAGTTGGGGCAAAAGTAAGCCAAGATAAGCAAAGTCTCAAAATGACAAAGCCTCAGAATCATAAGTAAGGTAATCGTTGATTCCCCAAGATGATAATTGTTTATAATAATTGCCTATATCAATTTTGTAGATCAAAGTTAAGACAAATGAAAAGCATTGATGATTCTTATCAAGCATTGACGATTGTCACCGACAATTCAAGGAGCAAAAGGATTGCAAAAGACAAAGTTATGTTTTCCCTTATGCGAATGAATTAAGCATATATTTTCAATTGACTTCGAATTTTAGGAGAAATTCAGAAAATACAATTGAAGAAAAAGATGAATGGCTTGAAGAACAAGTTACAGAAGATGGTTGATAAAAACAAAATTGTTAAGGTATACGACATATTAAAAAAATAAGAGTACACAGGCCTGATTAGTTCGAGACCAGGGGTAAAGCTAATCTTGAGCAAAAGAATGAAATGATGCGGCGTTAGTATATTTGTTAAAGGTCGCAACATCATGATTTTGATTACGAAGATTCCCAGAGCAATGCTTCCTAATCAAAAGGGTCAAGACAGGTGAGTAAAACCTATGAAATGATTTCTCACCATAGAATGTATTTCTTTTGTGTATATGAATAAAATGCAGACTTTCAAGTATATCAAGTCATCGCCAAATGTAAAGTGTTGATGACCGCTGCAAGTGTTGATGATCACCGTCAAGCGTTGATGATCGCTCCCAAGCATTGATGATCGTTGTCAAGCATTGATGATCACTACCAAGCATTGATGATTGCTACCAAGCGTTGATGACCACTGCTAAGCATTGATGATTGCTGTCAAGCATTGACGACTATTGCCAATGCCAAAGATTTCCGTCGAACATTATCAACAGTGGCGAAATATCAATTATGATTCACCATTCATGGCAATGAAAGAAGCAGTGGAATAAACCTACACGGTCAACCACACAAATCTTACGACAGCAATGTCAACTTATCATTTAAGGCGACCTAGTCAAGCCTATATGGCCAACTATGCATAAGACCTATTATCATTTAACGTAGCCTAGTCAAGCCTATATGGCCAACTACGCATAAGACCTACAAAGCCCTAAATTGGCCTACCCAAAATTGGCGGTAAACTAGAATTGCTCTTTGAGCCCTGCCCGAAATTGGCAGTAAACTAGAATTGCTCTTTGAGCCATGCCCGGAATTGGCGGTAAACTATCTTGCTCTTTGAGCCTAGTGTCAAGTTCAGTTCAGTCAAATCTGGTCGTCTGGTTCAACCAAGTCTGGTCAAGTCAAGTTCAGTTCTGTCCAGTCAAAGTATGGTCAGTAAAAAGTACACTAGCACCACTGCTAAAAGCATAAACTATGTGCAACATTCAAAATGCTCAAATATGAAAAGCATAAGCTATGTGTAGCATTCAAAATGCCGTAGATACATATTTCAATTTAGATATGTTCAAATGTACAATTGCCTGATGAAATTTTAAATATTTAGTAAACAACATACAAAAAAATGCATTTCCCTTGAATCAGGTTCAAATTACAGCAAATGCCTTCAAGATATTGGCAATTTTATACTCAAAAGTTCAAGCCTTCAAGGTCAATTAATATATTGACAAAAGTTGTAAGGTCTTTTCGTCTCTCATTTTCTTGATGAATAGAGAAATATTATCGCACAAGATTCTCAAAAGGGGGCAGAAAATAAACTAGTGAAGAATTATCATTCTCTCTTGGACAATATAAGGATTCGGATATATTCTTTAGATTTGTTAAAGGAGCAGCAAAGATTATTCATCCTTCAGGAGTATCAGTAAGCTTTACTCTGGAAATATTATCTTCTGAAGAAATCTTTATGCGACATTGACCGGGAAAGGGGGCAGGATCTATGTATTCAAAGTAATCTATGCCTTGGTCTTTCTGATGATTTCTTATATGCAGTGAAGGAATTCGTATGCGGAGAATTATGAGTAATGATATCACAAGACTCCAAGTATCAGATCTGAGAAAGACAAGAATTAGCAAAGATCCAAGGAAAAGTCTATGAAGAAATGTTAAGAAGCACAAGCGAAAAATAACTCAACAAAAAGACTCAGCGAATGAACCTTTGGAGCTGGAAATGACATCTCCAAGAGCGTGATTTAATGAGTAAAAGAATACAATGCGAAGCACGATGACAAGCACAAAGATGAAATGATTAAATCATTATCAACCTAAAAGAGAGAAGAAGCTTTCAATATATATTTCAAAATGATCAATGCTTCAAGCTAAATTGAAAAAAATTATAAATGAGATACTAATTCTGATTAATTTGGCAGGAAAAATTATTATTTGAAAAAGCTTGGGTTATGTAGATCATGAATAAAGGAAACAATCGAAAAGTTGTTGTGGTAGGAGCAGCATTAAGGAACAACTCTCTAGACACAGAATTGAAGAAAAGAGTTGCTGGAATTGATCAAAGAGACCGTTGTTGTTGAAAGAAAGTTCTCTTATCAAGTTGCTCAAAGACAAAGTCGTCACATCTGTTATGCTTGCAAGTTTCGATGAAAAGAGAATTTCATCTTATATAATGAAGCATCCGCTCGACATGCAAGCAGGGGGTAGTCGAGTCTTCCGTTCGAGCGCAATCATTCAAATCTTCCGTTCGAGCGCGACCATCGAGTGCAATCATTCAAGTCTTCCTTTTAAACATAAGCATTCCAGCCTTCTGGTCAAATATGAGCATTCTAGTCTTCTGGTCAAATATGAGCAGTCCAGTCTTCCATGCAAGCATGATCATCCAGTCATCCTTTAGTTGCAGTCCATTCAATATTCTTCAGGTGGAGGAAGATCGATCCTCCATTTGATTTTAGGAATCAATCAAAGAAGGATTGAGGGGGCATCTGTTGAGGCATAAAAAATATCTCATTGCAGTGGTCAGAAAAATTTATGTCAGGGGTATTTTGGTAAAAATTCACTTTAGGGGTATTTTGGTAAAAATCCATGTCGGGGGTATTTCGGTAAAACTCCACTTCCGGGGTATTTTGGTAAAATCCATGTCGGGGTATTTTGGTAAAAATCCACTTTGAGGGTATTTTGGTAAAAATTCATGTCGGGTATTTTGGTAAAATCCATGTCGGGGGTATTTTGGTAAAAATCCACTTCGGGGTATTTTGGTAAAAATCCACTTCGAGGGTATTTTGGTAAAAATCCATGTCCAGGGATAGTTTAGGTATTTTGGTAAAAATCCATGTTCAGGGGTAGTTTAGGTATTTTGGTAAAAATCCATCTCCAAGGGTAGTTTAGGTATTTCAGTAAAAATGCATTGAAAAGGGTAGTTTGGTAAAAAAGAGTGCACAGGTGTCATTTTAAGGGAAAAAGGTTGTACACCACTACTTAAGAGGGAGCTTGGTGGACACCACGGTTTAAGAAAAAAAGATATCCATATGTGAATGGATAAGTGGTGGTGATCACCACTTTATAAGAGTGGTGGGGCCTATAAATACCCCTCCCTACTTCATTTGAAGGGTTTGGATCAATTGTTCCATCAGAAAATGAAGAAGAAGAAGAGAGGAAAGAGAGAGAGTTGTTGGTTGCGCGAACCGCGCAAGGGAGAGTGATGGTTGCGTCGACCCCTGCAAGGAAGCATGTGGTTGCGCCGACCCGCGCAACGAAAGTCGCTATTGCGCTCACCGCGCAATGAAAGTCACTGTTACGCGGTCTGCCTGTTGTGCGACCCGCGCAACAGATACGGGAGTCTAAGGGGTGACTCCCGTAAGCCATATGTCAAGTGATGCCGTCCGATGGAAGGTCCCCGTTGCCCGAACCGCGCAACCGGCGGGATCTTCAGCCATGCGTAAACAGAGGATTCCATCTTTCCTTTCACTGTGTTAATGGTGTGGTATAATATAGTCATCTTTCTAGAAATCCACACTGTCCACTGGATTCCTCTCGAGATTTCAACCGTGAATGGTGAACTTTGATCATCCGATGATGTGGCCCACTGAGACAATCAAACTAAAATAGCAGTCGAATGGTCGCTTTGTGATCGCCATAGCAATCATGAGAATGTACATGGCTAAGAAAGATCAACGTGGTTCTGAATTGTTTTTCTCCCTCTACCTGACAGACGATTCAGATGAACCGATCCTCTGTTTTGCAACAGAGTCGACGTACGTCGACTCTGTGAAGTTTGATCTCTCATTTGTGGAAGCCAAGTGAAAGATCCACACTGCTCATTCGATTCATGACGAAAAACCATCCAAAAAGGACTGGTTTTGAAGTGAAATCAGCATAGCCCATAAGATTATCTATGCCATCCATTTCATGTTCGATGGTTAGAATGTTGCAACAGCCTGCATGGTTTCAAAATGCTACCTTGGCAAGGGTTAAAATCCCTTCTGAACATGATGGACGGTCCAGATCTATGATTTGAGTAGCGATCGGGCCACACTGGGATAATTGCAAATGCACTGTGTGTTTTTGAATTTGGGAAGAAGAAGTATGTCAATGGGTGTTAACCGACTTTAAGAAATCCGATGCACCGCTCGTGCACTTGTGCTCCATGTACATGCAACGTACATGTGGTTCCAACATGATGTTCGTGGGAAATCTGCTCCGTCCATCCACTTTGCCACTATGTTTAACGCGTTGAGACCAAGTTTGAAGTATATCCAGATATCTGGAGGGCCGCAAATCATGATCTCAGGGGCTGATCTATAAGTTTGGCCATTTCCAGAAGGATTCAAGAGCTGAAATTTGACGTGTACAACTAATTTGTGGTCCCAAGGTTACATATAAAGTTTTGAGCTGATCGGATGGTGGAAACCTCGTAATCTTATATTCTGGATGGGTTTTAGGCCCGTTTAACGGGATTGCTCCACATTTTAAAGAAGATTCTAGGAAGAATGACTGGAAGGATGCTCAGAGCTGATTTTAAGCCCAAGATTGACTGATCGATTCAGCAATTCCTCCTAAGTACCTAGGAGATGACCGAAATAGCATCAGAATGCTGCCGAAATTTCTTTCTCCTTGGAGATTGGAAGATCGATTCAACAATTCCTCCTAAGTATCTAGGAGATGACCGAAATAGCGTCGGAATGCTGCCGAAATTTTCATCAGGCTATCTTGTCTACTTTGATTAATTGTACTTTATTTTCAGAATCAAGGGAATCCGAGGATGTAAATGAACTTAGAATAAACGTGATCAATGTTCTCTCATTCATTCTTTGTTATCATTGAATAAATCCCCCAAATCAAACACATTTGTTTTCTTGTCGAAACACAGATGTTGTTATAAGGACAACCTTTCACCAAAAACTAATGGCTTATGGTAGGACAACCTGTGAACTCTCGAAGAAGGACGATCGCGTGCTCCTGCTCGGCCTGGGCTGGGGAAACAACTGGGCACTTGCCCTGTCCCTGAAGCGTAACAGTCACGGCCTGCAACATCTGCTGTAACTGTAAGGCACTCACAGGCATGGTCGGATCCGCACCGGTATCAGGTGGAGGAACATCATCCTTAGGCAGGGGAGCAGGGATCTCTGATGGTGGAATGGGAGGTGCAGGTGGTAAAGCTGGAGCCTCAGGTGATGGGGCGGGAGTCGATCGGGTCACTGGCCTACACGGCATGTCCTATATTAAGAATAAAGACACTAATCAACCTTGAGAATCGGACGTTATGGAACTCAATCGGAAGGTTACGCACTCGAAACCTAATTTTCCTAAACTCATAACAAATATGTGATGTTGTCCTCAGTTATTCCCAAGTTATGCTATGATACCAACTTCTGTCATGCCTCGAACTCGGAAACCTGGCTCACAAAATTTTCGATTGCCGAATCCGGTGCCAATAACTCCGTAGTACCCCAATCTCGGCTCCCGGCACACATACACTAGGTTTCGATCCTAGGATGCTACGAGGAGGATTTCTAATCATCAATTTGATTTGTAATGAGCATAACCATAAGCATAACCTACAAACAATAATCACAAGAACACCATCACAAAATTCACTATGATAAAAAACTTTGAGTACAAGACGTATGAAAGGAAAATATAATATAATACAAATAACGAAAAATCCAAAAGCTCAACCGCACGCTCCTGCTGCTACTGTACTACACTTGCATCCTAGCATCACTTGCACGCATCAATCGCACATAAGCTTATAGAAAGCTTAGAGGGTGGTGTAAGTGTGTGCGCAATACGAGCGTGCAAGGTCAGAGTAATGTGGAAACATGCTGATGAGTACATGAATGCAATCAGCCATACCAAGGCTATGCAGTGCAAGACATGAATGTTATCGGCCATGTTAAGGCCATGCGATGCGAGATGTATCTCAAGCATGCCAATCAAATGTCAGTACAGTTCTCATTCTGGATAATCACCGGGGTTTAGTACACTACAAATGGCACTACCTCTCTCCCAGCCGCACAGTCCAAGTGAGCGTAAGAAACCTCACTATCCGCCTGGCCAATAGTCTGCCAATACCTAACCGGAACATCAATAGTGAACCCATTCACAAGCTGGTCAAACTCAGCCTAGTATTGTCCCTACCCTCAGGCGAGTAAGGCCACACCTCTTTCCAATCGACCACGACATAGTGGGAGACGCGACCTCCTAGTATTCATCCCTCGTGCGCTCATATATCTACTCGGTCTTGACGTTGGAGTCATCCTCTAGTACCATCGGGTTTAGAAATTTTCACCCAGGGACATCTATGGCGCCTCGATGCTAGAATTAGTATTTTCGGTATCTGATATAGCCATCCACTATGTGCCTGTGGAGGCTATGGCCCTGATATCGCTAGGGCAGATGGTAACCATAATCACACAAACGCAAGTGCATGAATCACACTACCAGTCATGCAACAGTCCTGCGTGTACCACACGCTCATGTAGGGCAACTCTGCTTATCAGGGAGCCCATAAACAATCTGCCCGAGGGCATATGCTATGATCAGTCACTCCTCATATCAAGCATACATATGATGCATATGATCATGAATCATGGATATATACTAAACATGTTATATAGTGATGGGCTCTATTCATAAGAAGATGGGCCTAAACGACCTACACACTACTAGTATGGGCCTATCAATGGGCCTTAGGAAGAGTGACAATGTGGGCATTTAACCGACATCATCTATACAATGTGGACGTTAAACCATCATTGTCCCCAAGACATAGCTCGCCATCGAGATCATCACATAAACCATGGTGGAGACACATTTCGATGGGCCATATGTACATCCCATTGGGCCTCGACCCATGGGCATCCAATACATGAAATGGGCCTCATACCATGGGTTTCATATATATCAAAATGTGCCTCAGTGGGCGGGCCACAAATACATCAAGATGGGCCTCAACAATGGGCCTTATACAAATTAAAGTGGGACTCATCACATGGCCTTGAAATAATCTCCAAAATCGTTGGACGGTTTAGATGAAACTCATGCATCATGATGGATCCCATAGTGATTGAAAGGATGGACTACATAGATAAGGTACATACCCATGGTGGGGCCCACACTAATGGGAGGTGTGGATTACAATACATACATTAGTGGGTCCCATGTGAGGCCTACCATAATGTTTATTTTTTATCCAACCCATTGATAAGGTCACTTAGACCTGGGGCCCACAGTCATGTTTATTTGTATCCAATCTGTTCATAAGGTCACGTGGACCAGGGGTCCACCATAATGTTTATTTGCATCCAATATGTTCATAAGGTCACATGGACCAGGGGCTCACCATAATGTTTATTTGCATCCAATCCGTTGATAGGGTCATGCAGACCTGGGTGAAGAGGAAAAACAAATTTCATATTGATACAAAACTTTCGTGACCCATAAATGGTTTCAATGGTAGACGTCCAATCCACTGCTTCTTGTGATGTGGGCCACCTGAGATCTAAATACGGCTATTTTTTGGGTGGCCCACAGTTGAGAGGAGGGCCCACCAAATGCAAGGTGTTGATGGTAGACACACATCAAGGTGGGGCCCCCAGTAAGGACCGTGGGTCCCTATCAGGCCGTCCATCCGCCGGGCGCAGCGCCGTCACTTGATTTCTGAAGAAGAAGACAGCGTAGCGTCACTTCGTTTTTTAAAAAAAAAAAAAACATTGATTGTTTTGTGGTTTTTCTGTGATAGGTCGCACACCACATGGATCCGTCCCAGCCATTGGTTTCTTTGGCCCAATACCAACCTGTCGAGCCCAATATTGGATGGGTTTTGGCATACCGAAACATCAAGGAGTATTTCACTGGTAGAAACACTATTTGCTATACTATGGTTCGCCCGATGATACGATTGCCCTCATTTTTCGGCTCAATGCCTAAAATGGGCTGAGCAGTGGAATGGACGGCGTGGATTATGTATTTACATTAAGGTGGGGCCTGCATGAGTGGCCCACCATATCCTTCTTCCCCTTTTTTTTCTCATTAGTACACTCCCTATCAGTACACGCACTCCATGTTAGCTGTCTTTACCACGTCCAGCGTGTAAGACCCGTATCCTAGACCGTACCGTTCTATAGACTTCCGCGGTCTTTCCGGTCAAATTCTGGCAACTTTCGACCCTTAACCGGTATTTGCACGTGACCCTGCGTCACACGCCGTCAACCCGAATTGATTCAACCTAAGACTAGTACCTTAGCGATCGCACCATCGCCGCGGTTCCGATGCCGCGACTTGGCGCCGAGGCAATACTCTGACCAAGAGATGTGGGCCAGCGTTCGGTGTGAGGGAAACGCCGTGCGTGCAAATTTTGAGAAAATCTCTACAAAAGGTCACATCAATCAATCAACAATCAATCCCATCATGTCAACTACACATCACCTTTCACCCTTTCCCAAACAAGCCCTAAAAGTCAAAAAGTCTCTTACAAGCCCATACTTTTCTTACACTTTTTACCCCAACAGTCAAAAAGATACTCTTACACCCATCACTCACCACATCAACACATCCATCACCCATCCCTCTTTATAACTCTCTCTCTCTCTCTCTCTCTCATTTTCAAACACACTCCCAAGTAAGAGAAGCATCCCACATCCAAAGCCTCTCCCATCTCTCCCAAAAACCACAAGTGTGGCCCACCCTCTCATCTCCCATCTCCACCATCCAAACATCATCTCCTCCGTTGGAATCAAAGCTAAGGAGCTAAGGAAGCCTTTGGTGCAAGAAGAAAGCGGTGGGTGATCTTAGATTTTATTTTTTCTTCATTTAGTTGATCTAAGGGTCCATATATGTGGGACCCACCTTGATGTATTTTATATGCAAGAGGGGTCCATAGTGGCAGGGCCCCTCCACCCTCACCGATCTCTTTCTCTCTCCCTCTACATTCTCTTTTTTTTGTGGGTATGATGGCCTGTGGCCCACTTGATGCATGACCTTATCCACGCCATCCATTAATGTGGACCCCACTATTTACATGGGTAGTATGTGCACTCATTGCTACTGGACATGGGTAAGACACAAATATCAAGCTAATCCAAAAATAGGTGGGCCATGTGGGACCCACCTTGATGAGGTATAGGCCCACACCGTCCGTCAGTGGGGTATGGCTGACAGTGAAGTGTTGACTGACAGTGGGATGGCTAGCAGTGGAGTTTAAATGGACAGTGGGGTGTGCACTACAGGGAAGTGTGGACTGACAGTGGGTGTACACTAACAGTGGAGTGGGTGTTGACGGTGGGGTCCATGAGACCCATCCACACCGTCCACCCTTTTTGATGAGCCACACCATATAGTATGTGTTTTATCCAACCGTCCACCATTTAAGGACGGAGGGACCACATCTGTGTGGGGCCCTCCTTGGTGCGTGTGCACCCTTAGCTACATAGCACAACTGGCCGACTGAGTGGAGGTACCTCGTTTCAATGGTGGGCCCCCATAGCTCACGTGGTAGACTATGTGAAAGATACCTCATTTCAACGCTGAGGTCTTGACATCCTTCCCTGGTGGCAGTGGCTGATAGGGAAGTCTCAACCGACGGTGGGTCCATGGGACCCACCTCCACCATCCGTCCATCCGTCCTTCTGTTTTAGTTGGCCCCACCATGATACTTGTATTGTGTCCACCATCCATCTGATGGTGGGACACGCCCCACATGTAGAGCCTCCCCTTGATCCCCATAACCGTCCAGGCCGTGGATGTCCTGGACGTTGTGTTTTCATAGTATATATATATAGTACATATATTATTTATATATATTATATTATATCATATATTTTATATATATTATATAATATATATATATACAAGGCATGAGGGTGGGCCCTACGTGGGACCCACATTGTTTTAGTTGCTGGAAAGAAAGAAAAAGGAAAAGAAAAAGTAAAACAAAAAGTAGAGGCAGCACGTGACCGCTCTCTCTCTCTCTCTAACTCTCTCTCTATATCTCTTTCTCTCTCTATAGCTCTCTCTCTCTTAATCATCCTAACAGGGTCCCACGTGCTGTGTTTGTGCATCCAAGCTGTCCATATGGTGAGGCCCACCTGGTGGTTGGCGTCAGCAAGTTCCCTGGGTTCCACGTGATGTATATCTACATCCCAACCGTCCTGATGGTGGGACCCGCTATTGGTCAGTGTTTAGATTGTGCTGATGCACCTAAGCAAGTTTGGATGGTGCTGATTTATATGGACAGTGTTTGGGCATTGTTGGTTCTCATTGATGGGCCATGAGCCCTATGGATTTATAGTATACAATGATATACATATTACACCTACAATTATTGAGAGGATTTTAGTATGGTCCGAGCCACTTGAGGACCATGGGTATGACCCATCCATGAGACCCATCATGAGGTATTTTGGCCCATGAGGCGGGGCCCACCTGTTTGTATTGTTAGGCCCAGATCCTATGATCATTTGGTGCATACGAGGCCCAAGTACAGAGGCCCATTTGTTGTATATATATATGTGGCCCACATGTGAGGCCCATGGTGGTCCATTTGATTCGACCCATTCGACTTGACCCATATGATTAAGCCATCTTGATGTAGTTAGGGCCCAACCATTGAGGCCCACCTGATATACTTAAGGCCCATGTTATGTGGCCCATTTGTTGTATCTAAGGCCCATGGGTCGAGGCCCAATTGAATGTATACAAGTCCCTTAAGATGTATGACCCTACCATGGTTTGTGTAATGATGTTATGACAGTCGTGCCTTGGGAGCAATGTTGGTTTGACGTCCACATTGTAGAATAATGTTGGTTAAATGTCCGCATTATGATTCTTCATAGGGCCCATTGTTAGGCCCATACTTGTAGGCCGTCTAGGCCCATCTTCGTTATGAACGGCATCTATCCCATATAACATGTTTAGTATAGTTCCATGATTCATGATCATACGCATCATATGTATGCTTGATATGAGAAGTGACTGATCATAGCATATGCCTTCGGGCAGATTATTAGGGGCTCCTGGTTAGGCGGTGTTGCCCCACATGAGCACACTATACGCGCAGGATTGCTACATGACTAAAAGTGTGATTCATGCATTTCGTATTGTGTGACATGGTTACTATATGCCCTAGCGACATCAGGGTCGTAGCCTCCACAGGCATATTGTGGTTGGCAGGATTGGATACCAGAAATCTTGTTCTACATGGGGTGTTATAGATATCCCTGGGTGAAAGTTCCTAAACCCTTATGATACCAAGAGGTTGCTTCAATGTCTAGACCGAGTGGGTGCTTGAACATCGAGTGCCGATTACCAGACGGTAGCATTTTTCACTGTGTCGTGGTCGGTTGGAAGGGGGTGCCACTTTACGCACCCGAGAGTAGGGGCAAAGCTAGGCTGAGTCTGACTAGCTCGAGGAATGGTTCTGCTATCGACAAGCCAAGCCCGATATTGGCAGACAGATAGTGAGGTCTTTTCCACTTACCTTATTGAGCGCGATGGGGCAGCAATTTGGTTTAGAGTGTACTAGACCCCGGTGATATCCCAGATTTGAGCTGTATTGATATGTGAACTTAGATGAGGATTTGTATGCTTGAGTTACATTTCGCATCGCATGGCCTTTGTATGTCCGACATCATTCATGTCTTACATCGTATAGCCTTGGTATGGCTAGTGGTATTCATGGATTCATCAGCATGTTCCGTATTACTCTGATACTGCATGTCTGCATTACTACCTTGTGTACACAATTTCACCACCCTCTAAGCTTTCTAAAAGCTTATGCACGACCGTTGCGTGCAGGTGACGTTGAGACGTAGCAGCGCTGAGGCAGGAGCGCAGAGCAGATCATTTTGGAGCTTTTGTCTATCATCATTGTATTTCCCTTTATGCTCATTGTACTTGTAAAGTTTTTTATCATAGTGGAAATGTGATGGAGTTTTTGGTTGTTATTTGTGAGTTATACCTTTGGTTATGTTTATTACGAATTAAACTGATGTTGAAAATCCTCTTTGTAGCATCCCAGGATCGAAACTTGGCCTATGGCCGCTGGGAGCCGAGAATGGGGTTCCACGGAGGTTGTCGGCGCCGGATTCGGCGATGGGGAATTTTGTGAGCCCGGTTTCTGAGTTTGGGGCATGACACGGCGTCCAGAGACGCTGGACGGCATGGATAGACAGGGACATCATGGTGGGTCCCACATGCACGTGGCCCACCCGTTTGGACCACCTGATATTATGTTTCCCTCCCATTTGGGCCCACTAATGGGCTGGATGGCGTATATCCAACACATTCATCTGATGGGTCCCACATAAAATATGTTGTTCATGGCGGGCCACGCTCACCCCTTCATCATCATTACCATTCAAAGAAAGAGAGAGAGAGAGAGACGGTGATAGAGGGACCCCGCCACTGTGGGCCCCTCATGGATACAACACATACATCAAATGGGTCCCACAATAAGTGGGCCCTTAAAAATTGAAATTAACGGAAGGTCACCCACCTCTAGGCCTTCTGGTTGCTCCCTAAGGCTTATAAGCTCCTTGCCTTCAAGTTTGATGGAGGTTGATGGGAGTTTGATGGTGGGGATGAGAGATGAGAGGGTGGGCCACACTTGGCTTGGGAGAGAGAGTTGGACGTTGGAAATTTTGGGTTGCTTGAGAGATTTGAGAAATGAAAGAGAGAGAGAGAGAGAGAGAGAGAGAGAGAGAGGTGATGGGAATGATATGGATGGGATGATGTAAGGAAGGAGATGGGAGGGTATGGTTTAGTTTGAAATTTTGTAAAGAGGGATGGGTTTGTTTGAAAACTTGTAAAAGAGGGATGGTGAGGGGAGAGAGAGAGTTGACTTAAGGAAAAAGGAGGGATGGGTTGTACTTAGGGTATGGTGTGTACTTAACTTGGATGATTGATTGATTAATGAGACACATTATAGAGATTCCCTTGAAGTTCGCAACGTGTGACGTTTTTCTCGAAATGAATGTGAGCCCACATCTTCTAACCTGGGTATCAGTTCGGTGCGCGAGTCGCGGCGTTGGAATTGTCGAGACGACGCGGTCGCTAAGGTACAAGTTTCAAGTTGAGCCGACTTCGGCATGCAGGTCTCAGGTTAGGATAGCACGTAAGCGTCGGATACAGGTCGAGGATTGCCAGAATTCGACCGGAAGGACCCCGGAAGCCTACGGAATGGTACGGACTAGGATACGGGCCTTACAGCTCCTCCCTCACACACACGTCTCTCTCTCTCTTTGTGATGGAGTGTGGCCCACCTGATCCAGCCACCACGTGTTGGGCCCTACCTTACTACCTGTCCATTTGGACAAGCTTGGATGAAGGAAAAATACAAATATCAGCTTAAATCCAAAGCTGGTGGGCCCCACACGTGTGGATCCACCTGATGTATGCCTTTCATCCATGCCATCCATCGTCCAATGAGGGACAGTGGGGCCCCACCTGATGTTTGTGTTTTGCATCCACACCGTCCAGCGTGAGACGGTGCTAGACTCACCATAGTATATGTGTTCTATCCACACCTTCCATAAGACGCACATGTTATACGTGTTTTAATCCTGACCATCCAGATCATGTGGGATGCACCAGATTAGCTACCGATAGGTGGGACCTGTAGTGACGTCACCAAGTTCTGTGGAGCCTACTGTGATATAAGTGTTTCATCCACACCGTCCACTGTTTGGACGGTGGAAATCCACCTGATACATGTGTTTTATCCCAACCATCCATCCATGTGGGACGTGTGGACCTCACCACGATGTATGGGTTTATCAGCCACACCGTCCACTGTCTAGACGGTGGGGCCCTATAGGTGCTATGGTTTCTTGCTCCTTCGATTGTTAAATTTTGTAGTGCCAAAACCACAATCTATATCTTGTGTAGCACATTGATATATATTGTCCAAGACAATGCATCACATGTACAAGGACAATGCTTCAAGTCAAGAACAAAGATCTACTTCAAGAAATGCAAGATCAAGTACATTGTTCACTCCTTTAAACTTCAAAGTTCAATGTTTTAAAGCGACATTGAAAGACAAGTCAACTGTTCATACTCAAGACTCAAAGTGAAGTACAACTCAAGTATTACAAATTCAAGCTTCAAAAGATCTCAAGTTCAAGCTTCCTCATGTGTCGAGATCTCAAGCTTCATGAACTTCAAAGATCATCTATCATCTGAAGAAAAGAAGGTTCAATGTTAATACTTCTTGTTTAAGGTATGAAAGACCTTAGATTGACCTTAGGGTAGGTCATTTTGTATACATAATTCAAATTGAATTACTTTATAAGTGTTTGCACTGTTCTTTGACTAGTCCTGGACCCTTTTCGACTAGTCCTGGCACTGGCTCGACCAGTCCAAGAAATTCCAAGACTAGTCCTAAGTTTGTTGCAAATTTTCAAAATTTTTTGTTAAGCCACGACCAGTCCTGGAGACTACTCGACCGGTTGTGTGAACAGTGCACGACTCGTTCATGACCAGTCCTGCAGTTATAACTCAAACTTCAGCGACTAAATCTAGCTCCTCATGACCAGTAGTGGACAGGTCACGACCAGTCGTGGAACGGCTTTCTCTTATCGCGCTCAAAATTTTAAAAATCCGTTGATCCTATGACTAGTCGTAATGTCCACAGGACCAGTCGTGAACGCGATTTGTTCAGCTATAAATAGACGACGAATTTCAGAGTTTTTCATTCAATTCAAGCTAAATCAATACGATACTCTAAGAGATAAGTTACTCATTATTTTAAGCTATATTGTGCATATTTAATATTATCTTTTATTAGCTTTGTTATATTTGATTTTGTATTCTATATTCCATTCATATTTGAAAAAGGGATTGAGATTTACCCTATTCATGGAATCAATATCAAATAGAGCTAGCCCAACTTGATTTAATTTAAAATCAATTTAGAACTTAGAACTATTTCATAGTGAGTTTGGACATTGAACTTCTACGTTGAACTTCTACTCTGACTTGGTTCTTCCGGGCTACATCAAAGAGAATATCCAGTATTTTACAGTTATCGTAAATTCCTTTGATTTGGTTTTCATTGAGATTGAGCTAGAAAAATCTCATTGTTTTGGTTTATCTAAGGTGATCCAGAAAACTCAAAGTGTGGGGTTTTTGAATTGTATAAGCCCACTTGAAAAACACAATTGTGAGGGTTTTAGGTGAACCTGGAAAAACCTAATTTCATAGTGAACGTTAATATCCATTGTGTGAGGATATTAGGAGTGGAGTGGTTGTGTGGTTGTTGTTTAACAGTTGATGTACACACAAGCGAACCACTATAATTCTTTTTGTCTTGTGATTTAAATGTTTGTTTATTTTCTATATCTTTTATCATTCAAGATTGTGGGATGTATTTGTGGATGTGAATGTTGTAATCTTTTCATTTCAACATTGTGGGGAATGTTATAATAGCTTAGATTTCCTTTCTCACTATTTCCTTTTTATTCCTCTTCAGTTTTAGTTTTTGATACACAAATCGTTCTAGTAAGGTTGTCCTGCCATAAACCCTTAGTTTTTATGGTATAAGGTTGTCCTTAGAACAACATTTGTATTAACCTCTCAATACTAGAATTTTGAGGTTGTTGCTTCATTTATTTATTTACAATTCATTTGGCTATCTTATAGTTTAATTCGGCTGTTATTTTTAAAATTTGGCATAGTCCTATTCCCCCCCCCCCCCCCCCCTCCTCTAGGACGTATAGCTCAGCCTTTTCAAGTGGTATTAAAGCCTAATAGCTTGTTTTTAATTATTCTATTTAGATTTATTTCCTGAGCTAATCTATCTGAGCTATTTAAGATGTTAAATTTTGATAGCCTTTTAGTCACTAGGCCTCTACCATTTGATGACACCAATTATGCTTATTGGAAAGCTAGAATAAGGATTTTCTTAAAATCCATGGATGAGAGTGTGTGGCTAGCCACAGTGACTGAATGGACGACTCCTACCACTGAAGTAACTGGTAGTGATAGATCCAAATCTATGAGAGTAACACCTTATTTTTCTTAGACCACACTTCAGAAAAGTGAGAGTAGTGTCAATGCAAAAGCATAAAATGCAATCACTTGCGCACTATCACATGATGAATTCAAAAGAATTATAGCCTGTGATTCTGCAAAGCAAGCCTGAGATGTTTTAGAAATGACACACGAGGGAATATCAATTGTCAAGAAATCTAAAGTCTAAATCCTCACAACCAAATTTGAGGAAATACATTTGGAAGAAAATGAAATGTTCATGGACTTCTATACAAGATTAGATGATATTGTGAACTCTATGTGGGGTCTTAGTGATAAAATCCCATAAAGTAAAGTCTGTGCAAAGATACTACGCTCATTTCTTGAGCGGTTCAATTCTAAGGTAACTACGATCCAGGAACTTCGTGATACGGATAATATGAGGGTAGAAGAATTAGTTGGCTCTTTACAGACTTACAAGTTAAACTTTAAAGCTCCTAAAGGTAAATCTATCACCCTAAAATATTCTAGATGTTTTTCTCAAGAAAATTTTAGTAATTTTGATTTAGAAAATTCTGAAGATGATATGGCCCTTTTAGGTAAAAAGTTTTACCAAATTTTCAAAAGTAAAAAGAGGGTTGATTTTCAAAAATCTAATGATAAGAAAAGATCTAAATCTAAAACTTGAAAATCTTTAAAAGATAGTCAATATTACAACTGCCATGATTATGGGCATTTAATGAACAAGTGTCCCAAAAAGGACAAACCCAAAAGAAGGGTATGTTGGCTACTTGGGATGAATCTTCTAGCACTGAAGCCTCTTCTGAATCAAAAGATTCTAACACCGAGTCGGGCAATGAAGTTAAAGCCCTTATGACTCTAGCCAAGTCACTTTTTCAGATAATGATGATTCAACTAGTGAAGAAAATCTGAATAGTGATCATGAAAATGGAGAAGATCTTCAAGATGCTTACAATGCCCTATACAAGGAAAGTTGTAAAATTGATGTAAAACTAAAACTTCAGAAAGAAAAGTTTTCAAAACTTAAAGAACATTTTGATACTCTTGTTTTAGAAAAATCTCACATTTCAGATTGTTTTGAAAAGACTAAATGCGATTTAGATTTCAAAACCTCCCTTATTGAAAATCTTTAATCTGAAAATGAAAAACTAAAACTTGAAGTCTCTTCACTTTTAAGTTTGAAAGATACTTGGAGGTATGCCCAAGGTGATCCTAAGTTAGAAAAACTTTTATCCGGATCCCAAAAATGTGGCGATCGATTCGGTTTGGGCTACGACAAAAATCTTCATCCTAAATAGAAGAATACTCCTCCTAAGTTTGTGAAAGGAGAGTCTTCAAACTCAAAATGGAATAGTTCAAATCAAAATTTTTCTAAAAATACAAAAACTTTTCAATCTTTTAAAACTAAAAGCAACCATATCAACTATAAAAATCAGAACTGAAACCCTTTAGCTGAGAAGATAGTTGATTTACTTAAGGAGCTCTTAAAATCTAACCCAGTAGGTCATTCTTACAACAACTACAAATACAAGAAGACCAACTATACTCCTAAACTCAAAACAGTTATGAAATGGGTTCCTAAGGTTACTAGCTTGGTTGCCCACACTGCTTTCAAAGCTTCAAGCCATTCAAAGTGGTACCTAGACAGTGGTTGCTCCAGGCATATGATAGGCGACAAGGGTTTGTTCACCAATCTTAAAGATATGATTGATAGTTCGATCACATTCGGTGATGGTAGCAACTGCAAGATTATTGGCCAAGGTACGGTTCAACTTTTTAACCTCCATTATTTGAGAATGTTTTATATGTTGAAGGGTTAAAACACAGCTTGTTAAGCATTTCTTAAATATGCGATAACAATCATAGCGTAAAATTTACTAATCGAGGTTGTAAAATTTTAAACAAAAATGATTCTGTAATATAACTGGTCGTAGAACTTCTAAAAACTGCTACACTGTAAGTGATTCTAACTCATCTAATCAATCGTGTTACATGGTCCATACCGATGAGACTGTGTTATGGCATAAACGCCTTGGACATGTACACTACCACATTTTGTATAGATTGAGCTAAAGAGAATTGATAAGAGATCTACCTAAATTATAAAAAGTAGATAAAATATGTGGTGAATGCCAGATTGACAAATGAACTAAGAATGCTCACAAAAAGGTGGACTCCAATGCTACATCCAAACCACTCGAACTTCTCCACATAGATCTTATAGGACCAACCAGGGCGAAGAGTCTAGGTGGTTAAAAATACATACTGGTAATTGTGGATGATTTTACCAAATTTGCTTGGGTAGCCTTCTTAAGGAATAAATCAGAAACCCTTGATGAAGTAAAAAAGGGTTCTCAAACAGATCCAAATGGAAAAAGGTTCTCAAGTCTGTAAGATCCGTAGATCAGAATTTGAGAATAGTAGTTTTGAGAAATTTTGTTGCGATCAAGGAATACCACAACAAAATGGAATTGTGAAAGAAAAAATAGAGTGCTTCAAGAAATGACAAATGTAATGTTGAATAGTATGAAGCTCCCTAAAAATCTTTGGGTTGAAGCCGTAAATACTGCCTGCTATATAATCAACCGGGTTTATACAAGTAAGTCAAATAATAAAACGGCTTATGAAATATGGTTTGATAAGAAGCCTATTGTCAAATACTTTCGAGTTTTTGGCAGCAAGTCCTATATTTTACGTGACCGTGAAAATCTGGGTAAGTTTGACACCAAAAGTGATGAAGGGATCTTTTTAGGATATGCTTTAAACAGTCAAGCGTATTGAGTACTGAATAAGAGGACCGGTGTAATTCAAGAGTCCATCAATGTGGCCATGAATGATCACTTGAATACACCTTCCTTTAGTTCAGATAATGACGAAGTTCTTCTAATTGACAAACCCGATACTTCATCAAGTCAAAATAACTCTGAACTGAGGATTGCTAAAGATCATCCAACCATTCAGATTCTTAAAAACCCTCTTACTGGTGTACGCACTCGTAGACAACTAGAAGATATATGTAATTACGTATGCTTTACATCTCAGATAAACAGGCTAACGTAAAAGAAGTAGTAGCGATGCAAGAAGAACTTAATCAACTTGTTAGAAATGATTTTTGGTATCTTATTCCTAGACCTAAAGATAAACATATTATTAGAACTAAGTGGATTTTCAAAAATAAGTCTGATGAACTTGGTAATAAAATTCGAAATAAGGCTAAACTAGTTGTACAAGGGTACACTCAAATTGAAGGCATTGATTATGATGAAACCTTTGCCCCAGTAACTCATCTTGAATCAATCAGACTATTTATATCCATTGCTTGTTTTAGAAAGTTCAAAATATATCAAATGGATGTAAAGAGTGCTTTCTTAAATGGCGATCTGCATGAAGAAGTGTATGTTGAATAACTAATGGGTTTTGAAGACACTAAAAATGTTGATCATGTCTATCGCTTAAAAAAGGCTCTCTACGGTTTGAAACAAGCTCCCACAGTATGGTATGAAAAATTGACTAAGTTCCTACTAAGTCATAATTTTCAAATGGGAAGTGTTGATAAGACTCTTTTTGTTAAGAAACATAATGATCATATCTCAATAGTGCAGATCTATGTTGATGATATTATTTATGGATCTACCTGTACTAACTTAACTGTTGAGTTTGCAGATCTTATGAAATCTAAGTTCGAAATGAGCATGGCTGGAGAATTGAATTATTTTCTTAGGTTGCAAGTTAAACAGCAACCTGAAGATTTCTTTATTTCCCAAACCAAATATGATCTGAACTTAGTTAAAAAGTTTGGATTTGAGAATGGGAAGAATTTTGATACTCCTATGAGTACGACTCTAAAACTCTCAAAGGACTCTGCAGGTAAGAGAGCTGATCTTAAATTATATCGCAGTATGATAGGTAGTTTACTGTATTTAACTGCGAGCCGACCTAATATTGCATTTAGCGTAGGTATTTGTGCTAGATATCAATCTGACCCTAAAGAGTCACATTTAACTGTAGTTAAGTGGATTATGCGATATGTCGCAAGTACAACAAATTTGAGTCGTTGGTATCCACATGATACTAGTGTTCGATTGGCTGGTTACACAGATGTTGATTGGGCTAGTAACATTGATGATAGAAAATCAACCAGTGATGGTTATTTTTATATTGGAAATTGTTTAGTTTCTTGCTTTAGCAAGAAGCAAAGTTCGGTATTGCTCTCAATTGCTGAGGCTGAATATATCGCATTTGGAAATGCATGTACTCAGCTTTTATGGATGAATAGAATATTATGCGATTGCGGAATTGCACAGGATTCAATAGTTTTATATTGCGATAATTTCAATGCAATAAATATATCTAAATATCCAATCCAACATTCACGAACCAAGCACATTGACATTAGATATCACTACATTCGTGAATTAGTGAAAGAAAAGACAATTTCATTAGAATACATTCTGATCGAGACTCAACTTGACAATTTCATTGGAATACATTCCGATCGAGACTCAACTTGCTGACATTTTCACTAAATCGCTTGACAAAAGCAGGTTCAATAAATTGAAATTTGATCTTGGTATGTGCAATTTGAATTGATTATTCATGCTTGTATATATCATAGTGTGTATATTTATTAAATTATAATTTTAAATTTCAAAATTATGTGTAAAATGTATATTTTTGGCTGTACACGACCAATCGAGGACGTATTCAACCAGTCCTAGCACGACCGGTCGAGGACGTACTCGACCAGTTGTGTAGCGCGTCTGATACTTTTAATTTGGGGGGAAAACCTTTTTCTTCCTCATTTGCTCTTCCTCTCCAATGAGCCTATGCTCGACCACTCATACCCACCTTCATAGATCTTCAAGGTTAGTGCGTTATTTTAGTTTTTCATATAGATTCAAGTGTATATCACTTCATTTTCTTACTTGGAGTGATTTATTTCTTGTTTCATTGAAGTTTTTAAGGTTTTCTTCTCTAAAATTTAATTTTGAGAAAACCCACTCTACATCTTTTGTAACCTCTTAATTTTTTGTATTCCAATTTGCAATTGGATGCTAGAGGCAAAAAGAAAAGTTCTCATGGTCCTTCAACATCCAGATTGACGCCTCTAACAAAGAGCCACCTTTGGTCACCCGAAGATGATCCCTCCTATGTGCGGGATTTAAGGTTGCGCAATGTTATTATTGAGCGACCTGCGCATGTTGTGTCATGCCCCAAACTCAGAAAACGGGCTCACAAAATTCTCGATCGCCGAATCCGGCGCCGACAGCCTCCGTAGTGGCCCATTCTTGAATCCTGGCACTCACATGCCAGATTTCGATCCTGGGATCCTATAAGGAGGATTTTCAGTATAATTTTATTATTTTTATAATGGAGCATAACCACAAGCACAACCAAATCACAAAGGCAACATCATCATCACATATCCACTAATATAAACATTTGAATATAGTGCTGAAAGGGAAATAAGTATATTGAAATCAAAGCTTCAGAAGACCGCTGCACACTCCATGCTCAATGCTACTGCAACCTAATGCCACTTGCACGCATCTATCGTGCATAAGCTTATAAAAGCTTAGAGGTGGTGAAAGTGTGTCCACAAGGTAAGTGTCAGGTAAGCAATATCAGAGTAATTAGAGTAAGCAGAAATATACTGGTAAGCCCATGAGTGCTATCAGTCGTACCAAGGTTATGCGATGTAAAACATAATAAGACAATAACATATGCTGAGGATGCAATGCAATATACAAATCCTGATGAGCCACGAATACCATCAACCTCATCTAGGTTATATAAGTGCAAAAATATAGTAATCTAAAATGCTAAATACTGTGGATGTAATGTAATATGCGGTGCAAATAAAATGACTATGCAAGAACGTTAAGTCAGGATAATGTACGTAATATCGCAGGCTACGGGGTCCACCACAAGGGACTTCTATCCAAACCAGTCCCATACCTAAATTTGGATAGTCCGACTCAGTGTGATAAACTCCTGATCTCAGGTTAGTCGTGCGCCCAATCGAATTCCTGGTCATGTGAAGGTACACGTAACAAATAGTTACACACCACCAGCCCAAGTGGATAGAGAATGAATGAATGAATGGATATGCAATTCCTGCTCAATAAGTCCACATATCAGTACTGTTGCTCTCTGGGAAAATCAGGGGGGTCTATTACACTCCACTCTAACTGCCTCCTCCCTAGCTGCACAACCCAGCGAGTGGAAGAGACGTCACTATCAACCTAGCCAGTAGTCTGCCAATACCTACTGGGCTCATCGATAGTAGACCCATTTATGAGCTGGTCATACTCAGCCTAGCTTATAGCTCACTCACTGGGGCAGATAAGGCCACACCCCCTTCCAACCAACCAAGATAGTGTGTGAGAGATGACTTCATGGTATAGGCATCGACGCTCATATTTCACTCCGTCTAGACGTTGGAGCATCTCCTGGTACCAAGGAGGTTCTAAGATTTTCACCCAAGGACATCCAATGTGACTACAGTGCTAGAACCAAGTATTTTCAGTGTCCCATTTAGCCATCCATGATGTGCCTATGGAGGCCACGACCCTGATGTCGCAAGGGCATACAATGATCAAGTCACATATATACGAGATGCATGAGTCACACTATCCAGTCATGCAGCAATCCTGCGCATACGGGGCGATAATGTGGAGACTCCGTCTCATAAGGAGTCCCGTAAATAGTCTGCCCAATGGCGTATGCTACGCTCAAACATTCCTCATATCAAGCATACATATGATGCGTATGGGCATGAATTATGGAGTTATACTAAGCATTTTATATGGTGATGAATTATCCTCACAACGAAGATGGGCCTTGATGGCCTCCACACAATAAGTATGGGCCTATCAATGGGCCCTAGGGAGGGTTATAATGCGGACATTTAACTAACATTATTCTTACAATGTGGACGTCAAACCAACATTGCTCCCAAGGTATGGCCCGCCATAAATGTCATTACATAACCCATGGTGGAATTACACAATGCAATAGACCTTGTATACATCACATTGAGTCTCGACCCATGGGCCTCAAATACATCAAATGGGCCTCATCATATGGTCCTCATATAAGTCAAGGTGGGCCTCAACAACGGGCCTCATACACATCACAGTGGGCCTCAATAATGGCCTCATACACATCAAGGTGGGCCTCAATAACGAGCCTTGAATACATCACAATGGGCCTCAACCCATGGGCCCAAAATACATCAAATGGGCCTCACGGATGGGCCATAAACATATCAAAGGTGGGCTCCATCGCTAATGGCCAATAAGGACGAAATACATACATCGTACGGCCCTACGGCCTGGTGTAGATATACAATACATACCTCAAGTTGGACCTCAAATACACCGTCCACATGGATGGTGCGTAGAATACATACATTAAAGGGGACCAACATCGCAAGATGAAACACAAACATCTGAAGTGGGTCCCATCGTCCAAATATATATATATATATATATATATATATATATATATATATATATATATATCAGGGTGGGATTCCCACCATCTAGATGATGGATGGCGTGGATGTAATACATACATCAAGGAGGGTCTCACACATGTCGCCAAGGTGGGCTCCACATAACCTGCCACATCACAGCAGCCATATGGGTAGTGTGTGGCACACCTGCCCATCCAATTCCATCAGAGGTGGGTCCCACGTGGGGCCAACCATAATATTTATTTCCCATCCAAACCGTAGATAAGGTCACACTGACCCAATAAAAATAAATAAATAAATTTTATATTGATCTAAAACCTCTGGGACCAGAGGGTTTCAATGGTACACGTTCAATCATCAATATTTCTTTGTTGGGTGGTCCACTTAATCTTAGACCTGTCTTATTTTTTTAGTCTGATGCCAAAAAAATGAGCTTTCAAAATGGTTGGGCGTATGGATACAACACATGCATCATGGTGGACTCCACTGTCCAAATAGTGGATGGTGTGGTATACATACATCATTAGGTGGGTCCCACCGTCCAGTGTTGTGGACGGTGCGGACAGAGCACATACACCATGGTGGTTTCCACCGTCCACAGCCGTAGACAGTGTGAGTAAAACACATATATCAATGGTGGGTTCCACGTTGGGCCCACCATAACGTTTCTTGGTCATCCAAACTATTGATAAGGTCACACAACCTGGATGAAAGGGAAAAAAACAAATTTCATGTTAATCCAAAACTTTTGTGTCAACCCAAAAGGGTTTCAAGGGCAGACGTTCAATCCATGCTCCCTGCCGTGTCAGCCACCTGAACTGTGGATATGGCTGATTTTGGGGGTGGCTCACTGCCCAAAGGGGCCCATCAAAATTCACGGTGTAGATGTTCTACACACATCACAGTGGGGCCCACAGCTGGGACCGTGGTCCTTGCCCGCCTGCCAGATGCAGCAGCGTCCTGCTACAGCATCAGCAGCAGCAGGCGCTGCACCATTATATATATATATATATATATATATATATATATATTTAAAACGGAGTTTTTTTGAGGTTTTTCGTAGGTGGGGCAGACATCGGAAGAATCCACCCCACCCGCTGGCCTCCATAGCTCAAGATAAGCCAAACAAGCCCAATATTTAATATATTTTGGGGTATAGAAATGACAAGGGGTATTTCAATGGTAATGACACTGTTTTCAATGTTATGTCCCACCAGATACTCGGATCAACCTCATTTTTCGGCTCAACGCCTAAAATGAAGTGGGGAAAGGAATGAACGGCATGGATTAAGTCCATACATCAAGGTGGGATCCACACGAGTGGCCCTCCCTAAATCCTTAAAAATTCAAACTGTTTTCTGTGAGTACACCCTCACTGCCCGTTTATACTTCACAAAACACGTCCAGCATCCCTGGACGCTAGACGATTTGAATGTCTTTAAGGTGGGTCCCACATGGACGTGGCCCCCTTAAAAATTAATTTGTGTCTCCTCATCACCCAAGGTAGGGCCCACATGATTTGGGCGGATGGATCCAACACGTCCATCAAGTGGGTACCACGAAGGTAGACAACTTGAATAAAATGCACACATCATGAGGCCATGAACAAGGGAGGGAGGGAGGGAGGGAGAGAGAGAGAGAGAGAGAGAGAGAGAGAGAGAGAGAGAGAGAGAGAGAGAGAAAGATCGAGTTATGGAGGAACCCCGACACTAAGGGCCCTCCCTTCCATGATTTACAACATACATTAAGTGGGTCCTATTACATAAGGGCCCACCGATCAAAATCAATGGTGGAGATTCATTCTCCACCGAAATGTAAGGTCTAGATGACCCTATCCATGGAAGGAAAATAAACATCATAATGGGGTCCACGGAGGATAGCCACATCATGGAATGATCATGAGGATCAAGATGTGCCATCGGCCACTTCTCGGGTCCAAAGTGAGATCCGTACCATCAATCGGTAGGCCTCACTTGGTCCATCATAAAAACATGAAATCTAGGCTATAGAAGTACCCACCGTTCGATCTTCTTGGTCTGTTGGAAAGCCGATCTCCTTGTGTCTCACTTTGATGGTGGAAGATGAGAAATGAATAGCTAGGATGAAGATTTTTGGGATGGGAATGGACCACACATAACACACTTTCTCTCTTAGAAAACCATAGACGTCCACCACTTACTTGAAAAATGTGAAGGGAAAGAGAGAGAGAGAGAGAGAGAGAGAGAGAGAGAGAGAGAGGGTTGTAAGGAGAGAGAGTGATGGGTGATGGATGTGAGGTGAGTGATGGATGTGAAGTGAGTGATGGGTGAGGTGAGAGATTGGGTGACTTGGTGGTTACTTGACTTGTGGAGAAAGAAAGTATGAGTGCTCTTATTCTTGACATGAAGTGATTGATTGATTGATTGATTGATCAGACATGTTATAGAAATTCTCTTGGGATTGCAAAGGCGGGTCGTTTCTTCTAAATAAATGTCGGCACACATCTCCCCGCTAGGGTATCGGATCGGTATGCAAGACGCAGTGTTAGAACCGCTGCGATGGTGCGGTCGCAATGGTATAAGTCTCGGATTAAGCCAACTCAGATCTATGGGATACGACTTAGGGCCGTGCGCAAACGTCGATTATACGTCGCAGGTTACCGAAATTTGATGGGAATGATCGCGGGAGTCGATGGAATAGTACAGACGAGGATATGGGTCTTACAGCTCTCCCCACCTAATAAAAATTTCATCCTCGAAATTTAAAACATGACCCAACCAATACAGAGCTCACAAAGGGAGGAAAATCCCATCTGAACACAACATGCCAGCATAATCAAACACGTAAGAGATAGGGACAACATCTGTGAATCTCAGCCTCCTGCTCCCAAAATGCCTCGTCAACACTACGATGATCCAACTGGACCTCGAATCCAGGATTAGAAACAATCGAAACTGGAATACTATACAACCTCACAATCTCAACGCTAGGGAGCTATATCCGAAAATCTCTAAGTTATTCGAACTCGGGGATCTAACCATTTTAAGTTCTTAATAATCATAGAGTGAAGGGTAGCTATTAGCAGATATGTGATGTTATCCTTAGGTATTCTCAAGTTATGCTCTGATACTAACTTCTGTCACGCCCCAAACTCAGAAAACGGGCTCACGAAATTCTCGATCACCGAATCTGGTGCCAACAGCCTCCATAGTGCTCCATTCTCAGATCTCGGCACTCACATGCCAGATTTCGATCCTGGGATCCTACAAGGAGGATTTTCAGTATAATTTTTTTCTAATGGAGCATAACCACAAGCACAACCAAATCACAAAGGCAACATCATCATCACATATCCACTAATATAAACATTTGAATACAATGCTAAAAGGGAAATATGTATATCGAAATCAAAGCTTCAGAAGACCGCTGCACATTCCATGCTCAATGCTGCTGCAACCTAACGCCACTTACACGCATCTATCGTGCATAAGCTTATAAAAGCTTAGAGGGTGGTGAAAGTGTGTCCACAAGGTAAGTGCCAAGTAAGCAATATCAGAGTAATTAGAGTAAGGAGAAATATACTGGTAAGTCTATAAGTGCTATCAGCCGTACCAAGGTTATACAGTGTAAAACATAATAAGACAATAACATATGCTGAGGATCCAATGCAATATGCAAATCCTGACGAGCCACGAATACCATCAACCTCATCTAGGTTATATAAGTGTAAAAACATAGTAACCCAAAATGCTAAGTACTGTGGATGCAATGTAATATATGGTGCAAATGAAATGACCATGCAAGAATGTTAAGTCGGGATAATATACGTAGTATCGCAGGCTACGGGGTCCACCACAAGGGACTTCTATCCAAACCAGCCCCATACCTAAATTTGGATAGTCCGACTCAGTGTGGTAAACTCCTGATCTCAGGTTAGTCGCACGCCCAACCGAATTCCTGGTCATGCGAAGGTACACGTAACAAATAGTTACACACCACCAGCCTGAGTGGATAGAGAATGAATGAATGAAAGGATATGTAATTCTTTCTCAATAAGTCCACATATCAGTACGGTTGCTCTCTGGGAAAATCAGGGGGGGTCTATTACACTCCCCTCCAACTGCCTCCTCCCTAGCTGCACAACCCAACGAGTGGAAGAGACCTCACTATCCACCTAGCCAGCAGTCTGCCAATATATACTGGGCTCGTCGATAGTAGACCCATTTACGAGCTGGTCATACTCAGCCTAGCTTATAGCTCACTCACTAGGGCGGATAAGGCCACACCCCCTTCCAACCGACCAAAACATAGTGTGAGAGACGACCTCATATTATAGGCACCGACGCTCATATTCCACTCGGTCTAGACATTGGAGCATCTCCTGGTACCAAGGAGGTTCTGAGATTTTCACCCAAAGACATCTTACATGACCACAGTGCTAGAACCAAGTATTTTCGGTGTCCTATTTAGCTATCCACGATGTGCCTGTGGAGGCCACGGCCCTGATGTTGCTAGGGCGTACAATGATCAAGTCACATATATGCGAGATACATGAGTCACACTATCTAGTCATGCAGCAATCCTGCGCGTACGATGCGATAATGTGGGGACTCCATCTCATAAGGAGTCCCGTAAATAGTCTGCCCAATGGCGAATGCTATGATCAAACATTCCTCATATCAGGCATACATATGATGCATATGGGCATGAATCATGGAGTTATACTAAGCATTTTATATGGTGATGAACTATCCTCACAATGAAGATGGGCCTTGATGGCCTACACATAACAAGTATGGGCCTATCAATGGGCCCTAGGGAGGGTTATAATGTAGACATTTAACCAATATTATTCTTACAATGTGGACGTCAAACCAACATTGCTCCCAAGGTATGGCACGCCATAAATGTCATTACATAACCCATGGTGGAATCACATAATGCAATAGACCTTGTATATATCCCATTAGGCCTCAACCCATGGGCCTTAAACACATCAAATGGGCCTCATCATATGGTCCTCATATAAGTTAAGGTGGGCCTCAACAATGGGCCTTATACACTTCATGGTGGGCCTCAATAACGGGCCTCATACACATCAAGGTGGGCCTCAATAACGAGTCATGAATACATCATAATGGGACTCAACCTATGGGCCCCAAATACATCAAATGGGCCTCAACAATGAGCCTTATACACATTAAGGTAGACCTCAACAACGATGGGTCATAAGCATATCAAAGGTGGGCTCCATCACTGATGGCCAATAAGGATGAAATACATACATCATACGACCCTACGGCCTGGTGTAGATATACAACACATACCTCAAGATGGACCTCAAATGCACCGTCCACATGGATGGTGCGTAGAACACATACATTAAAGGGGACCCACATCGCAAGATGAAAGACATACATCTGAAGTGGGTCCCACCGTCCGTAAAAATATATATATCAAGGTGGGATTCCCACCATCCAGATGATGGATGGCGTGGATGTAATACATACATCAAGGAGGGTCTCACACATGTCACCAAGGTGGGCTCCACATAACTTGCCACATCAGAGCAACCATATGGCTAGTGTGTGGCACACCTGCCCATCCAATTCCATCAGAGGTGGGTCCCATGTGGGACCAACCCTAATATTTATTTCCCATCCAAACCATAGATAATGTCACACAGACCTAATAGAAATAAATAAATAAATTTTATATTAATCTAAAACCTCTGGGACCAGAGGGTTTCAATGGTACACGTTCAATCATCACTATTTCTTTGTTGGGTGGTCCACTTGATCTTAGACCTGTCTTATTTTTTTAGTCTGACGCCAAAAAAATGAGCTTTTAAAATGGTTGGGCGTATGGATATAACACATGCATCATGGTGGACTCCACCATCCAAACAGTGGACAGTGCGGTATACATACATCATTAGGTGGGTCCCACCGTCCAATGCTATGGATGGTGTGGACAGAGCACATACACCATGGTGGTTTCCACCATCGACAGCCATGGACGGTGTGAATAAAACACATACATCATTGGTGAGTTCTACATGGGGCCCACCATAACATTTATTGGTCATCCAAACTATTGATAAGGTCACACGACCGGATGAAAGGGAAAAATAAATAAATTTCATGTTAATCTAAAATTTCTTTGTCAACCCAAAAGGGTTTCAAGGGCAAACGTTCAATCCACTGCTCCCTGCCGTGTGTGCCACCTGAACTATGGATATGGCTGATTTTGGGGGTGGCCCACTACCCTAATGGGCCCATCAAAATTCACGGTGTAGATGTTCTACACACATCACAGTGGGGCCCACGGTTGGGACCGTGGTCCCTGCCCGCCCGCCAGACGCAGCACCCTTATATATATATATATATATATATATATATATATATATATATATATATATATATATATATATTGAAAACGGAGTTTTTTTAAGGTTTTTCGTAGGTGGGGCTGGTATCGGAAGAATCCATCCCGCCCACTAGTCCCCATAGCTCAAGACAAGCCAAACAAGCCCAATATTCAATATATTTTGGGGTATAGAAATGACAGGGGGTATTTCAATGGTAATGATACAGTTTTCAACGCTATGGCCCACTAGATAATCGGATCAACCTCATTTTTCGGCTCAACGCCTAAAATGAAGTGGGGAAAGGAATGAACGGCGTGGATTAAGTCCATACATCAAGGTGGGGCCCACACAAGTGGCCCTCCCCAAAGACTAAAAATTCAAACCGTTTTCTATGAGTACACCCTCACTGCTCGTTCATACTTCACAAAACACGTCCAGCGTCCCTGCACGCTGGATGGTCTGAATGTCTTTAAGGTGGGTCCCACATGGACGTGGCCCACTTAAAAATCAATATGATATTTGTGTCTCCTCATCACCTAAGGAAGGGCCCACATGGTTTGGACAGATGGATCCAACATGTCTATCAAGTGGGTCCCACGAAGGTGGATGACTTGAATAAAATGCACACATCATGAGGCCATGAACAAGGGAAAGAGAGAGAGAGAGAGAGAGAGAGAGAGGGAGAGAGAGAGAGAGAGAGAGAGAGGAAAGATCAAGTGATGGAGGGACCCCGGCACTATGGGCCCTCCCTTCCATGATTTACAACATATATTAAGTGGCTCCATTACATAAGGGCCCACAAATCAAAATCAACGGTGGAAATCCGTTCTCTACCGAAATGTAAAGTATAGATGACCCTATCCATGCAAGGAAAATAAACATCATGATGGGGTCCATGGAGGATGGCCCCATCATGGAATGATCATGAGGATTAAGATGGGCCATCAGCCACTTCTAGGGTCCAAAGTGAGATCCATACCATCAATCGGTAGGCCTTATTTGGCCCATCATAAAAACATGAATTCTAGGCTATAAAAGCACCCACCGTTCGATCTTCTTGGTCCATTGGAAAGTCGATCTCCTTGTGTCTCACTTTGATGGTGGAAGATGAGAAATGAATGGCT
Organism: Magnolia changhungtana; assembly: GCA_030180095.1. Taxonomy (NCBI): domain Eukaryota; kingdom Viridiplantae; phylum Streptophyta; class Magnoliopsida; order Magnoliales; family Magnoliaceae; genus Magnolia; species Magnolia changhungtana. The sequence continues at coordinate 2,210,561 of JASAUF010000316.1, forward strand.
AGGATGAAGGTTTTTGGGATGGGAATGGACCACACACAACACACTTTCTCTCTTGGAAAACCATGGACGTCCACCACTTGCTTGGAATTGTTGCTTGAAAAATATGAAGGGAAAGAGAGAGCAAGAGGGTTGTAAGGTGAGAGAGTGATGGGTGACGGATGTGAGGTGAGTGATGGATGTGAAGTGAGTGATGGGTGAGGTGAGAGATTGGTTGACTTGATGGTTGCTTGACTTGTAGAGAAAGAAAGTATGGGTGCTCTTGTACTTGACATGAAGTGATTGATTGATTGATTGATTGATTGATGGGACATATTGTAGAGATTCTCTTGGGATTTCAAAGGTGGGTCATTTCTTCCAAATAAGTATTGGCACAATCTTCCCACCAGGGTATTAGATTGGTATGCAAGACACGGCATTGGAACTGCGACGACGGTGCGGTTGCAATGGTACAAGTCTCGGATTAAGCCGACTCAGATCTATGGGATACGACTTAGGGTCGTGCGCAAATGTCGATTATAAGTCGTAGGTTGCCGAAATTCGAGGGGAAGGATCGTGGGAGTTGACGGAATAATTTGGACTAGGATACGAGTCTTATATGTTGAACATATTGCTCCTTTTGAACTCCTTCCTCTTCTCCAATCTGTAGGATGGGCTAACATTCTACATTGGGGTGGGTCGGCATACCGGTCTATTGCACAAGCTATGTTTGCATGTATTTCTGATTTTTTGACTGAGAATTTAACGTTTATAATGGTAACTAGAGAAGGTCCATTTGAAATAGACCGTCATCTAATCTCTGCTCTAATGGACATACCTGTTAATGACTAGGGTATTCCTATTCACACTCTAGTTGACAAACTATCGGAATAAAAAAAATGTATGCTTTCTAAAGCATTATGTAACATAGATGCACAATGGAGTCAAAATGGGAATGCGCTTGCTTCAAATACTTGTTACCCAGATACAGGGTCCTTCACAGGATATTTATTTCAAATCTTTATCCTCATTCCAGTAGCAAAACCGAAATCACCTCTTTCATGGTTCAGATTTTGCATTCCATCATCTCTGGTACAAAAGTATGCCTTCATTCTTTCATCTGTCATTCCATTATACAATTTTGTCTCCATCCTAGACAGTGATATCCCTTTTACATATCTTATGATTGTGTTAGTCACTCATATGTTAGTAGCTATGCCTGTTGGAGAGGCTCCCATTCAACACCTTATTTTCAACATCTCCAATATCAACAAGATGAATTTGCGGTTGGCTGATGGCCAAATGAATGTGGGTGATGGTGGAGCTAAAGTAGTGAATGAAGAAGAAGGTGGGCGATTTACCTCTAGATGATATAAATATGGATGATATCTTTAATGAGATAGAATCAGATTCTGAAGCTGACCCTGACTATCAGTGTGAGGCCCATATCCTAGCCCGTACTGTTCTGTAGGCTTCCGTGGTCCTCCCGGTCGAATTCTGGCGACCCGCGATGAGTAGATAGCAGTTGCGTGTATCCTTGAGTTACATACTGTTAATCTAAGTTGGCCATACCCGAGACTTGTACCAGTATGATAGCGTCATCGCCGTGGTTTCGATGCCGTGTCTCACACACCGATGCAATACCCGGGCTAGGAGATGTGGGCCCGCGTTTAGTTCGAAGAAAACACAGCGCATTTGCTAAACTCAAGAGAACATGTCAAATCAATCAATCAATCACATCAATCAAGTACACATCACTCTCATCACTCACACCCATCCCCAAGTACAACACCCATCCCTAAAGTCAACTCTTCCATCATTCACCCATCTCTCTCTCTCTCTCTCTTACAACCTCTCTCTCTCTCATTCTCCAAGCAACCCAACCATCCAAGGCATGAGAGCTCCATGAGAGAGCTTTGTGTGGCCCACTTTCCACCTCCCCATCTCTCATCTCCACGCTTCAATCATCATCTTCCTCCATTAAAGTTGAAGACAAGGAGCTAAGGAGTCCATGGAGCCTAGAAGAACCAAAATCGGTGGGTGTTCATAATACCTATTCTTTCAATTTTGGGCCCACATATGGTGGGACCCACATTGATGTATGCAATGTATTGAGGGGCCCTTTGTGGCAGGGTCCCTCCACTCTTCTGATCTCTCTCTCTCTCTTTCTTTCTCTCTTTACCATTTGTTATGGTATTCATGATAGTGAGGTGTGGCCCACCTGATGTGTGTGTGTGGCCCACCTGATCCAGTTGGTGGAGCCCACATTGCTTTCCATGGCAGGACAGGCCCTAGATGAAGGGAATCACAAACATTAGCTTGATTTGTGGACCCCCACATGATGTACGTGTGAAATCCACACTGTCTAGGCCTTGAGGCCGTGTGATGCAGTCGTGGGGCCCACATTATTTGAGTGTGAGATCCAAACCGTCCATCCACTACACGCAGCAGTTGCTGTCTCACACAGTAGGTTATGTGCGTCCCATCATGCAACATGTATTATATACCTACTGTCCATCTATACGGACCCCACCATGATTCCTATGTTTTACCCACGCTATGTGAGGTGGCCACGTGTGTGGACCCCACCACGATGCATTTGTTATATCAGGTGGCCACATGTGTGGACCCCACCACGATGCAATTGTTACATATGCTGCAGGTCTTCAAAAATATATATATATAATATAATATAAATATAATAATTGTATATATATATATATATATATATATATATATATATATATATATATATATATATATAAACATATGATGTATTATGGTGGGCCCCACGTGGGACCCACCTTTGTGGGATGATGATTTGATGGTATACCTACAGCAGCTATATAGCTGCTATATTACCGTCAGCAAGCTTCGTGAACCCCACTGTAATGAATGTTTTGTATCCAACCGTCCATCCTATTCCATCTCCTGTGGGGCCCACCCCACACATGTTGTATGTGTGGGATGGGACCCACCTTGATATATGTTTTGTATTCCTGTCGTCCATCCGTTCTGGAGGGGTAGGACCCACCTTATCATATAATTTATATCCACACCGCCCATTCATTTAATGAGTTCATCTTAGGCTTGTGGGACATGTACGTGGACCCCACAACGTGATGTATTGTATATCCACTATTGTCCATCGATTTGCTGGTGGGGCCCTGCCCTAATACATGTGTTTATCTCTACCGTTCTTCCAGCAACAAATGGCTACTGGATTAACGTCAGCAATCCTATGGGGCCATGCCACGATGTATTTGTTTCATTCACACCGTCCAGAGGGTGCTGGACAATGGCTAGACGGTGTTGATTTAATTAGACAATGTTTGGACGGTATCGATTTACATGGACAGTGTTTGGACGATGATGTCTAATGTTTGGATAGTGCTGATTTACATAGACAATGTTTGGGCGGTGCTGATTATCATTAGAGTGTCATATGCCCCATAGAATGATGTGTACAGTGGTCCACATGTTGCACCTGCAACTATTGAAATGATTTTAGATGTAATCCAAGCTTCCATCTGTGAGGCCCACCTTGATGTATTTTGTGGCCCATTCGAGAGGCCCACTTTAATTTACTTGTGGCTCATCTGCGAGGCCCACCTTAATATATTTATAGCCCAACTATGAGGCCCATTAGTGTGGCCCATTGATGCAACCCACTTGATGTGTATGCGGCCCATTAGTGCGGCCCATTGATGCAACCCACTTGATGCGTATAAGGCCCATTAGTGCGGCCCATTGATGCAACCCACTTAATGTGTATAAGGCCCATTAGTGCGACCCATTGATGTAGCCCATTGTGATGTGTATTAGGCCTATGGGTCGTGGCCCATATGTTGTGGCCCATTGTGATATATTTCCGGCCAATTTGGTAAGGCCCAATGAGATGTGTTTCTGGCCCATATGGCGTGGCCATTGTCATGTTTTGTAGCCCATTTAATGAGGCCCATTATAATATGCATTAGGCCCATGGGTTGTGTTTGAGGTCCATATGTAGTGTCCACCTGTTATGTATTTGAGGCCCATGTGCAGGGCCCACATGTTGTGTATTTGAGGCCTAGGTACAAGGCCCACCTGTTATGTTTCAAGGCCCGATGTGATGTGTGATTTTACAATGATGTTTATGTGGGCCACTCATTAGAAGCAATGATGGTTAAATGTCCACATTGATAGGCAATGATGGTTGAATGTCCACATTATGACATTCCCTTGGGCCTTGTTAGGCCCATTCTCATTGATGCTGATTGCCGAGGTTAATTGTCATGACCGATTGCAGATTTCAATCATCGAGGTCGATTATTGATCGATTCCGACTGTTGTGGCCGATTGTCAATTCTGATTATCGAGGCTGATTATCGTGACTGATTGTCAATTCCGATCATCGAGGCCAAATATTGATTGATTCTGATTATTGTGACTGATTGCCGATTCCGATTATCGATCGATTCCGATTGTTGTGACCGATTGCCGATTAGCGATCAAGGCTGATTATCGTGACTGATTGCCGATTCCAATTGTCGAAGCCACATATCGAGGCTGATTGTCGAGGCCCAATGTGATATATATGCGGCCCATATTTGAGGCCCATTGTGATGTACATTCAGCCTGTGTTTGAGGCCAAATGTGATGTATATGTGGCCCGTATTTGAGGCCCATCGGGATGTGTATTCAGCCCGTGTTTAAGGCCTAATGTGATGAATATGAGGTCTATATGATGAGGCCCATTGTGATGCATTTGAGGGGTAGGCAATGAAGACCATTGTGATGTATATTAGGCCCATGTGAGAGGTCCATCATGATGTGTATTAAGCTCTTGAGTAAGACTCATGGTGTTGTATATGAGGCCCTTGTGCGAGGCCATGGATCCACTATATGTTAGACTCTATGTGGGCCATTCCTTAGGGGCAATGTTGGTTAAATGTCAACATTGTCAAGGCCGATTATTGATACCAGTTATTAATACCGATTATGAGTTTGTGACAGTATAGCATCATGATACATGCCCATACACATCATTTGCATATTTGTTAGGAGATGTGATTGACCATTGCATATCTCACATAAGAGCACGGTGTGCACAAAATTGATGCATGACTGGATTGTATGACTCATGCATCTTACATTTTATGTAGTGACTACTGTATGCCCTAGCGATATCAGGGCCATAGGCTCCACAGGCATATCGTGGATGGCCATATGAGACACCGAAATGTTTGGTTCTAGCATACGAGCACCATAGATGTCCTTGGGTGAAAATTCCTAAACCTCCGTGACCAGGAGATGCCCTAACGTCGAGAACGAGTGGATACATGATCGCCTGAGTGTCGAATACTAGGAGGCCTCATCTCCCATAATGTCATGGTCGGTTGGGAGGGGATGTGGCCTTACCCGCCCGAGGGTAGGGGGCATAGCTAGGCTGAGTTTGACCAGCTCATGAATGGGTCACCTATCGACGTATCGGGTAGATATTGGCTCACTACTGGCCAGGTGGATAGTGAGGTCTCTTCCACTTGTATGGTAGCACGTCAGTGGGCGGCAATTTGCATGCAGAGTGTACTAGACCTCGGTGATGATCCTAGAGAGGAACCGTACTGATATGTGGGCTGATTGAGCAGGACTTGTATATTCATTCATTCATTCATTCACTATCCACTCAGGCTGGTGGTCGCAACTAATTGTTACGTGTACCTTTGCAATGGCCAGGATTTCAGTTGGGGCGCGTGACTAACCTGAGATAAGGAGTTTACCACATTAAGTCTAACTATCCAAATTAAGTATGAGACTAGTTTAGATAGAAGTCCCTTGTAATGGACCCCACAGCCTACGATACTACATACTATCATCCCGACTTCACACTCCAGCATTGTCATTCCATTCGCATCGCAAATTGCATTGCATCCTCGACATCTTATATTTGGTTCTTTATGACTCCTCATTGTATAGCTGATCTGTATTACGTACTCTGATATTGTTTGACTCATGATCTTATCAGTATTTCTGATATTGTATGATTATGGCATTGTATTGAATACTTGGTACTTACCTTGTGCACACACTTACACCACCCTCTAAGCTTTCTATAAGCTTATGCATGATAAATGCGTGCGGTGATGTTATGTTTCAGCAGCGTGGAGCTTGGAGCATGTAGCTGACTTCTGGAGCTTTGATTTTGACATATGTATTTCCTTTTCAACATTGTATTCAAATCTTTATATTAGTGGATATGTGATGATGATGTTACCTTTGTGATTTGGGTGAACTTGTGGTTATGCTTATTACAAGTAAATGTACATTGAAAAATCTTCCTTGTAGGATCCCAGGATCGGAATTTGGCGTATGAACGCTGGGAGCCGCGAATGGGGTACTACGGAGGCTGTCGGTACCGGATTCAGCGATCGGGAATTTTGTGAGCCCAATTTCCGAGTTTGGGGCGTGACAATCAACCTTCTGATTTTGCTTAGAGGTTACGTACTCTTGAGGAACAGGTGGCTCAGATTCGTGTAACCCAAGATTTTCAATTTGCTTATATGCGTAAATATTAAGGCGCATTAACAAGGGTTTACACCAAATTGATCCATCTATGCCTGCTCCTTCAGGATCTGATTAAGTGTTTTCTCATATGGCCTGTAATAACTCTTATGATACTTTTCTTTCTTTCAGTTTGTGGGACTAACTTTAGATGAACTTAGTTCATGTTGGCTACTTATATGTGAACATTATTTGCTTATATCTTTCATATCTTGACTAGTTTGCTCCATTATTCCTCTTTTGTTTATTTTCTTCTTCCATAGCTTAGTTACTTCCTTTGTCATATTGTGACAAAAAGGGAGAGAATATTATGTTATGTTATGTTATGTTTGCTTATGGATATGGATATGTATTGTGGGTAGTAGCATTTTTTTTTATGTTCTACTCAGGGAGAGTAAGTAAGAAGTGTGTTTTGACTATTTCAGGATGATGTGTTCTGGTTATTGTAAGTGATGCATTATACTCTCTTATGTATATATGGTGCATGATTCTTTGTTGAGCATGTAATGCTTCTCATATTTTTGACGGTGTGTTTTGTCACAAATTTGATAAAGGGGGAGATTGTAAGTGTTATTGTTTCTTGCTCCTTTGATTGTCAAATTTTGTAGTGCCAAAACCACAATCTGTATCTTGTGTAGCACATTGATATATATTGTTCAAGACAATGCATCACATGTACAAGGACAATGCTTCAAGTCAAGAACAAAGATCTACTTCAAGAAATGCAAGATCAAGTACATTGTTCACTCCTTTAAACTTCAAAGTTCAATGTTTTAAAGCAACATCGAAAGATAGGTCAACTGTTCATACTCAAGACTCAAAGTGAAGTACAACTCAAGTACAACAAATTCAAGCTTCAAAAGATCTCAAGTTCAAGTTTCATCATGTGTCGAGATCTCAAGCTTCATGAACTTCAAAGATCATCTATCATCTGAAGAAAAGAAGGTTCAATGTTCATACTTCTTGTTTAAGGGATGAAAGACCTTAGATTGACCTTAGGGTAGGTCATTTTGTATACATAATTCAAATTGAATTACTTTATAAGTGTTTAGACTGCTCTTCGACTAGTCCTGGACCTTGTTCGACTAGTCCTAGCACTGGCTCGACCAGTCCTAAGTTTGTTGCAAATTTTTAGAATTTGTTGTTAAGCCACGACCAGTCCTGGAGACTTCTAGACCGGTCGTGTGAACAGTGCACTACTCGTTCATGACCAGTCTTGCAGCTACGACTCAAACTCCAATGACTAAATCTGGCTCCTCACGACTAGTCGTGGACAGGTCATGACCAGTCGTGGAAGCCTCACGACCGGTCGTGAAGATCTTATGACCAGTCGTGGAACGGCTTTCTCTTATCGCGCTCAAAATTCAAAAATCTGTTTGTCCTACGACCAGTCGTAGTGTCCACAGGACCAGTCGTGAACGCGATTTGTTTAGCTATAAATAGACGACGAATTTCAGAGTTTTTCATTCAATTCAAGCTAAATCAATACGATACTCTGATAGATAAGTTAGGCATTATTTTAAGCTATATCATGCATATTTAATATTCTCTTTTATTAGCTTTGTTATATTTGTTTTTGTATTCTATATTCCATTCATATTTGAAAAAGGGATTGAGATTTTACCCTGTTCTTGGAATCAAAATCAAATAGAGCTAGCCCAACTTGATTTAATTTAAAATCAATTTAGAACTTGAAAAGGCCAAGCTATATGTCCTAGGGGGGGGGGGGGGGTGAATAGGACTATGCCAAAATTAAAACTTTAACAGCGAAATATAATAAAAGATATAGCCAAATAAATAAATCAATTCTATATGCTGAATTAAAAGCAACCTCACAAAACAGGAAATGAGAGGTTGATACTAATTCAGTTCTAAGGATAACCTTACACCATAAAAACCAAAGGTTTATGGCAGGACAACCTTATTTCTAGAACGTCCTTTGTATAAAAAACTCAAACCGAAGAGGAATAAATAAATAACAGAGAATTAAAATAACCTGCAAGAATTTAAACCTAAATTATTACAACATTCTCCACTGTGCTTGAAATGTAAAAATTACAACATTCACATCCACAAATACATTCCACAATTCTGAATGATAAAGAATAGGAAAATTAAAAGAGCATTCAAATAACAAAGCACAACGATATATAGTGGTTCGCCTGTGTGTTCACCAACTGTTAAACAATAGCCACATAGCTTGCTACTCCACTCCTAATATCCTCACACAGGGGATAATAACGTTCACTATTAAATAGGTTTTACAGGTTCACCTAAAACCATCACAATTGCCTTTTTAACTTGGGCTTACACAATCCAAAAACCCACACTTTCTGAGTTTTCTGGTTCTCCTCAGATAACTAACATAATGAGATTTTTCTGGCGAATCTCAAACAAAACCAAACATAAAGGAATTTACAATAAATGTAAAATACCTGGATTTTTTCTTTTGTAGCAGCTAGGTAGAACCAATTAGAGTAGATGTTCGAATCAACGTTCAATGTCCAATACTCACTTAAGAAATGGTTCTAGGTTCTAATTGATTTTAAATTAAACCAAATTAGGCGTAGCTCTATTTGATTTTAATTCCAATAAAGAAGGAATACAGCAATTCCTCTTTTTTAAATAAGATTGGAATTTAGGAATAAAATCAAATAAGAAAACCTAACAAAATGAATATTAAATATGCACAAATTAGCTTAAAAATGAACACAGCTTATCTTAGAGTGGAGGCTTGAATTTCTCAAAATTAATCAATATAAAACTCTGAAATTTGTGCTCAATTTATAGAAGCAAAGATCGCGTCTACGATTGGTCTTAGGAAACTTTGATTAGTCGTGGCTCCAACGGCATTTTGAAAAATTAAGCACGATCTGAAAATCAGTTTTACGATTGGTCGTAAGGACCCTTCGACTGGTCATAGACCACCTACGACTGGTTGAAGCTGACCCAGGACTGGTTATAGGAAACCATATTTGGTTGCTGGAGTTTGAGTCGTAGTTCTAGGACTGGTCGAAGGACGAGTCGTGACCACCCTACGACCGGTCGAATAGTCTCCATGATTGGTCGAAGAATAACAAAAAAATTCTAAAAATCTTCAACAACTTAGGACTGGTCATGAAATTTCTTGGACTGGTCGAACCAAGTCTTGGACTGGTTGAACAAGGTCTAGGACTGGTCTTATAATAGACCAACATCATGTATAAAGATTTATCATGACTTATATATCCAAAATGACCTACCCTAAGGTCAAACTAAGGTTTATCATACCTGGAACATAAAGTATGAACATTGAACATCATTCTTTCAGATGATAGTTAATCTTTGAAGCTTGAGACCTCTACTTGATGTAGCTTGAAATTGAGATCTTCTACAACATGAGTATAAGCTTCAACTTGAGTTGTACTTGAGTCTTTGAAATGTACTTAAGTCTTGAATAAACACTCTTCTTATTGATGTAGACTTGAACATTGATGCATACGGAAGAGAACACAGTACATAACCTTGTATTTCTTGAAGTCGAGCACCGTACTTGTCTTGAACCTTGTGATGTCGTCTTGAATCACATATATATCAACATACAAACATAAGACACACAGATAGAAGTTGTGGCACACACAAGAAGTTTTGGCACCATAAAATTTGACAATCAAAGGAGCATGAGACCATAACACTTACATTCTCCCCCTTTGTCAAATTTGTGACAAAACATACCGCACTACGAGAAACACAATAAAAAGCACCATGTGCATATTAACGAATCATGCACTAGTTGTCATTAAGTAATACAAACTCATTATATACTACTCCCCCTAAGTAACAGCACATATCACATATGCACATATCACATCACATATCACATGTCCCCAAAATACTCATTATCCATAAGCAACCTTTCATCAACCTTTCTTCTCCAAAAGCTAAAACCTTCTCCCCCTTTCTGTCACAATATGACAAAGGAAACAACAAAGAGATGGATAAGTAATGGAGAAAAGATGAAGTAACTTGACATTGTGTAAGTAAGGAAACATTCACAATCAAGTTACTTGAAAAATTAAAAAGACAGCAAACTAAATAAAGTGCACAGTCCACCACAAGAAGAGAGTTATTACAGACCACGAAAGAAAATACTTAATCGGATCCTGAAGGAGCAGGAATGGTATGATCAAGATTATGCACTCCTTTGTTCAAGCGTCTAAGATACTTGTGCATATATTTAAACTGAAGATCATGAGAAATAGACATATTCTCTACCTTCTCTTCTAAAGCATGAAGACGAGCATCAAAATCAGAAGGCTCAAAATCATGATCATTTCCAGAATCAAAATCAAGTTCATTGAAAATATCATTCATATCCACATCATTAGGAGGAAGATCACCAGCTTCTTCATCCCTAGCTTCAGCTCTACCAACATCCACTTGGCTATGAGCCAATTCCAATTTCATTTTGTTAATATTTCAATTGCTAAAAATAAGATGATGGATTGGAGCTTCTCCAACAGGCATAGGCACGAGCATGTGCTTAGCTAGAATAGTCAAGAGATAGGCAAAATGAATATCAATATGACCTAGATGGAGACGTGAATGAATAATGGAATGACATATCAAGGAAGGAAGGCAAATTTTATAACCAGAAATAACAGAGTACAAAACACGAACTATAAAGGTAGTTAATTCAATCTTATTACCAGAATGAGGATACAGGTTAGAAGTAAAAATCCTGTGAAGCACCCTGTATTTGGGTAACAAGTACTTTGCGGGGAGCGTATTCCCTTTATGAGTCCATTGCACATTCATATTACACAAATCTTTGGTTACCATACGCTTTTTAGATTCAGAGGGTTTCTCAGCTAAAGTATGAATAGGAATACCCTCTTTAATAGGTTTATCCATTAAGCCTGCAATCAGATGATGGTCAATTTCAAATAGACCTTCTCTAGTATCAATTTTAAAAGTTAAATCTCAAAAGAGAATACTAAGATACATGCAAACATAGCCTGTGCAATTCCATAATCGCTTAACATACGTTTCATCCAAACAAGCTGAGTACATGCATTTCCTGCTGCAATGTATTCAGCCTCAGAAGTTGAGAGCGATATAAAACTTTGCTTTTTACTAAACCAAGAAACTAAAGAGTTTCCAATATAAAAACAACCACCACTGGTTGATTTTCTATCATCGATATTTCCAGCTCAATCAGCGTCTGAATACCCAGCCAATTGAACACTAGTATCAAAAGGATACCAGAGACCCATTTTAGCAGAACTTGCAACATATCGCATAATCCGCTTAACAGCAGAAAGATGTGACTCTTTAGGATTAGACAGATATCTAGCGCAAATGCCAACACTTAAAGAAATATCAGGTCTATTAGCAGTTAAGTAAAGTAGACTACTAATCATACTACGATATAATTTAAGATCTATATTTTTACCTATAGAGTCTTTTGAGAGTCTTAAAGTTGTACTGTAACATCCCGGATTTTTTCCAACCTGGGATTAGATGTCCTTAGGCAATGGGTCGATCCTAATACCTCATTAACTTGTCAGAACTGAATCCCAAAGTCTAAAGCCACCTTTGAATTCATTTCCTTCACAAATCTCACCCTTCATCACCTTGATCTTCCAATTTTTCTAAGGACTTTCACCCTAGACACTATCTTAAACTAGCTAAGTAGTATAACTTAGATCACTTTATATACAAACTATAAAGGCCTGAGTACCACCTCGACCAGAAATCACTTAGGACTAAATCCCTTAGAAATGAGACAAAGTAACTAGGTGTGAGACCAGATTAGCTACGAAATCCATTGGGATCGCTTTAAATACGATCTGCAAGATCCAAAACTTGCAGAATTAGTGACTCTAGGTTACCCTAAAGTTTAGAACCAAACTCATTTCCCGGCTGCTCTCGGGAATGAAACGAAACTTCGTATTAGGTCTAGATCACACATCAGAAGTCCGATTAACACGAAGTTAAGGAACTAGGACCGCCTCACTGGGCTTGACTATCATCTCAAAAATCAGGTCCAGCCGATGTCCCACGGCCATTCGTTTGGATCCGGAGCGAGGGAGTGTGAAAAACATTATTCCCTTTATAAAATAAATATCTGGAATAGTGATCTGGCACCATTCGCTTGCGCATCAGTATTAAGCAACCAGACCGTCAGAGTCAGACCAAATTACACCCTCGGATCAGGAAAAATTTCAGGAACATTTACATGTGCTTGGAATTTTGGATCGTAGCCCACTGACCGTTGAACTGAAAGTGGTCCGCCACGTGCAATCTGGGAATTCGATCGAGTCAAAAACGTAATCCCACATAGATCCATGTGTGGTGAACTTAAGTCTGACGTTTGGCTCAAGGAGGGCCACCAGAACCTCTCTTTTGAGCTGGAAAAGTGACGAAATACCTATATTAGCAGTAACCCTTGAACCTGAGTCTATTTTGGGAAGGTTTTAGGCTATAAAAGGACCTTAAACCCTCTCCCATTCCAGCCATACGATTTTGGATTTGAGAGAGAGAAAAGAGAGAGAAAGTGAGGGAGATGTGGGAGGAACTCCCTGCTGCTGTTCCCTGCCGCTATTCGGGCTCCACCGCCTGATTCTCATCGCTTTCCCGGCGATTCCGGCGTCATTTCTAGGTAAGAAACCCCAACCCTAATCTGTTTTAGGGTTGTATAGGTTGTAGGTTATGAAATAGCTAACCTGTTTCGTTCTTTAGGCTACCAAACTCCCGTATACGGAAGCTTAGCTAACCTATCGGCTCCATTACGATTCTACAACAAAATGTGCAGACTTTAGGTGTATAGGTTATGGTTTTCAACGCTTTCAATGCAGATAATGGTAGATTCATGATCTGCATGCAATTGCACATGTACAAAGTGCTTTCCGTTTTCTGTTTCGATTAGAATTGTAGAATTTGGAATTTCACATACTCTAGGTATTCGTATAAAATACCGTATACGTATTTTTTTATGGAAATGTGTTTGACATATTTATTTGTCGTATGGATATATGACGTATGGATAAAACACTTATTTGGTGAAAGGATTCGCCAAAATACATGTTTTACTAATATACACTATGTATGTAGAAATACTGTATTGTAAGGAGTGTCATATACATGTATATTTTGGAAATGTGTTTGCCATGATTATTTGTCGTATGATTATATAATATATGGATAAATTACTTATTTGGCGAAAGGAATCACCGTAATACATGTTTGCTTGTATACTCTATGTATGTTGAAAATGCGTATTTTAGAAAATACTGTATACGTATAAATTTTGGAGATATATTTATCATGATTATTTGCTGTAGTAATATATTATACAAGGATAAAATACTCACTTGGCTAAAGGATAGCCCTAATACATGTTTTGCTAACATACACCATGTATGTTGTAATAGTGTATTCTAAGTGTTTGTGAAAATGACTGAATGAGTATAGAATCCTCATTCGTGCTCGCCATGACTAATTGTCATGGATTCATAATTGTTGTATTGGCGATACCCTTTTGACGAAAGATTTTCCCTAAATCACGCCACGACCAAGATACACTATATATGCTAAAATGTGTGGCCCAAGTGTTTGCGGAAATGACTGAATGAATATGGAACTTGGATTCCTGCTTGCCATGACTTTTCGTCGTGGGTGTACGCGTGTTATGATTGGGGCAACTCCCTAGGGAAAGGATTTGGCCTAATGCCTATGTGATCGACATATGTCATGTATGTTGATGTATGTTTGTTTAAGTGTTTCTTGAAATGTCTGAATGAGTAGTAGTTAGCATATTGTAATGTATAAGGGTGTTGAGATATGATTCTCAACCTCTTTTAACTATGTGTATGATCTCCTTGGATTGTTGTGTGATTAGGAATTGAACATGTATAAACTCATGCTTGTGTTGTGATTCATAACATGCTCAACTGCTTTATGATTATAACTATGTAATGTATATGTTTAAATTTATATTTACGTTGTATGATCCGTCATGGGTGATGGGGGAGCGGAGCAACGAGTGCGTGCAACAGCCCTGGCAGCCCTAAACGGATAATACCATACCTTGATTGCATGAGTTGAATCTTGATCCATTACTGCTTTATCTATCTGCAAGTTATCATGTTTGGGGCTATAATTGTAGTCCAGAAAATCGGTACCAGAATTGAATTCGTGGCTGTGATTCATTTGCCACGTGAGATGTGTTCGACGAACCTGAGTCGTACTTCGGTTGGCGATAGTGGTTGGCCATGCGAAGTGCTTATGCATTTCATGTCGTTCAACTTGTTGTGCGCTTGAGCTAGCCGAGCTCGTCAAGTAACCCGATCTGTCTAATGTATGTTCACCATGTTTGGACGCTACTGCTTGAACCTAGGGTACCAAACTTACCAGTGAAATCCCTTTTAACCATGGTACCTCGATCCGCTAAGACTCATGAGCCGGGCATGGTGGTATGGCACACCGTGGTCGAGCTGTCGGCCTACGCTGGGGCCACGTGCCTCCCCGTAATGACCAGTGAGCAACCAAACTCGTGAGCCGATTATGGTTGTATGGGACACTATATTCGAGCTGTCGATACTTACGGCGAGAGCCGAGTACGGTGAGACCTGTGCTCGTGCTGACGGGCGACGAGTCCTCCGTAGTATCTTCGAGTATACTCCAAGGGTCTATGATTGTCGACGAGTCTTTCACATCAACTGGAGTATGAGTTGAGCCGAGTACGGTGAGACCTGTACTCGAGCTGACGGCTAGTGATTGAGCCGAGTACGGTGAGACCTGTACTCGAGCTGACGGTCAGCAATTGAGCCACATACGGTGAGATCTGTATCCGTGCTGACGGGTGACGAGCCCTTTGTGATGCCTTCGCTACGCCTCTCAAACCATAATATCGTATGAGATTAACTAGGACTGACGACCTTAGAATGGATCATGTTTGGGAATGAGATTAACTTTCCCAATACTGCTGTTTGAAATGGACTAATAATAACTCGGTAATCATGATCATCATCGCATCGCATGTGCTTAGTAGATGTGGCGCACTGAGGGAGTTAAGCATTCGCGAACGTAAGATGATGTCGCGTGAGGGTGGTTTGGCAAGGGCATACAGCATCATGTCATTTCATTCTCACACTTAATAAGAGTAGTTAGAATTGTTTGATTTGTACTGCTTTATCATTACTGCTTGATTGAATTGATAACATGTTAACCTATGCTTTACTGTTCCACTGAGTTGATCACTCACTCCCACGTTACGGGACGGTGTTGTACACACCAACCAGATTTGTTGAATTTCAGATGATGGCGATGCTTATGAAGCAGAGCCGGACCACTTCTATGGTGATGAGGAGGAGTTCTCCTATCACGTAACTCTCTGACGGGTCTCTGAAGACCTGGTACTGTATTGACGGGGCTATGGTACATGGGATAGAGACATTACACTTACACATTGGTATAATTTGAACTGTACTTGTAATTTATTAACCTGGTAATGTTATCACGCTCTGGAGATTCACTACAGATTTTATATATTTTATATATCTATCACAGTCTTCCGCTTGCTAAATTTTGTCTCTGGAGTATGATATTCATTTTGGCTTAATCTCACTCATGTTCGATTGCACAAAACTGATCAACATTCAATCATCATTCATTTTGTTGCATAAGTGATGTTCTGGAACTCGGGAGTTGAGTTTATGCTCGACCCCCGATTTTCAGGGCGTTACATGTACTCATAGGAGTATCAAAGTTCTTACCATTCTTAAATCCAAACTTTTTGATTAAGTTCAGAGCATATTTTGTTTGAGAAATGAAAATGTCATCTGGTTGTTGTTTTACTTGCAACCCAAGGAAATAATTTAATTCCCCAACCATGCTCATTTTGAACTTAAATTTTATCAAATCTGCAATTTCAACAGTCATGTTAGTACAAGTTGATCCATAAATAATATCATCAACATACATCTGAACTATTAAGATATCATCGTTATGTTTCTTAACAAAAAGCATTCTATCGACACTACTCATTTGAAAATTATGACTTAGTAAAAACTTAGTCAATTTTTCGTACCATGCCCCGGGAGCTTGTTTTAGACCATATAGAGCTTTTTTAAGATGGTATACATGATCATTAAACTTAGGATCTTCAAACCCTGTAGGTTGTTCAACATATACTTCTTCATGTAGATCACCATTCAAAAAAGCACTATTTACATCCATTTGATGAATTTTAAATTTTCTAAAGCATGCAATGGATATAAAAAGTTTGATTGATTCAAGATGAGCAACTGGAGCAAAGGTTTCATCGTAGTCAATGCCTTCTATTGGAGTGTACCCTTGTACAACCAGTCTTGCCTTGTTTTGAATTATATTACAAAGTTTATCAGACTTATTTTTAAAAATCCACTTAGTTCCTATAATGTGTTCATCAGAAAGAGCTTCTTTTACGTTTATCGGTTCAATCTGAGATGTAAAGCACACGTAATTACATATGTCTTCTAGTTGTCTACGAGTTCGCACACCAGTGAGAGGGTTACCAAGAATTTGAGCGGTTGGATGATCTTTAACAGTCCCTAATTTAGAATTGTTTTGACTTGATGAAGTATCATGTTTGTCAATTAGAAGTACTTCATCATTATCTAAACTTGGGGTAGGTGTATTCAAATGATCGTCTATGACCACATTAATTGATTCTTGAATAACACCGGCCCTTTTCTTCGATACACGATATGAGCGACTGTTTAAAGAGTATCCTAAAAAGATTCCTTCATCACTCTTTGTGTCAAACTTTCACAGATTTTCATGGTCACGTAAAATATAGCACTTGCTACAAAAAACTCGAAAGTATTTGACAGTAGGCTTTTTATCGAACCACATTTCATAGGCGGTTTTATTATTAGATTTACATATATAAACCCAATTAATAACTTAACAACCAGTATTCACTGCTTCAGCCCAAAGATTTTTAAAGAGCTTCATACTATTCAACATTACTGTTCCCATTTCTTGAAGCACTCTATTTTTCCTTTCCACAATTCCATTTTGTTAAGGAGTTTTGGGTGCAGAGAATTCATGCGATATTCCCTGATCATTACAGAATTTCTCAAAACTGCTATTCTCGAACTCAGATCCATGATCACTATGGATCTTACAAACTTAAGAACCTTTTTCAGTTTGGATCCTTTTGAGAATCTTTTTAACTTCATCAAGGGTCTCTGATTTATCCCTTAAGAATGCTACCCAAGTGAATCTATAAAAATCATCCACGAGTACCAAGATATATTTTTTGCCACCTTGACTCTCAGTCCTGGTAGGTCCTATAAGATCCATATGGAGATGCTCGAGTGGTCTTGATGTGGCATTGGAGTTCACCTTTTTGTGAGAGCTCCTTGTTTGCTTGCCATACTGGCATTCACCACATATCTTGTCTACATTTTGTAATTTAGGTAGACCTCTTATTAGTTCTCCTTTGCTCAATCTGTGTAAATTACGGTAGTGTACATGTTCAAGGCGTTTATGCCATAATTCAATTTCATTGGTATGGACAATGTAGCACGATTGATTAGATGAGCTACCATTGCTTACAATATAGTAATTTTCAGAAGTCCTGATATTACAGAACCCTTTTTGTTCAAGATTTCACAACCTTTATTAGAAAATTTCATGTTATGATTGTTATCGCATATTTGAGATATGCTTAACAGGTTGTGTTTTAGCCCCTCAACATACAAAAATTCTTAAATAAGGGGAGGTTATAGAGTTGAACCGTACCTTGGCCAATAATCTTGCAATTGCTACCATCACTAAATGTGACTGACCCATCAGTCATATCTTTAAGATCGGTGAATAAAGCTTTGTCGCCTGTCATATGTCTTGAGTATCCACTGTCTAAGTACCACTTCGAATGGCTTGTAGCTTTGAAAGCAGTGTGGGCAACCAAGCAAGTAACTTTAGGAACCCATTTCATTAGTGTTTTGGGTTTAGGAGTATAGTTAGTCTTCTTTTATTTATAATTTTTGTACGAGTGACCCACTGAGTTAAATTTTAAGAGCTCCTTAAGCAAATCAACTATTTTTTCAGCTAAAGGGTTTTGGTTTTGAATCTTATAGTTGACATAGTTTCTTTTAGGTTTTTGAAAAGTTTTTGCATTTTTAGAAAAACTTTGATTAATACTTTTCCCTTTTGAGTTAGAGGTTTCTCCTCTCACAAACTTAAGAGGAGTATTCTTCTATTTAGAAGGTATATATTTATCATAGCCCAATCCGGATTTGTCGCCACATTTTCTAGATCCAGATAAAAGTTTCTCAAACTTCGGATCTCCTTAGGCATACCTCCATGTATCCTTTGAACTTAAAAGTGAAGAGTTTTCAAGCTTAAGTTTGACATTTTCAGATTTAAGATTTTCAATCAGGGAGGTTTTGAATTCTAAATCACATTTAGTCTTTTCAAAATAATCTGAAATATGAAATATTTCTAAAATAAGAGACTCAAAATTTTCTTTAAGTTTTAAAAACTTTTTTTTTGAAGTTTTAGTTTTACGGTAATTTTACAACTTTCCTTATATAGGGCATTGTAAGCATCTTGAAGATCGTCTTCATTTTCATAATCACTATTCAGATTTTCTTCACTAGTTAAATCATCATGATCTGAAAAAGTGAACTTGGCTAGAGTCATAAGGGTCTTAACATCATTGCCCGACTCGGTTTCAGAATCTTCTGATTCAGAAGTGGCTTCAGTGCCAGAAGATTCGTCCCAAGTAACCAACATTCCTTTCTTCTTAGGTTTGTTCCTTTTAGGACATTTGTTTGCTAAATGCCCATATTCTTGGCAGTTGTAACATTGACTATCTTTCAAAGATTTCCAAGTTTTAGATTTTGGTTTAGAATGTTTCTTATCATTTGATTTTTGAAAATCAACCCTCTTTTTACTTTTGAAAAACTTGTAAAACTTTTTAGTAAGAAGGGCCATATCATCTTCAAAATTTTCTAAATCAGAATCTTAAGAAATACATTTTGAAGATTTAAGCACAATAGATTTACCTTTAGGAGCTTTAAAATTTAATTCTTAAGTTTGCAAGGATCCAACCAACTCTTCTACCCTCATATTGTTAGTATCACGAAGTTCCTAGATCGCGGTTACCTTAGAATTGAACCGTTCAGGTAGTGAGCGTAGTATCTTTGCACACACTTTACTTTCTGGGATTTTATCGCCAAGACCCCACATAGAGTTTACAATGTCATTTAATCTAGTGTAGAAGTCCATAAACATTTCATTTTCCTCCATATGAATTTCTTCAAATTTGGTTGTGAGGAGTTGGACTTTAGATTTTTTGACAATTGAAGTACCCTCGTGTGTCATTTCTAATATATCCCAAGCTTGCTTTGCAGTATCACAGGATATGATTCTTTTGAACTCATCCGGTGATAGTGCGCAAGTGATTGCATTTAGTGCTTTTGCATTGGCACTACTCTCACTTTTCTTAAGAGTGGTCCATGAGAAAAATGGTGTAACTCTCATTATTTTTGAACCATCGATACTAGTCACTTCAGTGGTAGGTGGGTTCCATTCAGCCACTATGGCAAGCCACACGTTCTCATCCATTGATTTGAGGAAAATCCTCATCCTAGCTTTCCAATAGGTATAGTTGGAGCCATCAAAGGGTGGAGGCCTAGTGACTAAGAGGCTATCAAAATTTGACATCTTATAGCTTAGATTGTTAGCTCAGGAAATGAATCCAAGAATAAAGAATTTATAAAAAAAAAATGAGCTATTAGGCTCTGATACCACTTGAAAAGGCTAAGCTATATGTCCTAGAGGAGGGGGGGGGTGAATAGGATTATGCCAAAATTAAAACTTTAACAGCGGAATATAATAAAAGATATAGCCAAATAAATAAATCAATTCTATATGCTGAATTAAAAGCAACCTCACAAAATAGGAAATGAGAGATTGATACTAATTCAGTTCTAAGGATAACCTTACACCATAAAAACTAAAGGTTTATGGCAGGACAACCTTATTTTTAGAACGTCATTTATATCAAAAACTCAAACTGAAGAGGAATAAATAAATAGCAGAGAATTGAAATAACTTGCAATAATTTAAACCTAAATTATTACAACATTCCCCACTGTTCTTGAAATGTAAAAATTACAACATTCACATCCACACATACATTCCACAATTCTGAATGATAAAGAATAGGAAAATTAAAAGAGCATTCAAATCACAAAACACACTGATATATAGTGGTTCGCCTATGTGTTCACCAACTGTTAAACAACAGCCACACAGCTTGCTACTCCACTCCTAATATCCTTACACAGGGGATATTAAAGTTCACTATTAAATAGGTTTTACAGGTTCACCTAAAACCTTCACAATTGTGTCTTTTTAACTTGGGCTTATACAATCCAAAAACCCACACTTTCTGAGTTTTCTGGCTCTCCTCAGATAACCAACACAATGAGATTTTTTAACTGAATCTCAAACAAAACCAAACATAAAGGAATTTACAATAAATGTAAAATACCTGAATTTCTTCTTTTGTAGTAGCCCGGTAGAACCAATCAGAGTAGATGTTCGAATCAACGTTCAATGTCCAATACTCACTTAAGAAATGGTTCTAGGTTCTAATTGAATTTAAATTAAGTTAAATTGGGCGTAGATCTATTTGATTTTGATTCCAATGAAGAAGGAATACAACAATTCCTCTTTTTCAAATAAGATTGGAATTTAGGAATAAAATCAAATAAGAAAATCTAACAAAAATAATATTAAATATGCATAAATTAGCTTTAAAATGAACACAACTTATCTCAGAGTGGAGGCTTGAATTTCTTTAAATTAATCGATATAAAACTTCGAAATTCGTGCTCAATTTATAGAAGCAAAGATTGCGTCTATGACTGGTCTTAGGAAACTTCGACTGGTCGTAGCTCCAACGGTATTTTGAAAAATTAAGTGTGATCTGAAAATTCAGTTTTACGACTGGTCGTAGGGACCCTTCGACTGGTCGTAGACTACCTACGACTGGTCGAAGCTGACCCAAGACTGGTCATAGGAAACCAGTTTTAGTTGTTGGAGTTTGAGTCATAGTTCTAAGACTGGTCGAAGGACGAGTCGTGACCACCCTATGACCGGTCGAACAGTCTCCACGACTGGTCGAAGAATAATAAAAAAATTCTGAAAATCTTCAACAACTTAGGACTGATCGTGGAATTTCTTGGACTGGTCGAATAAGGTCTAAGACTGGTCTTAGAACAGACTAACTTCATGTATAAAGATTTATCATGACTTATGTATCCAAAATGACCTACCCTAAGGTCAAACTAAGGTTATCATACCTGGAACATGAAGTATGAACATTGAACATCATTCTTTCAGATGATAGTTAATCTTTGAAGCTTGAGACCTCTACTTGATGTAGCTTGAAATTGAGATCTTCTACAGCATGAGTATAAGCTTCAACTTGAGTTGTACTTGAGTCTTTGAAATGTACTTAAGTCTTGAATAAACACTCTTCTTATTGATGTAGACTTGAACATTGATGCATACGGAAGAGAACACAGTACATAACCTTGTATTTCTTGAAGTCGAGCACCATACTTGTCTTGAACCTTGTGATGTCGTCTTGAATCACATATATATCAACATACAAACACAAGACACATAGATAGAAGTTGTGGCACACACAAGAAGTTTTGGCACCACAAAATTTGACAATCAAAGGAGCATGAGACCATAGCACTTACAGAACTTAGAAACATTTCATAAGTGAGTTTGGACATCAAACTTCTACGTTGATCTTCTACTCCGACTTGGTTCTTCCGGGCTACATCAAAGAGAATATCCAGTTATTTTAGAGTTTTTGTAAATTCCTTTGTTTTGGTTTTCATTGAGATTGAGCCAGAAAAATCTCGTTGTTTTGGTTTATCTGAGGTGATCCAGAAAACTCAAAGTGTGGGGTCTTTTAATTATGTAAGCCCACTTAAAAGACACAATTGTGAGGGTTTTAGGTGAACCTAGAAAAACCTATTTTTATAGTGAACGCTAATATCCACTGTGTGAGGATATTAGGAGTGGAGTAGTTGTGTGGCTATTGTTTAACAGTTGGTGTACACACAAGCGAACCACTATAATTCTTTGTGTCTTGTGATTTGAATGTTTGTTTATTTTCTATATCTTTTATCATTCAAGATTGTGAGATGTATTTGTGGTTGTGAATGTTGTAATCTTTACATTTCAGCATTGTGGAGAATGTTGTAATAGCTTAGATTTCCTTTCTTGCTATTTCCTTTTTATTCCTCTTCAGTTTGAGTTTTTAATACACAAATCGTTCTAGTAAGGTTGTCCTGCCATAAACCCTTGGTTTTTCTGGTATAAGGTTGTCCTTAGAATAACATTTGTATCAACATCTCAATACTAGAATTTTGAGGTTATTGCTTCATTTATTTATTTACAATTCATTTGTCTATCTTATAGTTTAATTCCGCTGTTATTTTTAAAATTTGGCATAGTCCTATTCACACCCCCCCCCTCTTAGACATATAGCTCCGCCTTTTAAGACCCACCTGGCACGTTTGGAGTCCACACCGTCTAGCAGATGGGACGATGGGACCCACCTCATAAATGTATTGTATATCTAGATCGTCCATTTATTGTGGTTCCCATGCAGTAGGGGCTGCTGCTCCACTGACGTCAACAAGCTTTGTGGGTCTGATCTAAGGTATGAGATAAATCCAGACCGCCCATTTTTGTGGACCCCACCAGCATCTTAGCTAATGTATTAACGTCAGTAAGTTGGGGTCTGATTATGAGGTTTGTGTTATATCCTAACCATCCATCTGGACAGTGGGAACCTCACCGTACAGCTGCTGTCTTCATGTCAGCAAGTTCTGTGGGTCCCGCATGATGTATGTGTTACATCCAAACAATTCATACGGTGGGCTGACAGCAATAGCTACTGTATTACTGCAGCAGTTTAGTGGGTATGCTCATGTGGTATGCGTTAGATCCAAACCATACATCCACTTCGCGAGCTCATCTTAAGGGTTGAAAAGAAAAATAAGGCAAATCTGTCTATCAGGTGGACCACAATGTAATGATCAATGGAGGATTGACGTCTACCATTGAAACCCATTTGGGGTCACAAAAATTCTAGATCAATATGAAGTCTGTTTTTCCTCTTAATTCAAGTCTTTGTGACCTTATGAACAGATTGGATGGAAAATAAACATTAAGGTGGGCCTTGTAAATTGTTAATAGTAAAAATCATTTTCTCCACTGCTATTTGTGGTATGGTCCAGATGATCTTTCGATATGATCCATTTTTTGGTTAATGCTCTAAAATGATTTCTAAAAATAGATGAATGGTGTAGGTAGTCCAGCTAGGATGGTGGGCCCACTTGATGTATATGAGGCCCATCTTCTATATGAGGCCCATGTGATGCAGCCCACTTGATGTATATGAGGCCCATGTGATGCAGTCCACTTCACGAATTCTCTGTATCTCCTCTAAATCATCTCCCGTGATGATGAGGTCATCCACGTACAGTAGAATGATCGAGAATTTCTCATTAGTCTGCTTTCTTTATAGAAGATGCCAGCGTGATAGAAGATGCTTTATGTATTTGTGGCCCATTTGGAGAGGCCCATTGTGATGTATATATGGCTCATGTGATGAGGCCCATTATGATATATATATGTGGCCCATGAGTGAGGCCCATCGTGATGTATATCAGGCCCTCTATTTGAGGCCCATTATATTGTGTATGGGACCCTTGTGTGAGGCCATGGGCCCACTATATGTCAGGCTCTATGTGGGCCACTCCTTGGGAGCAAGGTTAGTTAAATGTCCATATTGATGGACAATAATGGTTAAATGTCCACATTGTGACTTTCCCTTAGGCCCTTGTTAGGCCCATTCTCATCCTTCTCTAAGTGGGTTGACCCTAATCCTTGGGCCCTATTGGTATTTTGCATGATCCATCTATTCATTTTGGGCTAACCTAAGATGTTGGGCACCCATTGGTTGCTAGTAGGGTTGTTTTTAATCTTGGAGTCCATCTAGGACTTATTTGGGCCCCTTAGGGCATCTAGCGGGCCATATGATAATATAGTGAAGGATGAAATAGCGGTGAAGACCACACCAGTTGAAGAAGGAATATGCCAATATGTCCTAGAGGGGGCAAATAGGATTTTTTAAAGTTTTTATGATTTATTTAAAAATTCTATTTCACTAATCATATGAATATGCAATTATTAGGATTAATCAAATATAACTTTACTGGCTTCAAAGCTAGGTAGAGGATCCAACACAAACTATTCAAGATATAGCAATATGCAACTTAGTTTATGTTAGATGTGACTGTGTATGTGTGTGAGGAGTGATCAGATATATAAATATGAATGCATTGACATAAATCACATACACAGAAGAGCAATCACAAACACAGTCATTTTTATAGTGGTTTGACTACTTGTCTACTCCACTCCCGGTAATTGCACTTAACCCTTGAGTATATCGGATTTCACTAAGGAGGTTTCACAATGGTTCACCTCAAACCTAAGTTTTTAAATCAGGTTCACCTTCAACCTTTACAACCTACACTGAGGCTGACTGTTTATGCTCTCACGAGCAAGGGTCAACACAACGGACCCACTTTTAGGCACACTGGCCAAGGATCTTCCATAAGACCCTGCTAGAGGTTTTTCCACAGTTCACCTTAAACCCGAGGTTTCACTCAGTTCACCTAAAACCCAAGGTTTTACACGGTTCACCTCAAACCCAGAGTTTTACTAGTTCACTCCTAACCAGATGTTTATGCTCTCCACAGAGCAAGGGTCCACACAACACACTCACCACACACTCCTGCCGGAGGTCTCCTTGAGGACTTCAAAGGGTGAGAACCACTTAAGACCCAATCCTAGACAGGAATGATCACAAGTGTCCTCTTGAACTCTGGATACTTACAAATAAGCTGATGAGTCCCATTTAACACAATGTCGAAGATCTCCTCCTCCTTATTGACGAAGAGTCTTCTGCTCCCTTGATCCGTAACATAAAATGATGTACCAATACTAGGCTTTGGGTTGGGTCAAGGTGAAGATGGAATCCTACTCGCTAAAGGTTTTCTTATAAGGAAGATAGAGTAGTTCCAATCTTATGCATTTAAGGCATCCCAGCTTAATGATTTGCCATTAAGGTAGTAGCTGGAGGATCCTTGAATGTAGAAGTTCATTCCCCAATCCACTCTATTGAATGTCAATGATGAGGGTGGATTGGAGGATGAACTCCCTTGAGAGAAAGGGCTTTGGGTATAGGATATAAGTTGAAACACACAGAAGCTCTCTCTACTTCCTCTCACAGCAATAAAAGACAAGTCCTCTATATATAGGAAAAAAGTTCAAACGGATATAAAACGGTCACATTTATGACAGAGTTTGATATCATCGAGCGTATACTCTCGATAACATCGATGGTCTACTCGATGACTCGAACTCAATATCATACACTTTTGAAATTTTTTGCCAATTGGTCGATGAATCGAAACTATTATCGCTTGCATCGGATTTCGAACTCCGATTCCATCGATGACAAGTTTGATCCATCGACATTTGAAAAATGAGAGAGACTTGACTTTGAAATATTTCAGGATTTCATGAATGATCGAGGAACCATCGAGATCATCGAAATTTGAATGTTGATGATATCGAGATCAGAGTCGAGGCATCGATAATTCCAGCAGATTTTTCTTTAAGCTTGTTGGACGATTTATGACCTTGTTCGATGCAATCGACCTGGTGCCGATATCATCGATATTTGAGTATCAATTCTATTGAAGGGCCCCTGATCATAGTTAAAAATAACCTAAAATATCTGCTGTAAGATAAGCGGGCCCACGATCGATATCATCAATGGACTTTCGATGTTATCGATATTTGATTTCAGATCATATCAGAAGAGCATCGATATATCGAAGGAATTTGAGATTTTCATTAAAAAGCAGGGGCACCGAAAATCTGTCTATCGATGATATCGATTTAACTTCGATAGACTCGAGATTAGAATATCGATGATATCGATAGGTGCATCGATACATCGATAATTCGTCCAAATATGTTATGAAGTTGCTGGACATTTTTAGTTCTTATACCAATGGTATCGATAGGTGTATCGATACATCGATAAATCCGTCCAGATGAATATTTAGTTTTTGGACACTTTTGGTCCTCTCATCGATTAATATCGTTAAGGTATCGAGGACATTGATAGAGTAGGTCGATCATATCGAGGGTGTTTTGATAAAATCGACAAGGCAAGAATAACTTAGAGATTTTTCTATTTTGAAAAAAAAGTTTTCTCACCTTAAACCCTATGATTTCTAACATATTTTTGAGGGTTTTTATTCACTTAATATTTTGGGTTATGGGATGTGAGGCTTTAGTTTTACCTGTGGCGAGCTTGCACACATCCGGTTGAGGCAGATGCTTGAATTGATCTTCCATATCAGGTCTATAGACAATTTGACTCAACACTCACGTAACTTGACAAAGCAGGGCACTTTCAATCTCCCCCTTTGTCAATTACATGACAAAAACCCCAAAACACCCTAGAACACTTCTAGACAACATACCCTAAATTGTGTGTACATGTTTTTACACAATTTTACAATTTCTATCCCATGTACACACCAAGTAGCTGCTCCCCCTTTCTTGTAAACTCCCCCTTGCTTGATGCAGCTGCTCCCCCTAACACCTGCAACAACATCTAATAGATATACAATTTCCATTCGGGGTGTTTGAAAATGTTCTCCCCCTTTTTATCAGTCATTAACAAAGATATCTCAGGTGATATTTACTGAAGCTTGAATTGCTTGGGAGAACCAAACAGGGAGAAGCAGATCAATTGATGTATAACAATCAACTCAGTTTAAACAAACATCAATTCTAGAACCTGTGGATGCATATTGAATAAAATAGAACAGTTATATAGCAGTGAAAAATATTCATTAAGGACATCTCATGCAATCCATAGCAGGAACTTTAATAACTAGGGGAACTGAAGACATAATTATGGCAATAAATGATTAGATTATATTCAGCCATAATTCAAAACATCCAAACATATACTGCCACAGATAGCAGTAGACTTAAAAGTTTATCCCATTCAATCCAAACATAAAAGAAAAAAAAAACTTTCAACCAAAAAATATACTGCCCCACACAGCAGTAAACTATCAATCACCAAATAGAGACATCAAGCCCATGTATGGGCACCCAAAAGTATCCATCGTTAGCCCAATTATGGGTATGGACAACCAAGCAAAAAACTATGAATGTTTAGAAGGCTGTCATACACACCAATGATAGCGTAGAACATCCAAAAAGATACTGATGTTCAAACGTGAGACAAGAATAAGGTGTGTATGATAGCATGCATGAACTAGCCTCACGGAGCAGAATGAGATGGCATCGTGTCATCCTGTCGGCACGTTATCAGGTCCACCAATTGTTGAACCGTGCTCTGCACTCCTTGAACCATTCTTTCCAGAACTATAAGCCTTTCTTTAATAGAGTGGATGTCCTTCTGAATTGCACCAATCTTGTCCAGCTTGAACCTTTTGCCATACCCGGCAGTTGACATGGACGGAGCTGGATCGGGTCCAGGAGGTGCCTCTTCAGCCGTCGCAATCCCTTCCATGGGGTCACCACCTTCTCCCTCAACTTCTTCTGCCTGGATTTCTTCCTTGGGGTTCTCCTTGTACTCGTGAAACTCCAAATTCATTTTCCAGACATTTCTTTTATTAAAAACTTGGAGTGGGAATACCATATCAGTAGTTGATGGGAACCCGATTTTGTTACATATCATGCTAATTATCCAGGGTGTGGATGGCGTTTACCAACTGAGAAGTAAGTAAAGTTGGAAGGCAGATCTTAGATCCTCTGGCAACTGAGTATACGATCATGGTCATGAGGCCGGTGAGATCGGACTGGTTGGTACTTCTGGGATAGATGTTAGTAGCGAAGATACCATGCAGAATTCGAAATCTGGGATCCATATACCTGAATTTTAATGCATTCCATTGATGCTAGGGGATGTCCCTACCATTGCAAAGATATTGAGTGACCCTAGATCGAATGTCCATGTTATCAAGATCCATCTCTGGGATACCTTCCGGGACCATGTTGAGTCTGATAGTTTTAGCTATTGTAGCCGGTGTGATAAACACATCATCACCACCCAATGATACCATGAACGAAGGACGGTCAGCCACCGGTGAATGACACGCAACAAGGAAGTTGTGTGTTCTTTCAAGTCGGCATGGCCCACCAAAGTTCAGAACGGGCAACCAGTCTATTGTGGCAAACAGGGGTTTTAATTTGTATAGTTTGAGACACTCCCTGTCTACCCTTCTCTCTTGAATAAGCTTCCTGCCCATGTATTTGGGCAGTTATGAACTTGCTCCAATTGGAGGAGGTGGTGTAGGAGATTCGGTCTGTGACCCACCACGTGGAGTCTGTCTTATTCTTTGACGTGTGGGGATCCCACTTTTCGGGGCCCTCGTCCGACCTCTCGAGGCGAGTACTTTTTGTCGGGTGGCTATTGAGGATTCCCCAGGGCCGGATGCTACCCCTTTGTCCTTTCCCATGTGGACAGATAGAGTCTTGAACGATTTGAGAAAGGCGACAAAAAGACTGAGAAAAACGACAAATACCCAAAAGAAGGTGGACTCTTTGATGTTTAAGAGGAGTATTACCAGATTTGTGGAAGGATTTGAGTAGTCCGATGTGGCTCCAACTGATTTGGTTGAGAGAATCGAGCAGAGAAGGTGATAGTGAAACCCTTGAGAAAATAACCCCCTTTTTCATTTCGCTGACTTTTTTCAGGCGGCATCTGTCGATATGATCGACCACTGTTTCGATAATATCGAGAGGTTGCCTATCGATTCTATCGAGTCTGTCTTCGATATCATTCTTGGCCACCCGACAATCCATATCCTAAGGAGGCGTCGATAATATCGACCTTCTATCGATAAATCGAGAATGTCAAATCGATAGTCATATCGAAGATGAAGATTTTTAGTTTTCAGCATTCATACGGATCTTCAAGTATACTTTTTGTATCTCTATCAACAGTATACTCAGCAAAAATTATGTACACACAACAAAATTATAAACATTTGAATGTTTATACAAAAAAATGGAGGTGAAGTACCTCAGATATATCATTTGAAGCTCAGCAAAAATATTTCCTCATTTTAGCACCGGTTCAGATTCTAATACATGATCTGAACTAATTCTTCCTTACCCATTTTACTTTGTTGATCGATTTGAGTGGTGGTGCAGGGGCATTACTTCTATCCATATCCTTAAGAGGACCTTTGAAGTTTTGTATTTCTCTGGTTGATAATTCGTTAACATGATTCTGACTAGAGTTAGGTTGAGTCCTCCAAGGAGTTACGCATTCAAAATTATAATGACCTAAATCACCACACAAATAACATACTGGAGTTGTTCTGGTTTCACTTCCAGATGCAACAGATTTCTCAGTTCGATGTTGTAACGCCCCAGATTTTTGCCAACCTGGGATTAGACGTCCTTAGGCAATGGATCGATTCTAAGACCTTATCAACTTGTCAGAACTAAAGCCCACAGTCTAAAAATCGCTCCTTAACTATTTTCTTCACAAATTCCACCCTTCACTACCTTGTGCTTTCAATTTTTTAAAGCACTTCCGCCCTAGACACTATCTTAAACTAGCTAAGTAGTATAACTTGGATCACTTCAGATATAAACTACAAATGACTAAGTACCACCTCAGACAGAAATCACGTAGGATTAAATCCTTTAGAAATTTAACAAAGTTAACTAAGTACTAAACTCAATTAGCTATGAAATCCGTTAGGATCGCTTTAAATACGATCTGCAAGACCCAAAACTTGCAGAACAAGTGACGCTAGGTTACCCTAAAGTTTAGAACCAAACTCATTTCCCGTCTGCTCTCGGGAATGAAACGAAACTTCGTATTAGGTCTAGATCGCACATCGGGAGTCCGATTAACCCGAAGCTAAGGAACTAGGACCGCCCCACTGGGCTTAACAATCATCTCAAAAATCAGCTCCATCCGATGTTCCACGGCCATTCGTTTCGAATCGGAGCGAGGTAGTGATCTGGCATAGTGATCTGGCATAGTGATCTGGCATCATTCGTTGACGCGTCAGTATTAAGCAACCTGACCGTCAGAATCAGACCAAATTACACCCTCGGATTAAGAAAAATTTCAGGAACATTTACATGTACTTGGAATTTCTGATCGTGGCCCACTGACCGTCGAACTGAAAGTGGTCCACCACGTGCGATCTGGGTATCCGATCGAGTCAAAAACGTAATCCCACGTTGATCCATCGATGGTGAGCTTAAGTCTGACGTTTGGTTCAAAGAGGGCCACCAGAACTTCCCTTTTGAGCTGGAAAAGTGGCGAAGTGCCTATATAAGCAGTCACCCTTGAACCTGAGTCTATTTTGGGAATGTTTTAGGCTATATAAGGAGCTTAGAGCACCCTCTCTTCCAGCCATACGAATTTGGGTTTTGGGAGAGAGAAAAGAGAGAGAAAGTGAGGAAGAAGTGGGAGAATCTCCCTGCCGTCGTTCCCTGCCATCCAACGGCCTACACCGCTTCATTCTAAGTGATTTCCCGGCGGTATCCAGCCCATTTGGAGGTAAGAAACCCTAACCCTAGGTCTGATTCAAGGTAGAATCATTGTGGGTTGTGTAAAAGCTAACCGATTCCGCTCTGTAGGCTAGAAATCTCCCGTATACGGAAGTTCTACTACCCTTGCTGATTCGTTTCATTTCCATAGGCAAAGGTGAGGACTTTAAGTGTATAAGTTAAGGTTTTCAACGCTTTCAATGTCAGGTAATGGTAGATTCATGATCTGCATGCAATTGCACATGTACAAAGTGCTTTCCGTTTCCTGTTTCGATTAACGTTGTAGAATTTGGAATTTCACATACTCTTGGTATTCGTATAAATACCGTATACGTATTTTTTTGGGATAAAAGTTTGACATGTTTATTTAATGTATGATTATATAATATATGAATAAAATACTAGTTTGGCGAAAGGAATCGCCAAAATACATGTTCACTTGTAAATGTGACGTATGTTGAAATTGTGTATGTTAGAAATACCGTATACGTATTTCTTTTGGAATAATGTTTGACATACTTATTTAATATATGATTATACAATATATGAATAAAATATTAGCTTTGGCGAAAAGAATCGCCAGTATTACAAGTTTCCTTGTAAACACTATGTATGTTGAAATTGGGTATCCTGGAAAATACCCTATACGTATAAAATTTGCTTGATGCAATTGTCATGATTATTTGCTGTAGTAATATATTATACATGGATAAAATACTCACCTGGCTAAAGGATAGCCCTAATACATGTTTTGCTAACATACGCCATGTATGACGTAATAGTGTATACTAAGTTTTGTGAAAATGACTGAATGAGTATAGAATCCTCATTCGTGCTCGCCATGACTAATTGTCATGGAATCATGATTGTTGTATTGGCGATACCCTTTTGACGAAAGGATTTTCCCTAGTTCACGCCACGGCCAATATACACTAGATATGCTGAAATGTGTGGCCCAAGTGTTTGCGGAAATGATTGAATGAATATGGAACTTGGATTCCGCTTGCCATGACCATCCGTCGTGGGTGTACGCGTGTTATGATTGGGGCAACTCCTAGGGAAAGGATTTGGCCTAATGCCTATGTGATCGACATATGTCATGTATGTTGATGTATGTTTGTTTAAGTGTTTCTTGAAATGCCCGAATGAGTAGTGGTTAGTAGATTGTAATGTTTTAGGGTGTTGAGATGGGATTCTCAACTACTCTAGAGACATGTATGACTACCTCCATGAGGTTATTTGCTTAAACCGCTTACTTGTAATATATGTGTTTGTATTCCTATTGATGAAGTGCTTTACAACATGCTTTCTATCATGCTTTATAACATGCCTTATAACATGCTTACTAGCATGCTTTAATTACTTTGTTATCATGCTTTACTCCACATGCTATGGATGCGAATTGATTGTGTTTGGGGCTATGATTATAGTCCAGACAATCGGTATTGCAGTGAATTCGTGGTTGCAATTCATTTGCCACGTGAGATGTATTCGACGAACCCGAGTCGTACTTCGGTTGGCGATAGTGGTCGGCCACGCGAAGTGCTTATGCACTTCATGTCGTTCAACTTGTTGTGCGCTCGAGCTAGCCGAGCTCGTCAAGTAACCCGATTTGTCTAATGTATGTTCACCATGTTTGGTCGCCTCTGCTTGAACCTAGGGTACCAAACTTACCAGTGCAATCCCTTTTAACCATGGTACCTCGATCCGCTAAGACGCATGAGCCGGGCATGGTGGTATGGGACACCGTGGTCGAGCTGTCGGCCTACGCTGGGGTCATGTACCTCCCCGTAGTGACCATTGCGCAACCAACCTCGTGAGCCGATTATGGTGGTATGGGACACTATATTCGAGCTGTCGATACTTACGGCGAGAGCCGAGTACGGTGAGACCTGTGCTCGTGCTGACGGGCGACGAGTCCTCCGTAGTATCTTCGAGTATACTCCAAGGTCTGTGATTGACGACGAGTCTTTCACAGCAACTGGAGTATGAGTTGAGCCGAGTACGGTGAGACCTGTACTGAGCTGACGGCTAGTGATTGAGCCAGGTATGGTGAGATATGTACTTGAGCTGACGGCCAGCAATTGAGCCGCATACGGTGAGATCTGTATCCGAGCTGACGGGTGACGAGCCCTTTGTGATGCCTTCACTACGCTTCTCAAACCATAATATCGTATGAGATTAGCTAGGCTTGACGACCCTAGAATGGATCATGTTTGGGAATGATACAAGGGAGGTACCTTAGTTTCCCAATACTGCTGGTTGAAATGGACTAATAATAACTCGGTAATCATGATCATCATGCACCGCATGTGCTTTGTAGATGTGGCGCACTAAGGGAGTAGCATTCGCGAACGTAAGATGATGTCGCTTGAGGGTGGTTTGGCAAGGGCATACAGCATCATGTCATATCATTTTTGCACTTAACAAGAGTAGTTAGAAATGTTTGATTTGTATTGCTTTATCATTACTGCTTGATTGATTTGATAACATGTTAACCTATGCTTTATTGTTCCACTGAGTTGATCACTCACTCCCACGATACGGGACGGTGTTCCGAACACCCACCAGACTTTGTCTGATTGCAGATGGCGACGCTACTTCTGAGGCGGAGCCGGACTACTTCTATGGTGATGAGGAGGAGTTCTCCTATCATGTAACTCTCTGACGGGTCTCTGAAGACCTGGTACTGCACTGACGGGCTATGGTACTTGGGATAGAAGATATTACACTTACACCTTAGGTATATTTTAGAACTGTACTTGAAATTATTTAACCTGGTAATGTTATCACACTCTGGAGACTCATCATAGTTTATATATTTTATCTATCTATCACAGTCTTCCGCTGGCAAATTTAACTGTCTCTGGAGTATGATATACTGTTTTGGCTTAATCTCACTCATGTTCAATGCACGAATACAGTCAACATTCAATCATCATTCATTTTGTTGCATAAGTGATGTTCTGGAACTCGGGAGTTGAGTTTATGTTCGACCCCCGATTTTCAGGGCATTACAAGATGGTATGAGAGCATGATTTTGATTAAACCGGACCTGGGTTATGGTCACACTACGCACTCTGACGAACTCTGAATTAGGAGGGAGTGACGGAATGTAGAAACAGTCATAGGTATCCCGATTTCGTCAATTGGCGAAGTTCATTGAAAACGAACGCCGAAATCGAGTATGTATTTAACCATGGTCGCACGGGTCGACCTTAAAACATTTCTAGGTTGTCTAGTGAAGGGTCTAGATCATAATCCACCTCATCCCAATCATTGAGAATCAGTAAAATGTGCGATAGGCGTGATGAGGATAACTACTCCGAATCCTCGAAGCTTCTCTGGACCCCTCACGGAGACTTCTCGAATCTACAAGAGGAGAAAGCAGAAAATAGAAATAAATTCTAATAAATTCAAAACTGATTAGTGAATGACTAAAAACGAGTTCACCACCCTTTAAATAAGGATACCAGGTAATGGGAAAGAAATCAGGAACAAACTACAACTAAAACTTCTAGAATTCGCGACTTACTATGGGTCGTGATATCTACTAGTGGGTAAAGTTTTCGGTCAAAAAATAGTAAGTGTCCTAAACGACTTCACCAAACCATTCTCCTAATTATTCTAAACTCTTTTCTCATTGGGCACAACTCCTAAAGCCCAACGGATGAAGAGAAATCAAACTAAAACTACTATTTTTGGCAAAATGAAATTGAAACGGGAAAATGGCTGCCAATTGGAAGGTTTTCTCACAATTCCGGGCTGCGCAACCCTGCATAGCTGGGTTGGTTGGCTTCATTAGCTCGTTCTACCCCAAATTCATATATTTTACGTCAGATAACTCATTCCGGATTGCAAGTTACGTCCGGTTTCCCCGACACTACCCAAAATGGAGCGAATCGGGATCGGGGGGCCAAACGGAGCACTTCCGGAGGGATCCAAGGTGGGACCCAGCAATTTTGGGGCCCTGGGGACTGGAGGAACACGTCCCCACCGCGGCGGCGCGGTTCCGGCCACCCGACCGCGGCTCCACCGCGGCACCGGCGCGCGCGCCGCCGTCCGGTCGCTTTTCCGGCGGAGTTCCGAACGTGGGGTTGGTCGGCCTGACCCCCTCTACCCCCTGGCACGTGCCATTTTGGCAAATGGTTAGGTTGTCATGGGCTGGAGCTCCCCTCTCTCTCAAACACCCCTCCAAGCTCTCCCTTCTTCACAAAAATCTCAGATTTTGCACAAACCACCCCTCCCATCACTTCCTTTCTCATTTTCGTGCACCCCCGTCACTGCCCGTTCGAAATCTCCCTCATACAGCTACTGTCCTCCCCTTTTCTTTCATTTGGACGTTTTTAAATCCCCACTTTCTCTCAAAATCGTGGGATCCCCATATCCCATTCTTTTCTTACTAGAAAAACTTGGTTTTCTATCATTTCATGCTCCTAACTGTTCTCTACAGTTACGTGCATCTCTTATCTCTTTCCTTTCACTTGCCTTGCGATCACGACCTCTCTTTGTGGCTCATAACAATCCATCTCAATCCCACACCTTATTCCACTCCAATGGCCTTCTTATAGCTAGATACGGCCATATTTTCGATCCTCGCCTTTCTTCCTCTCATGGGAAGGAGTAAGAGTGCCCCTCCTCCGTCGCCTGACCCGGATGCCTAGTCGTCCGTGTTTGGTTGTCGCTTCGTTAGGATCTTTTCGTTTTCATGATTGATAGGCCGAGTGTTGTAGTATTTGACCTTCCAAACCCACAAATCCCATCTCACACTTTTCAACACGACGGCTCATTTTCCAAAGCCTATGAAAATTTAATTTTAATCCCCACCCACCCTCCTACCAAACATGCCACTCCTAATTCCGAGGAAGGATTAGCAATACAGTCCCATTTAATACAACTTAAGGCCACTGGCCAAATTGTGTTGAAGCGATAAAGTCCCTTGATATACATTAACCCACCACACTCTGACAGCTTAAGCTTTTAGAGTAAATGGTTGTTTGATAAATAGGCCTTACAATTTTGGACCTATAGCGGTGCTCCTAGATTTCGACAGACCTGACCGTATAAGAAATCCAACAAATTTATAATGTGAACCTTAGGATCTTCTTAGCTAGTATGAACATATGAGAAATGCTCGTGCGTAGTTAAATTCGAGTTCCGGCAACCCAATTCCAATTAGACAACTTTGACCCTAGGCGACAAAATATAAGCATAGACTTTAGATTACAACTTGTGGATTATCGTTGCTCATAAGTTGAGCCTAGGCTGCTGATTAGACTAAGAAATGTAAATGGCTAACAATGTTAAGATAATTGACTGATAGACGTAGTTAGTTGGCCTGAATAGGTTGGAGCGAGACCCCGTTCCGTTGTTGAATCCCCTTAATACTTTAGGCTTCCTTAGTAACTCTCAGGGAGCTTGTTTGACGTAGAAACTAGTCACGATTAGAGGAAACCAATATATCCCTTGGATTCAATGTTAGGTCCAATCAATACATCCCTTAGAATTTCCTTCTCAAGGACTTAGTACAATCGGGAACACGGGGTAGAGAAACTACATACAAGCGAGGTATTCGCGGTTTGAATCGCATTCTCAATCCTGGTAGTGACCAATGAACCCTATGCTCTGATCAAGCAGAAGGCCGGGATCGACTAGGATTAAGAAATGATATGGCGAGTTTCTGTCCTAGCTAGGCAGAAGGTCCATGTATCCGACTCAGACCCAGTACGCAACTTTCTTCCGTGTTGGCCGAACCACTTGCAACCAAGAAATTTATAACTTCGTCTTTGAGAAGTGTAAGAATATATAGCCAATAGAGATTTATTTCCTTTTAGGCCTAAGGTATTGCCCAAATGGGCAACCGACACTTAGGAATTAGGTCCCAAATCGCATGCCATGTCGGCATACATATTGTGCATATGAACGTAAAAGATAGCCTGCCTATTAAGCTAGACATGATTAAATAGGATAAGTCCGGACCGCGACAAAATTTCTTGGTAGAATTAAGCATCTCGCTACAAACTCACACCTGACCCGAATCAACCACAATACCCTTCATCTTTAGCTCCTTTCTATGACCATAGGTATCAATGCCATAATACACAACATTGATGAAAAGAAGACCAATGTAGTGGGAGATCGCATCCCATTTCATGTCAAGGATAGATCCTAAACTACACCTTGTTCCGATATACGGAGCAGGACATAAATCTTAAGCCTTGAGGGTGAAAATAAATTTTAAGGGGGGTAGAACATGATGAACCCGCTCTAGTTAGGTCACCTGATACTCCTCTTTGACCTGGGTGGCGCAGCGGAAACATGGTGGACCCTATCCCACTGGCCCAGGATCGAAACGGTGCTCGATAAATACGAACATTATAGAAGCCCTAGTAAGTTCTACTATGAGAAACCGTTTCAAGATGATTTAGTAAGATTTGATTCACCCTTTCCTTGGACATAGATAATATCGAGGACTCTCTTAGACTAAGACCTAAAGGGCAGCCTTAGAATAAACAATTTGAGCCTTTCAATGATGGACATTCCCTACGTTTCTAGAGTGATCGTACTACGGAGTTACTGAAATATACAACTGCGAAACATTCGCGGCTTGACCCAATTCTTAATCCTGTGCGACTACCAACAGACTCACTGCTGACGAGCAGAAGACTCGGATCCACTAGGATTCGGAAGGGATACGATGAGCTTTCTACCTTAGCTTGGTAGATGATCGATGTATCGGGATCGAGCCCACCAAAATTGTCTCTCCGTATTGGTCAAACAATGAAAACAACTATCTTACTCTAAATTGTGGGAATTATCGTCGAGACTCCAAATAGGTAAAGAAATGAATGGTAGCAAACCATCAGGGTATGAGAAATGGATAAAGAAATAAGTTTTAAGGGGGGTAGACGAAAATGAACCAGCTAGTACATACCCTACCACGCGTAGAAACTTGGAACCAATAAGTCTTAGGCAAATAAAATAATAGAAGTCTTCCCTTATTACCCTTAGCCAATTTCGGGGACGAAATTTTGTTTTAAGGGGGGTAGATTGTAACGCCCCGGATTTTTGCCAACCTGGGATTAGACGTCCTTAGGCAATGGATCGATTCTAAGACCTTATCAACTTGTCAGAACTAAAGCCCACAGTCTAAAAATCGCTCCTTAACTATTTTCTTCACAAATTCCACCCTTCACTACCTTGTGCTTTCAATTTTTTAAAGCACTTCCGCCCTAGACACTATCTTAAACTAGCTAAGTAGTATAACTTGGATCACTTCAGATATAAACTACAAATGACTAAGTACCACCTCAGACAGAAATCACGTAGGATTAAATCCTTTAGAAATTTAACAAAGTTAACTAAGTATTAAACTCAATTAGCTATGAAATCCGTTAGGATCGCTTTAAATACGATCTGCAAGACCCAAAACTTGCAGAACAAGTGACGCTAGGTTACCCTAAAGTTTAGAACCAAACTCATTTCCCGTCTGCTCTCGGGAATGAAACGAAACTTCAGTATTAGGTCTAGATCGCACATCGGAGTCCGATTAACCCGGCTAAGGAACTAGGACCGCCCCACTGGGCTTAACAATCATCTCAAAAATCAGCTCCATCCGATGTTCCACGGCCATTCGTT
The DNA here is from genome assembly GCA_030180095.1 of Magnolia changhungtana. Classification (NCBI taxonomy): domain Eukaryota; kingdom Viridiplantae; phylum Streptophyta; class Magnoliopsida; order Magnoliales; family Magnoliaceae; genus Magnolia; species Magnolia changhungtana. The sequence goes on from JASAUF010000316.1 coordinate 2,249,429, forward strand.
TCGAATCGGAGCGAGGTAGTGTGAAAAACACTATTCATATCCAAAAATAAATATCGGAATAGTGATCGGCATCATTCGTTGACGCCACAAGTGTATAAGCAACCCGACCGTCGAATCGGACCAAATTACACCCTCGGATTAAGAAAAATTTCAGAACATTTACATGTACTTGGAATTTTGATCGTGGCCCACTGACCGTCGAACTGAAAGTGGTCCACCACGTGCGATCTGGGTATCCGATCGAGTCAAAAACGTAATCCCACGTTGATCCATCGATGGTGAGCTTAAGTCTGACGTTTGGTTCAAAGAGGGCCACCAGAACTTCCCTTTTGAGCTGGAAAAGTGGCGAAGTGCCTATATAAGCAGTCACCCTTGAACCTGAGTCTATTTTGGGAATGTTTTAGGCTATATAAGGAGCTTAGAGCACCTCTCTTCCAGCCATACGAATTTGGGTTTTGGGGAGAGAAAGAGAGAGAGAAAGTGAGGAAAAGTGGAGAGAATCTCCCTGCCGTCGTTCCCTGCCATCTAACGGCCTACACCGCTTCATTCTAAGTGATTTCCCGGCGGTATCCAGCCCATTTGGAGGTAAGAAACCCTAACCCTAGGTCTGATTCAAGGTAGAATCGTTGTGGGTTGTGTAAAAGCTAACCGATTCCGCTCTGTAGGCTAGAAATCTCCCGTATACGGAAGTTCTACTACCCTTGCTGATTCGTTTCATTTTCATAGGCAAAGGTGAGGACTTTAAGTGTATAAGTTAAGGTTTTCAACGCTTTCAATGTCAGGTAATGGTAGATTCATGATCTGCATGCAATTGCACATGTACAAAGTGCTTTAGTTTCTGTTTCGATTAACGTTGTAGAATTTGGAATTTCACATACTCTTGGTATTCGTATAAATACCGTATATGTATTTTTTTGGGATAAAAGTTTGACATGTTTATTTAATGTATGATTATATAATATATGAATAAAATACTAGTTTGGCGAAAGGAATCGCCAAAATACATGTTCACTTGTAAATGTGACGTATGTTGAAATTGTGTATGTTAGAAATACCGTATACGTATTTCTTTTGGAATAATGTTTGACATACTTATTTAATATATGATTATACAATATATGAATAAAATATTAGCTTGGCGAAAAGAATCGCCGTATTACAAGTTTCCTTGTAAACACTATGTATGTTGAAATTGGGTATCCTGGAAAATACCCTATACGTATAAAATTTGCTGATGCAATTGTCATGATTATTTGCTGTAGTAATATATTATACATGGATAAAATACTCACCTGGCTAAAGGATAGCCCTAATACATGTTTTGCTAACATACGCCATGTATGACGTAATAGTGTATACTAAGTTTTGTGAAAATGACTGAATGAGTATAGAATCCTCATTCGTGCTCGCCATGACTAATTGTCATGGAATCATGATTGTTGTATTGGCGATACCCTTTTGACGAAAGGATTTTCCCTAGTTCACGCCACGGCCAATATACACTAGATATGCTGAAATGTGTGGCCCAAGTGTTTGCGGAAATGATTGAATGAATATGAAACTTGGATTCCTGCTTGCCATGACCATCCGTCGTGGGTGTACGCGTGTTATGATTGGGGCAACTCCCTAGGGAAAGGATTTGGCCTAATGCCTATGTGATCGACATATGTCATGTATGTTGATGTATGTTTGTTTAAGTGTTTCTTGAAATGCCCGAATGAGTAGTGGTTAGTAGATTGTAATGTTTTAGGGTGTTGAGATGGGATTCTCAACTACTCTAGAGACATGTATGACTACCTCCATGAGGTTATTTGCTTAAACCGCTTACTTGTAATATATGTGTTTGTATTCCTATTGATGAAGTGCTTTACAACATGCTTTCTATCATGCTTTATAACATGCCTTATAACATGCTTACTAGCATGCTTTAATTACTTTGTTATCATGCTTTACTCCACATGCTATGGATGCGAATTGATTGTGTTTGGGGCTATGATTATAGTCAGGACAATCGTACTGCGGAATTGAATTCGTGGTTGCAATTCATTTGCCACGTGAGATGTATTCGACGAACCCGAGTCGTACTTCGGTTGGCGATAGTGGTCGGCCACGCGAAGTGCTTATGCACTTCATGTCGTTCAACTTGTTGTGCGCTCGAGCTAGCCGAGCTCGTCAAGTAACCCGATTTGTCTAATGTATGTTCACCATGTTTGGTCGCCTCTGCTTGAACCTAGGGTACCAAACTTACCAAGGTCAATCCCTTTTAACCATGGTACCTCGATCCGCTAAGACGCATGAGCCGGGCATGGTGGTATGGGACACCGTGGTCGAGTTGTCGGCCACGTTGGGTCATGTACCTCCCGTAGTGACCATTGCGCAACCAACCTCGTGAGCCGATTATGGTAGTATGGGACACTATATTCGATTTGTCGATACTTACGGCGAGAGCCGAGTACGGTGAGACCCGTGCTCGTCGACGGGCGACGAGTCCTCCGTAGTATCTTCGAGTATACTCCAAGTCCGTGATTGACGACGAGTCTTTCACAAAGAACCGGAGTATGAGTTGAGCCGAGTACGGTGAGACCGTACTCGAGCTGACGGCTAGTGATTGAGCCGGGTATGGTGAGATATGTACTTGAGCTGACGGCCAACAATTGAGCCGCATACGGTGAGATCTGTATCCGAGCTGACGGGTGACGAGCCCTTTGTGATGCCTTCACTACGCTTCTCAAACCATAATATCGTATGAGATTAGCTAGGCTTGACGACCCTAGAATGGATCATGTTTGGGAATGATACAAGGGAGGTACCTTAGTTTCCCAATCTTCTTGGTTGAAATGGACTAATAATAACTCGGTAATCATGATCATCATGCACCGCATGTGCTTTGTAGATGTGGCGCACTAAGGGAGTAGCATTCGCGAACGTAAGATGATGTCGCTTGAGGGTGGTTTGGCAAGGGCATACAGCATCATGTCATATCATTTTTGCACTTAACAAGAGTAGTTAGAAATGTTTGATTTGTATTGCTTTATCATTACTGCTTGATTGATTTGATAACATGTTAACCTATGCTTTATTGTTCCACTGAGTTGATCACTCACTCCCACGATACGGGACGGTGTTCCGAACACCCACCAGACTTTGTCTGATTGCAGATGGCGACGCTACTTCTGAGGCGGAGCCGGACTACTTCTATGGTGATGAGGAGGAGTTCTCCTATCATGTAACTCTCTGACGGGTCTCTGAAGACACAGTACCGCTAGTCTTGTGACGGGCTATGGTACTTGGGATAGAAGATATTACACTTACACCTTAGGTATATTTTAGAACCGTACTTGAAATTATTTAAACAGTAATGTTATCACACTCGGAGACTCATCATAGTTTATATATTTTATCTATCTATCACAGTCTTCCGCTTGCAAATTTAACTGTCTCTGGAGTATGATATACTGTTTTGGCTTAATCTCACTCATGTTCAATGCACGAATACAGTCAACATTCAATCATCATTCATTTTGTTGCATAAGTGATGTTCTGGAACTCGGGAGTTGAGTTTATGTTCGACCCCCGATTTTCAGGGCGTTACAGATGTGCTGCATTTCCAGCTTTTGACTTACATTTTTCATATCCTAGGCCACTTTTGTCCTTTCCAGGTCTTCCCATTCCCAACAATTTTTCTAGCTTTTCGCCACTCTGGGAAAACTTGTAGTTTATCTTGGCCATCTTCTTGGCTTCTTCTAGATCAAACAGGAGTGTATGATTTTCATTGCAAAGAAGTATATTCTTATCTTTTAGCAGTTCAATATGTTTATTCAGTTTATCAGACTCGTTTTCAAGAAAGGTATTAATTCGTTCAAGTCTATCATTATCCAAATGATATTACTGCAGATCATTTATTAATTGTGTGTTGATTTCCAATGTGTTATCCAAATCTTTCTGCAGCAACTTACTTTTGTTCTCAGCTATTCCAAGTCTCTTAAGGATATTGATGCTATGATTATAAAGTTCATTATATGCATCTTGCAGTTTATCCTTTTCAATTTCTTCTTCTTCTCCATTGTCAGATGAAGATGATTCCATGGGTAGCTGTTCTTTCTCATTCTCAGACTCAGTGGGAATGATTGAAGCAGTGGAGACCATGAGTATTTTCAATGATTTCTGATCTCCATCGCTTTCTGAGTCACTAGATTCTGAATTTGACTCCTCAGTATCATCCCACGTGACTGTCATTGCCTTGCCCTTAGTTTTTCTGTTTGGGCATTCGGTTGATAGATGTCCATACTCATGACATGCATAGTATTGTGGTTCTTTGGTTCTTTTACCAAATTTGCCTACAGAAGGTTTATAGTTCACCTTTCTTCCTTTAGAAGGCTGAACACGATTCTTTTGAAAGAATCTTCTGAATCTTTGGGCCAACAAAGCCACTTCTTCATCTTCATCTTCATCTTCCTTTTCACTTTCACTGTCCTCATGAATTATTTTCTTTGAGGTTTTTAGAACATTGTTTTTGGATTTTTGGGATTGTTTGAAGTGTAGTTCAAAAGTTTGTAAGGAACCTACCAGTTCTTCTACTTTCATTTCATCTACGTTCCTACACTCCTTAATTGTTGTAACCTTGGGATTAAATCGTTCTACTAGGGATCTTAGAATTTTCCTACAAATTTTCGGTACCGGAATTTTCTCTCCCAATCCACCCATGGAGTTGCAAATAATATTTAACTTGGTGAAAAACTCCACAAATGTCTCATGCTCTTCCATTCTGAGACCTTCAAATTGTGAGGTCAGAAGTTGCAGTTTGGACCTCTTCACAGTGCTTGTGCTTTCATGGGTTATTTCCAGTACATCTCATGCTTCCTTGGATGTCCCACACATACTTATTTGATTGAAGATATCTTGGGACACGGCATAGTAGATAGCATTCATAGCCTTGGCTTCAGATGTTTGTCTTTCTTTGTCGAATGCTGTCCACTTTTCTTTAGATTTGGGTTTTGTGATGGTTGTGCCACTATCAAGTATAATTTGTTCAGTAAGTGGCACATATCCACTTTCAACTATATCCAAAACATCATGGAACAAAGATCTCAGAAAGTAATGCATTCTAGCCTTTTAAAATGCATAGTTTGAGTCATCAAATATTGGAGGTTTAGTGACTGATGAGCCCTCTCCTTTGGCCATATTCCCAACTTCAGTCAAGATCACTCTCTAAGCGGTGAAGCCCTTAAAGAGTGACCCGCTTTGATACCAATCGAAATGGCGGTGAAGACCGCACTAGTTGAAGAAGGAATATGCCAATATATCCTAGAGGAGGGTGAATAGGACTTTTGAAAGTTTTTACGATTTAATTAAAAATCCTATTTCACTAATCCTATGAATATGTAAGTATTAGGATTACTCAAATGTAACTCTACTGGCTTCTAAGCCAGGTAGAGGATCCAATCACAAACTATTCAAGATATAGCAATATACAACTTAGTTTATGTTGGATGTGACTATGTATGTGTGTGAGGTGTGATCAGATATATAAATATGAATGCATTGACATAAATCACACACACAGAAGAGCAATCGCAAACACAGCCATTTTTATAGTGGTTCGACTACTTGTCTACTCCACTCCTGGTAACCGCACTCAACCCTTGAGTGTACCAGATTTCACTAAGGAGGTTTCACAATGGTTCACCTTAAACCTAAGGTTTTAAATCAGGTTCACCTTCAACCTTTACAATCTACACTGAGGCTGACTGTTTATGCTCTCACGAGCAAGGGTCAACACAACGCACCCACTTTTAGGTACATTGGCCAAGGATCTTCCATAAGACCCTACTGGAGGTTTTTCCACGGTTCACTTCAAACTCGAGATTTCACCCGGTTCACCTCAAACCCAAGGTTTTACACGGTTCACCTCAAACCCAGAGTTTTACTGCTTCACCCCTAACCAGATGTTTATGCTCTCCACAGAGCAAGGGTCCACACAATGCACCCACCAAGTACACTCCCGCTGGAGGCCTCCTTGAGGACTTCAAAGGATGAGAACCACTTAAGACCCAATCCTAGACTGGAATGATCACAAGTGTCCTCTTGGACTCTGGATACTTACAAATAAGCTGATGAGTCCTGTTTAGCACAATGCTGAAGATCTCCTCCTCCTTATTGATGAAGAGTCTTCTGCTCCCTTGATCTGTAACACAGAATGATGTACCAATACTAGGCTTTGGGTTGGGTCATGTTGAAGATGGAATCCTACTCTCTAAAGGTTTTCCTGTAAGGAAGATAGAGTAGTTCCAATCTTATGCATTCAAGGCATCCCAGCTTAATTATTTTCCATTAAGGTAGTAGTTGGAGGATCCTTGAATGCAGAAGTTCATTCCCCAATCCACTCTATTGAATGTCAATGATGAGGGTGGATTGGAGGATGAACTCCCTTGAGAGAAAGGGCTTTGGGTATAAGATATAAGTTGAAATACACAAAAGCTCTCTCTACTTTCTCTCACAGCAACAAAAGACAAGTCCTTTATATATAGGTAAAAAGTTCCAACGGATATAAAATGGTCACATTTATGACGGAGTTCGATATCATCGAGCAGGTTTGATATCATCGAGCTTATACTCTCGATAGCATCGATGGTTTTCTTGATGACTCGAACTCAATGTTATACACTTTTGAAAGTTTCTGCCAATTGGTCGATGAATCGAAACTATTGTCGATGTCATTGGATTTCGAACTCCAATTCCATCGATGACAGGTTCGATCCATCGACATTTGAAAAATGAGAGAGACTTGACTTTGAAATATTTCAGGATTTCATGATGATCGGGGAATCATCGAGATTATCGGAATTTGAATGTCGATGATATCGAGATCAGAGTCGAGGCATCGATAATTCCAGCAGATTTTTCTTTAAGCTTGCTGGACGGTTTATGACCTTATTCGATGCAATCGACCTGGTGCCGATATCATCGATATTTGAATATCGATTCTATCGAAAGGCCCCCGATCATAGTAAAAAACAACCTGAAATGTCTGCTGTAAGATTAGCGCGCCCACGATCGATATCATCGATGAACTTCCGATGTTATCGATATTTGATTTCAGATTATATCGGGAGAGCATCGATATATCAAAGGAATTTGAGATTTTCATTAAAAAATAGGGGCGTTGGAAATCTGCCTATCGATGATATCAAGTCAACTTCGATACACTCGAGATTTGAATATCGATGATATCGATAGGTGCATCGATACATTGATAATTTGTCCAAATATGTTGTGAAGTTGCTGGACATTTTTAGTTCTTATATCAATGGTATCGATAGGTGTATCGATACATCGATAAATCCATCTAAATGAATATTTAGTTGTTGGACACTTTTGGTCCTCTCATCGATAATATCGTTACAGTATCGAGGACATCGACAGAGCAGGTCGATCATATCGAGGGTGTTTCGATAAAATCAACAAGGCAAGAAAAACTTAGAGATTTTTCTATTTTGAAAACAAAGTTTTCTCACCTTAAAACTCTATGATTTCTAACATGGTTTTGAGGGTTTTTATTCACCTGATGTTTTGGGTTATGGTATGTGAGGCTTTAGTTTTACCTGTGGCGAGCTTGGACACATCCAGTTAAAGCAGACGCTTGAATTGATCTTCCTATCAGGATCTGTAGACAATCTGACTCAACAATCACGTAACTTGACAAACCAGGGCACTTTCAAAGGAAGCCCGTTTCGGATCCTTAGGATTATAAGTAGGCCACCTAGGCCCAACCTTGATATGAGGAGAGTTCATCATCACCATAGACGGAAGGATCCGTGCTATCATATTTGATATATCCGCAGTTGAGGATTGACCCTCTTGTTATGTATCTGTTATCCATCTATGGACCCCACCTTGTGTATAGGCTGATTATCGATGCCGACTATGAGTACGTACTAGTATAATATCATGATACAAACCATTGAGATGGTATGAGGTCCATTGTAATTGTATTAGACTCGTTCTCATTTTCCTTAGTGGGTTAACCCAAATTGATGGACTCTTATTATTATTAGTGTGATCCATCTCGCCTTATTGGGCTATCCTAATTCTTTGGGTCCCCATTGATGCTAGTAGAAATACCCAAACTTGGAAGCCCACTCTTAGGCCCATGAGTAGGCCATCTAGACCCATCCTTGTTATGAGGAGGATGCATCATCACCTCTGGCCATGGGTAGAAGAATCTGTGGTATTAGATTTGGTATATCCACTGTTGAGGAACGATCCTCATGTTATGGAATAGATCTGTTGTCCTTCTATGGACTCCGCCATATATAGGTTGATTATTGATTATGACTATGTTAGTATAGCACTGAGTATGTGTTAGTATAGCATTATGATTGTATAAGGTCATCGTAAGGTTAATTGTTATATAAGGCCCATTATGACCATGTGAGGCCTGTTGTGATTGTATGGGGCCCATTGTGATTATATGAGGCCCATTGTGATTATATGAGACTCGTTATGATAGTATGAGATCCATTGTGATGATATGAGACCCATTGTGATTAAATGAGGCTCATTGTGAATGTATAAGGCTCATTATGATTGTATGAGGCCCAATTGTGATGTAAGAGGCTCATCATATGTGTGAGGACCATTATATGCATGAGGCCCATTGTATGTATGAGACCCACCATGTGTAGGTGATTATTGTACACCACCCATTCACCAATACAGGCTATGGGCTGTCTTATACTGGCCCCACTATGATGTATGTAATTATAATCATGCTTGGTATACTTCATCATGCTTGGTATACTTCATGATACATGCCCATATGCATCATCTACATGCTTGTTATGAGGAGTGATTGAGCATAACATGTGTCATTGGGCTGATTGTTTGTGGGACTCCCTGAGAGATGAAGTTTTCCCACATGAGCACGCGGTACGCGCAGGTTTGATGCATGACTGGATGGTATAATTCATATATCTCACATTTTGTGATATGACCACCATACGCCCTAGTGACATCAGGGACATGGCCTCCACAAGCATGTCGTAGATGGACAGATGAGACATCGAAATGTTTAGTTCTAGTATACGGGCGTGATAGATGTCCCTGTGTGAAAATCCCTAAACCCCCGAGGTCAGGGAACGCCCCAACGCCTAAACCAAGTGGATATATATGAGCGCATGAGGGCTATATACCAGTAGGTCGCATCTCCCACTGTGTCGTTGTTGGTTGGGAGGGGGTGTGGCCTTACCTGCCGGAGGGAGTAGGCAATGTTAGGCTGAGTCCGACCAACTCATAAATGGGTCTGTTATTGATGAGATGGGCCGATATTAGTAGGCAAATAGTGAGGTCTCTTCCACTTACCCAGTTGTGCACTTGATGGGGCAGTAAGCTGGCTAGAGTGTACTAGACCCCGGTGATGATCCTAGAGATGTACGGTACTGATATGTTGTAAGTGCTATGCTTCCTAGCACCTATGATTGTCAAATTTTGTAGTGCTAAAACATTTTGGAATCTGTGTCTTGTGTAGCGCATTTACATATTCAAGACTGTGCTTCTCATGTACAAGAACAAAGGCATTTATCTCAAGAACTTCAAATGCAAGATTACATGTTCATGTCAAGTACAACACCTAGTGAGAATTCAATCTTTCAAGATTCAATAGTTCAAGTATTCAAAGCTTCATCCAAGTCAAGACAAAGTTCTTTACTTTGAACCTCAAGCTTAAGCTTCAATGTTAGCCATTTCAAGCTTCAAACGTCTAAAGTTCAAGCTTCATCATATGTCAAGATCACAAGCTTCGTGAACTTCAAAGAACAACTATCAACTGAAGTAAGAGAAGATTCAATGTTCATACATCACTAACAAGGTATGAATGACCCTAGATTGACCATAAGGTAGGTCATTTTGAATACATAATTCAATTGGCCAATTTTATAAGTGCATAGTCTATTTTTCGACTAGTCTTAGGCTACTTCGACTAGTCCTAGCAATGGCTCGACCAGTCCTAAGTTTGTTTATAATTTTTAGAATTTTTTGTTAGAGCCTCGACTAGTCCTGGAGACTGCTCGACCAGTCGTGTGAACAGTGCTCAACCCGTGCTCGACCAGTCCTGCAGGCTCGACTCAAAGTCCAGCAACTAAATTGAGTCCCGCATGACCAGTCGTGGACAGGACTCGACCGGTCGTGGAGGCCGCTCGACCGGTCGAGCAGGTCCTTCGACCGGTCGTGGAACGGTTTGATCTTTTCGTGCTCAAAATTTCAAAATTATGTTGGTCCTTCGACCAGTCGTGGAGACCTCAAGACCAGTCAAATATGTGATTTCTACACTTATAAATAGAGCACGAATTTCAGAGTTTGATATCCAATTCAAGCAAAATCAATATACCGCTCAAAGAGATAAGTTAGTGATATTCTTAAGCTATTTAGTGCTCATTTTATATTCTCTTTAATTAGTTTTTTTATATATGATTTTGTATTCTGCATTCCAATTTTATTTGAAAGAGGGATTGTTGTATTCCCATTTCTTGGAATCAAAATCAAATCAAGCTAGCCCAAGGTGATTTAATTTAAAATCAATTTAGAACTTAGAACCTTTCATATGTGAGTGTAAACATTGAACATCTACGTTGAACTTCTACTCCGAATTGGTTCTTCTGGGCTGCATCAAAAGGAGAATATCCAGATAAGTATTTTACAGTTTTGTAAATTCTTTATTTTGGTTTCATTGAGATTGTGACAAAAAAATATCTTTATTTGGTTTATCTGAGGTGATCCAGAAAACTCAGTGTGGGGTTTTTTTTTATGTAAGCCCACTTGAAAGACACAATTGTGAGGGTTTTAGGTGAACCTTGAAAAACATATTTTCATAGTGAACACTAATATCCGCTGTGTGAGGATATTCGGAGTGGAGTAGTTGTGTGGCTGTTTTTCTAAACAGTTGGTGGACACACAAGTGAACCACTATAATTTCTGGTCTTGAGGTGATTGATTGAATATCTCATTGTATGGATGTTGAAATTTCCTTTTTGCATTTGTGGAGAGTGTTGTAATTTCTTTTATGCAAGTGTGGGAATGTTGTAATAGCTTAGTTTTTTTTTATTTGCTATTTATTTCTTTTATATCCTCTTCAGTCTGAGTTTTGATAATCACCCAAGTTCTAGTAAGGCTATCCTGTCATAAACCATTGGCTTTTAGTGTCAGGTTGTCCTTAGAACCAAGTTTGTATCAACCTCCCAATACTAAAATTTTGAGGTTGTTTTACATTTCCGCATTATGCATTGTTTTAGTATTATCTTTATTCATATTTGTTTAATTCTACAGTTTATTTTTTAATCTAGCATAATCCTATTCACCCCCCCCCCCTCTAGGACTCTTAGCTCGGCCTTTTCAAGTGTTATCAGAGCCCTAATAGCTCGTTTTAATTATTATTTCTTTTGGATTAATTTCCTGAGCTAATCGATCTGAGCTTTGTAAGATGTCAAATTTCGATAGCCTTTTAGTCACTACGCCTCCACCATTTGATGGCTCCAATTATGCCTATTAGAAAGCCAGGATGAGAATTTTCTTAAAATCGATGGATGAGAGCGTGTGGCAAGCCACAGTGACTGATTGGACCCCTCCTACCACTGAAGTGACTAGTACCGATGGATCTAAAACAATGAAAGTCATACCTTATTTCTCTTAGACCACTCTTAAAAAAGTGAGAGTAGTGCCAATGCAAAAGCACTAAATGCAATCACTTTTGCACTATAACCGGATGAATTCAAAAGAATTATATCCTATGATACTGCAAAGCAAGCCTAAGATTTTTTAGAAATGACACGTGAGGGAACAACAATTGTCAAGAATCTAAAGTCTAAATCCTCACAACCAAATTTGAGGAAATACGTATAGAGGAAAGTGAAACTTTCATGGACTTCTATACTAGATTGACATTATCAACTTTATGTGCGGTCTCAGTAATAAAATCCCAGAAAGTAAAGTCTGTGCAAAAATACTACACTCACTACCTGAATAATTCAATTCAAAGGTGACTGCGATACAGGAACTTTGTGATACAGATAATATGAGGCTAAAAGAATTAGTTGGCTCATTATAGACCTATGAGTTAAACTTTAAAGCTCCTAAAGGTAAATCCATCGCCCTTAAATCTTCAAAAGTATTTCTCAAGAAAATAGTAGTAATTCTAATTTTAAAAATTCTAAAGATGATATGGCCCTTTTAGCTAAAAAGTTTTATCAGATTTTTAAAAGTAAAAAGTAGGTTGATTTTCAAAAACCTAATGAAAAGAAAAGATCTAAATCTAAAACTTGGAAATCTTTAAAAGATAGTCAATGTTACAACTGCCATGAATATGGGCATCTAACAAACAAGTGTCCTAAAAAGGACAAATCAAAAAAGAAAGGTATGTTGGCTACTTGGGATGAATCTTCCTGCTCTGAAGCCTCTTCTAAGTCAGAAGATTCTGAAACCGAGTCGGGTAACGAAGTTAAAGCCCTTATGACTCTAGCCAAGTTAACTTTTTCAGATAATGATGATTCAACTAGTGAAGAAAATCTGAATAGTGATCATGAAAATGAAGAAGACCTTCAAGATGCTTATAATGCCTTATATAAGGAAAGTTGTAAAATTATGGTAAAATAAAACTTCAGAAAGGAAAGTTTTCTAAACTTAAAGAAAATTTTGATAATCTTATTTTAGAAAAATCTCACATTTCAGATTATTTTGAAGAAACTAAGTGCGACTTAGATTTCAAAAACTCTGAAAATCTGAAAATGAAAAACTAAAACTTAAAGTCTCTTCACTTTTGAGTTTAAAAGACACATGAAGGTATGCTCAAGGTGGTCCAAAGTTAAAAAAACTCTTATCAGGATCCAGAAAATGTGGCGATCAATCTGGATTGGGCTACGACAAAAGTATTCCTCCTAAACATAAGAATACTTCACCCAAATTTGTGAAAGGGGAGTCTTCAAACTCAAAAGGGAAAAGTCTGAATCAAAATTATTCTAAAAATGCTAAGACTTTTCAAACCTTAAAACCTAAAAGTAACCATATCAACTACAAAAATCTGAATCGTAATCCTTTAGCTGAGAAAATTGTTGATTTACTTAAGGAGCTCTTAAAATCTAACTCATTAGGTCAGTCTTATAACAACTACAAACATAAGAAGACCAACTATACTCCTAAACCCAAGACGGTAATGAAATGTGTTCCTAAGGTTATGTGCTTGGTTGCCCACACTACTTTCAAAGCATCAAGCTATTCAAAGTGGTATCTAGACAGTGGTTGCTCCAGACACATGACAGGTGACAAAGATCTGCTCACCAATCTTAAAGACATGACTGTTGGTTCAATCACATTTAGTGATGGTAACAATTGCAAAATTGTTGGCCAAGGTATGGTTTAACTCTTTAACCTTCCTTTATTTAAGAATGTTTTATACGTAGAAGGGTTAAAACACAACTTATTAAGCATCTCTCAAATATGCGATAATAATCATAGTGTAAAATTTACTAGCCAAGGATGTGAAATTATAAACAAAAATGGTTCTGTAATATTAACTGGTCGTAGAACTTCAGAAAACTGCTACATTGTAAGTGATTCTCGCTCATCTAATCTATCGTGCTATATAGTCCATACCGATGAGACCGAATTATGGCATAAACGCCTTGGACATGTACACTACCGCAACTTGTATAGATTGAGAAAAAGAGAGTTGGTAAGAGGCTTACACAAAATACAAAAAATTGATAAAATATGTGGCGAATGCCAGATTGACAAACTAACTAAGAGTACTCACAAAAAGGTGAACTCCAATGCCATATCTAAACCACTCGAACTTCTCCATATGGACCCTATTGGACCAACCAGAACGGAGAGTCGAGGTGGAAAGAAGTACATACTGGTAATTGTTGATGACTTTACCAGATATATTTGGGTAACCTTCTTAAGGGACAAATCAGAAACCCTCGATGAAGTAAAAAGGATCCTTAAACGTATTCAAATGGAAAAAAGGATCTCAAGTTTGTAAGATTCGTAGTGATCATGGATCAGAATTTGAGAATAGCAGTTTTGAGAATTTTGGAATGATCAGGGAATATCACATGAATTCTCAGTGCCCAAAACACCTTAACAAAATGGTATAATAGAAAGAAAAAATATAGTCCTTCAAGAAATGGTTAATGTAATGTTAAATAGTATGAAGCTCCGTAAAAAAATTTGGGCAGAAGCCATAAATACTGCTTGTTATATAATTAACCGCGTTTATCCTAGAAAATCAAATGGTAAAACGACTTATGAAATATGGTTTGATAAGAAGACTACTGTCAAATACTTTCAAAATTTTGACAGCATGTGGTACATCTTACGTGACCGAGAAAATCTGGGTAAGTTTGACACCAAAAGTGATGAAGGGATATTTTTAGGGTATGCTCTGACTAGTCGAGCGTATCAGGTTCTTAATAAGAGGACCGACGTTATTCAAGAGTCCATTAATGTGGTCATTGACGATCACTTGAATACACCTGTCTCAAGTTCAGAAAACGATGAAATTCTTCTAATTGATAAAGCAGATACTTCATCAAATTAACATAACTCTAAACTAAGGATAGTTAAAGACCATCCAACTAATCAGATTCTTAGAAACCCTCTCACTGGTGTGCGTACGCATAAACAACTAGAAGATATGTGTAATTACGTGTGCTTTACATCTCAGATAGAACCAACTAACGTAAAAGAAGCTCTTACTGACGAAAATTGGATTGTTACGATGAAAGAAGAGTTTAATCAATTTGTTAAAAATGATGTTTGGTACTTAGTTCCTACACCTAAAGATAAACACATTATTGGAACAAAGTGGATTTTCAAAAATAAGTCTGATGAACTTGGTAATATTATTAGAAATAAGGCTAGGCTCTTTGTACAGGGGTACACTCAAATTGAAGGAATCGATTATAATGAAACCTTTACCCATGTAGCTCGTCTTAAATCAATCAGACTATTTATATCCATTGCATGCTTTAGAAAATTCAAAATAAACCAAATGGATGTAAAGAGTGCTTTCTTAAATGGCGATTTGCATGAAGAAGTGTATGTTGCACAACCAACGGGTTTTGAAGACCTTAAGAATGCTAATCATGTCTACCGCCTTAAAAAGGCACTCTATTATTTAAAACAAGCTCCTAGGGCATGGTACGAAAAGTTGACTAAGTTTCTACTAAGTCATAACTTTATAATGGGAAGTGTTAATAAGACATTGTTTATAAAGAAACATAATGATCACATTTTAATAGTGAAAATTTATGTTGATGATATTATTTATGGATCTACCTATGCTAACATGACTGTTGAGTTTACAGATCTTATGAAGTCTAAGTTTGAAATGAGCATGGTTGGGGAATTGAATTATTTCCTAGGGTTGCAAGTAAAACAACAACATGATGGTTTCTTTATTTCTCAAACCAAATATGCTCTGAACTTAATTGAAAAGTTCGGATTTGAGAATGGGAAAAAGTTTGATACTCCTATGAGTACTTCCTTAAAACTCTCAAAGGACTCTACAGGTAAGAGTGTAGATCCTAAATTGTATCGTAGTATGATAGGTAGTTTACTTTATTTAACTGCAAGCCGACCTGATATTGCATTTAGTGTAGAAATTTGCGCTAGATATCAATCTGATGACCCTAAAGAGTCACATTTAATTGTTGTTAAGAGGATTATGAGATATGTCGCAAGTTCAGTAAATCTGAGTCTTTGGTATCCACGTGATACTAGTGTGCAATTAGCTGGTTACACAGATGCTGATTGGGCTGGTAACATTGATGATAGAAAATCAACCAATGATGGTTGTTTCTATGTAGGGAACTATTTAGTTTCTTAGCTAAGTAAGAAACAAAGTTTCGTATCGCTCTCAACTGCTGAGGCTGAATACATTGTAGCAAGTAATGCATGTACTTAGCTTGTGTGGATGAAAAGAATGTTAAGCGATTAGAGAATTGCGTAAGATACTATGGTTTTATATTGTGATAATTCAAGCGCAATTAATATTTCTAAAAATCCAATCCAGCATTCACGAACCAAGCATATTGACATTAGATACCATTATATTCCTGAATTAGTAGAAGACAAGATAATTTCATTGGAATATATTCCTACCGAGACTCAACTTGCTGACATATTCACAAAATTGTTTAACAAAAGCAGGTTTTCTAAATTGAAATTTGATCTTGGTATGTGCAATTTGAATTGATTATTCATGGATTTCTGTATCATAATGTATATATTTGTTATTTTAAATGTTTAAAATTTCATATTTTATGAAAAATACGTATTTTGGGATATGCATCACCAGTCAAGTACATACTCAACCAGTCGTAGCATGATCGGTCGAGCATGTACTCGACCAACCGTGTAGCGCAGGATTGGTGCTTTATTTGTGGAAAAAATCACTTTTTCCTCATTTTGAGCTTCTTTTCCAACGGCTCCTAAGTCGACTGGTCGAACCCATCTCCCATTTCTTTAAAGTTAGTGCTTTATTTTTATTTTCCTTGTAGATTCAAGTTCTTTGCACTCTGTTTTCATCACTGGTGTTGTTTGTTTCTTGATTCATAGTTGTTTTTGGGGTTTTCTTCTTCAAAATCTGATCTAGTGAAAACCCTCTCTACTTCTTTTGTGATCTCTTGGTTCTTTGTTATCTTTAGTACAAATGGAAGGTAGAACCAAAAAGAAAGGATCTCGTGGCCCTTCTTCTTCTCGATCAACTCCTATAAATGTGTGCCACCTTTGGTCAACCGAAGATGATCCCTCATATGTACGAGATATTAGGTTACACACTGTTATTGTTGAATGACCTGTCAATGTTGATCATCTAGCTACTTTTGATATCCTTCCCTTCTTACAGTCTGTAAGATGGGATAACATATTGTATTGGGGTGGGCCGGCATACTGCTCCATTGTGCAAGCTATGTATGCTTGTATTACTGATTTTTCGATGGAAAATCTGACTTTCACTATCTCATCCAGAGAAGGTCCAATAGATGTGGATAGGCATCTTATTTCTGGCCTAATGGATTTACTTATCCATAATGAAGGTATTCCCATTAACACTTTAGTAGCTAAACCATCTGAAACTGAGAAACGTATGCTTACTAGAGATTTATGCAATATAGATGTGGAATGGAATACTAGTAGAAATGCGCTTGCCTTGAAGTATTTGTTACTTAGATACAGAGTCCTTCATAAGATATTCATTTTGAATGTCTATCCTCATTCTAGTAACAAAACCGAACTCACTACGTTCATTGTTTGCATTCTTCATTCCATCATCTCTGGTAGATCTGTATGTCTTCCTTAATTGATTTGTCATTGCATTATTCAATTCCGTCTCCATCCAAGACATAGTGCCATCCATTTTGCCTATCTTATAACTGTGTTGGCCACCCATAGTTTAGTGGCAATGCCTATTGGAGAAGCTCCAATACATCACCTACCATTCAACAACTCAAATATTAATAAGATAAATTTGAGGTTAGCACCCAGTCAAGTTAATGTAGGTGCTGGTGGAGTTGATGCCGCAGATGCAGAAGAAGGTGATTTACCTCCTGATGACATTAATATGGATGATATTTTTTATGAGATCGAATCCGATTTCGCAGATGATCCTAATTATCAGCCATCTAACTTTGATGCGCGGTTGCACTCACTAGAGGAGAAGGTAGAAATTATGAATGTGTCCCATGATTTGCAATTCAAATATATACGCAAATATCTTAGGCACCTTAACAAGGGACTTCATCAACTTGATCATACCATACCTGCTCCTTCGTTGGGTTCTGATTAGTATTTGGTTATTTAGTTTGTAATAACTATTATGAAACTTGAATTTTTTTTTGGGATTGAACTTGATTGTTCTTGCTTGAACAATTTTTTCTTATAGTTTAATATCTTGAATATTTTGTTCATTTATTCCTCATTACTTTTCTTATTCTTCCTTATTTATCTACTTCCTGTTCCATTTATTAGTTCCTTCCTTTGTCATATTGTGACAAAAAAAGGGAAGAATTTTATCATGCTTATGATATGTGGCATGTGGATTGGCATGTGGATTGCGGATCGTGGATAAGTAGTAGTCTTTCATTTTGTTTATAAGGGGGAGTAAGTAAGGGGGGGGTATTGTTGGGGGAGTTGATGCAAATAGTTTTGACTTGTTTATAACTGGTGCGTGATTCTTTGACCAGGTTGTAACTGGTTTATAATGATAACTGATGCATGATTCTTTATTGTGCATATTATGCTTATTTTTAATAAACTGTGTTTTGTCACTAATTTGACAAGGGGGAGATTGTAAGTGCTATGTTTCCTAGCTCCTATGATTGTCAAATTTTGTAGTGCCAAAACCTCTTGGAATCTGTGTCATGTATAGTGCATCTACATATTCAAGACTATGCTGCTCATGTACAAGAACAAAGGCATTTATCTCAAGAACTTCAAGTGCAAGATTACATGTTCATGTCAAGTACAACACCTAGTGAGAATTCAATCTTTCAAGCTTCATTGGTTCAAGTATTCAAAGCTTCGTCCAAGTCAAGACAAAGTTCTTTACTTTGAACCTCAAGCTTAAGCTTCAATGTTAGCCATTTCAAGCTTCAAACGTCTAAAGTTCAAGCTTCATCATATGTCAAGATCTCAAGTTTCGTGAACTTCAAAGAACGACTATTAACTGAAGTAAGAGAAGATTCAATATTCATACATCACTAACAAGGTATGAATGACCCTAGATTGACCATAGGGTAGGTCATTTTGAATACATAATTCAATTGGCTCATTTTATAAGTGCATAGTTTATTTTTCAACTAGTCTTAGGCTATGTTCAACTAGCCCTAGCACTTGCTCAACCAGTCTAAGAAATCATCAACCAGTCTTAAATTTGTTTATAATTTTCAGAATTTTTTGTTAGAGCCTCGACCAGTCCTGAAGACTGCTCGACCGTGTGAACAGTGCTCGACCCGTGCTAGACCAGTCTTACAAGCTCAACTCAAAGTCCAGCAACTAAATTGAGTCCCGCACAACTAGTTGTGGACAGGATTTGACCGGTTGTGGAGGCCGCTCTACTAGTCGAGCAGGTCCTTCGACCAGCCGTGGAGCGGTCTGATCTTATCACGCTCAAATTTCAAAAATTTGTTGGTCCTTCGACCAGTCATGGTGACCTCAGGACCAGTCGAAGATGCAATTTCTACACTTATAAATAGAGCACGAATTTCAGAGTTTGATATCTAATTTAAGAAAAATCAATACACCGCTCTAAGAGATAAGTTAGTGATATTCTTAAGCTATTTAGTGCTCATTTTATATTCTCTTTAATTAGCTTTTTGTATTTGATTTTGTATTCTACATTCCAATTTTATTTGAAAGAGGGATTGTTGTATTCACATTTCTTGAAATCAAATCAAGTTAGCCCATGGTGATTTAATTTAAAATCAATTTAGAACTTAGAACCTTTTCATATGTGAGTGTGAACATTGAACATCTACATTGAACTTCTACTCCAAATTGGTTCTTCCGAGCTACATCAAAAGGAGAATATCCAGATAAGTATTTTACAGTTTTGTAAATTCTTTATTTTGGTTTCATTGATATTGTGTAGGAAAAATCTCTTTATTTTGGTTGGTCTGAGGTGATCAAGAAAACTCAGAGTGTGGGGTTTTTTTTTTGTGTAAGCCCACTTGAAAGACACAATTGTAAGGGTTTTAAGTGAACCTTGAAAAACCTATTTTCACAGTGAACGCTAATATCCACTGTGTGAGGATATTAGGAGTGGAGTAGTTGTGTGGCTGTTTTTCTAAACAATTGGTGGACACACAAGTGAACCACTATAATTTCTGTCTTGTGGTGATTGATTGAATATCTCATTTTGTGGATGTTGAAATTTCCTTTTTACATTTGTGGAGAATGTTGTAATTTTTTTTATGCAAGTGTGGGAATGTTGTAATAGCTTAGTTTTTTCATTTGCTATTTATTTCTTTTATATCATCTTCAGTTTGAGTTTTTGATACTCACCCAAGTTCTAGTAATGTTGTCCTGCTATAAACCATTGGTTTTTGGTGTCAGGTTGTCCTTAGAACTAAGTTTGTATCAACCTCTCAATACTAAAATTTTGAGGTTATTTTAATTTCCGCATCGTGGATTGTTTTAGTGCTATCTTTATTCATATTTGTTTAATTAAGCAGTTTATTTTTTTAATTTGGTATAGTCCTATTCACCCCCCTCTAGGACTCTTAGCTCGACTTTTTCATATGTGGACTTATTGAGCAGGAGTTGCATACTCAGTATTTTACTCATTCATTCATTCATTCACTATCCACTTGGGCTAGTGGTGCGCAACTAATTTGTTGTGTACCTTCACAATGGCCAGGATTTCGGTTGGGGCATGCGACCAACCTGAGATCAGGAGTTTACTTCATTGAGTCTGGCTATCCAAATTTAGGTATGGGACTGGTTTGGATAGAAGTCCCTTGTGATGGACCCCATAACCTGCGATACTATGTACTATCATCCCGACTTCACACTCCAGCTTAGTCATTTCATTCTCATCGCATATTGCATTGCATCCTTAGCACATAGCATTTAGTTTACTATACTTTTGTTTTGTATAGACTGAATAAGGTTGATGGTATTATGAACTCGTCAGAATCTGCAAATTACATTACATCCGTGGCATATGGCATTTGATTTCTATGTTTTTGCATTTATATGGCCTAATGAGGTTGATCGTATTTGTGGTTCTTCAAAATTGTATATTGTATTGCATCCTCGGCATCTAATATTCGGCTCATTATGACTCCGCATTGCATAGCCGATTTGCATTGCATACTCTGATATTGAATGACTTATAACCTTACCAATATTCTACTTACGTTGATATTTGTGTGCTTGGAACTTATCTTGCACACAAACTTACACCACCCTCTAAGCTTTCTATAAGCTTATGTACGATAGATGCATACAAGTGGTGTTAGGTTGTAGCAGCGTTGGGATTGGAGCGTGCAGCTGATTTCTGGAGCTTTGATTATCGATTTATGTATTTCCCCTTCAACATTGTAATCAACTGTATATATAAGCGGATATGTGATGATGATGTTGCCTTTGTGATTTGGGTATACTTGTGGTTATGCTCCTTTATTTTAAACAAAAAAAATCATGTTAAAAATCCTCCTTATAGGATCCCAGGATCGGAACCTGGCATATGGGCGCTGGGAGCTGAGAATAGGGTACTGCGGAGGCTGTCAGCACTGGATTCGGCGATCGGAAATTCTGTGAGCCCGTTTTCTAAGTTTGGAGAGTGACAACAACAATGAAATGAAGGGTTTCAAACACAACAGATTTATGTCTAAAAACCCTTAAAAATCACAAGAAAAGCTCAAATCGACTCTAAAATCTAGCAATGTATGTATCAAAGAACCCAAATATGAAAGGAAATAAAAAATGGAGTACTTACAATGTACCAATCGAAGATGGGTTCGACGAGTCGAAAGGGGGTCTAGTGAGGAAGAGGAGAAATGTGAAGAAAAAGGTGATTTCTCTCACATAAAGGCTCACAACGGCGTAACTCGACCAGTCGAGTACATGCTCGACCCGTCGAGACACGACTGGTCAAGGACGTGCTCGACCGGTCGTGCAAGCACTAAAAATTCAAAATTTTTATATAAATTTTATTTAACAATTATTTGTATAAAAATATAAAAATAAAACATGCAAATATATCATGATAAACTCAATTAGAATTACACATACTAATATTCATTTTCAATTTAGAAAATATATTCCTGTCAAGTGGTTTAGTAAAGATGTCAGCAAGCTGATTTTCTGTCTGAATGTATTCCAGCGAAATGTTTTTATCTTCAACCAATTCCTGAATATAGTGATACCGAATGTTAACATGCTTTGTACGGGAATGCTGGATGGGATTTTTAGATATATTAATTGCGCTAGAGTTATCGCAATACAATATCATTGTATCTTGCACAATTCCATAATCATTAAGCATTTTTTTCATCCATACAAGCTGGGTAAAAGTATTTTCGGCTGCAATGTATTCAGCCTCAGCTGTGGATAATGATACGGAACTCTGTTTCTTAGTGTGCCAGGAAACTAAACAATTCCCAACATAAAAACATCCACCACTAGTAGATTTTCTATCATCTATGTTCCCAGCCCAGTCAGCATCTGTATAACCAACTAATTGAACATTGGTATCATGCGGATACCAGAGACCTAGATTAGCCATACTTGTGACATATCTAATAATGTGCTTGACAGCAATAAGATGAGATTTCTTAGGATCTGATTGATATCTAGCAAAGATACCTACACTGAATGCTATAATAGGATAGCTTGCAGTTAAGTATACCAAACTACTAATCATATTATGATATAACCAAGGATCTATACTTTTACCTGTTGCATCTTTTGAGAACTTGAGAGTCGTACTCATAGGAGTATCGAATTTCTTACCATTTTCAAATCCAAATTTCTTAACTAGGTTTAAGGTATACTTAGTTTGAGAAATGAAGATACCGTCTTCTAGTTATTTAATATGTAAGCCTAGAAAGTAGTTCAATTCTCCCACCATACTCATTTTGAACTTGGATTTCATAAGCTCTGTAAACTCAGTGGATAGGTTAGAGCAAGTAGAACCATAGATAATATCATCAACGTATATATGTACTATTAATATGTGTTCATTATATTTTTTAACAAAAACAGTTTTATCAACACTCCCCAAAATAAAACTATGACTTAGTAAGAACTTAGTCAACTTTTTATACCATGCTCTGGGGGCTTGTTTCAAACCAGTGCCTTTTTAAGGCGATACACATGATTAGAGTATTTGGGGTTCTCAAAAACCTTAGGCTGTTTAACATAAATCTTATCATGTAGATCACCATTTAAGAATGCACTTTTAACATCTATTTGATAAATCTTAAACTTTTTAAAGAATGCAATGGATATGAATAATCTAATGGATTCAAGACGAGCTACTAGGGCAAAGGTTTCATCATAATTGACTCTTTCTATTTGAGTGTACCCTTCTACAACCAGTATAGCCTTGTTTCTGATTATATTTCCTAGTTCATTAGATTTATTTTTGAAAATCCACTTAGTCCCAATTATATGTTTATCAGATGGTCTTGTAACCAAATACCACACATCATTCCTAACAAATTGATTCAATTAATCTTGCAAGGCAACAATCTAATTTTCATTAATGAGTGCCTCTTTTACGTTGGCTAGTTCGATTTGGGAAGTAAAACACACATAATTGCATATGTTTTCTAGTTGTTTTCAAGTACACACACCAGTGAGAGGATTGCTTAGAATTTGATCAGTAGAATGGTCTTTGACTTATTGTAGTTCAGTATTGATTGGACAAGATGAGGAGTCAGGTTTTTTAATTATATTGACTTCATCATCTTTTGAACTAGATGTTGGTGTGTTCGGGTGATCATCAATAACAACATTTATAGACTCCTGAATGACACCAGTTCTTTTGTTAAGAACACAATATGCTCGACTATTCTGAGTATAACCCAAGAATATCCCTTCATCACTCTTATTATCGAACTTCCCTAATTTTTTTCGATCTCGTAAAATGTAGCACTTCCAAAAATTTGAAAGTATTTAACTGTAGGTTTCTTATTAAACTACAATTCATAAGTTGTTTTGTCTTTAGATTTTCTAATGTAAACACGGTTTATAATATAACATGCAATATTAACAGCTTCGCCACATAAATTTTTAGGTAACTTCATGCTATTTAACATTACATTTGTCATCTCTTGTAGCACTCTGTTTTTTCTTTTAATGACCCCATTTTGTTGAGGTGTCTTAGGAGATGAAAACTCATGCGATATACCATGATCACTACAGAACTTCTCGAAATTGCTATTTTTGAATTCCGACCCATGATCACTTGGGATCTTAACAACATTTATTTCTTTTTTATTCTGAATACGCTTGAGTATTCTTTTAACTTCTTTGAGAGTCTCAGATTTTTCTCTCATGAATGCTACACAAGTAAATCTGGTAAAGTCATCCACAATTACCAAGAAATATGTCTTACAACCTTTACTCTCCATTTTGGTTGGTCCAACAAGATCTAAGTGGAGAAGTTCAAGAGGCTTGGATGTGGTAGAGGAGTTCACTTTCTTGTGACTACTCCTTGTTTGTTTTCCAATTTGACATGCGCTACATATTTTATCCATTTTCTTTAATTTGGGTAGACCTCTAATAAGATCGGCTTTGCTCAATCTATATAGATTTTGATAGTTAACATGTCCAAGGCATCTGTGCCATAATTCGTTTTCATTAGTTTAGACCATGTAACAAGATAATTTAGACGAGTAAGATTCATTAATGATATAACAATTTTCAGACATTCTACGGCCATTTAATATCACACAACCTTTCTCATTTGAGATCTCGCATCCTTGATTTGTAAATTTAACACTATGCTTATTATCATAGATTTGAGAGATACTCAAAAGATTGTGCTTAAGCCCTTCTACAAATAAAACATTTTCAAGAGGAAGGTTAGAAACTTAAACCATACATTGGCCAATTTGTCTTACAGTTGCTTCCATCACCAAAAGTGACCGAGCCATCAGTCATTTCTTTGTAGTTGGTGAACAAATCTCTGTCACATGTCATGTGTCTTGAGCAACCACTGTCTAGGTACCACTTTGACTGACTCGAAGCCTTGAAGGCAGTGTGGGCAACAAGACAAGCAACCTTAGGAACCCATTTCATCGTTGTTTTGGGTTTTGGAGCACTGTTGGTTTTCCTTCGCTTGATATTATTTTGTCTATCAACTCTCATATTAGAGTTAGATTTGAGAAGCTCCTTGAGTGAGTCCACAATTTTTTCAACTAAAGGATTATAGCATTGTTTTCTAAAGCTGACATTATTAGTATTGACTTGGATGCTTGAAAAGTTTTTACATTTTTAAAGTTGATTTGATTATTATATTTCAAGCCCTTTCCTTTTGAGTTAGAGGATTCTCCTTTGACAAATGTAGGAGATACACTCTTATTTTTCTTAGGTATGTCTTTAACATAGCTCAGACTCGATCCGTCTCCACATTTTCTAGATGCGGTTAATAACTTTTCAAGTTTAGGGTCTCCATGGGCATACCTCCATGTATCCTTTGAACTCAAGAGGGAAGAAACTTCAAGTTTTAGTTTCTCATTTTCTGTTCTTAATTTTTTAAGTTCAGAAGTTTTGAAACTCAAATCGTATTTTGCTTTTTCAAAATAATCAGAAATATAAGATTTTTCTAAAACAGAATTTTCAAATTCCTCCTTTAACTTTAGAAAATTTTCTTTTTAAAGTTTTAGGTTGACAGCAATCTTACAACTTTCCCTGTATAGGGCATTATAGGCATCCTGAAGATCATCTTCATTTTCAGGGTCACTCCTCAAATTTTCATATTCAGTTGAATCGCAACTATCTGTGAAAGTGACTCTGGCTAGAGTCATTAAAGGCTTGACTTCATTTGAAGTTTCAGGTCTGATTCATCTGACTCAGAAGAAGCTTCAAAGCTGGATGATTCATCCCATGTGGCTAACATACCTTTTCTCTTTGGTTTGTCTCTTTTTTGGACACCTATTTGCCAAATGCCCATATTCATGGCAGTTGAAACACTGATTACCTTTTAGAGATTTCTTGTTTTTAAATTTACCCTTTTTCTTCTTAGAAGGTTTTTGAAAATCGACTCTTTTCTTACTTTTAAAAATCTTTTAAAACTTTTTAGCGAGTAAAGCCGTATCATCCTCTAAGTTTTCACAATTAGAATTAATATCACTATTTTTTGAAATAGATTTGGATGATTTAAGAGCTATGGACTTACCTTTTGGGGCTTTCAAATTTAACTCGTAAGTTTGAAGTGAACCAACAAGTTCCTCAACCTTCATATGATCTATGTCTCTAAGTTCCTGAATGGCAGTCACCTTGGAATTAAATCTCTCAGGAAGAGATCGTAGTATTTTTGCACAGACTTTGCTTTCTAAGATACTATCTCCTAGACTCCACATAGAGTTAACTATGTCATTTAGTTTTGTATAGAAGTCTACGAAAGACTCATTTTCTTTGATAAGAATCTCCCCAAACCTAGTAGTGAGGATCTGAACTTTAGACTTTTTTACTATAGTTGTTCCCTCACGTGTCATTTCAAGAATGTCCCAGGCTTGTTTAGCAGTATCACATAAAATGATTCTTTTGAATTCATCAGGTGATAGTGCACAAGTGATTGCATTTAAAGCCTTAGCATTAACACTACTCTCATCTTTCTGAAGAGTAGTCCACATGTAGAATGTTTCCTGAAGGGATTTGGTTCCATCACTGCCTAGAACCTCAGACATAGGTGGATTCCATCTAGTCACCATGGCTTGCCACGTGCTTTCATCAATGGATTTAAGAAAAATCCTCATTCTGGCTTTCCAATAAGCATAGTTTGAGTCATTAAACGGTGGTGGCCTAGTAATAGATAAGCTTCAAAATTTGACATACTGAAAGCTCTAGATCGATAAGTTTAGGAAATAAATCCAAAATAATGAGCAACTTATCTCTGATACCACTTAAAAAGAGCGAGCTCTCAGTCCTATTAGGGGGGGAGGGGGGGAGGTGAATAGGACTATACCAAATAAAAAATAATTGCGGAATATAAATGAAGATAGTTGAATCAAATAACAATCTCAATTACAATAGTATTGAGAAGTTGATTCAAACATTGTTCAAAGGACAACCTTACACCAAAAACCAAAGTTTATGGTAGGACAACCTGATTTCTTGAACTCGGTAAGGATAAAAAAAACCCAAACTAAAACAAGAGGCAAAATAATGAAATACAGCTATTACAACATTCACCACTTGTACATGAAATAGATACAATCATTCACCACTCATACATCAACCACGAAACACCAGAAATTATAGTAGTTTTGTGTGTACACTAACTGTTCTCAAACAGCCACACTTATTCCACTCCCAATAATCATAACCCATGTGATATTGGCTTTCACTATGAAAGAAGGTTTTCCAAGGTTCACCTTAAAACCTTTACAATTGCATTTTCAATGGGCTACCACAATTAAAAATCTCGCGTTGAGATTTTCTGGCTATCTCAGTCAAAACCACAATAGAGATTTTTTGGCAATCTCAAAAACCAAAAGCAATTTAAACAAAATACTTATCTGAAGATTCTGCTTGATGTAGCCCAGTAGAACCGCTTCTTTTGAAGATGAAAATGCCCAATGTTCAATCACACATATAGAAGGGTTTTAGGTCTAAATGAATTTTAAAATAATCGAACCTTTGGCTACTTTGATTTAAATCCTTGGATCTCAAAAGGGGTAGAGAAGAACACCCTTTTATAAAATCAAAATGAAGCAAAGAGAGAAGATATTAGAAATTAAAAAGCTATAAAAAAGAATCTAAATTTACCAGACAATAGCTTGAAAATCACGGGAGCTTTTCTCTCAAAGTGGAGGCTTGATTTGGCCTTTTATCAATGAAAAAAGCCGAGAAAAGTCCTTTATTTATAGGCTGAAAAACAGTTCCTTCGACTGGTCTAATGTCAGCTTGGACTAGTCTAAGATTCAACTAAATTTTAAAATTTCTCGCGTGATCGGATAAAACCTCTCTCAACTAGTTGTGTGGCCTACTCAACTAGTTGAGCATAGCACACAATTGGTCGAGTAAGGCCAAAATAGCTTACTGGAGTTCGAGTCGAGCCCTTCTCGACTGGTCGAGCCATTGTTCACAACTGGTCGAACAGGGTGCTCGACTAGTCATGACCCTACCAGAAAAATCTAAAATTTTGCAACAAATCCTTAACTAGTCGAGAAAAACCCAGGACTGGTCGAGCCAGAGCCTGGACTAGTCGAATATAGGCTAGGACTAGTCGAAATAGAGCTTATAACAATCATAATAACCATACTATATGTGCAATATAAATGACCTAAACCTAAGGTCTTTCTAGGGTCATTTATGAAAAGGCCGAGCTATATGCCCTAGGAGAGAGGGGGGGGGGGGGTGAATAGGACTATGACAAATAAAAAAATTAATAAGCGGAATATAAATAATAAGATAGCCAAATAAAATGCAAATAACCAAAGAAAATAATAAGCTCAAAAATCAAGTATTGAGAGGTTGATACAAACTTGGTTCTAAGGACAACCTAACACTAAAAATCAATGATTTACGGCAGGACAACCTTACTAGAACATAGGTGAGTATCAAAAACTCAAACTGAAGAGAAAATGAAAGAAATAGAATCTAATCTATTACAACATTCACCACACAATGCTGAAATGTAAAGATTACAACATTCACATCCACAAATACATCCCACAATCTTAAACTATAAAAGATAAAGCAATAAACCACACATCCACCAAACATAAAGAATTATAGTGGTTCGCTTGTGTGTACACCAACTGTTAAACAACAGCCACACAAATACTCCACTCCTAATATCCACTCCCTCGGGATATTAGCGTTCATTAATCCAAAATAGGTTTTTCAAGGTTCACCTAAAACCTTCACAATTGTGTCTTTCAAGTGGGCTTACACAATTCAAAAACCCCATGCTCTGAGTTTTCTAGATCACCTCAGATAAACCAAAAATGGAGATTTTCTGGAACAATCTCACAAACCAAACAAAAAGAATTGAATTACAAAAAAAAGTAAAAACTTATCTGTATGATGATTCTGAAGAAGCCCGGTAGAACCAACTTGATGACGACGTATATGTTCAACATTCAGTCTCACAAGTGTATAAGGTTCTAAGTCTAGATGATTTTTAATTAAGTCAGCAAGGGCTTTGTATTGATTTTTATCTCAAGTAAGGGTAAATTGGATATCCCTTTTTCAATATAAGAATGGAATAGAGAATCAAAATCAAATTACATGAGCTACTTTAAAGAATCTTAAATATGCACAAAATAGCTTAGAATGTACTCAAAATAAACTCAGAGTGATTGCTTAGGAATGATAAAAATTGAATAGAAAACTCTGAAATTCAAGCACTATTTATAGGTAAAAAATCGGTTCGCACGACTGGCCTTTGGATAGCTACAACTAGCCTTATCCAAACAGATTTTTAAAAATTCTGGTGCGATAAGATTTTTTAGTTGCATGACTGGCCTTGTGGGTCTCACGACTGGTCGTGTGGCCTACTTGACTGGTCATGGACACCACTTGACTGGTCGTGTGAGTCCAGATTACACGCTGAAAACTGAGTCGAGTACTACACGACTGGTCGAGCACTATTCACACGACTAATCGAGCAGTTTCCAGGACTGGTCGTAGACCAACAAAAAAATTCTAAAAATTCATAATAAATCCTGGACTGGTCAAGAAAATACTAGGACTGGTCGAGCTAGTGGTAGGGCTAGTCGAAACAACATAATTTTACACTTATAAAATGACCAAAATGACCGACCGAAAGAATGAAATGATCTAATCATGATCTAAGGTCAATCTAGGTCAATCATACCTTACTTGTGAGATAGAACATGTGAACATTTAATCTATCGATCACTTTAGTAGCTTTATTTCTTGCGATCTTCAAAGTTTGAACTCAACATACCAAACATAATCTTCAACTAGGTCTAGAGTTCTTAAACTTTTCTGGTTCCAGATCTTGAACCGAAATGTTCTTGAAATCACTGTCTTTACTTAATATATGAAAGTTTTCACTTTCTTCCATTTTGAAGATCTCGGTAAGTTCATCGTAAATATCGGCAAGATAGATTCAACACGAACAGAATGAACGTCAAAGATTCAATGTGAACAGATGCACAAGCTTAAGACAAATCAAGATACAAACTTGAATTGGTTTGGCACACCAAAATTTAACAATACTTAGGGTTTATCAACATGGCACTTACAATCTCCCCCTTTGTCAAATTTGTGACAAAACCAAAATTACAATATACAATAGATATTCAATCAACACATTGTACAAACATATTATGAAATCATGCACAATAATCTACTCTCCCCCTTAATCCATTACTCTTTGCAAAAAAAAATAAAATTTATTATCCACATTTCATATAATGATCCTTATATCATTCAACAATGTTCTCCCCCTTTTTGTCACAACATGACAAAGGAAGAAAATAATGATAAAGGAAGATAATAAGAGAGCAAGTAGAATTAATAACTACTCATCCAAATCATATAAAACAAAGTATCTAAACTGAATAGATAAGAGATAAAACAACATTATCCAAGCAGTCATAGGGAAAAGAGTGAGAATAAAGTTATTACAGATACCGTCAAAATAAAACGAAACTAGTCAGATCCTGAAGAGGGAGCAGGAATAGATGGATCAACTTAATGTAAACCCTTATTAATGTGCCTCATATATTTGCGCATATAAGTAAATTGAGAATCTTGGGTTACACGAATCCGAGCCACCTATTACTCAAGAGAATGTAACCTCTCATCGAAACCAGAAGGCTGATAATCAGGGTCAGCCTCAGAATTTGATTCAAGTTCATCAAATAAATCATCCATATTAACGTCTTCTTGAAGTAAAGCATCAACTTCTCCAACTTCTTCATCTCCTCCAACATTCTCATCAACTTGACCAGGTGTCAAGTCCAAGTTCAACTTGTTGATATTAGAGTTGTTAAATGGACGGAGATTAATAAAACCTTTCCCAATAGGCATAGCTATCAAAGCATGATTAGCTAAGGCAGTTTAGCTAAGGCAGTCATAAGATAAGCAAAAGGAATATCGCTATGACCAGGATGGAGTCGAAATTGAATAATATGATGACAGATAAGAGAAGGAAGACAGATATGGATGTCAGTTACAACAGAATGCATAATGTAAGCCATAAAAGCGGTCAACTCAGTCTTGTTACCCGAGCGAGGATAGACATTTGAAATAAAAATACGATGCAAGACCCTGTATCTGGGCAACATATATTTAGAACTAAGCGCAGTACCGCCGTTCCATTCTACATTCATGTTACAGAGAACTCTCGTAATCAATTGTTAACCATTTCAGAAGGTCTAGCTTGCAAAGTAGATATGGGTACACCGTCATCAACAATAGGTATATTCATGATTGTTGAAATCAAATGACGGTCTACCTTAATTAGACCTTCTCTAGTTGACATAGTAAATGTCAAATCATCTTGAGAGAACTCAATAATGCAAGCGTACATGCCCTGCCCAATGGATCGGTATGCAGGATTGCCCCAAGATAGTATGTTATCCCATCTTACAGCTTGGAGGAGAGGGATAATGTTGAAGCGCTCAATATAATCAATAAGGGCAACACCTCAACAATAACATTTCTAAGACGAAAATCCCTCATACTCTCGGGATCCTCTTCGGGAGGCTGAAGATGATGCATGATAATGGGTGCGAAACGGGAAGAAGAGGGACCGCAATTGATTTTCTTCCTAATTCTTCCTTCCATTGTCCCAAGAAAATAAGAAAACAAAGGTTTATAAAAAGGAATGAAAGGATTCCAAGAAAATCATATTTTAAGGAAGAAACACTTGCAAACCACCATAAATCTTGAAACAAGAAGCAAAATCAAGATTAAGGATGATCAAATAACTTAAATCCAGAAGGAAAACAAAAATGAAGCATTAACCAGAGAGTAATCGAGTGATGGATTCGACCGGTCGTGGTTGGGCTTGATGGAGAAGAAGAAAGAAATGAAGAAAAATTACTTTTCCCCAAATAAAAACCCAATTCATGAGTTTCACAACTAGTCGTGTACATACTCGACCGGTCGTGCCATGACTGGTCAAGTGTGTACTCGACTGGTCATGTAACATTGAAAATGTGCAATTTTGCATATATTTAAATACAATAAAAATGTAAAATAATATATACAAACATTATGATACAAATGAGCACAAATCATCAGTTCTTATTGCACATACCAAGATCAAATTTCAATTTGCAAACCAATTTTTATCGAGCGGTTTTATGAATATGCAAGCTAGTTGATTCTCAGTCTGAATATATTCCAATGAAATTATCTTTTCTTCCACCAATTCACGAATATAATGATACCTAATGTCAATGTGCTTGGTTCGTGAATGTTGAATAGGATTTTTGGAAATATTAATTACGCTTGTGTTATCACAATGTAACATCATCGATTCTTGCACAATTCCATAATCGCTTAGCATTCTCTTCATCCAACAATAGCTGAGTTCATGCATTACCTGCAGTAATATATTCAGCCTCAGCAGTGGAGAGCAATACAGAACTTTGTTTCTTACTTAGCTAGGAAACTAGACAACTCTTGACATAGAAACAACCACCACTGGTTGATTTACGATCATCAACATTACTAGCCCAATCAGCATCAGTATAACTAGCTAATTGCACACTAGTATCATGTGGAGACTAGAGACCAAGATTAGCTGAACTAGCAATATATCGCAAAATTTGCTTAATAGCAATCAAGTGGGACTCTTTAGGGTCCGATTGATATCTGGCACAAATTACAACGCTAAAAGCAATATCCGGTCGACTCACAGTTAAATAAAGTAAACTTCCTATCATACTACGATACACCTTAGGATCTACACTCTTACCTATTGAATCCTTAGAGAGTTTCAGAGTGGCACTCATTAGAGTATCAAAAATCTTCTCACTCTCAAATCCAAACCTTTTAACTAAGTTCAAAGCATATTTGGTTTAAGAGATGAAGAATCCATCAGGAAGCTGTTTAACTTGCAACCCTAGGAAATAATTTAGTTCTCCAACCATGCTCATTTTGAATTTGGACTTCATAACATCTGCAAACTCAACAGTCATGTTAGCACAGGTAGATCCATAGATAATGTCATCAATATAGATTTGCACAATTAAAATATGATCTTTATGTTTCTTAACAAATAATATTTTATCTACACTCCCCATAACAAATTCATGACTTACCAAGAATTTAGTTAATTTCTCGTACCATGCCCTAGGAGCCTGTTTCAATCCATAGAGTGCCTTTTTTAGGCGATAAACATGATTAGCATGCTTAGGGTCTTCAAAACCCTTTGGTTGTTCAAGGTATACTTCTTCATACAAATCATCATTTAGAAATGCACTTTTAATATCCATTTGATATATTTGGAACTTTTTAAACCATGCAATGGTTATAAACAGTCTGATTGATTCAAGACGAGCTAATGGGGCAAAGGTTACATCATAATCAATACCATCAATTTAAGTGTACTCGTGTCAAACTAGCCTAGCCTTGTTTCTAATTATGTTACCAAGTTCATCAGACTTATTCTTGAAAATCCATTTTGTTCTGATGATATGTTTATCAGTTGGTCTTAGAACTAAATACCAAACATCATTTCTTACAAATTGATTAAGCTCTTCTTGCATAGCTACAATCTAGTTTTCATCTCTAAGGGCTTTTTTTACGTTAGCCAATTCCATTTGAGATGTAAAGCACACGTAGTTATACATATCTTCTAATTGTTTATGAGTGCGTACACCAGTAAGGGGATTTCCAAGGATTTGATCAGTAGGATGATCTTTATTTATTCATAGTTTAGTGTTATTTTGATTAGATGAAGAGCCTAGTTTATCAATTAGAAGACCCTCACCATCTTCTGAACTTGAGAGAGGTATATTCAAATGATCATCAATAACCACATTAATAGATTCTTGTATTACACCGGTCCTCTTGTTAAGTACCCGATATGCTCGACTATTTAGAGCATACCCTAAAAAATCCCTTCATCACTTTTGGTGTCAAATTTACCTAGATGTTGTCGGTCACACAAGATATAACATTTACTGCCGAAAACACGAAAGTATTTAATAGAACGCTTCTTATCAAACCACATCTCATAAGCCGTTTTATTATTAGATTTTCTAATATAAACACGGTTAATTATATAACAAGCAGTATTTATAGCTTCAGCCCAGAGATTTTTAGGAAGCTTCATACTATTTAACATTACGTTTGCCATTTCTTGAAGTACCCTATTTTTCCTTTCTACTACCCCATTTTGTTGTGGTGTTTTGGGAGTAGAATATTCATGTGATATTCCTTAGTCTTCTCAAAACTACTATTTTCAAACTTAGATCCATGATCACTACGGATCTTAGTGATTTGTAACTCTTTTTCAATTTAGATACATTTAAGTACCCATTTTACTTCATCGAGAGTTTCAGATTTCGCTCTTAAGAAGACTACCTAAGTATACCTGGTAAAGTCATCTACAATGACCAGAATATACTTCTTGCCACCTCGACTCTCTGTTCTCATTGGTCCAATAAGATCCATGTGGAGAAGTTCGAGTGGTTTAGATGTGGCATTGGAGTTTATCTTTTTGTGAACACTCCTGATTTGTTTACCAATTTGGCACTCGCCACATATCTTATCCACTTTCTTTATTTTGGGTAGACCTCTTACCAAATCACTTTTGCTCAATCTATACAAGTTGCGGTAGTGTACATGTCCTAGGCGATTATGCCATAGTTCGGTCTCATCAGTTTGGACCATGTAACACGATAGCTTAGATGAGCTTGAGTCACTAACTATATAGCAATTTTTAGAAGTTCTGTTACCAGTTAATATTACAGAACCATTCTTATTTAAGATTTCACACTTTTGGTTTGAAAACTTTACATAGTGATTATTATCGCAAATTTGAGAAAGTTGAACCATACCTTGACCAACAATCCTACAGTTGCTACCATCACCAAATGTGACTGAACCATCAGTCATGTCTTTAAGACTGGTGAATAGACTTTTGTCACCTATCATATGTTTGGAGCAACCACTATCCAAGTACCACTTTGAATGGCTCGTGGTTTTGAATGCAGTGTGGGCAACCAAACAAGCAACCTTATGGACCCATTTCATTACAGTTTTGGGTTTAGGAACATAGTTGGTCTTCTTCTGATAATTGTTATACGTCCTATATACTGAGTTAGATTTTAAGAGCTCCTTATGCAAGTCTACAATTTTCTCTGTTAAAGGATTACGATTCTAATTTTTATAATTAATATGGTTCTTTTTAGGATTTAAGGACTGAAAAGTTTTAGTCATTTTAGAAATATTTTGATTTAGACTTTTCCCTTTTGAGTTAGAAAACTCTCCTTTAACAAATTTAGGAGGAGTATTCTTATATTTTGGAAGAATATTTTTATCGTAGCCCAATCCAGATCGATCACCACATTTTCTGGATTCGGATAGGAGTTTTTCTAATTTGGGGTCACCTTGGGCATACCTTCATGTGTCCTTCAAACTCAAAATTGAAGAGACTTTTAGTTTTAAGTTTCCATTTTCAGATTTTAAGTTTTTAACTTGGGACATTTTGAAATATAAGTCACACTTAGTTTTTTCAAAGCAATCTGAAAGGTGTGATTTTTCCAAAACCAGATTATCAAAATTCTCTTTCAATTTTAAAAACTTTTCTTTCTGAAGTTTTAATTTAACAGTTATTTTATAACTTTCCCTATATAGGGCATCATAAGCATCCTGAAGATCTTCTTCATTCTCATGATCACTTCCCAGACTTTCTTCACTGGTTGTATCATTATCTTAGAAAGTGAACTTGGCTAGAGTCATTAAGGCTTTAACATCATTACTCGACTCGGTTTTAGAATCTTCTGACTCATAAGAGGCTTCAGAGTAGGAAGATTCATCCCATGTAGCTAACATACCTTTCTTTTTTTAGGTTTGTCCTTTTTAGGACATTTGTTTGCTAGATGCCCATATTCAAGGCAGTTGTAGAATTGGCCATCTTTTAAAGATTTCCAATTTTTAAATCTTGATCTTTTCTTTTCAATAGGTGTTTCAACATCAACCCTCTTTTTACTTTTGAAAATCTTGTAAAACTTTTTAGCTAGAAGGGCCATATCATCTTCAGAAGTTACTAAATTAGAATTGTTATTTTCATGAGAAATACTTTTAGAAGATTTAAGGGCGATTGACATGCCTCAAATCCAGGGATGGACAGCTTCCATGATGCCCCGAATCTGGCACTCGACTTCCATACACCAAGTCCCAAGTTCGGCGCACCACAAGGAAGATTTTTGGATTGAATATATATATATATATATATATATATATATATAATATATAATAATAATAATAATAATACCTGAGCATGAAGATCCATGATCAAAATACCAAGCAACACTCTCCATTATAAATCCTGATGGTTATAAGTACAATGCTTTCTAAAAGGTACACGACGTCAACATTGCCAAATCGAAAAACAAATACAATGCATCGAGAAAGCTAAGTCTTCCAAGCTACTAAAAAAATGGGAAATAGGAAGCTAAGGCAAAAGGCCTAGTGAGTACACACGTGTGTGCAGTGTGTCCTACATGCAAGCAAGATAAATATGCCACAAAAAAATCATGTATAGTGAAAGGCGTGTAGTACGTAAGGTTTGATGCCAATGCTAATGCAATGCAATGCATCATAGTAATACTCCGAGTTAATACTACTAGCATCATCAAGTCATATTTTCATTTCTCCTATACCACAGCCATAACTGTATTACACGCATCTATAATCACATCATCATCATCATATTGTCATGCCATAATCATATAATATCGAAAATACTAGTAAGATCATGAATCATACGATATCAGAGTAAGTTGAAATACTGACAAGTCCATGAGTCATACAATATCAGAGTACGCAATACAGATCAGCTATATAAATGGGAGTCATAAAGAGTCAAATAGCAGATGTCGAGAATGCAATGCAATATACAATTCCTGATGAGTTCACGAATATCGTCAATCGTATCTAAATGCAGAAACACAGTAACCCAAAATTCCACCCATAGATGTAATGCAATATGTGGTGCGAATGGAATGACCATGCTGGAGTGTGAAGTCAGGATGATAGTACATAGTATCGCAAGCTGTGGGGCCCATTACAAGGGACTCCTATTGTCACGCCCCAAAATCCGGCACCTGGGTATATCCGACCCTGATTCCATACCCGCAGGCATGACTTATGTTTTGTATGTTTACATTTAATAATCCACACATATATTGACAAAATGATCTCATTCACAAAATATAACAATCTAAAAATTGAATAATTAAACATTTATTTAAAGAAGAAAAATGTTCATGTTCCGACTATTCAAGATTATCATCAAACACATGTCATCGTAATGTTGTCATACTAAATGTTCATTACACTTATTTTGAAAATGATAAAGAAACAAAAATAAATAAAAGAAATCTCTTCAAGCTCCTCCATGTGATCCCGATCCTGAAATTTTAAAATCCCAACAGGGTAAGCTGCGAAGCCTAGTGAGTAATCTCAACACAGGTTTCAAAATAAACTCATATAACATGAATAAAAATGTATTAAAAGATACAATATCTATTTAGGTAAAGCAACAGATGAGGAGATTAATAAACAAGAGTTTTTCAGTGTAAATTCAAAGAAAAATGAATCAATCAATCAACATATGCTATACTCTATAATAACAAGTGCGGTTTTATTCCTTTTAACACCAGGGCAGTTTACACCGGTCGGCCAAAACCCACGCCAATACAACACCTAGCCTGGCAATGGGAACCTCTCACATAACATGCTCACCCATCCAAAGGGCACTTGGTGAGGGACTCATTCGTACGTTAGCTGGTCAAACTACTACCCTACCGAACCTGACAGTGGGAACCTTTTGCAATCCTGACATGCTCACCCACTCAAAAGATACGGTAGAGGTTCCAAAAGGTACCAGTTGGGTTTCTGGGACTTTCAACCCAAGGGTCTTGATCGCCCCACCTATTTACGCTTTAGGGATTTTCAACCCAGAGGACTTGATCGCCCCACTTATTTTCTGGTGTTTCATAACAATTTCAATGATGCATGACTTTAATATTGGATGAATCAAATATTTCTAAAAATACTTAACGACTGTTAGTGATCAATTCATAATACGTGATGTACACAATTTATTAAATTTTAAAAAAAAATTGTTAATCAATGTAAATTGCATATACATGATTTAAGTTCTACAAAAAAATAAAATAAAAACATGTAATATAATTTATTTGATTTA
This sequence comes from Magnolia changhungtana, assembly GCA_030180095.1. Taxonomy (NCBI): domain Eukaryota; kingdom Viridiplantae; phylum Streptophyta; class Magnoliopsida; order Magnoliales; family Magnoliaceae; genus Magnolia; species Magnolia changhungtana. The sequence continues at coordinate 2,287,524 of JASAUF010000316.1, forward strand.
AGAATCTAAAATTTATAAACTCCAGATCATGTTAATTTAAATAAAGATAACCAAATGACAAAAATTAAAATGACATGTTTAAAACTATAGTAAGCAATTAAAACAAATAATAAAAATTTAAACAAACAACATAACATAAAAGATGGGCAAGTAAGATCTAATTAATTGAATAAATGAATAATTAAATAATTAAAGAAAACACACACACACACACACACACACACACACACACACATATATATATATATATATATATATATATATATATATATATTTCTCCTAAATATCAAGTGAGAGAAAAACTCACTTTTTTTTTCTTAAAAAGTATTTTCTTTTCTTTCTTTTTTTCTTTTATTTTCTTTAGATTTAAACAACGTGCACCATTAATGTAGTGTAAGGTGCCATGCATTACATGCATGTCACGTGTGTGGCACATGCATGTGTCACATGTATTTGGTCCATATATGTGAGGTGTGGTTATGATGAGTGTGCCTAGTATATAGTTTATGATGCATGCATGGGCCACTTGTGTGTGCATGAGAATTATGTATGTGATGTGTTTGGTGCATGTGTATGGTTATGATGTACTCCATGGTGCATAAATGGTTGATGTATATGGACGGATCAATGTATAATAGATGGATAGATGTATGTATGGATAGATGGATGGATGTGCATGATGTATGGTTGGATGAGTTCATGTGTGATCGGGGAAATGGACTATGTGATGTACTCATGGATTAGTGGTGAGATGGATGGTCAATTTAGATGGATGGACAAGTATTTTGATGATTTCAGCATGTGGACGGTTAGATGATTGTATCGTTGGATGGATGGTTAAGTGTATGGTTGGATTTATTAGTTAACGAACAGTCGGATCAGATATGTCCAAATCAATGGTTGAGATTGAACCAGTTGATCTTGTAGATCGATGGTCACATCGGACTAATTGGGTATGTCGATTAATGATTAAAATTCGACGGTCAAGATTTATTTGGGTTATTACACCTATCTAAACCAGTCTCATACCTAATTTGGATAGTCAGACTCAATGTAGTAAACTCTAGATCTCAGGTTAGTCGCGCACCCTAACCAAAATCCTAGCCATTGCGAAGGTACACGTAACAAATAGTTTTGCACCACCAGCTCGAGTGGATAGCGAATGAATAAATGAATGAGTATGCAACTCCTACTCAATAAGTCCACATATCAGTATTGTTCATCTCTAGGATCATCACCGGGTCTAGTACACTCTACACCAACTTGCCACCCCATCAAGCGCACAACTAGGTAAGTGGAAGAGACCTCACTATCCGCCTGACCAGTAGTCAACCAATATCTACCCGGCACGTCGATAGTGGACCCATTCATGAGCTGGTTAAACTCAGCCTAGCAATGCCTACTCCCTCAGGCGAGTAAGGCCACAACCCCTACTAACCGACCATGACACAGAGGGAGACACGACTACAGGTATACGGCCCTCATGCGCTCATATATACCACTCAGTCTCAACGTTGGGGCATCCTCTAGTACCAAGAGGGTTTAGGAATTTTCACCTAGGGCCATCTATGGTGGCCCGATGCTAATAACAGATTTTTAGTGTCCCATCTAGCCATCCACGATATGCCTGTGGAGGCTACGACCCTGATGTCGCTAGGGCGTACAGTAATCACAACACACAATGCAAGATGCATGAGTCATACAATCCAGTCATGCATCAATCCTGTGCATACCGTGCACTTATGTAAGATAACCTTAACCTATTAGGGAGTCTCATAACAACCTGCCCAATGACATATGTAATGGTCAACCACATCTCATAATAAACATGTGAATGATGCATATGGGCATGTATCATGATGCTATGCTATCACATACTCATAATCGATATCAATAACTGGTATCGACAATCGACCTCGACAATGTGGATATTTAACCAACATTACCCCCAAGGAATGGCCCACATAGAGCCTAACATATAGTGGACCCATGGCCTCACACAAGGGCCAAATATACAACACCATGGGCCTCACTCAAGAGCTTAATACATATTACGATGGGCCTCTCACATGGGCCTAATATACATTACAATGATCTCCATTCCTGGCCCTCAAATGCACCATAATGGGCCTCATCACATAGGCCTCATATACATCACATTGGGCCTTAAACACATGTTGAATACACATCACAATGGACCTCAAATACGAGCCGCATATACATGACATGGGCCTCGGTACATGGACCATAAACATGAGCCTTAAATATATCATAATGGGTCTCATATACATCAAGTGGGCTGCATCAATGGGCCTCATACACATCAAGTGGGTTGCATCAATGGGTCGCACTAATGGGGCAACTGATTTACTAAACTTTCACATAGTCAGGCGGCCAGTACCACAATTTCACATAGTTTAGTAGTTACCTAAGACCACATAATCATATGGTTGGGCCACACATTCCCCACATACCCACATGATTTACAGCTATCCACATCACGCATGCTCTCAAGATTTATGAGCTACATATTCAACACCATATTGCCAAATCTAGCTGTCATTCATCCCATCAGTGATCATATTGTTAAGGGTCACAACATTCATAAATCCACTTAGGCAAGTAGTCATAAAATTGCCCCAATTTCATACAATTAGGTGGGCTATAAAAAATCATGCACCCACATGGTGTGGTGGCCCACACAACTTCCACCAGTTCACACGACTAGTTGGGTCACCCAAAATCACAAATTCCTATGGTGTAGTGATACACATGATTTCTACCAACTGATGGTCTAAATGAGGAATAACCATTATAATGGGTACCATGAAAATGACGTAGATTGCAGTAAATATATAAGCAACCCCACACTCTAAAATCATCTAATCAAAATGGATGATTGGTCGATAAAACATGTATATTAGGTGGCCCATTATTAGTTAAAAAGGATGGATAGATTTCTCACAAACATTACTGCAGCTCTAGGAAACATTTAACGGTAGACAAGTGATCAATATTGCTCCCGTGGCATGGGATTTGGATCAGACTAGTCTATGGGACCATACCCTAAAATGATAAGGATAAACCAATAAATGACATGGATCTACATCATACTACAACTACTTGCAGCGTGGTCCACCTAAATTTGAGTTCTGCTTCATCTAGTGCCCACGGGTAGGAGGTGGGCCCACTTCCTAAGTGACTGAAAAATATAGGCAGTGTGGCTATATAACACATGCACCTAGGTGGGTTTCACATGCATCACATTATGTCCAGGGAAGTTTTCATTGGTAAGCATGCAATTCCCTTTCCTTATTATTATTATTATTATATTTTTTATAATTGTGGGTCTCATTGACATGGTGGGGTCCACCCCATGAACAATTTGTACAACAAACAACATCATAGTTGATACCACCCACTATATGAATGACATGGATATAAGGTACATACGTCGGGTGGGGCTCATTACACATGGATGGTCTAAATGATGGACGACTTGGATATAAAATACATCTGACAAGTTGGCTTCACGATCCAATAACTGACCCAACTTTGGTGGCAGTTAAACATCACGGTAGAACTCAAAGGATTTAATGGTAGGGATTTTTATTCCCACTGTTTCTTATAGTGTGGTCCACCTAAGGCGCGGATTTCCTCATTCTTTTACTCATGACTTAAAATGGACTGAAGGAGTGGATGAATGGCCCAGATATACTTTTCATCACCAAGGTGGGCCCTAGAAAAATATGAGCATTTTGAGTACAATTTCTATTGTCCGAGTGGCATGGCCTCCATGAGCTTCTAAGGGGCCTAATTTTTTATATTGTGCAATGGATGGGGCTGGTAAGATGGATGAATGGTGTGGATTTAGCACATACATCATGGTGTGGCCATGATCAGCCCCACAAAACTTTACCCCAAAGGCGGGCCTACCCTCTCTGGACGTCTAGGGAGGACGTCACCTCCTCCACGCCCATTCCTTTTATTTTATTATATTATATTAATTTTTTGATTTTTATATTTCTCATCAAGGTGGGTCACTTGAGAGATCCAGTCCATCCATTGTGTGTGTCCCACTTGGTGGAGGGGTCAGTCCAAGTTTCAAATGCATCCAAATTTCAGGTGGGCCCCAATTAGTGCTTTTATATGTTTTACCATGTCTTCACATGATTTTAGATGGTGTGGGCCACATGAGTTCCGTGAACGGCTGATTTTTGGCATACCCCATTTATAAGAGGGGACCAATCAAATGCACGGTGTAGATGGTCGACATACATCAAGGTGGGACCAATGGTGGGACCCACTGTCCATGCCCATCACAGCAGCAGGATGCTCCTTGCTGCAGCATTCTCTGGATGCTGACAACAACAGCGTCAGTTGCTGTTTGCAATTTTATTTTATTTTTATTTTTTTAATCTACGAATTTTCATAGGTGGGGTCCACATCAAGACGATCCAGTTCGTCTGTTGGGTTTTATGGCCCGGGACAGATGTAACAAGCTCAATATTCAATATGTTTTGACTTGCAAAAACATTACAATGGGTCCTAATAGATTTAATAGTTAATATTACTTTTAAAATGATTTTTGATGGTGTGGCCTACTAGAGATTTGGATTGGCTTCATTTTTTTGTCTCAATGCCTAAAATGATTTGGAAAATAGGATAGACGGTGTGGATCAGATCCATATATCAAGGGTGGGGCCTATTGTGGGCCCACAGCCCTGCCCTCTCTTGGTCTCTCAGTAGCAGGACGACTTGCGCACGCAACGTCCCCCGGATCTTTGGCAAAGAATCGAGTCCAACACTCTATTTTTTTATATATATTTGTGCACGTGTGTGCATGGGTGTGTGTGTGTGTGTGTGTGATTGGCCAGCCTAATGGGCCAATGCTTGGACGGTTGGATAACTAGTGGGGCCATGTTTTGCTGGCCAAGATGATATTTATGTTTTCTCTTCATCCACATCCTTGTGACCATATACCCATGTATGATGGTTATTTACATCATGGTGGGCCCACAGCTAGTGGGTCCCACACAAGCTTTAGATCAAGCTAATATTTGTTTCATCCCATCATCTATATGTGTGTAACCATATGTCACAATGGGCCCTACCATCAATGGGTCCTACATCATCATTATCATTATCATCACATCATCACCACAATCAATCATTTGAATAATCAAGAAAGAAAACAAATCATAAGAATGGAGGGGGTGTACTCACCTTAATGGACTAGATGGATGGTTGAGATGGATGGATGGGATGGGATTGATGGAGTTGATGGCCCACCAAGATCACTCCTCTCTCTCTCTCTTATGTAGAAAAATGGTGAAATGCTAAGGGATGAAGGATTATTTGTAGAGATTGTTAAGATGTTGTTAGATTCAATTAATGTGATCTTGGTTAGCTTAACTAAGATTATGACAATTAATTCATGATTTGTAATTAATGGTGGATTAAAGGAGCATGTGATGGCATGGTGTGATGATGTCATAAATAGGGTATGGAATGGAGAGAAGTTTACTTTAGGGAGCACATAAGAGAGGGTTGGTATGGGTGTGTGACATCACACACATGGGTAGAGATTCTCTCACTCATGTGTGGCATGTACATGTGTGCATAACATGTGTTGTGCGCATGTGTGGAATGGAGTACATAGCGCCTTGCGCACATGATGCACTAATGATTCTTCATGGCGTATCTCACTAACAGAGTGTCATACAGACGTACGGGTTGTACCTCCACGATCGCGGCGACGGGGCGGTCGATATGAGATAGGTTTCGATGTCTTGGAGTTCTGATCAGTTGGGTGTGTACTATGAATCGCCAATCCATGTCTAGCTAAGAGCGTCGATCATCGTGCACATATGCATAGAAAATGGTACTAAATGGATGGGGTCTTACAGCGATAGATTTACCTTTCAGAGCTTTAAAGTTTAACTCGTAGGTTTGTAAAGAACCAGCCAGTTCTTCAACCTATATATGGTCTGTGTCACGAAGTTCCTGAATGGCCGTGACTTTCGAATTGAACCTTTCAGGTAGTGAGCATAGTATTTTTGCACAGACTTTGCTTTCTGGGATGTTATCTCCAAGACCCCGCATAGAGTTGACTATGTCATTCAACTTAGTATAAAAGTCCATGAATGTTTCACTTTCTTCCATATGTATTTCCTCAAACCTAGTGGTGAGGATTTGTAGTTTAGATTTCTTGAAAGTAGTCATACCCTCGTGTGTCATTTCTAAGATATCTCAGTCTTGTTTCGCAGTATCACAAGATATAATTCTCTTGAATTCATCTGGTGATAGTGCACAAGTAATTGCATTTAAAGCCTTGGCATTGGCACTACTCTCAGTTCTCTGAAGAGTGGTCCAAGTGCTATAAGGAGCAACTTTTAGAGTTTTAGTTCCATCAAGGCCTAGAATTTCAATAGTAGGTGGTGTCCATTTAGTTACTGTGGCTTGCCACACATTCTCATCAATAGACCTCAAGAATATTCTCATTCTGGCTTTCCAATAAGCATAATTAGACCCATTAAAAGGTGGAGGCCTAGTGATAGAAAGGATATCAAAATTTGACATCTTAAAAGCTCAGATCGGTTAGCTCAAAAATTAAATCTAAATAAACAATCTATTAGGCTTTAATACTACTTGAAAAGGGCTAGCTATATGTCCTAGAGGAGGGGGTGAATAGGACTATGCCAAATAAAAATAATAATAAGCGGAATATAAACAATAAGATAGCCAAATAAAAAGCAAATAACCAAAGGAAATAACAACCTCAAAAATTAAGTATTGAGAGGTTGATACAAACTTGGTTCTAACGACAACCTAACACCAAAAACCAATGGTTTATGGCAGGACAACCTTACTAGAATGTGGGTGAGTATCAAAAACTCAAACTGAAGAGGAAATGAAAGAAATAGAATCTAATCTATTACAACATTCACCACACAATACTAAAATGTAAAGATTACAACATTCACATCCACAAATACATCCCACAATCTTAAACTATAAAAGATAAAGCAATAAACCACACATCCACCAAACACAAAGAATTATAGTGGTTCGCTGTCTGTTCACCAACTGTTAAACAATAGCCACACAACTACTCCACTCCTAATATCCACTCCCTTGGGATATTAATGTTCACTAATCCAAAATAGGTTTTCAAGGTTCACCTAAAACTTCAAAATTGTGTCTTTCAAGTGGGCTGACACAATTCAAAAATCCACGCTCTGAGTTTTCTGGATCACCTTAGATAAACCACAAATGGAGATTTTTCTGGAACAATCTCACAAACCAAACAAAACGAATTGAATTACAAAAAAAGTAAAAACTTATCTGTATGACGATTCTAAAACAGCCTAGTAGACCCAACTTGATAACGATTCTAAGTCTAGATGATTTTTAATTAAATCAGCAAGGGCTTTGTATTGATTTTGATCTCAAGAAAGGGTAAATTGGATGTCCCTTTTTCAATATAAGAATGGAATAAAGAATCAAAATCAAATTACAAGAGCTAATTTAAAGAATCTTAAATATGCACAAAATAGCTTAGAATGTATTCAAAATAAACTCAGAGTGATTGCTTAAGAATGATAAGAATTGAATAGAAAACTCAGAAATTCGAGCACTATTTATAGGTAAAAAATCGGTTCGCACGACTGGCCTTTGGATAGCTACGACTGGCCTTTTCCAAACAGATTTTCAAAAATTCTGACATGATAAGATTTTTCAGTTGCACTACTGGCCTTGTGGTTCCCATGATTGGTCGAGTGGCATGCTCGACTGGTCGTGGACATCACATGACTGGTAGTGTGAGTCCAGATTACATGCTGGAAAACGAGTCGAGTACTGCACGACTGGTCAAGCACTATTCACACAACTGGTCGAGCAGTTTCCAGGACTAGTCGTAGACCAATAGAAAACTTCTGAAAATTCATAACAAATCCTGGACTGGTCGATGAAATATTAGGACTGGTCGAGCCAGTGCTAGGACTAGTTGAAAGAACAGAATTTTACACTTATAAAATGACCAACTGAAAGTATAAAATGATCAAATCATGATCTAGGTGAATCTAGGTCAATCATACCTTATTTGTAAGATAGAACATATGAACAATTAATCTATCGATCACTTTAGTAGCTTTATTTCTTGCGATCTTCAAAGTTTGAACTCAACATACCAAACATAATCTTCAACTAGGTTTAGAGTTCTTAGACTTTTCTGGTTCCAGATCTTGAACCGCAATGTTCTTGAAATCTCTGTCTTCACTCAATATATGAAAGTCATCACTTTCTTCCAGTTTAAAGATCTCGGTAAGTTCGTCATAGATATCTACAAGATAGATTCAGCACAAATAGAATGAACATTGAAGATTCAATGTGAACAGATGCACAAGCTTGATACAAATCAAGATACAAACTTGAATTGGTTTGGAACACCAAAATTTGACAATACTTAGGGTTTATCAACATGACACTTACAATTTATACCTGAAATATTGAACATTGAGCTTGTAGCTGCAGTTGTTTTGGTTAATCTTCAACTTGATTTACTTAAAGCTTGATCTTCTACACTTGAAGCTTTAACTTGATCTTGATTATGTAGTGCACTTGGACTTGAACTAGTACATAAACTTAAAGTAGCACTTGAACTTGGTCTTACTCGTGAACTTGAACATGCACTTTAAATTGAACTTTGAAATAGAACTTGCACTTAAACTAGAAGTAGCACTTGAAGTTGATCTTGAACAAGGTAGAACAATCTTCATGACTTGAGCTTTGTAGCACATCTTCTTATGAAGGTGAACTTTCCATCTTTGAACAAGTCCATCATTCTAAAGTGGTTAGTCACTACAGAATTTGACAACACAGGGTGCTTGATATACAACATAGCACTTACAAAAACTAATTAATCTATAAAAAAAAAACACAGTTGTTAGTCTCCGGCAACGGCGCCAAAAACTTGTTCACAACCACAAGTGTAGGGTCACGATGTAGTAATAATCTCAGTAAGACCGAGGTTGAATCCATACGGACTAATCTTGTGTGTCTACTATGAAAGTAATTAGAATCAAAACTAGGAGAAGATCTAACCTAAATCAGGAAAGTAGGGAGTAATTGTAAGATGATGAATTTAGAGACTTTAAGAAATTAAAGGTAGGAACTAAGGTTTCCAGGGATCCACTTACAGCTATTAGGATATTTCCTTATTTAATTCATGGCACTCAATTAGAATTAGAGTCTTATCCTATCCAATTAGAGATATTCAATAAGATCATATCTGAACTTCCATTGACCTGATTCTCAACGGATGAAAGTTGTGAAAATTGGAAGTAATTACGTCACCTAACCATGCCCATGAGACTATGGTAGATATCAGGATATACCGATCTAACAACCAACATAGGAGAATTGTGAAGAATAGAAGGTGTCATGCCCCAAACTCGGAAATCGGACTCATAGAATTCCCGATCACCTAATCCGGTGCCAATAGCATCCGTAGTACCCCATTCTCGGCTCCTAGCACGCATACACCAGATTCCAATCATGGGATCCTACAAGGAGGATTTTCCAACGTACGTTTATGTCATAAGAAGCATAACCACAAGTATACCTAAATCACAAAGGCAACATCATCATCTTATATCCACTAATATAAATAGTTGAATACAATGCAGAAACAGAAATACATATGTCAAAAAATCAAAGCTCCAGGAGACCGATGCACGCTCTATGCTCAATGCTGCTGCAACCTAACACCACCTACACGCATCTATCATGGATAAGCTTATAGAAAGCTTAGAAGTGGTGTAAGTGTGTGCACAAGGTAAGTGTCAAGTATACAATACAGGTCCATAAATCATATAATGTCAAAAATACTAGCAAGTCTATAAATCATACAATATCAGAGTATGCAATGCAGATAGATTATGCAATGTAGAGACATAGAGTGCCAAATATCAGGTACCGACTCCACGAATACCATCAACCTTAATCAGGTTATGCAATACAGAAGCACGGTAAACCAAATTCTATGTGCTGAGGATACAATGCAATATGCGATGCAAATAAAATGACCAAGCTAGGTGTGAAGTCGAGGTGATAGTACATAGTATAGTAGGCTGCGCGGTCCACCACAAGGGACTTCTATCTAAACTAGTCCCATACTTAAATTTGGATAGTTAGACTCAATTGAGTAAACTCCTAATCTCAGGTTAATCGTGCGCCCCAACCAAAATCCTGACCATTGCGAAGGCACACGTAACAAATAGTTGCGCACCACCAACCTGAGTGGATAGTGAATGAATGAATGAATGAGTATGCAACTCCTGCTCAATAAGTCCACATATCAGTACCGTACATCTCTATGATCATCACCGGAGTCTAATACACTCCAAACTAGATTGTCGCCCCACCACGCGTAACTACGTGAGTGGAAGAGACCTCACTATCCGCCTGGCCAGTAGTCAGCCAATACCTACCCAGCGCGTCGATAGCGGACCCATTTATGAGCTGGTCAAACTTAGCCTATTTTTGCCCACTACGAATCGGGCGGATAAGGCCACACCCCCTCCCAACTAACCACGATATAGTGGGAGAAGCAGCCTCCTGATATTCAACACTCGGGCGCTCATGTATCCACTTGGTCTCGACGTTGGGACATCTCCTGGCCTCGGAGGTTTAGGGACTTTCACCCACGGACATCAAAAGTGCCCATATGCTCAAACCCAAACATTTTCGGTGCCCATCTGGTAATCCACGACATGCCTGTGGAGGTCACGGCCCTGATGTCGTTACGGCATACAGTAGTCACAATCACACAATGCAAGATGCATGAGTCATGTAGTCCAATCATGCATCAATCTTGCGCATATCATGCGCTCATGTGGGATAACTCCACCTATCAGGGAGTCCCATAAACCATCTGTACTATGGCATATGCAATGGTAAATCGCATTTCATAATAAACATGCAAATGATGCGTATGGGCATGTATCATGATGTTATGTTATCTCATACTCATAATTGGTATCAATAACTGGCCTCGACAATGTGGACATTTTAACCAACATTGCCCCTAAGGAATGGCCCGCATAGAGCCTAACATATAGTGGACCCATGGCCTCACACAAGGACCTAATATATAACACCATAGGCCTTACTCAAGAGCTTAATACACATCATGATGGGCCTCTCACATGGGCCTAATACACATCACAATGGGCTCCATCACCTGGCCCTCAAATGCACCACAATGGGCCTCATCACATAGGCCTCATATATATCACATTGGGCCTTAAACACGGGCTAAATACACATTACAATAGGCCTCGAATACGAACTGCATATACATCACGTTAGGCCTTAACAATCGGTCTCGACAATCGGAATCAGCCTCGATAATCAGCATATACAATCGGCTTCAACAATCGAAATCAGCCTCGACAATCAGAATAGGCCTCGACAATCAGAATCGGCCTCGACAATCAGAATCGGCCTCGACAATCAGAATCGGCCTCGACAGTTGGAATCGGCCTCCACAATCAGAATCAGCCTCAACAATCGGCCTCGACAATCGGAAACAACCTCGATAATCAGAACCGGCCTCAACAATCGGAATCGGCCTCGACAATCGGAATCGGCCTCACTAATCATCCTCGACAATCAGAATCGGCCTCGTTAATCATTCTCGACAATTAGAATCGGCTTCGACAATCAGAATCGATCTCGACAATCAAAATCGACCTCAACAATCGGCCTTGACAATCAGCCTCGACAATCAGAATCGGCCTCGACAATCGAAATCGGCCTCAATAATCAGAATCAGCCTCAACAATTAGAATTGGCCTCGATAATCAGAATCGGCCTCAACAATCAGAATTGGCCTTGACAATCAGAATCAGCCTCAATAATTGGAATCGGCCTCAATAATCGGCCTCGACAATCGGAATCGGCCTCAACAATCAGCCTCAACAATCAGAATTCGACCTCGATAATCAGAATCGGCCTCAACAATCGGCCTCGACAATCAGAATTGGCCTCAACAATCAACCTAGACAATCGGAATAGGCCTCGATAATCAGAATCGGCCTCGATAATTAGAATCGACCTCGATAATCAGAATCAGCCTCAATAATCGGCCTCGACAATCAAAACCGGTCTAAACAATCGGCCTCGACAATCGAAATTGGCCTCGGTAATCAAAATTGGTCTTGATAATCTGAATCGGCCTCAACAATCAGAATCGGTGAGAATGGGCCTAACAAGGCCTAAGGGAAGGTCCCAATGTGGACATTCAACCAACATTGCTCCCAAGGAGTGGCCCACCTAGGGCTAAGCATATAATGGGCCTATGGCCTCACCTAAGGGCCTAATATACATTACCATGGGCCTCATTCATGGGTTTCATATACATATGTCGGGCCTCCCTCATGGGCCACATATACATCATAATGGGCCGAATCACATGGGCTTCATATACACCGTATCGGGCCTCATCACATCACAATGGGCCTAATCGTATGGGTCGAAAATATATCACGATGGGCCAAGACATATGGGTAGAAATACATCATAATGGGTCTTACCAAATGGGCCAGAAATACATCACAATGGGCCACGACCCATGGGCTTCAAATACACAACAGGTGGCCCCCATCACATGAGCCATAAATACATTACATCAGGCCTTGCCCATGGGCCTTGAATACATCACCTTGGGCCTCGCCCATGGGCCTTGAATACATCACAATGGGCCACAACCCATGAGCTTCCAATACACAATAGGTGGGCCCTACACATGGGCCTCAATACGTTGCAAGTCAGCCTCAAATATACATCACAGGTGGGATTTCCATGTGCACGTTATGAATATACACACATCTCAAGGTAGGCCCTACCCGTCCGGCATATGGATGGAATGAATATAGAATAGATACATCAAGGTGGGCCTTACACGCTGCAGGTGGCCCTACAGATGAATGGCCTACATGAAACACATACATCATTATAACGTCTCGAAAAAATTCGTACGAAGACCTGAGTACCACCTTAGGCAGAAATCACTAAGGACCGAATTTTGTAGAATTTATGCAAAGTTAAATTAAGTACTAAACTAAATCAATCGGTGGATTAGCTTGAACCACTTTCTATACGAACTACAAGACTTAAAACTATTAAAATCACTAACTCAACATTACCTAAAAAACCTAGGAGCAATCTCAAAACCCAGTTGCTCTCGGGAGCACATTGAAACTCCATATCGGACCTGGACCATATGTCGAAAGTCTGATTACCTTGAAACTATAAGGTTATGACTGCCTTATTAGGCTTGACAGCCATCGTGGGAATCGATCCCGAATAGTATCCAAAAATGCACAACTAGAGCCCTGAGTAAAGTGTGTGAGAAATGTGAATATCTTTAGAAAATGAACTCAAACTTACGTAAATTGGGCCGTTCGCTTGCAAGTGAAATTGAAGACTTCAGCCCGTCAGTTTCTGACCAAACTTTACCCATGGATCAAGAAAATTTCCCTACTCATATCTGTATACTTGTGGCCCTGATCGAGTGACGATGACCGTTGAACAAATACGGGTCCGCCTTAGGTGATCGGCCTATCCAAATGTATTAAAATAGTATCCTTGCCTAGATCCATGGTCAGGCAACTTAACCTGTAACATAGACAGGTAATGGACCTCCAGATGAGCTCCGTTTGCCCGAAACAGACACCTTTGGCTATAACCTAAGTATATGATGGCCCTGGGGCCATTTACACCACTTTTGAGCCTATATAAGACCCATAAACCACCCCTCTCTCATTCCATACGAATTCCTCTAACCCTAGGAGAGAGAGAAGAGAGAAAAGATGAGGAAAGAGTGTGGAGAAGAGAGAGAGAGAGATCAGTAGATCGTTGCTGGGAATCACTCCCACTACACTACATACCGAATCACCACCCCACCATCGCTACACCGTCGATTCTAGCTTCGATTTAGGTAAGAAATCTTAACCCTAATCTTGTTTTAGGAATCCAAATAAAGAAATCAACAAAATAGCTAACCTATTTTTTTATTCAGGTAACCGTTGTTCTGTAGACGGGAACGTAAGATTGGAACCGAGTTCGTAACGAGCAAACCGACGAAAGGTGCAGACTATAAACATTTAGATTAAGGTTTTCAAGGCTTTCAATGTTAGCAATGATTTATGTCTGACTTGATTGCTGACATATGATCTTAGTTACGATGTATTCTATAAACTATATATGTGTGTGAACTATGCGAATATATAATGCATTCCATGTGTTTGTTGAAATGTTTGAATGATGTTGAAATTATGATTTATGCTTGCCATGACTATTAATATAGAATACATGATTGTTATATGCCTGACAACTCCTTTATGAAAGGATTTGCCATAATATATGCTTTAACTAACTTAGTCCATGGATGTAGTGATGTGTAGTTTAAGTGTTTGATAAAATGTCTGAATGAGAAATTGTTTGATTAATTGTATTTAATAGGGTGTTGAGATAGGATTCTCAACTACCTTATCCATATTTATAGTTTCCTTCATGTAATCTAATTACTACTACATAATTTATGGATGAAATGCATATGTATAATAACATGTTCAATGTGTTTGATAAAATGCTTAAATGAGAATTATGTCTGATTTGTTTATTAAATGTTGTTATGTATATCACATGTGACTACCTATTGCATTTGAGTATGATTGGGACTACTACGTAGTCCAAGCAGTCGGTAACGGTTCCCGATTAAGTGGCCGAACTAGTCTCGCCATAATGGAAACGTTTGATAAATCTGAGTCGTACGACGATTGTCAACAGTGGTTAGGCCACGTAGAGTTCTTACACACTCCATGTCGATTAATTTAGTGTGCACTCGTACCAATCGAACTTGTTAAATAACCTGATTAACCTATTGTGTGTTTACCATGTATGGACACTGCTGCTTTAATCTAAGGTACCACTTACCAATGTAAAACCCGTTTCAACCATGGTATAATGATCCGCTAAGACTCATGAGTTAGGTATGGTGGTATGGGACACCGTGGTCAAGCTGTCGGCCTATGCTGGGGTGACGAGCCTCACCGTAGTGACCAGTGAGCAACCCAAACTCGTGAGCCGAATGCAGTGGTATGGGACATTGTATTCGAGTTGTCAGCCTACGTTCAAGTGACGAGCCTCCCATAGTGACCTCGAGTATAAACTAGGCCTACGCTGAGGTGACGAGCCTCTCCGTAGTGACCACGAGTGTAAACTCGTGAACTTGCCTATCCACTACTTTTCAATTAGGGGTGATGTTGCCCTATAACTTGCCTATCGTATGTGATTAATTAAGATTGACAACCCTAAATGGATCATTGTTTGGGTAAATGATATAAAGGAAGACACCTTATCTTCCAAATCTGCTATATGAATAAGCCTAATAAATTACTCAGCTAACACAACCATACACCGCATTGCATGTGCTTTGGCGAGGAACTGCACTTTTAGAGAGTTTGTCATGCGCGATCGTGAGATGATGTCGTTGAGGGAGTGCAGGTGAGGGCATGCATCATTACATCATACCATTCCTGCATTAACAAGAGTACTTAGGACATGATTGTTATACTGCTTTATCATTACTGCTTGACTGAATTGATAACATATTAACCTTTGCCTTATAGTACAACTGAGTTAATCACTCACTCCAACTCTGGGATGGTGTTTTAAAACACAAACTAGACTCTGATTTAGATGCAGGTTGTGGCGAGGCTTACGTGATGGAACTGGACTTCTATGACGAGGAGGAGGAGTTCTCCTATGTTCAGCTCTCAGGCAGGTCTGTGTAGACTGAGGGTTGTGTCGTTGGGACTACAGGGATATTGAATTAGTGGAGCATTCAAATTTTTCAATTTTGTATAACTTGAAACAATTTTTGTATATATTCAGCCTGGTAGCACGTTCATACTCTGGAGGTCATGAAACATGATATACTATATATATTTAGTTTAGTCATCCACTTGATTATTTAAATTAACTCTGGAATATGATATTGAAAAGGCCAAGCTATATGTCCTAGAGGGGGAGTGAGTAGGACTACGCCAATTAAAAATATAACAGCGAAAAATTAGAAATAGGATAGCCAACAAAATAAAAACAAACCACAATACAGAAATGTAAAGCAACCTCCAAATAAAGAGCTTGATACTAATGTTGTTCTAAGGACAACCTTTGCACCATAAAAACCAAGGTTTATGGCAGGACAACCTTACTAGAACAAATTGAATATCAAAACTCAAACAAAAAGAAAATAAAGGATATAGCAAGAAATAAATTCTAAATTATTACAACATTCCCTTGCTTGAAATGTAAATCTTACAGCATTCACATCCACATACACATTCCACAAATATGAATGATTAAAGATATAGAAATTAAAAGAGCATTCAAATCACAAAACACACTGATATATAGTAGTTCGCCTGTGTATTCACCAACTGTTAAACAACAGCCATACAGCTTGCTACTCCTCTTCTAATATCCTCACACAGGGGATATTAGCATTCACTATCAAACAGGTTTTTACAAGTTCACCTAAAACCTTCACAATTGTGTCTTTTTAACTTGGGCTTACACAATCCAAAAACCCACACTTTCTGAGTTTTCTGGCTCTCCTTAGATAACTAACACAATGAGATTTTTCTGACGAATCTCAAACAAAACCAAATACAGTAAATTACGCAAAATGTAAAATACCTGATTTTCTTCTTTATTGTAGCAGCTCGGAAGAACCAAGTCGGAGTAGAGATTTGAATGTCACAGTTTAATGTCCAATACTCACTATGTAATGGTTTTAGTTACTAATAGATTTTAATTTAAAACAATTGAGCTAGCTTTAATTGATTTTGATTCCAGAAAAAGGAAAACAACGCTTCCTCTTTTTAGATCAGATTGGAATACAAGAAACAAAATCAATTTAAAAAGCTAAAGAAAGAAAATATTAAATATGCACACTTAGCTTAAATAGAGCGCAGACTTATCTCTCAAAAGGCCGGATTAAATTAGCTTGAATTTCATGTTTAATTTTGAGATTCGTGCTCTATTTATAGGTGAGCAAATCACGTCTTCGACTGGTCTTAAGTCACTACGGCTGGTCGTAGGACCAACAGATATTTAAAAATTCAAGCGAGATAAGATAAGTCAGTTTCATGACTAATCGCAGGTAGTCTACGACTGGTCGAAGGACACCTTCAACTGGTCAAAGGTTGCTCACGACTAGTCGAAGCAAGTTGAATTTTGTCGCTGTAGTTTGAGTCGTAGGTCTACGACAGGTCGAAGAAGCAGTCGACACTGTTCATACGACTAGTCGAACAGACTCTAGCACTGGTCGAAGCTTAACAAAAAATTCTGAATTTTTGCAACAAACTTACGACTGGTCCAGGTAATTCTAGGACAGGTTGAAGCAGAGCTAGGACTAGTCGAACAAAGTCCTGGACTAGTCTTAGAATAGATCAAACTCACTTATATAAAACACATAGATTATGTATCCGAAATGACCTACTCTAAAGGTCAACCTAAGGTCAAACATACCTCAATAGTGAATTAAGGACATTGAAATTTAGCTGAATGACCTTGAGCATAATGAAACTTAAGATCTTGGTATAGCTTGAACTTGAAAACTTCTTGAAATCTTGAGTCTTGAAAGTCGAACATTCTCACATTCTCGAATCTTCTTGACTTGTGAACATTGCTTGACTATCGAAGCTGATCTTGTGAGACTTTTGTCTTGACTTGACATATCATGTATAGAGCTTTATTCTTCACATATGCAAGCTTCATAACAAGATACATACACTATCTTTGGCACCACAAATTTGACAATATAATGAAGTTATCAACTATAGCACTTACAATCTCCCCCTTTGTCAAATTAGTGACAAAACACACTTATAAGATATATTTTATAAAACAAAATATCTGGTTAACGAATCATGCACCAGTTCATATCAACCGGCACACATTCATAAAAGCATGAACCTGCAAATCAATTCAACATATATTCTCTGAACCCGCAAATCAATTCAACATATATTCTCTGCACATACTCCCCTTGAGTATAGCATACATCCATTAACCATCCATTCTCCCGCTTTTTGTCACAATAGGACAAAGGAATCAAAGTATAGTAATGAACAAAAAGATAGGATATATGAGAAGAAAAAAGAAAAGGATAACCAAGACATATAATCCATAAACAGAGATAAGTCAAAAGTAGTTATAAGCTCAAGAACAGTGAGAGAGTAGAGACATAAAGTTATTACAGACCAGTAAAATAAAACGAACTAATCTGAGCTAGATGAAGTGGTACTTAGACAGTGGATGCTCAAAGCATATGACAGGCAAGAGTCTGTTCGAGTAGTCGTATGAATAGTGTCGACTGCTTCTTTAACCTGTCGTAGACCTACAACTCAAACTACAACGATGAAATTCGACTTGCTTCGATTAGTCATGACCAACCTTCGACCAGTCATAGGTGTCCTTCAACCAGTCGAAGGTGTCCTTCGACCAATCGTAGACTACCTACGATCAATATTGAAACTGACTTATCTTATCGCGCTCGAATTTTTAAATATCTGTTGGTCCTATGACCAGTCATAGCGACTTAAGACCAGTCGATGAAGTGATTTTCTCACCTATAAATAGAGCACAAATCTCAGAATTAAGCATGAAATTCAAGCTAATTTAATCCGGCCTTCTGAGAGATAAGTCTGCGCTCTATTCAAGCTAAGTGTGCATATTTAATATTTTCTTTCTTTAGCTTTTTTTAATTGATTTTGTTTCTCGTATTCCAATCTGATCTGAAAAGAGGAAGTGTTGTTTTCCTTTTTCTGGAATCAAAATCAATTAAAGTTAGCCCAATTGTTTTAAATTAAAATCTATTAGAACCTAAAACCATTATATAGTGAGTATTGGATATTGAACAGTGACATTCAAATCTCTACTCTGACTTGGTTCTTCCGAGCTACTACAACAAAAAAGAAAATCAGGTATTTTACATTGTGTAATTTACTGTATTTGGTTTTGTTTGAGATTCACCAGAAAAATCTCATTGTGTTAGTTATCTAAGGAGAGCCAGAAAACTCAGAAAGTGTAGGTTTTGGGATTGTGTAAGCCCAAGTTAAAAAGACACAATTGTGAAGGTTTTAGGTGAACCTATAAAAACTTGTTTGATAGTGAACGCTAATATCCCCTGTGTGAGGATATTAGGAGTGGAGTAGCAAGCTGTGTGGCTATTGTTTAACAGTTGGTGAACACACAGGCGTCACTATTTATCGGTGTGTTTTGTGATTTGAATAATCTTTTAATTTCTATATCTTTAATCATTCAGATTTGTGGAATGTATATGTGGATCTGAATGTTATAATATTTACATTTCAAGCAACGTGGGGAATGTTGTAATAGTTTAGAATTTATTTCTTGCTATTTCCTTTATTTTCTTTTTGTTTGAGTTTTGATATTCAATTTGTTCTAGTAAGGTTATCCTGCCATAAACCTTGGTTTTTATGGTGCAAAGGTTGTCCTTAGAACAACATTAGTATCAATCTCTTTATTTTGAGGTTACTTTACATTCCTGTATTGTGGTTTGTTTATATTTTTTCGACTATCCTATTTCTAATTTTCCTCTGTTATATTTTTAATTTGGCATAGTCCTATTCACCCCCCTCTAAGACATATAGCTTAGCCTTTTCAAGTGGTATCAGAGCCTAATAGCTTTTTTTTTTAATTGCTTTATTTTTTGGATTCATTTCCTAAGTTAACGATCTAAGCTATATATAAGATGTCAGATTTTGATAGCCTTTCAGTTACTAGGCCTCCACCCTTTGATGGCTCGAACTATGCTTATTGGAAAGTCAGGCTGAGAATTTTCCTTAAATCCATGGATGAAAGTGTGTGGCTTGCCACAGTAACTGAATGGATCCCTCCTACCACTGAAGTGACTGGTATTGATGGTTCAAAATTAATGAGAGTAACACCATTTTTCTCATGGACCACACTTCAGAAAAGTTAGAGTAGTGCAAATGCTAAAGCACTAAATGCAATCACTTCTGCATTATCACCGGATGAATTCAAAAGAATTATATCCTATGATTCTGTAAAACAAGCATGGGATATATTAGAAATGACACACGAGGGTACTTCAATTGTCAAAAAATTTAAAGTCCAACTCCTCACAACCAAATTTGAAGAAATTCATATGGAGGAAAATGAAATGTTTATGGACTTCTACACTAAATTAAATGACATTGTAAACTCTATGTGGGGTCTTGGCGATAAAATCCCAGAAAGTAAAGTGTGTGCAAAGATGTAACATCCCGAATTTTTGCCAATCTAGTATTAGACGTCCTTAGGCAATGGGTCACTCCTAACGCCTTATTAACTTATCAAAACTCAATCCCATAGTCTAAAATCGCTTCTTAACCCATTTTCTTCATAAATCTCACCTTTCACTACCCTGTTCTTTAAACGTCTCTAAGTACTTTCATATTAGGCACGAATCCTAACGTTTAGGTGATGAAGAACAATGCTTTAGAAATTCATACAAAGACCCTAGTGCCACCTCAAATAGAAATTACTCAGGACTAAATCCTTTAGAAATGAGACAAAGTAACTAAGTTGAAACTAGATTAGCTACGAAATTCTCTTGATCCACTTTAAATACGATCTGCAAGACCCAAAACTTGTAGAATCATTGACGCTAGGTTACCCTAAAATCTAGGATCAATCTCATTACCCGGCTGCTCTCGGGAGCACATTGAAACTCCATATCAGGTCTAGAGCGCACATCATAAGCCCGAATAATACGAAGTTAAGGACTTAGGACCGCCTCGCTGGGCTTGACAACCATCTCGGAAATCAAATCTAGCCAGTGTCCCACGGCTGTTCGCTTAAGTTCGAAGCGAGGGAGTATGAAAATACTTGATTTTTTTTTAAAATAAATATCTCAAATAGTAATCTGAGACTTGTCGCTTACGGGTCAGTATTAAGCAACCTGACCATCAGAATCAAGCCAAATTACACCCTCAGATCAGAAAAAATTTCATACACGTGTCAGTGTACTCGAAATCTCCGATCGAGTTTCGCTGACCATTGAATTGAAACTGGTCCGCCACGTGTGATCTGGGGATCCGACTGAAACGAAAATGTAACTCCACCTAGATCCATAGTCAGTGAGCTTAAGTCCGACCTTTGGCTCAAGGAGGCCCACCAGAAGTCCTCCGTTGAGTTAAAACAAGTCCACTTTGGTTATAACCTAAGTATACCTTGACCATAAGTCTGTTTTAGTGAGTTTTTAGGCTATATAAAGACCTTAGAACCCTCTCTCTCACAGCCATACGAATTTGAGAGAAACCCTAGAGAGAAGAGAGAAAAGAGAGAAAAAGTGTGGGAGATGTGGGAGCATCTCTCTGCCGTGCTTCCCTGCTGTTATCCATGCCTAACCGCTCCATTCTCATCGCTTTCCCGGTGATTCCCGTGTCATTTCTAGGTAAGAAAACCTAACCCTAATCTGATTTTGGGTTTTGATAGTTGTAGGTTATGAAATAGCTGATCTATTTCAATCTATAGGTTACCAAACTGCCATATACAGAAGCTTAGCAAACCTATCGAATCCGTTACGATTCTACGACAAAAGGTGCAGACTTTAGGTGTATAGGTTATGGTTTTCAACGCTTTCAATGTTAGTTAATGATAAATTCATGATCTGCATGCAATTACACATGTACAAAGTGCTGTCTGTTTTCCGTTTTGATTAAAGATGAAGATTATGGAATTTTACATACACTAGGTATTTGTAGAAAATATCATATATGTATAAATTTTAGAAATGTGTTTTCCATGATTATTTGCTGTATGAATATATTATATATGGATAAAATACTTATTTGACGAAAGGATTCTTAATAATACATGATTTGCTAATATACACTATGTATGTGAAAATAGTGTATTCTAAGTGTTTGTGAAAATGACTGAATGAGAATGTGCTCGCCATGACTAATTGTCATGAATATATGATTATTGTATTGGCAATACCACCTTTGACGAAAGGATTTGCCCTAAATCACGCCACGGCCAATATACATTATATGTGCTAAAACGTGTAGCCCAAGTGTTTGTGGAAATGACTGAATGAACATGGAACTTGGATTCCTGCTTGCCATGACTATCCGTCGTGGGTGCACGCATGTTATAATTGGGGTAACTCCGTAGTGAAAGGATTTGGCCTTATACCTATGTGATCAACATACGTCATGTATGTTGATGTGTGTAGTCTAAGTGTTTGCTGAAATGATTAAGTAATTATAGATTTATGATTTATGCCTGTCATATGTATTGAATGTAAGAACATGATTGATGTGTATGCGACAACTCCTTGCTATAAGGATTCGTCCTAATCTATGTTGAAATCAACATACGTCATGTATGTTGGAGTGGTGTAGTTTAGGTGTTTGATAAAATGCTTGTGTGAGAAATTGTGTGACGAACTAAAATTAATAGGGTGTTGAGATAGGATTCCCAACTACCTTAGAGACGTATATGATTTCCTTCATGTAAGTTATTTAGTTTAATCGCTTACTGTTTTATGAAATGTATGTGTTTGAATTTCCTGTTTGCATTGTGTTTTATAACATGCTTGTTAATATGTTTGAATTACTTATTTATTTAATTCTGCTCTGTTTACTTCACCTGTTTTAGTTGTATTCCATAAATCCGTGAAGGATGATGGGGGAGTGGTGCAACGTTTCCGAGCAACAGCCCTGGCAGCCCTAAGCGGACAATATTGGATATTTGATTGTATGATTAGAAATCTTGATTCATTACTTCTTTAACTGTTCTGTAATTGATTATGTTTGGGGCTATGATTATAGTCCAGGCAATCGGTAATGTGATTGAATTCATGGCTGAGATTCATTCACCACGTAGGACGTGTTTGACGAACCCGAGTCGTGTGTTGCTTGTCGGCAATGGTTAGGCCACACGAAGTGCTTATGCACTTCATGTTGTACAACTCAACGGGTGCTCATGCTAATCGAGCTCGTCAAGTAACCCGATCTGTCTAATGTATGTTCACCATGTTCGAACGCTATTGCTTAAACCTAGGGTACCAAACTTACCAGTGAAATCCCATTAACCATGGTACCTCGATCCGCTAAGACTCATGAGCCGGGCATGGTAGTATGGGACACCGTGGTCAAGCTGTCGGCCTACGCTGGGGCCACGTGCCTCCCCGTAGTGACCAATGAGCAACCAGACTCGTGAGCCGATTATGGTGGTATGGGACACTATATTCGTGTTGTCGGCCTACATTGATAAGGTGATGGGGGAGTGGTGTAACCTTTGTGCATAACAGCCCTGGCAGCCCTTAGTAGTGACCTTGAACATACTCTGAATTTGTGGTGAGGCGACGAGTTTTGCTGCATTGTATAGAGCATGAACTAGGCCTGTATCTGTATAGTGATGAATCGTTAAAGAGGTGATGGGGGAGTGGTGTAACCTTTATGTGTAACAGCCCTGGCAGCCTCTACAGTGACCTAGAAACACATTATTGTATGAGATTAACTAGGACTGATGACCCTATAATGGATCATGTTTGGGAATGATACAAGAGAGGTACCTTAGTTTCCCAATCCTGCTATTTGAAATGGACTAATAACAACTCGATAATCATGCTCATCATGCATTGCATGTGCCTAGAAGATGTGGAGCACTGAGGAATGAAAGTATGCTGTGAACGTAAGATGGTGTCGCACGAGGGAGTGTGTGGTGAGGGCATCCATCATGACTGCATTCATACTTACATTAATAAGAGTAGTTAGGAGTGTTTGATTATACTTATTTATCATTACTGCTTGACTGAATTGATAACATGTTAACCTATGCTTTATTGTTCCACTGAGTTAGCTACTCACTCCTACGTTACGGGACGGTGTTCCGAACACCCACAAGACATTGTCTGATTGCAGATGGCAACGCTACTTTTGGAGCGGAGCTGAACTTTTGTGACGACAAGGATGCCTTCTCGTGTATGTTATTTTCTGGCGGCTTCATGTGAGTCGTGTCTTGATCGACGGGATTACAGAGATGTCTAGATGACACTACACCTTTGGTATATTTTGAAACTGTACTTGTAATTCATTAACCTGGTAACCTTATCACACTCTGGAGACTTACTATAGTTTATATATTTTATCAATCTTCCGCTTACAATTTAACTGTCTCTGGAGTATGGTATGCTGTTTTGGCTTAATCTTACTCATGTTCAATGCACTAATACAAACAACATTCAATTATCATTCATTTTGTTGCATAAGTGATGCGTTGGAACTCAAGAGTTGAGTTTATGCTCGACCCCCGATTTTCAGGGTGTTACAAAAGATACTATGCTCACTACCTGAACGGATCAATTCTAAGGTAACTGCAATCCAGGAACTTCGTGATACGGACAATATGAGGGTAGAAGAGTTGGTTGGGTCTTTACAAACCTATGAGTTAACTTTTAAAGCTCCTAAAGGTAAGTCAATAGCCCTTAAGTCTTCCAAATGTATTTCTCAAGAAAATTCTGATTTTAAAAATTCTGAAGACGTTATGGCTCTTTTAGTGAAAAAGTTTTACAAGATTTTTAAAAGTAAAAAGAAGGTTGATAATATCGGAGATATTTCAATAATATCGGAGATAATTCGAACAATGGTATTATGAGATTGAACATCTCTCTCATTACCTTAGTAGCCTCATTGGAGGATTAAGTGTAATGCAACCAATTTAAGGAAGCGAAATAATACCTACTTTAAAGATTAGAGGAGAACGAGAGAACAGATTCAAGAAGAGAAGATGCATCTTAAAAAGGCGCATCAATGAGGCTTCATGCAACAAGTAGATTGTCAGTTTTAGAGTCCATTGTATACTCTTTCCTTGTGTAAGATTGAGTATAGAGTTTATTACCAAAACCTCGATCAAATCCTTATATAGGCCTCCGATAAGGGTGTAAGTGTGGTAAGTCCTTGTGTAAGCCTCCGACGGGAGTGTACGTTCATAAGACCTTGTGTAGGCCTTCGGCGGGAGTGTACGCTTGTAAAGATTAGGGGTGAACCTATTGAAAATTTCAAAGATAGTAAAATCCGGTACACTCGAGGAGAGTGCGACTATTGGGAGTAGAGTAGGTAAATAGTCAAACCACTATACATCATTGTGTTTGCTATTATTTATTGATAAATTTCTTACTATACGACCCATTTATGGCCATTTCCCATTTTAAGCCCGCATATTTTTGGCTCCTGAGAATAAGCCCCAACTATACGGACAGCTTTTCATAGGTTGAAAATGCCCCGGCATTTTTAAAAACATAATTTCTGAAAGCTACTTTGAAAGTTACGGTCAGATCTATGGCTACGGATTATAACCGTAGCCATATATACCATAATCCGTAGATATAGAGGCCTCCCCCAAAAAATCAAACTCGAATCGGGGTGGTCTCAAGACCGCCCCCCCCCCACTTCGGCATGTCCGGTGGCCACTCAATCTGGCATGACCCCCTATGGCTATGGATTATAGCCAGTCTACACCCCCCAACTCCTTTATACACACACACACACACACACACACACACACACACACACACACACACACATGGAGAACTTTATTTTACCTACATTTTCCTCTAATACATATTTATATAAATATGTATATATAAGCATATAAAAAAAATTTCTCTCTTTTTTTCATTTCTTTCTTTATTTATTTAACAAGAATAGCTTCTAAACCAAAATTAGTTACTTGACGTACCTTATATGATTTTGGGGTAGCAGAAGCTACTTTAGCCAACCAACCTGGTTATTTTCTAAGATTCCATCAGGTCAATGGTTAAAAATCCATTTCATTCACTCCGTGGTCAATTTCAATCAGTTCGCGGTCAATTTCATTCATTTCATTTACTTCGCAATCAATTCCATGCATTTCACGGTCAATCCCGGCGATTCCCCTTCACTTCACGATCAATTCCATGCATTTCATGGTCAATTCCCTTCACTTCAAGGTCAATTCCGTGCATTTCACGGTCAATTCCCTTCATTTCACGGTCAATTCCATGCATTTCACGGTCAATTCGGGCGATTCCCCTTCAATTCACGGTCAATTTAATTCATTTCCCGGTCAATTCCCTTCACTTGACGGTCAATTCCGTGCATTTCACGGTCAATTTCCTTCATTTCACAATCAATTTCATGCTTTTCACGGTCAATTTCGGCGATTCCCTTTCACTTCACGGTCAATTCAATTCATTTCACGGTCAATTCCCTTCACTTCAAGGTCAATTCCGTGCATTTCACAGTCAATTCCCTTCATTTCACGGTCAATTCCAGCAATTCCCTTTCACTTCATGGTCAATTTAATTCATTTCACGGTTAATTCCCTTTACTTCACGGTCAATTCAATGCATTTCACAGTCAATTCCCTTCATTTCACGGTCAATTCCATGCATTTCACGGTCAATTCCGGCGATTCCCCTTCACTTCACGGTTAATTCAATTCATTTCACGATCAATTCCCTTCACTTCATGGTCAATTCCGTGCATTTCACGGTCAATTCCCTTCATTTCATGGTCAATTCCATGCATTTCACGGTCAATTCCGGCGATTCGCTTTCACTTCACGGTCAATTCAATTCATTTCACGGTCAATGCCCTTCACTTGACGGTCAATTTTGTGCATTTCACGGTCAATTCCCTTCATTTCACGTCAATTCCATGCATTTCATGGTCAATTTCGGTGATTCCCCTTCACTTCACGGTCAATTCCATGCATTTCACGGTCAATTCAATGCATTTCACGGTCAATTCACTTCACTTCACGGTCATTTTCATGCATTTCACGGTCAATTCGCATCACTTCATGGTCAATTCCATGCTTTTCACGGTCAATTCCTTTCACTTCATGGTCAATTTCATGCATTTCACGGTAAATTCCCTTCACTTCACGATCAATTCCATGCATTTCATAGTCAATTCCATGCATTTCACGATCAATCCCAGCATTGATGTGAAACACGTTCTTTAAAAAAAAGCCTACAACATTTCACGTTTATCAATGCATTTACGTCCTCTCAGAAAATGAATGCAGGTAGCCTTGAGTAGAATGGAACATGTAAGATGTAATGTGATAGTAGGATGAAGATTTAATGAAGAAAATCGGTGAAAAGAGGGAATAGGGATGGAAGAGATAAGTTCGGACGTGTATTTGAGGGTATAGGGATGACAAAGATGAGTTCAGACGTGTATTTAAGTGTAAGGGAGTGAATGGAGTGAAATGCATGGAATTGACCGTGAAGTGAAGGGAATTAACCGTGAAATGAATTGAATTGACTGTGAAGTAAAGGGGAATCACCGGAATTGACCGTGAAATGCATGGAATTGACCGTGAAATGAAGGGAATTGACCGTAAAATGCATGGAATTGACCGTGAAATGAAGGGAATTGACCGTAAAATGCATGGAATTGACCGTGAAGTGAAGGGAATTAACAGTGAAATGAATTGAATTGACCGTGAAGTGAAAGGGAATCGCCGAAATTGTACGACCCGAGGCCCCGAAATATGGTTCGTACACTGGATAGTTATTGGTTGTACATCCATTAGCCCCGAGAAAGTTTTGACTTGATCATAATGTTGTTCTGTTATCGAGCTGCAAGCCGTATTTCAACCCGATGTCCAATTTTAAGATATGGACTTAAAATTAAATAATTTGAGAAATGACAATTATGTCCTTATTTTATCTGGCGGAGCCCCACCATCGAGTTTTCAAAATATGTTAAGTCCGAGGGCCTAACCGTTGTGACCGTAGTTGAGTTATAGAGTTATTGGCAAAAACGACATGTCAATAGGACACCCGGATTGTAAGTTATGAATAGATATACACATGTATATTTTGATAAAATAATTCAAATGACCTTGATGTTTTTAAAACCCTTGGAATACTTTAGTTCAACTTACTTAAATAACATTGTTATATTATTACCATAAGCTTACTCTTCTCAAAAACATCACAAAACACCTCCCAAACCTTCTTTTTAGACAAAAACTAATTTTAAAACTAGTTTCAAGTCCATAAACATAAAAACCCTCTTTCAACATCCCACCAGCACTCTCTTTCTTGTTGAGTGTGAAGTTGAGAAGAAGAAGAAAAAAAAAATAGAAGTTGAGGCTGAGAGCCAATCCTCTGATAGTTACAGGTGAGTGCATAGATTAGGAGCACACATATATGTGCGTTGGATTTTCCCTAAAAACCCTATTGCTGAATTTTCTGATTTATGGTTAGGTTATTGTTGGATTTTCCTTGAAAACCCTAAAAAATATTAGATTTTCTGATTTAGGGTTAGGTTATTGCTGGATTGTCCTTGAAAGCCCTATAAAAGATTAGATTTTCTGATTTAGGGTTAGGTTATTGCTGGATTTTCTGATGTAGTTGGTTAACTTATTACTAGATTTTCCTTCAAAGCCCTATAGAAGACTAGCTTTTCTGATTTAAATTGGTTAGGTTATTGTTGGATTTTCTTAAAGTTTTTGCTGAATTTTCTGAGTTAGTTGGTTAGGTTATTAATGGAAGATTAGATGATAAAGATGATTTAGTTTTGTTTAAATTCATACGTATTTTCATCGGTTTCTCTCTTTGTCCTTTATAAAGTCCGCCCGCTACTTGTCTGATAAAACGTTTAAAAGAATTATCCTTCATCCTTTTGATGTAGTTAATTCTTGAGAAAAATCATGCTTGTGGCATGAAGTCTTATAGCAGAATGAATCTCGGATTGGATTTAGATTGGCTAAGTCATGTGCATATCAAATGCATGGTTCATAGTTATTGTATCATTGTATGATTGAGAGTGAATGATTCATATCATTGTATGGTGATCATAGTGGGTTGTGTTACGATAGATGATGTGTCTATGATTAGTATGTGAACCGTCTAGATACAGAATGCATTACATGAGACCCCTATGAGAAACTTAAAATTCATGAGGAGACCACATGAGGAAGGTCATCTTATGCTTATCTTGAAAAACATGCTATAGTGTGATTGTGTGTGGACTCATGCATACAATGATTATAAATGCGATGAAACATACTTGTTATGACTTGAGTTGGACACTACACTGAAAATGTGTAATTCAACAGGACATGATTAGAGGGTTCGTAGGTGTGTGTGGACTCATGCATACAATGATTATAAATGCGATGAAACATATTTGTTATGACTTGAGTTGGACACCACACTGAAAATGTGTTATGACTTGAGTTGGACACCACATTGAAAATGTGTAATTCAATAGGACATAATTAGAGGGTCCGTGGGTGAAAGTCCCAAAACTCCGATTGGTACCATTAGGAGTAACCAATGCCTAGACCGGGTGGAAGAACAGAGCCCCGGAATGCAGAAATACCAAAGTAGGTAGTGACTCCCACCGACGCGTGTCAATTGGTTAAGAGGTTGCGTGTGATGAGCTTATTAATTGTCCTCTATTATTTTAGTATGCAACTTATAATTTCTCGCAGTTAGGTAGATAGTGAGGTTCAACACAAGTGGGTTAGACTAGTTCAACCCATGAACTTTGTAGTCTCACCTCTTTAGTTGACCACGGTGGAAAAAGTCTATACAAGTGGGTAGCAATCATATGCGAGTCCCACTTCTATTTTAAACCTTGGTGACCCAATTGGAAAATGTGGAAAGTTGTGGAAACGTTGAAAGGGTATATATGTTAAAAGTGGGTAGAAGTCCCACCTCTGTATATAAAAATGATTTGAAACATAAAAAGTGGCATAATGCATTGTATCTTTATTTTATTGTTATCGGTCCAGCAGGCCTCTGCATTATATGAGCATGACATGAAACATGCATTTTCACTGCACACACACACTCACTGGACTTAATAGCTCAAGCTTTCCTTTCAATTTTTGTTACAGGTAAGAGTAGGGAGCTACAGGAGTAGAGGCTACAGACTCTAGTTGTCCTTTTTATTTTGTACATATCAATGTATATATTTTACCCTGAATATGTACATCAGGTATAGTAAATATGATATGGTTTATGCTTTGGCTTTGCCTTGATGTGCTCACTTGTACACAGTAACATATGTTGAATACGATGAAATTTTAAGAAATGATACGAGTTTGTCGTCTTTATTTTCAAAAATCCTCATTGTGAAGCCCTGCTTATGGCACTTAGTATGTGATAGTTGGAAGTCCCAAAATCAAAGTTTTATGGAGGCTGTCAATCAACATTTGGTGTATAGTAATCATGGATTACCAACGCTAGATTTAGGGTCGTGACAGAAAATGGTATCAGAGCATGATCTGGAAAATATCTGCATAAATCATATAATGTATTTACTATATGTTGTTGTGTTAGAGTTGTTAAGTTCATGCTTTGCGAAGTAGAGGAATTGTATGGTTATTTAGTATTGTGTATATTGTATAAGTTTAGTTCTTTTTCGCTAATTCGATGTTTTATCTATAGGATGCCGCCTAGAAAGAATCCTTTTGGACTCCTCCAGTGTAACCCAAGTCTAAGTCAAATCTGTTCAGAATCCTCCAGTGCAACCCAAGTCTAAGTCAAAACTACATCAAAATTTGTTCCAGATCCAGTTATACATGTTCATGCAACACAACTTCAACAACTGTTGCATACTATGTCAACTATAACGGCTAATCAAAAGCAGCGATCTAGTTATACTCCTGAGACATTAGCATGGAGCGGGCCAATGCTCTTTTTATGGATTTTAGATGTCTAGATCCACCATATTTTTTTAGCAAGCTAGACCCTATGGCAGCCGAGATATGAAAGTCAGAAGTAGAGAAACTTTTTCAAGTTATGAGTTGTACTTCCAAGGAATGTGTTACCTTAGCGACTTATCAATTGCAAGGAGAGGCAGAACAATGGTGGAAGTCAATTGTTCATTCAGTAGATCCAAAATTTTTCTAGACATGGGAAGCATTTAAAGACCAGTTCGTTCGTAAGTTTTTCCCCGTAGTTGTTCGTCGTCAGAAAGCACATGAATTTGATTCTTTGGTTCAAGATGAGATTGGAACCAACAACAAAGTATGCATCCATCTACTTCTAATCAGCAAAGGAAGAGGAGATTTCTTTCAGAAAGTGGTAGTAGTTTTCAGCCCTTTTCATCCCCAAAGAGGCCTACAGTTAGATATGATAATGCAGCCAGACCTGATATAAGACCCCTAGTATCACCATCTGTTCCTCAACGACAGTTTTTAGCCTGACCGGATGTCAAATCCCCAATATCACCTTCTGTTTCCAGCGAAAGTTTTTCAGATCCTGTAATAATTGTGGTGGTATATGACACAGTAAAAAGGATTGTCCCAATCCGCAGAAACAGCAGCCATATCAACCACCTAGACATTAGCAATAGCAACAGCAAAGGCCACCATATAGGACACAGTATAGCCCCCAATAACAATAATCTCAACAGCAGTCACAGCGGCAACAAGGTAGACAACCCTTACCCCTTTAGACGCAACCTCTTGTTTATGCAATCCAAAAGAGAGATTCTCAGACTAAGGGAGGAGTCATAGAAGGTATACTTGTAGTATCATCCTTTTTTTTGCATGTGTCATTTTTTATTCTGGCGCATCACATTAATTTATAGCAGATAGTTTTTGTCAGTCATTGGAATTGCCGAGAACATCAATGACCAAGGGATTAGAGGTTTTGACTCCTTTAAGGAAAAGAATGGTGTTGAGTTCTATATGCCATGATTATCCTGTTTATATAGCAGAGTATGCCCTTCCAATCGATTGTTATGTTTTGGAGTTGTTAGAATATGATGTGATTTTGGGAATGGACTGGTTATCCAAGTACCATGCAGTATTGGACTGTACAGCTAAGACAGTCACCTTTTCTATACCTGACCAGCCTCGATTTCATTTTGTGGCTGATTCTAAAGATAAGTTTATAGAGACTTTGATGTCCTATATTCATAAAGAGTCTAAAGGTATATGTATTGAACATTTGCTGGTAGTACGTGATTTTTCAGATGTTTTTCAGAAAATTTGAGGTTTGCCACCCGTTAGACGTACAAAATTTTAAATAGATCTTATCATTGGCACTGTTCTTATATCCAGAGCCCCTTATTATATGGCACTGTTAGAGTTCCATGAGTTGCAAAGACAAATAGATGAATTACATCGCTTGGAGTTTATTCGCCCGAGTACTTCACCTTGGGGAGCGCCTATGCTTTTTGTAAAGAACAAGGATGGTTCTTTACGGTTGTGTGTCGATTATAGAGGACTTAATAAGGTTACGATTAGAAACGAGTATCCGCTCCCAAGAATAGATGATTTATTTGATTAGTTGAGTGGTGCGCAGTATTTCTCGAAGATAGATTTATGGTCTGGGTATCATCAAATTCGGGTTCGGGAGGAAGATATCCCGAAGACAGCTTTTGTGACTTGTTATGGACAATTTGAATTTCAGGTCATGTCATTTGGTTTGACTAATGCACCTGCATTATTTATGCAGTTGATGAATGATGTATTCCGTCCTTATTTGGACTAGTTTATTGTTATTTTTATTGATGATATTTTAATATATTCAAAGATAAGGAAAGATCATGAGTGTCACTTAGAGATGACGTTGCAAACCCTTCGTGCTCACCAGCTATATGCTAAACTGAAAAAATATAAGTTTTGGTAGGAAGAAGTAAAATTTTTGGGGCACATAGTTTTGAAGAATGGAGTTTTAGTTGATCCAGCTAAGGTTGAAGTAGTTTTGTAATGGAAACAGCCAAAGAATGCATCTGAGATTCGGAGCTTCTTAGGTCTAATAGGGTATTACAGACGCTTTGTTAAAGGATTTTCTCGTATAGCTGCCCCACTGACTTGATTAACTCAAAAGGATGCAATATTTGTTTGGAGTGGAGCCTGTGAGCGGGCATTTGCGGAACTAAAAACTTGTCTTACAATGGCACCGAATCTCACTCTTCCATCTGGGAGTGAGGGAGTCGTTGTTTATACAGATGCCTCGCTTATAGGTTTAGGGCGTGTCCTAATGTAATAGGGTAAGGTAGTAGCATATGCATCTCGTCAACTTCGGCCCCATGAGCAGACTTATCCCGCACACGACCTAGAGTTAGCAGCGGTAGTTTTTGCCCTCAAAGTATGGAGGCATTACTTGTATGGGGTTAGATTTGAACTCTTTTCAGATCATAAGAGCCTGAAATACCTCTTTTCCCAAATTGAGTTGAATATGAGGCAGAGACGTTGGATGGAATTGATGAAAGACTATGATTTTGATCTTCAGTACCACCCAGGAAAAGCTAATTGGTGGTAGATGGTTTAAGTCATCAGCCACAGGCCTAAGTGGCACAATTGATGATGTGAGAGTGGAAAATGGTAGAAGATATAGCTAATTTTTTTTTTAGATGACTCTACAATCCTCAGTTGTACAATTAGCAAACTTGACAATTCAGCCCTCTTTGATATCCCAAGTAATAGAAGCCCAACAGTTTGATCATTGGAAATTATTTTGTAAAGATGTGATAATAGGAAAAAGTCAACCAAAGTGGCAGATAGGTTTGGATGGTGGACTTTGGTTTCAGGACAGGTTATATGTTCTAGATATCTTAGAATTGAAGTAGGCCCTTATGGATAAGGCACATCGCACTTAATTTAAACTTTGGTTTCAGGACAGGTTATATGTTCTAGATATCTCAGAATTGAAGAAGGCCCTTATGGATAAGGCACATCGCACTTAATTTAATATCCGTCCATGATCTACGAAGATGTATAAGGACATGAAAAGGCAATTTTGGTGGACTGGAATGAAACGTGATGTTGCTAGGCATTTGTCAGAGTGTGATGTTTGCAAATGAGTAAAGGCAGAGCACCAAAAGCCTGTAGGGGAATTGCAAACTTTGGAAATACCAGTATGAAAGTGAGAACATGTAACTATGGATTCAATTATGGGATTACCAAGAACCTTACGTTGACATGATGCTATATGGGTTATTGTAGACCGTTTGACAAAGATAGCCCACTTTCTTTCTATTTGTATTTTTTGGTCTAAAGATCGGCTCGCAACTTTGTTTATAAACGAAATTGTTAGATTACATGGTGTACCTGTTTCGATTGTATCTGACCGAGATCCGAGGTTTACATCAAAGTTTTGGAAGAGTTTTCAAAAAGCAATGGGAACGACTTCAAGATTTAGCACAGTATATCATGCACAAACAGATGGGTAGTCCGAAAGAGTTAACCAGATTCTCAAGGACATGCTCAGATCATGTATATTAGATTTCTCTGGTAGTTGGGACAACCACTTGCCGTTAGCAGAATTTGCGTATAATAATAGTTTTCAGGCTACTATTGGCATGACACATGTAGGTGCTATGTTTCCTAGCTCCTATGATTGTTAAATTTTATAGTACCAAAACCTCTTGAAATATGTGTCTTGTGTAACACATCTACATATTCAAGACTGTGCTTCTCATGTACAAGAACAAAGGTATTTACCTTAAGAACTTCAAGTGCAAGATTACATGTTCATGTCAAGTACAACATCAAGTGTGAATTCAATCTTTCAAGCTTCAATAGTTCAAGTATTCAAAGTTTCATCCAAGTCAATACAAAGTTCTTTACTTTGAACCTCAAGCTCAAGCTTTAATGTTAGTCATATTCAAGCTTCAAATGTCTCAAGTTCAAGCTTCATCATATGTCAAGATCTCGAGCTTTGTGAACTTCAAATAATGACTATCAACTGAAGTAAGAGAAGATTCAATGTTCATACATCACTAACAAGGTATGAATGACCCTAGATTGACCATAGGGTAGGTCATTTTGAATACATAATTCAATTGGGTAACTTTATAAGTGCATAGTCTGTTTTTTCGACTAGTCTTAGGCTATGTTCGACTAGTCCTGGCACTGGCTCGACCAGTCTAAGAAATCCTCGACCAGTCCTAAGTTTGTTTATAATTTTCAGAATTTTTTATTAGAGCCTCGACTAATCCTAGAGACTACTCGACCGGTGGTGTGAACAGTGCTCGACCCGTGCTCGACCAGTCATTCAGGGTCGACTCAAAGTCCAGCAACTAAATTGAGTCCCGCACGACCAGTCATGGACAGGACTTGATCGGTCGTGAAGGCCGCTCGACCGGTCGAGCAAGTCCTTCGACCAGTCATGGAACGGTCTGATATTATCGCACTCAAAATTTCAAAAATTTGTTGGTCCTACGACCAGTCATGATGACCTCAGGAGCAGTCGAAGATGCGATTTCTGCACGTATAAATAGAGCACGAATTTCAGAATTTGATATCTAATTCAAGCAAAATCAATACACCACTCTGAGAGATAAGTTAGTGATATTCTTAAGTTATTTAGTGCGCATTCTATATTCTCTTTAATTAGCTTTTTGCATTTGATTTTATATTCTGCATTCCAATTTTATTTGAAAGAGGAATTGTTATATTCCCAATTCTTAGAATCAAAATCAAATCAAGCTAGCCCAAGGTGATTTAATTTAAAATCAATTTAGAACTTAGAACCTTTTGTAAGTGCTATGGTTTTTAGCCCTATAATTATCAAATTTTGTAGTGCCAAAACCTCTTGGAATCTGTCTTGTGTAGCGCATCAATATATTCAAGACAATGTAAATAATGTATAAGGACAATGGTCTTTACTTCAAGAACTTCTAATGCAAGATCAAGTACATAGTTCACTCGTTCAAAGTCTCAAAGTTCAAGGTTTTAAAACTATCTTTAAAGGCAAGACAATAGTCTGTACTTTGAGACTCAAGACTCAAGGTAAAGATCAACTCAAGCTCAAGCTTCAATGTAAATTCAAGCTTCAAAAGTTTTCAAGTTCAAGCCTCTATATATGTCAAGACCTCAAGCTTCGTAAACTTTGAAGATCATCTATCAACCGAAGGAAAAGAAGTTTCAATGTTCATACATCATGGATAAGGTATGAATGACCTTAGATTGACCTTAGGGTAGGTCATTTTGAATACATAATTCAATTAGATTATTTTATAATTGAATAGACTGTTTCTCGACTAGTCCTACACTCAATTTGACTAGTCTTAGCACTGGCTCAACCAGTCCAAGAAATTCCACGACCAGTCCTAAGGTTGTTGTAAATTTTCATATTTTTTTCTTAAGCCATGACCAGTCTTGGAGACTGCTTGACCAGTCGTATGAACAGTGCTCGACTCGTTCTCGACCGGTCCTGCAGCCACGACTCAAACTCCAGCGACTAAATTAGGCTCCACACGACCAGTCATGGACAGGTCACGACCAGTCGTGAAGGGCTTACGACTAGTCACGAAATGACTTTATCCAATTGCACTTAAAATTTCAAAATTTTGTTGGTCCTACGACCAGTCGTAGTGTCCATAGGACCAGTTGTGAATGCGATTTCTTCATCTATAAATAGAACACGAATTTCAGAGTATTTCAATTCAATTCAACATAATTCAATTCGTCACTCTGAGAGATAAGTTAGTGTTCTTTTTAAGCTATATTGTGTTTATTTAATATTCTCTTAATTTAGCTTTTTATATTTGATTTTGTATTCTTTATTCCAATCATATTTGAAGAAGGGATTGACATTGCCCTTTTCTTGGAACTAAAATCAAATAGAGCTAGCCCAACTTGATTTAATTTAAAATCAATTTAGAACATAGAACCATTTTATAAGTGAGTTTGGACATTGAGCTTCTACGTTGAAATTCTACTCCGAATTGGTTCTTCTGGGCTGTATCAAAAGGAGAATACCTAGTATTTTACAGTTTTTATAAATTTCTTTGTTTTGGTTTTTGAGATTGTGCTAGAAAAATCTCCGTTTTGGTTTGTCTGAGGTGATCCAGAAAACTAAGAGTGTGGGGTTTTTGAATTGTGTAAGCCCACTTGAAAGACACATTTGTGAGGGTTTTAGGTGAACATGGAAAAACCTATTTTCATAGTGAACGCTAATATCCACTATGTGAGGATATTAGGAGTGGAGTAGTTATGTGGATGTTTTTCTAAAAAGTTGGTGTATACACAAGCGAACCACTATAATTCTTTGTGTCTTGTGGTTTGATTGTTTATTTATTTGTGTGGATGATTGTAATTTCCCTTTTTACATTTGTGGAGAATGATGTAATCCTTATGTGGATGTGTGGGAATGTTATAATAGCTTAGATTTCCCTTCTTGCTATTTATTTCTTTATTCCTCTATAACGGTTTGAGTTTTTGATACACAAACTGTTCTAGTAAGGTTGTCCTACTATACACCCTTGGTTTTTATGGTGCAAGGTTGTCCTTAGAATAACATTTGTATCAACCTCTCAATACTCATTCTTTTGAGGTTGTCTTTAAATTCAGCATTGTGGGATTGTCTATTGCTATCTGTATTTAATTTATTTAAATTTTGTTATTAAAGTTTTAATTTGGCATAATCCTATTCACCACCCCCCCCCCCCCCCCCCTCTAGGACATATAGCTCAGCCTTTTCAAGTGGTATCAAAGCCTAATAGCTCCTTTTTTGTTATTTCTTTTGGATTAATTTCCTGAGCTATTTGAGACTTGATGATTCCAATTATGCCTATTGGAAAGCTAGAATGAGGATTTCCCTAAAATTCATGGATGAGAAAGTGTGGTAAGCCACAGTGACTGAATGGACCCCTCCTACCATTGAAGTAACTGGTATCGACGGATCCAAATCTATGAAAATCTCACCTTATTTTTCTTAGACCACACTTCAGAAAAGTGAGAGTAGTGTCAATGCAAAAGCACTAAATGCAATCACTTGCGCACTATCACTGGATGAATTCAAAAGAATTATATCCTGTGATACTGCAAAACAAGCCTGAGATATTTTAGAAATGACACATGAGGGAACAACAATTGTCAAGAAATCTAAAGTCCAAATCCTCATAACCAAATTCGAGGAAATACGGAGGAAAGTGAAACTTTCATGGACTTTTATACTAGATTAAATGACATTGTTAACTCTATATGGGTTCTCGGTGATAAAATCCCAGAAAGTAAGTTTGTTCAAAGATACTACGCTCACTACCTGATCGGTTCAATTTAAAGGCGACCGCGATCCAGGAACTTCGTGATACGGACAATATGAGGGTAGAAAAATTGGTTGGGTCTTTACAAACCTATGAGTTGAATTTTAAAACTCCTAAAGTTAAATCAATTGCCCTTAAATCTTCTAAATGTTTCTCTCAAGAAAATTGTAGTAATTCTGATTTTGAAATTTCTGAAGATGTATGGCCCTTTTAGCTGAAAAGTTTTACAAAATTTTCAAAGTAAAAAGAGGGTTTCTTTTCAAAAATCAAATCATAAGAAAAGAACTAAAACTAAAACTTGGAAATCTTTAAAAGATAGTCAATGTTACAACTGCCATGAATATGGGCATTTAGCGAACAAGTGTCCTGAAAAGGACAAACCGAAAAAGAAAGGAATGTTGGCTACTTGGGATGAATCTTCTGGATCTGAAGCCTCTTCTGAATCAGAAGATTCTGAAACCGAGTCGGGTAATGAAGTCAAAGCCCTTATGACTCTAGCCAAGTTCACTTTTTCAAATCATGATGATTCAACTAGTGAAGAAAATCTGAATAGTGATCATGAAAATGAAGAAGATCTTCAAGATGCTTACAATGCCCTATACAAGGAAAGTTGTAAGATTGCAGTAAAACTAAAACTTCAGAAAGAAAAGTTTTTGAAACTTAAAGAAAATTTTGATACTCTTGTTTTAGAAAAATCCCACTTTTCAGATTATTTTAAAAAAACTAAATGCGATTTAGATTTCATAACCTCCCTTATTGAAAATCTTAAATCTGAAAATGAAAACTAAAGCTTGAAGTCTCTTCACTTTTGAGTTTAAAGGATACATGGAAGTATGCCCAAGGTGATCCTAAGTTAGAAAAACTATTATCCTGATCCAGAAAATATGGCATCCGATCTGATTTGGGCTACAACAAAAGTACTCCTCCTAAAAATAAGAATACTCCTCTTAAGTTTGTGAAAGGAGAGTCTTCAAACTCAAAAGGGAAAAGTTCAAATAAAAATTATTCTAAAAATACTAAAACCTTTTAATCCTTAAAACCTAAAAGCAATAATATCAATTATAAAACTTAGAATCGTAATCCTTTAGCTGAGAAAATTGTTGATTTACTTAAGGAGCTCTTAAAATCTAACTCAATGGGTCGGTCTTATATCAACTACAAACACAAGAAGACCAACTATACTCCTAAACTAAAAACTGTAATGAAATGGGTTCCTGAGGTTACTTGTTTGGTTGCCCACATGGCTTTCAAAGCTTTAAGCCATTCAAAGTGGTACCTAGACAGTGGATGCTCTACACACATGACTGGTGACAAAGATTTGTTCACCTATCTTAAAGACATGACTGATGGTTCAGTCACATTTGGTGATGGTAGCAATATGCGATAAACATCATAGCATAAAATTTTCTAGCCTAGGTTATGAAATTTTAAATAAAGATGGTTCAGTAATATTAACTGGTCGTAGAACTTCTGAAAACTGCTACACTGTGAGTCAAACTCATCTAATCTATCGTGCTACATGGTCCAAACTGATGAGACCAAGTTATGACATAAACACCTTGTACATGTACACTACTGTAACTTGTATAGACTGAGCAAAAGAGAGTTAGTAAGAGGCTTACCCAAAATACAAAAAATAGATAAAATATGTGGCGAATGCCAGATTAGTAAGCAAACTAGGAGCTCTCACAAAAAGGTGGAGTCCTCCATATGGATCTGATTGGACCTACTAAAATGGAGAGTCAAGGTGGCAAAAAGTATATTCTGGTAATCGTTAATGACTTTACCAGATATACTGGGGTAGTCTTCTTAAGAGACAAATCAAAAACTCTCGATGAAGTTAAAAGGGTACTTAGACGTATCCAAACTGAAAAAAAGACTCAAGTTAGTAAGATTCGTAGCGATCATGGATAAGAATTTGAGAATAGCAGTTTTGAGAAGTTTTGAAGTGATCAGGGAATATCACATGAATTCTCTACGCCCAAAACACCACAACAAAATGGTATAGTAGAAAGAAAAAATAGAGTGCTTTAAGAAATGACAAATGTAATGTTAAACAGTATGAAGCTCCCTAAAAATCTTTCGGCCGATGCCATAAATACTGCATGTTATATAATTAACGGTGTTTATACTAGAAAATCTAACGAACAAACGACTTATGAAATGTGGTTTGATAAGAAGCCTACTGTCAAATACTTTCAAGTTTTTGGCAGCAAGTGCTATATATTACGTGACTGAGAAAATCTTGGTAAGTTTGACACAAAAAGTGATGAAGGGATATTTTTAGGGTATGCTCTGAATAGTCAAGCATATCGGGTTCTTAATAAGAGGACCGGTATGATTCAAGAATCAATTAATGTGGTTGTTGACGATCACTTGAATACACATGTCTCTAGTTTAGATAATGATGAAGTACTTCTAATTGATAAACTAGATTCTTCATCAAATCAAAATAACTCTCAAATTGAGAACTGTCAAAGACCATCCAACTAATCAAATTCTTGGAAACCCTCTCACTGGTGTGCACACTCGTAGACAACTTGAAGATATGTATAATTACGTGTGCTTTACATCTCAGATAGAACCGGCTAACGTAAAAGAAGCTCTTACTGACGAAAACTGGATAGTTGCAATGCAAGAAGAGCATAATCAATTTGTTAGAAATGATGTTTGGTACTTAGTTCCTAGACCTAAAGATAAACATATCATCGGAACTAAGTGGATTTTCAAAAATAAGTCTGATGAACTTGGTAATATAATTAGAAACAAGGCTAGACTAGTTGTACAAGGGTACACTCAAATTGAGGGCATCGATTATGATGAGACCTTTTCCCTAGTAGCTCGTCTTGAATCGATCAGACTATTTATATCCATTGCTTGTTTTAGAAAGTGCAAAATTTATCAAATGGATGTAAAGAGTGATTTTTTAAATGGTGATTTACATGAAGAAGTTTATGTTGAACAACCAACGGGTTTCGAAGACCCTAAGAATACTAATCATGTCTATCGCCTAAAAAAAGCTCTCTACGGTTTAAAACAAGCTCCTAGGGCATGGTATGAAAAATTGACTAAGTTTTTACTAAGTCATAACTTTATAATGGGAAGTGTTGATAAAACTTTGTTTGTTAAGAAACATAATGAACACATTTTGATAGTGCAAATATATGTTGATGATTTTATTTATGGATCTACCTGCACTAACATGACTGTTGAGTTTGCAGATCTTATGAAATCTAAGTTCGAAATGAGCTTGATTGGAGAATTGAATTATTTTCTTGGGTTGCAAGTTAAACAGCAACCTGAAGGTTTCTTTATTTTCCAAACCAAGTATGCACGGAACTTAATTAAAAAGTTTGGATTTGAGAATGAGAAATTTTAGATACTATTATGAGTACGACTTTAAAACTCTCAAAGGACTCTATAGATAAGAGAGTTGATCCTAAAGTATATCGCAGTATGATAGGTAGTTTGCTGTATTTAAATGCAACTTGACCTGATATTGCATTTAGCGTAGGGATTTGTGTTAGATATCAATCTGACTATAAAGAGTCACATTTAACTGTTGTTAAGTGGATTATGCGATATGTCGCAAGTTCGGCTAATCTGGGTCTTTGGATTCACATGATACTAGTGTTCAATTAGCTGGTTACACTGATGTCGATTGGGCTAGTAATGTTGATGATAGGAAATCAACCAGTGGTGGTTGTTTCTATTTTAGGAACTGTTTAGTTTCTTGGCAAAGTAAGAAATAAAGTTCCGTATCACTCTCTACCGCTGAGGCTGAATACATTGCAGTAGGAAATGCATACACTCAGTTGGTATGGCTGAAAAGAATGTTAAGTGATTACGGAATTGCATAGAACTCTATGGTTTTATATTGTGAAAATTCCAATGCAATCAATATATCTAAAAATCCAATCCAGCATTCACGAACCAAGCACATTGACATTAGATATCACTACATTCGTGAATTAGTGGAAGAAAATACAATTTCTTTCGAATAAATTCCGACTAAGACTCAGCTTGCTGACATTTTCATGAAACCGCTCGACAAAAGCAGGTTTAATAAATTGAAATTTGATCTTGGTATGTGCAATTTGAACTGATTAATTATGCATTGTTGTATCATATTGTATATACTTGTTATTTTAAGTGGTTAGAATTTCAGATTTCAAGAAAATTGCATATTTTTGGCAGTGCACGACTAATCCAGTACATACTCGACCAGTCGTGTAGCACGGACTGGTACTTTAATTTGGGGGAAAAACCCTTTTTTTCCTCATTTGTGCTTCTTCTCCAACAAGTCTAAGCTCAATTGGTCATACCCAACTTTCTTGATCTTCAAAGTTAGTGCTTTAATTCCATTTTTCATTTAGATTCAAGCTCATATCACTTTATCTTCATACTTGGAGTGATTTATTTTTTATTTCATTGAGGTTTTTGGAGTTTTCTTCTCCAAAATCTGATTTTAAGAAAACCCACTCTACATCTTTTGCAACCTTTTGATTTCTTGTATTCTTAATTGCAAATGGATGCTAAAGGCAAAAAGAAAACTTCCCGTGGTGCTTCAACATCTATATCGACACCTATCACAAGGCGCCACCTTTGGTCAACCGAAGATGATCCCTCATATGTACGGGATTTACAATTACGAAATGTGATAGTTGAACAACCTGTTCATATTGAACATATTGCTCCATTTAAGATCTTTCCTCTTCTCCAAGCTGTAAGATAGGATAATATTCTACATCGGGGTTGGCCAGCATACCAGTCGATTGCGCAAGCTATGTTTACATGTATTTCTAATTTTTAAATTGAAATTTTAACTTTTATTATAGCAACTAGAGAAGGCCCATTTGAAGTAGATCGACATTTGATTTTTGACCTAATGGACATACCTGTCAATGATGAAGGTATTCCAATTAGCTCTCTAGTTGATAAACCATCTGAATCAGAAAAATGTAAGCTTATTAGAGCATTATGCAATATAGATGCCCCAATGGAGTCAAAATGAAAATGTACTTGCTTTAAAGTACTTGTTACCCAGATACAAGGTTCTTCACAGGATATTTATTTCAAATATTTATCCTCGTTCTGGTAACAAAACCGAACTCACCTCATTCATGGTTCGAATTCTGCATTCTATCATTTGTGGTACATCTATTTATCTTCCTTCTTTGATCTATCATTCCATCATACAATTCCGTCTCCATCCTGGACACAGTGATATCCCTTTTTGTAACGCCCTGAAAATCGGGGGTCGAACATAAACTCAACTCCCGAGTTCCAGAACATCACTTATGCAACAAAATGAATGATGATTGAATGTTGACTGTATTCGTTCATTGAACATGAGTGAGATTAAGCCAAAACAGTATATCATACTCTAGAGACAGTTAAATTTGCAAGCGGAAGACTGTGATAGATAGATAAAATATATAACTTATGATGAGTCTCCAGAGTGTGATAACATTACCAGGTTAAATAAATACAAGTGCAGTTCTAAAATGTACCAAATGTGAGGAAGTGTAATGCCTCCTATCCCATGTACCATAGCCCCGTCAATACAATATCGGGTCTTCATTGACTGCAGAGAGATACTGAGATAGGAGAATTCCTCCTATCATCATAGAAAGTAGTCCGGCTCGCTTCACAAGCATCGCCACCACCTGAAACTCAACAAACTGGTTGGTGTGTACAACACCGTCCCGTAACGTGGGAGTGAGTGATCAACTCAGTGGAACAGTAAAGCATAGGTTAACATGTTATCAATTCAATCAAGCAGTAATGATAAAGCAAGACAAATCAAACATTTCTAACTACTCTTGTTAAGTGCAAAAATGAAATGACATGATGCTGTATGCCCTTGCCAAACCACCCTCAAGCGACATCATCTTACGTTCGCGAATGCTAACTCCCTCAGTGCGCCACATCTACAAAGCACATGCGGTGCGATGATGCTCATGATTACCAAGTTTTTATTAATCCATTTCAAACAGCAATATTGGGAAACTAAGGTACCTCCCTT
This sequence comes from Magnolia changhungtana, assembly GCA_030180095.1. Taxonomy (NCBI): domain Eukaryota; kingdom Viridiplantae; phylum Streptophyta; class Magnoliopsida; order Magnoliales; family Magnoliaceae; genus Magnolia; species Magnolia changhungtana. The sequence continues at coordinate 2,331,681 of JASAUF010000316.1, forward strand.
GTATCATTCCCAAACATGATCCATTCTAGGGTCGTCAATCCTAGTTAATCTCATACGATGTTATGGTTTGAGAAGCGTAGTGAAGGCATCGCAAAGGGCTCGTCACCCGTCGGCAGCAGTCTGAGATCTCACCGTATGCGGCTCAATTTGGCCGTCGGCTCAAGTACGGTCTCTCACCGTACTTGGCCCAATCACTAGCCGTCGGCTCGAGTATGGTCTCACCGTACTCGGCTCAACTCATACTCTAGTTCTTTGTGAAAGACTCGTCGCCAATCACAGACACTTGGAGTATACTCGAAGATACTACGGAGGACTCGTCGCCCGTCAGCACGAGCACAGGTCTCACCGTACTCGGCTCTCGCCGTAAGTATCGACAGCTCGAATATAGTGTCCCATACCACCATAATCGGCTCACGAGGTTGGTTGCGCAATAGTCACTACGGGGAGGCACATGACCCCAGCGTAGGCCGACAGCTCGACCACGGTGTCCCATACCACCATGCCAGGCTCATGCGTCTTAGCGGATCGAGGTACCATGGTTAAAAGGAATTTCACTGGTAAGTTTGGTACCCTAGGTTCAAGCAGAGGCGACCAAACATGGTGAACATACATTAGACAAATCGGGTTACTTGACGAGCTCGGCTAGCTCGAGCGCACAACAAGTTGAACGACATGAAGTGCATAAGCACTTCGCGTGGCCGACCACTATCGCTAACCGAAGTACGACTCGGGTTCGTCGAACACATCTCACGTGGCAAATGAATCGCAACCACGAATTCAATTCTGGTACCGATTGTCTGGACTATAATCATAGCCCCAAACACAATCAAGTGCAGATAGATAAAGCAATAGTGAATCAAGATTTCCACTCATGCAATCAAGGTATGGTATTTTCCGTTTAGGGCTGCCAGGGCTGTTGCACGCACTCATTGCACCGCTCCCCCATCACCCATGACGGATCATACAACGTAAATATAAATTTAAGCATATGCATTACATAGTTAAAATCATAAAGCAGTTGAGCATGTTATGAATCACAACACAAGCATGAGTTTATACATGTTCAATTCCTAATTACACAACAATTCGAGGAGATCATACACATAATTAAAAGAGGTTGAGAATCATATCTCAACACCCTTATACATTACACTTTGCTAACTACTACTCATTCAGACATTTCAAGAAACACTTAAACAACATACATCGACATACATGACATATGTCGATCACATAGGCATTAGGCCAAATCCTTTCACTAGGGAGTGGCCCCAATCATAACACGCGTACACCCACGACGGATAGTCATGGCAAGTAGGAATCCAAGTTCCATATTCATTCAGTCATTCCCACAAACACTTGGGCCACACATTTTAGCATATATGGTGTATATTGGCCGTGGCGTGATTTAGGGAAAATCCTTTCATCAAAAGGGTATCGCCAATACAACAATCATGAATCCATGACAATTAGTCATGATGAAAGCACGAATGAGAATTCTATACTCATTCAGTCATTTTCACAAACACTTAGAATACACTATTACAACATACATGGTGTATGTTAGCAAAACATATATTAGGGCTATCCTTTAGCCAAGTGAGTATTTTATCCATGTATAATATATTACTACAGCAAATAATCATGATAAATACATCTCCAAATTTTACATATATGCGGTATTTCTAGAATATGCAATTTCAACATACTTGACATTTACAAGGGAGCATGTATTTTGGCGATTCCTTTCGCCAAACTAGTATTTTATACATATATTATATAATCATACATTAAATTAACATGTTATACATTTTCCCAAAAAAATACATATACGGTATTTCTAGAATATACAATTTCAACATACGTAGCATTTACACACGAACATGTATTTTGGCGATTCCTTTCGCCAAACTAGTATTTTATACATATATTGTATAATCATACATTAAATTAACATGTTATACATTTTCCCAAAAAAATACATATACGGTATTTCTAGAATATACAATTTCAACATACGTAGCATTTTCACATGAACATGTATTTCAGCAATTCCTTTCACCAAATTAGTATTTTATCCATACATCATATAATAATACATTAATTAAACATGTCAAACGTTTTTCCAAAAAAATACGTATACGGTATTTCTACGTATACCTAGAGTATGTGAAATTCCAATTTCTACAACGTTAATCAAAACAGGAAACGGAAAGCACTTTGTACATGTGCATTTACAAGCAGATCATGAATCTACCATTATCTGACATTGAAAGCGTTGAAAACCGTAACTTATACACTTAAAGTCCTCACCTTTGCCTTTTGAAACTCAACGAATCAGCAAGGGCAGTAGAACTTCCGTATACGAGAGTTTTCTAGCCTAAAGAGCGGAATCGGTTAGTTGTTACATAGCCTACAACGATCCTACCAAAATTCAGACCTAGGGTTAGGGTTTCTTACCTTCAAATGGGATGGGTACCGCCGGGAAAGCGCCTAGAACAGGGCGGTGTAGGCCGTGTAACAAGCCAAAGCAGGAGGAGGAAAATCGGCAGCAAACTCCAAGCCTTTCTCTCTCTTTTCTCTCTCTTTTCTCTCTCCCAAAACTCAAATTCGTATGGCTGTGAGAGAGGGTGCTCTAAGGCCCTTATATAGCCAAAAACATTTCGAAAATAGACTCAGGTTCAAGGGGTACTGCTAATATAGGATTTTCGCCGCTTTTCCAGCTCAAAAGGGAAGTTCTGGTGGCCCTCCTTGAACCAAACGTCAGACTTAAGCTCACCATCGATGGATCTACGTGGGATTACGTTTTTAACTTGATCAGATTCCCAGATCACACGTGGCGGACCACTTTCAGTTCGACGGTCAGTGGGCCACGATCAGAAATTCCAAGTACATGTAAATGTTCCTGAAATTTTTCTTAATCCAAGGGTGTAATTTGGTCTGATTCTGACGGTCAGGTTGCTCAATACTGACGCGTCAACGAAGGATGCCAGATCACTATTCTAGATATTTATTTTTGGATATGAATAGTGTTTTTCACACTACCTCGCTCCGATTCGAAACGAATGACCGTGGGACATCGGATGGAGCTGATTTTTGAGATGATTGTTAAGCCCAGTGGGGCGGTCCTAGTTCCTTAGCTTCGGGTTATTCGGACTCCCGATGTACGATATAGACCTAATACGAAGTTTCGTTTCATTCCCGAGAGCAGACGGGAAATGAGTTTGGTTCTAAACTTTAGGGTAACCTAGCGTCAATGATTCTGTAAGTTTTGGGTCTTGCAGATCGTATTTAAAGCGATTCAAATGGATTTCATGGCTGATCTAGTTTAACACCTAGTTCATTTTGTCAAATTTCTAAAGGATTTAATCCTAAGTGATTTTCGTCTGAGGTGGAACTTAGTCCATTGTAGTTTGTATATAAAGTGATCCAAGTTATACTACTTAGCTAGTTTGAGATAGTGTCTAGGGCGAAGGTGCTTTGAAAAATTGAAAGCACAAGGTAGTGAAGGGTGGGATTTGTGAAGAAAATGATTTAAGGAACGATTTGAGACTTTAATTGAGCGTTTAAGAAGTTAAACCTGAGTTAGGGTTGACCCATTGCCTAAGGACGTCTAATCCCAAGTTGGCAAAAATCCGGGGCGTTACACTTTTGCATATCTTATGACTGTGTTGGCCACCCATATGTTAGTGGTTATGCTTGTTGAAGAGGCTCATATTCAACACCTTATTTTCGACAACTCAAATATAAACAAAATGAATTTGTAGTTGGCTGATAGTCAAGTCAATCTGGGTGTTGGTGGAGCTGAAGCTGTGAATGAAGAGGAAGGTGATTTACCTGCAGATGATATTAATATGGACGATATCTTTGATGAGATTGAATCAGATTCTGAGGCTGACCCTGATTATCAGCCTTCTGATTTCGCTGAGAGGTTGCATTCTCTTGAGGAACAGGTGGCTCAGATTCGTGTAACCTAGGATTCACAATTTGCTTATATGCGTAAATATATGAGGCGCGTTAATAAGGGTTTACATCAGATTGATCCATCTATTCCTGCTCCCTCTTCAGGATCTGATTAGTATTTTCTAATTTTGGATTGTAATAACTCTTATGATACTTTACTTCCTTTTGGTTTGTGGGATTTACTTGGATTAAACTTGGATGATGTTGATTGATAATACTTGATCTTTTCTTGCTTATGAATTTTCATATCTTGCTCCTTTAGTCTTCCTTATTTATCTACATCTTATTTCCTGTATAGGGTTCTTCCTTTGTCATATTGTGACAAAAAGGGGGAGAATTTTGACATGCTTGATATATGGTGATATATGGTGATTTAAGGCATGTGGATTGTGGATGGAGGGATAGGAGTAAGGGGGAGTAGTAGCAAAATGCTTGCTTTCTTTTTTATAACTAGTGCATGATTCTTTAACCAGGTTTATTAGTTTATATTGATAACTGGTGCATGATTCTTTGTACGTATAATGCCTATGTTTGTTTAGAGTGTGTTTTATCACAAATTTGACAAAGGGGGAGATTGTAAGTGGTATGGTTTTTAGCCCCTATAATTGTCAAATTTTGTAGTGTCAAAACCTCTTAGAATCTGTGTCTTGTGTAGCACATCAATATATTCAAGACAATGCAAATCATGTATAAGGACAATGGTCTTTACTTCAAGAACTTCTAATGCAAGATCAAGTACATAGCTCACTCCTTCAAAGTCTCAAAGTTCGAGTTTTCAAAACTATCTCTAAAGGCAAGACAATAGTTTGTACTTTGATACTCGAGACTCAAGACTCAAGCTCAAGCTTCAATGTAAATTCAAGCTTCGAAAGTTCTCAAGTTCAAGCCTCTATATATGTCAAGACCTCAAGCTTCGTGAACTTAGAAGATCATCTATCAACTAAAGGAAAAGAAGTTTCAATGTTCATACATCATGGATAAGGTATGAATGACCTTAGATTGACCTTAGGGTAGGTCATTTTGAATACATAATTCAATTAGATTATTTTATAAGTGAATAGACTATTTCTCGACTAGTCCTGGACTCTGTTCGACTAGTCTTTGTACTGGCTCGACTAGTCCAAGAAATTCCACGATCAGTCCTAAGGTTGTTGCAAATTTTCAGAATTTTTTTCTTAAGCCACAACCAATCCTGGAGACTGCTCGACCGGTCGTGTGAATAGTGCTCAACTTGTTCTCAACCAGTCCTACAGCCACGACTCAAACTCCAGTAACTAAATTAGGCTCTACACGACCAGTCATGGACAGGTCATGACCAGTCGTGGAGGCCACACGACCGGTCGTGAAGGGCTTACGACCAGTCGTGGAACGACTTTATCCCATCGCGATAAAAATTTTAAAAATCTATTGGTCCTATGACCAGTTGTAGTGTCTACAAGACCAATCATGAACGCGATTTCTTCATCTATAAATAGAACATGAATTTCACAGTATTTCATTTCAATTCGAGCTAATTCAATTCGTCACTCTGAGAGATAAGTTAGTGTTCTTTTTAAGCTATATTGTGCTCATTTAATATTCTCTTAATTTAGCTTTTTATATTTGATTTTGTATTCTTTATTCCAATCATATTTGAAGAAGGGATTGAGATTGCTCTTTTCTTGGAATCAAAATCAAATAGAGCTGGCCCAACTTGATTTAATTTAAAATTAATTTAGAACCTAAAACCATTTCATAAGTGAGTTTAGACATTGAACTTCTACGTTGAAATTCTACTCCGAATTGGTTCTTCTGGGCTACATCAAAAGGAGAATATCCAGGTATTTTACAGTTTTTGTAAATTTCGCTGTTTTGATTTTTGAGATTGTGCCAGAAAAATCTCTGTTTTGGTTTGTCTGAGGTGATCCAGAAAACTCAGAATGTGGGATTTTTGAATTGTGTAAGTCCACTTGAAAGACACAATTATGAGGGTTTTAGGTGAACCTAGAAAAAACTATTTTCATAGTGAATGCTAATATCCACTGTGTGAGGATATTAGGAGTGGAGTAGTTGTGTGGCTATTTTTCTAAACAGTTGGTGTACATACAAGCGAACCACTATAATTCTTTGTGTCTTGTGGTTTGATTGTTTATTTATTTGTGTGGATGATTGTAATTTTTCTTTTTACATTTGTGGAGAATGTTGTAATCCTTACGTGGATGTGTGGGAATGTTGTAATAGCTTAGATTTCCCTTCTTGCTATTTATTTCTTTATTCCTCTATAACAGTTTGAGTTTTTGATACACAAACTGTTCTAGTAAGGTTGTTCTGCCATAAACCCTTGATTTTTATGGTGCAAGGTTGTCCTTAGAATAACATTTGTATTAACCTCTCAATACTCGTTCTTTTGAGGTTGTCTATAAATTCAGCATTGTGGGATTGTCTATTGCTATCTGTATTTAATTTATTTAAATTTCGCTATTAAAGTTTTAATTTAGCATAGTCCTATTCACCCCCCCCCCCCCCCCTCTCGCCCTTTAGGACATATAGCTCGGCCTTTTCATCTTTTAATATGTGAGTGTGAACATTAAATATCTACATTGAACTTTTACTCCAAATTAGTTCTTCTAGGTTGCATCAAAAGGAGAATATCCAAATAAGTATTTTACAGTTTTGTAAATTCTTTATTTTTGTGTCATTGAGATTGTGCCAGAAAAATCTCTTTATTTTGGTTTGTCTGAAGTGATCTAGAAAACTCAGAGTGTCGGATTTTATTTTTTTTTTGTAAGCCCACTTGAAAGACATAATTATGAGGGTTTTAGGTGAACCTTGAAAAAGCTAATTTCATAGTGAACGATAATATCCATTGTGTGAGTATATTAGGAGTGGAGTAGTTGTGTGACTGTTTTTCTAAACAGTTAGTGTACACACAAGTGAACCGCTATAATTTTTTATCTTGTGGTAATTGATTGAATATCTCATTTTATGGATGTTGAAATTTCCTTTTTGCATTTGTGGAGAATGTTGTAATTTCTTTTATGCAAGTGTAGGAATATTGTAATAGCTTAGTTTTTTTCCTTTGCTATTTATTTCTTTTATATCCTCTTCAGTTTGAGTTTTTGATACTTACCCAAGTTCTAGTAAAGTTGTCCTGCCATAAATTATTGGTTTTTGGTGTCAGGTTGTCCTTAGAACTAAGTTTGTATCAACCTCTCAATACTAGAATTTTGAGGTTGTTTTATATTTTCGCATTGTGGATTGTTTATGTGTTATCTCTATTTATTTATTTAAATTTTACTATTAATTTTTATAATTTGGCATAGTCCTATTCACCCCCCGTCCAGGACTCTTAGCTCGACCTTTTCAAGTGGTATCAGAGCATAATAGCTCGTTTTAATTATTATTTCTTTTGAATTAATTTCCTAAGCTAATCCATAAATTTTGATAGTCTTTCAGTCATTAGGCCTCCACCATTTGATGGCTCCAATTATGCCTATTGGAAAGCTATGATGAAAATTTGTTTAAAATCCATGGATGAGAGCATGTGGCAAGCCACAGTGACTGATTGGATCCCTCCTATCATTGAAGTGACTGGTACTGTTGGATCCAAAATGATGAAAATCACACCTTATTTCTCTTGAACCACTCTTCAGAAAAGTGTGAGTAGTGCCAATGCAAAAGCACTAAATGCAATCACTTGCGCACTATCATTGGATGAATTCAAAAGAATTATATCCTGTAATACTGCAAATCAAGCCTGGGATATTTTAGAAATGACACACGAGGGAACAACAATTGTCAAGAAATATAAAGTTCAAATCCTCACTACCAAATTTGAGGAAATACGTATGGAAGAAAGTGAAACTTTCATAGACTTTTCTACTAAATTGAATGATATTGTCAACTCTATGCGGGATCTCGGTGATAAAATCTTAGAAAGTAAAGTATGTGCAAAGATACTACACTCACTACTGAACAGTTCAATTCAAAGGTGACTGCGATTCAGGAACTTCATAATACGGATAATATGAGGGTAGAAGAATTATTTGGCTCATTACAGACCTATGAATTAAACTTTAAAGCTCCTAAAGGTAAATCCATCGCCCTTAAATCTTCTAAAAGTATTTCTTAAGAAAATAGTAGTAATTCTGATTTTGAAAATTCTGAAGATAATATGGCCCTTTTAGATAAAAAGTTTTATAAGATTTTCAAAAGTAAAAAAGAGGGTTGATTTTGAAAAACCTAATGAAAAGAAAAGATCTAAATCTAAAACTTAGAAATCTTTAAAATACGGTCAATGTTACAACTGCCATGAATATGAGTATCTAGCAAACAAGTGTCCTAAAAAGGATAAATCAAAAAATAAAGGTATGTTAGTTACTTGGGATGAATCTTCCTGCTATGAAGCCTCTTCTAAGTTAGAAGATTCTGAAACCGAGTCGGGTAATGAAGTTAAAGCCCTTATGACTCTAGCCAAGTTCACTTTTTCAGATAATGATGATTCAACTAGAGAAGAAAATCTGAATAGTGATCATGGAAATGAAGAAGACCTTCAAGATGCTTATAATGCCCTATACAAGGAGAGTTGTAAAATTACGATAAAACTAAAACTTCAAAAAGAAAAGTTTTCAAAACTTTAAAAAAAAAAATTAATAATCTTGTTTTAGAAAAATCTCACATTTCGGATTGTTTTGAAAAAAAACTAACTGCGACTTCGATTTCAAAAACTACCAAGTTGAAAACTTAAAATCTGAAAATGAAAAACTAAAACTTGAAGTCACTTCACTTTTAAGTTTAAAAGACACATAGAGGTATGCACAAGGTGATCCTAAGTTTTTTTTTTTTTTTTTTTTAAAAACACACTTATCCAGATCCAGAAAATGTGGCGATCGATCTGGATTGGGCTACGATAAAATATTCCTCCTAAACATAAGAATACTCCACCCAAATTTGTGAAAGCGAAGTCTTCAAACTCAAGAGGGAAAAGTCTGAATCAAAATTATTCTAAAAATGCTAAGAGTTTTCAAACCTTAAAACCTAAAAGCAACCATATCAACTACAAAAATCAGAATCGTAATCCTTTAGCTGAGAAAATTGATGATTTACTTAAGGAGCTCTTAAAATCTAACTCATTGGGTCGGTCTTATAACAATTACAAACATAAGAAAACCAGCTATACTCCTAAACCCAAAACGGTAATGAAATGGGTTCCTAAGGTTACGTGCTTGGTTGCCCACACTGCTTTCAAAGCTTCAAGCCATTCAAAGTGGTACCTAGATAGTGGTTGCTCCAGACACATGACAGGTGACAAAGATCTATTCACCAATCTCAAAGACATGAATGATGGTTCAGTTACATTCGGTTATGGTAGCAATTGCAGAATTGTTGGCTGAGGTATGGTTCAACTCTTTAACCTCCCTTTATTTGAGAATATTTTATATGTAGAAGGGTTAAAACACAACTTATTAAGTATCTCTCAAATATGCGATAATAATCATAGTGTAAAATTTACTAACCAAGGATGTGAAATTCTAAATAAAAATGGTTCTGTAATATTCACTGGTCGTAGAACTTCTAAAAACTGCTACATTGTAAGTGATTCTAGCTCATCTAATCTATCGTGTTACATGTTTCATACCAATGAGACTGAATTATGGTATAAATGCCTAGGACATGTACACTACCGCAACCTGTATAGATTGAGCAAAAGAGAGTTGGTAAGGGTTTAACCCAAAATATAGAGAATAGATAAAATATGTGGAGAATGCCAGATTGGCAAACAAACTAGGAGTACTCATAAAAAGGTGAACTCCAATGCCACATCTAAACTGCTCGAACTTCTCCACATGGACCTTATTGGACCAACCAAAACAGAGAGTCGAGGTGGCAAGAAGTACATACTGGTAATTGTTGATGACTTTACTAGATATACGTAGGTAGTTTTCTTAAGGGACAAATCAAAAACTTTCGATGAAGTAAAAAGGATCCTTAAACGTATTCAAACAGAAAAAGGATTTCAAGTCCGTAAGATCCGTAGTGATCATGGATCATAATTTGAGAATAGCAGTTTTGAAAAATTTTGCAATGATCAGGGAATATCACATGAATTCTCAGCAACCAAAACACCTCAACAAAGTGGTATAGTAGAAAGAAAAAATAAATGCTTCAAGAAATGGCTAATGTAATGATAAATAGTATGAAGCTCCCTAAAAATCTTTGGACAGAAGCCGTAAATACTGCTTGTTATATAATTAACCATGTTTATACTAAAAAATCAAATGGTAACGTCTTATGAAGTATGGTTTGATAAGAAGCATACTATCAAATACTTTCGAGTTTTTGGCAGCAAGTACTACATTTTACGTGATCGAGAAATTTTGGGTAAGTTTGACACCAAAAGTGATGAAGGGATATTTCTAGGGTATGCTCTGAATAATCGAGCGTATCATATTCTTAATAAGAGAACCGGTGCAATTCAAAAGTCCATTAATGTGGTCATTGATGACCACTTGAATACACCTGTCTCAAGTTCAGAAAATGATGAAATTCTTCTAATTGATAAACCAGATACGTCATCAAATCAACATAACTCTGAACTGAGGACAGTTAAAGACCATCCAACTAATCAGATTCTTGAAAACCCTCTCACTGGTGCGTGCACTCGTAAACAACTGGAAGATATATGTAATTACGTGTGCTTTACATCTTAGATAGAACTGGCTAACGTAAAAGAAGCTCTTACTAATGAAAATTGGGTTGTTGTGATGCAAGAAGAGCTTAATCAATTTGTTAGAAATGATGTTTGGTACTTAGTTCCTAGACCTAAAGATAAACACATTATCAGAACAAAGTTGATTTTCAAAAAAAAAGTCTGATGAACTTGATAATATTATTAGAAATAAGGCTAGGCTGGTTGTACAGGGGTACACTCAAATTAAAGACATTGATTATGATGAAACCTTTGCCCCTGTAGCTCATCTTGAATTAATCAGACTATTTATATTATCCATTGCATGCTTTAGAAAATTCAAAATATACCAAATGGATGCAAAGAGTGCTTTCCTAAATGGCAATTTGCATGAAGAAGTGTATGTTGAACAACCAACGGGTTTTGAAGACCCTAAGAATGCTAATCATATCTACCGCCTTAAAAAGGCACTCTATGGTTTGAAGCAAGCTCTCAGGGCATGGTACAAAAAGTTGACTAAGTTTCTACTAAGTCATAACTTTATAATGGGAAGTGTTGATAAGACATTATTTGTAAAGAAACATAATGATCATATTTTAATAGTGCAAATTTATGTTGATGATATTATTTATGGATCTACCTGTGCTAACATGACTGTTGAATTTGTAGATCTTATGAAGTCTAAGTTCGAAATGAGCATGGTTGGGGAATTGAATTATTTCCTAGGGTTGCAAGTAAAACAACAACCTGATGGTTTCTTTATTTCTCAAACCAAATATACTCTGAACTTAGTTAAAAAGTTCAGATTTGAGAATGGAAAAAATTTTGATACTCCTATGAGTACTTCTTTAAAACTCTCAAAGGACTCTACAGGTAAGAGTGTGGATCCTAAATTGTATCGCGGTATGATAGGTAGTTTGCTTTATTTAACTGCAAGCTGACCTGATATTGCATTTAGCGTAGAAATTTACGTTAGATATCAATCTGACCCTAAAGAGTCACATTTAATTACTGTTAAGCGGATTACGCGATATGTCGCAAGTTCAGCAAATTTAGGTCTTTGGTATCCACATGATACTAGTATGCAATTAGCTAGTTACACAGATGTTGATTGGGCTGGTAACATTGATGATAGAAAATCAACCAGTGGTGGTTGTTTCTATGTAGGGAACTATTTAGTTTTTTGGCTAAGAAATAAAGTTCCGTATCGCTCTCAACTGCTGAGGCTGAATACATTCCAGCAGGTAATGCTTGTACTCAACTTGTGTGGATGAAAAGAATGTTAAGTGATTATGGAATTGCGCAAGATACTATGATTTTATATTGTGATAATCCAAGCACAATTAATATCTCTAAAAATCCAATCCATCATTCACGAACTAAGCATATTAACATTAGATATCACTACATTCATGAATTAGTGGAAGATAAGATAATTTCTTTAGATTATATTCCTACTAAGACTCAACTTGCTAACATATTCACAAAATCGCTTGACAAAAGCAAGTTTTCTAAATTAAAATTTGATCTTGGTATATGCAATTTGAATTGATTATTCATGCATTTTTGTATCATAATGTATATTTTTGTTATTTTAAATGTTTAAAATTTCAAATTTTATGAAAATTACATATTTTAGGCTGTGCACGACCAGTCGAGTACATACTCAACTAGTCGTGGCACGACTAGTCGAGCATGTACTCAACCAACTGTGTAGCGCGGGATTAGTGCGTTATTTGGAGGAAAAATCACTTTTTCCTCATTTTAGGCTTCTTCTCCAACGAGGTCAACCGGTCGAACCTATCTTCTATTTCTTCAAGGTTAGTGATTTGTTTTCATTTTTCTTGTAGATTCGAGTTCTTAGCACTCCCTTTTCATCATTGGTGTTATTTATTTCTTGATTCATAATTATTTTTGGGGTTTTCTTCTTCAAAATCTGATCTAGTGAAAACCCTTTTCACTTCTTTTATAATCTCTTGGTTCCTTGCTATCTTTGGTACAAATGGAAGGTAGAACCAAGAAGAAAGGATCTCGTGGTCCTTCTTCTTCCAGATCAACTCTTATAATAGTGCACCACTTTCGATCACCCAAAGATGGTCCCTCATATGTACGGGATATAAGGTTGCACAATGTTATTGTTGAACGCCCTGTTAATGTTGATCATCTTGCTCCATTTGATATCCTTCCCCTCCTTCAGTCTGTAGGATGGGATAACATATTACATTGGAGTGGGCCGGCATACCGCTCCATTGCGCAAGCTATGTATGCTTGTATTACCGATTTTTCGACTGAAATTCTAACTTTCACTATCTCATCCAGAGGAGGTCCAATAGATATGGATAGGCATCTTATTTCCGGCCTAATGGATTTACCTGTCCATGATGAAGGTATTCGCATTAGCACTCTAGTAGCTAAACTATCTGAAACTGAGAAACGTATACTTACTAGAGATTTATGCAATACAGATGCGGAATGGAATACTAGTGGAAATGCGCTTGCCTCAAAGTATTTGTTACCCAGATACAGAGTCCTTCATAGGATATTCATTTCAAATGTCTATCCTCGTTCTGGTAACAAAATCGAACTCACTACGTTTATGGTCTGCATTCTTCATTCCATCATCTCTGGTACATCTGTATGTCTTCCTTCCTTAATTTGTCATTGCATCATTCAATTCCGTCTTCATCCAGGACACAATGACATCCCTTTTGCCTATCTTATGACTGTGTTGGCCACTCATAGTTTAGTGGTAATGCCTATTAGGGAAGCTCTAATTCATCACCTACCATTCAATAACTCCAATATTAATAAAATGAATTTGAAGTTGGCCCCAGGCCAAGTCAATGTGGGAGCTGGTGGAGTTGATGTCGCAGATGCAGAAGAAGGTGATTTACCTCCTGATGACATCAATATGGATGATATTTTTGATGAGATCGAATCCAATTTAGTAGATGATCCTGACTATCAGTCATTGGACTTTGATGCGCATTTGCTCTCACTAGAGGAGAAGGTAGAAAATATGAATGTATCCCATGATATGCAATTCAAATATATGCGCAAGTATCTGAAGCACATTATGAGGGGACTTCATCAAATTGACCCTTCCATACCCTGCTCCTCCATTAGGTTCTGATTAGTATTTGATTATGTGGTTTGTAATAACTCTTATAATACTTGGTTTTTGGTTTGAATATTTTGGGATTGAATTTGGTTGAACTTGGTTGAACATACTTGCTTATGACTTTGGTTAACTTGATTATCTAGATCATATATTTTCTTTTTCCTCATTACTCTTTTTATTCTTCCTTATTTATCTACTTCCTATTCCATTTATTGGTTCCTTCCTTTGTCATATTGTGACAAAAGGGGGAGGATTTTATCATGCTTATGATATGCGGCATGTGGATTAGCATGTGGATTGTGTGGATTGTGGATAAGTAGTAGTCTTTCATTTTTATTTTTATTTTTGTAAGGGGGAGTATTGTTGGGGGAGTTGATGTGAGAATTGATACGAATTGTTTTGACCTATTTATAACTGGTGCATTATTCTTTGATCAGGTTGTAACTGGTTTATATAGATAACTGATGCATGATTCTTTATTGTGCATATTATGCTTATTTTTAATAAACTATATTTGGTCGCTAATTTGACAAAGGAGGAGATTGTAAGTGTTATGTTTCCTAGATCCTATAATTGTCAAACTTTATAGTGCCAAAACCTCTTGGGATCTGTGTCTTTGTAGCACTTCTACATATTCAAGACTGTGCTTCTCATATACAAGAACAAAGGTCTTTACCTCAAGAAACTCAAGTGCAAGATTACATGTTCATGTCAAGTACAACATCAAGTGTGAATTCAATCTTTCAAGCTTCAATAGTTCAAGTATTCAAAGCTTCGTCCAAGTCAAGACAAAGTTCTTTACTTTGAACCTCAAGTTCAAGCTTCAATGTTAGTCATATTCAAGCTTCAAACGTCTCAAGTTCAAGCTTCATCATATGTCAAGATCTCAAGCCTCATGAACTTCAAAGAACGACTATCAACTGAAGTAAGAGAAGATTCAATGCTCATACATCACTAACAAGGTATGAATGACCCTAGATTGACCATAGGGTTAGGTCATTTTGAATACATAATTCAATTGGGTTACTTTATAAGTGCATAGACTGGTTTTTCAACTAGACTTATGCTATGTTCGACTAGTCCTAGCACTGGCTCGACCAGTCCAAGAAATCCTCGACCAGTCCTAAGTTTGTTTATAATTTTCAGAATTTTTTATTAGAACCTCAACCAGTCTTAGAGACTGCTTGACCGGTCGTGTGAACAGTGCTCGACCCGTGCTCGACCAGTCCTGCAGGCTCGACTTAAAATTCAGCAACTAAATTGAGTCAACTAAATTGAGTCCCGCACGACCAGTCGTGGACAGGACTCGACCGGTCGTGGAGGCCACTCGACTAGTCAAGTAGGTCGTTCGACCAGTCATGGAATGGTCTGATCTTATCGCACTCAAAACTTTAAAAATCTGTTGATCCTACGACCAGTCGTGGTGACCTCATGACCAGTCGAAGATACGATTTTTGCACTTATAAATAGAGCACAAATTACAGAGTTTGGTTTCTAATTTAAGCAAAATCAATACACCACTCTGAGAGATAAGTTAGTGATATTCTTAAGCTATTTAGTGCTCATTTTATATTCTATTTAATTACCTTTTTGGATTTGATTTTGTATTCTGCGTTCTAATTTTATTTGAAAGAGGAATTATTATATTCCCATTTCTTGGAATCAAAATCAAATCAAGCTAGCCCAAGGTGATTTAATTTCAAAATCAATTTAGAACTTAGAACCTTTTAATATGTGAGTGTGAAAATTGAACTTTTACTCCGAATTGGTTCTTCCGGGCTGCATCAAAAGGAGAATATCCAGATAAGTATTTTATAGTTTTGTAAATTCTTTATTTTGGTTTCATTGAGATTAGGCTAGAAAAATCTCTTTATTTTGGCTCGTCTGAGGTGATCCATAAAACTCAGAGTGTCGGGTTTTTTTGTGTAAGCCCACTTGAAAGACACAATTGTGAGGGTTTTAGGTGAACCTTGACAAACCTATTTTCATAGTGAACGCTAATATCCACTGTGTGAGGATATTAGGAGTGAAGTAGTTGTGTGGCTGTTTTTCTAAACAGTTGGTGTACACACAAGTGAACCACTATAATTTATGGTCTTGTGGTAATTGATTGAATATCTCATTTTGTGGATATTGAAATTTCCTTTTTTGCATTTGTGGAGAATGTTGTAATTTCTTTTATGCAAGTGTGGGAATGTTGTAATAGCTTAGTTTTTTTCTTTGTTATTTATTTCTTTTATATCCTCTTCAGTTTGAGTTTTTGATACTCACCCAGGTTCTAGTAAGGTTGTCCTGCCATAAACTATTGGTTTTTGGCGTCAGGTTGTCCTCAGAACCAAGTTTGTATCAACCTCTTAATACTATTATTTTGAGGTTATTTTACATTTTCATATTGTGGATTGTTTATGTGTTATTGTAACATCCCGAAAATCGGGGGTCGAGCATAAACTCAACTCCCGAGTTCCAGAACATCACTTATGCATCAAAATGAATGATGATTGAATGTTGACTATATTTATGCATTGAACATGAGTGAGATTAAGCCAAAACAGCATATCAAACTCCAGAGACAATTAAATTACAAGCGGAAGACTGTGATAGATATATATAATATAAAAACAGTGGTGAGTCTCCAAGTGTGATAAAGTTACCAGGTTAGTTAATTACAAGTACAGTTCTAAAATATACCTAATGTGAGGAAGTGTAATGTCTCCTATCCCAAATATCATAGCTCCGTCAATACAATATCAGGTCTTCATATACCTGTCAGAGAGATACAGATAGGAGAACTCCTCCTCATCATCATAGAAGTAGTCCGGCTCAGCTTCATAAGCATCGCCATCACCTGAAACTCAACAAATCTGGTTGGTATTACAAACACCATCCCGTAACGTGGGAGTGAGTGATCAACTCAGTGGAACAGTAAAGCATAGGTTAACATGTTATCAATTCAGTCAAGCAGTAATGATAAAGCAGTAAAATCAAACACTCCTAACTACTCTTATTAATGCAAGTATGAATGCAATCATGATGTATGCCCTCATCGACATACTCCCTCATGCGACACCATCTTCGTTCGCGGCATGCTTTCTTTCCTCAGTGCTCCACATCTTCCAGGCACATGCAATGCATGATGAGTATGATTACCGAGTTGTTATTAGTCCATTTCAAACAGCAGGATTGGGAAACTAAGGTACCTCCCTTGTATCATTCCCAAACATGATCCATTCTAGGGTCGTCAGTCCTAGTTAATATTAGACGATGGTGTGTTTTCTAAGTCACTGCAAAGGCTGCCAGGGCTGTTACGCACAAAGGTTACACCACTCCCTCATCACCTCTTAAACGATTCATCACTATACAGAAACAGGCCTAGTTCATAATCTATATACCGTGGCAAACTCTAAGGCTCACCGCGATTTCAGAGTATGATCGAGGTCACTACAAAGGGCTGTCAGGGCTGTTGCTCGCATACGTTGTACCACTCCCCCATCACCTTATCAATGTAGGTCGATAGCACGAATATAGTGTCCCATACCACCATAATCGGCTCATGAGTCTAGTTGCTCACTGGTCACTACGGGGAGGCACGTGGCCCCAGCGTAGGCTGACAGCTCGACCACGGTGTCCCATACCACCATGCCCGGCTCATGAGTCTTAGCGGATCGAGGTACCATGGTTAAAAGGGTTTTCACTGGTAAGTTTGGTACCCTAGGTTCAAGCAGTAGCGACCAAACATGGTGAACATACATTAGACAAATCGGGTTACATGACGAGCCTGACTAGCTCGAGCGCATAATTAATTAGATGACATGAAGTGCATAAGCATTTCGCATGGCCTAACCACTGTCGCTAACTGACGTACGACTCGAGTTCATCAAACGCATCTTACGTGGCGACATGAAACTCAACCACGATCTCCAATCTGGTACCGATTGTCTGGACTATGATCATAGCCCTAAATACAATCAATTGTCATCCATAGCATGTGGAGTAAAGCATGATAAACAAAGTAATTCAAACATGCTAGTAGGCATGTTATAAAGCATGTTATAAAGCATGATATAAGGCATGTTGTAAAGCACTACGTCAATAGGAATACAAACACCTATATTGCAAGTAAGCGATTTAAGTAAACAACCTCATGGAGGTAATCATACATGTCACTAGGGTAGTTGAGAATCCCATCTCAACACCCTCCTAAGGTATCAACATCCAAACACTTACTCACACAAGCATTTTCACAAACACTTAACATACACTATTTCAACATACTTAGTGTATGTTAGCAAACATGTATTAGGGTGAATCCTTTCGCCAAGCAAGTATTTTATGTACACATAATATATTTATATAACAATTAATCATGGCAAACACATCTCTAAAATATACATGTATACAGTACTTTTACAATACAGTATTTCTACATACATAGTGTATATTAGTAAAACATGTATTTGGGCGAATCCTTTCGCCAAATAAGTATTTTATCCATATATCGTATATTCATACAACAAATAATCATGTCAAACACATTTCCAAAAAATATACGTATACGGTATTTTCTACGAATACCCAGAATATGTAAAATTCCATATTCCACAACGTTAATCGAAACAGAAAGCACTTTGTACATGTGCAATTGCATGCAGATCATGAATCTATCATTATCTGACATTGAAAGCATTGAAAACCATAACCTATACACCTAAAGTCCGCACCTTTTGTCGTAGAATCGAAACGAAATCGATGGGTTTGCTAAGCTTTCGTAAACGGTAGATTGGCGACCTAAAGAACGGAATAGGTTAGCTATTTCATAACCTACAACCACCCAAGCCCCAAATCAGATTAGGGTTAGGGTTTCTTACCTAACAATGGAGCTGGAATCGCCAGAAAAATGATGAGAACGGAGCGGTGGAGCTCGAATAGCGGCAGGGAACAGTAACAGGGAGTTCCTCCCACATCTCCCACACTTTCTCTCTCTTTTCTCTCTCTCAATCTAGGCAAATTCAGATGGCTGCAATGAGAGAGGGTTTAAGGTCCTTATATAGCTTAAAAACTCACCGAAATAGACTCATGTTCAAAGTATACTTGGGTTATAGCCAAAGGGGGCTGGTTTCAGCTCAACGGAGGACTTCTGGAGGACCTCCTTGAGCCAAAGGTCAGACTTAAGCTCACTAACGCTGGATCTATGTTCTATTAAGTTTTCATTTCGATCGGGATTCCAGATCACGCATGGCGGACCAGTTTTAGTTCAACGGTCAGCGGATCTCGATCGGAGATTCCGAGTATATGTAAATGTGTATGAAATTTTTTCTGATCCGAAGGTGTATTTGGGTCAGATTCTGACGGTCTAGTTGCTTAAAAATGATCCGCAAATGAGAGATGCTAGATTACTATTCAAGATATTTATTTTTAAAGAAAACAAGTGTTTTCACACACTCTCGCTCCGGACTCAAGCGAACAGCCATGGGACACTGGCTGGATTTGATTTCCGAGATGGTTGTCAAGCCTAATGAGGCGGTCCTAAGTCCTTAACCTCATATTATTCGGACTCCCGATGTGCGGTCCAGATCAGATACGGAGTTTCAACGTGCTCTTGAGAGCAGTTGGGTAATGAGTTTGATCCTAGATTTTAGGGTAACCTAGCGTCAATGATTCTACAAGTTTTGGGTCTTGCAGATCGTATTTAAAGCGATTCAAATAGATTTCGTAGCTAATATAGTTTATCACTTAGTTACTTTGTCTCATTTCTAAAGGATTTAATCCTAAGTGATTTCCGTCTGAGGTGGTACTTAGTCCTATGTAGTTTGTATATAAAGTGATCCAAGTTATACTACTTAGCTAGTTTAAGATAGTGTCTAGGGTGAAAGTTCTTAGAAAAATTAGAAGATCAAGGTGGTGAAGGGTGAGATTTGTGAAGGAAGTGGATTCAACAGTAGTTTTAGACTTTGGGATTGAGTTCTGACTAGTTAATAAGGTATTAGGATCGACCCATTGCCTAAGGACGTATAATCCCAGGTTGGCAAAAATCCGGGATGTTACAGTTATCTCTATTTATTTGTTTAAATTTTACTGTTAATTTTTTAAATTTAGCTAGTCCTATTCTCCCTCCCTCCCCCCCCCCAGGACTCTTAACTCGGCCTTTTCAGCACCCTATGAGGCGTTATATGGTAGACCTTATAGGTCCCTAAGTTGTTGGACTGAGATTGGTGAACGATGTCTTTTAGGTCCTAATGTTGTCAAGAAAACATCTGAAAAGATTGATCTTCTACAACAACGTATACTTACAGCTCAAAGTTGGCAAAAGAGTTTTGCAGATCGCTGGCGTAGACCCTTAGAGTTTGTCGAGGGATACCATGTATATCTCTGAGTTTCACCAATGAAAGGTGTAATACGATTTGGTATTAAGGAAAAGTTAGCCCTGAGGTTTATAGGGCCCTTTGATATTGTTGAATGAGTTGGCACCGTAGCTTATCGTCTCGCTTTGCCACCTCAATTATCTGGAGTACATAATGTTTTTCACGTCTCGATGATCCATAAATATGATCCGAAGATAATAGCACATGTTATTGACTGACAATCCTTAGCAGTTTGGGAAGATGCATCCTATATCAAGTAGGTAATTTGTATCGTGGATAGAAAAGAACAAGTTCTTCGTACTAAAGTCATTCTCTTAGTCAAAGTCCAATGAGGTTATCATTCTGTAGAAGAAATAACCTGGGAACGGAAAGTAGAGATACGCAATCGTTACCCTCATCTATTTGATTCCTAGGTATATATAAGTATGATATGGTTATTATTATATTGTACTGTTATAACCGGATATGTTTTAAAATTTCGAGGACGAAATTTTTTTTAGAAGGGGAGAGTTGTAAGACCTGAGGCCCCGAAATCTGGTTCATACACTAGATAGCCGTTGGTCGTAGGTCCATTAGCCACGAGAATATTTTGACTTGATCATAATGTTGTTCTGTTATCAAGCCGCAAGCCGTATTTCTACCCGATGTCCAAATTTTAAGATAGGGACTTCAAATTAAACAATCTGAGAAATGACAATTATGTCCTTATTTTATCTGGCAGAGCCCCACCATCAAGTTTTCAAAATTCGTTAGGTCCGAGAGCCTAACTGTTGTGACCGTAGTCGAGTTACAGAGTTATTGAAGAAAACGACATATCAATAGGACACTCAGATTGTAAGTTATGAATAGACATGCACATATATATTTTAATAAAATAACTCAAATGACTGTAATGTTTTTAAAACCCTTAGAATACTTTAGTTCAACTTACTTAAATAACATTGTTATATTGTTACCATAAGCTTACACTTCTCAAAAACATCACAAAAAACCTCCCAAACCTTTTTTTTAGACAAAAACTAATTTTAAAACCAATTTCAAGTCTATAAACATAAAAACTCTCTTTCAACATCCCATTTCCAACACTCTCTTTCTTGTTGAGTGTGAAGTTAAGAAGAAGAAAAGGAAATAGAAGCTGAGGTTGAGAGCCAATCCTCTGATAGTTACAGGTGAGTGCATAGATTAGGAGCACGCATATATGTGCATTGGGGTTTCCTTGAAAACCTTATTGCTGAATTTTCTGATTTAGGGTTAGGTTATTGCTGGATTTTCCTTGAAAACCCTATAAAAGACTAGATTTTTTTATTTAGGGTTAGGTTATTGCTAGATTGTAATTGAAGGCCCTATAAAAGATTAGATTTTCTAATTTATGGTTAGTTTATTGTTGGATTTTCTGATGTAGTTGGTTAACTTATTGCTCGATTTTCCTTCAAAGCCCTATAGAAGACTAGCTTTTTTTATTTAAATTGGTTAGGTTATTGCTGGATTTTCTTAAGTTTATTACTGAATTTCTGAGTTAGTTGGCTAGGTTATTAATGGAAGATTAGATCATAGAGATGATTTATTTTTGTTTAAATTCATATGTATTTCCATCGGTTTCTCTATTTGTCCCTTATAAAGTCCGCTCGCTACTTGTATGATAAAATGTTTGAAAGAATTATCCTTCATCCTTTTGATGTAGTTAATTCTTGAGAAAAGGCATGCTTGTGGCATGAAGTCTTATAGCGGAATGAATCCCAGATTGGATTTAGATTGGTTAAGTCATGTGCATATCATATGCATGGTTCATAGTTATTGTATCATTGTATGATTGAGAGTGAATGATTCATATCATGGTATGGTGATCATAGTGGGTTGTGTTGCAATAGACGATATGTCTATGATTAGTATGTGAACCGTCTAGATACAGGATGCATTACATGAGACCCCTATTAGAAACTTAAAATTCATGAGGAGACCACATGAGGAAGGTCATCATCGTATGCTTGTCTTAAAAAACATGCTATATTGTGATTGTGTGTGGACTCATGAATACAATGATTATAAATGCGATGAAACATACTTTATTATGACTTGAGTTGGACACCACACCAAAAATGTGTATTCAACAGGACATGATTAGAGGGTCCGTGGGTGTGTGCGGACTCATGCATACAATGATTATAAATGTGATGAAACATACTTTATTATGACTTGAGTTGGACACCACACCAAAAATGTGTTATGACTTGGGTTGGACACCACACCGAAAATGTGTTATGACTTGAGTTGGACACCACACCGAAAATGTGTAATTCAATAGGACATGATTAGAGGGTCCATGGGTGAAAGTCCCTAAACCCCGATTGGTACCATTGGGAGTAACCAATGCCTAGACTGGGTGGAAGAACAGAGCGCTGGAATGACGAAATACCAAAGTAGGCAGCGACTCCACCGACACGCATCAATTGGTTGAGAAATTTGACCTGACCTGCTTATGAGCAAGCAAATATAGGTTATGTGTGACGAGCTCATAAATTGTCCGCTATCATTTTACCAGGCGACTTATGACTTCTCGCTGTTAGACAGATAGGGAGGTTCAACACAAGTGGGTTAGACTAGTTCGGCCCGTGAACTATGTAGTCCCACCTCTGTAGTTGACCATGGTGGAAAAAGTCTATATAAGTAGGTAGCAATCATATGCGAGTCCCACCTCTGTTTCAAACCTTGGTGATCCAATTGGGAAATGTGGAAAGTTGTGGAAACGTTGAAAGGGTATGTATGTTAAAAGTGGGTAGAAGTCCCACCTCTATATATATAAATGATTTAGAACATAAAAAGTGACATAATGCATTGTATCTTTATTTTATTGTTATCGGTCCAGCAGGCCTTTGCATTATATGAGCATGACATGAAACATGCATTTTCACTGCACACATGCACTCACTGGGCTTAGTAGCTCAAGCTTTCCTTTCAATTTTTGTTACAGGTGAGAGTAGGGAGCTGCAGGAGTAGAGGCTATAGACTCCAGTTGTCCTTTTTGTTTTGTACATATCAATGTATATATTTTACCCTAAATATGTACATCAGGTATAGTAAATATGATATAGTTTATGTTTTGGTTTTGCCTTGATGTGCTCACTTGTACACAGTAACATATGTTAAATATGATGAAATTTTGAGAAATGATACGTGTTTGTTGTCTTTATTTTCAAAAATCCTCCTTTTGGAGCCCTGCTTATGGGACTTAGTATGTGATAGTTGGAAGTCCCAAAATAAGAATTCTACGGAGGCTGTCAACCAAAATTTGGTGTATAGTAATAATCATGGATTACCAACACTAGATTTATGGTCGTGATAGGAATTGACCGTGAAATGAAGGGAATTGACCGTGAAATGCACGGAATTGACCGTGAAGTGAAGGGAATTGACCATGAAATGAATTGAATTGACCGTGAAGTGAAAGGGAATCGCGGGAATTGACCGTGAAATGCATGGAATTGACCGTGAAAAGAAGGGAATTGACCGTGAAATACACGGAATTGACCGTGAAGTGAAGGGAATTGACCATGAAGTGAAGAGGAATCATCGGAATTGATCGTGAAATGCATGGAATTGACCATGAAATGAAGAGAATTGACCGTGAAATGCACGGAATTGACCGTGAAGTGAAGGGAATTGACCGTGAAATGAAAGGGAAGAGTCGGAATTGACCGTGAAATACATGGAATTGACCGTGAAATAAAGGGAATTGACCGTAAAATGCACGAAATTGACCGTGAAATGAATTGAATTGACCGTGAAGTGAAGGGGAATCGTCGGAATTGACTGTGAAATGCATGGAATTGACGTGAAATGAAGGGAATTGACTGTGAAATGCATTGAATTAACCGTGAAGTGAAAGGGAATTGATCGTGAAATGAACTGAATTGACCATGAAGTGAAAGGGAATCGCCGGAATTGACCGTGAAATGAAGGGAAATGACTGTGAAATGCACAGAATTGACCGCAAAGTGAAGGGAATTGATCGTGAAATGAATTGAATTGATCGTGAAGTGAAGGGGAATCACCGGAATTGACCGTGAAATGAAGAGAATTGACCGTGAAATGCACGGAATTAACCTTGAAGTGGAGGGAATTGACCGTGAAATGAATTGAATTGATCGTGAAGTGAAAGGAAATCACCAGAATTGACCGTGAAATGCATGGAATTGACCGTGAAATGAAGAGAATTGACCGTAAAATGCACGGAATTGACCGTGAAGTGAAGGGAATTGACCGTGAAATGAATTGAATTGACTGTGAAGTGAAGGGGAATCGCCGGAATTGACCATGAAATGCATGAAATTGACCGTGAAATGAATTGAATTGACTATGAAGTGAAGAGGAATCGCTGGAATTGACAGTGAAATGCATGGAATTGACCGTGAAATGAAGAGAATTGACCATGAAATGCATTGAATTGACCGTGAAGTAAAGGGAATTGACCATGAAATGAATTGAATTAACCGTGAAGTGAAAGGGAATCACCGGAATTGACCATGAAATAAAGGGAATTGACTGTGAAATGCACCGAATTGACCATGAAGTGAAGGGAATTGACCGTGAAATGAATTGAATTGACTATGAAGTGAAAGGGAATCATCGGAATTGACCGTGAAATGCATGGAATTGACCGTAAAAGGAAGGGAATTGACCGTGAAATGCACAAATTGACCGTGAAGTGAAGGGGAATCGCTAGAATTGACCGTGAAATGCATGGAATGGACCGTGAAATGAAGGGAATTGACCGTGAAGTGAAGGGAATTAACTGTGAAATGCATGGAATTGATAGTAAAGTGAAGGGGAATTGTTGGGATTGACCGTGAAATGCATGGAATTGATCGCGAAGTAAATGAAATGAATGAAATTGACTACAAACTGATTGAAATTGACAGCGAAGTGAATGAAATGGATTTTCGATCATTGACCTAATGGAATCTTGGAAAAGAACTAGGTTGGTTGGCTAAAGTAGCTTCTCCTACCCCAAAATCATATGGGGTACATTAAGTAACTAAATTTGGTTTAGAACATATTCTCGTTAAATAAAGAAAGTAAGAAATGAAAAAAAAAAAAAAAAAAAAAAGAGAAAAAAAAAGTTTATATGCTTATATATACATATTTATATAAATATGTATTAGAAAAAAATGTAGATAGAATAAAGTTCTCCATGTTAAAAATAAAAAAAAAAAAAAAAAAAAAAAAAGTGATGGGGGCAACCTGCTTAATCCAAGACCTATTGCTACGGCTATAATCCGTAGCCATAGGGGGGCCGCCAAATCAGAGTGGCCCTATCGGACAGGCTGGCAAGTTACAGGGGGGCCGCCAGTTCGGCTAGCCCACCCTGATTCGGGTTTGATTATTGGGGGGAGGTCCTTATGGCTACGGATTATGGTATCTATGGCTACGGATATAATCCGTAGCCATAGGTCTGACCATAGCATAAGACATTACCATGCTTCTTTGAACATATACCATTGAAACCATTTTAGGGGTCACAGAAGTTTTGGAACATTATGAAATTTGTTTTTCCTCTTCATCCAGGTCTTTGTGACCTTATGAATAGATTGGATGGAAAATAAATGTTATGGTGGGCCCTACAAAATTTTTAACAATGAAAATCAATTTTCCCGCTGCTCTTTGTGGTGTGGTCCAATTGATCTTTGGATATGATTTTTTTTTTTTTTTTGGATAATGCTCTGAAATGATCTCGAAATATGGATGAACGTTGTGGATATAATAAATATGTAACTATGGGGCCCATGTAACTTTGATCTCTTTCGAACCGTTCGTACAACTCAGAGTTCGAGGAGCGTCAGTGCTCGTCTTCGAGCACCAGCCGATCTGCTTCTTGAAGGAAAAAAGAAAGGGCATTTTCTACCTGAGAAAAGTTGTCCATACACTGGGGCTTATTCTTGGGAGCTAAAAATAAGTGGGCTTAAAAGGGGAAATGGGCCATAAATTAGGGCTGAAAGTCAGGCGAGTTTCAACCCTAGCCCAACCCAAGGTTCCTACACCTCGACCCTAACCCAACCCAACCCAACCTCGGGTTGGGAATTCTCAACCCAAGCCCAACCCATGCGGGTTCGATAGAGTTGGTTGGGTAGATATATGCTAATATTTTCATTATTACATTAGTCTATTATATTTTCAATACAAGTTTTATTTTTTATACCTATAATTTTATTAATTATATATGTAGTTATTTATCGTAAAGAACATTTTCTCTAAACAAACAAGCTAAAATATAGGACAACTACTCAATTTAAAGTCGTATTGTGTATCAAGCAATCTATTTGAGAGAGAGAAATCTAGTGTATCTTGTTAGATTGAGTCATCGGAAATGACGTGGACCAATAAAACCTGACGGCATTGGAATTGCCTGTGCCTTCAACACAAACGATCCGCACTCAATTATAATTAACTTATAAGGAACTTATATATTGATCGGGTTCGGGTTGCGTCGGGTAACCCGAGTCCAACCCAAGTTTTATCGGTTGGCGTTTGTATGGCCCAAGCCTGAGACCAAACCCGATACATCCTGCCCAAGCCCAACCCAATGTCGGGTCGGTCACGGGTCGGTCGGGTTGAACCCGCCCAACTATCAGCCCTACCATAAATGGGTCGTATAGTTGGAAATTTCTCATTATTTATTTGGTTGCAATTCTATTTATTGTTGTGGATGATTTGAGTATATGAATGCATGAGATAGATTGTATGCTAGGCACTTAATTTAGAATACACACAATTGGTATTTTCATATTTCACCATATAGACTAGTTGTTTATAATATTGCATCTCTTATAATCTATATAATTGGACTTACTTGGCATGGAAGCTTAACTGTTAATTGTTTTTAATTGGCTAATACTATTAAGTGACCCTATACACTCGTCCTCTAGAACTTAGCTGTAATTCTAAGATCCATTAATTTTCGCGTGCTGTGATTAATAATTTACACAATTTCAATTTGGTCCACCTAAAATCTGGGTATGTCTCATTTTAGGTCTAATGACTTAAAGTCTTGTTACCTAAAATGAGCTGGTCCACCTAAATTTTGGATATGCTATTTTAGGCTCACATGACCTAAAATGAACCAGCAAAATGGATGGATGGCACATGCATGATGGTTGACCTGCACAATAACTTACCAACTATGGTTGTGGAGGGATGCGGATTGCGTCAGTGTAATGCTTATTTGCTATCCAACTTGCTGATATGCTTATTTGCCATCCAACTTGCTGATTAGGTCATCCAGCGGCAATGAAAATAAATTACACAAACAAACTTATTCATTTTGGGTCTGATGACCTCAAATGAGCTGGCAAACCGGATAGATGGCACATTCACGATGCTGTGCTGTGTAAAGAAGCTACGGATCTCGGCTCAAGAGGCAAACAGATTGCGTGGTGTGCCAAACTCCACGGTATATGGTATATTGATGTCACCAAGTTATGTGGGCCCACCATGATATATGTGTTATATCCACATTATTCATCCATTTTGCAATATCATTTTAAGGCATGGGCCCAAAAATGAAGTAGATCCAAAGCTCAAGTGTACCACCCCACAGAAGAAGCAGTAGGAATTGAACATCCACAATTGAAAACGTTTTGAGGCCACCGTAATGTTTATTTACCATCCAACTTGTTCATAAGGTCAGTACACCCCACTGATGTCTGTGGTACGGTTCACTTGAGCTTTGAATCTGCCTCAAAAGCCATGTCTTAACATGATCTCTCAAAATGGATGAATGGTGCAGATCTTAGATAGTACATCATAGTAGGCTCATAGAACTTGATGACGTCAACACACTTGGTGGTGCCACAACGCAATCCTTTCGGTTTTGGAGGGGAGGAATGCAACCCTGACCATAAGCCCACTTCGGTGCATGTATTGTAAATCCATATCTTTTATCTGTTTTTTTTAGCTTAATTTGAGATATGGTCTAAAACATAAAGTAGATAAAAATTTTAGGTATACCACACCACAGGAAACAATAGTTATTGTTGGGGAAAAATATGATAAGTCCGAAGACTTGGTTATGGAATGGACTAACTCTATTGACACTGCCCGAGAATCCGAGCCGATAGTGCGAACTGAGGCAAAGCAAGACCTAAAGGAGAGACTTAGCTCGGTTTGCGAGAAATGAATCCCGACCAAGGCCAAAAGAGTCAAGAGCCTTAGGTAGCGTGTAAGACATATGAAGTTGACTCGACTAACGAGTCAACAATGTGTAAAGGGATCGATTGAGTCCCGAATGCTAGAAGCCCCTGCTCAACCATAAAACCGGTCCACGTAAGGTCGGTTACCAGGTCGGCTATCGGATTAAGGACATCGGTGTGAAACTAACTCCATTTAATCCGACAGAAGGCCAAATAAGCTCTGTCCTTGCAACTAGCCGAGACTCATCTCTTATTAGAGCCGGTTAGGGCTGGGCCGAGCAAGGAAGAGACGGTGCAAGTATAAAAACCATTCCGAAAATCTTGTAAAAGGATTCCCGACCCCGGAAATCTCGGGATTGGGAAATATTCGTAAACAGATTGCAATTAAATCAAATTCCCGATATTATCGGCAGAGAATCCCTACACGAAGAAACCTCCCACCCTAAAAAAAGAGGACATCTCCAGGATCAAAGGTACACAAAAAATACCTCAATATAACCTTCTTCCTAATCTAGTCACTGACTTAAGTATCAGAGGTTCTCCGGCTCTAGCCAAGGTCCCCTTTACATCTTTCTTATGTAGGTGGTGACCCAGGAGGAAGTGCGTCAGGGTTTTTGCATCAATAGTTTGGTGCCGTCTCTGGGAGGCGATACAAAAAGTCGTTTTCCAGGCTCTATCCAAAAGTTCCAAGCAGGCATTAATGGCAAGAGCCAGAAAGACTGGTCCTAGCGAACCAAATGAAGCCGATAACACTGGACTATCGGGTCCAGATGGGGCACAGGGAACCCAAAACCAACCTGACGATCAACAAGGTTCCGCAGCTCATCCTACAGCATCTGCCTCAACAAGGATACCCAGTGGAATTGAGGAAATGGACGGTTGGATAGGGAAGTCCAGGAGCTCATAGTCGATATAACTGTTATGAAACAAATGTTGGAGCAGATGCATCGTCAACAAACTCAGCAGCTTCAACAAGGGCAGGCAATGAACATTCCGTAACAAGTTGTTGACCCTCAGCTTACTACCTTGCGATCGCTAGCGCAGTTGAGTCAGTCTCGTGGGCCGTCTGAGCCAGAGCCTGCTCATTCGGTGACTGCTGTGTTACCTCCCACTGATCTCCAACACGAGATAGGCATAACCAGCCTCCAGATGAAGGTGTGGCAGAAAGTAACAAGCCTTGGAAAGCTGACCTTCAGGACTTTAAAAAAGATGTGCTGGAAGAGATGGCGGACATGAGGCAGAGTCGAGATACACAGCTAAAAAGGACCGAAGCAAAAGCGTCTCAGTTCGTGGAGGAAGTGATGCAAGCTCGGCTACTGGAGAGGTTTTGCCTCCCGCAGATTACGCCTTTCACTGGCAAAACTGACCCAACAGAGCACAT
Source organism: Magnolia changhungtana (assembly GCA_030180095.1). Lineage (NCBI taxonomy): Eukaryota > Viridiplantae > Streptophyta > Magnoliopsida > Magnoliales > Magnoliaceae > Magnolia > Magnolia changhungtana. The sequence continues at coordinate 2,361,355 of JASAUF010000316.1, forward strand.
CGAATGCTTCTGAACGTATACGGAACTGCATGATGCTTCGGATGCCGCAATGTGCCGAGCTTTCTCCCTCACCTTAGCCGACGTAGCCCGATTTTGGTTCAAGCAACTGAAACTGAAGTCCATCAGCACATTCGCAGAACTCAGCGATGCCTTCCTCACTAATTTCATTAGCGAGAAGAAGAAACTGAAGCCCCTGCGCATCTGAATAACATAGTTCAGAAGGAAGGAGAACTGCTAAAAGACTACCTCAAACGCTTCAATTTTGAGTCGCTCCAAGTCCGGAAGCATTCAGAAGAGACAACACTCAATTCTATCATGCATGGTGTTAAGGACAAGCCATTTCTGGCGTCCTTAGATAAAAACCCGCCTGAAACCTTGGCTGAATTCATGACTAGGTCGGATAAGTATGCGGATGCCGAGAAACAAGGAATTTGCGTGAGGCCGCTCAAAATGCAAAAGCTTTGGCTAAAGAGTCAGCCAAAATGGAAGTTGACTCGGCCGAAGCGAAGAAGCGTAAGGACGATCGAGCGCGCGATGAACGAAAGTCAGGGAAACAGCCCGATCGAAAGTTTTCAACTTATACCCCACTCAACAAGCCCCACGAGTAAGTGTTGATGGAAATCAAGGGTGAAGGATTTGTCAGTTGGCCGAATAAGCTCCGAAGTAATCCGAACCACTGGAATAAAGATAAATATTGCCACTACCATCGCGATCATGGCCACAGTACGAGTGACTGTTTTCATCTGAAGGAAGAGATTGAAAGACTCATCCGAGATGGCCGACTTAGAGAACACGTCGAAAGAACCGGGATAATTAAAGAACGTCCAGGTGACAACCTACTCACGAAGGAATCCAAACTATCGTCAGTGGTCCCTGAGGCGGGGGCGATTCGAACAACGCTCGCAAAAATCACGCCAGAAGCATTAGTCGACTCGAGTCCGAAATCTTGATCATAGCTCGGCTTCCAAAAGAAAAGAAGAGAGGAAAATATTGTATCTCTTTCACCGATGAAGACGCTCGAGGCATTTACCATCCCCATGACTATGCATTAGTCATCACTCTCACCATTATGAATCGAAGGGTGTTCCGCATACTTGTCGACACAGGATCATCTACTGACGTGCTGTTCACCCAGGCGTTCGACAAAATGGGTGTTGAATGATGGTCTTACGGCCAGTTCGTACCCTATTGATCGGATTCTCAGGAGGACAGATACTCCCAGAAGGAGTCATCTCGCTTCCACTTACTGCTGAAAACCCTCCACATCAGGTAATAGTAATGGTCGACTTTCTAATAGTCGATCAGTCGTCTGTCTACAACGCTATACTCGGTCGACGATAGCACTATGGGGTACAAACTTCTTAGTTTTATGGATGCTTATTCAGGATATAATCAAATTGTAATGCATCAAACTGATAAATCTAAGACCACCTTTGTCACCGACAAAGGTCTTTATTGTTACCAAGTGATGCCGTTTGGTTTGAAAAATACTGGAGCGACTTATCAAAGATTAGTGAACAAAATCTTCGCTCAGTTGATCGGCCGAACCATGGAAGTGTATATTAACGACATACTCGTCAAAAGTGTACACGCGGCCGACCATATTGCCGACTTAGAAGAAATGTTCCTGATCCTGCACAAGTTCCAAATGAAATTGAACCAGAGTAAGTGTGCCTTTGGTGTGAGCTCTGAAAAGTTCCTCGGATTCCTAGTTAGCCAGCGAGGAATCGAGGCAAACCCAGAAAAAATTAAAGCGTTGCTCGATATGGAGTCTCTGAAAACTATAAAAGACATACAAAGATTGACTGAACGAGTTGCGTCACTCAACTGTTTTCTCTCCCGAGACACCGATAAATGTCTCTCGTTCTTCAAACAATTGAAGGGACGACAGATGGTGGATTGGACGGAAGAGTGTGAAGCAGCGTTCCAGTAATTGAAATCTTACCTCGGATCTCCGCCTCTCTTGTCAAAAGTCAAAACCCGAGTCGGGAGAAGCCTTGTTGTTGTATCTTCTAGTATCCGAGGCAGTGGTTAGCTTGGCCCTGATACGGGAGCACGAAGGAAAACAACTGCCGGTTTACTGCGTCAGCAAAGCACTACTCCCAGTAGAGACAAGATACTCACTCCTGGAAAAAGTAGCCTTAGTCCTAGTAGTCTCCTCATGATGACTTCAGCCATATTTTCAAGCCCATACCATTATCGTCATGACCGATCTCCCACTGCGTCAAATTCTACAAAAACCGGAAGCATCCGGCCGATTAACGAAGTGGGCGATTGAACTCAGCGAATTCGACATTCAGTATAAGTCGAGAACAGTGATCAAAGGGAAAGCCGTGGATGACTTTATCGTGAGGTGACACCAAAAGTCGACTCAACAATAGGGCTTGTTACCGAGTAGTCAACGACCGCTCCACCCGAGTTAGCGCCCAACCCACTCCCTTGAAAGTTGTATGTCGATGGCTCCTCCAACTCTAAGGCAAGCGGGGCAGGAATAGTGCTGAAAACTCCCGATCAAACCTACATGCAGTATGCCTTAAGACTCGGATTTCAAGCCTCGAACAATACAGCAGAATATGAAGCTTTACTACTAGGTCTCTAACTCGCGGCTAGTTTAGGTGTCACATACCTCAACGTTTTCAGCGATTCACAGTTAATCGTCAATCAAGTCACTAACATGTATCAAACATGAAAAGAACAACTAAAAGCGTATATGGAGAGAGCTAAGGAACTGATTAGCGGCTTTCAGCTCTGTGTCATCTCTCAGATCCCTCGAACAAAAAATGTCAAAGCTGATCTATTAGCGAAACTCACCTCTGCCGACGAAGACGACATACCCAGATCTGTTCCAATCGAGTACGTCGCTAGGCCGAGTATCAATGAACCACTTAACTCGAGCGTACATGCAATTAATTCAGAACCTTCTTGGCTCGATCCAATCGTCCGATACCTCGACAAGGGAGAGTTGCCCGACGATCGCGCTGAGGCTCGACGACTCAAGGTTCGAACTTCCCGTTTTACCATGATCAATGGGGTGCTTTACAAGAAAGACTACTATACTCCCCTCTTACGATGCCTGAATTCCAGTGAAGTCGATTACGTGCTGCGGGAAATCTATGAAGGGATCCACGGAAATCACTCATGAGGATGATCACTTGCACACAAAGTCTTATGTCGGGGATATTACTGGCCGACTATCCAGCATGATGCTCGCAAGCTCATCCAAAGATGCGACAAGTGTCAGAGATTCGCGGCCATCCCGAGACAACCACCCGAAGAACTGACTCCAATGACCGGTCCTTGGCCCTTCGCAGAATGGGGGATTGATAAAATCGGACCACTTCCTATGGGGAAAGACAAACTAAGTTTGCTGTCGTGGCAGTAGATTACTTTAAAAAGTGGGTTGAGGCAGAGCCATTGGCGAAGATAACCGAGTAAAAGGTTACGGGCTTTATATGGAAAAATATTGTCTGTCGGTTCGGTATACCCCAGACTATTATAACTGATAACGGAAAGCAGTTTGATAATAGAAGCTTCCGAGAGATGTGTGATAATCTCAGAATCAGAAATGTGTACTCATCGCCCCACCTTCCTCAGACGAACGGACAGGTTGAGGCAGTTAATAAGATCATCAAACAGCATCTCCGAACCAAGCTTGACCAAGCCAAGGGAGCTTGGACCAAAGAACTCCCAAAGATATTGTGGGCATACCGCACCGCGGTTCAAACCATTACAGGCGAAACTCCCTTCTCCCTGGCTTATGGCTCGAAAACTGTCACCCCGGTCGAGATCAGGTTGCCTTCATCCCGAGTTAGTTCGTTTGATGATGAAGATAATGAAGAAGTCTTAGCCCTCAGACTCGATCTTATGGACGAACAAAGGGAGAAAGCTCAGCTATGGATGATGGCTCGGTAGCGGCAAGTCACTCGGTTCTACAATGCTCGAGTTAAAATCAGATGATTCAGAGTCGGAGATATGGTCCTACGAAAGACGTTCCCAAATACAAAAGAAGTCGGTGCAGGCACATTAGGACCTAACTGGGAAGGACCGTATGTCATCACAAGCACCATCCGACCAGGAAGTACCGATTGGAAGACCTAACCGGACGTTCCCAATGCTCGAGTTAAAATCAGATGATTCAGAGTCGGAGATATGGTCCTACGAAAGACGTTCCCAAATACAAAAGAAGTCGGTGTAGGCACATTAGGACCTAACTAGGAAGGACCGTATGTCATCACAAGCACCATCCGACCGGGAAGTACCGATTGGAAGACCTAACCGGACAATTGCTACCTCATCCGTGGAATGCCGAGCATCTAAAGATCTATTATCCCTAGGTTAGAAAGACTCAAAATTAACAAGCTTGTAAACTGAATCAGATTGAAAAAGAAACCAAGTATATTCATTCATTGGTATGCTAGTTACATTGAATTATATCATGCCTCGGCATTACATTGACAAAGCAAAAGGAAAAGCTGGTCGTGGCACGCAAGCTTGGTCTATTTGGAGAACTGGTGTGAGTGCAAAAAATAGAGTTGATGATGGTACTAGAGCTTGGTCTGTTTGGAGAGCTGGTGTGAGTGTAAAAAATGGAGCTGATGATGGTACCAAAAATCCAGCTCCAAGGCTCACCAGAGACTAGGTAGTTTAGACTCAGCTACCACCACCTGGAGCGACTTCAGGAGCAGCCTCGGTTTCAACACCAGTCGTGGCTTCAGCAAGTTTGGTAGCCTCAGCCTCTTGTCCCTTAGACTCGGAAGCACCATCATCGAATCCCGAGAGATTAAGGTCGGGAAAAGACCGCTTCATCAGATCAACGCATGTTGTATACCCACTCTGATACAAGTGATCCCTCTCTTCCTCAAATTCTGAGGATTCGAGAAAGGCTAGTACAACTCGCTCCTTGACCTCCTTAACTTCCTTGGCTTCATTGGTAGCCTTCTAAATAGATGCCTCAGCCTCAACCTGGGTCCGAGACAACTTATCCACGCAAGAAGCATGAGTCTGCCGGATTCGCCGATTCTCTTCCTGAGCTTCCAACAGTAGCGGGGTCAGACGAGCACATTCAGCCTTAGCATCGTCGGCGGCCCTCCTGGCAAGGACTAAATCGCCCGACAGAACTCCAACCCGAAAGAGGATGCCTCGGCTTTTGTGTCCACCTCAGCTGCCTGCTTCTGAGCTGCAGTTAGCTCTGAGCAGGCCTTGACCAAACAAGGGGCCAACTGCAGAGGGAGAATGTGAAGCCAGACTGAGTCACAAATACAAGGAATCATCAACGAAAATAAAGATCACAAATATTACCTCAAGAAGTATCTTCGCCGCGTGACCAAGAGTTTGCGACGAAGAGGCATTGTAGAGACTAGCGAAGTCTCTTTCACTCCCATGAGCAATGGCCCAAGGGATCATTCCTGATACGACCCGCTGGAAAGGTGAGGGCTCCGGTTGAGTCATTCCCTCTACTAAAGTCTCCCCTCCGTGCTCCTCTCTCAGTTCCGAGGTCCGCTCTATAACAGGTCCTGACTCTGAAGCCGCCTGAGACTCGACAGGAAGTATGTTCAAATCCTCTGCCCTTTCCTCAAGGTCCAAGAGTACGACTATGGTCGGGATGGCCAGAGTAGAAGGGAAGGGGACAGACGGTTCATTGGCCTTCGGAGCCGTCTTCGCCTTCTTTGAAGGTCGAGGCTCCGACATAAGCACCGACCTTGGAGGAGCCTTCATTTTCGCCGCCGGTCTCAGAAGGGGCCAAGCTTCAGCCATATCTGTGTCAGACAAAGTAAAGAGTTATGACAAATCCAAATCCAAGAGAAGCTCATCAGAAGAAATCGAGGATACCTATAACGGCAGTATCGAGGCCCGAGAGAAGAAGATGCTCTGGCTGAAGGAGATTCTTCTAAGACCGATCTTCCGGACTTAACCCCTTCAGTTCCTTGATCCAAGATAAAGCGTTGGCTCCTAACTTCGGTCTTTTCTTTGGAAGGTCTGCAAAACACGTTTAGTCAGATACGGAAGAATCAAAGGAAGAGAAGACATAGAAAAGACATGCCGAGTCACCTGCTTCAAAGAATGACCGAGGAACGAAAGGTTTAAAGAGCCCACCCTCGGCAGTCTCCTAGCGACCGCACACCCAGAACCACCTCTCTCTCTCTCTCTCCAGTGTTTGCTAGAGGTAGGAGGGCCGGTTATCAAAGAGTCGCCCTTGTTCCGCCAAGCGCTTAGAAAGTACCAGCCAGGTTGCTGAGGGTTTGGACGTACTTGGTACAGATAGAGGAACTCATCTATGGTTAGTGGGGGTTGTTCTGCCTTAGCCCACAACACTGAACATCCAAACAAATTCCTCCATCCATTCGGAGCTATCTGCCCAGGAGCAATTCGGAGTCGGGAAAGAAAATCCTGAGCAATGGGTTGAAGGGGCAGACGCAAGCCACATTGCATGGCAACTTGGAAAATTGCGACCATCCCAAGAGGAGGATGGTCGGGTAATTCACTCGAAAGAGGAAGGCAAAGAATAACTGAGTCGGGGATATGGTACCCGACTCAAATTTTATCCAAATCCGCTCCAGTTAAGAACGAAGGGACCGGACCCTTCTGTTCATCTCCAGCCTCCCCTCCCTCGGCAGCCTCACCTTCCTCATCGGGCGACTCAATGACTCGAGCCGACCTCTTAAGAGGAACCGATTCAACGGGCTCCTCAAACTCCTCATCCTCTTCTTCTAGGTCATCCCCAGGAAAATGAGGGGTGGGCCTGCCAGAGGCAGTTATCAGACCAGAAGGACCTGCTTGAGCAGGGCGTTCTGCTGAAGACCCAGACACCCGTTCAGAGAACTGGAAAGCTTCGTTAGTGCTAATCGCCATCTCCGTTAGCAATGTGGGCGATTCCAAGACATCCTAGAAATGTCTCGATACGTCCTCATTATCGGAAGACCCCTCTCAAGGATTTGAAGACTCCATTAAAGGAAAAGAAAGGGAAGGAGAGGAGAACTCACCAGAAAGGCGAAAAGAGCACAGACGGAGAAGCCAAAAGAAAAATGAGGGCGAAAACAATGGAGAGAACGGTCACAGCGAAAGGAAGAAGAGAAAATAGAAGAAGGAGAGAACGCGTGGGAATGGGAAAAAGACGCCTCGCTCCTCCTTTTATAGTTGTTCCACGTGGCAAAGGCATTTAAGGAGGAGTCGAATCGACGCCTATTTCGACTCCCCCGCTCGACACGTGGTGCACGCCGACTGACGCAAGTAACGTCCTCACCACGTGTCCGACACCCACAGGCGGACAGAACGTCTCGACGGCTGTATGCACGTGCGACCTCGAGCATCGAACCGACGCCTGTTAAGAATGACATAAGAAACATTAAATGTTCCATCATAACCTCGTTCTCCCACGTATACGACTCATAAACTCATTACTCCTTAGTGCCGACACGGCTAACACCAGGAGTAGGGGGTTTACTGTTGGGGAAAAATATGATAAGTCCGGAGACTCGGTTATGGAATGGACCAACTCTATTGACACTACCCGAGAATCCGAGCCGACAGTGTGAACTAAGGCAAAGCAAGACCTAAAGGAGAGACATAGCTCGGTTTGCGAGAAATGAATCCCGACCGAGACCAAAAGAGTCAAGAGCCTTAGGCAGCGTGTAAGACATATGAAGTTGACTCGGCTAACGAGTCAACAATGTCTAAAGGGATCGATTGAGTCCTGAATGCTAGAAGCCCCCGCCCGACCATAAAACCGGTCCACATAAGGTCGGTTACTAGGACGGCTATCGGATTAAGGACATCGGTCTGAAACTGATTCCATTTCATCCGACAAAAGGCCAAATAAGCCCTGTCCTTGCAACCAGCCGAGATTCATCTCTCATTAGAGTCGGTTAGGGTCGGGCCGAGCAATGAAGAGATAGTGCAAGCATATAAAAAAAACATTCCGAAAATCTTGTAAAAGGATTCCCAACCTCAGAAATCTCGGGATCGGGAAATATCCGTAAATAGATTGTAATCAAATCAAATTCCCGATATTATCAGCAGAGAATCCCTACACGACGAAACCTCCCATCCCTATAAAAAGAGGACATCTCCAGGATCAAAGGTACGCAAAAAATACCTCAATATAACCTTCTTCCTGATCCAGTCGCTGACTTAAGCATCGGAGGTTCCCTGGCTCTTGCCAGGGTCCCCTTTACATCTTTCTTGTGCAGGTGGTGACCCAGGAGGAAGTGTGTCAGGGTTTTTGCATCAACAGTTATTAACTATTAAAAACCTTGTGTGGGCCATAAAAGTTTAAATCAAAATGATATTTGTTTTTTTCCTTTCATCCAGGCCTGTTTGACCTTATCAACGGGTTGGATGGTCAAGAAGAATTACAGTGGGCCTTAGGAGGTTTTTAACTATAGGCGTTCGACTAAGGTTTCCTGTGATATGGTCCACCTGAAAATTATATCTTTTTTATTTTTGGGACCAAACCCTAAAATAAACTGACAAAACATATGAACAGCATTGATATACAATGCATGCATAGAGGTGGGCCCTACGGTCATGGTGGCACCCACAGCACTGGTCTCGCTCAGGGAGGGAACACCATGGACCCCAGTCAAAGTACTGCCGGTTTGGTGAAGTGGAAGAGATAAGTCTCCACGTCGATATGACCTGTGAGTCCCGGGTAGGCACGTTACCATAATATTTGCATTCTTTTCCATGTATTTAAGTGTCACTCGAATGCTAGATTATTCCATCGTGGATATGTGTCAATGCCAGCTCACCTAAAAAATCCCAAAGGTATCTTAGCTAGTAATCTGCCATTAGTATCCATTAACCATTTGAAACCTAGCTACTTCAAAAAAAGATGCGTGTCCTTGTGTCTCATGTACAAATGCAATACGAGACTCAGTGTCTGAGATTAGCTTTAGCACACTTTCCATGCTTTGAAAATATTCTACCATTTCCCCATACGAAAAGGCACCATCGTCCAATTGGCAAAGTGTATCACATGCACATACTTCCAACTACTTGTGGACCATCCAAATCATGGTGCCCACTTTGAATAGCTCATAACCCCAAAATCGATTTGATTAACGTTCCTAAACTTTGATTAAAAAGGACTTCTTTATTGAAGTCAGATTGTTAACCAACCGTCCAACTTGTGTCCACCACTAGTTGTCAAATCAGATCAGTGTAACTTTTTATTTATAACCCATCTAAAAGCAAGGCCCATGTTTTCGACGGTTTATCTTGAGTTACACTCGAGCCAAGTGCACAATTTCTGAGCGCATGTATACGAACTGATGTCATTCGGCAAGAGTATCGACGTCCTAACTTATCGTATTTTATTATAGAAGACAATTTGAAATAAAACTCAACGTCCAATCTGATAGGAGAACGCTTGCGTGGCTTTCGCATGGAGGGTGGGGCGTTACATTTTCTGACGTGGAAGGACAGACCTCATGTCCGTTAGATCCACACCGTCCATCAGGTGTTCCGCAGTGTTCACACCGGATCTCAGAAGTAAGGCCCGTTCAACAGTCAGTTGGGGTACACAGTGGAAAACGGTCGTCATGGGAAGTCCCCCATTAAAACCGTCCAAATTTCGTGGGGAGTCTACCAGATCACGTAAATTTAGAGCTTTTAGTAATGATTTTACACCATTCCCTCTGGTGTGGCATACCTATAACTAGGATTTGATTAAATTTTAGGATGCAAGGTGAAATTGTAACTGCTGCTTTTCCGTCAGTTAGCTAGCGTAACTGATTATTCTTTGGATGCCGAGCAAGTCACGTTAGCCAGTAGTTCCAAGGACGCGGATTGCCTCCTACCCCCGCCCGGACAGTAAACCGACCGGGCAGGGCTCTGTGGGGTCCACCGTGCTGTAATTGTTTTATCCACGCCGTTAAAAGCTTTTATCAGGTAATTATAATGTATGAACCGACACGTTTAAGGATTAAGTGGACCACAAAGTGGGAATTGAACGTCCACCATTAAAAAAATTCTTGGGAGCTGGAGAAGCTTCGGATCAAGCTGATATTTGTGTTTTCACTTCATCCACGTCTACATGACATTATTGATAGGTTGGATGGTAAAAAAAACATCACGTTGGCCCTTATAAAGGTTTCAACGGTGGGTGTCATTTTCAATGCAGCTTCCTTTGGTGTGGTCCATTGGAGCTGTGTACATGCCTAATGGTTAAGAACATATCTTAAAATGATAATCCAAAAGCATTTAACAGCATGGATAAAACACTTACATCACGGTGGGCCCCACAGAGCCCTGCCCGGACGGATTACCGACCGGGCGGGTTTAGGACGCAATCCGCGTCCGCAGTTCCTAGCGATACTCTATGAATGGGACCGTTTCTCTTTCAAACAATGATAGCGTACAGAGCGCATGTGCCTAGAACACAAATAATGCAATACTGGGATGAGTCATTGGTGTGTCAGCAATGGAACCTCTTGGAGGAAGTGTCACAGGTTGCCTTGATATTTTGATATAGTTTCTAATAATAAATAAGAAAGCCATCGTTCATAAATCTGTGTCCATGTGTTCCACGTCATATTATTCATAGAAAACTACCAACGATCTTATACCCAAGGAGAATTACCCTACTGAGTTGTCCCAATTTGACATGTGTCAGACATCCAAACCAGGCATCAGTCACCCACGCATGAAAATGGATGTCCCAAAAATCAGTCAATCCAAAGGGGACACTAGCTCATCGGGAAGGTGTAAAATCATGCATAAAACCTCTAAATCATATTCTGGCCCACCTAGGCTTTGGAATAGCATGACTTTTAGGGTTGTCCCTTGTCCGTCCATCCACGTGGAGCTGTGATGAATGGGTTGGATGCAGATAAACGACATAGCAGGACCTATGCACAACCTACGGTAGCGACCCTTCCTATTATTTGTCTCCCAGGTGTACATGAGGCGGGACACCGTATGGACGGAACGGATGTCATGAAAACATCTTGGTGCGCCCTAAAGAAGTCGATCAAATTGTGGCTTTTAAATTTTGTTTTCTTTTGGTCTATGTACCATTTTCCTTTTCCGCTGGTAAGCATTCGCTTCATGTAATCAGCCATAAACGGCGCAAAGGAGAAAGGATAAGGATGAAAGACTCAGTCACCGTCGATTGATCATCAGATGTGACGGGATGTGGCCCCATATTAACTACTACCAGTAACTTTTAAAAGGTGATGGGATATGAGGAATCAATGGCATGTCTTATAATGACAGGAAAAAAGAATCTGTTCTTTGATTCAGAAGTTGTGGTCTACAGCTCATCACAAGCTAATCTTCGATTGGAAGGTTATACGATCATGGCCCACTGATGATGTGCTAAGCCAGTAACCATTGGATCGCATATTGACAAAGAAAGTGTAATGTGGGGCTGATTAATCTCCCTGATGAGTGGACAAAGATGATTTTTTTGTCTAAGATGATCCCGTGATTGTAAACTTATTGGACGGTTTGGATGTGCCATCAACACGAAGGTTTGGAAGTTATCTCTGGGTGGACTATAACTTATAATCCAAACTGGCTGGACTCTGACACGTTTTTATTTTTTTAGTAACTAATAATCCAGCCACATGAGAGATGCTCGCAATCACCCATTGGACCATAAATTAATGTCCATTCAGAAGATAATGTCATGTGCGTGCAACATCCAACCCATTCAATAGGTTGGAATCACCATGAAGATTATCTCTTTCTTTTTTTTTTTTTTTTTTTTTTTAAAGGCCCTGTCAACTCATCAAGCTTACCACAATTGTTTTTGGTACTTATCAGAGGTTGTGAAAATAATTTATTGGGGCCAACCTATTAAACTGAATTGATGTTGAACGCACAAGATTGGTTGGGCGGTGATTTATGGTCAAACCGGTTGGATGTTAGCATTTCTCAAGTTAAATTAATTCTCCCACGGTCTGAGAGTGCTTTGAGCTAGTGCTCTTAGTTATAAAAGGACACTTGGACAATTTCATCAATTGATATAGACTGTCCATTAGATCCAATATGTATACCATTGGCTACCTCCTGAATTTCAAAGTAATCCCACAATCTTAGCCTTTTATGCAAAATTACATTACGATTTAATGCATCTAATTTTCAGAGCGCATCATTGATTTCTTATGGATATAATGAGCCAATGGTTGGCTAGGAGATCCTAACCATTGCATGTCTTTAGAACATATGAAAATAACGCAAAATCAAAGATGTATTAGATCATACTATCAGTGGACGGCTCAGATTAATCAAATAGACTGTCAAAGTGCCCCCATGAACACCAGACTTTATAGTTCCTCGAGAGTAGTGGGGGCATTTCTTTGATTTGAATATGATAGAAACACTGGTAAAAGAGAGAGGATACATCGAGCCGGGAGAAATACAGCGGTGACCATGGGGCGACCTTTCTTTTATTTTATTTTTATTTTTATTTTTTGTATATCCATGCCGTCCAGCTGTTTTTTGGGATCGTTTTAGGGAATATGGCCAAGAATGAAGCTGGTCCAAATGTCAGGTGAACTTCACCCTGAAAACAGTAATGATTGAACAACCACCATTAAAACTTCCTAAGGCCACTGTTATGGTTATTTGATCCACCCGGTTGATGATGTCACACAGATCTGAACCAAGGGAAAACATGTGTCACTGTATACTATTATTCTATTGGGTATGTGGCCCACTAATGATGATCAACACCATCCAAACATTGTCCATGTATATAAGTACCGTGCAAACATTGTCCAGCACCGTCCAAACATTATCCATATTAATCAACGATTAAAAATCATTGGTTAGTCACACAGACATGATTTTGTGCTTGCAGTCCATCCGAGACTTGGAATTTCATCATTTTCAGGCAAAGCATATATTTCAGCGGGCTTATCACGACCATAGTGTCAAAAATTATGTATCTTACTAATTAAGAATATTAAATTAATTTAGTAATTAAATTCAAACTCCCGTAAATTACCATGCATAAGTATATTTTAATTAAAGTCACTCCAAGCGCAAAGAAACAGGAGGATTGCCAATCCAGGGGGCTTCCACTCGTGGGGGTTCCGAATCCAGGGGGTTCCAAATCCACACTCCCAAACAGGCACTAATCTATAGAGAGGCCGACGATGTTGCTGGTCCCACACATGCAAAGCAAAATGTACCATAAATAAGTCACCGCCATCTAAGATAAAGAAGTGAATTATCACTACAGCCTTCTGGCCCAAGCTCGAAGCAACTGCGGGGGAGCCAAAACGCTTGCGTCACTTTCGCCGATGTGGACGGAACGAAATAGTGTGGCTGATAACCACCCCATCCATCAGGTGCGCCATCCAGTTTTTCAATTAAAAAAACAAAAATCAGGCCAATTTCACCATCAGGTTGACGACAGCATGAGAATCAGTTGAGATAAGAATTTTACCGTTAAAATCTTCCAAATTGCGTGTGGGATCGACGGTGATGTTTATATGCCATCCAATCTATTCATGCTATTTTCCACGGCAGTATGAATGGATTCGCCTAAAATCAGGACACTAAAAGATACGTGGGACACTACGTGAATTTAGATATTTTAGGAATGATTTTACGCCGTCCTCGATGGTTTGGCCGACCGATGTTTTATAAGGTTGGAAATTTGTTGATGGGTTTGGATGCATCCTATGCATATATGTCCTACGTAGAGCTCGCTAGCTCCACGTGAGTAGGCGAATCATGCTCGCTCTGTCAAAAGATAAGATGGATGGCGAGAAAACTTTTTGTCAATCCTTTCATCCGTTTTCCACGGACATGAATTGCGTGGTCGGTGGCATGAATTGCGTTTTAAATTGCCTGACCTTTCGGCCGTAGATTGCGTCCTACTTAGCGCTAGAGCTGGGCATCGGACCGGATTGAGTCTAACCCAATTCGGTCCGAAATGTAGCAGGGCTGATCCAAACCCGATCCTGATCCGGGACATAGAAGTTGAACCGATCCGACACACGGTTGGTGTCACCTGAACCGAGTCCGACTCAGTCAAGGAAACTGAGTCCGATTGGGTTGCGTACTTTTCAGGTCGACTTTTGAATGGTGAAAATCGTTATCCTCGCTGTGATTTTCGGTGTGGTTCTTTTGAGCTTTAGATATGAAATTTTTTTTTTTTTTCTAAATGCTCTAAAATGATCATGAAAAATGGATAAACGGTGTGGATATAATAAATATTTTATTGTGGGGCCCATGTAATGTTCATCTTGGAAACAGATGGGCTACTCTTGCCACCAGCCTATGGCTAGTGGCCGATGCTCTGTGGGACCCACCATGATGCGTGTTTTTATCCATTCCGTTCATCCATTTTTAAAGATTATTTTAACGCTTTGCCCAAAATATGAGAGGAATATAAATCTCAGGTGGACCACACCACAGGAAAACAATAGTGATTGGATATCTACAATTAAAATCCTCCTAAGGCCCAATGTATTATTTATTTGAAATCCAATCTGTTGATTAGGTCGTGGAGGTCCACATGAATGGAAAAAATAAAGATTAGATTGATCCAAAACTTTTATGGCCCCCAAAAGTTTTTTAATGGTCAACGTTCATTCAACACTGTTTCCTGTAATGTGTTCCACCTGAGTTTTGGATATATCTCATTTTTTTATCTCACACCATAAAATGACATGGAAAAATAGATGGACGGCATGGATGAAACACATACATCATGTTGGGGCTCACAGACCACCGACCACATCGTTCCCCATTTGAGCCATTCATATAACTTGGAGTTCGAGGCGTTATAGCTGCATTGACGTGCTGTACACGGCGTGCAGCGTGCCGTGCACGAAAGGCTATTGCTGCATTGACGTGTCACATTAGCAAGTTTTATGCGTCTAATCACGAGGCATGTGTTACATCTAAACCGTCCATCCATTTGGCGAGCTTGTTTTAAGGCATGAGACGAAAAATAAGGTAGATCTAACTATCAAGTGGACCACACTGAAGGGATTGAACGACTACCATTGAAAGCCTTTTTGGGGTCACAGCTTCACAAAAGTTTTGGATCAATTTGAAATTTGTTTTACCTCTTAATTCAGGTCTTTGTGACCTTATGAACAGATTAGATGCAAAATAAACGTTATGGTGGCATACGAATTGTTTAATGATGAAAATCATTATCTCCGCTACTATTTGTGGTGTGGTGCAGATGATCTTTGGATAATGTTCTAAAATGATCTCTAAAAATAGATGAACGGCATAGATATAATAAATACATCACTTTAGGGCCCATTTAACTTTGATCTCCTTTGAACCATTCGTACAACTCGGAGCTCGAGGGACCATTAGTGCTCGTCTTCACACGACACGTACCTAAGTTACGCGCCTACGCTTGCATCAGCTATCCTACAACGAAATGGGATTGCGTACTGAGTTACTCAGTACGCGTTTATCGTACTGAGTAAACTCTGTTGGCCCCATCGTGAATTCATGTGATTTATCCACGCCGCCCATCCGTTTTCTAGTCTCATTTTAACAGTTGAGCCAAAAATTGAAACATATCCAAATCTCAAGTGGGCCATACCATAGGAAACAGTGAGAATAATGATTTCCACCGTTGAAAGCTTCTTAGGGCCCACAGTAATGTTTATTTGTCATCCAAACTGTTCATAAGATCACAAGAACATGGATGAAGCGAAAAAACAAATATCAGCTTGATCCAAAACATCTGTTCAACAGTAGATGTTCAATTCACATTGTTCCCCGTGGTGTGGTCCACTTGAGCTTTGTATATGCTTTATTTTTGGTCCCATTTATTAAAATTAAATTATAAAATGTATGTACGAACTGGATAAAATAAATACATCATGTTGGGCCCCACATAGTTTACTCAGTATGCTTAGCGTACTAGTTACTTGCTCAGTACGCAATCCACTTCCTCCTATAGCAGTTATACAACTGTGTATGGTAGACCAGCATATCATCTATTTATTTGTAACGCCCCAGATTTTTGCCAACCTGGAGTTAGATGTCCTTAGGCAAGGGGTAGATCCTAACTCCTTATGAACCTCTCAAACCTCAAATCCTTTAGAAATTAGACAAGTTTAACTAAGTGTTAAACTAGATTAGCTGGGAAATCCGCCTGAATCACTTTAAATACAATCTGCAAGACCCAAGACTTGTAGAATCATTGACGCTACGTTACCGTATAATCTAGGATCAATCTCATTACCCGGTTGCTCTCGGGAGCATCACGAAACTCCGCATCGGATCTGGACTGCACATCCAAAGTTCGAATAATACGAAGTTATAGAAATAAGATTGCCTTGCTGGGCTTGACAACTATCTCGGAAGTCAAATCCAGATAGTGTCCCAAGGCTATTTGCTTGAGCCCGGAGTGAAGAGTGTGAGAAAACATGATTTTTTTTAGAAATTAAATCTAATTTCAGTAATCTGAGACCTGTCATTTGTGGCCCAAATATAAGCAATCAGACCGTCAGAATCTGACCCAAATACACCCTCGGATCAGGGAAAATTTCATACACGGGTCAGTGTACTTGTGGCCCTGATCGAGTTCCGGTGACCGTTGAATTGAAACTGGTCCACCACGGGCGATCTGGGAACCCAATTGGACTGAAAACTTAACTCGACCTAGATCCATAGTCAGTGAGCTTAAGTCCCACCTTTGGCTCAAGGGGGGGCTCCGAAAGAGCTCCGTTGAGACGGAACAGATACTCTTTGGACATAACCTAAGTATACCTTGACCCTGGGCCTATTTCTGACAATTCTAGGCCTATGTAAGGACCTTAAACCCTCTCTCATTCACTTCATACGAATTTGAGAAAACCCTAGGAGAGAGAAGAGAGAGAAAGTATGAGAAGAGAAGTGGGAGAATCTTCCTGCTATTCTACCCTGCCGATAAACGTGCTTAACCATCGCTTTCCAATCGCTCTTCTGGCGATTCTGACATCATTCTTAGGTAATGAAACTCTAACCCTAACTTGTTCTATCGCGTTCACTACGTTTCTACGGCGTAAGGTGCGGACTTTAGACGTATAGGTTAAGGTTTTCAAAGCTTTCAATGTCAGATAATGATAGATTCATGATCTAGGTGTTATTGTACATGCACAATGCAATGTTCGTTTTACGTTTCAGTTGCGTATGCAAATTATGGCATATTATGTATTCTACATATTTGTAGAAAATACCGTATACGTACAAATTTTGAAAGTGTGTTTGCCATGATAAATTACTGTATGTACATGCTATATATGTGTGTAATACTTACTCGGCGAAAGGATTCGCCCAAATACATGTTTTTGCTAATATACGTTATGTATGTTAAATAAGTGTATTCTAAGTGTTTGTGAAAATGCTTGTATGAGTAAGTACTTAGATGATTGTGCTTTACGTAGGTGTTGAGATAGGATTCTCAATTACCTTAGTGATGTGTATGATTTCTTTCATGTAAGTTGTTTAAGTTAATCGCTTACTTATGAAATGCATGTGTTGTATTTCCTGTTTATATTGTGCTTTGTAACATGCTTGTTAACATGTTTGAATTACTTTGTTAATTCTGCTTTGACTATTATACATACTTTCTGGTTACGATTTGAATGTGATTGGGGCTATGTGATAGTCCAGGCAATTGGTAACAGGCTTGAAGTCATGGCTGAGATTCATTTCACCACGTAGGATGTGTTTGATGAACCCGAGTCGTACTTCGGTTAGCGACAGTGGTTAGGCCACACGAAGTACTTACGCACTTCATGTCGTTCAGCTGGTTGTGCGCTCGTGCTAGTCGAGCCCGTCAAGTAACCCGATCCGCCATTATATGTTCACCATGTATGGACGCTACTGCTTGAACCTAAGGTACCAAACTTACCAGTGTAACTCTGTTAACCTTGGTACCTCGATCCGCTAAGACTCATGAGCCGGACATGGTGGTATGGGACACCGTGGTCGAGCTATCGGCCTACGCTAGGGCCACGAGCCTCCCCGTAGTGACCAGTGAGTAACCCAGACTCATGAGCCGAATATGGTGGTATGGGACACTATAATCGAGCTGTCGGCCTACACTGATAAGGTGATGGGGGAGTGGTGTAACGATTACGTGTAACAGCCTTGACAGCCCTTTGTAGTGACCTCTAGTATACTCTGAATCTACGGAGAGGCGACGAGTCTTCCCGTAGTAAACAGAGTATAAACTAGGCCTGTATTGATAAGGTGATGGGGGAGCGGTGCAACGAGTGCGTGTAATGGTCCTGACAGCCCTTTACAGCGACCTAGAACTGCATCATCGTATGAGATTATCTAGGACTGACGACCCTAGAATGGATCATTGTTTGATAATGATATAAGGAAGGTACCTTAGTTTTCCAATACTGCTGTATGAAATGGACTAATAATAACTCGATAATCACACTTATAACATAGCATTGCATGTACCTGAAAGATGTGGAGCACTGAGGGATGAACGCGTGCCGCGGACGTAAGATGGTGTCGCATGAGGGTGGTTTAGCAAGGGTATGCATCATGACTACATTCCATACTTGCATTAATAAGAGTATTTAGGAGTGTTTGATTGTACTACTTTATCATTACTGCTTGACTGAATTGATAACATGTTAACCTATGCTCTATTGTTCCACTAAGTTGATCACTCACTCCCACATTATGGAACGATGTTTAAACACCAAACCAGACCCTGTTTGAATTTCAGATGATGACGATGCTTGCGAAGAGGAGCCGGACTTTTATGATGATGATGAGGGTTCCTTCTTACACAGCTATTAGGTGGGTCTATGTAAACCACCTTCTGATCGACGGTGTTACAGGGTTGCTGATTAGATGCCATTACACTTTAGTTTGCTCTTTTGGAGCACCCTTGTATATTCATTTTGTCCATTTTTAGAGTATACATTGATATATTTAACCTGGTAACATGTTCACACTCTGGAGACTTACAACAGTTTATATATTTTATATATCTATCACAGTCTTCCGCTTGTATAATTTAACTATCTCTGGAGTATGATATGTTGTTTTGGCTTAATCCCATTCATCTTTAATGCACTAATACGAACAACATTCAATCATCGTTCTTTATGTTGCATATATGATGCGTTGGAACTCGAGAGTTGAGTTTATGCTCGACCCCCGATTTTCAGGGCGTTACATTATTATACTAAGTAAACTCTGTTGGGGCCCACCGTGAATGCGTGTGGTTTATCCATGTCATCCATTCGTTTTTCCAAATCATTTCAGTGGTTGCATTCAAAATTGATGCATATTCAAAGGTCAAATGGACCATACCACTAGAAAAAGTAGAATTATTGGTAAGAACAACTCCGGATCGAATCTGATCGGATTGGTCCAGTTTCATTCGGACCGGATTTTCGGATCGGATCGGTCCGAATTGACCCCAACCCTATCTCGATCCAAAAAAACGTTTGATCTGGATGGTCCTACTTGATCCGCACTGATCAGGCCGTCGGCTCGGTTTGGAACGGGCCGGATCGGGTCTGATCGGGTCAGTTATGCCCAGCTCTAGTCCTACCCCCGCCCGCATGGTAATCTGTCCGGGCAGGGATTTGTGGGGCCCACTGTGATGTAAGTGTTATCTATGCCGTTCATCGCTTTTATAAGATCATTTTAAGATTTAAAGAAAAAACTATAACACATACACAACTCCAGTGGACCACATCAAAGGAATCTGCGGTGATAATGACACATACCATTGAAACCTTTCTAAGGGCCACTATGATGTTTTTTTACCATCACATATTAATAAGGTCATGCAAATGTGGATGAAGTGAAAACACAAATATCAGCATGATCCAAAACTTCTCCAGATCCTAAGAAGCTTTTAATAGTGAACGTTAAATCTCCACTTTATGGTCCATTTAAGCCCTGGACCTGCCTCATTTTTTGTATCTCACATTATAATGATCTGAAAAAACGATTAACGGAGTGGATAAAACACTTACGTCATGGTGGGTCCCACATATCCCTGTCAGGATGGATTACCATCCCGGCAGGGGTAGGTCACAATCTGCGTCCCTGACCTTTCTTCGATGAATGTCTTATATTCATTGTGTTCACTCATTTTAAAGATCATTTTAAGGCTCAAGTCAAAACTCAGGTAGATTCAAAGCTCAAGTGTGAAGTGTACCACACTACAGAAAAAAAAAAGGGATTGTGACACTTATTTGTTATGGGCAAAAATGGACCGACTATGACAACGTAGAGAGGGATAACACATATCACAAGTAAGAGATGTCGGATAAGAGCTCTGCCTTGACAACCAAGTATGACCTTCATGAGTATCTCGAGCACCAGGCCCAGTAGTTACCTCGGCTCTGATTGATATCTTGCTGTCACGACCAGTGAACAACCTTAAGTATTGATCCAACCTGCCTCGAAGAAGGACCCCAACAACAATCGATAGTTCGACTCGATCTGTAGGATCTCTATCAATTCAACTTGGAGGTCGGCCTCAGCCTTCTATCACGAACTCCTCGGAAGCCGACCACCAGGAGATCTCCTTCGAATCCAAAGAAGATCAATCACTTGAAATCTTCGTCAAGAATCACGCCGAGGGTAATGCCTTGGATTCCGAGGGCGTTCCCTCGAGAGATACGTAACTGCATGGTAGATTCATTGCCATGTACGTAACTAGCACTATACAACTATAAATAAGGACCATGCCTACAATGAAAGTTATGCACAAAAATTCTTAAGTTCTACTAGACCCGGATTCCCTGCCCTAACTTAGGCATCAGAGGGTCCCCTGCTGAAGCTAGGGTCTTCATTGTTGTTTGCTTTTGCAGCTGGCAACGGTCTAGTGAGAACGTCAAGAAAACTGCATCAACAGTTGGCGTCGTCCCTGGGAACGACGCTGAAGCCATTCCCAACTCACCTATCATTTATAAGTTACTCTATAATGGCGAAAGGAAGAAAGAGGGCTTTGGCCACTATCGCTGCAATTGCTCTCGCGCCAACCGAGCTTGAGCAGTCAGCAGACCCTCAAAGTCCACCCTCACAACACTAAGCCGATTCTGCCCCTGCGGCGCCCATGAAGAGGTCCTGCAATTAGGGAGGTCGGCTTGTTTCCTCAGAGAACTAGGTCGAGACCTTAACTCGCAACATGAACCATATAATGTAGATATTGGAGAGACAAAATCCTCCTCCCGACAACGGAGTAGAAGCAGGTGCATCTACCAAGTAGTCTCGACCCCCACAGGCTCCTCATGACTCAAATAAAACTAAACAACAACCGGGACAACATATCCAGGTGCACACCCTCACCACCATAACTATTGCACTCTCCGACTCCGACTTGGGCCACACGCTGGAGAAAAGAAGGCATGGAAAGGCTCCCAAGGTAATCACAGAGAGTGAGGTCCCTTAGGAGGCCAAACTCAAGAAGATACGAGGTCAGATCGGTGACATCCGACAAGCATACAGAGCTCAGATCCCGACCTTAGTTGAGGCTATGTTGGAAGAAATATGAACGACAACTTTATGAAATCTCCACTTCCGCCGAGATTTTGGATGCTGCAGATTATTCCTTACTCTAGAACTGGAGATCCAGCTGAGCACCTGGAGATATTCTGGGCGTGGATGGAGCTGCACGACACAACTAGTTCAGTGATGTGTCATGCATTCTCTTTGAGCTTGTCGGGGGCAGCATGAAAGTGGTATAAGCAACTAAAGCAGAAGTCCATTAGCTCCTTTACGCAACTCAGTAAAGCCTTTATCACTCAGTTCATTTGTGAAAAAGATAGAAAGAAACCAGCGACTCATCTCCTCACCATTACCCAAAGGGAAGACGAGCTGTTGAAGGACTACATCGTTCACTTTAATGTGGAAGAAGTACAAGTGGAAGGTTATTCGGAGCAGATAGCCTTAACCGCGATGATTTCCAGTCTCAAGAAAGTCAGATTCCTCTTCTCAATCAGCAAGAATCCTTCGACCACACTTGCCGATCTCCTTAACCGAGCATAAAGGTACTCCAACACTGAAGAGCTCTTCAGCTTGCAAAAAACTACTAGGAGTGCAGGGAGCTCGGCTAAGGATCGGAAGCGAAAGGAGTAGGAGTCACTTATGGTTAGTAGCAAGAAGGGAAGGGACGTTCCATTCTTACACTCCTCTGAACGCCCAAATCGACGACGGGAGAGTAGGTTCCATTTTACACTCCTCTGAACGCCACACCCAAACAGGTCCTCATGGAAGTTTGCGACAAGAGGATTCTGAAAATGACCAAATAAGATGGAAGCCGATGCCGATAAACACGATAAGCAGAAGTACAGTCACTTCCACCGTGACCGCAAACATGCTGCTGGTGACTGCTTCGATCTTAAGGAAGAGATTGAGTCCCTCATTCATGATGAACATCTGAGGGAGTATGTCTATAAGAGGAGAGATGAGCAACCGGACCAAAGAAACGAGCAATGGGGTAACAAGAATGACAATGAAGTAGCAGGTGAGATCTGCACAATATTCGGAGGACCCATAGGAAGCGAAGATTCAAATAGAGCTCGTAGGGCTCATGTTCGGAGCATCAGCAGCAATAGCTCAGGGCATCACATTAATCTCAGGAATAAAGCTGCAAAGGAGCAAAAATTGATTTCGTGAAGCTTAACCTTTACTGAGGAGGACGCTCGAGGAATCCACCACCCACATAAAGATGCCCTGGTAGTAACTATGACAGTTGACAACCATAACGTGCACCGTATATTGGTGGACACCGGCATCTCAATTGACATCCTTTCAACAAAATGGGGATCGTAAGATCCTAGTTATGTCCCGTCTGAACTCTCCCGCTTGGGTTTGCAAGAGAGAATATCACCTCCAAGGGAAGAATATTGCTGCCCATGACCGTAAGAGAAGGTCACAACCAAACTACTATGATGATCGACTTCCTCGTAATCGATTATCCCTCTATCTGCAACATTATTCTAGAACAACTATCCTTCAACATCATGAGATCCGCAATGTCAACTTACCACCTTACCATGAAATTTCCAACTGAGCATGGTATCGGGCAAGTCAAAGGTGATCAGTATGAGGCCCGACAGTACTATTCAACAGTATTGAGAGCGGGAGCATGACAACAAGCGATGGCTGTCACCTCCCTTGACCCCCAAGAGGAATCAGTCGAGAGAGGATCTCATGTGGAAGACTTGGTGGTTGTCCCCCTTAGCGAGACTGACCCGTCCCACACAATTCAGATCGGTTTGCTACTAGCCCCAGGTCAGCGAGAGAAGATCGTGAGTTTACTGAAGCGATACACCGACATCTTTGCATTGTCCTAATAGGATATGCCTGGCATCAAACTGGAAGTGATGGTTTACAAGTTTAACGTTAACCCCGACCATTGTCCAGTGAGGTAGAAGTGACCAGCATTCAAGGCGGAACGGTACACCATCATTGGAGAGGAGATCAGTAAGCTCCTCGAGTCCGGGTTCATTAAAGAAATCTACTACCCCGACTGGATCGCCAATATTGTACTACTGAAGAAGCCAAATGGAAAATGGCGTGTATATGTCGACTACACGGATCTGAACAAGGCATGTCCTAAAGATAGTTTCCCCTCCCGAGGATCGACTAGCTGGTCGACAGTACGACATGGCACGAGCTCCTCAGCTTTATGGATGCCTATTTAGGTTACAATTAGATTGTCATGCACTCGCACGACAAGAAAAAAATAACCTTCGTCACCGACAATGGAATCTATTGCTACAGAGTCATGCCTTTCAGGCTAAAGAACACCAGAGCGACGTATTAGCAACTTGTCAATAAGATGTTCACCCAATAGATTGGACACTTCATGGAGGTCTATGTCGACGACATGCTAGTCGAGAGAATCAAGGCAGCGACCCACGTGGCTGACCTCGAAGAGATGTTCACCATCCCGAGGAAGTACCAGATGAAGTTAAACACAAGCAAATGCACCTTCGATATAAGCCCGGGAAAGTTCATCGACTTTTTAGTCAACCAAAGAGGGATCGAAGCAAATCCTGACAAAATTCAATATTGTTGAATATGAGCTCACCTAAAACTACAAAGGAGATTCAGTGTCTCATGGGCAGAATCACGACCCTGAACAGATTTGTCTCCAGAATTACCAATAAGTGTCTCCCATTCTTTAAACAACTGAAGAGTAAAGCGAAGCCGACATGGACCGATGATTACAAACAAGCCTTTCAACAACTCAAGCAGAATCTCGAGACACCCCCGCTACTTTCCATATATGAGCAAGGAGAGCCGCTGTTACTCTACTTGGCAGTCTCATTTGCAGAGGTTATGTAAGACCTGTATCCTAGACCGTACCATTCCGTAGACTCCCACGGTCCTCCCGGTTGAATTCCGGCGATCGGCGATGCGTAGATAGTATTTGCGTCAACCCTGAGTCGCGTGCTATCAATCTGAGTCGACTCGACCTAAGACTTGTACCCTTACGACCGCGCCATCGCCACATCTCGCGTGTCGATGCGATACCCAGGCCAGGAGTTGTGGGCCCGCATATTTTTCGAAGAAACATCGCGCATTATGGATTCTAAGAGAATCTTTACCTAATGTCAAATCAATCAATCAATCAAGTCAAGTACCAACACCCATCCCTCTCTCACCTAAAGTTAACTCTCAAGTCAACTACACAACCATCACCCATCACCCATCTCTCACCCATCACACCCATCCCTCTCCCTTACAACTATTCTCTCTCTCTCTCGCTCTCTCTCTCTCTCTCTCTCTCTCTCTCTCTCTTCCCTGCCATTTTTTCAAGGCAACCATGAGGAGATGAAACGTCCATGAGAGGAGAGCTTTGTGTGTGGCCCACTTCCTACCCCAAGATCCTCACCATCCAACCCTTCAACTCTCATCATCTACCATTAAAGAAGAAGCCAAGGAGTTTAGCTTGTCATGGATCCAAGAAGAAGAGTAAATAGTGGGTGATCTTGTGATTTTCACCGTTGATTTCTATTTATGGGCCCACTTGTGCTGGGACCCACTTGATGTATGCATTGTATAGGGAGGGCCCATAGTGGTGGGGTCCCTCCCCTTCACATGTCTCTCTATCTCTCTCTCTTTCATTGTTGATGGCCCATCCAATGATTACATATTTTATCCATACTGTCCAATTAATGGACCACACCACAGTCCACTTGTGGGGCTCACCCTGTTGCCAGTTCATTTGGATCGGCCTTGATGAAGGAAGAACACAAAGATCAGCTTGATTCAAAGCCGTTGGTGGGCCACACATGTGGACCCACCTTTATTCTTGTGTTGTATATCAGCACCGTACATCTGGACGGTGCCATGTGGGGCCTTATCTGGAGGGACATAATCTAGAGCATCCGTTAGACAGACATCCAAACCCCCCTGGACGCTGGACTATATTAATATATATATATATTTATATAATGATGTATATATGATATATATATATATAATATGATAATATATTAATATAATATTATGGTGGGCCCACGTGGGACCCACCTATGAAGAGATTGGTTGGTGTACATATACACCAACTATATAGCTGCTGTATTGACGTCCGCATGATTAGTGGGTCCGATCATGTAGTACATGTTATATCCACACCGTGTAACCATGGGCCACACCGTGATATATGCTGCATAGCAGTCATGGGACCCACACACGTGTGGACTCCACATGATGCATGTGTTTATCAACGCCCTCCATCTGTAGACGAGCAACACCCTAGCTGTTGTATTGATGTCAGCTTGTTCTGTGGGCCACACCGTGATGTATGTGGTGATCCACACCATCCAAATGGCTAGATGATGGGCCACGCATGATGTATATGTTGTAATCCCCACCGTCCAGATAGCTAGATGGTGGTGCACGCCGTGATGTATATGTTATACCAGGCCGTCCATCTGCTGGTGGGCTAGAAGCCCAACCACATAGCTGTTGTATTAATGTCAGCAGTTGTGTGGGCCTGGTCATGAGATATGTGTTAAATCCAAACTGTTTATCAGGTGGACAACACCGTAAAAATCAGTGGAGCATTGAACGCCTACTATTGAAACCAGTTGGGGTCCGAGAAGTTTTGGATAAAGATGAAATTTGTTTTCCTCTTAATTCAGGTCTTTGTGACCTTGTGAACAGACTGGAAAAATAAACGCTATGGTGGGCCCTGGTAATTTTAAAGGTGGAAGTCATTATCTCCATTGTTATTTATGGTATGGTCTAGATGATGTTTTAATATGACTCATTTTTTGGGTAATGTTGTAAAAGATCTCTAAAATAGATGAAAGGTGTAGATGATGCAGCCCATTGTCATGGCCCATTTGATGTATATGAGGCTCAAGTAGTGTGGCCCACTTGTTGTATATTAGGCCCTTGTATGAGGCCTAATATGATGTATTTGTGGCCCATTTGATGAGGCCCGATGTGATATATATTGACCCATTTGGTGAGGGCCAATATGATGTATTTGAGGCCCTTTTGATGAGGCCCGATGTGATATATATTGGCCCATATGTTGAGCCCAAAATGATGTATATGAGGCCCATGAGCGAGGCCCGATGTGACGTATGTGAGGCCCATCGTGATGTGTATTAGGCCCTTGTGTGAGGCCATAGGTCCACTATATGTTAGGCTCTATGTGGGCCACTCATTGGGGGCAATGTTGGTTAAATGTCCACATTGATGGGCAATGATGGTTGAATGTCTACATTGTGACCTTCCCTTAGGCCTTATTAAGCCCATTCTCACCGATTCTGATTGTCGAGGCCGATTGTCGAGGCTGATTCCGATTGTCAAGGCCAATTCCGATGTCAGGACCGATTATCGAGGCCAATTCTGAGTATGTGACAACATAGCATCATGATACATGCCCATACGCATCATCTGCATGTTTGTTATGAGATGTGATTGACCATTGCATATGCCATAGGGCAGGTTGTTTATGGGACTCCCTAAGAGACAGAGTTGTCCCACATGAGCACGCTGTACGTGCAGGTTTGATGCATGACTGGATGGTATAATTCATGCATCTCGTATTTTGAGATATGACTATTGTACGCCTTAGCAACATCAAGGCCGTGGCCTCCACAGGCATGACATGGATGGCTAGGTGGGACACCAGAAATGTTTAATTCTATCATACGGGCGCCATAAATGTCCCTGGGTGAAAATTTCTAAACCTCCATGGCCAAGAGATGTCCCAACGTCTAAACTAAGTGGATATATGAGTGACCGAATGCCAAATACCAGTAGGTCGCGTGTCCCACTGTGTCATGGTCGGTTGGGAAGGGGTTGTGGCCTTACCCGCACAAGGGCCGTGGGCATTGCTAGGCTGAGTATGACCAGCTCATAAATGGGTCCGCTATCGACGTGCCGAGTAGAATTGGGTGACTACTGGCCAGGCGGATAGTGAGGTCTCTTCCACTTGCATGGTTGGCGTCCAGTGGGCCGCGATTGCATGTAGAGTGTACTAGACCCCGGTGATGATCCCAAAGATGTATGGTACTGATATATGAACTTATTGAGTAGGAGTTGTATACTCAGCATTATACTCATTCATTCATTCATTCATTATCCACTCGGGTTGGTGGTGCACAACTAAGTGTTATGTGTACCTTCACAATGGTCGGGATTTCAGTTGAGGTACGTGACCAACCTAAGTTCGAGAGTTTACCACATTGAGTCTATTTATCCAAATTTAGGTATGGGACTAGTTTAGATAGAAGTTCCTTGTGATAGACCCCGTAGCCTGCGATAGTACGTACTATCATCCCGACTTCACGCTCTAGCTTGGTTATTTCATTCGCACCGCATATTGCATTGTATCCACGGTATATGACATTTGGCTTACTATGTGTTCACATTGCATAGCCGGCCTACTTTACTTTCTCAGTATATGACATTACCTTATTATATCTTTCATCACATATCCTGGATGAGGTTGATGATATTTTTTTATGGATTTGTCAGTATTTCTGCTTACTTTGATATTATATTCTGAGCACGCATATGCTGCTCACACTCTTACATCACCCTCTAAGCTTTTTATAAGCTTATGCATGATAGATGTCTACAGGTGACGTTAGGATGCAGCCGAGCTGAGGCAGGAGCGTACGGTTGAGCTTCTGAAGTTTTCTTTGATATCTCTAGTGTATTTTCCTTTCAGCATTGTACTCGAATGATTATATTAGTGGATATGTGATGATGATGTTGCTCTTGTGATTTGGGTATACTTGTGGTTATGCTTCTTACGAGACAAATTCATGTTGAAAATCCTCCTTGTAGGATCTCAAGATCGGAATCTGGCGTACGGGCGCTGGAAGCCAAGAATGGGATACTATAGAGGCTGTCGGCACTGGATTCAGCGATCGAGAATTTTGTGAGCCCTGGTTTATGAGTTTAGGGCGTGACAGAAGTTGGTATCAAAGCATAACTTGGGAATACTTGAGGATAAAATCGCATATCTACTGATAGCTACCCTACACTCTATGATTGTTGAGAACTTAGAATGATTAGATCCCCGAGTTCAAATAACTTAGAGATTTTCTGATATAGCTCCCTACCATTGAGATTGTGAAGCTGTATAGTATTCCAGTTTCGATCGTTTCTGATTCGAGATCCGAGGTTCAATGAGGTTATCATAATGTTGAGGAGGCATCTTATAAACAAGAGGCTGAGATTCATGAGCATTATCCACATCTCTTAGGTGTTTGATTATGTTGGTATGTTGTGTTCTGATTATATCTATAGTGATAGGTTTTCCCTCCCCTGGTGAGCTTTGTATTAGTTATATTGTGTTTTAAATTTCGAGGATGAAATTTTTATTAGGAGGGGAGAGCTGTAAGACCCGTATCCTAGACCGTACCATTTTGTAGACTCCTGCGGTACTACCTGTCGAAATCCGGTGACCCGTGACGCGTAGATAACATTTGTGTGCAACCCTGAGTCGTGTGTTATCAATCTGAGTCGACTTGACCCGAGACTTGTACCCTTATGACTACACCATTGCCGCGATTCCAATACCGCGTCTCATGTGCTGATGCTATACCTAGGCTAGGAGTTGTGGGCCCGCGTATTTTCTGAAGAAATGTCGCTCGTTGCAGATTTCGAGAGAATCTTTACCTAATGTCAAATCAATTAATCAATCAAGCTAAGTACCAACACCCATCCCTCTCTCACCTAAACTCAACTCTCAAGTCAAGTACACATCCATCACCCATCACCCATCTCTCACCCATCACACCCATCCCTCTCCCTTACAACCACTCTCTCTCTCTCTCTCTCTCTCTCTCTCTCTTCCTTACCATTTTTTCAAAGCAACCATGAGGAGAGGAAACGTCCATGAGAGGAGAGCTTTGTGTGTGGCACACTTCCTACCCCAAGATCCTCACCATCCAACCCTTCAACTCTCATCATCTACCATCAAAGAAGAAGTCAAGGAGTTTAGCTTACCATGGATCTAAGAAGAAGAGCTCAGCCTGACCAACCCGTCACAGCTCGACAAGCCCGGCCGAAGCCAGGCGCAGTGCACCGCGGTCGGTGCAGTGC
Source organism: Magnolia changhungtana (assembly GCA_030180095.1). Lineage (NCBI taxonomy): Eukaryota > Viridiplantae > Streptophyta > Magnoliopsida > Magnoliales > Magnoliaceae > Magnolia > Magnolia changhungtana. The sequence goes on from JASAUF010000316.1 coordinate 2,390,848, forward strand.
CGTCACCCCTGAGCAGTGGCCACCCCCCTCCCGGGGTGCCTGAGATGTATAGGGGACCCCCTGGGTCCCACCGATTTACGTGGTTTGGGTCCCCTCGACCGTTTGAGGCAGTTTCGGGTCCCAACTAATGCGTATTCACATGTTCCAAGTCGTTTGAGTATGGGATGCGCCGAATTATCATCCAAACCTGTCGACCGACAGTCTGGAAGGGAATCGGGATCATTTCACATGATCACCAATGCATACGGGTCAGATTTCAATGATCGATTTCGCTAAATCGGCGAAACTAGGAATCCTATGACTGTTTCTATGTTTCATCGCTCCCTCCTAAGTCAAAGTACGTCAGTGTGCGTCGTGTGACCATAACTAGATCCATTTTATTCCAAATCATGCTCTGATACCAACTTGTAACGCCCCGAAAATCGAGGGTTGAGCAAAGGCCCAACTCCCGAGATCCATCGCATCACTTATGCAACATAGATAATGATGATTAAATGTTGTCCGGTTTAGTGCATTTAAACATGAATGAGATTATACTAAATCAACATATCATACTCTAAAGATGATTAAATTTAGCAAGCGGAAGACTGTGATAGATATATAAAGTGTATAAGTGGATGTAAACCCCAGAGTATGATCATGTCGCTAGGTTGAATAATTACATGTATAGTTCCAAAATTTACAAAATGATAAAGTGTGTGAGTGTCATCTAATCCATATCCTTGTAGCCCCGATACGCAACTCCAGGTCTACATAGACCCGCCAGAGAGTTGCATGTAGGAGAACTCCTCATCATTACAGAAGACAGGCTTCATCTCGTAAGCCTCGTCATCACCTGAAACTAAAATAGGGTCTGGTTGGTGTTTTAAAATACCGTCCCAGAGTGGGAGTGAGTGATCAACTAAGTGGAGCTATAAGGCAAAGGTTAACATGTTATCAATTCAATCAAGCAGTAATGATAAAGCAATACAACGAGCGTTTCCTAACTACTCTGGTTAATGCAAGGATGATATGTATTAATGATGCATGCCCTCACCTACACTCTCTCTGCGACATCATCTCACGATCGTGCATGTTAACTCCCGCTATACTCAACTCCAACGCCAAAGGCACATGCAATGCAGTGCATGATTATGTTAGCTAAGTTCTTAATTAGACCTATTCATACAGTAGGTTTGAGAACCTAAGGCACCTCCCTTTTATCACTTACCTAAACAATGATCCATCTTGGGTCGTTAATCCCGGTTAATCACATACGATAGGTGGGTTCGTGAGTTTATACTATATGTTGCTACGGGAGGCTCGTCATCTCTGCGTAGGCTTAATTCACACTCGAGGTCACTACAGGAGGCTCGTCTCCTGAGCGTAGGCCTATTTTATACTTCAGGTTACTACGGGATGGCTCGTCACCTTAGCATAGGCCGACATCACGAATACAATATCTCCATACCACTGTATTCTGCTCACAAGTTTGGGTTGCTCACCGGTCACTACGGGGAGGCTCGTCACCCCAGCATAGATCGACAGCTCGACCACGGTGTCCCATACCACCATTCCCGGCTCATGAGTCTTAGCGGATTATGGTACCATGGTTTACACGGGCTTTACATTGGTAAGTGGTACCTTAGATTCAAATAGTAGCATCCATACATGGTGAACATACATTAGGCCAATTGGGTTACTTAACAAGTCCGATTGGTACGAGTGCATACTAAGTTATTTGACATAGAGCGCATACGCACTCATTGTGACCTAACCACTGTCAATAATTACCGTACGACTCAAAATTATTGAACGTATCCGTTATGGCGAAACTAATTCAGCCACTCGATCGAAAACCATTACCGATTGCCTGGACTATGCATTAGTCCCAATCACACTTAAATACAATAGGCACTCATAGGTGATACTCAAAATAACATTTAACAAACATTTCAAATAAAAATCTCATTTGAGCATTTTTACAAACACAGTGTATATGTTATCATACATAGGCATGTCATCCATAAATCAATTAGTAGTAAGATAGGTTACATGAAGGAAATTGTAACTATAGATAGGGAAATTGAGAATCCTATCTCAACACCCTTATTAAATGCATTTCAACAAACAAATTCTCATTCAGACATTTTATCAAACACTTAGACTACACATTTCACATATATGAAGTAAATTAGTTATAACATATATTAGGGCAAATCCCTTCACAAAGGAATTGTCATACATACAACAATCATATATTCTCACTTAATAGTCATGGCAAGCGCAAATCATAATTTCATATTCATTCAAGCATTTCAACAAACATGAAATACATTATATATTCACCTAGTTCACTCACATGTATAATCTATCGAATACATCGTAACTAAGATCATATAGCAGTAATCAAGTTAGACATAAATCATTGCCGACAATGAAATCCTTGAAAACCATAACCTATACGTTTATAGTTCGTACCTTTCATCGGTAAACAAGAATCAAACTCAGTTTGAACACTACACCTTTATTATGGCACAACGGCTACCTGAATCACGAAATAGGTTAGCTATTTCGTCGATTCATCTACTTGGATACCTAAAACAGATTAAGGTTAAGATTTCTTATCCAAAACGGAATCGGAATCGCCGGTGTAGCGACACAGGAGCGGCTATTTAGCACGTGGAGTGGCGGGAATGAATCCCGGCAACAAATCACAACTCTCTCTCACTTTTCCTCACTTTCTCCTTCTCTTTTTTCTCTTCTCTCTTTTAGGGTTTAGAAATTCATATGTAATGAAAGAGGGGTGGGTTTAGGGCTTTATATAGGCCCAGAAGTGATGTCAATGGTCCCAGGGCCATGGTATATTTTGGTTATAGCCAAAAGTCATCTGTTTCGGGCCAACGGAGCTCATCTAGAGGTCCATTGCCCGTTTACGGTCTGGAAAAAGTTCCCTGATGATGGATCTACGCCAGGCTAAGATTTCGATCTGATCAGATTTGTGGATTGACCGCGAAGGACCTGTTTCAGTTCAACGGTCATCGTTACTCGATCTGAGCTAAAGTACACTGCCGTGTGTAGGAAAATTTCACTGATCTAAGGGTGCAGTTGGGTCAGGATCTGATGGTCATAAGCCTTAAATTTGGCCTACAAGCGAACTGCCCAATTCACTTAAATCTAAGTTTATTTTCTATAGATATTCGTATTTTTCACACACTTTACTCAGGGCTCTTGTTGTGCATTTTTTGACACTATTCAGGCTCGATTCCCGCGATGGTTGTTAAGCCCTAAGGTGGTCATAACTGTATAGTTTCGCGGTTATTAGACTTTCGACGTGCATTCCAGGTCCGATACGGAGTTTCAACGTGCTCCCGAGAGTAACTAGGTTTTGAGATTGACCCTAGGTTTTTAGGTAATGTAGAGTTAGCGATTCTACTGGTTTTGGGTCTTGCAGTTCATACAGAAAGCGGTTCAAGCTAATCTACCGATTAATTCAGTTTAGTACTTAATTAATTTTCGTCTAATTTCTACATAATTCGATCTTTAGTGAGTTCTGCCTGAGGTGGTACTCAGGCTTTGTATGAATTTTTTCGAGATGTTACAATTGTCTAAGCCATGGAGCCCACCTTGTGTTCATATCGGACATTCCATAAGAAATGTGGCCCACTTAGATATATGTATCTGCCCAACTTTAGTGTTTATACCCAACGCCCACTTAGATGTTCAGCGGGCTATCTAATCCATTTGGAAGGGCACATAGCCCTAGATGTATGAACCCCGCCAAAGCCCACCTTGTGCTCATATCGGACCCTCATAAAAAGGCCTAGTTTATGGCATGATAAGAGAGGGCAAGGAAGCCCACTTATTGTACATGGTTCTCTCTCTCAACGCACCTTGTTGTATAGCCATTAGACTTACCCTTGAGGTCCATTCTTGATGTAAGTATGACACCTAGGCTATCCATTTTTTTAGTACATCATCACCTCTTACCGTAGATGGAAGAATATGTGATATCAAATTTGGTATATCCACTGTGTGGAGACTACCTTAATGTATGGGTTGGATTCACCGTCCTTTTAGGGGACCCCGTCTTGGGATATATGATATATTAGTACCTTAGAGGCTAATGATAGTGTAATGTGGGACATACCACACGGTCTCCTATAGATGTAGAAGGGACATATTGTTTAGCTACTACTCTTTGTATGTGTTATACCAGTTAAGGCCGATTGTGGTCTATTGTTGTCTACTATACATCTGAGGACATGCTTAATATAATGATATCATGACATATGCTCATACGCATCATATGTATGCATGTTGTGAGGAATGATTGAACATAGCATATGCCATTGGGCTGAGATGTTTATGGGACTCCATATGAGACGGAGTTGCCCCATATGATCACGCAGTACGCACAGGTTTGATGCATGACTGGATGGTATAACTCTGCATCTCGCATTTTATGACATGATCATTTGGTGCCTTAGCGACATCAGGGTTGTGACATCCACAAGCTTATCGTGGATGGTCAGATGGGACACTGGAAATATTTGAGATTCAGCATATGGGCACTTTGGATGTCCGTGGGTGAAAGTCTCTAAACCTTCATGGCCAGGGGATGCTCTAACGTCTAAACCGAGCGGATACATGAGCGCCCGAGTGCCGAATACCAGTAGGTCGTGTCTCTCACTGTGTCGTGGTCAATTGGAAGGGGGTGTGACCTTACCCACTCGGATGAAGGGGGTTGAGTTTGACTAACTCGGGAATGGGTCCGCTATCGACGAGCCAGGTAGATATTGGTAGACTACTGGCTAGGCGGATAGTGAGGTCTCTTCCACTCACCTGTTTACGAGCGATGAGGTGAAAATCTGGTGTGGAGTGTACTAGACCTCGGTGATATCCCAGAGATCTACGGTACTGATATTGTGACTCCTTGTTACTATTGCACACGTGGGCAGACACTGATGTGTCCTGGACCAAAGGGTCTGGACGAGCTACCAGTGGTTGATATGCTACTGTGCTGGTAGGCTACTGTGCATATAGTGGGGCGAAACCTTGTCCCACATCGGAAGCGCTGTGGTAGTTATATGTGGACTTACTGAGTAGGAGTTGCGTACTCAGTATCTGACTCATTCATCCATTCATTCACTATCCACTCGGGCTGGTGGTCCAGAACTAAATCGTTATGTGAACCTTCGCTATGGCCATGATTTCGGTTGGGTACGCGACCAATCTGAGATCAGGAGTTTACCACATTGTGTCTAGCTATCCAAATTTAGGTATGGAACTGGTTTAGGTACAAGTCGCTTGTGATGAACCCTACGGCTTACGATACCGCGTACTATCATCCCTACTACACACTCCAGTTTTATCGTTTCTTTTGCATTGCATATAACATTTCATCCTCAGCATATGACATTTGGTTTACTATGTTTCTGCATTACATGGCCTAGATAAGGCTGATAGTATTCGTAGACTCGTCAGGATTTTCATATTGCATTGTATCATCAGTATATGACATTCAGCTTGCTATGGCTTCGCATTACATAGTCGATCTGCATTGTATTCTCAATATATGACATTCGGCTTGCTATGGCTTTGCATTGCATAGCCGATCTGCATCGCATCCTCAGCATATGACATTTGGTTGATTATGTCCTTATACTCGAACGATTATGGACTTGCCAATATTTTCTGCTTACTTTGATATTTATATGTTTGGCACGTGCATTGCACACACATACACCACCCTCTAAGCTTCTTGTAAGCTTATGCACGACCGTTGCGTGCAGGTAACGTTAAGTAGCAGTAGCATTGAGGCAGGATCGTGTGTTAGAGCTTTGGAGTTCTTATTTCATATATGTATTTCCCTTTCAACATTGTACTTGAATGATTTTATTAGTGGATATGTGATGATGATGTTGCTCTTATGATTTGGGTACACTTGCAGTTATGCTCCTTAAAAAGACATTCAAATTGAAAATCCTCATTGTAGGATCCCAGGATCATAATCTGGCATATGGGTGTCAGGAGCCGAGAACGGGGTGCTACGGAGGCTGTCGGCGCCGGATTCGGCGATCAGAAATTCTGTGAGCCCGGTTTCCGAGTTTGGGGCGTGACAAGCCCAACTTTCGTTAAGGGGAATGGGTTGAAATTGATTAACAGTTAGGTCTGATAAACCTACATGGATTCTTGGCGGACGCATGTTATGAATGAGTGGTGCCATTTATGATTAAATGTGGTTCACAATATTCTCTAACCTGTCTAAGCCGCGGGCAAGATCGATTGTCGAGGGAGTGGATGAGCCGGTTGAGAGGCTTGTGGTCTTGGCGATTCTAGAGGAGTTGGAGGGTTGTCACCTTGACCTGACATCACTGCTTGTGCACGGGTTCGGATGATGTTTTGGTAGGTACATGATGATTATGTAGGGCGACAAACCCGCAATTGATTTCTGGGCGCAATGGTTGCAGAATGGCCTGTTACTTCCTTGCAATGGGTATACCTTGCAATCATTTTTTTTTTTGGTATTTTCTTTTTCTCTCTTTTTTTTTTGATTTTTTGTGCCTTTTCTTTTCTTTTTATAAAAGGCAAACGTACAACAAAACGTAAATGTCGGGAAAATATAGGACGACCAATGCACACCAATGAGAACTGGATTGTAGAAAAATAAAAGGGACTAGTGACAACTGGAATGCTTAAGGCTGGCAGGAAAGTAAAGTGGACCAGTGTAAACTGGAATGCAGTATGCTTGCGAGAAAGTAAAAGAGACCAGTATAGACTAGAATGCAGGATGCAGGCAAGAAAGTAAAGTGAACCAGTATAGATTGGAATGCAGGATGCAGGTAGGAAAGTAAAGTGGACCAGTATAGACTGGAATGCACAATGCAGGTAGGAAAGTAAATGGACCAGTATACCCTGGACAATAAGTGAATTAGTGTGTTAGTAGGAGACTAGTATTTACTGAAATATTAGAAAGCATGATATGGAAAGTAAATAAGACCAATATTCACTTAAGTGCAGGAAAGTAAATATGCCGAATTTATAAAATCCTCATAAATTGAAAAATCATGTGTTTCAAGTTGGGCCTAGGTTAGTAACTAGCACAATCCCCAGTAGAGTCGCCATTCTGTGAATGCCTCTCCCCACAGGCGCGCATGAGCATGGCGGTGCCCTCACTTTGTTGGTTTTTGTATTGATTTTGTTATTGTGGGCGATGTGTGTTATTGACTCAGGTGTAAAAAATGCATTTGATTTGGAGTCACCAAAGCCAAATGAAGCATAAAATCTACGGCCGACTAGGAACCGTAGAATCACTTAGAAGTCGAGGAATCTCACGATTTCCTAACTCAAGTGACTCCCTCGGTTGGTCTGCGGCCGTAGATTCCAAGTAAGAGCCTCAGTGAAGGAAAAGGAAGGGTTTAAGTACCCTTTTCCGCCCGTACAATATGCGGTTTCTACTTCACAAGATTTACAAGTTTGGGGATTTAATGGAATTTCAGCATTTTATACTTGGCCATGCTTCATATAACCTTAGTGGGCCGGGTAGACAGAGATAAGTAAAAAAATTTATCTAGCCTTACATCATAAAGCCAAGTGGCTGTGGATAGGCAAATAAAAAAAAAATAGTGAATAAGATAAAATGCTAACTAGCCTTACTTCAAAGGATTTAAGATCTTGAGCAGACAAATAAAAGTGAAAAACGGAAGATGGAGAACAATGCAAAACAAAACGTAAAAGTAATTAATGTAATTGAAATGTGTGGAGTGGAATGCAAATTAAATAGAAATAGACAAATTCTTAGCTTGTTTTACTCCTTTGATGGCTATTTTTGTCTCCGGTGTTGGGCAGCATGTCGGCACATTGTAAATCTTTAAGGCACTTAGGGTAACACCTTCAGGTAAACTCCAACCCTCAAACCCTCTCTATATTTTTCTATCTCTCTTTTTACTCTCTCTCTCTCTCTCTCTCTCTCTCTCTCTCTCTCTCTCATTCTCTATTTCTCTCTATTTGCTTAAGTTCTATGCCTTAGCTTCTCTCTCCCTTCGATTTAGCTTTCATCTCTCTTGTGTGGCCTGGGTGCCTTATATAGGCATCGACCCCTGTTGCGGATGACCCATTGTCTTGGGTCATGTTGTGGGCTAATATATATATATATATATATATATATATATATATATATATATATTATATAAAAGTAATTATTACTTCTTTTTTTCCTTCTTACAAATGTTCAAACGCTCATATTTTTCTTGTTACTTGTCTATTTTTGGTAATCTTTATATTATTGGAAATGTAATTAGATAAGCTTTCTAACAAGATTAGAATCACTTCAATCGGACTTCATTTGATGTGTCGAAAATACATCCGTCTAATATTCAGAATCGGTTGTTTGCAACTTGATCAATGGTCTACCTTTGATGATATTATGATCATTGAAAACGTCGTCTAATAAGCTTTTCATTGCAACTGAAATCATCTTAATTAGATCCCGTTTGATTAGTTTAAAGCGCAGCTAAAGTTTTTTCGATTTTAGTCAATCGACAATATAAGGTTTTGACAAATAGACCGGACCTTCTTCCGATTGGACAAAACTTAAATTTGTTAGGAAGATCATTTAACCACCTTTCCAGTGAATCATAAATCATCAAATCGGTCAGGATTTACCTCCAATAATACTATGACAATTTTATATATTAGGACGAATGCACTTTTCCTTGATTTTGAAGATATAACCTTTTAACCTCAACATAATGCTACCTAGAAGGACTGAATGATACAGAGAGTGATCTACAGCTAGTGAGTATTCGTTTTATCCATTTTTGCATGTCGGTTGCGTGATACAGAGAATTTCAGGGGTTTCGGAGTTTGGACACTCGGCCGTGATCGAATCGCTACTAGATTTGGTGTCAGCCAATTCGGTCCGTTGGTTGTTTCCAGCGCATGCTGAGTATGCTTCAGCGCGATCCATTTGGGTTTTCAATGATTTCCAAGTTAGCGGGAGATAATTGATTGAAGTCAAGTTAAAGCTCAAAGAATGTTGTGTCTTTGTTTTAGGTGGGGTGTCTACATATCCCAAAAAGTGAAGCGGATACAAATCTCAGGTAGACCACACCGGAGGAAACAGTGCTGATTGAATAATCACAATTAAAAACTTTACGGAGGCACTAGAAT